>CM040841.1:6410547-7715547 GCA_022828995.1 Vimba vimba
AGCATCTCTCACACCCCCCACCTCATTGTAAAGAAAGGTACATTATCAGTTTGTTTATAGTATGCAAATTCAATGGCAATCCTAAATTGAACCAATGATTTAAAAAGAATCAACAAATCAACATCTTGACCAACATTTTTACATTGGTGTGTTTTCAGGATTGCTAACTTGGCTTGACCAATTAAAAAATTGACAAGCACACACTGTTCGCGCCATGACTGCTTATACTTACAACCAAAAATAAAAAGGGTGTTTGTAAAAGAAAAACCCAATTTCACAATTAGTTTTTTCCAAAAGTACAAAAAGTGGAACCCAGCCTTGAACACTCACAAAATAGGTGAAAAACAGTATCGGAAGTCTTACAGAATGAACATTCGGGTAAAACCACTTCATTAAATTTGGAAACAAAGTTGTTTGTAGCCAATACACCGTGAAGTATTCTCCACTCTAGATCTCCACATCTTTTTGGAATAGGAGGCTTGTACAACAGCCTCCATGAGGGGTTTACTTCTCTGGGCACTGAAAGGTACGTCCTCCTCCATTTAGTATCTATCCTTTCCTTCAACTGTCCAAAGTGTGCCGATTTAGCACAAACATGATAAACCATTTTCTTCCCCATACTTTGGAAATCCAAATATTCAAACCCCTTTAACAAAAGAACCTTTGTGTTCTCTTTAATTTCCAAATTCTTTGGGACAACTTTTAATGTTGGAAAAGGCTTTGAAAACAAGCCGTTATTTAGAACTGAATCTACAAATAATGTGAATTCTGGGGGGAAACAAGCCTTAAAACTCTTAACTACCCCTTCCACTATTCTCACTGACCTTAGCCCAACCTGATCAGCAAGTGACTGAGCGGTTCGCCACTGACCTCTTGGTACATCAAGCAGATCTATAACTCTGGTTATTCCAGCATTCAAAAACATTTCAATGACAGAATCTGATACTGGAGGCTGTAGCTTAAAAAGAGGATTAAAAAACAAAGGTTCTGCACCTCCATAATTTTCATCACCCACTCTTGAAAATTTCAACAAACTCCATGATTGAAAAATGGATTCATAGAACTTAAAAAGAGAACAATTCACATTTTTAACACAAGGCTTCTCAATTAAGAATAGCTCTTTTTCAAGGTCTGTTCCTCCAAGTTCTTTAAGAATATACAAACAATAATCAATCCATGGCATACCATCAGACAAGTACAACAGTTTTTGCAATGTTTGTAGTCTCATTGCTGCAATTTTGGATTGAACATGTATAAGGCCTTGACCTCCCTCTGCAATGGGAAGATAAAGCACTCCAGGAGGAAGCCAATGATGGCCATTCCAAAAGAAATCAACAAATGCCTTTTGAACCTTTGAAAGCAATTCTTTAGGGGGATCCAACACTGTGACCTTATGCCACAGCATTGAAGCAGCCAGATTATTAATCACCAGGCATCTCCCTCTATATGAAAGCTGTGGGAGAATCCACTTCCACTTTTGAATTTTACCGATAACCCGGTCAACCACTCCTTCCCAGTTCTTCTCCATATACTGCTCAGTTCCAAAATAGATGCCAAGAACTTTTAAACCATCCTGTGCCCATTTACAATGATTTGGCAAATTAGGAGGTCCTGAAATATGCCAATCCCCCATCAAAAAAGAAGCACACTTTTCCCAATTTATACGTGCAGAGGTAGCTTTCTGAAAAATATTCAAACATGATCTAATATTGTCAATATCATTTGAATTCCTAATTATCAGAGTTACATCATCTGCATATGCTAAAAGTTTTATCTGGGGAACTTTTGGGCAACCAGGAACACCAATACCACATAATCTGGTTCTCAACAGGCTTAAAAAAAGGCTCAATAGAAATAGCATAGAGTAGACCTGATAGAGGACACCCTTGTCTTATTCCTCTTGTCACTGAAAAAGGTCTTGTTAGTGTTCCATTTACTCTTAACATGCTATAAATATCACACTGTACATGAGCTTAATAAAAGACACAAAACGATGACCAAAGCCAAAAGCCTCAAGAGTCTTAAATAAATAAGAGTGGTCCACTCTATCAAAGGCTTTTTCTTGGTCCAAAGAGAGAAGACCAATGTCCAAGTTATGTCTTTTTGCCACTGAAATGATATCTCTAACCAAAAAAAGATTGTCAAAAATAGTTCGATTAGGAATACAGTAAGACTGATCATTGTGAATAACAGTTTCTATACAGTTCTTCAATCTGTTGGTTAAGGCTTTTGAAAAGATTTTTAAATCAACGCACAGCAAGGAGACGGGGCGCCAGTTTTTTAAGCAACCAAGGTCTCCTTTTTTGGGGATCAAGGTTAAAACCGCTCTCCGACAGCTTAGAGGAAGTTTCTCTCTTTCAATGCTTTCCGCCAAAACGTCATACATGTCCTGGGCAATTAAGTTCCAAAAAGCCTTATAAAACTCGGATGAAAGTCCGTCCAAACCAGGTGCCTTTCCAGGATTCAACTCCTGGACAGCTCTCGAAAGTTCATCCATTGTCAAAGGACTCTCAAGATCCATCTTGTCCCTGTTTGATAATTGAGGCAAGTCACTCAGAAGAACATCAGCTTCTACTGCATTGCATGGCTCTGAGCGGTATAAATCTTCATAAAAAGAAATAGCAAAAGCATTTATTTCTGCTCGTGTTGTTAATACTCTTCCATCTGGAAGCTTCAGTTGATGAAGATGCTTATGAGCCCTTGGCTTTTTTTCAAGTCCAAAGAAAAAAAACAGTAGGAGAATCCATATTATTTAAGCGGGTGAACTTTGCCCTTAAAAGGGCAGTTTTTCCTTGTTCCTCCGCTAAGCTGCGCAAAAGAAATTTCTTTCGTTCAAAAGAGTCAGTGGAGATGGATCCTGTGGCACTGTGACTGCTTTCTCCAAGGATTTCTTGTTCAAGAGCTTTCATTTTCTCCACTAGGACACCCCTGGTATGTGCAGCAAACTGCTGACAAAAGATCTTGATCTGCACCTTGCCCACATCCCACCATTGACTTAAAGATGGGAAATTAACTCTCTCCTCTCTCCAAGAATCCCAAAAGATGTGAAAAGAGTGAACAAAGCATTGATCCTGGAGTAACCCATTATTAAAGTGCCATAGTGAGTTATAAGATTTAGTGGTCTCGACAGAAATAGCCATACAAATATAATGATGGTCTGAGAGAAAAGTAGGCGAAATAGAATTCCTAAAAAACCTTCCCCTATTGCTTAAATCAGTATAAAAAACGGTCAAGTCTAGCTCCAGACATTATATTTGAGTTCACTTTCATCCAAGTATATTGTCTAAGCCCAGGGAATGCATCTCTCCACAAATCAACTAAATTATAATAATCAATTACACTTTTCAGACTCTTGGCTGAAGAAGGATGTGGTTTCATTATGATTGCGATCCAACTGCTGATTTAAAGTGCAATTAAAATCACCCCCCAGTATAACAATATTATCCCGAGGACAGTGCGATAACGCATCTGATAACTTTTTAAAAAAAACAATGCGCTCCCGGCCATCATTTGGAGCATACACATTGAACAGAGAAATAACAGTGTCACCTAAAGTAACATCTACTCGTAACATTCTTCCTGGTATTATCTCAATGCTGTTTAAGATACCACCAACCCGGGGTGAAAACAAAAATGCTACCCCTGTACTGACATTTGTGCCATGGCTCAGAAGAACATTACCCTTCCAGTCACTAAACCACTGTGACTGGTTCTGCAAGTCTGTGTGCGTTTCCTGAAGTAAGATCACATCAGCTCCTTTTTTAGAATTAAATAATTAAAAAGATCGTTTCTCTCTTTGCTGTACTACGACATCCATTAATATTTAGAGACCCAATATTAAAAAAAGTCATGACAAAAATGATAAAGGGGTATAAAACAACCCACCACATCTGTCTTTTTAACACTTTTCATAAGGTCAATATTTTTTCAAACGCGAATTTAGACCTTTCCTAACCATGCTAACAAGTTTTTTAAGCCTGTAGCGTTTTGGTTGATCTAATTCCTCCAAGGTCGCCTTTCGCATAGCAATGGCACCAGACTCCACAAAAAGTTCCAAATCAGGAAAATGTTTTTCCAATTTAGGTTTTCTCTGATTTTTAGTAACGTCTAGGAAATTACTCAGCTCTTTAACTGTATAAAAAGGAGGTTTTAAATGGGGGAAGTAAGATAATCCCCCCACAGAATCTCCTTGTAAATTTAAGCCTACATCACCGCTCCTCTCCAACATCTGGACATTCCGCCTTCAGAGTCATCTTCAGATAAGTCATCAGTTCTCTGTGACAGATCCATTATCACCCTGAAGGCTACTGCCTTGAACAGACGAGTATTCAAGCTCACTTTGCTTTTCTGGGTATTTTGCATCACTGACACTAACTACCCCCTGCTGCAAGCAATGAGATCTTCATTAACTTGAGCTTCGTCATCCTCATCAACTTGAGCATTGTCATCCTCATGTGTACTAACAACGGAGGCTCTATCCGTAGCTACCAGCACAGCAGAACCCTCTCCACTATTAGATACAACTACCGTCTCATCTGACTGTACACTATCAGTAGGCATTTCTGCAATGCTATTATTATCCACAGCGGTATTCACCTGTTCCGTTACCTGTTACAGAATTACTCTCTTTCTCAGCCTCCATATTTATAAGGACACGATTGTCTTACATGGCCCTGCTTCCCACATGCAAAACATTTAAATGAATCAACAGAGATAAATATCGTATAATTCTTTCCATTCAACGTCAGTTTTACAGCAACTTCCAGATTTTGAAATTCAGCATTTAAAATCATATATGTGTGACGTCTAAATGACATGATGTGCTTTAATTCCGGGTTTTTTAAACCAAGCGGAATCATTTTGATCGGTCCCATTAATTTTCCGTAACGCGCAAGAATGCGCTCAAGTGTGTCATTTGGAATGAACGGAGGTATATTTGAAAGGATAACTTTCTTCGAGGGGTTAGACAGCGGCAAAACCGGGATAAAAGCATCTCTCACCGATAAACCATGTTCAACCATATCATCAACCATAAACGTCTCCCTCAAAAAAATAACAACTGCCTTGTTCATTCTCGATGCAGACAAGATGTTCGACGTACCAACTGCGTTACCAACAGCAACTAAACAATCTTCCACTGACACCGTCTCGTCTGATAAACATTTACACCCGTGGCGTGCAGTCAATGATGCAAATCCATCAGAATTCGACCCCATTGCCGCACTCTTTTTTCCGACGAAGTCAGAAAAAATAAAAAAACCTGCTCAATCAATACTATAAAGAGGAAAAAGGAAAAAGTTTGAAACTCACTCAAACGCACCGCTCAGTCACTCACACACTCCTCCCGAACACTCCGCACATGCGTACAGAGAGAGAGAGAGAGAGAGAGAGAGAGAGAGAGAGAGAGAGAGAGAGGGAGAGGGAGAGGGAGAGGGAGAGGGAGAGGGAGAGGGAGAGGGAGAGGAGAGAGAGAGAGAGAGAGAGAGAGAGAGAGAGAGAGAGAGAGAGAGAGAGAGAGAGAGAGAGAGAGAGAGAGAGATCTTTGTTCTTTAACTAGAGCACAGTGTCCAGCTCCATCTAAATGGGTTTGACTTGTTGCCATTTACATTACAGCAGGAGTGTGTAGAGCTGTCAGACTGATGCTTCACTGGGTTCAGGAGAAAGATACCGCACACATCCCTCTTTACGAGCAGCATTACACGTCTCAGGTCAAAGCACGTCTGTGCACCAACATCATTTAATCTGATAAAAGAAGAGCACTGAGAGGAAACAAATGTACTAGTTCAATGAAGACTGTAAAGACAGACAGACAGACAGATAGATTGATGTTTAATACAATAAGACAATATAATAAAGTATAATATACAGTACAGTATATATCAGCAAATCATCATATTAGAATGATTTCTGAAGGATCATGTGATCCCATACAAAATATCTTCAAATGAAAAAGTTTTTTGAAAGTGTAATATTTCACAATATTACTGTTTTTTTGTTGTTTTTTTGTCAAATAAATGCAGCCTTGATGAGCATTCTTCTAGGTTGATTTTATTCCGAACCATCCCTTTAACATTTACAGCCCTAATATACAGCATGTTAAACTCCAGCTGAGTATAATCTTCATCTTCCTGTTTTTATTTAAAAAAAATAATTTATTGCACATTCAACAATGTATCTAAATTGTAATATATAAAAATGTCCAGGCTAAGAGAGCCCGTGATTATCATAGTCCACTCTGTGGCCATGAGGAGGAGAGACTGAAGCACATTTAGAAACAGTGTATGATGACATCTATCTTTATGTGCTCTAGATATATACATAGACTGGACTGGAATCTGTTTGCTTTTGCCCGAGCGTTTATTCATCACTCAAGACAAGGCGTTTGAGCTCGAGGGAAGTTGATAGAATGAAGTAAAACTTGTGATGCAAAACAAACAGGCCCAGAATGTGAAACTCAAGCACGCATGAAGCGCGTTCGCTGGGCGGGGTGAACGTGGCAGAATCACCACACGTCTGTTCTGCTGCTTTTTTTATAGACAAACTACAATTACAGAGCACAGATTGTGTCCCCGCCGCAGACCGAGAGCGTGTCCACATGTGGAGTCTGGAGGACGTGACCGTCACAGGGGTCACCACAGACAAACAGCTCCAGCTCATGCTAAACATCTACAAAACACAGAGGAGAAACGAGACTCGTACAGCGAGGCTTTCAGATGCTAACACCATGAAAAAAGTCAGTTGGAAATTTTGATTGGATAATACAATACAATGTTATTATTTTTATCTAATGTTAAATTATATGATTATATTATCTATATATCATTATAAATAAACTTCAATTAAAATGTTGAAATTAAATAAGTTGTAAAATAAGTCATGGTTTCCTCTTGTTTGGTGCATCAGGGTTGGCAGCGTTCGCACTGACAGAACAATCACACCAGTTTATTTTAATCCAACCAAACATGCCAAGTGTGAACACACCCTAAATTAACACTGCCCTGCAGAACAAAAGGGAAAAAAACTTACTGACCCCAAACTATTTTACATTTCTTTCTGGTTTAAAGATCACGTTTTAGAATAAGGTCCAATTCTCACTATCAACTAACTATTAACTACGACTTTTGCCTCAATAAACTCCTAATTACCACTTATTAATAGTTAGTAAGGTAGTTATTAAGTTTAGGTATTGGGTACGATTAGGAATGTAGAATAAATGCATGCAGAATAAGGCATTAATATGGGTTTATTTTATAATAGCCAATATCATAGTAATACGCTAATAAGCTACTAGTTAATAGTGAGAATTTGACTTTACTGCCACTTTAACTTAACCAAAGCATATTCACAAAATTAACATAATATTGCAACTTCCAATTGCACAAAAGGCTGTGAATGAAGAGAACTTGACTGTGTTAGTCATGAAGGTGTAATTCTGTTGTGTAACTCGTCCCATAACTCGAGTCGTACCTTCTCTTACAGTCGTGTTTTCATTCTAATGTTATGTAGACAGACTAGTGCTGCACTTGTTGCACTTAACTAGCCTGGATGCCAGCCGAACTTAGCCCCGCCCACAACATTTGAGGTCGGGAAGTTCGGTCGGTTGGACTTGATCCGTTGTGGAGCAACTACGAACCAGAGCTGTTCGGACCAATCAAATTGTCAGGGCGGGCTTTATACGATGATGGACAGATGATTAACAGTAACGTAATCATCCACGTCGCCAAAGAGCGCTTGGGTTGATTTAGTTTACAACAAAGATGGCTGCCGCTGGAGAACTGAGATGTGTAGATTCCGCCATCGCGTCTGTTATAGAAGATTCATTCACATTCATTTTAAAAGAGGAACAGAGAACCGCGATCAAGGCATTTGTCGATCAGAAAGATGAATGATGAACATACGTCACTTACTCCGTTGCTCTGATTGGTTGTAGGCAAGGGGGTAATCCAGCACCCGGAAAGCGTACCTTCTATGGGGGCATCCATTGGCTAACAAGCCATCTCCTGCTGTTAGCATACCATTGACTCCCATTCATTTTGGCGTCACTTTGACAGCGAATAACTTTACATCTGAGGCGTTTAAAGACTCCATTTGTCCATTGTTTATTTCTAAAGAAACACGACAATGTATAAAAGGCTCCATTACCTTGTATCTTACGTTATGGCCCCGCAGAAGCAGTTTTTGTAAAAATAGGCTAACGATTGCGTCATAACCACGCGACTCTCTGTCGCACAGTAGAGAGATTACCGTATGGAGGAGGAGAAGCTCGCGGGCAATCGGGGGGACGTGGAGGCATAAAGTCCGATAAAGTCAAGGGAGAAGCCCATAGACAGTCATAAAGTTGCTCCTGCTCCTAGCTCATGGACAGCTCCTACTCACGCTCTCCATCTCTGCAAGATTCGGAAGGGAATGATTCAGATTTCTCTTGGCACAGCTACTAGAAGACAGACGGGTTGCTCACGTCACATCTACATCGTCAAGCTCAGTTTGAGTCTGCGCAGTACGGTCAGCCATCAGGAAGTGAGAACTTCTAATTGACTTCACTTGTCTCCGTTGAAGTCTATGGGGTCGCTGTGTCCATTTCGTTTACTGTCTATGGTTGTAGGTCTATCCAATTGAGTGCAGAGGCATTTTCTTTCCTGGTTTGGTTGAAACACGCCCCATAATCACAGCCCAATGGAGCAGTATCAGACTCACATTCTGACTAGAATATGAGAATGACGACGTCAGGCTAGCACTGTCACGGTTTAGAGAGAGAGAACCCAGGCGCAGAATGAACAGAGAGCAAACAGTTTATTATGGACAATTCATACAGATGAGGATACTCAGAACACCACATTTAGCAGGCGGACGACCAGGACATCAAACAACGGAGAGGATGAGTGGTGTGAATAATGTTGAGTGAAAGCCAAACGGGAACCAGAATGACGATAACTCCAAACGATCTCAGAGGTTGTCAATTTCTGTGGAAACTTAATGCACACATGGAACACAGACAACACACCAAAACTAACCAGCAAAGACAAGAGGAAAAGAAGCACAATATAAAGGGACTAGAACACATAAGGATCAGGTGAGCACAATTAGTGAAATGAGGGCAAGACGAGAACTAAACAATGGGGCGTGGTAACAGAAAACAAGGAGGCAGGACAAGAGGAGCACATGGCAAACACAAACAAAGACAGAGCCATGTGCTCAGACACAAAACCAACAAGGAAACATTAAACAATGACAAAACAGACAAGACAGTAAGAGCAGGATCCTGACAGTACCCCTCCCCCAATGGACGCCTCCTGGCGTCCAAACCAATCAATGGAGTCGAAGGAGATACCACCAGGGCTGGCGGGTGGAATGAAAACCTAGAAGCTCCATACTGGCCAGGAAACACAGAGGGTGGGACTGGGTGAGTGGGAATAGTACCAGGTAAAAAGTTCAAGCTTGACCAGGGAGGTGCTGGCTTAGGGAAACTGGGATGACCATGAAATACAGAGGGCGGGGTGGAAGGGGTAGGGACAGACTTGGTTGTCTTCCTGGGAAGATGAGCTTGCTGAAATGGCCGGGGCTTGAAAATAGCCTTGGGGTCAGGAACGGTTCTAGGGATAAATCCTTGATTTGGAAAGGAATTAGGAATGAACTCGGGGGCCATGACAATACTAGCAGGAAGGGTGCGTGTCAGGGGAGTGTGTTCGGGAAAAACCTGGACAGTATTGTACACTGACTCGGAACCATTCTCCGTAGCTGAAGGGATAAACACAGGACTGGATACTAGGATGTCCCCAAGGGCTGTTGAGGTGTTTCTCAGGATATCACTGGCGTGCTCAGGGATAGACTCGAGAGTGTTTTCCTAGACAGCACTGGCTTGCTCAAGGACTGGCTCAGGAGCGCCTTCCTGGGCTGCACTGGCGTGCTCTGACACAGCATCCTCCAAAGCGGAAAGCTTCGGACAGACAAGAGCAGACTCAAATTGAACATAAACTGATGCAGTGATCTTAGTTGCTTTCCTTCCTCGTTTCTTTGGAGTCAGAAGATGATCTAGGACTTGACTCGAAGGTGGAAGAGAAAGTCTATCACTGCAACCAGACTCTGGAGGTACTGGAACAGGCTTGACGAACTCTGGGATGACTGCAGTGGTCTTGACAGACACTGAACCTGAGGTTCCCTCAGGGGCTTCAGGAGCAAACACTGAACATGGCTCCGGGGCTGGAGCCGACACTGGAACTTGCTCAGGGGCTGGAGCGGACACTGGAACTTGCTCAGGGGCTGGAGCTGACACTGGAACTTGCTCAGGGGCTGGAACTGACAGAACCCCTTCCCCAATGGACGCCTCCGGGCGTCCAATCTTGCCAACATGGGACCTCCTTTTCTTCGGCTTCTGAGGACATAACAGTCTGTGCTTGACAGACTCTGGGTTGTCATTCTTGTCCAAAACAGATAAAATGAGCTGCTCTGAAACTTGAGCAGACTCATGAACTGTAGGAGACTCTGGACTGTGCTCAGGGGTTACCTGCGTGGCAATAACCGCAGTCTGCTCGGAAACAAACTCCATGACCGTTACAGGGAAAGTTGGCCGCTTAAGAATCACCTCTCGGTCCAGGACCGTGAGAGCGGGCTGCTCAGAAATAGACCGCTCTGGAGTGACTAGAACGGTCTCTGCAGGCTCTGGAGTGACTGGAATGGTCTCTGCAGGCACTGGGGTGACTGGAACGGTCTCTGCAGGCTCTGGGGTGACTGGAACGATTTCTGCAGGCTCTGGGGTGACCAAAACTGGCTTAGGAAGATCTTGAACTGACTCGATGGAGACAAAGACTGATGCAGCAGTCCTAGCTGCTCTCCTCCTTCTCAACCTTCGTCTTTCAATTGGATTTTCACAATCTGTATTGTGAAAAGCGCTATACAAATATACTTGATTCGAAAGAACTTGACTCGGCGAAGAAGGATGGGTAAGGTGGTCAATACAGTCAGGCTCTAATGGTGGCAGGATCCTCCAATCCTTGCGATGCCGCAGGTAATGGGTGAATTTCCAAAAGTCAAGGATCCTTAAACCGTCCATCTCCCACTGAGGAAGGGGATCATCCAAACAGTGGTTGAAAGCCTCTTTAAGAGCTGCATCATGGTAATCCAATCCCCTAGCCATTGTCCAGAAGAACTGGGCGAAGCATCCTACCTCATGGCCCTGCTGGCGTTGTGATGCCAACGCCTGCTGGAGTGCTAGTCTCTCTTGAGCTGTAGCGGGGGGAACCACACGAATGCTTATTCTGCTGGGTCCAATTCAGGCTGGTTCGTTATGTCACGGTTTAGAGAGAGAGAACCCAGGCGCAGAATGAACAGAGAGCAAACAGTTTATTATGGACAATTCATACAGATGAGGATACTCAGAACACCACATTTAGCAGGCGGGCGACCAGGACATCAAACAACGGAGAGGGTGAGTGGTGTGAATAATGTTGAAAGCCAAACGGGAACCAGAATGACGATAACTCCAAACGATCTCAGACGTTGTCAATTTCTGTGGAAACTTAATGCACACATGGAACACAGACAACACACCAAAACTAACCAGCAAAGACAAGAGGAAAAGAAGCACAATATAAAGGGACTAGAACACATAAGGATCAGGTGAGCACAATTAATGAAAGGGACCAAAGCACATGAGGATCAGGTGAGCACAATTAGTGAAATGAGGGCAAGACGAGAACTAAACAATGGGGCGTGGTAAAAGAAAACAAGGAGGCAGGACAAGAGGAGCACATGGCAAACACAAACAAAGACAGAGCCATGTGCTCAGACACAAAACCAACAAGGAAACATTAAACAATGACAAAACAGACAAGACAGTAAGAGCAGGATCCTGACAAGCACTTAACAGTATTTTCCTTGATTCCAATCAAGCACTTTAAAAGCATCATGTGAACAGTGCGCATCTGAGCACTCAGCCGGAGGAGATGATACATTCTTTATCATCTTTAATATTCAGACTAATTTCTTATAGGGCCAATAACTATAACATTAATAATTAGCATATATCAGCTGATACTGATATGGTGGCCGATATATAATGCATCCCTAATATTTATTATGACTGTATTTCAGTGTCATAACAACAACGTACATCAGTGGACTAACTAGATTACCATGAGGAAGGACATCAGTCTGTCTGTGAGAGAAGAGACGCTGACTCACTCGACAAAACTGCACCGTCACACACAGCTGTCTCTCACACTCATGTCATGATCTACTGTTCTGCTACCAGTCCTGTAAACACACGGATGTGTCGCGTTTGCATTCAGAATTACTGTATATATCCACACAATGAGCTTGTTTATCGAAATCTGTCACGCATATTCACTAGATAAAGGCAAACAACACACACTTTAAAATACACAGAAGGTGAAAAAAGCACAGCTAGATTTATTTTCAAACTTGTATGCATTTAAACGTTAAAAAATTATGAAAAATAAATGAAAGTCAAGATTTTTGGTGCAGACAAAAGGAACAGGGAGAATATATCGATAGAACAAGGATCAGTGATATTTTGGTGGATAATATTTGAGTATGTACACATTGTGCTTTGCAATTGTGAATGTAAATGTGTTTGTGCATTTGCAAACTCAAAAATTAGAGTTTGTGAATTGCTGTTTGCAGATATATAAACTTTTTATGCGAGTGTGAATTAGCTTTATTTGTAAATCAGATTTTGTAAATAAACTGATTTACATTTTTTAGCTAAATAAAAATGATATCTTTGTCATTTTAACTGTAAATTTCTGCTTTTGAATAATGTGTTTGTATTTGTACAAAAATGACAGGTATTGGTCATTGGTCATATTGGCCATTTGTGTTATCATCAACCTATATGGGTCTTTCAGTGGATGTTGCTGATACCATATTCTGATAGTCAAAGGCTGTAATGCACTGAAATGAAAATTCTTGGCCAAAATCAAAAATTCTGGATGCACTTGACCGAAAACTGAAACCAAAAATAAATAATAAATGAATAATCAATTAATTAATTAAACTTGTTTAATAATAATCAACACTAAAATAGCTAAAACTGAGTTGCACAAACATTTAAATTACATAAGGCAGTTTTTATTTCAACTTCTTAATAACAGAATTATATTTACTCCACTTTGGAATATAAACATTTAAATGACAATAAATGGTAATAATTTGTTTTCACGACAATATAACCACTTGAGAAATGTATAAACATGTATCCAATTTTCCCATCTCATGATTTTCCTTTTATAAGGTTTGGCCTATGTATTGATTCAAACTCTTCTGGATGAATGTTTCAGAATTGCATAGTTTGGTTAACCAAAATCACGTGTAGCGTGTTTGGTATTTATGAACTCCAATTTTCATTCCCTATTTATTACTTTATACATTACATTTTGCTAACTCTGTGACGCATTAGTATAATAAGAATCTTGAAGCTCCTCTTAAACACCCAATCAAATTACCTATGCAAATGCCCTGCCAGAACACAGAGTCGTAAAGTTTCCCTCCAAAGGAACAGCTTCAGATTGGCTCACTTAAATCCAGAGGGTGTGACATCTTCACACTTAAGAGATCACTGACCACGAGATCACGCATGTTCTCTGTTTTTCCTGAGAAATCTTGATGTGAAGATGATGCTGAAGGAGCCTTGTGCCAGGCTGCGGCCTTGTCTTTCCATCCGCCAAAGATCCTCTGACTCCCACTAGTTCTCTCAACAACACAACATCAGCAAACTGGAGCCTCGACAAATTGCATCAGGACTCATTATTTGATACATTAAGTATCCTTCCCCTTTTAAAGAAGGGCGTGTTAGAACTAAACTGATGGTTTGCTCAAAGCTGTTGATCTGCTGAATTCCAAACAATGCTATAACTTCTTGCTCTCCTGTATTCTGCTTCAGCTCTCTCTCCCTTGGTAAACTGCATGCATAGATTAGTCTAAGTGTTCAGTCTAGTTAATAAAGTCTTGTTCATGTCACACGTAAAGTTGTTTCATGCTTATACTGGAGTTCCTACATGCTCTGAGTAGAACTGTATGAAAGTTATACATACCCCGGAAATTAACATGTCTTAGAATTAATGTTGTAATTGAGTGTTCATTGGACAAACAGGTTAGTTCATTGTGGTTTTAAAGGCGCTCTAAGCGATGTCACACGTTTTTTAGGCCAAAACATTGTTTGTCATATCCAGCAAACATCTCCTCACTATCCGCTAGCTGCCTGTCCCCTGAACACACTGTAAAAAAACACGGTCCCTGTAGACAGCCCAGGCTCCACAAACGGCAACAAAAACAAACTGGCCCAGCCTGGACCACGAAACATAACAAACAGTGTTCCAGCCAATAACCGACAAGAATGAGTTGGGGGTGGGGGTGGGGGGGTTAGTGCGCGTGCACATGAAATCCAGTTTGGTTTTTCTAAATGGTTCATGACTGTTTCAGGAAGCACGGAAGTGATGGGGAGGGGACGGGATGAGGAGGAGGGAGGGTCGAGCTAGCCTCCGTTTTGTTTGACAATACTTCGAACGTCAACAAGAAGTGACGTCACCCAACATCGCTTAGAGCACCTTTAATTCTGCTAAATCAAGTTAATCCGATTAACTGATCCAAATATAGGCCTACTGTAATTGAGACATTCAAGAAACTCATTACAAACAGAGAAATGTAATGTCGGATCGGGATTCGAGTGAACATGGTTTACCGTTAAGCATGAGCGGTACATGAGTGGAGCGTGAGTGATTGAGCGGATCGCACATGATCCGTCACTCTGACTGGTATTGACTTTAATTTCCAGTAACAGACACCGAATTTGACTTTGTGACCAGTAAACTATGAACGCATCTCTGTAGACGTCTGAAACACAGATCTAAAGAACAGATTCATCAATAAATCTCTTCTTCCATTGATCATCTGTCAGTTAACTGTCTACTTTTAGCACAGAATGACACTAAAACCACTAACACACACACAACTAAAATCCTTATCCCTGAAACAATTTTTGGTAAGTGTCTGAGGATGATGCTGACACAGCGGTTCACACACACACACACACACACACACACACACACACACACACACACACACACACACACACACACACACACACACACACACACACACACACACACACACACACACACACACACACACACACACACACACACACACACACACACACACCTGCCGTCCTCAGTTGTGCTGGATGCCGTGTGTATGTGCATGATTACATCTTAACTCAGGACTTTCATTTAGAAAGAAAAAACAATGAGCGAAAAAACAAAAAACAAATAGAGTGAATCTCGTGAACAGTCTCCGATTTTCTTCAGCTTGGTTTAAAGTGGCTTCTGTGTGAGGGGTCTCTATGTATTGGCTACACAATTCGGCAAAATTTTCACGAATGTGACCGCACCTTAATAAGAAAACATCTATTACTGCAATTGTAAACTATTTCTAATAAACTATCAAATAAATAGAAGAATTTAAAACAATACTAATAGCTTCTCAACCGCAGTCTTCACTCCCATTGGTTGTCGGCACATCGCCATGCTGTGCGTTTGCATTCAATTGAACTTTGCATCGTCAACGTGCTCGGCCGCTCAGGTTTCCAACTCTTGGTGAAAATGAATGGCGTAGGCCAAAAACATCCTAAATCACGTCCTCTCATCACAAATGGAATCTGGACGTGCTGCATTTCATCATGTCCGACCTGCGTCAGTCACTTTACTGTCACTCACAATCCTCCGCAGGGCGGCGCTCAGTTTTCTAGGCCCTTGTACAGTGTATTGCTTTGGGCTCTCGGTTAAAATCGAGTTCAGGGCCCCCCAATGCCAGCGGACCCCCATCCCCCCCTCTAAGCAATGGCCCTGCTCTCCCGTATCCTCATGGGATAGTTAAGTGTCCATCATATGTGCACTACTCCTTTCACATTCTAATTTTCGCTTACTATACAGTAGGGATTAGGGAAGTGTGCAAGTTTGGATGAACCTGCACTTGCTGCAACTGAACTACACAAACAGTCTCAAAAAAAAAAAAGAGCTTCAAAAAAGTAAGAAGCATCTGTATTCGCTAGGGGTGACACAATACATCGTGTCACAATATGTCGCAATACAAAAATGCAACAATATGTATCGTGGATAGTGACAATATTTATTGTGTATAGTTCATCCACAATAAAAATTACTGTGTGAGAAAGAATTCAAGTTCACAGAGTTTTCGTGTAAGTACTACATTAAACTATTATATAATGTTGAATATAATGTATAATAATGTAATGGGGGAATATTTGTGGGTCCTGATAATGCCAAATATCTTCTGTTACCAGTAACAAGTGGCCGACATTATTTTAAATATATCTAGTCAGTGACAGTACAAGCATATTCGTCTAAAATAATTATGCATTTTCAGGTCCAGAATCATGAATATTGTTATTCTGGTGTCTCTATTGTCCTGTGCATTGAGTTTCCAGCACTTAGTCAAAGCCTATTCATTTACATACACAATGTAACATCAAATTTTGCTTTTAATCAACAGTACATTTTTGTTAATCTCTTATCATATGTCTTGGAGTCTCGCAATAATATCGTATCGTGAGTTCAGTATCGTGATATGTATCGAATCGTGACATGAGGGTATCGTTACACCCCTAGTATTTGCATGTAGAGTATGTTGTTTGCTTTATGGTCACTGCAAATCACTGTTAGTCAAAACCGTCCCATCCAGGGATGACAAACACACGACTTTGCCATTGCTTTTTTTATCCACCTTTTTCCAAACATGCCTACAGTGTTTAAGATTTGGGAAGCACATCCGGTTTGGGGAACTTCCACTCAGAAAGACTGAATAATTTCAAATCATAAGGTTTCACTGCAAATAATGCTTTCACTGAATGAGCAGTAAAATTTCCTTCATGTTTTATCAACAGTTATGCTTCGTATTTCATTGTGATGGTACCACAAGAATATCTGTGGGAGATTTTGAAAATGCTTATTATTCGCGCAAAGCATCATGGGGCGTGGGAAAAAGGTCGCGTTTGTTTGCCCCGCCCTTTGTGAAATCTCATTGGTCAAATATAATCCCGGTTACACGTGCAATATCCTTTCTGTCTGGAAGTGTAATTTTGTGCATATCTAGGCATTTTCAACATAGACAGAATTTATGTTGCTGAAACTTCCCATCGGAAATAATTTTGAAATAATTTTGCAGTGCAAAAAAAAAAAAAAAATAGTCTTCATTTGTATGCAAATCACAACATACTCTTAATTGTTTCTATTAATTCTAGGGTGAATGTGCTTCGCACATGTGCATGGGTGCAGCAGGTGACAGCATGAGTGCACATCAGTAACGCACACTAGCTAGTGCCCTACCTGAGCGCCACCCGGACTGTGCTCTCGTCCTGTCCGCTTGACATGATTCAGATCTTCATCGATCGCACAGAAATCCGATCGATCCTGGAAGTGCGCAGCCTCTATGCGGCGTTGACAGGGTTCAGCTCATGTGCGGATCCCCTCTGCCATGTCTCAGGCTTTGAGTCCCTGCACCAGCTACAGCAGAGATGCAGCACGATCACGCATTCTCACTCGCTCATGCAGCGCTCCTGTGCTGTGCGTGTCCTGGTCTCATCTGATCTACATGCTCACTTCATGAGGTCCCAGCCGCAATGCGTCACCAAACCACGCCTCCTTCACGACCCCTGGAGGGTGACGTCATTATTCGCATGCAAATCTGTCTATTCGGCGTCTTATTATGATAGACATAATAGCAGTAGAGTCTAGGTATAATTCCTTATCAGATTATATGTATTGATCTGCGAACATGCAGATATCTTTTGCAGTGATATGCCTTGTACTTTTTTACTCTGAAGTCATTTCTGTTAAATTTATTTGAAACCTAATTATTTTATCTGGTCAAATTCATACACAAAATTAAATATGACAAATCTAAACCATGTTTTAATATTTATTAAAATAGTTTAATATAGTTATCATGTTACTAAATGTGTTTTGTTGATTTGGCCTCTTATAAATAAGTAATTGTGTGTGTGTGTGTGTGTGTGTGTGTGTGTGTGTGTGTGTGTGTGTGTGTGTGTGTGTGTGTGTGTGTGTGTGTGTGTGTGTGTGTGTGTGTGTGTGTACAATTTCATGTAACTGAAGAGGAATAATTGGTATGTAATTTATTTATTTTTATTATTAATTTTGTTGAATATTGTATCATAATTAAATATATCTTACACTGTAACCCTATACTTTTGTGTGGAATTTTTTTCTGAGATAAACATACAAATAACAAAACAATTCAACTAAATAATAAATTAAAACAATAAAAATGATGCACCACAGTTCAGTGGTGAGTCTCTCTCTCTGTCTCTCTCTCTCTCTCACACACACACACACACACACACACACACACACACACTGGGTTTTCATGTTTTATGGGGACATTCCATAGACATAATTATTTTTATACTGTACACACACACTGACAAATTATTAATCACTTGCACTATGAATTATTTCATAAGTACAATAGCTAGGCCAAAATAAATAACACTCCTGGGCAAAAAAACCCCCGAAACATAAGCTTTTTATTGTCTTAACCACAATTTATTGTTCAGGAAATTAGCTAAATTTAAGGAAATGCAGGACATAAACAGCCATTGCTCTAAAACAAACAACATCAAAGACAGAATGAAGTTTGATATGATGAATCACAATAAAACACGAGTTGCATGAGCGATGTCTTCAAAGATCTGCTGAGAAATATAATAATAAATGAATCTCTATACAGTGAAGCATGAGGAAGAGGAAATAATAAATGCATCTGTAGCTCGTGAGGAAGAGGAGGCTCCTCTTTTACAGGAGAATACTGCAGAAATGAAAAGCTGTTACTTTTGCTCCTGCTCAAACTGCAAACACAACATGAAGTGAGAAGTCTTGAGAACGAGTCCAGATTTCAATGTTTGGTCTCACATTAAACTCAGACGAACTGGGAGACTACTTTTATTTATTTTGCCCAGGAGTATAACTATTTTAATCATTATCTTAGTAAATACAACTTAGTGTATATTACAATATATATATTTTTTTTTTAATTTTAGTGTAAATATAAATATTTGTATTGTTTTATATAAAAATAAGCAAAAAATCACATACTGTATATATTAGCAGTAAATCATGTAGTGTGCATGTTGTTGATGATGATGATGGTGATGATGATGATGATGGTGATAATGATGGTGATGATGATGATGATGGTGATGATGATGATGATGGTGATAATGATGGTGATGATGATGATGATGGTGTTGGGCGCTGTCATGTGGTACACCTGTGTTTTCCACCTGTCTTGCTCATTCATTTGATCTGGTTTTTAAGCCCAAATCAATGCATTGAAATATTACAATAAAATAGTGTTGGTTTATTAATAGCACATTTAAATATTAACTCAAGTGCATGTATTAGACACAAGTCACACATCTTAGCAAAAGGGTTTTGGTGCAATGTTTGTAAGGTTCACTGGTTATCACAGTGTCATTCAACAGTTTCCTTAAACTCGATGCACTTTCAACTGTAAATCACTGAGTGCATAATGGAGGAAAGTTCGGCACCAGGAGCTCTAGAGTCTCGACCTCCTGCCAAACTCCAGTGTCCAGTTACTGGCTCTCAGATTACCAGAGCCGGCCCTCACTGCAGGAGACACACACTGAAGTACAGTACAAGTGCTACACACACTTTACCAATACTGTACACATCAGCTTCCTGCTACTTCTGAGACACACTGAAGCCACAAACCCCATGATGTTTGTTGTGAGAACTGGAAAGTACTAAAACTAAAAACTAAAAATGTAAAACTTTTTATGCGTTTTGGTCGTTCATTTGCACGACAACAGAGGTTTGGGGCCTGAAAACGCAAACTTTTGAAAATGGGTTTCAAAGTGCAAGTTTTTGAAAAGATATCATTATAGTCTCCGTGTAAAAAAAACAAACACTGAATTTGTGAAAGTCTATAGGTGAGTGTTTCTTTACAGAGTGACATCGCCAACTACTGGCCTGGCATGAATAATACAGCGCTTTTAATCGCGGATCCGTGTGTTCGGGGATTGTTGTCGTCTGTACACGAAAAACGCAAAGAAAAAACGTTTCTGTTTTTCATCATTGTCGTGTAAACATACTATCGTTTAATAAACCTGCCATTGTATATTATGATTATTGTTTCTCTTTGGCAAATTGCTTTTGTTCCTCATTTGTAAATAGCTTTGGATAAAAGCTTCTAAATGTGAATATAAACATAAAATTAGTCCAGTATGGTCATTTTAAACAACTAAAAAAAAAAAAAAAGGAATTGTAAAAATGAATGAACATGAAATCATTGTTTTATGGCAATTTTTTTTGTATTATTTAATTCAAATGAATCTTAAACATACATTCTTCAATTTTTTATGTTTATAGCTAGAAAATACAAATTCACATTTTATAATCCCAAATTCAATCCTGAATCCCAGATTTGCAAAAATTGCAAACCTCATGTAAAATGAAACAGAAAATAAAACAGCTCAATTCACTTTGATCAACACTTTACTCAGATCCTACAGTGGGATACACATTACAGAATATACACTGAATGACCAAAAACGAACAAGAAAACAGATTCAAATAGGCAAATTCTTAAGAGTCAATGACTGGACCATTATTGCAGTGATTATTATATTTCTAGTATGTTATGTATTTCTTCTAACCCTGACTGATGGAGTGTGTAGATTTTCATTTCTTAAACAACCATGTAGGAAGAATCATCATGGCCATATTCCAGGAGGACAATATCAAGATTCATCAGACTCAAACTGTGGGACAATGGTTGAGAGGAAGCATGAAGAAATCATTTTCACAGATTTATTAGTGTATATTATACTATGTTATATTAGGTTCATTTTCCTGTGATCCAGAGGTGTGAAAATACCACCAGATTTGATGTTCACACAATAATTTGTTTGCAAGTCAGTGAAACAGAGGGCCGTGGATCAGTGTCCTGCCCCGGGCTAAATGAGGGGAACAGGGGTCAGAGAGGGTCAAACAGGGTCAGAGCGGGTCAAACAGGGTCAAAGCGGGTCAAACAGGGTCAGAGCGGGACAGGACTGAACAGGTTTCAGCCTGACGGAGCCGAGACCTGCTGAGTTACAGACTGACATGACCACCTTAAAAATGGATTTATTCATGAAAATGAACAAATACAGGATTGCAGTTTTCAGCAGCAATTTCAACTTCATAGAGTCATATCAGATTACACATTAATCTAAACATTAGATCACATCTAAACTATTGAGATGTTCTGTGATCGAGAACACCAGAATCAGAAGTAACAACAAGCTCATATAATCTGTAACAAAAATGACGTGTGCACAGCACGTTTCAGAAAGACACATAACAAAACTCCAAAATAAGTGTAAAATCTGCATCAGAAATGAAATATGACACAACAGTTTGATTATTTCCAAACAATGAATCTTCAAGTCCACATGCAACGGCATCATTACTGCAACTGCAGCAGAGAAACAGTGATCAGACAACAGCAGTTGACTGAAGCTCTACTAACATCTTCTAATTACCACTGAACCTTTTTTTTTTTAATTGTTCCCCAGTTAATAATAATAATAATAATAATATGTAAAAATGTGGTATTTAATGCATACAAATATTGTATGTAATATTATTTGGAGTGTGGAAAAACTTCTGTACTGATACTCACTGATATGTAGGAAATTCTGCCCTCTGGTTCCAGAGTAGAATAATGCAACGCTCCAAACTCCAGTCGGGGCTGGAACAGCAAACACTGCCAGCTTCATTCAACTGCACTGACACCAAGCGCCAGATTTACAGAACAGGGCAAATTAGCATAAGCGTGCAATTCCCCCCCCCCCCCCCAAAAAAAGCGCTGATGGGAGTGTAAAGTTCTGCACATGATCTACTGACGACACACACATTAAAGAACAGACACAGCCGGATCATTTCCATAATGACCAACACAATCTCCACGAGCAGCGAGTGTCTGGTTTAACTCTGGTACTGTTTGAGCGTCGGGCAAAAATGAAAGTTTTTTTTTTTTTCAAATTATTTTAATGAAATGATTGTACTATATTTTAGTTCAATGATATTTTTTTTTATTAAATATTGTGTACTTTTAGGGGATTATATGGTACTAAATTAAAGTTATGCAGTAGTTATAATCCATTTATTCACTTTTTGAGCATGGACCAGAAAATTTAATTTCCAACTTAAACGGTAATAAATATTGAATGCTTAAGCATATACTTAAGTTTGGTCTCTTTTTAAAGAAGACACGTGGCAGATTATTGCTGAAGTGAAAAAAAAAAAAAGTTTTAAAAAGTGAACTTAAAAGTTATACAATTTACATTTATTGTTATGAAAAATGCAAAAAAGTTCTTATATGAAATATATATTTTAAAAAAAAACGTTTCACTCTAAAATGGTGAGAAAATCAAAGCTATAAATCTAAACAAGTTGTGTTTCAAATTTGAGGCTGATATCTAAAAAAAAAAGAGCTTTTAGTAAGAGTTTGTTTGGCTGCAGTACCAAACGTTTCCACTAGATGAAATTCATCTCCTATTAATTTCCAGTGCATTCATTTTTGACCACGAACAAACCAAGTGTGAATACTTTTTTCAGGACCATTTAACCTTTTCGAATCATGTCTATGATGTTTGTGTGTGTGTGTGTGTGTGTGTGTGCTCACACAGCAAGTGCTAAACCTTTACCAAGTTTCGTAACATTTCGATGAAGTAAAAAATTCAACAACAACAACAAAAAAAACGACGTAAAATTTTTTGGGTCAAAAATGACCAAGCAGCATCAAAGGTTTAAGACATGCTTTTTGGGGGCGGTAAATAATGACGCAAACGCCAGTAAATTGACTAGCTCAAACCTTAGTAAATCACCTTGCATGATTCATTTAAATATGCTCCTCCCATAAGTTTTGTCTCTTAAAGAGAAACTCCTACAAATGCATATGCAATAAGATCAGCTGCAAAAATAACATCCGCGTCTTTACAGTGCTAATTTTTCACTGCGTGTCGTTAGTAAATTCTGACAGTAGTTTTTTAACGCCAAAAAAAGGGGTCCTGGTGCAAGCTGTTAGTAAATCTGGCCTCAAGTGTACAGAATCATCTTCACCACCACCACAACCTGCCCGCATCCTGAACCACATCCACAATTCAGCCAAAATGAAAAATCTGCCATCATTTATTACCAGTTTGCTGTTATTTTTTTTTTTTTTTTTATTATATTTTTTTATACAAATGTTTATATATACATTGTATACATATTATACATATAATTCATGTTTGTTTTGTGGTGCTTTTATAGTGTGTTTTGTTGGAGCTCATTGTCACTATAAACAGTCACTGTATGGAAACAAATATATTTAATTCTTTAAAAAAAAGAAAAATTGGAATGACATGAGAGGGACAGAATTTTCATTTTTGGGTGAATTATTCCTTTAAATATGGGGTTCAGACCATGTGTGTCTAAATGGAGTTTGAATATGAGAATGAGATTTGGGGCACAATTAATTTTTGTGTAAAATATTAATTCAAAGTTTAGAATTAGAATTTCAAGAAGAGGAATGTTCAGCAGTGAAAAGAACAAACTCCCAATAATTTAATAATGTATTAGTATATGCACATGGCTCGCACTCCAGAGCGCTGATTTGTATAACAATCACTTCCTGTTATCATCAATCCAGTCAGTCCTGCTGCGCATGACGCATAACTTAAGTAAACTAAACCCTAACACTGCTAATCTGTACATGTGCAAATACAACCACCAGAGAAATATCAGATAACATCTTGATAAAATCTACAATGTTTACGGAGAATCAAAGTATCTGAACTGAATCAGTTCTGTGTGAGTCAACTAGACTGTTGAATCTCTGGAATGAGAACCACAGCATCCCACACACCATGAATCATCTCATCAGGAAAGACAGAGCAGAATCTATTCATCATCCGTGACGTCTCCGTCAGAGTGGTAGTTTCCTCCCGTTACCCTGATGTAGTGAACGCCCTGACTCCCGCTGGCTCCACAGCTGCAGAGTCGCCGACCAAACCGAGACTCGATCTCCTCCAGACGCAGACCCTTGGTCTCCGGCAAACAGCCCAGCACAAACACGAAGCCCAGCACAGCCAGACTGGAGTACAGGAAGAACGCGCCTGGACAAAAGAAACATTCAAGAGGAAACTAAGATCATTTTCACATTTCAACAATAGTCTACATACAAGTATTAACCACATTCCTATCATTTATTAGTTGTTTGTGTACATTGTTAAATTGTGGTGCCAAGTAAAGCGTCATTACTATTATTAAGGTTAGTGATTTGAACTAATAGTTTCAGAGTTGATCCTTGACTGTCTGATTCTGGGGCTCAGGTCAGGAAGCAGAGAGACCGGCTAAACCGACCGTCTGCTGTCTCACGTCACTGAGGTCAGATAAATCCCATCAGAGCCTCTTTCACCTAGATATCATCATATATAGACTGTGTCTGTTCCCCGAATTAGGACATACAAAAACTCCCAAACCCATCTAAGGGTAAAAATTTTATCGATGTTCAACAAATAAAAAATAGATATAATACAAATGAGCAAATGATAAAACTCAGGTTGCTGAATATTCGATCCCTTACTTCAAAAGCCCTTATTGTTAATGATATGATTACAGACTATAACCTAGATGTGCAGTGTTGACAGAAACCTGGCTAAAACCAAACGATTACATTACTTTACATGAGTCAACCCCCCAAGATTACTGTTATAAACATGAACCTCATCTGAAAGGCAAAGGGGGAGGTGTTGCTGTAATTTAGTAATATCTTCTGAGAGTAATTAACCACTGAGCCAATGACCAAACCGAACAGAGAATAAACCAATAACAACATAACACAGAGCAAAGGAAGCACATGGCATAACCAGGAACATGACAAAACTAGGAACATACAGTGAGGAAAATAAGTATTTTTACACCCTGCTATTTTGCAAGTTCTCCCACTTAGAAATCATGGAGGGGTCTGAAATTGTCATCGTAGGTGCATGTCCACTGTGAGAGACATAATCTAAAAAAAAAAAAAATCCAGAAATCACAATATATGATTTTTTAACTATTTATTTGCATGATACAGCTGCAAATAAGTATTTGAACACCTGAGAAAATCAATGTTAATATTTGGTACAGTAGCCTTTGTTTGCAATTACAGAGGTCAAACGTTTCCTGTAGTTTTTCACCAGGTTTGCACACACTGCAGGAGGGATTTTGGCCCACTCCTCCACACAGATCTTCTCTAGATCAGTAAGGTTTCTGGGCTGTCGCTGAGAAACACGGAGTTTGAGCTCCCTCCAAAGATTCTCTATTGGGTTTAGGTCTGGAGACTGGCTAGGCCACGCCAGAACCTTGATATGCTTCTTACAGAGCCACTCCTTGGTTATCCTGGCTGTGTGCTTCGGGTCATTGTCATGTTGGAAGACCCAGCCTCGACCCATCTTCAATGCTCTAACTGAGGGAAGGAGGTTGTTCCCCAAAATCTCGCAATACATGGCCCCGGTCATCCTCTCCTTAATACAGTGCAGTCGCCCTGTCCCATGTGCAGAAAAACACCCCCAAAGCATGATGCTACCACCCCCATGCTTCACAGTAGAGATGGTGTTCTTGGGATGGTACTCATCATTCTTCTTCCTCCAAACACGTTTAGTGGAATTATGACCAAAAAGTTCTATTTTGGTCTCATCTGACCACATGACTTTCTCCCATGACTCCTCTGGATCATCCAAATGGTCATTGGCAAACTTAAGACGGGCCTTGACATGTGCTGGTTAAAGCAGAGGAACCTTCCGTACCATGCATGATTTCAAACCATGACGTCTTAGTGTATTACCAACAGTAACCTTGGAAACGGTGGTCCCAGCTCTTTTCAGGTCATTGACCAGCTCCTCCCGTGTAGTTCTGGGCTGATTTCTCACCTTTCTTAGGATCATTGAGACCCCACGAGGTGAGATCTTGCATGGAGCCCCAGTCCGAGGGAGATTGACAGTCATGTTTAGCTTCTTCCATTTTCTAATGATTGCTCCAACAGTGGACCTTTTTTCACCAAGCTGCTTGGCAATTTCCCCGTAGCCCTTTCCAGCCTTGTGGAGGTGTACAATTTTGTCTCTAGTGTCTTTGGACAGCTCTTTGGTCTTGGCCATGTTAGTAGTTGGATTCTTACTGATTGTATGGGGTGGACAGGTGTCTTTATGCAGCTAACGACCTCAAACAGGTGCATCTAATTTAGGATAATAAATGGAGTGGAGGTGGACATTTTAAAGGCAGACTAACAGGTCTTTGAGGGTCAGAATTCTAGCTGATAGACAGGTGTTCAAATACTTATTTGCAGCTGTATCATACAAATAAATAGTTAAAAAATCATACATTGTGATTTCTGGATTTTTTTTTTTTAGATTATGTCTCTCACAGTGGACATGCACCTACGATGACAATTTCAGACCCCTCCATGATTTCCAAGTGGGAGAACTTGCAAAATAGCAGGGTGTTCAAATACTTATTTTCCTCACTGTAGCTATGACAATAACACAATAAAAGACATGAAAACCTAAACGTGATTCAAAACCCAAAACCAAACCTGACAACAATACACTATTATAACTACCAAGAACAATTTAAAAACAGCATAGCAACATCCTTAAACACTCAGAACACCTTAGCAACAACCCAGCTTGAATACTTCAGCAACCGAATATAGTAACACACAAGCAGCCACCTGAACACCCCATCAATCACAAAGAACAACCTAGCAAAGTGCATAACAACATGCTTACAAACACTCAGAACACCTTAGCAACCACCCAGCCAGAACCATCCTAGCAACCCATCAAACACTGATTTAGCAACCACCCGTGCACCCAATTGACTGCATAGCAACTACCCAGAACAACCTAGCAACTGCATGATGCACAAAGACACTCAGAAGATCTAAGCAAATTTGGCAATGCCCTGGCATACACATAGAATAGAAACTGCAACACAATGTCCTAGCAACCACCAAGAGCACCCAAGCAACCATACAGATCAACTCTGCAACAGCATGACAACACGCTTTACCTTTAACAACCCTAGCAATGCCCTGGCAACCACCCAGAATGCCTGAGCAACTACATCACAACGTCCTAGAACAACCTAGCAACTGCATAGCAACACCCTAGCAACCATATGGCAATATTGTCCAGTGTTGCTGAGCAGAAATACATAATCATGTTTGGCTTGTTCTCCCCAAAGTTGAGTTGGATTTTCTCCTCAGCGTAAAGGTTAAGAGACCCATCTATCTCTGTTTTCCATGTTCGTAGAGTTAGTTTGTGGAGTAAATATATAGACTATAATCTGTGCGTTTACACAGCTTTTTTAAAAATGGTGCTGGTGTTTCGTGTGCGTTCGGCCAACCAGCGTACACTAACGTCACTGTAGTTCCTATAGCGCTGGTTTAGACCGACTCTGAAGTAGGACCTAAATTAGTTCTTCCAAAAGGAGTTCCTAGAGCTAAAATAGTTCCTAGTTCCTGCGGTGCGAACACGCCAAAATGCGGGTACTTCCGCCATTAGTTCTAGGAACTATGAAAAGGTTCCTCCGGTGCGAAAGCCCCTTTTGTCTAGATTGGACATTCAGAGGCTCCTAGTGAACGTGATCACGTCATCAAGATAAGATCAGCATTGTCATTAGATTTTTATTATTCATAAATGTTTGCATTCATTAATCACTGGAGTGTTTTGTGGTGTGTTGCATTATTGGATTCCAGCGAGCACGAATAGCAGAATCCAGCTGCTCATGATAGTGTGTGGACACTATATGTTGTGTTCAGTGTCTTGTGTGTGTGTCCTGTGTTGTACCGTAGTATGTGAGGTACTGGGCCACATGGAGAAAGGTCAGAGACACAAGGACGTTGCAGATCCAGTTGACCCCGGCAGAGCAGGCGTTCCCTGTACTGCGAGCCCACAGCGGGTAGATCTCAGAGTTCACCGTCCAGGGCATCGGACCCATTCCTGCTCACACACACACACAATCTGACATCAGTGCAGTGCCTACAGACGCCTCGAACTTCATTAACAGTTACTTTAAACTCCAGCTGAACTGAGAGAAGTCTCACCTGGGGCAAAGAAGGCCAGATACAGCACCAGACCCAGCAGAACAATCCAGGAATAAGACGTTGGGCAGTAGTTATAGGCCCAGAACAATCCTGCGCTCTCCTGTGTGCCATTGGAACACCTCCATAAAACATGAACAAGACAACACTTATGCAAACTAAAACAAACTACAATATAATACTGTTCATTTAAGTAAGTAGAGTTGTGAAATTCAACATTTAGGTTGTTCTTTTTTTAATAAATCATATGCACCCTTGTCAAAATGAAGTTCACTTTAGTATACTTTTAAAAAAGGAGTACTATGGAAATAATATACTTTAAAAGGTTATACTTAAGTGTGAACTGAATGTAATGTTATTGGACACTTAATTGCATGTTCTTTATAATTGAATGGAAATGTGTTATAGTTTAAATTTATATTAAATGTAATTAGTTGAACTAAAGAGTGCTTTTTGACCCACTTATATACATATTTTTATGTAATTTATGTAAAATCTTTTTTGAAAATACTGATGTCTGTGAAATATAGTTAAAGTGTCCTGCTGAATGCACTGACAAGAATTTAGCCTATGGTAAACTTTAATATTCTTTAATGTAATTTCTATTGAAACTTGTATGTCATGTATTTAAATATATTTATAACTACACATTTGTAAAGACGAAGATACAATTTAGTACATTTAAAAATATATTAACTGTATTAAAATGTAATATCAAACAGCACACTACAGTTAAAATGATAATCAAGCATGTGCTTTTATGTTACTCAACACATTAAAAAAAAAAGTGCCCTTCTTCAATCTTTCTTGACAAAAGATTATTAAACAATTATTTAAAATGACTTTTAGTTTGACATTATAACAAAGTACACGTTAATTTTTTTAAGTGTGTAGGGAAAGTAAATACACCTTCTATTTCATTACTATTATATTATTTGCATGTACAGTTTTGATCAAGTGCACATTCGGTACAATTAAGTGGAAAGTGCACTACTTTTTCCCAAAGGCAGGGATTGAAGAGAGGTTTCACCTGCCGGCTGCAGAGGTCTCAGTGTTGGCCGCAGACACAGGCACACATGAGGACTCGGCCACTGATGTGCCGTTCACACCGTAGCAGAAACCACACGCAGGATCCAGCATGCAGGATTCACAGAACCTTCACAGAAACAAACTTCATTTAAATGTCAAGTAGTACATTCAAGATTCAGAGCTTTACAGAGCGCAACATTCTGAAATCTGAAAGGAAATTTCTATTTACTGAACTCTTAAAATCCACATAATAAACAATTACATATAAATACATATAAATCGTTCAAAATACATCTACCATAACCTGAAGGCATAGTGCAAACCAAAATAAAAAGTCCTTACCCCTAATTTACTTACCCTGATTTTATTTCAAAAGTGTATGACTTTGTAAATGATGATAGAATTTTCATTTACTATCCCTTTAAGTTCAGTAGAAGCACACAAGTGTGACTTCAACATTTTTACAAAACTGAATAATAGTGTAATTCCAGCTGAAGGACTACACAACCCACAATCCCGAAGAGAGCTTTACAAATCAGAGAGGTTGCTGTTATACAGTTGGAATGAGACAGTGCCAGAGTATTGTTGATAACATGAGTCTCTTGCACAGTGTCCTAACTAGAGCAACCCGGCGACACAATAAAAGTTATATTTTCCATGGTAATCAGAGTGTTTGTCCTAACAAAGAGCAACAGGGGATTCTATTTTAGAAACGGTTTCCATTTTCGGAGACATCATGGCTAGAACAACATACAGGTACTGATTATGTACTTCATTTAATGTTAAAAGAATTGAATGCAAGTTTGAATATAATTGCGCGACTTTTATAGTCAAACTGAAAGCGACGTAATTCACCTGAGATCTTGAAAATAAACTTAAAGGTTTAGTTCACCTCAAAATTAAAATTCTGTCATTAATTACTCACCCCTCGTGTCGTTCCAAACCTGTAAGACTTTCATTCATCTTCAGAACACAAATTAAGATATTTGAATGAAATCTGAGAGATTTCTGTCCCTCCATTGACAGCTACGCAACTACCACTTTGACGCTTCAAAAGGTGCGTAAAGAGATCATAAAACGAATCCATATGAATTGAGCGGTTTAGTCCAAATTTTCTGAAGACATTCGATCGCTTTATATGATGAACAGATTTAATTTAGGCTTTTATTCACATATAAACATTGATCAGTGAAAATATAAACAGAAGCTCAACCAAACCTGCATGACGCGCGAGAACAAACCCCTTGCTGAAGCTCAAACGTGATGCGTAACACGAGAATGAACCTCATTGGTTCTTGCTGAAGCTCAAACGTGATGCGTAACACGAGAATGAACCTCATTGGTTCTTGCTGAAGCTCAAACGTGATGCGTAACACGAGAATGAACCTCATTGGTTCTTGCTGAAGCTCAAACGTGACGCGTAACACGAGAATGAACCTCATTGGTTCTTGCTGAAGCTCAAACGTGATGCGTAACACGAGAATGAACCTCATTAGTTCTCATGCGTCAATCAAACATGCTTGCGCTTCTGTTTATCATAACTGTGAGTTGATGAATGTTTATATGTGAATAAAAGCCTAAATAAATCTGTTCATCATATAAAGTGATCGAGTCTCTCCAGAAAATTTGGACTAAATCACGCAATTAATATGGATTATTTTTACGATCTCTTATGAACTTTTTGTTGTGTCAAAGTGTCATTTGCGTAGCTGTCAATGGAGGGACAGAAAGCTCTCAGATTTCATTAAAAATAAAGATGAACATGTGGAAGGACATGAGGGTGAGTAAATGATGACAATTTTTATTTTTGGGTGAACTATCCCTTTAACTGTGAACTCAGTGTGAACAAAAAACAAGTGACAAAGATTGTTTCAGTCTCTCAGTATGTATTTTTTAAAATGTTAAAATGGTGTAATATTTGTAAATTTGATTATATAAGCAGATATTTGTATATATCTGAATATTCAGCAGTTATCTTCAAACATATTGTATGGTACATTCATTTGCATTGTCTTTATTTTTTTCTAATTTGTGGACATAGTCCTAATCCAGGTACAATCCTTAGGTCAATCTAGTCTACTAATGTGTAAAACTCACCCATAATGAACGCATGTGGAGTTGTGGAGGGAGGAGTCACTAGGGTGAAAGGTCACGGGTGGAGAGGCCTGAGCCGAGAGCAGAAAACCAGCAGCGAGAACCATCAGACTTACAGCGGTACCTGAGGAAATCACATACTTCAATTAATTACAATTACGCTTCAAAAATGTTTTTCTGAAGATGGTTTCTGTCATTTTAGGTAGTTCTTATCACGCTGATGTATATGTAGGGATATTTTGGCTTCATTTTTCTACAGTGTAAGGAAGTGGAGACGAGTCGCCCATCTTTGTTACAGGCTTTGGTAAGAACCCATGTCTGTGTCTGTGCTTCTGAATCCTCACCTAGTATGCTTCCTAGAGTCAGCTTCCTGCGGCCCACCCTCTCCACGAGCCAAACGCCCACCAGAGTAAACATGAAGTTGGTGAAGGCTGTGGCGGCCGCCAGCCAGATGGCCATGTGATCGTCCTGCACGCCAGACATCTGAATAATGGTGGCACTGTAGTACCTGCAGCATCCAACCACATCATCTCATTCCCCTCAAATACACTGTTACATAAGTGGCCTTCACGGAGTTCATTATCGTCAAAATCACACTACACGTACTTCTTCAGCAGTATGCAGTATGTATAATGTGAACAGTATGCATGTTTTCTGTATCATACTAACTGAAAGCTGCCTGGTTTGAAAGTAATGCATCACTTCACTATTGACAATGGACAAAATCTTGCCGAAATTTCGCTAATGTGAACACGCCTTGAGAACAACAACTCTACTTAAAAAAAAATCAAGTACACCATGTAAACTATGTAGTATGCAGTAAATTATTCACTCTAGTATTCAATTCTGAAATATAGCCTTATTACAGGGAGTCACATGGACTCTGATGAAGTCATGTGACTCATCACCTACATGACGGTGTTGATTCCCGAGAGCTGCTGGAACATCTGTAGGCCACATCCCACGATGAGAGCTCGACGTGTCGGAGCGTATGTTAGGATTCGCCACAACACCGGACCACCTACATCATCATCAATAATCAATCAGGACATCAGTCAATCAAATGATATCATCGTTCTATACAATTGACAGAGTTTACACAAATTCAATTCTAGTAATTTGTGATTACTTGATTAGGTTTTTAAAAAAGTAATTTTGAACTACTAATTTTTTCAGACTAATTTGTGAACTTAGGATGAATCATTTCACTGGATTCCTCATTTGCAAAAGTTAAAATAAATTGAGATTTATTAATGTTAATTTATTAAAGTCTCTTCTGCTCACTAAGGCTGCATTTATTCAATCCAAAATACAGTAAAAACAGAAACACTGTGAAATGTAACAATTAAAAAAAAAAATTTTCATTTGAAGATATGTTAAAGTGTAATTTATTCCTGTGATCAAAGCTGAATTTTCAGCATCATTACTCCAGTCTTCAGTGTCACATGATCCTTCAGAAATCATTTTAATATGAGGATCTGCCGCTTCAAAAGTCAGATAAATATATAAAAAACAAAATATTCAACATGGACACATTAAACTGATCAAAAGTGACAGTAAAAACATTTATAATGTTACAAAACATTTCCATCTCAAATAAATGCTGTTTTTTTTTTACATTCTATTCATAAAAACAATGTTTTTCAACATTGATTTGATAATAATAAAAATCATTATTAATAATTTAGCAGCAAATTATATTGCTTTCTGAAGGATCAAGGAGACTAAAGACTGGAGTAATAATTCTGAAAATTAAGCTTTGATCACAAGAATAAATTAAATTTTAAAATATAGAAAACAGTTATTTTAAATTGTAATAATAGTTAACAATATTTTTGTTTTACTGTATTTTTGATCAAATAAATGCAGCCTTGGTGAGCATAAGAGACTTCTTTCAAAAACATTACAAATCTTAATTATTCCAAACTTTTGACCAGTCCTGTATAAGTGTGTGTTAAATGAATATAAATTTTACTCAAAATTCACTTCAAAAGAATGATTCATTGACAAATCTGCTATCACTATGGCTTGTGAGCCATGGCCTGAAAAACACAATTTAATATAAGATATTTTCCAGGTTTTCTGTGAAGGTTCATCATGATCTCACCAGAAGAATCATTCCTCTCCTCCTCAATGCTGCTCCGTATGCTCTCATACTCGTCCTCCACATTCACTCCTCCGCGGATCTGACTGAGCACCAGCCGAGCCTTCTGGGTCTCTCCGTTCTGCAGGAGCCAGCGAGGACTCTCGGGGAGGAAGAGGAATCCCGTGAACTGCAGGGCGGCGGGAACAACAGACAAACCCAACATATATCTATACATAAACACAAAAATCATTCAAAAATCATTACAACAAGTCCTTTTGCACCTCGTTTTAATCTCACATTCTCATTTTTAACTCTATGCTACTTTTCCTAGAGTAGGAAACTGTATCACTGTAGCTCAATAAACAGAAGATTGAAACGCTTTGATTGATTAAATATGAATATTAAACGCATCACTACGACAATATGTGGTTTATCTGAGTTCTTCCAAGTCTTCTTGGGTATTTTCATGATAATAAAGTATATTTATACTTCAATGCTAATCGACATAGCCATTATGACTGTATAGCAGGGGTATTCAATTAAAGTTCCGAGAGGTCCGGTCTCTAGATTTCCTTCCCAGCGGAGGTCCGGACAATACTTTTTTGGAACAGTTTCCATTTCCATCGAGGCAGTCGTAGTACTTTGTATAAAAGAAAAAAATCCTAAACACTCAAAATAGTAATCAAAGAGGTTAGATCAGATGTTTTAACAGGCTATTTTTTTTTTTTTTTTTTTTTTTTTTATGAGGACAAAAAGTCATTTCAAAGTTTTTGTCTTCCTTTGCCATCTCTAAATCATTTTCCAAATTCTAACATTGTTTATTATGGAATGCATCTGCATCTGCGGCGCTTTATGTTTTTAGCGAGAGAAGCAACGCACACGGAGCGGAAAGGGCTTGAATGACGCACTTTTGGCTCTAGGTGAAAATATTGTAGATATAGCTCCAAAAGATCATTACAATAAACAACCATGAGTGCTTGTGGTGTGAAACGCTCCGATGTTTTGACACGCTGCTAACTGTAAACTGTGGAAATGGTAAAATGGTGCAATTATGTCCCACGGTCCGGATGGAATCAAGCCCTGGTCCGCCATTTGAATAACACTGCTGTATAGAATAATATGTTGTGTGCCTTATTCTGCGTAAGAAGCCACATCAGCTCACAGAAGGATGTTTCCAAACACTCAACTGACGTTATGAAGTGAGTTTGGAGTAAAAACCTGTTGTCTTTTGGTTCATAAATGCTTGTCATGTTTGGAAAGATGTTTGACGCGTTGCTTTTTCAAATGCATGTTATAAGCGAATCAAACTCAAACATGCTTTCAGATGAAGCAGCGTTTACTATTGATCACAGAGCCTTGCTGCACTGACAAGCTGCGCATCATTTCTTTTTCAGGGTGTTGCTATGCAGTTGTTAAGGTGTTTTGGCAATAAGTCTGGTCACTCAGTTTCCCTGAGAGTAAGGGAACGGGTGTTGCGTCTAGCTAGACACTATGGGAAAACTCCTTTTCTCGAGAATATTGAAGCCTTTATTTTAAGCACAGAGCACAGAGCAGAGCGTCTAGCTTGCCCATTGGCTGTGCTGTGGCTACTGCACACCCTATGGCGAGGCGGCTGGGGCGCGCAAACCAATCAGAGCGCGTCAGAGCCCGCCCGAAGGGGCATGGTTTATGACTATATAAGACTGGCCAGCTCGCCATGGAATCAGATTTAATCTCCATCAGCAACCTTCACATCGTTGACTTCTCCAGAGATCTCGCCGTCGAAGTGCATCTTGCAGTGGAACGAGTGACCTGCCAGCTAAGCAAAGTCAGAGGACCGGCACCACCTCCCTGATTTCGCCGTTAACCTGTGTTGTATTACAAATTTATTAAATGTTTAATTTAGGTTCCAATACAATAGTATATAAACTGAGAAAGTTTAGTAGACTGAATTTAGCATTTGAGGTATACATGATGATTGCTGAGTTTCCAGCAAGAGATTCCTGCCAGACCTGTTTTCTCTATTGTAAGTTAAATGAGTCAGATTACTGAGATTCTCACTTTGGCCTTAATGGCTCTTGGAGCCCGAGCCCCAGCCCCAGTCGTTGAATGGTTGGGCTGATTGGATTAGCATCTATGCATTTGAATAGTTATGCTGATTGGATTAGGATTGGTAACACTCTAGAGTCTAGGGCGGGTTCCTAAACCTGTATACTTCATTTACATGCTTTGTTCCGAGTGTATCCACCTCAATGTAAATCCCTCCCCCTTGAAATGTATATAAACTACAATGTCTACTGCCCTAGTTTAGACTTGATGACTACAGCAACGCACAGCAAATTCTCAATAAAGAGTAACTTCTGTTGAAAGATATCCCAACGTCTCCTGGTCTCTGCTTTGATGAAGGAAAAGTTGCCAACACCTGCAGCTATCTGGCATGAGAAGCCGTATCCTTTATTACAACTCTATTCAGCGTGTTCGCCGCCGCAACACCTGCTAAAGAGCAAATTTTCTGAGAGTGTTGTTTTAAATGCCTCTCACCGACTGTGCCACGTGCGGAGCCCCTCTGCACGACGGAGACAGTCACAGCGAGTGCGCCCCGTGCCTGGGCCTCGCCCACGCAAGAGCTGCACTCAACCAGGGCGGCTGCCTGCACTGCGACAGCCTTCCCATCACCATCCTGTGCTCGCGGCTAGCCTTCCTCTCGGACGGTGACCCCGCCCCTCGCGCTCTCCCGCTTCCTTCTCTTCCTCTATGACAAGATGCCCCACCTGGAAGAGGCCGTGGCCACGCACCTTTGCCCGCCCACCTCTAGCGGATGGAGAACCAAGGCGGCCCACCCATCAAAGCCGTGCCGCACTACATCAGCTCTCGCTAAGCGTGCCTGCGCCGCCGCTGGCCAAGCCCAGCCGCCTCGCCATAGGGTGTGCAGTTGCCGCAGCACAGCCAATGGGTGTTAAAGGTACACTGTGTAGGAATTTCTCCCATCTAGTGGTGAAATTGCATTTTGCATTCAAACGAATAGTGGTCTCTAGCGCCTCGCTTTTTCAAATGCGTGTTGCAACTACGGTAGCCGTTGTGTACCAAGAACCTATGACAACATGTCTTCCAATAGCACTTCATCGAGTTCAACTATACATGTTCTACTGTTATGCTGCCTATTTAATGAATTACACAACCAAGCAATGAAAAAAAGCTTGTAATTTAGACTGTAACATTGACTTACCTGTCGAGAAGAAAGCAGGCAACTTCAGCGTCCCTTTCAAAGTCTTTCTCCTTCATTAGCTCTTTCCACCTGGGAAAAGCTATCCCGATATCTACCCTCATTTTTTGAATTCGCCGGTCACGTTTCCTTTTAAATTCTATTTTTTGCGACGAGGATTCCTTCTCCTGTGGCTCGGCATAAGTATGATCCTGCATTATGAAGTACTGTGCAGTGCAGCCTTTCAAATTTGCCAGGGCAGTGACAAGTGCCTCTCACTGATCTCCGTTTCAGCTGGTTTCAGTCACGTGACGCTGGCTCTGAACGAAAACACGTTGTGGAAACGCGTTGAGGTAGGCTAGTGCTATTTGTCCCTCTCTGCTATTATAGTTTTTCAAAATGCCGGAACGACATGGAAGCCTCCTTGGACTTACCTGTCCAATGTAAATAAAGATAAGAAATTCTTCGCTTCCGAGGATAAGTCAGATCATTGGCAGAGATAATTTTACACCAATGAAGACATATGAATAAAGACATTGATTTTAGCTAATAAAATACTTATAAAACTACGCAGTGTACCTTTAAGCTTTAAAAACATGTTATTAAATGTAATATGTTGACTTGGCAAGTTAATGATATAAAATAAGTTTAAGTATACTGAAATTACTAAAACTGAAATAAAAATGAAATCTGTATAGGCATGAGCCATTTTAGATTCATTTTTGAATATCTTGTTATGTAATATTAATTACATATATTTAAATTAAAAATAATAATGAATAATACAAAACTACTGAGCTCTTTTTACGAATCGTATTGTGTTGCAGCATTTTTGCCACTCAAAGTAGACAATTCTGAGCTGATGGGTGGAAAAAATATACCTGTTGTAGCACAATAAAATATATATATATATATATATATATATATATATATATATATATATAAAATTATTATTATTATTATTTTTTTTTATATATATATATATATATATATATATATATATATATATATATATATATATATATATAAATATATATATATATATATATATATAGAAAAAGATTTATGAGGTAAAGCTTCCATTTGAACCCACCTCCAGCCATCATGGGGCAGGTAGCTAAAGACCCCGTCCACCACGCTGGCTACGAACTGCCCACCAGTGATAAAGAGAGTGTTAATGGTGACCAGCTGACCTCGGAGATGAGAAGGGGACACCTCAGCGATGTACACGGGCACAGTCATGGATGCAATTCCTAAAAACAACAGAAGACGTGAAAGAAGGATAAGGCACACAAACTGAATTCACATAGCTTTCCATATACTGCAGTATTAAGGTTACAGAATTAATTACCTATGCCAATGCCAACCGTGAGCCTTCCACACAGAAGAACCTCTTTGCTGTTTGCGACACTCAGGATGATTCCTCCAACACAGAAGATGAAGCTAGCGAGCAGAATGCAGATTCTCCGGCCGAAAAGCCCGTTGAGAAACCCTCCAGCCAAAGCGGAAAGAGCCGCAGCGCCAACAGTGATGGAGACCAGCAGCTCCTGCCACAGAGAGCTCAGGTTCATCTCTCTCTTCAGCAGAAGCATGGCTCCAGACACCACTCCTGTGTCATAGCCAAACAAGAATCCACCCAGAGCCGAGAAGAAAGCCAGGGTGTACACGAAACATGGGGTGGCATGCTGGATCTGATCTGTGACTGTGGATGTGGTCACGTCACTTTCTTGGTAGTTGGTTTGGACATTAGATGGCGTTTTTATCAAACTCCTTTCGTCCTCAACTCTCCTGTCTCCTATCAGCTCCTCCATTCTCTAGAGATTACGCACATTGACTCCTATGACAAAGAAAACACCTTGAGATCATCACATGATCAACAAAAGCCATTGCCTAGCCCAACCCAGAATGCACACGTTGACATTGCACACACCTCAAACCACAGTTAAACATAAATTTGCAAATTAAATATTGGTTACTTGGCTTAGGCCTATGCTAAAATTCTTGCATAGCACTATTTATGAGAGATTCTTCAGCACACGCACTGTAGCCTACAGCGAAATCAATCTGATGTTGTGGAAAAGACTATGATTATTCAACAATATACACTTTAACAGTGATTAGCGAACAAATTGTTCTTTTTAATCGCTTCTATGTAATAATTCAGTCGAACCGATTCGTATTATCGTTTGCGTATGACTCGATATTGGCCCGTAGCCTAAACATCTAGTGATGGACTACATTTATTTTGCTACTTTGGCACTAGCATATCGGACTACTAAACCGGACTCAAATGAATCACTGAATCATTTTAGGAATCTGTTCGCTATGGCGAACTCTTTGAACGAACCGATTCGCTAAAATTAAGTGGACTTTAAACAAACTCCGATTATAATAGAAAAGAAACTCGAGTCGAAATCGCGATTTAGCGTGCATGTAAAAAGGTTTCACCTTGTAAACACGATATTTTGCTATGTTTATAGCTACTACAAAAATACATCGAAATTAAAAAGTCGCGAAATACATATTTACGTTGATACGCATGTTTTAGCATTCCATTAAAGATCTGTAGTATCTTTATTCAGAATCTTAAAATATTGATTCATAAAACATGAACGTACCACGTCCTATGCACACTACACATACTGTAGCAATAGCTAACGTGCTAAAAATGAACAATACAAGTTATATGCATGTGAAATAAATTCAAATCCGTATATTTGCCTTCTCCCTCTGTAACCTACCAGCAAGACGCTTTTCTGGGTGCCATTCGCTTTAATAAGGGACTCGGGTTTTCTTGCTTTCACTCTGTTGTGCTCGAACAGGAAGTTTGTGAATTCTTGTAGTCATATGATTCATAACGCAGCGCGAGGAGGACCACAGCTGCTAACGTTAACATGACCAGGATCTCGTCTTTACCAAACCGAGAATGAAATCGGGAACTAAAGATTAGTCATATCAGTCTTTACTGTAGCATAACTCGTGTTGTGATTTGCATAAATATGTCAGAAGAAGAGCGTGTGCGCTGTGAAACAGATGATGGTCTGCAGGAGCAAAGCTGTGTCCACATGGTCAGTGAGGATCAGAAGGGGCTTTAAAGCTCAGTTTGATGTCAGATAGCAGAAGATCATGGCTGATAAAGAGGAGTTGGGGATCAGACTGAAGAAGCTGCTGGTGAGGTTGAATCTTCAAGAGGGGAAACAGCTGGGCACCATGGTCCAGATCATACAGGACCTGCTGTTCCTGTCCCATACAGATCACTGTGGTGAGTTCTTGACCACTGAAACTGGAAATATGTATAGGCTGTGCTTTGTTAACATTTCTGATGCTTTAAACTAGTCTTAATATATAGACTGAGAGCAATGCAAACTTTCAGACCCCCCTCTCTGTGCTTTTTCCAATGGGACGTCTATTTTTAGATTTGTGTTCTTCTTTTGTCCTGCAGTTGAGCTGTTTGCGGATCAAAACGTCCATGTGCCTCTGATGCTGGTGCTGTCATCGCATCTCAACAGCAAAGTTCAGCAGGTAGTCTTCAATTTTTTGGCTGCACAAATTTCCTGGCAAATGCTTAATATTTAACCCAGTGCTTGAAGTGGAATATCTTAGGTGAATCTATCAATTTGCCAATTCTATAATTCAAAGTGACACCAAAAACCTCAAATCCCTTAACTCTAAGGCTATAAATGTCACAATCAACTGCTGGGTCATTATTTAGTAGAACGAAATAACTACATGATGTTTCTGTAATTCACTCTGATAAGTAGGCCTAGTTTAAATCAGTGCTGCACTGTAAACAATAGTTTCTTGATTTGTTACAACTTTTCAAAAAATGTTGTCAAATCAGCTTAGGTTCACAAACATTGTTCAGATAACATAATTTTGTATCTACTCAATTTTTTTAGATTAAATTAACTAAAAATGTTAAGGCAAACAGGTTAGGCTAATTTAAGTTCAACCAACAAATCATTTTTACAGTGTGATTGTATCTTTAATCATTACTTTGCATGAGGTTAATCTAATGTCACGTAAAGAATAATTTCAAATGAAAATAACATTCACGTTCCATTTTCATTTTCGCAAACAATTTGTGATGAGGGGTGAATGCAGCACAAACTACAGTGGCCTCGTGAGAAACTGTCTCCCACATTACATTATGTAAACGGCATTTATGAAAAAGAACTGGAGATGCAGATATCATGAAAATATTGATAAACACACACCTTGTCCTCTGCTTCTGACGCTGGCGCTAGCGCTGCAGACTGATGGGTGGCTGAGTACAAACAAGGGCCTCAAACAAGTCCGTACTGGCCCACTTCGAGCACTGCGTTCACTCATGTTATTCTAAATCATATGACTTTTATTTTACTGTGGGACACAAAAGGAGATATTGAGAAGAATGTTCACGCTGCTCTTTTCCATAATGAGAGAGAATAGAGTGAGACTTTCAAGCTTGAAAATACCATAAAATTAGATATTGTGCACCCAAAACGTCATTTTATGAATGTAAAGGGGTCAACTGTTTTTATGTAAACTGCTTTTTTATTTTATAATGTTTCCTTAGGTGCACTGATAGTGTTAGTATGATTTTTACATAAAAACTGTCATAATTTAGAAATAAAAGGCATTTTTCCTACTCTGATCTGAACGCTCTGTTTGAAGGGGTGTGTCTGCTGTGAGACTTCAGTGTAAACGCCCACTGCTGTGATTGGTTAACATCTTTGCATATGAAATAAGTATTACATGTGGAACTCTCTAAAACTTTTACTACGTTTTTACTATTACAGCTAATCGTGAAAAGTGCAGATTAGCATTTTATTTAGATCTACATGATCTAAATAAATGATCCACCACATGATCCAAATCTTGTGATTTCTGCAATCTCATGAATGCTTTCATCATAATTACCAGTTAAAATACGATGTACAAGAGATTCGTTGTGCAATGTAGACAGCGTCATTGATTATAACGGGAGTTTTGGTGAAAGTCCAGAACTCAGTCACTGGTAAACTCGCGCTGTGTGATTGACAGCCAGTGATTATAAAAGGATGGTTCTTTAATCGCTTTCTGTATATTATCACAATTTAAATAACATATAATTTTCATCCTACTAAGAGAAACATTGTGAAGTTGACCATTTAGTCACTGGCTTGATTTACTGATAAACAGCAGTAAGCGATTTTGAGACAAAGAACATCTGACTGTACATGAATCATTACATATCAGAAATCACTGATCACAGATCATGGTATTAGAATAAACACGGTTATTTACATGTTGTCACATTACTATTGAATCTATATTTTCATATCTGTTTGCAAAGCCTACACCGAAATTGCGACTGCTTGACCAAAGAACCCACAGTGAAATGCACCGAACAAACAAATAATGCTCAACTGAGACATTCACACAGTTGAAAATAAATAACCACATTCCTTAGGAAGGTAAAGTTATTTGCAGTCCAGTGATCCTGTATCTCTCTTTTCTCCTTCTCATCTCACTAACGCACCAGTGGGCGGGGCCAAAGATGTGATGATGTAGAAGTAAGCATTGATCTGATTCTGCAGAGGCATCTTTCGACGCACCATTACATCCTAATGTAACAAAATCCGAAACGAGTTGTTTTCGGAGCTTGGTTTAAATAAAAGCTGTTTTTGGACCAACGGGGGAAGTTTTGAGTTCTGAAACTCTACAATACAACAATGCCCTCTCAAAGGCTACGTTCAGTCCAAATCCATTTCTTGAAATCCGTTTTAGTCTGATTGCTGTACTCATGTTTTGCGTGTTTTATAACTTCCTCACACCATGTAAAACGTAAATATCAGACGTTGTTATAAGAAACATGCTGAAAGTCACATGTGATTTCAAACCACAAATGAATTTCATGTGATTAAACTTTTTCTTTTTGCTAAATATGATCGTATTGCAATCGAATTTGCACAAAATTCGGATTTGGACTGACAGTCTGAATGAAGTCATGTGGGTTTAGAAGGACATAAGGATAAGTAAATGAAAGAAAAAAAAAATATATTTTTAATGTTACTTGTAACATCTTTTTTGGTGAAAATTTAATTTCAGCTTTATTGACTAAGAAAGGTGATTTAGGATCCAGAAAAAGAGTGATTTACTGCTTTGATCATACTGCAGGTTGGCTGGTCTCTGCTGTGTCGTCTGATGGAGATCTGTCCAACCACTCTGGATAGTCTGACCAAACCAGTGGACTATGAGTTTATAGAGGTGCACAAGTAAGCCCGAGTTATTTCTATGAGTTTATATGGCCATACATTCCTGTTTACATAGACTACGTAATTGAAGCAACTTTCAGTAGTTTAAAGCATAACTATCATTGCCTTCCATAAGCCACTGAAAGTACAAAAGTAAAAGAGAATTCCTTTGTTCTACTGGTTAAGATTAAAAGTAATTGACTAGGAGGATTTATGCATTGGTATAAAATAATTGTGCATCAATTTAGTTCAGTTTATTTCTATAGTACATATTGTTCCAGAAGAGCTTTACAAAGAAAGTGCCTTAAAGGGAAAGTTTACCCAAAAATTTAAATTCTGTCATCATTTAATCACCCTCAGGTTGTTCCAAACTTGTATAACTTTCTTTGTTCTGCTGAACACAAAGGAAGATATTTTGAAGAATGTGGGAAACTGAACAGAGCATGTACAAGAAAAACAACAAAGGGCTCAAGACCGAACCTTGTGGCATATCATATTATTATATGGTATTGCAAATTGTATGTTCTAATCCTTTTTTTTTTTTTTTTTTGTACTGAACTGATTGTTTAACAAAAACAGAAAAAAAGACAACTTTTAAAGGCATTTTTAAAAAAGACAGCGATCTTACAGGCAGGATCTAATCCAGGCTATTCTTCTGAACGTGATTGGCTGAAACGGATAACTGCCAGTTTGAATGGAATTTGGAATATGTCCCGTAGAGAAGGAAGGGGAAAAACATTTAACACTGGCTGAACAAGTATAGCTATCACTTTTTTAATAGTTTGGTTGTTATTGGATCAAACATACAAGTAGAATATTTTGAAGCTGCAAGACGTTTTGAAAGCCCAGCCGTACAACAGTTGAAACTGCTCCTTGGTTGTAACATGTCATGATGTCTAACCTACTCAAACCGGTTTTTAATGAATAAATCCATAAATTCATTGCTGCTATCCATGTTCACCAGGTTTAAGTGAGTGTTTGCATGTTTGTTCATAGGCAGATTCTTAAGGTGCTTTCAGTGTATCATAATGACGCCAAGATGATGATGGTGGGCCTGAGAGCTCTGGCTCTGCTACTGAAGTCAGGTAAGACTTCAGGTTGCTTTTCCATGATGCTGTTTATACAACCGTTTATAGAATATTGGTTCTTGAGAATCCTGATGTATTTTTTGCATTTATTTCATCTCCATTAGGATTTCAAAATATTCTTTTAAAAAATGTTAACCAAACCACCCAGCTCCCATATGAATCACAGCATTACAACAAGAAAACACTGCACTGCAAGGGTGCCCAAACCGGTTCCTGGACACATACTCTCCTGTAATGTTTAGATACAACCCTGATAAAACACAACTGAACCAGCTAGATAAGAAGCACTTGATAATTACAGACAGGTGTGTTAGACCAGGGTTAGATCTGAACTCTCCATAGCCGCGTTTCCACCAAAATTACTCAAAACAATTTGTCCCAGGAACTTTTTTCCCCCCAGACCTGTTGCTGTCTGCGTTTCCATCGTGGTCTAAAGTACTGTGAAGATTAGGGAAATATGTCCGGTTGTTGATTCGAATAGTAAAGAGCACTTACTGCACACATTGCAACAGACTTTTAAAAATGGTGGTTGAAATAAAATGCTGCGTGAACTCAACCAATCAGCATGTTCAGTGCCCACCCCCGAAAGTCCCTGAACTTTGATAAAGTACTACGAGCCGGGACTTTCTGAGGGGAAAATGTTTTTCCTCATTAACTAATCCCTACGTTAGTCCACTACTAATACTGTTCACTTGAAGGAGTGAATGAAAACGAGTGAGTGAAATCGGACAGCCGTTGAGCGTACATCGGTTGTACACTCGTTATTGCAGTGCATTGTGGGATTGAATAAGTGCACTCAATAACGTCCACTATGGTTTTGGACACCACTACAGATGGCTGTCGTATAGGGGGCGATTTCGGATTCAGCCACCAAGTACCATCCCAGAGTCCCTAGTTTCTGGGTAAAGTTCCTGCGGTGGAAACACGGCTCATGTAGGCAGATCTCCAGGAGCAGGATTGGGCACTATTAACGTTTTCATGAAGCAATCTCACCCCGTGAAGCATTACGAATGAATGACATAATTAAATCAGTAATGACAGTACATTATGACTATGTATATCAGGAAAATATATCATACATGGAGTTCTTCTTGTTTATTATTATGAAATAGCCACATTCCCCTTACACAAACGTATTTATGATGATGGTTAGATGTTTCATTTCACTTGAGGTACACCACCATTTTGCCGCATTTTCGCACTCCGCTCCTGAAATGAACGAAATATTTGGTGTTTGTGGGTCAAATGTGGTCCTGATGGATGTGTTGCTTGTTTGTGGGTCAGGTGAGATTGTGATGCAGGTTCTGGATGAGGAGGAAGTGGATGTATTTTTCTTGGTTCTGGAGGCCATGAGGTCTTTCAGTGACAGAGAAGAGGTTCAGCTCCAGGGATGTGCTGCTTTACAACTACTGCTGCAGACAGGTAACTGTGATCTGGTACAAATCCCTAGTAATATAAGACACTATGATTTCCCCATCCAAAAAGAGTCCAGGCAGAAATGGAATTTAATGTATAATGCGGAATGTCACATAATTTGGCAAAATTGAACAAACTTAATTAAACTGAATAAATCAAAAGTAGGGCTGTACACTTAAATACAATGGTGAGTGTCTTTGAATATTAAAGCTCAAAAGGCTGCATTTCTCTGTGTGAATGAGTGGCGCAATTCATATTTCTACTACACGTACTGAAGCACATGTGGCACTCGTTTTCAGCTTCTTCCGTCCTACTATATAAGGTAATTCGACATGGACTTCTTCTCCAGAGCTGGAGTTCACAAACATTTCACCACTTTATTTGATAAAACTATCATCAGATACACACAGAAATCCAAAAGTCTTCACTACAGCCCGCCGAAATAAAAGTTAGAACGGACATGTATTACTGCTGGACAGCAGAATGTACTTCTCAAAGTAATAATAACAATATAATACAGTTTATATAAAATAATTTTTAAGGAATATCACACAATATTTCGTCCATGTTTTAATTCAAACTGTAAGCCTTTGTTGTGCAAGACATTGCTTGCCAAAAATGAAAGGAATCATTCAAAATTAGTTTGATTACATTTGATACAATTATATTGTTAAAGTTTTAAGCATTCTTTTGATTGTCAAAGTTTTTGATATTAAATTTGAATTAAATAACACAACACAGAATCCTGAACAATTAAAATGTCTGAATTCACTGAATTTCTGGAGAAAACAAAATTCATAGGGCGCTATCAGATTTATTGTAAAGAAAGACTGTGCGCCTGCGCACATATATATTCAAACACACATTCACGTTTTTCAAAAAAATTCAAAACTTGCACCTTGGAATCTATTTCAAAGTTTGCGTTTTCGTTCAAATGAATGTTCAGAACACATTAAAAGTTTTTTGTTTTCTGTTGGAACGGTGTCGTGTTAGCGGCCCCAAAGTTAATAACTAATGATCTTTGCAACGGAAGTTAATCAATCAAAGCTAACTTTAGCTGGACAATAACTTTATTCTAAAGCTGCTGTAAAGCCAAAACAATCTCTGTCACTTTAACTTCCTATTATCACTGTAAAGCTGCTTTGAAACAATCTATATTGTTAAAAGCGCTATATAAATGAAGGTGACTTGACTTGGCTATTATTGTTAACACTTTAATAACTGATTGAATTGTTAAAGTGAGTTGTTTGTCAGTTTCTGAGGATCATCTGGTGGAGTTCGTTGAGAAGAAGGACCATGAGGTGGTTTTGAATGCGCTGAGCCGGTTCATGGACAGTGAGAATGTGGTTCTTCAAGTGCTCAGGGTCCTCATACCACTGGCTGCTCCGGGTAAAACACACTGCTCACTCAATGCTTTATGATCAATGACTAGGATTATCATTATTAATAATACTAAATAAGCTTCTCTTTCTTGGATCTAGCCAGCAATGTTGAGATTCTGATGTCCAAAACCGTGAAATGCTACAGCCTAGCGTGTCAGGCTATGGAGATGTGGCTCGACTCTGAGCCGATACAGGAGGCTGGTTGCTGTTTGTTACGGAAATTGACATCAGGTGAGCCCAGGTCAAACAAGGATGTTCGTACAACATTTAAAAAGTGCAGTTTAGTTTTAATACATTTTTTGATTTCTGTTGCCTTGTTTTTGACTTTTACCAGAGAGTTACTACAATATATTGGTGCTGAATGGTGTCCATAAAGTAGCAGTGAAAGCATGTGTCTCGTATCCTGAGAACGCCACAGTGCAGATCCAAGCCCTTTCCTGTCTGAGCGCGCTCGGTGAGTACATATGATTAATATGAACATGATAGTACAGTATAAACGGAGAACCCGGCCCTCCACTGGATCCCTTAGAGCCCACACTTGAGATATATGCTGCTTTATTATGATTATTATTTGTCAGACTGTTTGTACATAGATTTGGGGATTATTGGACATTTTCAGTGCCCAGTCCTCATTTACTTGTGAAATTCAAATAAACAACCCACAATTTCATATTAAGTCATGATTCAAGGCGACAATGTCTTGTTTTTGTTTTTTCTCAGTGGAGTGTATTGTACAGAATGAAGGATTGGAGAAAGAGTGTGAGGAAGAGGACGAGGTGGAACAGAAGGTTCTGGTAAAGAATGAATCCACTCAAGCGGAGGAGATGCTCGTGTGGAGAGAGGCCTGTTATACGGCTTTAGAGAGACATGCTGAAGACGCCACAGTACAGGTGACCTGATTGACCCTACAGTGCAGAAAACATCTTATCATATCAATATTTTGGTTTCACTAATGTGGATATTATGTAACTTTCAATCTCGTTGCCCGATCAGGAAGTGGCATGTTGGGCCTTAAACAGCTTTCTGCTCCACTGCAGCACGTCCAACCATGTGGAACTGGAAGGAAGGTTGGCATTCCTTCATATTCTGTGCTATGTAACTTTTTTCCCGGAATTCCTTTTATAATTAAAGGTTGAGGCCATTATAATTGTTTTACTAACAATATGATTATTATACAGATAATTTTTTGCTCAAGGGAATAGGGGTGTAACGATTAGGGATGCACCGATACCATTTTTTCAGAATCGATCCGATCCGATACCAAAAATTCTGAGTATCGGCCGATCCGATACCGATGCCAGTGCAGTTTTTTTTTTTTTAATCAAGTAGAATTTCTATAACTCTGTGTTGAACTGATAATCACTATTTTGTGTGTTAAACACAATCTACTTGATACAGACAACTTCATTATAAAGAAAAACAACAGCAACAAAAAATATATGATCATAACCTGACATAAATGCTATTATAAACTAGATTAGTGGATAATTCAGCAGTAAAATTTAGTCTAGGAAAATCACGAGTGCACAATAATTGTATAAAATCTGAACATTTTGTGAAAAAAAAAAAAAGTTTAGTTTTTAGTACATTCGATACATATCACAATATGAACTAATGATACAATATTATTGCGATACTCCAAGACATATGATAAAACATTAACAAAAAATGTACTGTTGATTAAAATGCTAAATTTGGTATTTCATTGTGTGTGTAAATGAACATATTCTTGGACTTGGTGATGGAAACCCAATGAACAGGACAATAGAGACACCAGAATAAAAATATTCATGATTCTGAACCTGAAAATACAGAATTATTTTAGACGAATATTTCTTGTACTCTTTCACTGACTAGATATAGTTAAAATAAAGTTTAGGCCACTTTTTACTGGTAACAGAAGATATTTGGCATTATCAGGACCCACAAATATTCCCCTATTGCATTATTATACATGTTTTTTTTTAACATTATATAGTAGTTAAATGTAGTACTGACACTAAAACTTATTTTGGGTGAACTATACAGAATACATATTGTCACTAGTATCCACGATACATATTGTTGCAATTTTGTATTGTGTATATTGACAAATATATTGATATTTGTGACACAATATATTGTTACACCACTATAAGGGAATTATTTTTAATAGTTTTATTCCTGCATTTTGACACAATAATAAAAGAATCAAAAGAAACATAATATGTATTATTATTATTATTATATTTCTATATGTAGAGGTTATGACCCTCTGCATACTTGTGTAGTTAACACTGTTATCATCAAGTTGCTGAATACTGAATAGGTGAAGATATTGAAATGCAGGCGGTCACATGTTAACGAGCTCAGGCTGTGATGTCGTAATTATGAATGTTTGATTAGTTTCTCTGTCACACAGGCCTCCTCTTCACACTCTCATCATGGCTGCGATGCTCCTGCACTCATCCAGTGTGGGGGTGTTTCAGGCTGCTACCTGTACATTACACACACTAATACAGCACCACAGTGAGTATGCAGTGATTTTTATTACATAATATTATTATATGGCATGTATAATCCACCGACTGGTATCAGTGGATACTAAATTATTGTTCTACAGTCTGTGAAAAATAGTTTGCCCAGATATTGTGTGATTTCTGATGTGTGTGCTTTTAGATAAGCACTTCCCGCAATCTTATGAGAATACATTTTCCACCATTCTCTAATGAAGTAATATATAAATATATTTATGTAAATGTTCCAACAATGGTTTAATGCCATAATTCATAAAATTCATACAAGTTAGAATCAAACCATTTTCTTATTATACTCCCCTGCTTGTCCATATCATTTTGCATGTACATACTTTTCATACATATACTAGTTCTTTGAATAGTTATTTGGCCAATGTTACACAAACACAATAAAAAACTGACTATTTTTACAGAGATGTATGATCCCTTGTGAAAAAGAAGTGTGCTGAATTGTATTTAATGCGTACTTATGTGCTTCAAAACTTAAAAGTATATTTTTAAGAAGCTGTACTTGCAGATTCTTGTTTTTTTACACACTTATTGTTAGTACAATTTGTAATAAAATCAAATAAAGTTTTACTTTAAAGTACATTTTAAATCATTGTTTAATAATCTTTTGTCGTGCTTTGTAGAATTACACTTATTTTGATGTGTTGACTATCATTTTAACTGTAGTGTGTTATTTGATATTACATTTAAAGATAATAGTTTTTTCTTTATCTTTAGAAATGTTTAATTACAAATATATTTAAATACATGACATACAAGTTTCAGTTGAAATTACACGAAATTATATTGCATATAAATTAAATGCATATTGCATTTTCAGTACACTTTAACCATATTTCAAAGGCAATAGAAGTAATTATGAATTTAAATTTGAAGATGTACTTGGGTCCTACTTAAGTGGGTCAAAAAAGCTCAACTTATTGCGTTTTATATAAATTTAAACCATAGTACATTTTAATTTCATTGCAGTTAACATTAAATAAAGTGTCCAAAAAAATCAGTTTGCACTTAAGTATATTATCTCCATAACAAATACTCTTTTTAAAACTATACTTTTTCATGAGGGATGTCTTAAATCGCTTAGCTTGTGTTGTTGTGACTTCAGGAAGGATGAGAGATCTGCTGCTATCACTTGGCATCCATTTCAACATTGTGGATCTGATGCGGAAACACGCAAGCTCCAGTGACGTGTGTGAAAGTGCCTGCAAACTACTTCACACACTCTTTCAGGGAGCGTAAGCACACACACACTTCCCACCTCTGATCAATGACAGTTTATTATGACGTATGACAGGTGAAAACATGAAACTGGATTCATAATTTTGTGTTACTCCAGGAGGGCCAGTCTTGATGAAGGGGCCCTGGTTCTCGGACAGATCCTGATTGCTCTGAAGGCACACAACTTCGTTCCTGAAGTTCAGCTGGAGGGACTCAGAGCCAGTTTAGTTCTGCTCAACCCAGGTAGAATGTCTGTCTACTTACTGTAATGAAATACGCCTGCGTGATTTCTGACTCCGGTCTTATTGTGAACACAGACAGGAGTTTAAGAGAACATGGCAACTCTGTAGAGGATCCTGACACAGTGGGTGTGTCTCTGCGGGTCCTGAAGAACCAGTGTGTACTGGAGGGAGCTCACACTGTCTATCTAGAGGCACTTAATAGGGTAAATACTTTGTTTCTTACCAGCTAAAATAGTTCAATAATTCAACATTGACCATAATGCTAAATCTTTTGCTCAGGAGAACTTAACGGGATGTTCCTGGTTCAATGCATGTTAAAGCGGTGTACATTTTCAATGTTAAAATATTTTCTCCTATCTCTGATTAATATGAAAAGACAACTGGAGTATGTCCACTAAATTATGATTTAAAGAGGTCATGATATGATATACCAGGCGTTCTCAACCCTGGTCCTCGAGGGCCACTTTCCTGCAGAGTTTAGCTCCAACCCTAATCAAACACACCTGAACCAGCTAATTAAGCTCTTCAGGATTATGAGAGAGCTACAGACTGGTGAGTTTGATCAAGGTTGGAGCTAAACTCTGCAGGAAAGTGGCCCTCGAGGACCAGGGTTGAGAATGCCTGCGATATACGTTAATGTCATTTCTATTTAAACTTGTATGTCATGTATTTAAAGTGCTTTATTATGCTATTTTAAAAGTTCCTAATTTTGTTACAGGTTTACAGGTCAAAAAACACTTTCATTTTCTCATAATATATATATATATATATATATATATATATATATATATATATATATATATATATATATATATATATATATATATATATATATATACAGACATCCCAAGTCTCCCGGAAGTTCCGGGAGTCTCCCGCATGTTGATAGCGGCTCCCTGATGCCCGCAAATTAGTTAAAATCTCCCGGTGTGGTATAGTATCCTGTAACCCTATAGTAATGGGTCCGGGCTGAGGACCCAAGCAATCCGATTGGTTCAAAGCACGTTTTATGGGTAATCGCTTTAGTGCCTGGTTACAAATCATACAAAATCACTTTATTATAGAAGACGTTTGTACTACGTTATAACGAATCATTAATGTATTTAATGTATTTTAAATTATACGTTTCATATACTAGTATTTAACCGAAGCTATAGATTGTGAAATTAAACATTTCTCGTTGGTAGTGTTTTTTAGTTAGCTTAGATAATAGCATAGCATACAGCTAACGTTATCCGATGATCGTGCTATGAGCTTTTCCTGAGCTTATACTGCACTGATACTGCCTTACCGTATCGCGAGAACAGATTTAGATCAGGCATACTACTGGCATACTAATTGGGTCCTCAGCCCGGACCCATTACTATTCACCTTATTCCGGAAGTAGCACTGGGTGGCGCCATCCGCGTAATCTCACTTCCTGGTTTAGCTACTTAGCGCTTTGTTTGCCCTGGTCCAATCTGTTATCTGTCTTGATATAAGTAGATAGACTAAAATATTATAGCCAAATGCGTTGGCCTATGGTTATTAACAACTGCTGCAACGTACTAAAGTACATTTCACTTGAAGCTTTTGAAACAATGCCACAATCAAATTATTTAATAGCTGTCTTTCTAATAGCTATTACTTAGTTATGAAGATGTGCACAAACACTACTACATGTAAAGTTTGAAACATTATTACACCACAGTTTGTTTGCTTAATCACCAGATACATTTGCAGTGTATAGCCAACAGATGAGAAAAAAATAGCCACGAACTGGTGTAAAAAGAAAGTAACAGTTAGAGCCTCAACTAGATGAACAAGAGGGTAACGTTAGCTTAGCTAACTGCTAGCTGCAATTTCTTATGGTTTGATCTCTAACACAAGTAATAGCTGTAAAATAAATCCAGCGACTGAATTCTAGAGGACCATAGCTTTCAAACAAGGTATAGCATGTGTATGTGTCCTGTAGTGAGACCATTACAACATTAGATGTTTGTGGCTAATGTAGGCTAAACACTACACATCGGCCGGGCTGCGATCAGACAGGCAGACGGGTCGTTTAAAAATTACCCCGAGAAACAGTGCATTGCTGTGCTGTTGGTACACACGTACATAGCACATTTGGCACAAATTAGCTTATCTTATGTGACATTTTATCAGTGAGACTTCTCTGCAGTTCTCCGCGAAATTGAATGAGGGTCCGCTAAACCGGAAGTTGGTTTACAACGGAAGTACTGGACAGAAGTAAAAGTGGGCGGGGCGGAATAAGGTGAATAGGGTTACAGAATACTATACCACACCGGAATCTAGAGCAAGCGAGCGAGCAAGAGCGCGCATGCGTAGCGCGTGCACGGCAGAGAGACCTTGCGTGTGTGTGCTAGTGTGCCTCACGAAGCGCATGTAAGGACCCAACCAATCAATTGTCAGTGCGGGCGGGCTTTTATCTATACTCCCGAACCGAATTAATCAGAACCGAACTGCATGACAGAATTAGCATTTTCGAATAAACTATCCCTTTAATATATGCTCTTAAACAAAAATATGAACTTGGCATTTCTGTTTTTAAACCCTCTTGAATGCCACTCCCCATAGACTTCCATTGCAAGTTCATTACTGTAAACAAATTTTTTTTTATTTAAAGTTTATTCTGCTAAAATCTAATTCTGCCAGAAATGCTGTCAGACTTTAACTTGCAGTGGACCCGTAACATTCCTTTTGTAAAATTGGACTTGAAATGTGGCTTTTATTTAACTTGTAAGTAAATGTGTGAAGTGTTTCATTTGATGTTTGTGTGTTTAGTTTATCAGTAGTAAGGAGATTCAAGAGTGTGGACTTGGCGTACTCTCAGCACTAGCCGACTGTTCTGGAGCTGTGGACCTCATGTGCCAGCAGGGGGCGATTGACACGGTTCTTCATACGATGCAGATGTTTCCACAGGAACGCGGTGAGTCTAATCACTTCTCCATGCCAGGAGATCACAAGCCTCTACTTCTAATCCCAGCCAGACCTGAGTGTCGACATAAGGTCCTAAGTGGGCAGTTTTTGGCCAGAATAAGCAGCAATGTGGACCAGACATTGCTGCTTATTCTGGCCAAAAACTGCCCACTTAGGACCGTTCTCACAGAATGGGTTTTTGAGTTCCTCTGTGCTGCATTTCCAGTGTTGTCCTATGAAAACATGCTAGATGGATGCGTTTAAACATTACACTTGTGTCTCTTGAAGAATCTCTCGCATTACATATTTTTCTAAAAATAATGAAGTTAAACTTTTTAAAAATGTGTCTTTAGACCCTGAAAGGGTTAGTTCACCCAAAAATGGAAAATTTGTCATAATTTACTCACCCTCATCTCATTCCAAACCCAAAAGACTTTCGTTCATCTTTGGAACTCGATGTTGTTTTGTGAATGGAGGGATAGAAACCTCTCAGATTTCATAAAAAAGATCTTCATTTGTGTTCTGAAGATGAACGAAAATCTTATGAGGGCGAATCATTAATGACAGAATTTTCATTTTTTGGGTGAACTATCCCTTTAAGTTTTCATAACTTCCTTGTGTCTCACGTTTTTAAACATTAAAACACATTTTGTGTGTATGGCCCCTAAGACAGGAAGAGACCATCTGACTGACATAGAGGTTTAAAAAAAAAAAGCGCACAATTTAAAAAATGCTAAACATCTTACAGCACAACTATATAATACAACTGTTTAATAATCAAAAATCATCACCATTTTGTAGATATTCACTACTGGGCTCTTAGTCTCCTGTTTCACCTCATCTCTAAGAAGAAGCTGTCCCGTACGATGGTGCCTGTACTGGCCTTTGTTTTGGTCAGCTCTGTACGGCAACACAAAGAGGACACAGTCATGCTTCTAAAGGTAGTTCACTACAATTATTATCAGTTCCAAATCAATAGGGTTGTTGTTGTTGTTCAGTGTGTGTTTTTGTCATTAGGGATTTCAGGCGGTGTGGAAGTTGTTGGACACCTGCTCGAGCGCCGCAGCATGGCTGCAGAAAGAAGCTTTCGAGAAAGAGATCTTTCAGGTCCTGCGGGAGAAGACGGCAGACCAGCGTCGAGATCCAGTGAGATAATTTAACTAAAAGGTTTTAGACTCAAACAAATCAAATAAAAGCAAGATCCCCTGATAAATCCCAATTGTGTTGGGCTTCAGTTGCAGGGAATGAGTTGCCTGTGCCTGTCTAAGATGGTGGCGGACACTGAGATCATGTACATGCTGCTGGAGAGAGCGTGTGAGGACGGAGATGTGGACATGGCAGAATGTCTCATTAATCTGGGCGCTGACATCAACAAGAAAACAAAGAGCGATTCGCTCATATATCAGGTCTGATTTATGAATCTTTAAGGAATATTTACAACAATGAAAAATCATAGTTTACTCATTCTGTGGTTTTAAAGGGGGTGTTTTTATGTTTTTACTCTTTTCACATTTGCCAATCATAAAAGTGGTTATTTACATATAGCAATATGGCGTTTAATTCTAAATGGATGGATGGATGGATGAATGGATGGATGATCGATGAAAGATCAATTGATGGATGGATGGTTTGAGAGGATGGATGATGGATGGATGGATGGATGGATGGTTAGAGAGGATGGATGGATGATCGATGAATGATCGATTGATGAACGGATGGATGGTTAGAGAGGATGGATGGATGATCGATGAACAATCGATTGATGGACGATCGCTTGGTTGATGGATGGATGATGGATTGATGGATGGATCAATGGATGGTTAGAGAGGATGGATGATCGATCGATTGATGAACGGATGGATGGATGGATGGATGGATGGATGGATGGATAGTAAAGCTGATTGAGATCCATCTATGTCCTACAGTACACCCAAATCGCTTTACAATCATATCGGGGGTGTCTCCTCAAACACCACCAGTGTGCAGCGTCCACTTGGACTCATTCCACTTCCCTGTATTCAAGAAAGCTTGACTGACATTATAACAGGATCTTCATTGTCATTCCTAGCACTGAAGAAGATGTTGCTGTGTTTGTTTAGGTGTGTGATCGGGGGGCTCCTCTGGCCTTGCTGGAGCTGCTGGTTTCTGCAGGTGTTCATGAGCAGCAGTTGCGTGGAGCTCTGAGCGTGTGTGTCAGGAGAGGTGAGGACCCCGTGGTCACGCTCCTGCTCAGGCGTTTGGGCCTGGACCGCTCCAACAGCGCCCTGTGCCTCGGGAGCTTCCGCCTCGGACAGATGAAGGCAACGTGGCTCAGCGCTCTGCTCTCTGACTGCAGGACTCAGTCTCCAACAAGCAACAAGAACAGTGAGTCTATTCACATGATCTGGCAGTGCCTAATGTTGTTTGAAGTTTGGCAATGTATTTGACATACATATTCTGGGGTCATTATTCGCTATAAAAACGTCTGAAATTTAAAGAGATGTCTAAGCCATGTTCTAAACACATTTTGAGACACCAAAAAAAGTTTTGAATATTAGAAGAAAAAAAAAAGCTAAATAATTTCATTCACTAGCACAACCAAACATTTTTGGATTACGCATATAACCCTGGAGTTGGGAGCAAGATGCCGCTTTGGTAGTTGATGCTATGAGAACACCCCTGGGCACAGCTGTATGTGTCAAGCGTAACGGTAAAGATGGATAGGTTAAACTATATTGTAATTATATTATAAACTATATTATAATTGATAGCTGTCAAATTATATTACAGTGTTTCCTATACATTGGTTCAAAATATCAACACTGCCCACCACAAATAATTTTCCAAAAGGATCTGACATCGTTAAATCAACATGAGCGCTGGACGTTTCAAAGTCAAAACGCAGCGCGGGTGTTTTTATATGAATGTATCTTTGAAAGAAACCAACTGACTGTCAAGGAAAGTTTAAAAGTTATTTTCATTTAATCATTTCTTTATCTTTCCTGATAAAGCAGTGTTTATGAGCGGCTGGTTTGTTTACAGCCGTTACCGGGGAAACCGCCGCTCCTAAAGCGCCTCTTGCTGGCAGCTCTTTGTAAACAGTCTTGCAAACCTGCATTAATACTAGTGTGGAATATTTCTACAATATTCATTCATGACAGTAAAATAGGGCAGTCTAAGTCAATCTACTGCAGTATTTCCTCTCTCAATCAGTAGAAAATGTGGTTAACACCCAGTCATGCTTGAAAAGAAATATATACCGGCATATACCGTGAAACCGGTATAATTTTGAAAAATACCGTAATATAAATGATTGGTCTTACCGCCCAGCACTACATCTTGTGTCTCAGAATGATCTGAATATGGAAATAAGTAACCTTCAGATCCACTATGACTGTTACGGTTGGAGGTGCTGCGAAAGGCTTACGATGAGGAAGAACTTTGGAAGGAAGACTTTAATCATCAAACACATTGGAACAAGGAAAAACACAGGAGAATAACACAACCAAACATCAACGAGAACCGACCAAGACTGAGGGAGAACACAGGGAATATATACATGGGACAGACAAAGGACCTTAACAAGATAATTGATTACACACAGCTGAACCAAATTAACTAATGATGACGGTGATGATGGTGACAAGGAGTGGTGGGAAACTGAATAAAAGAAACACGGAGGAAAGTTCAAAAACAAACTGACATACCAATGACAAACCAGTCTCTTGGTTGAATCATCAGAACATAGCCTACTTCTGTGTCAATATTCTGAACTTGCTCTTGACCAGAGAGTAGTTAAAGCGTTCATCTAAAATAGGACACAGACCTCCATCCTTCATCCTGAAACTGAGTAGTACCTCGCAGAAGTTTCCACGAAGCCAAGTGAGCAGAAAGTTCAATATCAAACTGATAACTGTGGCTCTTCCACCGAGTCTCTCATCAATGACAACATTGCCTGACACTGTGCTATTGGTCATCTCCAACCAACCGTGTCTGAAACATGAGGGGTCTAAGACTGGTTTGTGCCCAGGACTGTTGAGGAACGCATTTACACTGCATGGTTCAAGGGGATCAAGTACCTGATTCCGATTTTTTCCCTCCCATGTGGAGGGGAGCGCAGATTTGACAAACTATTTTCTTCTTCCTGGCAAACTAATCAGAGACGGCTCTGTGTTGCTGAAGGCCGGTGGAGCTTAGCTGCGGATATCAGCTCAATTACCCTATGAGAGTGCTGAAGCACAGAGAGGCCAGAGGTGATGGACTCAACGTCTCGCCAACCGTAGCTCCTTCAGTGGGAGAGATCTTAAACTCCGAGAGATCCAGGGTGAGAGGTGTACTCATTTGCTGGGATGCAAGCATAGCCCCGCTCCACTGAACCAATGAGGCTGGTGAAGTCGGGCTGAGCAGCTGCTTCCACAATCTTGACACCTTGATGTGAAGATCGTTGATGAATGGCAGCTTCTACACGCTGAGCAGGAGTTAGAGCCACTCGGGAAGCGCTGAACATCCTGAGCTTCCTCTGGCCAGTCAATATACAGCTTCTCCGTGGCTCGAGCAATCATGTCAATGAGCTGTGTCGAAGCGTCAGCTACAGTCGAGAAGAATCAAACTCAAATTATTTGCAGTCAAATATAAATATTTTTATTAAATATAATTAAAATTAAATTATATTAAATGGAAATAGTTTAACTTTTTGAGTTGAATAGGAATTTAGAACCACTTAAGTAGGTCTTAAGTAAATTTTTATATAAAAACGGTGTTGGGGAAAGTTACTTTGAAAAGTAATGCATTACAATATTGCGTTACTCCCTTAAAAAGGTGCTAATTGCATTGCTTAGTTACTTTTTTAGAAAAGTAATGTGTTATGTTACTTTTGTGTTACTTTTTTCCACCTGGACTGGACTTGTTTTTTTATAACAAAAAAGTTATATTTTTGAGCAAATGTAAAGACCCTTTCACACCAAAAGTGAAATAATAAGCCTCAGGCTGAAGGAAATGCAAACTTCGATTGGTCTCAACATTGGGATAAGAGAGCTGTCAGTCAATAAATGGGAAAACAAAGTAACTTGCGTTACTTATTTGAAAAAGTAACTCAGATATTTTGTTGTAAATTTTTAAAGTAATGTGTTACTTTACTAGTTACTTGAAAAAGTAATCTGATTACATAACTTGTTACTTTTTACATAAAAAGTTACTTGTAATGAGTTACTCCCAACACTGCTGCCGAATGAACTGACCAGCAGTTACGGTATACTCAAATACACTTCAATTTCTGTTGAAATTTAAGGATGAAGTTGCAGTTTAATAAATTTAAAGTATTTTACTTTTAAATGATTACAGTTACATTTATAATCAAGTACTTTACATGTGCTTTAGTTTGTAAGTCAACATATCAAAGTAAGTGAACTTAAGGAATGACAAAAGTTGATTTAAAAATTATAATAATTAAAAATTTACTTTAAAGTAAAACTTTTGATTTAACGTACAAACTATTCAAAAGTGTACTTAAGTTTGTTTAAAAAAAAAAAAAAAAAAAAAAAAAAGTGTGTAGCACTTGGCCTAAATAAAATCGTCAAATATTTCATAAGAAAACAAAAGGGGAGGGTAAACATCCTAATGCTTTCAAATGAGTTATTATTAGGAAAGGAGCACGTAAGGCATTACAACAACATGAAATATGTACCACATACACACAATGCCTAAACATTTGAACCCTCAATAAAGTATGGCAACTTTCAACATTCACATAAGAGTCCATGCACAGTTTACCAAGCACAAGATGAGATATCAGACACTGAATAATAAGGGAATTGGTATACAAGGGTTATGAACTTGATAACCTGAAACTCCATCGATGAAAGAAATTCCATGAATTGCAACGCAATGTCCACAAACGCCAATAATGGAGCACTGGCAAAACTATGTTAGTATGCTTAACAGTCTTAAATGAGTGCTGAACTAATAGTTCCTCAAGGATAACCACAGGATGCTGAATAGCTAAACCACCATGTGACTCTTGCTTCCAAGTCCTTTTTACACCTGGAGTCCTACTCTTGTTACCTGAGGAGGTTTGCCCCTACTGGCTAGGAAGAGAATTACAAGGAAGAAAATAGAAAATACCTGTTATAAGTGTACTCTCTTTAAGTACACTTAAGTGACCTTTTACTTCACTCATTTTATATGATCTACAAGTACATAAAAAAAAAAAAAGTATATACTTTCAAGATTTGAGGGCACATTCAAGTGCTCATTCAATAACATTAGGCACACTTTTTTAAAATTCTCTGTCTAAAAAACATGGGGCTTGTCTTTACTGCTTAAAATAAGTAAAGGAACACCAGTTTTTACGCCATTCACAGAAAGGAGGGAAAGAAAATCACTTGTCACTTGATTTGTGGCTTCTAGAGAATCAGTTTGTCATTACTATTACTATACTACTATAAGTATGTGGGGAATTTAACTCTACATAACAATATCTAGCCTGACTGTTGATGGTAAATCTTTTCTTTGCGTCTCTTAAGGTAAAGGTCAGTGTTTGGCCAGACAGATCTTGTCACTCCAGAGGAGGAGAGTCAGCAGATTACAGAGTGATGTCAGCACATTCAGATATTTTACGGATGAGGAAAGTGACGACTCGCACATTTCCTTAGATGAAAGCTTAGCCTTCATGCTTGATGACTTGGAGAGTGACGGTAAGATGATTCTCATGGAAACACCAAGCCTTTGCAACCTCATGATATGCTGAAAAAGTTTGGATGTATTAAGAATTATTGAATTATGCAGAATCAACGTTGACATAAATTATTATTGCAGTTGATTAATCAATATGCATATCCTGTTATTAATTTAATACTGTTAGTTGACTCACAGCAAGAAAATTACTTACAATATTATAATATTATTTGTCTGAAAGAATGAATGTGCTGTTCCATTGGTAGGGAGTGACGGACCTCCACATGGAGTGTTGCCTTTCAACGATTCGCCAGAAGTGGGCAGAAAACCTGCTTGGAGAAATCACAGTCGACGTAGACGTGCCAATTCAGAGGTACCGGATCGAACAGATGCACTTTTGGTGGGCTGTGTGCTTAGGTTTTAACATTGAGGGTCTCTGACTTAATATCTTTTGTACAGGGATGTCATCGTGAGACAGATCCAAGCATCCCTCTGTATAAGCGGTTTAACTCTCACAACACCAGAGGTACATACTGTATAACAAGCTGTCCGACATGTGAACTAGTCCGTCAAATTTCACCCGATCAATGTGTCTTCTATTGTGTTAACTCTACAGGGCAGGGTTTCGTGGAAAGCTCGACTCCTGGTGCAGTTCCTCTGGCCATAGACAAAGACCCCATCCGTCTGCTCGACCTATCAGGGAATGAGCTCAGCAATCTGTCCTGTTTGACGGATGTGAGCTCTCTTAAGCGACAGATTGAAAACCTTCTTCGGCTTGATCTGAGCAAAAACAGTCTATCAGAGTTTCCCAGTGTTCTCTGTCAGGTGTGTGGAAACATTTTGACAGTATTATTAAATTAGTGTGTTGTCAAAGTTAACATGAAACAGCGTTTGAAACCCATTCTGGAATGTTTCTACAATGTATTCTATTCACAATGTTTCTGTGAACATGTTACTTACTATCGATTTTAGTATTATCATCTGTAGCAGAACATAAATTAAAGGAACACGCCGACTTTTTGTGACTTTAGCTTATTCGCCGTATCCCCCAGAGTTAGATAAGTCCATACATACCCTTCTCATCTCTGTGCGTGCCGTAACTCTGTCTGACGCACCCACCGCTAGCCTAGCTTAGCACAAAGACTGGAAGTAAACGGCTCCAGCTAGCATACCGCTCCCAATAAGTGACAAAATAACGCCATGAGACATAGCACTGCTACTTCGCCTTTTGAGAATATAGTTCCAGTATGTATACGGTTAGAAGATGGCTGTGTCTCATGTGACCTTGTTATTTGTACACGCTGTGACTATACAAATCACAACATGTAAATAGGAAAATGTTGCCGTTATTTTGTCACTTATTGGGAGCGGTATGCTAGCTGGAGCCATTTACCTCCAGTCTTTGTGCTAAGCTAGGCTAGCGGTGGGTGCGTCAGACAGAGTTACGGCACGCACAGAGATGAGAAGGGTATGTATGGACTTATCTAACTCTGGGCGATACGGTGAATAAGCTAAAGTCACAAAAAGTCAGTGTGTTCCTTTAAATGATATGAAAAAGAAGTACACTTAAGCATACTTCTAAAAAGAGTTCATGTTATGAAAATTATATACTTTAAAAGGACGCTTAATTGCAATTATATACAGTGTATTATAGTCAGGGTTACTTGAAACAAAATAAACCTTAACTGAAATAAAATATGAAAAACTTAAACTTACTTGATTTCAGCTAGTTGCCAAAGCAACATTTCTCATTTTCATTTAGTTTGACTTGATGTACTATCAATGATAACACAATAACACTGATTATAGTTTAAATTTATATTAAATGCAATTATCTGAATTTTAGAGTGCTTTTTGACCCACTCAAGTAGTCATAGTAATAAGGTTAAAGTGTACTTTATTTTCACTGAAATTTGTATGTCATGTATCTAAATATATTTGTAATTACATATCTTTTAAGGAAGTTGCAGTTTAGTACATTCAAAGTATATTAACTTGAAATGTAATCAAATAACACACTACAATTAAAATTATAATCAAGTGTATGTGCTTTAGTTTGTTAGTCAATTATATCGAAAAATAAATGTATTTCTTTAGTCAATTATATCAAAAAATAAATGCATTTCTTTAAAGCACACAAAAAAATTAAAACATAATGATTTAAAATGTAATTTAAAGTAAAGCTGTCAAGAGTTGCTGTAATAAGCGCACGGCAATGGAAGTGCAAACAGTCTTAAATAAGAAATCCACAAAGGGAACACGTAAAATAACACCAGGAAAAACATGAATCAAAACGCACTCAACATGTGACATATATACTTTTAAGATTTGAAGTACACTACATGTGCACATTCAGTACAAATAAGTTTATTTCTTTTTACAAGCGTTATTAACAATAACTTGTAATTACATTTTCTACTAGCATAACAGTGGCCCAGTTGTAATATTATAAATGTATAAATTGCATATATAAAATAGTTATTTTCTGTTCCTTAGAGTTTAAGAAGTCTAACCCGTCTAGATCTCCAAGGGAACCAGTTGCAGTCGCTTCCTGGAGATCTCCTGCGTTTGCCCGCTCTGAGCGCGCTCAATGTGTCACACAACTGCATCGGTCCACTTCTGCTGCTGGACCCGACTGTGTGCAGTCCATCCTTACGCCAGCTCAACCTCTCCTTCAACCAGATCACCGTCTTCCCCTTCCAGCTGGGTCAGGCCACGGACAAACTGGAAGAGCTCTCGCTGGAGGGGTATGCTATAGGATGATCGCTTTTCTAGAGGGCTGCGCTGCTGTCATTTCTTTATTTGTTCTTCTAATACATTTTTTTGGGATATACATAAGTGTAAAAAAAGGTTGTATGCACATATAAATAGTATTTTTGTTTTGTTTTCAGCAATCAGATATCAGAACTGTCTCTCCCTCTCTGTCTGGCTGAGTTGAAAGTTTTAGATGTCAGTAAGAATCAGGTTAAAATGGTTTCAGAAAACTTCCTCACTGAATGTCTCAAGATGGAAACTTTCATCGCTTGTGTTAACCAAATCAGTAAGTCTGCCAACTCTTTAAAGCAAACATGAACCAAAATTCCTGATTTTACTGTCTTAAAAATGATTTTGTAATATTTCATCAAAATATATTAACTTGAAGAAGAATATCTTATTGGCTGTGCTTCACGAGCTGTCGGTTAATGTTAGTCAATAGGCAAACTTCAATTTAGTAATTGTTTTAGACCAGTGTTATTTTACAGTTATTTATATGCTATTATAGTATTTATTGATATTTTGAATCACCTTTTTTGTTGCATTTTCAGTTTTCTTTTTCTATTTTGTCATTTATCGTTTTTATTGCTTTTGATTATCTCTATAAAATTTAATTAATTTTGTTTTAGTTTTAGTAATTTTGCTACTTTAACTTCATGAACTTTTTTCAGTTAGTTGCCAAGACAACATTGCTAATTTTCAGTTTAAGTTTTAAAGTTATTCATTAAATACTTGTATTTATAACGGAAAACAATGTTTAATACTTTTGATATATACAATAAAAACACTTGTTTTAGGATACTGTTGTAAATAATGCAGCATTTCTAAAATCATAACAATAGTTTACGCTGTAATTTAATGCCAGTTAACATTGCTATAAAACACATTAACACATATACAGTGAGAAAAATAAGTATTTGAACACCCTGCTATTTTGCAAGTTCTCCCACTTAGAAATCATGGAGGGGTCTGAAATTGTCATCGTAGGTGCATGTCCACTGTGAGAGACATAATCTAAAAAAAAAAAAATCCAGAAATCACAATGTATGATTTTTTAACTATTTATTTGTATGATACAGCTGCAAATAAGTATTTGAACACCTGAGAAAATCAATGTTAATATTTGGTACAGTAGCCTTTGTTTGCAATTACAGAGGTCAAACGTTTCCTGTAGTTTTTCACCAGGTTTGCACACACTGCAGGAGGGATTTTGGCCCACTCCTCCACACAGATCTTCTCTAGATCAGTCAGGTTTTTGGGCTGTCGCTGAGAAACATGGAGTTTGAGCTCCCTCCAAAGATTCTCTATTGGGTTTAGGTCTGGAGACTGGCTAGGCCACGCCAGAACCTTGATATGCTTCTTACAGAGCCACTCCTTGGTTATCCTGGCTGTGTGCTTCGGGTCATTGTCATGTTGGAAGACCCAGCCTCGACCCATCTTCAATGCTCTAACTGAGGGAAGGAGGTTGTTCCCCAAAATCTCGCAATCCATGGCCCCGGTCATCCTCTCCTTAATACAGTGCAGTCGCCCTGTCCCATGTGCAGAAAAACACCCCCAAAGCATGATGCTACCACCCCCATGCTTCACAGTAGGGATGGTGTTCTTGGGATGGTACTCATCATTCTTCTTCCTCCAAACACGTTTAGTGGAATTATGACCAAAAAGTTCTATTTTGGTTTCATCTGACCACATGACTTTCTCCCATGACTCCTCTGGATCATCCAAATGGTCATTGGCAAACTTAAGATGGGCCTTGACATGTGCTGGTTAAAGCAGGGGAACCTTCCGTGCCATGCATGATTTCAAACCATGACGTCTTAGTGTATTACCAACAGTAACCTTGGAAACGGTGGTCCCAGCTCTTTTCAGGTCATTGGCCAGCTCCTCCCGTGTAGTTCTGGGCTGATTTCTCACCTTTCTTAGGATCATTGAGACCCCACGAGGTGAGATCTTGCATGGAGCCCCAGTCCAAGGGAGATTGACAGTCATGTTTAGCTTCTTCCATTTTCTAATGATTGCTCCAACAGTGGACCTTTTTTCACCAAGCTGCTTGGCAATTTCCCCGTAGCCCTTTCCAGCCTTGTGGAGGTGTACAATTTTGTCTCTAGTGTCTTTGGACAGCTCTTTGGCCATGGCCATGTTAGTAGTTGGATTCTTACTGATTGTATGGGGTGGACAGGTGTCTTTATGCAGCTAACGACCTCAAACAGGTGCATCTAATTTAGGATAATAAATGGAGTGGAGGTGGACATTTTAAAGGCAGACTAACAGGTCTTTGAGGGTCAGAATTCTATCTGATAGACAGGTGTTCAAATACTTATTTGCAGCTGTATCATACAAATAAATAGTTAAAAAATCATATATTGTGATTTCTGGATTTTTTTTTTAGATTATGTCTCTCACAGTGGACATGCACCTACGATGACAATTTCAGACCCCTCCATGATTTCCAAGTGGGAGAACTTGCAAAATAGCAGGGTGTTCAAATACTTATTTTCCTCACTGTAGTTACAGCATTAATAACAGCTGCGACAAATGGTATTGGGTGCTTACTTTTCACCACCCAATCAATTCACTTTGGATAAAATCAAATGTCACATTACACATTTTAAATATTTTTAAAATGTTGTTTCATGAAAACCAAGATGGAAAATTGTGTTCAGTTTATTGTTTCTGTTGTTATTAACAGTTTTTTTTTTTCATACAGGTTCATTGTCACACCTTCCCTCAAAAATAACCACAATTAAACTATCAATGAACAATTTTACAAGTGTTCCTGAAATAATCATGAACTTGCCATAGTAAGTGTGTTTTCTCTCTCAAATTTACATATTAATAACAATACATACTTCTGATTTACAAACAGCACCTGTGATATGCTTTATACATTTTACATTTAAAAATAATTTTAACTTGTCCTTAAGTTTGTAAAAACGTTGTGTCTGCAGTAATGCACTTACAGTATGAGCAGGGCTCCAGACTAACACTTGAGAGCACCAGCACCTGATCTGCGAGCGCTGGGGGGATTTTTAATCATAAAGTTAATTTAATCCTAAAATTACTATTCTTTTGCATTAATAAGTGCAGTTACCAATAATATTACATTTGTTTATTGGAAATTTGACAGTAAAGCACTGAGCTTTAATTGAGATGTAGATAAAATTAAATTTTATTAACAACAGTAACTTGCAAAAAACTCACTTTTTTAGGGAAAGTTAAATATTCTACTCTTATTAAATGTACCATTTTTCTTCTATAGTATCATGCTGAACTGACCGACTGCTTCAGTGATTATAAAAGAAGCGCTTTTTTACTTGCTTTGTGTGTAATTCAGTCACAATTTGAAGAAAACTGTTTGTTTTTCATGAGACTTGTTTTCTAAATATTAGGGAGTGGAAAGTCACCTCTGCCACCATCTACTGGTTATTACATTTACATTTACATTTACATTTATTCATTCATTCATTTAGCAGACGCTTTTATCCAAAGCGACTTACAAATGAGAACAATAGAAGCAGTTAAACTAACAATAGGACAACAATATGCAAGTGCTATGACCCTTCCCAGTTTGATCTAACGCAGTACCTGTATTTTTTTATTTTTTTAAGATAATAGATATAGAATAGAAGATAAAGTGTTTTTATTAATGGATCAAGTGTTGTGGTTATAGTGGAGAATATAGTGTTCTTACATCTTTAAATTTTTATTTACAAATCATTACATAAAAAGAACAAAAAAAAAACAACAAAAAAAACATATAGAACTTTGAAAAGCTGGAAAAGTGTGAAGCACTTGAAAGCCCTTGAAAGTTGCTTGAATTTCACTCACAAACCCTGAGATGAATAATAACAATAATAATAATAAAAAAGATTCAACTATTTCTGCCACAATACCATGGTTACAGTTAGCCTTACAAAATTTTGTAAACTAAGGCTTAAACATTAAGCTTTTTACAATCTAACATGAGACAGTTTTGGTTGCTCGACATTCCTGGCAGAAATTCCTAATCAATCATCACATCTCCTAAAGTCTTAATAATTGTATAATTTGCACTCTGGCTAAAGATGCTGTTACTAAAGCCTAACTTGTTTTGTTTTGTTTTGTTCTTTTTTTATATTTTTTTGTAGCTCTCTTTTAACACATCTCTTTGTCTGTTAGTTTGCGTTCGCTGGACATGAGAAAGAACAGCATTAGTGTTCTTCTGGGTCCAGCTTTGTGGGTCAGTGTAAACCTGAGAGAGCTGATGTTCAGTCATAATCACATCTCCACACTCGACCTGAGCGGCCCGGTGTACAAGTGGGCCCGACTGGAGAAACTTCATTTGAGCTCCAATAAACTCACTGAGGTACGATTCATATCACACTCTGATTCAATGAAACACTGTGGTTGTGGTTGTGCCTGAAAGGGTATATTTGTTAGAAAATAATGAGAAGTTGGTGTTTTGTGCTTTTGTTCTTTAGATCCCTCCTCAGATTGGTATGCTGGAGGACCTGACGTCTCTAGATGTCAGTCAGAATGAAGGTTTGCGCTCTTTCCCTGATGAGATGGGAAAGCTGGTTAATTTATGGGATCTACCTCTAGATGGTCTGCAGCTCCAGCTGGACCTCAAACACATCGGGAGCAAAACCAAAGACATCATCAGGTCTAAGTCTACCTGCATGTCTCATTTAGACATTTAAATACATCAGTGACCATATCTGTATTGTTTAGAATTGATGATTGCCATTTTATTTTGTTTTTTATTTGTTCGTTTTTTTTTTGTTTGTTTGTTTTGTCGGTATTGGCAGATGATAATATAAGATCTTATTTTTTAAACAGTATATTCTTCTGCTTATGAATTTACTTAAACCTCTGCATGTAAACCCCTGGATTTGCATTATAGTGTGTTTAGTGTTCAATTATTTTTTTATAGTGCAGTTTTATAATATTACCTATTAAATCAGTTTAAATATTGCTCTTTTTTTTATAATCTAAAGTTTAAAGACAACATGAAATTGAAATTGTAGTCCTTGTCTATTCCTAACACGTGTGCTTCTAAAAGCAGTAATACCCTTTTAAAATATTTTAGTATTTCTCTTCCGGGAAAAAGGGCAAAACATTTTGAGGACTCATCTTGCACTAGGGGGCGTCTTCAATTTTTTTTGACCAATAGAATGCTCTCTAGGGTATTTATGTCCCTCCCTCTAATTACAAATTCTGTCTGCCTCTAAATAGCAATACTGTGATCGCTGTGGTTCTTACAGGTTCTTGCAGCAGCGTCTGAAGAAAGCTGTCCCATATTACCGCATGAAGCTCATTGTGGTGGGCAGCCCGTGTAGCGGGAAGAGCTCTTTGATTCAGCAGCTGATGAGACTCAAGCGCTCTCAGTGGCGATCTGATCAGCACACCATCGGCGTCAGCGTCCGAAACTGGGCCGTCAGGAACAAAGAAAAGAGGAACATGCAGCTGAATGTTTGGGAGTTATCTGGTGAGCATCTACACAATGCTTGCAACAAATAAATTGTGGGAAAATATCATTAGGAAATTGCAGATTTTCATCTTTCTATTATTGTGCAGGTGCTGAAGAATGCAGTGGGTTTCACCCTCACTTTATGAGCTCCAGGGCTCTCTATCTAGTGCTGTATAACTTGAAGAAAGGACCTAGTGAGATAGACACCATAAAACCCTGGCTCTTTAACATTAAAGTAAGTTTAACCTTTTACTCCTTCCTGCAAGCACAGAATGCATTTACAACATTTTTACATCATGTATATGTACATTAATATGTACATTGTCTTGACTCATGGTACATTTAACTACATTTAGCAGATTAGAGCTGTGCGATTAATATAGTACGAGTCATTCGGTTAGGTACGCACGTGTACTGAACAAATACAGCGTTGTTTTAACCACTTCACATGCAGAAATTAATTTGAAACTCCTAATTTTAAATATCTTAATTTTAATTAATCAATATCAATTCTTAAATTCCAAAATCGATCTTTTAGTCTAAACTGTTTCAGTTGATGCGTCTTTAAAACTTCACAAGACATTATATAGTATGCCTACCATCCAATAATTACCGAGTTCTGGCATGAAACTCTAGATGGCGCAGGCTGATAGTTCTAACTCATTTGGTATCATTCTCATGTCATTATCTGCATAGCACAGCTGATTGGTTGTTGTTGCATCAGCGGCCAATGAGCTGCGGCTCAACACTCAAACAAATACCGGTAGTGTTGCTGGTAACAGTCTGCAGCACGCTTTCAGGAACCCTCCACCTTCCCCAGCTCCTCCTGTATAGATCTGCTATGGGGGTTAAATAATGTATGTTACATGTGCAGCAGCAGCAACATATCTTACATGCTCACATGTATTGGCAGTAGCAAGTCTCTGTAGCAGATCTATTCCACCAAGACCAAATACATTAACATTAACATTGCCATATTCATTACCATGCCAGTCTCTATTACCATACCAATCTCCTGAGAGTTGTCATGACAGAGTTGCAGTAAGCATTGTGTTTTGTTACTTTCGATAAGAAACAAAGTCTCATCTTTCAAGTTCTGTTCATTTATTTTCAGGAAATTCAAACAATAAATGTCGTTCTGATGCTCTTTGATGGGGCGTGAAAGATCGCTATATAAGCGTCGCAGTTCAACCGGCATCATAGAGCGCGAGTGAACGCGATCATCACTTCCTCTTTACTACTAGTTACAGAATTAAATAAACATGAATGAACATCTCATATAATCGCTCAATCAGTGTTTCACCCACTGAAAGACGTCAAACAGCTTGTAAACAATATGTCATGTAGCATTACATTTACTTCAGGCAAGTCATTCAGTGTCCACAGCTCGATAGTTCACTAGAGGAATGAACTTTAAAGGGGTCCTATTATGCTTTTTCACTTTTTCAACTTTAGTTAATGTGTAATGTTGCTGTTTGAGCATAAAAAAGATCTGCAAGGTTATAAAGCTCAAAGTCCACTCCAAAGGGAGATATTTTATTTAACTGAATCCCCTCTCCAAGAACTACAACGATCGACTCGTTTGGACTACAAAGATTTTTTTATGAAGTCACAATGTTACTCATTTAAATAATCTCCACCCACGGAATATGCAAAAAAGGAGAGGCCTGGTTGAGCTGCATTAGAGAAGACTGTGTTGTTGCTATGACAAAGAGACACTGTTTTTTCCACAACATTTCCAAAACTCATTTGTTTGACCTTCCTAAGGCTGATGAACTTAAAGTGGTTAAAAAATATTTTAAACACTATTCCTGAACATTATAACCCCAACACTTATCTGTGTGCTGCACATTTTATGGAGAAGAGCTTCCAGAACCTAAGAGAGTACAATGCAGGCTACACACAAAAGCTTCTCCTGAAATGGAGCAGTTCCCACTTTGTCGGGACAATCTGTTGTTTGTGGATCACAACTTGCAAGTATGTCTTATTATTTGTAGTACTTTTATTAACAGTTCCAATTATAAGTTTTATGTTGTTGTTGTGATGTAAACCAAGGAAAAAACTGTTAGCCTCTGCTTTCCAGCTAGCTTACATCTGTGTTGATGTTGTATTTACTGTTGCTTTTGTAAGCTTTTTGTTATCGATTACTGTTTGTATTACCATAGTTTTCCATAGAAAAAAAACGCCTCAAGTTATGACAGTAACCTTTGTTCCCACACTGCGTTGATTGATGCTTTGGGGAACGCCTCAGGTGTGACAGGTGTCTGAAATCACTATCAAATCACGGCAATCACCTTGACTGGCGACAGCCGCTGACTTCATTAACGTGCAACCTGGAAGTATAAAAGGGCGCCTTGCAAACATGACAATCACCTTTCGTCTTCAGGGACTGTTTGGCAGGCAGGCAGGCAGAAAGACGCAGTGTCTCTTTCCCTGTTCTCAGGGAACAAAGGTTACATTCGTAACCTGGGATGTTCCCTTTCGAAAGGGAACTCACACTGCGTCGATTGACGCTTTGGGGAACGATATACCCACGCCGCCATGCTAAGGGGAGTGTATGCCCGTTGGCAGTGACAACTGTCAGAACCAGCAAATTCAAATGAAATGCCAGAACCACTCACCCTCAGGTCACACTGGGCTGTTAGTGACAGCATTCCCTATGGTCATACCTGGGCCTGCTCAAGAGCCTAGGACCACAGCTTCAAATTAGAAGGGGTATCTTCTAGGGAATGTGGCTAGGTAACCCGAAGGAGGCCCAGCCAATCACTATTCAGGGTAACATACTCACCTGAAATGCCACCAGGATGGCCTGACCTGGCATCACTTACATTGGATACTTCAGCCTGGCCAACTTCCTGTCTGTCCGAAGACAGAGCCTTTAGATAAGGCATCCAACCCAAGGGACTGCAAAGCTGACAGTTAACCACTCAGCCCAGACGGGGTATCCCGGAGAGCATGACTCAGCATAGCGCTTACAACACTTGCCAGCGAGGGGAGTTTCTCTGCTCGATCCACGGATCTAACCAGCGTTTGTGTTTCAAAACACTGAGGAGGCCTGAGAAGGCCTAAGGGCTGATCTAACTGGGAGGCCTACGACTGTCTGACCAGACTCAGGAGTCTGCGTACTCATAGTGATTCTGAGTGAAGGGAGCACATGGTCCGCCTGGTAGGCAATCCAGGCTGTCGGCAGGATAAAAAGAGGTTCCCGGAGGGAACCAGTAGCAGAGAATAAATACTTTAGTCGAGCCAGGGCACAAGCTCGCCTTCAGAAGCTGCCTGCTAAGCAATACATTTGTGTGCTTGGTTAGGTGATCTTCAATAGCAAGGGACCACTAGCTGCCCGAACCCAGCATCGCTGGGAAACCACTTACAGGGAGGCCTGGTGAGGCCTACTACCTGACAACCACCACATGTGGGAATTTCGTCTTCAGGGAGGCATGGTGAGGCATACTACCTGGTAACCACAAAATGTGGAAACTCGTCTTCCGGGAGGCCTGGTGAGGCTAGGCTAGCTGCTACCTGCAAAGTCTTAAAGAGGCACTCTTACTAACAATGCTGAGGCGGGCCATCAGAACATTGTTCTCACCATGGGCCCAGCCCAGGCCTGATGTAAGAAGCGCCTGGGGAGTTGGGGAAGAGGGGAGGTGGGGACTAGACTAGCTCGCTGATGTCGGTGGATGCGGGCAGAATATGGGTTCTTCCATGTCCTCTCGATCTCAGTATGGAGCTGACCTGAGCTGGTGGTTTATGACTGGGGAGAATCCCCTCTTATCGCAAGCGATTTCTCCCCCAATTCACAGCCATGGCGCGTTCCATAACACCAACCATGCTCAGCATACTCGGGGCAGGGTGGCTGAGAAGATTCAGGATCTATCCGATTATCACCACCCTCATCAGCCATCTCCTGTTTGTCTGGAAGAGCACTCTCTGTCAGACTAAGTTCTCTTTTTTTTATAGAAAAACTTTCATCATCCACCTGCAGCTCACCCTCGTCAGCCGCCGAATCGTCTGAGAGGATTAGACCCCTCTCAAGGTGATCGGCGAGCTCCATCTGGGAATCCCATAACGCACGTCACCGTTTTTTTTTTAGCACGAGCGTGAGCCGCTATGTCCAGACGCCGAACGAGAGTGGAGAGTTCTCAAAGAAAAACGCTCACAATTTGCTCAAGGCAGTTCCCTCAAGACCTGCCTGTCTGTCTCTTTCTTCCCAGACAGAAAACGCACAGTTCGTGTGTGTCACCCGGCATCAAATATCTTGAGCACGGGTCTGCACACTTCTGAAAGCATTCAGCCTTCTCAGTGCATTTCATAATTACCTTATTTTCAAGCGCTTACAGACAGAACAGTCCCTGAAGACGAAAAGGTGATTGTCATGTTTGCAAGGCGCCATTTTATACTTCCAGGTTGCACGTTAATGAAGTCAGCGGCTGTCACTGGTCAAAGTGATTGTCGTGATTTGATAGTGATTTCAGACACCTGTCACGCCTGAGGCGTTCCCCAAAGCGTCAGTCGACGCAGTGCAAGTTCCCTTTCGAAAGGGAACACCACTCTGAAACGTCCTGTGAAATCCGAGCTTGCAAAGTCCGTGCATGAAGTCCTTTCTGGAGTTGGTAAGGGGTGAGACATTTCCCGAATACGCGTTAAGTGGTGCTAATCACAACATACTGGGCCAGCTAGCCAATCACAGCACATTTCGTATTTCGAAAGGAGGGGCTTATTCGAAACATTGTTAAGGCCAGACTGGGGAGAGAGGTGCTGTAATGTAAAATATGTGAAAAATAATGTGTTTTTTGAACAATCAAACATGAAAGCATATTCTAGTACACCCCAAAAACAAAATCAAGACTTCTTAAAAGGGCATAATAATAACCCTTTACAAAGAACATATTGCTAAATATCTGTTATAGTTATATTTTACTTACTTTAACTTAATTATTGAATATTTAAATAAATATTTCAATTCAATTCACATTTATTTGTATAGCGCATTTCACAATACACATCGTTTCAAAGCAGCTTTACAGAAAATGCACACATTACAATTTAGAGTGATCTGTTATCAGAGGTAATTGTCTTAGTTATGTATTTCAAAATTGTACAAAACCACAGTTAGCTAAAAATGTATTAATTTAAACAATGTAATAATTTAAGGCAGAAACAATAAGCTCATTGAAGTAATGAATACTTGTTTGTTGATAAATGATTATGGCATATAGAAAATTGTAGAATTGGTGCATATGTCATGAAAACAATTTATGACAGCCACTGTGTATGTGATTATATTTCAACAATGAATTTAGTGTAAAAAAAAATGGCTTTTTTTGCATTTTACACGTTTGCATACAATTTTGTTGATCTAAAAATAAATAGCAATTGAATGTAATACGTTGGGCTCTATTGTTAATTGTAATTTTTAATACAAAACGTACTGAACCATGATTTCAAAACCGGAGTACGTACCGAACTGTCATTTTTGTGTACTGTTACACCCCTAGTTTATAGTGCTCAATGTGTGTATACTGTATTACAGATAATGTTGGACGTACTTGTATATACAGCTTTACGAGAGTTAAGTATGGCATGTTTTTGGATAAAGTTAGATATACATTAAATTTTATATAGAGAGCTGTGCAATTATATAGTTTCAATATTTAAAAACGTTGTAGGAAGCACACCTAAAATTGAAAAATGAATGTGACCAAAACAATCAGTAAGTTTAAATATTTTCATTAACATAAACTTTGAGAAATGTTACAACTGAGGCAGGAATTTTGTACAACCAAAGTGAACCATTTTGGAAATGTTGTTCAAACTGTAGATTTTCCTTAGGTGGCATCAAAACGTCAATATAACTTTTTTACTATGAATACAAAACCAGACCGAACGTGTTTTGTGGAACATTTGGTTTAGATTTTAAAATGACATGATTTGCATATTTAAATAAAAAACCTGTTTCTCTCAGGCTGTAGCTGGACAGTCTCCTGTGATTGTAGTTGGAACTCATGCAGATGTGTGTGAAGAGCGCCACCTACAGGAGTGTGTTCTGAAGCTGCGGGAGGAGCTGCTGTCTCAACCCGGGTTTCCAGTGATCAAAGAGAACCACATACTATGTGCCTGTGAGGAGTCCGAGTCCATCAACAAGTTACGCAAAGCCATCTACAGAGAGCTCATTGAGTTTAAGGTGATTTACAAATTCAGTTTTTTCATGGCACTTATTAGCAAATATTATCAATGATATTAACCAATAAAACACCATCAATTTATCATTAAAGAAGTCAATATAAATAGTCTGCTATTTATACATTTTTCTGAAGCCATACAAGTTTTTTTTTTTGTACACTTTTATGACTGTTCCTTAACATACATTCTTATAAAGTATACTATAGTAATAAGTACAATATGGTACAAAACTTGTTAACCCCATACCTTTACCAGCAACTCGATCTACAGTATGTGGCTGTTACTTGATCACTTTTACAAGATTTGATTTATAGTCTAGAAAAAAAGGGGGAAAAAAACCTTAATCTTAAACTATCTTCTACTTTCTTTGATGCATCACCTATAACATGCTTTAGATAATGATGCAATTGGAGAGACCTATAAAAGATTGTTGGGAAAAAAAACAGAGTCATAGGCACTTAAACACAGCAATATGCAAATGTTTTGTAATTACATTTAGGACACTGATAGGTCTGAAATTCCTGCACTCAGTTTTGTCTCTACCTTCCTTCGGTATAACATAAATAATTGCTTCCCTTCATGAGGGAGGGAACACCCCACCCCACCTGAGCCATATTACCGTATTGATCCGAATATAAGAGCCCCCCAATATAAGATGTCCAAGATGTACCTTTTTTAAGCCTTTTTCCAAAATAAAATAATTTTCATATTTAATTTTTTTCCCATATTATAATTTTTGTATTGAAACTATGGTAAATACTGGACTGGTAAAATGTACTAACAATCACATTTAAAAAAAACAAGCATTTTATGGCATACCATAAAAATAACATGTAGTTCTCATTTCCATTAGATTTCACAATGACTGATTTCTGACCTTTTTTATGTACTGTATTTATGAAGTCTCTCCTGCCTAATATTTTTAAGTAATGAAGTGGTGTCAGTAATCCACCCCCTCATCACCACTTTACACGGATCCTAGAACATGGGTGATGAGACCTCCCCATTATCATTATTTCCCAAGTCTTTATCTGTTATTAAGGCTATTTAAAATACTAGAGTTCAATCTCCAAAGTGCAGACCTTGTTTTGCTGTCAAAGATGAACGTGAAATATGATCAGAAAGATCTATTGTTCCTATTGATCTATGGTTACTTTCTTTGCAAAAAAATGAAGAAATAGTTGATTATTGAATAAACTGAACGAGGAGAAGAAAAATAAGTATAAATACAAATAGTAGGATTAAGATCTCTCCACACATCCATGATCCCCAACTCTTTCATGACCGCATTCATTTTCTTACCTATAGACTGAAGTAAACCACTCCAAGAAGAATCCAATCTTGGATTCAGCCAAACATTAACATTAAACATCTCCTCCAGAAATAATAATACCCTGCGGATTAATAGCCATTAAATAAAAAATGTGTACATAAAAGAGCCAGTATGATTCTGAACTACATTGAGAAAATTTACTAGGGAGCCATCATAATATATCAACCATCTTTGTGTTACGGTAAGCAGACACTGAGAGAAAGATGGCAGGTGAACAGTGAGTTTATTGAACAATAAAGGGGCAGAGATGAGGTGAGCAGGTAAGTGAGAGTCCAAAGGTAGATCTTGAGGGAGACACAGAGGAATGGAAGACACTGGAGATGGGGAGAATAGTCCACTTGGCATCAATGTGACAGGACCGTGAGCTGGGGTGAAGTGTGTGTATACAGTATGTCGAAGCAGGGATGAGGTACAGGTGTGAGTGATTGGGAAATGACATGCAGGTGGGAACCAAGGAGAATGATGGGAAATGTAGTGCAGAGGATGGTGACTAGGCTGATCTGTGACACTTTGTTTGTATTGGTTGATAGGTATATGTTCAAATTTGAGCCTCTTATGGTCATATTTAGAGGAAGATGAAAAAAAACTGGATTGAAAAACTTATTTTAACTGGATTGAGCACTTCATTCGTTAAAAGTTATCACCTTAAAATTATATAACATCTTTTCCTATGAACACAATTCGATCTCCCCAAAGGGAATGGCCCCCATTATCTTGCGTTCATGTATCAGTTCGATAGCTAAATTCTGACATTTGTTATTAAACGCCTCATACAAGGTGAAAAAACTAGCATAACTTTATTATTGAAAATGAGTACATTTTTAAGCAGAAGTCCCAAACTGAATAATGAATTATACATCTAATTGTCAGTCCCATCTCTAATCAAAGCAAAAATATACAAAACCTACATTTTCTTTAGGTCAGTAGAATCAGTGTTCAGGGTGCAGAAATTCCCTCTCAGCTAAATGTTTCTTGCTTCTTCCACTGTGTTGTTTAACTGGATCTCATCTGAAAAAACAAAATCTTGACCAAAAAGGAGGTTTGGAATTTGATGATCCCTCAGTTGATTATTTGCCTTTTGTATTTAATGTCAGGAACATAAAAATCCCTTCTTCCTCCACACAGTTTCTCCATCATTCTATAACTGAGTTCACCACGATTGATCTCGACTGAGCTTTTTCTGGTAGCCGGAGAGCAGTGTGCTCTCTCAGTATAAAGGGAAGCATATGTTTCAAATTCAAGTTCACCCATCAGCATATCTTCAACAAAAGTGATCACAGATGGCAAATTGCTCTTGGCCCATTATACGACCCAGTAGATCCTGATATTGTTCTATCACGAATGGCCTTCTTGGTCGAATGGCTATCCTGGCTTTTAACGGTGTCTGAAGTTAAAGAAATTTGATTTGCTTTAAGTCTATGCGATTTCTCCAACCCATGATTCGTTTAGCTTCTTCCAGTCGGCCATTGGTGTTTTGGATATCCTCCATAATTTATTTCAGCTGGTCTTAATTGTCTCTCCTAAAGTCATGCAATTTGTGGATGATCATAGCCAAGCTAAAAGTCTCCTCAGATTCGCCGACACCTCCCCGGTCCAGCATGGTATCTTCCGGGCAGACATTTAATGGCGACTTTGTGTTTTGACCCTGCGTTTTTTTTTCTCTTATTTTTCAGATTGTAATTGCTTCTTTTGTTTTCGCCTATTATGTACTTGAGCCCCATCTTCCATTTCTACGACAATAGGATATAGTAATAGCATCTGATAGTAGTTGTTGTTTCTCGTGTTTTGAAGCTTATTTATATCACTTTGTTGTAGAACCGATCTTTCAAGCTGCCATCACGTGACGTCACTGGAACCGCATTGTATTTATTTAATGAATCATATTTGTGCTATTGGCAGATCCAAGGTCAGCCGGTAATGGGGCAGCTGATTCCAGACTGTTATGTGGAGCTGGAGAGGAGAGTTCTGCAGGAGAGGTCACATGTGCCTGCTGATTTCCCAGTGCTCAGGCACAGCAGATTACTGGAGATCATACAGGAAACACAGCTGCAGCTAGAGGAGGGAGAGTTACCCCACGCTATCCACTTCCTCAGCGAGGCCGGTGAGAGCTGCTTCACTCCTGAATCTCTTTCTGATATCTTCCTGCTGCTGTCTATGTCCAATATTTGGGTGTTTCCAGGGCAGGTACCACAAGGGGTTGGGGCTGGCATGAGGGGCGATGACTATCGGGGTCTAAATGAGTGTGTTGCGTTAGTGAAGCGGTTGCAAGGAACGTGTGTTTTATAGTAAAGCAGACACAATTAATTATATTTTGTGGTGATATCATGGTAACTTGTCTGTATTCATGGAATTTGTGTATCTTAGATGTATTTATATTGGGTGGTCTAAAACGTGCTTATATCGTGGATAGCGAGTCAAATTATTTGGTCTACCTTTTTGTTTTATGTAGTAATATTATTCAATGCTCTGCCATCTGTAAGTTGATCGGTTGCTTTTAGTTTCATAGTTGTAGAAATTACAGGTTTGTTTATGGCTGAAAAATATGTGAATGGGCCACTTCACGTATAGCTGTGTTTTTACTACAATTGCTGAAATTGAATTTATATGTATTTTACATAATAATATTTGTGTATATTATGTATATATTATATTATCTATAATATGTATTTTTACATCATTTGAAAACGAATTATATGATTTTTTTTTTTTAAAAGCAGGAAGTTAACTAGTTACACTTTTTCGGTCACTGGTCACTAGAAGCATCAAGACGGATTAGTGTTTACACTACAAATTTGATTTTTCAACTTCCAAATGTAGCTTGAGTGATTGTTCAAATTGTTTTACACCTGTATTAAATTGTGATCACTTGCAGGAGTAAATAGGCCCTCTTGTCTGTATTTGTCTCCAGGTGTCCTGCTGCACTTTGATGATCCAGCACTTCAGCTAAAAGATTTATACTTCATTGACCCACAATGGCTTTGTGACGTCATCTCACAGGTTATACACTCATATCTTACTCCTCTCTTTGACAAATTCACACTTTCACAGCAGTAACATCTCATCTGTTGTGTTGATGAACAGACGCTGACACTGAAGAGCACTGATCAGTGGGACAGCACTAGAGGAGTGGTGCAGCGCTCCACTGTAGAGAAGTTTCTGGACAAAAGTCGCTGTTTCCCCAAGAATCATCTGACTCAGTACTTCAAACTTTTGGAGAAGTTTCAAATAGCCTTGCCCTTTGGAGATGACCAGTTACTTATACCTAGCAGGTAGCGATAGGACTTTTTTTATTACATTTATAAAAAGTGTTGTATAGTGGTCATTTTTTGTGATTGGTATATCCCTAGACTGTCAGATCACAGGCCGGTGATTGAGCTCCCTCACTGTGAGAATTCAGAGGTGATTATTCGGCTCTATGAGATGCCGTACTTCCCCATGGGATACTGGTCCAGACAGATCAGCCGTCTTTTGGAAGTGTCTGCTTTCCTGCTCTACGGCAGAGGTAAAGCAACACAAACTTTCGATGTCAGTATAAAGGATTCACAATCAAACATTGTGCTAGCCATGGCAAGGTCATAGGTTTGATTCCCAAGGTACACACATACTAATATAATGTATAATAAAATGAATGCATTGTAAGGTGATTGGGATTCAAAAGCCTGCCAAAATGAACAGGATGTGAGGTGGTAAACTGTGTGTATTCTGCAGAGAAAGCATTAAGACCAAACCGGATCTACTGGAGGAAGGGCATCTATCTGAGCTGGTCTACTGAAGCTTATTGTCTAGTGGAGGCCTTGTCTCTAGAAGAGAACTCTGCTAGCTTCATCAAGGTCACTGTGCCCTGCTCTCGCAAAGGTAAGGGAGGGACAGGGTTGTATCACAGTGTTTGGGCCATTTTAAACACTACAGTAATGGTAATGGCTAATGTGATTTAACAATAGTAATGTAATGGTGATGATGGTGGGGACTATGATAGAGGTGATGATGAATGATGTTGATGTTCTGATGGTAAAGTGATGGTAATGATGTGGTTATGGTGATCATTGTATATTGGACATGATGATGGTAATGATGATGTCATGGTGATGATGATGGTGGTGTGGTGTTGATATGATGTGATGAATGTGGTGATGATGATGGTGATGGTGATATGATGCAGTCATGTTTGTGATGATGATGGTTATGGTTTTGATGAAAGTGATGATATGATGGTGTGATGGGAATGATTATAGTGATGATGATGTCAGGGGGTGGTGATGATGGCATAAAGGTGATGTGATGGCAATGATGATAACGATGTGATGGTGAATTGATGGTAGTGATATACTAACTGATGGTGGGGTACTGATGGAGGTGATGCTGATAATAGTGTATTGGTATTAATAATGGTCAATTAATAGACGATTAATACTTATTTTTAAGTATTATAATTCTGAATTGTGCATATATATTCTATGATTTATCACCTACAGAGCAGTGACAGAAATCACTTTCCCATTAGGGGTATTCTTTTCTAACCTTTTTTAAGTGAATCTAAAAGGTAGTGATGGTCTAATCCTAACCCTAATGTCCAAAATCCTTGCTTTGCAAACTGTGCATACAGCAAATCACCTTTATAAATATGGTCAAGTATTTATATCCAAAAGAAGCAATTATGGGATAGTTGACACGGTCTCTGCGTTGTCGCTGTGTCCAGGCGCAGGTCCTTCATCTGATCTGGACACGGCCCGGATTCGGCTGACTATGGTAAACCTCAGGATAAACAGAGAGACTAATATTAGCGTAGATGCCATTCTTCTTATGATGTAAAGGTTGACCTAATTTATGCAGCCTAATAATCATTTTACATGATTTAAATAATAGAAATGTATAATGTTCTATGTGTATGCCAGGTTAAAGAGATGTGTTTTTAGTCTAGCTTTGAACTGACAGAGTGTGTCTGCTTCCCGGACAATGTTAGGAAGACTGATCCAGAGTTTTGGTGCTAAACAGGAGAAGGATCTACCGCCAGCAGTCGATTTTGATATTCTAGGTATTATCAACTGTCCGGAATTTTGAGATTGCAATAGACGTGAAGGACTATAATGCGTTAAGAGCTTGTTTAGACCATTTAGTGCTTTGTAAGTAGTTAGCAAGATTTTAAAATGTATACAATGTTTAATAGGGAGCCAGTGCAGTGTTGACAGAACAGGGCTAATATGGTCATACTTCCTGGTTCTGGTAAGAACTCTAGATGCTGCGTTTTGGACCTGCTGTAATTTCAAAGATCACACTCAGGTTCCTAACCGACGACAAAGACTTGACAGATCATCAATCAAGTGTTAGACAGTATTCTAGGTTATTACGTGCATGGGGTTTTGGTTTAATAATTAGAATCTCAGTTTATGGTGATAATGATGCATTTGATAGGATGATTGTGGTGATTATGACATGTGGTGATTTTATAGTAGTGATGGTGATGATGATGATGTTGATGACGATGATGATGATGACAACAATGTTGAAGTCTCTGTCCTATGCAGGTCGTGTGTTGTTTGGGCAGGTGGTGGATCACATTGACTCTCTGCTGGAGGAATGGTTTCCAGGCCTTCTCGCCACTGACGTCCATGGCACTGGGGAGACACTGCTTAAGAAATGGGCTCTGTACAGCTTTAGCGATGGACAAAACTGCCAGAAGATGCTGCTGGAAGATCTACTCTCTAACATCAGCGCAGGTCTCTGTCCATTCTGTTCAAATTCTGAAACGCAACTATTTTATTGATAACCTGCTGTATAAAAATGGTGCAAATGCCACCTGTGCTGTCCTGACTGGTTGCTTGTCTGTAAGATGGTTTGCTGGTGAACCCAGAAGACCCCAGCTGTACTCTGCCCATCTCTCAGATCTCACCGGACCTGGTACTGAGCGACCAGCTTCCCAGCACCATACTGGATCCAGAGCAGCTGGAGATGGAGCTCTCTAAAGAGTATCTGTTGGGTGAGTACATGGATGAACCCAGAGACATGAAAAGTAATGTCTGTAGGACTCATTGTGATTGTCAAGAAAGAAAGTAATGCAATTAGAAACTAAGTTTTTTTTTTTTTTTTTTTGAAGGGGATGGCGGTTTCGGGTCTGTATATAAAGCTGTGTACAAGAACGAAGAAGTTGCTGTGAAGATTTTTAATAAACATGCATCTGCGCTTTATGTTCATCGGCTGGTACGACAGGTAAGATATGTGATAGAAAAAGAAACCAAGTTTTAGCTTGCACCTGGTTGGGACATAAGCAAGCTGTACAAGCTGTGTCCTAATACCAGCATCAGTACATTGTTGGTGTATTTTCTTGAAAATGGTTTGTCCCCAGGAACTGGCAGTACTTGGCCGACTGTGTCACCCCAGCCTGGTGGGGCTTCTGGCCGCCGGCTGTAACCCGCACATTCTCGTGATGGAACTCGCCCCATGTGGCTCTCTGGACTCGCTGTTTGAGCGTGAAAATGGCAGTCTCAGCCGCAAACTACAGCACAGGATAGCCCTGCATGTGGCAGATGGTCTCAGGTGGGTACCCCATCTACACCACACACAAAAACTTAGTCACCTTTAAAGAAATGTTCAGGGTGCAAAACAAGCGTAAGCTTTAGGGCAGCATCTGTGATGCGTTTTGTATCCAAACAGATATTTGCACTCTTCAATGATTATCTACCGAGATCTGAAGCCACACAACGTTCTGTTGTTTAACCTGAAGACGGATGCTGAGTTCATCGCTAAAATCACAGACTACGGGATAGCACAGTACTGCTGCAGTATGGGCGTCCGCAGCTCAGAAGGGACACCAGGTCCCTCTTACTTTCCCATAATACTCTATGAAACAGTAATTTAAAGAAAACAAACATTCTAATGTTGATCTTAAACACTTCCAGGTTTTAGAGCTCCCGAGGTCGCCCGAGGTAATGTCATCTATAATGTCCAGGCAGATGTATTTTCGTTCGGTCTGCTCCTGTATGACCTTTTGACCTACGGCGAGCGGATATCTGATGGGATGAAGTTTCCCAGTGAGTTTGATGAGGTTGCTGTGCAAGGAAAACTACCAGGTAACATGCTGGATATTAATCTCTCGGTTTTAATCAATTCTCATTTTGATGAATAGATATTGATTCTCAAATCCCAAGAATCTTTTATTCTATACAGTTTTCATTTGATGTGTGAACAAAACTTCACTAAACATTTGTAGCGCACCTCACATCCGATAAATTGCAATAAGCTTTGTGCTGTTACTTTTGATATGAAACAAAGTCTCAGCTTTCAAATTCAGACTATTTTATAACTATATTTAAACAACAAACATGGTTTTGATGCTCTTTAATGTGGCGTGACAGATTCTGACTCTGTAGCACCTCAGTTCAAGCGAAGTGACAGCCAAATCATCAAATATATATTAACGTTCTGATATTTACGTTCCGCTTGGAAACGTGATGAAACAAATCACAATAATGTGTAAAGAGGCGACGTCTTCCATTGATTGTGCTGGGCCGCGTTGCGTGGAAAGAAAGGATCTGGATTCCATTTAAACAACCTTGAACATAAAGTACTGAAAAACGCCCTCTGGCGTGAGGGTTATTTGTTAAGTTTAAAGTTCACCATAAGAACAGTGTCTTTAAGGTTTTTCCTATACACAATTCACTTGCAAGCCAATTCCAGATTAACCTAGGCATTGTGCTGAACAGAACAAGTCTAAACATGATTGTATAATGTAAAATTTGTCAAAATTTTGTATATAAAAAAAAAAAAAAAACATGTATACCTTAATAGGCAAGTGTGCATACCTTGTTGAGTCACAAACAGCATGTATTATGTGTATAGAGTTCTGTGAACAGAAATGGAGAGGATTTACTCCATTTTCTGTCCATTTTGTATAATAGATGTATGGAGTCTGTGAAAAACTGTCATTTCTTTGGCCCTGTTTACACCTGGTATTAAGATGTGTTTTGGTTGACCGGTTAACAAGTGGACGTCACTGAATACAGGTGTAAATAGGGTCTAAAACGTTTTGAGCTTGTCTACTTTCGACCACTTCCAGAGGTTGTTGAAAACGCATCCAACCGGATTGTTTTAGTAGTGTAAATGCTCATGTGGTCGAATGTGTTCAAACAGCCACAAAAGACTGTCTTCTCTCCGCCTACTGACCTAACGCGTGAACATTATGGGAAGAGCTCTAGCCAGACAGGATTTAAACTTTATCGGCTGACAAAGTTTAAATTTGGAGATTTTTAAAGTTTGGAGACCCAAGTTTCATTTGAAGATGAAAAATGTACCAAGCACAATGTTCTCTCACCATTCCTGATTTCTAACACACACTCACAGCTTTCAGCTGGTCTTGTTGCTGTCAGAGCAGAAACTAAAGCTGATGCTCTCCTTATCTTTTTTCCGTCATCTCCGGGTGTGTTCATATGTAATTTGCAGAAGCTTATTTTGTCCATTAGATCGAAAGAGCTGAAAAAAAAAAACATTTACCCACCCATAGACCCTCCCCTTGAAGAAATCAGGACAGGATTAAAACGAGAATGTGTCTCCCTCGTCTACTTGTGATCCGATTGACCAAAATGCATCTTAATACCAGGTGTAAACAGGGTTTCTGTCATTTTACCCACATGGCAAAACTTGAGGAATTAATGATCAATTCACAGAATGAGGGAGAACAACGCACTTCCTGGGATTGAGGGGTGGGGGGAATGCTAATGTATGTAATATTATTAATATAACATTTTAATTTGATTGTTAATGTATAATAATATTAATAACTCTCTATAATCACTGAAATAGATCCAGTTAAAGATTACGGCTGTTCTCCGTGGCCAGGGTTTGAGTCTTTGATGAGGGAATGTTTGAGAGAAAACCCTCAGGACAGACCTACATCTACTCAGGTCAGACAACTGGTTACATCTGAGAAAGAACCACTTCTCTGCTCATTATAATGTGAATTCAGTGCAAACATGTGAGTAATTCAGCGTCTCTGTGAATGTTTTAGGTGTTAGATCGTCTGAGTTCTGCAGAGATGCTTTGTCTGATGCGAGAGCTGACTCTGATGAGTTTGCCAGGCGAGTGTTTCACTGTCTCCAGTGCAGGAGGAGGGGCAAACGGAGGGAAAAATGCACGTGTGTGGATCGGGGGCGGCAGTAGTAGCCAGAAAATGGGCTGTGTGACATCACTGGATCTGGAGACAGGGGGGAGCTTAAACCAGGTACTAAAGAGCTTTAACCCAACAAATGGCATGAATTATACTTTAACCCTCAGGGGACCAAGGTGTTTTTGGGGCCTTTGAGATGTTCTGATATGCCTTGACATTTGTGCTTTTTTCAGTTATTTATAAACATGTTAATGGCAAAGGTGTAAATTCACTCTATATAGCACAAACAGGGCTACCATAATATGCGAGCAACGTGTATGTAGATGTTTGTATTTTTAAGAGAATAATGTTTATGCGTGGTTATTGGAAAAAATTCAAATGAAAGTTGCTGAATTAAGACCACAAAACACATATTAAATATGTGTCCACAAGAATTTTGACTAATGGATGTTGTCCCTTTGAGTTCTAGCTTCAAAATTATGTGAAAATAGTTTTGCTTTATCGTTCACAAAAAAAAATACATTGATTTAAATGGTGTAAAACAGGTTTTGCTTGGAAAGCCAATATGCGAGGGGGAGGAGTAGTTTACACCTTAGATTACAGTGTCCCACCCACTCTGAATAATGACTCTGCATAATTAGCCATTCATTCAGGTGTGACACTGACTGAGCCACAATACAAGGACAAAAGATGTATTTAGAAGACTTATATTGACCATTTAAGATTTCGCTTACATCTCTCTTGTAAATATGTTTTGCTATTTTATTAAAAATGTTACAATTACAACAATAATTACAATTTCAACAATATTTCAAGTGTACTCTTTCTTTGCAAAAAAGAAAAAAGATTATAGGCCTACATTTTATGTATTCATTAGTTTGAATATAGCCAACATTGGAACATCTAACATCTTAGTCTATGACTTTATTTTTGACAAATATATATATATATATAGATAGAAATATAACGTTAGATATGAGCAGAAATTGCTAAACAAAAGCTTATTTGATGTGGCAGTATATTCTACAGTAGCCTAAAAACTGTACCCAAATCTAGTCAGCAAGTGACAGACTGTAACGTTGTTTTTATGAAATATTAGGGTATATAAATGCTAATTTGCAGTTTAATACGTTTCTTATACAAATACATTTTATTTCAATATTCCAGTCGATTTTTACTCATCTCAGTAGGCTATAGCAAAGCAGTTTATTCTTTCACACACAGACGCGCGATTTATATTTAGGCTAAACAGTCTTTACAAATATGTACCCTTCATTCATCTCACAGAAAGGCGAGTCATATTATAGAAATGCGATTCATCTTTTTGCGGTTTGCATAGGCCTACACTAACGTTATTCCATAACGTTATTCCACACGTGAGAAAAGAAAACAGCCTACCTCACTCCTCAGCGGAATCTGCTCCTCATTTCAGGAGATATTGCTCCTCATATCAGCACTGTTCTGAGGAATCTTTTCTCCATAAGGTAGGCTATATTATGCCTCACTCGATCGCGACGCGCTTTGTTTACAGCTGATGGGCGTTTCACAGATCTTCAATAGTTCTCAGAATTTGCGTTTGAATAGCACGCGCTCTCCGGGGAGTGGTCACATTACTGTGAATTAGTTTGTGCGCGTTTGTGGTCCCCAGAGGGTTAAATACACACTAAGGGCCCTATCTTGCACCCAGCACAATTGACTTTGTACACTGACGCATGTATCATTCCTATTTTGCACCCGCGCACAGCGGACTTTTCCCTCCACAGGCGCACGTCGGTAAATTAGGAAATGAACTTGCGCTCACGGGGGCGGTTCAGCGAAAAGAGGAGGCGTGTTCCGGCGCAAACGTTCCCTGGTGCTATTTTGCAGGTTTAGAAAACAATTCCGCCACTGACCAGGAGAAACCTAGTTTAAAGTCAGTGGCGCATTGCACATGTTATTCATATGCTATTTTAAGGGCGCATGCTTGGCCATAATCAATGTAGCGTCTGCACAATGACTTTGATTACACTTTGATTCTCTCATCTACACAGAAGCAGCAGTTTTCATTTTTGCAAATCATAGGCTACATTATTACAAGGAAAAATATTAACACACGAGGGAAATCATTGTTGTGTCCATGAAGATGTGAAAAAATAGGCATAAATCTAGGTTACACATTTACCCAAATTATCATACGCCTGTTTAAGCGAAACTTATTTGGGTGTGTTTATCCCGTCCCCAAACAATGACACTTCTCTGTGTTTTACGTCCCTGACGAGAACGTTGCTCTCCTCGGCTGTGAACCGCTCCTGGCGCGCGCCTGGCAAATCCGCCGTTATAATAGCAATCCGCCATGGAACAAGCACGTCTGCTCTTAAAGGGAATGTGAGATGACGCTCTGATTGGTTTATTTCACGTTACGCCCAAACCACACCTATGAGTAATGAAGCTACTTCAGACCAACCCATTTTAGATTTGCGTCGGGCGCAAGAGTCATTTATCCCGCCGGTATAATAGCAACAGCGTTTAGTGTTCTACAGTACATGTAATAATTATGATCGTTTTAAGTTACATGTCACTCACAATCCTTGAGAAATTAACTTTTTTAAAGCAATAGTCCACCCAAAAATAAATTCTGTCATCAGTTACTCACCCTCATGTCGTTCCAAACCAGTATGACTTTCTTCTGCAGGACACGAGAGAAGATATTTTGAAGAATGTTGGTAACCAAACAGTTTTGGTTTTGCATATTTTGAATGGTATTTTTTGTCCATACAAAGTTACTTAAAATACTTTAAAACATTTTCAAAAGAAAGTCATACTGGTTTTGAATGACATGAGGGGGAGAACATGATGATATAGTTTTTATTTTTGGGTGGTCAATCCATTTAACAGTCAAGTTAACAGTGTTCTCACCCTCTTCTAGGAGATTGACAGCAGTCCTGTCCTCTGCATGGTGATCATCAGAGCTCCAGGGTCATGCAATGACTGGTTAGTCGCTGGTACACAGTCGGGATCACTCTTCATCATGGACACTATCAACACAGAGGTTCTGCACTGTCTGAAGAGTGTGAATGACTCTGTGACGTCACTGTACTTTCACACTGACCAGCACAGGTGATTACATCTAAGTTTCTGAGTGAAAAGTGGCATAACTTCTTGGATGATGTACCTTAAGATGAGAGAATGACGTTTCAATTTTTCAGATGCTTAAAGAATTACCTTTTGGTCGGGACAGCAAATGGGACACTGGTCATTTATGAAGATTCGGTCTTGAAGGTATTAATTATTAAAATGATAAATAATGAAAATTAAGCATTTCAGTTTGTATAGTATAATACAGTTGTACAGGTTTACTGGAGAACCATCTGAGAATGCTTTCTTTAATCAATGATAAATTCTGTAATATAATTGTTTAGCTAGGATTCATTAAATTGATGAAAAGTGGCAGTAAAGAAATGTATAATATTACAAAAGATTTCTATTTATTTATTTAATTTTTTTTATCAAGAATCCTAAAAATAATTAAAAATTCCACAAAACTGTTAAGCATCACAACTGTTTTCAGCATTTCTAATAATAAGATACGTTTCTTGAGCAGCACATTTCTGCAGATTTTTGAAGGATCATGTGACACCGAAGACTAGAGTAATGGCTGCTGAACATTCAGTTTGCCATCACAGGAATAAATTATATTTTAAAATATATGAATAATAAACAGTTATTTTAGTTGTAATACTATTTCAAAATATTGCTGTTTTTCCTGCATTTTTTTAATCTAAATAAATGCAGCCTTGGTTAGCAAAAGAGACTTCTTTAAGACAGTAGTGTACATGTAAAAATGTATGTTATGAAATTAATTGAAAGGGTGATTGTTTTTATTTTTCAGAAGAACAATAATTTCTACCCAACAGTTAGTGTAGTCAAGTAGATCCAAACTGTTTAATGTTAAAAAATAAAATACAGAAAAAAAATCTCCCACATTTGTTTCTTAACAAAATATATATGGATGATATAAAATTTTGAGATGCTGAAAATTCAGGTTTGCCATCACAGGAATAAATTATATAAAAAAAAAAAAAAAATGATATAGATTTTTATTAATTGTAATAATATTTCATAATATTACTGTTTTTGTTGTTTTTTTGATCCAATGAATCCAGCGTTGATGAGTGAAGAAACCCCTAAACAGCGCTTTGTCAGACGCCTGATATATGTGACGTTTTATGACTGTAGGTAAAGAATGGAGGTCCAGTGAAGACCCTCCAGGTTGGTGATGTAAATACTCCTCTGATGTGTATTGGCCCCTCCAATCACCCTCAGGAGCGCAAAACGCTGTGGGCGGCCTGTGGCACCAGGGTGATCTCGCTCACAGTGGATTACAACGTCTATAGCAGCATAGACACCAAACCCAAACAGCTCCTCCTGTAAGTACCCCTAACCCTTCTGGAAACGAGCACAACTACACCTGTCAATGTAACTCAATGAGCATTAGGTTCAGTTTTTAGGTCTGGTCTAGTAAGAATTAGGATGGATACATTGGATTTGCGTAAATGTGACATTAAAAAAACACACAGTGGTTTCTGGTCGCTTTACATGTCAGTTAAACAACGGCTTCCATGGATTTTTTTTCTCCGGTGATGTTGTTCAGTTCTTAAAGATGTTGATCTGTTTGTTTAGGCAGCTGGGTCGAGTCAGCAGTGATGCTTGTATATCACGGTTAGCGGTGGACAAACATGTGTACGTGAGTAAAACAGGAAGCCACACTGTGGAGGTCTGGGATAAGAAGAATGGGAGGATGGTGAACCTCATCGACTGCATGCAACTACTTGGGTGAAGTGGCACACATGATCATATAACTCATTTGCACACTTTTGACTCCTTTTGCATCTGATGTTTATCCATTTAGGCTGATCTGATCACAAGTGAATAGCACTACAATACAATAATTTGCCTTTATATCAGCATGCACTGACACTGATCATGTGAAGCACATCTGCAGTTCAGTTGTTTTGTGACTAAAAGGACAATAAACATTTTGTATGAAACGCCAATGTATGAAAATGTAAATGTATGTTTTGAAGCAACACTTTCCCAACCTTTTGTACTTTTGTAACAGCAACATGCCTCGGTTGGCCTCTTGTGAACAGATCACCTGAGACAGATGTTAAAAGTAGGTTTAACTTGACTTCCTAACTTACAAATTATATATGTCCACAACAGATTAAGTTCCACCAAAAAGCCCAAAGCCCAGGATGAGGATGAGTCTAGACAAAAGGTGCCATCTTTGGCGATTGTCAAAGCTCTGTTGGTCCAGCACAGTGGTACTCTGTGGATTGGGACTAAAACAGGACACATGCTGTTGGTGGAAGTCTCCAGCTGTCAGCTACTGCATACCTTCAGCCCTCACAGTGACTCTATACGCTGCATGGGCTCGGTGATGCTAGGTACACCTTCTGTTCCTGTCTCTCCAGTTACATAGAAAGTGTCACTAGTTGGTAAAGAATTTGCCGTCCCTTGTGAAAAAGAAGTGCAATTGCGCTGTACTTCAAATATTTTGTATTCATTTTTTTTTCCGAATATTATTAAAAAAATATATATATAAAAAAGCTGTACTTGCAGGTATAATATTAATGAAATAAAAGGCCACTAAAGTGTATTTAAAAGAGAGTCCACTTTCAAAGGCAATAGAAGTAATTATGAAATAATTACATAAAAATGCACATAAGTCCTGCTGATGTTGGTCAAAAAAGGACACTAAAGTTCAGATCTTAAAGGGGTAGTTCACTCAAAAATGAAAATTCTGTCAGTAATTACTCACCCTCATGTTGTTCCAACCCCGTTAGACCTCCGTTAATCTTCGGAACACAAATTAAGATATTTTTGATTAAATCTGAGAGCTGGATCACTCCTCCATAGGCTTCTAAAGACGTTGTAATTTGCTGGCCCAGAAAATGCATTAAAGACATCGTTAATATAGTCCAAGTGACTCCAGTGGCTCAATCTTAAGTTTATAAAGCGACGAGAATACTTTTTGTGCGCAAAAAACAAACAAAAATAACGACTTTATTCCACTTTTCATTTCCTTCTCTCTGGGCCTCGAGTTTTTTCACGTAGTATAACTGCGCAGCGCATCTGTGTTGCACGTAAATATAAATTTAAACTATAATACATTTGAATTTAATTGCAATTGACAAGCAATTAAGTGTCAGTTCATTTCACACTTAAATACATTTTTTTTTAAAGGATTTTTGTCTGTAATAAGTACTAAAATAGGCGAAGGTGTACTTCTTTTTCCCAAGGAATACAGTTTGATTTACAGTTTAAAGAGCTTTAGTGGGTTTTAAATTGAGCTACAATTGTTTTAACTCGAATTAATGTCATACATGTTTATGTTCTTGTGCAGAAATCCTAAACCGAAAGAGTGTTGTTCTAGTATTAGGTAGACGGCAACGCATGCCACAAGACCAAATCAAAATGCAATTAGGTAAGAACATTTTAAATATGGAAATTGAAGGAGTTATTGAATAGTTATTTTATTAATTATTATTTAATTTTCATTATTTTAATTCCATGAGGAATACAATTACTGTAGTTGAATTTTAACCCTTAGAATCTTAGAATTCTTTACATCAAGATCTTTTTATCTTAAAAGAACAAGGACATTTCGCCACCTTGGAAATGATAGGGTCCTATCATACATCCGGTGCAATGCAGCGCTAGGTGCAACGCAAGTGTTTTTTGCTAGTTTCAGCCCGGCGCAGTTATCATTTTCACGCCCTGCGCCACGTTGTTTAAATAGCAAATGCATTTGCGCCCATCTGTTCGCTAATGGGTGTGCTGGTCTGAAAACGAGGTGTGTTCAGGCGCTTTATTGGCGCGTTGCTATTTTGAGGCAGCTGGAATAGAGTCTTTGACCAGCTGACTGGTCTAAAGTCAATGGTCAATTTTTTTATTTTTTTTATTTAAAGAGCGTGTTAGTAATATGCGCCTACAAGCGGGTACACAATGCTCATACACTTTGTCCCGTAGATGGTCTGCTTGACCTTTAACCTCTCTAGAGAAGCATTCAGTTTTTCCGCTTGCAAATTCCGTCATGTAAATAGCGAATCCGCCATGGCACGAGCACAACTGGCTTTTAAAGGGAATGGGAGATGAGACTCTGGTTGGTTTATTTCACGTTCCACCCACAACACACCCATTACTTTTAGACCATGTGCCGCCTGCGCCGACTATCTTTCCCGTCGTTAAACTAGCAAAAGTGGATTTGGACACGCCCTCAGTGCACTTTAGACCATGCTTGCGCTTGGATCGTTTAAATAGGGCCCATAATGTTCTATCTGCATTCTGAGCAGGTTTGTGATACTGAGCTTCAAAGTTTTTTGCAATCCATTTTCGACCTTTTCGTTTTCTAAAAGTACAACAAACAAAAAACATCTCATAATGTAAATAAGTTGTCACAGAATAAGAATATGTGAATAACTCAATTTTGACACAAATGTCAGATAGAACCTTATTAATCCAAGGTGACGATTTTCCTTCCATATTAATTCCTCTGATCACATGATGAATGTTTCTAACCTGTCCCGTGTGTTTGTGATGGTCTCAGCTGAGGACTCAGTGCTGACGGTGTGGAGTAGTTCACTTCCTCTTGAGGTCAGAGATCTGATCAGACACTGTGAGCTGCGGGACAAAATCACCAGCAAAATGAGAGAAACACTCCACAACTGAACACACTCTCTGTCGGCGCATCATTTCCTCTCATGCATCAGCTGAGACACATGTAACATTACAGTTTATGACTGTTTATGAAGTTGCGGCCACAAAACTTCAGTGAATCAGCACTCACACAGAAGTCACTTTCAAACCAAGCAGATTTCTGTTGGTCAACACTGCGAATTTCCAGGAAAACTTCCCATGCGAAATCTGTGTGGGGAAATGTTTTGTCCTTATGAAAAATTAATGACTGGATTTCATCTGCGTAAAATGAAGTGTGTTTGCTCCTTTGCTTTTATGAAAAGGGACCCACGTGTAAAATGCATTTAGCATGAAAGGTTATTTTTTGCAGTCAAGGGAAACACTTATTTTTGTTACATCTCATATGTAGCTGTGCATGGATTTATTTGGATTGTATAGAAACTGATATGCAGCCTAAAGGAAAATGGCAAACACTTCAGTTAGCTTTATTATTTCAGCTTTAGCATGTTATAGTATTTATTTATTCATGAGCCAGACGAACAGAGGAGACAGCCATACTTTATCAAAGGAAACCCCTTAGGCAAAATCATTGCGTGTTTTCGCTAGAATACCATAGTTACTACAGTGATTGCTATTAGCAAAAAACAATGGACTAAATACTAGTGGAAACTAGCGCTACTGTCATAAAAAAGACTTAACCCTCTGGTGCTCTTCAGTCATTTTTGACCAAACAATTTTACGTTTTGTTTTTTTAGAATTTTTACTTCTTCAGAATGGATTCAAACTTGGTAATGGTTTTGGCACTTGCTATGTGAACACGCACGCACACACGCACGCACGCACACACACACGCATGCACACAAAACATCGACATGATTCGAAAAGGTTAAAAGTGCATTTGAAATGAATGGGAAACGAATTTCATTTAGTGGAAGCATTTGGTACTGCGCCCAACAAAATCTTGCTGAAAGCTCATTTTCTGAGATATCAACCACAGGTTTGGAACACAGCCTGTTTAGATTTATGGCTTTGAATTTCTCACGGTTTTGAAGTAAAACATGTTTTGGAAAATATATATTCCAAAAAATAATAATAATAATAATTAATTGAAAATTTGTGCTTAAAAAACTTAAAAATCTGCCCTTAAAAAGAGACTAAACTTGGTCTGTGCTCCAAAGCATTGAAGATTTACTACAGTTTAAGTTGAAAATGTCATTTTCAGGTTGATGCTCAAAAATGGTTAACAGGTAATAAATGGATTATAACTACTGCATAAATATGATTTAGAACCATAATAGTCACTAAAAATACAAAATAGTGCATAAAAACATGAGCAGCACCAGTGGGTTAAGATTCTGAAGGAAATCCCATATTAATGTTAAAAATGAAGTATAAATTCAAATAATTTGAATTTCTGAATTTCTAATGAAGTAATTTATTAAATCTCAGATCATGTTTAATCATGCATGTATGAACTGTTTAAAAATTAAAATAGGCCTATGATGGAACTTTAGAAGACAATTCATTGCTAAATCCTGATCAATCCACTATAAGCTATAGTTACACTACCCTTTTTTTTATTATTATTATTTTTTATTACAGTCACGTTATTTTTAATGACAGCAATAAGCCGATTAGCCTACATATTTTTTTTTTTTTTTAATAACTTTATGAAGTTAAGCATAATTAAATGTAACTGGAGAATAAGCCATAGATGAAGACCATGCTTTTATTATTTGTTGTTTTTTCTGATGTGGGAATGCAATTGTTATCGATGTTTGTATTTTGCATGCCAAATATGTTTTTAATAAAGTTTTGTCATTTTGTATGATGACTCTTGGTTCTTTTTTCATTGTTAATTTCCCATCATTGCAAGAAATATTTCATTATTACAGTATACATTTATAGTCCAGTCATCTTATGAAAAAAGGTTGAACAAATTGCAACAGAAGCAATCTCAACTGATTTTGTATCCTCAATATGTCCTGAGTAAGGGAAAAAAAGTCCCGAAGAATCCCATTAGGGGAAAGTTTCGAAAAAGACCCAAATATAGCCTATTCATACGCCTATTCATTCTTTTTCTCACGTGAATAGGGTAAACATTTTAACATATCACCATGAAAATTACTGAGTTGATTACTTACATCAAGACAAACAAAAATGGTATTACAAGTTTTTTGAAATTGTTTGTTAACATGGACAAACGGTGCATAATCTAATTACGTATGTGCTAATTTGCATAAATACCACAACAGATCTAAACATTGGGTATAGCCAGGTGAAAATGTCTTGAAAAATCTTGACACATAACAGTAAAATACTTAATGTTAAGGTCTGAATGGAACAATAATCACAAAACAAAAGCAATAATAATTAATAAAGGCTGGTTTAAAGTACTTCTTCCTGCCTCTATGTATTAATGCTCATGGGTAGCCTAAATGGGTTCCATTCAGACCTTAACATTAAGTATTTTACTGTTATATGTCAACAAGATTCAACAAGACATTTTCACCTGGCTATACCCAATGTTTAGATCTGTTGTGGTATTTATGCAAATTAGCACATACGTAATTAGATTATGCACCGTTTGTCCATGTTAACAAACAATTTCAAAAAACTTGTCATACCATTTTTTTGTTTGTCTTGATGTAAGTAATCAACTCAGTAATTTTCATGGTAATTTTCCCTTGACTGCTGTCTAAAGTTTTTTACCCTATTCACGTGAGAAAAAGAATGAGTAGGCATATGAATAGGCGTATGAATAGGGTATATTTGGGTCTTTTTCGAAACTTTCCCCTAATGGGATTATTCGGGACTTTTTTTTCCCAAAAGGAAAAACATTTTCCTGACATATTGGTTTTCCTGACATATTGAGGATACAAAATAAGTTGAGTTTGCTTCTGTTGCACTTTGTTCAAGGTTGACCCCCATTTTGGCTTAAAATAACTGGACTTTTATTCAGGTGTGAAATAAACGGCGCTGTCACGTCGCGCCTGTTACTTTTCTCAGCGCTGATCGCAGTGAACTAATCAGGATTGTTTGTGATTACATTTAAAAAAAAAAAACACTTCGCAGATAGAGTGGATTCCCATTTGTTTATCAAATAAATAAAAATCCCTTAAAAGCTATTTAAACGATTTCAAAACAATAGAATATTCATAATAGCAAAACATGATTTGGTTATTTTTTTGATTTTTTCAAAACATTAGAATGCGTCTCAAAGGAGGATTGGTGTTTCTCAAGCGCCCCCTGGAGGACGTTTATGAACTAAGTTCTGCCTCACAGGAAACGGCCAGGCTCAAGGCCCCGCCCCTTCGCGATCACGTGACACAAACAGACCTCTATCTGGCTATGTACGTCACGCTGACACACTTCATGACAGCAGAGGTTATATCACACTGATCAACACCAAACTTCATCTAACATATTTTATGAGACACGCAGACACTGACATTGGCATGAAACTTCTTAAACCTTTTATTCTGCTCAGATCCTAGTGTCAGACTCGAGTCGCGAGAGGAGAAGTCGTGTTTAGAGGAAACTCGGACAGTGAGTTCCAGTAAGTATGTCTGCCGTTAGCGCGTGTGTAGTGGAGCACTCACTCTCACTGTACTGTCTTATCACTGCTTTCGGCATTAACGCTATACATGTTGCTGTCAACTTTTCATTTAATAAAATATATGACACGTCGTGTAGTTATAGGCCTTGTAATGATTGAATGATAATTAAATCTGACAGCACTTTGCCACTACTTTATTTGTGGCAGTATAATACTGTAACCTATGTGTGTAACGTTATTTAATTTGGACTGTTATTATTTTTCTCACCAGATCTGCTTTCAAATATGTCCTGTTCATGCAGACCTGCAGCGAGGGTGATTATAAAGTCAGTTCATAAAGGTGAGTCAACCATATAAACACTCAAAAACAGAAAATCCTGTTAAAGTAGGCTACATTTATCTTTGGCTCTGAAGCCCGACTAACAGTATTTAGTTCCCACATTTGTTTTGTTATTGACAGCCAGGGTGTTGCATGCAAAGTAGTGTTGTAAAAAACAAAACCTAAACAATAACCAAATACAGATGTTCTATGGACATCATATGTTTACTTGACATAGATTGTCAAAACCTAGTGAGCTGCCTACCTAGCCAGCATCTTTGCTAACATAAAATCGACAGTTTAATACAATAATGTTTGCATAATAATTAATGTTAATGTTCAGTTAAAAGCATTTTGCCAATCATATGCAGCATCGGATCCTGGTATTTTGGGGCATTACTGCGCTCCATCATTCAATTCAAAGTATTTTTGAGCATTTTGCACCATAGCTGCACTCAAATATTCAATACAAACATTTGAATGTCACTGACATGCTTAATTATTCAATTTGAACATTTAAATATCAGTATGTGCTTTACATGCTTGAACATTCAGTCATTCAATCATTGGCATGCTCGAAAGTTGCCTATGATATCCACAAAGAGGTCTAGATAGGCAGCTCTACATTTTGAAACACAGCCAACACAAGATAAATCAACAGACAGTGTATTAGTATTATTATTCTTTCATACATTCATTATGACTAATGTTTACATCACAGTATTAGTGGTGTTTGTTAATAGAGTCTACTTTTATTGATTTTTTGTTGTTTTCATGATTGTTATGTTTTTATGACCTTTGTCTGTGTCTGAGGTGATGGTTGTAGCATCAATAACATAAAAGTACAAGATATTACAATGTTGTTTAAACCAGTGGTAGTCCATGTGAAATAGAAATACAGTTTAGCATACTTTTAAAAAAAAGAGTACTTGTTTTGGAAATAACATACAATGTGTGAACTAAATGTTTTGGACACTTACAATTAAATGAAAATGTATTATAGTTAAAATCTATATTAAATACAGTTAGCTGAACTTAAGTGTTTTTGACCCACTTAAGATTGCAATATATAATTCATAATTACTGTTATTTTCTTTAAAATATGATTAAAGTACTGTAACCATGATTTAAAATGTATTTTAAAGTAAAAATATTCATTTGACATTACAAAGTGCACTTTTTAAAAGACTAAAGTGTGTTACGAAACACAGTCATGAAAGTACTCTCTTCTTTTATTTCATTATTATTATTATATTGTCTGTAAAAAAGTAAATATACTTTTTTTAAAATTTTGAAGTACTCTTCAAGTACACATTCAATGCAATTAAAGCACACTTCTTTTTCACAAGTGGTTGTATTTTTAGTGGCAAACTCAATAACAGGTAATACCATCAAGTGTAATCGAACGGATGTAATTGGTGTCTTCTGCATGTTTTCGTTGCAGGTTTCTCTCGTTCACATGTTCAGCTCTTCAGCCTCACTAGACCAGTGTGTGATGAAGTTCATCTACCTCCGTTCGTGCTCAACCGATCGTTTTCACAAACAGCAGTGTGTTTCGCCTCTAAAGAAAGCTCACCCAGAGATGGCGACGGCGGAAAGGTCATCATCTCATCGAGTTTTCTACATTACGTGAATGTTTGTTGGATGTATAAAGTCTTCATAACTACTGATGCTGTTTGCAGAAGGGCGTAACTGAGGCGGGTGGAAAGCGGGCGTCAGGCGGTGGGGGTGCAGGGAAGGGTGGCAGTCAGCTGAGGTGTCCCAAATGTGGAGATCCTTGTACACATGTGGAGACTTTAGTGTGTAAGTATTGAGTATTTGATGTGCATTATGTTTTAGTAATAACCATAGAAATAAAGTACTAGATTACATATTAGCATTCAGTTGTGCATTACAGTGTTGCCATTTTAAGGGCAGATCAATGACGTAAGAAAAGCATGTTAAAAGGAATGAAAAATCTAGTTTAAAACACATGTGCCATGTTCTAGAAATATCTGTTTGTTGGTTTTATATGATTTTGTAAAAATATTAATGCCATTTTTAAGAAAAGTTAATGTTGAGCAACTATGAAGTAAAAAGTGATAACTTTTCCTATAATAACATGGTACTATGCGTCTAATAATAGTAAACAACCCCCGCATACACAATTAGATTAAACATAGGCGATATTTTTCCCTTCAAGGCTGAGTCAGGACTTCACTGGAACAGAACATGAAGTCTACATCCACACAGAGCACTGAGATAAACTTCTACACATGATTCACTCTCATAGTGTAACATACAGTGACCAATGGTGATATAAACCCTTAAAAGAATTACACATGCGGAGTATTCATGTGTTTATGAATACATGTAGTGTGTTATTGACCTTCATCACCTTTTCACATCACAGTTGTCTTGACATGTCTCATGCAGCTATCATGAGAACAGCAGAATAAAGTTCAAACTGACAATTCTCTTTCTAAAAAGTAATTTGCTCTTACAACCGAATTAATCAAATTACAAAACAAGTACATATTTATTCTCTGTAAGCCGGGCTAAATGAGTAAACACTGTCACTGCATTCCTGACATGGGTCAGACCCTCAGTCACCTCTCAGATACCAAATACAGACATTACTGTAAGAAATATCAGAATAGACACACTGGTTTTAAGAAAACTAAGATTTCCAATTCATTACTGTATAAAATACAAGAAGAGGATTGTAAATCCCCCCCCCCTCAGCTAGTTCACATAGAAACACAACTTACCATAAACAGCTTCGACAGAGCTTTATTATTGTCCCAAAGCAGACTCTCAACGCGTCAGCGCATTTTGACCTTGTACTTGCTCACACCAATAATCTTCATTCTTTGTTCACCCTCGGCATCACACCGGTAATTTACTGGTAATGTTACAACTTCTCAAACTGGGAAATTACCAGAACTGATTTACTGGTATTTGAATAGATAGGAAAAAGAGTGAGCAACGCATCATTGACCTGGATGTTTTGTTTAATTTTTGTAAAAAAAAAAAAAGTGTTTTATCTCCATATGATGCCAAAAGTAAAATCTGGGTCCTGAAGCAAAGCCAACTGAAAACCAATGGTATATACAGTATAGATTATTATATGATATATGATATTAAAGGGTTAGTTCACCCAAAAATGAAAATTCTATCATTATTTACTCGTTAATTTCACGTAAGACGTTTTTTTCACCTGCGAAACACAAATGAAGATCTTTTTGATGAGATTTCTGTCCCTCCATTGACAGCTACGCAACTGAAACTTTGATGCCTCAAAAAGTTCATAAAGATCGTAAAACTAATCCATATGAATTGGATTCATATGGACTCAAACGTGATGCGTAACACGAGAATGAACCTCATTGGTTCGTGCTGAAGCTCAAACGTGATGCGTAACACGAGAATGAACCTCATTGGTTCTTGCTGAAGCTCAAACGTGATGCGTAACACGAGAATGAACCTCATTGGTTCGTGCTGAAGCTCAAACGTGATGCGTAACACGAGAATGAACCTCATTGGTTCTTGTTGAAGCTCAAACGTGATGCGTAACACGAGAATGAACCTCATTGGTTCGTGCTGAAGCTCAAACGTGATGCGTAACACGAGAATGAACCTCATTGGTTCTTGTTGAAGCTCAAACGTGATGCGTAACACGAGAATGAACCTCATTGGTTCGTGCTGAAGCTCAAACGTGATGCGTAACACGAGAATGAACCTCATTGGTTCTTGTTGAAGCTCAAACGTGATGCGTAACACGAGAATGAACCTCATTGGTTCGTGCCGAAGCTCAAACGTGATGCGTAACATGAGAATGAACCTCATTGGTTCGTGCCGAAGCTCAAACGTGCTGCATAACACGAGAATGAACCTCATTGGTTCGTGCTGAAGCTCAAACGTGATGCGTAACACGAGAATGAACCTCATTGGTTCTTGCTGAAGCTCAAACGTGATGCGTAACACGAGAATGAACCTCATTGGTTCTTGCTGAAGCTCAAACGTGATGCGTAACACGAGAATGAACCTCATTGGTTCGTGCTGAAGCTCAAACGTGATGCGTAACATGAGAATGAACCTCATTGGTTCGTGCTGAAGCTCAAACGCGATGCGTAACACGAGAATGAACCTCATTGGTTCGTGCTGAAGCTCAAACGTGATGCGTAACACGAGAATGAACCTCATTGGTTCTTGCTGAAGCTCAAACATGATGCGTAACATGAGAATGAACCTCATTGGTTCGTGCTGAAGCTCAAACGTGATGCGTAACACGAGAATGAACCTCATTGGTTCGTGCTGAAGCTCAAACGTGATGCGTAACATGAGAATGAACCTCATTGGTTCGTGCTGAAGCTCAAACGTGATGCGTAACACGAGAATGAACCTCATTGGTTCTTGCTGAAGCTCAAACGCGATGCGTAACATGAGAATGAACCTCATTGGTTCGTGCTGAAGCTCAAACGTGATGCGTAACACGAGAATGAACCTCATTGGTTCTTGCTGAAGCTCAAACATGATGCGTAACATGAGAATGAACCTCATTGGTTCGTGCTGAAGCTCAAACGTGATGCGTAACACGAGAATGAACCTCATTGGTTCGTGCTGAAGCTCAAACGCGATGCGTAACATGAGAATGAACCTCATTGGTTCGTGCTGAAGCTCAAACGCGATGCGTAACACGAGAATGAACCTCATTGGTTCGTGCTGAAGCTCAAACGCGATGCGTAACATGAGAATGAACCTCATTGGTTCGTGCTGAAGCTCAAACGTGATGCGTAACACGAGAATGAACCTCATTGGTTCTTGTTGAAGCTCAAACGTGATGCGTAACACGAGAATGAACCTCATTGGTTCGTGCTGAAGCTCAAACGTAATGCGTAACATGAGAATGAACCTCATTGGTTCGTGCTGAAGCTCAAACGTGATGCGTAACACGAGAATGAACCTCATTGGTTCTTGTTGAAGCTCAAACGTGATGCGTAACATGAGAATGAACCTCATTGGTTCTTGTTGAAGCTCAAACGTGATGCGTAACATGAGAATGAACCTCATTGGTTCGTGCTGAAGCTCAAACGTGATGCGTAACATGAGAATGAACCTCATTGGTTCTTGTTGAAGCTCAAACGTGATGCGTAACATGAGAATGAACCTCATTGGTTCGTGCCGAAGCTCAAACGTGATGCGTAACACGAGAATGAACCTCATTGGTTCTTGTTGAAGCTCAAACGTGATGCGTAACATGAGAATGAACCTCATTGGTTCGTGCTGAAGCTCAAACGTGATGCGTAACATGAGAATGAACCTCATTGGTTCGTGCTGAAGCTCAAACGTGATGCGTAACACGAGAATGAACCTCATTGGTTCTTGCTGAAGCTCAAACGTGATGCGTAACATGAGAATGAACCTCATTGGTTCTTGCTGAAGCTCAAACGTGATGCGTAACACGAGAATGAACCTCATTGGTTCGCGCTGAAGCTCAAACGTGATGCGTAACACGAGAATGAACCTCATTGGTTCTTGCTGAAGCTCAAACGTGATGCGTAACACGAGAATGAACCTCATTGGTTCGTGCTGAAGCTCAAACGTGATGCGTAATACGAGAATGAACCTCATTGGTTCTTGCTGAAGCTCAAACGTGATGCGTAACACGAGAATGAACCTCATTGGTTCTTGTTGAAGCTCAAACGTGATGCGTAACACGAGAATGAACCTCATTGGTTCTTGCTGAAGCTCAAACGTGATGCGTAACACGAGAATGAACCTCATTAGTTCTCATGCATCAAGCAAACATGCTTTGAGCTTCTGTTTCGCACAATTGATGTGATGAATGTTTGTATGTGAATAACAGCCAACAATAAACCTGTTCATCATATAAAGCGATAGTGTCTCTTCAGAAAATTTGGACTAAACCGCTCAATTCATATGGAGCGGAGTAAAGAGTTCTACGATCTCTTTATGAATTTTTTTGAATCTCAAATTGGTAGTTGCGTAGCTGTCAATGGAGGGACAGAAAGCTCTCAGATTTAATTAAAAATATCTTAATTTGTGTTCTGAAGATGAACGAAATTCTTACAAGTTTGGAACGACACGAGGGTGAACTAACCCTTTAACTGCTCAAACTATGTTAAATACAGAATGCACATATTTCCAAACGGACCCTAGTATTCATGTCTATGCTAATCACTTGTGTTTTTACATTAACTGAATACCTGTCTTGTCTTTACTCCATACAGCCTCCACACGTTTTGTGAAATGTGAAAAGTGCCATCATTTCTTTGTGGTTCTGTCTGAGACTGACTCCAAGAAAGGTTTGAACAAGGAAGCAGAGAGCTCTGAGCATGTTAAATTTGCATTTGCTCAGAAACCCCCTCCGCCTCCTAAAAAGGTACGATTCCAACACACCATACACACTGTGCTGTTATTATTATTGCATTAACTTAGTTCATTTTTGTGTAATTAAATAAACTTTTTGAAAGTAAACTTCTAAAAGCCAATCCTGTGACAGCAGTTCTTAGAATTGGAATCTTGGAAATGCAGTAAACAAATCTGACATGGGCTTCTTTTGTCTCAACGTCTTTAGATTTATGCCTACCTTGACAAATTCGTTGTTGGCCAGTCGTATGCCAAGAAAGTGTTGTCTGTTGCCGTCTATAATCATTACAAGCGGATCAACAACAACCTCCCAGCAGCGGGCCGACAGCAAGCGGAAACAGAGAAACAGAGTCCCCTCTCTCCCAGAGGTTTGTATTTTATCATGATTTAGAATTTATTCATAAAATCAATATATAAATGCTGTCAAAATTGTTATTCATTGCTCATGATATTTAATGCATTGACTAATGGTTATAAATTTAATCTTTCTGTAAAATGTTATCACTAATTTTAGTCTTTTGACAGCAGTACGGGTCTAAAAAAAAATTTAATTCACTCAAATTAAGGTCTTAAAAGGGTCTTAAACCATAGCAGGAAGTCTTAAATTAATTAAGTCATGGAATTAAATGTTGCATGCACTGCAAAAAATGTATATCTTCCTCAGTATTTTGTCCTGTTTTCCAATGAAGACGTCTTTGATTCAGTTAGTTGAGATACAAATGTAAAATGAAGTCTTGGAAAAATGCAACAAAATTAAGTGAGTTTGTGATTAAAGCAAGAACAAATATCTGTCAATGAGTTGTGAAAACTTCCTTTTGAATTAAGTAGATTTTTCTGAGACAGTTAGCAGATTTGTTGTTGTTGTTTTAATCAAAAACTTGCTTCAGTTTGATCGCAGAAAACAAGACTTTATATTTGCTGTCATCTTGATTTAAAGTTGCAGTAAGCGATTTCTGAGAAACGCTGTAGAAAGTGGATCAGACCGAGCAGCACAACACGCTTGTAGTCAATCAGCAGTGAGAAGTGTATCCACCCATGATGGGGGAGGAGAGAGAGAAGAAAGACTGTAGAGAGAGAGATGGCTGAGAGACAGTACAAAAGAGAAAATCTCTGTTTAGGAATATCACTGAAAATAAGGGTTATGATCAGGAAAGAGCTTTAGGACCCACGTTATTATTAGCAAAGCTTTCCAGCGCTGAAGAGACTTAAGCGGGAAGGCTTAAAAACAGATGCAGAGGTTTCGTTGTTTCTGCTCCATATGTGAGTAACATTGGTTTTGATGTTTCGGGCGTGCCAGCACTGTCCGAGTCAGATCCTGAGTTGACTGCCAAGCTTTCCCGGGCAGCCACGAGCATCGGGCGCTGAGTGGAACCCTCCACCCTGTCCTGAGCGCTCGCTGCTGGACAATTGGTTTTTGGGTGCTGCGAGCCCCCAATACCTTTCTTCCTGGAAGTGCATGAGGAGGTCACGAGGTCCTGGAAGGCACCATGGTCTTCCCGCGATCGCTCTGCGACCTTCTCCGCCTTTCCTCCCCTGCCAAAGGGTACACTGGGGTTCCCCCGGTGGAACGTTCTGTTGCGATGCGACTGTGTCCTCAGAGCACTTCCTCCCGTGGTGACCCTAAGCACCCCTCCAAAGCCTGTAGGTTTTTGTCTACTCTCGTCACGAAATCCTATAGAGCTGCGGGGCAGGCAGCCGCCTCTTTGCATGCCATGGCCATCCTGCAGGTCTATCAGGCACGGATGCTCAGGGACATGCACGAGGGCAGGACTGACCCAGGGCTCTTTGATGAGCTGCGTGCCGCCACCGACCTCGCTCTCTGAGCGACGAAGTTGATCGCACGCTTTCTGGGCCAGGTGATGTCCACAAACGTGGTCCAGGAGAGACAGCTCTGGCTCATCCTGGCCGATATGCAAGATGCCGAAAGAACCCGCTTCCTCGACACTCCCATATCCCAGGCTGGCCTTTTCGGCGGTGTGGTCAAGGACTTCGCCTAACAGTTCTCGACCGCCCAGAAGCAGACTGAGGCGATAAAACATATTCTGCCCCGACGGCCTCCACCCAGCCGTCGGCACAGAACCCTCAGCCTGCTCGCTGCCGAGGGCGCCCTCCTGCGGCTCCCGCCTCTCCCGCTCGGCCCCAGCCTTCACGCCAGGCTAAGGGGCGCCCCTGAGACGGGCTGCTCAGAGATGAGTGTCGTGCTTTCCTTCCTGCAAGATGGGTTGGAGCGAAGGCTCTCTCCCTCCACCCTCAAAGTGTATGTTGCCGCTATCGCCGCACATCACGACGCAGTTGAAGGTAAGTCCGTGGGGAAGGACGACCTGGTCATCAGGTTCCTGAGAGGAGCGAGGAGACTAAATCCTCCTGAATCGCCGAACTGCACCGTCTTGTATTTGAGACAGGCGTCTATATGAGACAGTTCGCCGATTCCTAAAAGCTGAATTTTCAGCATCATTACTCCAGTCTTCAGTGTCACATGATCCTTCAGAAATCATTCTAATGTGATGATTTGATGATCAAGAAACATTTATCATCATCATCAATGTTGAAAACAGTTGTGCTGCTCCATATTTTGTGGAAACCATAATTTTTTTTTTTTTTTTTTTAGGATTCTTTGATGAATTGAAAGTTCAAGAAGCATTTACCGTATTTATTTGATTGTTTCAGTCTTGCTTTAAATTATTTTGTTTTGGCTTGTTTATAGTTAGGCTACTTATATATTTTTTATTCTTGTTCTGTTCTAAATACCGTTACATTTAAAGGATTTCTTGTAGAGTGAGGAGAACTAAAATAGCCTATAGCTATGTTCATGGTGTTTATAATGTTTGTAGTAGGGCCTACATTACAACATTTATTTACCGGTATTATTATTTCTTAATGCAATAAAATGCCACTTATATGTGACTTACCTGTTTGTTTGTTTGTTTTTGTTTGTTTTTGAGAAAAAATATTTGTATGGGATTTTTTAAGCATGCAGCAAACGATAGTAGGCTATTAATTAACCGGTTAATTAGCATCCTTGTGTATATAGCTAGATCAAATTAGTGCAGAATCAACTTTGCATCAAGGATCCGCCAGTGCATCATCAAAAGCGGTTGTTAAGAAAATGCTGAGCTGAATTTGTGTGCCATCTAGTGGCTGAAAGGAGAATAAAGTCAAATGCACCTTTGGCCCAGTTGTATGCAAGTGTTCTTATGCTTGGCTTGACTTGTTTGAATGTAAATGGCTGTACGCCTATATATGGGTCGCGTCAATAAAAAAAAAAAAAAAAAGGGTTGCTCTTAAAAAAGTTTGACAACCACTGTTCTATGCTGTCACACTTTGACCTTTCCCCTTCTGTTACTGTTACACAACTCATTTTGTGGCGTTAGTAATTTGACTGTCCTTCTCTCTGTAGAATTAGAGATCAGAAGGCGTGAAGATGAATACCGGTTTACAAGTAAGTGATTGTTTAATGTACTTCACTTTTACATAAAATAACGTACCAGAGGAAACACCTTCGATTTTCTGGAGTGACCCTTTTGTATTGGTTTGTTATACAAACATTATAAGACACAACATGACTTTTATGTTTATGTACACATATCAGCCGTCTGTGAACAATACGGGCCACTTCAGGATCAGTTGGGCTCATCGCTCACCTCCATAAAGTTGGATAAAGTGTTTCAATGTCCTAGTTACTGTCTGAGCTTGGCCAGCACATGGTCTTTGCCCATTCCGATGTCACACATTATTTATAGCGTGGAGGTGGGCCAGTAGGAGGGCTCCCAGTCTGGCTCATACTGGACACGCTCTGGAAACTAGGCCAGTCTGATGACGTCAATATGGTTTGAGTAAGAGTGACAGCTAGCCTAAGATCCTGAGATATGAAATGAAGATATGTGTCAGCACAAGTAAAGTGACTTATTTATGAAAAATAGATTCTAAATTAAAATCTTTGTTACAGCAATAGTTTCCCCATTATTAATAATTATATCTTTTTTTTCCTTCCATAAAATACAATTAGATATTTTGTAAAATGTCACCAAAAAAATTTACTCTTACTCTTAAAAAAAAAAATTAGCACATTCCATACTTGACCAAAAGCAGACCTTTGAGGAAACAAAATCTCAGCCACATCTGTGTTTGGTTATTTCATATTTTTAGAGAGATTTAGCCCACAGGAGTTCAGCGTTGACAGCAGAATTCCTGTGGAGTCATGTTGCATTTCTGTGTTTAAATAACTCTGAATGGTTAGTGGATACATTCGAATGCGCATGCGTCGCGTCTGAACGCGTTGTGTTGTCTTTGGAGCTCTATCGATTTGATTTATAATTCTTGATTTTTCCCTTTAAACTCACTTACAACGAACATTTTCTACTTTTCCTCACTGAGAAGCACTACTGCTCAAACCTCATAGTTACAACGCGGACTGTTGAGCAGACGCGTCTCAAGCCTATTAGTGATCCAACGCTGCATACTCTTATAGGTTACGTCCATGGATCACGGCTGAACGCGTTTTCTCCACACTCACTTACAAACAAACATGGCGAATATATCAGATGTAAGTAGTCTACCTCTTGGTGCAGGTGAGGACACATTTGAGCTGCACGCATTGCAGTCTGAGCTGGAAGCTGTTGAGAAACAGATCCACGACCTTTTAGTGAGACAAGCCGAGCTGATAGACCGGCGGTTAGCTCTTGAAACATCACGCGCCGATGCACACAAATCAGTGATTAACGTTACTAACCTGCTGACTCCGACCTCGTCTACTCCGTGCGTTACTCAGCATCGGTCCCGAGCGCCGAGGTCGCGATCAGTCTTGGTCTTTTTCACTCCGGATCCAACACGCCACCACGAAGCCTGGATGGTTCCGCAGCAGAAGACGCGAGTCAGGTCTAGACCAAGACTCTCTCCGACCCTCCCGGTTTTCGAGTTATCCACACAAAACCGTTTCTCCCCTCTTCACAAAAGATGACAAAAGATCCACTAACGCGATGCTGTGATCATCGGCGATTCCATCGTTCGGCACGTACACGCTACGTTAGGTAAAAGTAAGGTGCACAGTCACTGCTTTCCTGGGGCCGGTTGCACCAGCTGTGCGTAAGTTATAACTTAGCCTAGTTCTGACGTAAATGGACACTAAGTTACGACTTACGCACTTCTAAATATTTTTGCGTTGCACCATTAAACTTAGTTGAAGCGTAACTCTACGTATAAACTAAATATTTACGGCAGCCTCCGATCAGGAGTAATGGATGGAATAAAATATCAGACAGACTGAACTGCATCAATAAGCTCTTCTTTTACCTGACAGACTTAAATTCTTTAGATATGATTATGCTGACATTTACACTCGCTTACATTTTAAGATAGAGAACATTATAATGTGAATAGATCACTTTGTTAGCGGCTATCTTTAACACGAACCCATCCTAAACAGCACGCTGCTGTGTGCATCGGTCCATGTTGTGCATGTCAAATATCAGTCATAATCAATAAACGTAATTTTTTTTTTTTTTTGTATCAATATTTATTTATTGATCTTTAATTTCAAATACAGTTTCTGAATGTTATTTACATATAAAAACACTTATGCTATTCATGATCACGTATCGTATTTAATGGAAACTTATTTTTACCGTTAGTAACGTGAGGCAAAAGAATGAAGGATAAACTGAAATTCACGGCATTTCAACACAACTTCTGCTCATGTATTTGAAGGCTGCTATTGGATCATCGAGGCTAAACGTCATATTATGCGACTACGCATTACTTTATGGAGAGCTTACGACCTACTAGCTACGTTCTGCCTTACGAACAAATGGTGCAATGGAATAAAGTTTAGAGTTAGTTACAAACTAGCTAGTAGTTACTAAGCCTCTAGTGTGGACTTTACGTTCCAATTTAAGAAATAACTTACGAACGGCTGGTGCAACCCTACCCTGGTGCTCGTGTTTCTGAAATCGCTGCTCGCGTTCCCGAGATTCTGAACGGTGACGAGCGCGTCGGAACTGTGGTCTTGCACGCGGGAGTGAACGACATCAGGCTGCGGCAGACGGAGGTTCTGAAGAAAGACTTCAGGAATCTGATCGATACGGTACGCAGCACATCGCCTGAAATAACGATCATTGTGTCAGGACCGCTTCCCACGTACCGACTAGGACAAGAAAAGTTTAGTAGATTATTCGTGCTAAATGAATGGTTAATGTCATGGTGCAATGAGCAGAAACTGCTCTTTGTAAATAATTGGAATCTGTTTTGGGAGCGTCCTAGGCTTTTCCGTGCCGATGGCTTACACCCAAGCAGATTCGGAGTGGATCTTCTGTCGGATAACATCTCCAAAATTTTAAATACCATTAGATGACTAGTAACCAAAAGTCCAAATCATAGTCTCTCCTGCAACAATTTAAATGATATAAATACTAGTGTAGTACATTGCATAGAAACTGTGTCTATTCCTCGTTTAGTGAGATCAAATAATAATTCTACTGCAGGATCTAGGAAAAATCTAATTGTTATTAAAACAGAAAATGTTGCTATTAGTAAACAAAAATAATTTTTAAAGCTAGGTCTTCTAAACATTAGATCACTCACACCTAAGGCAGTTATTGTAAATAAAATAGTCACAGATAATAGCTTCGATGTACTTTGCCTTATTGAAACATGGCTTAAACCAAATGATTATTTCGGTCTAAATGAGTCTACCACAGCAGGATACTCCTATAAGCATGAGCCCCGTCTGATTGGTCGTGGCGGCGGTGTTGCAACAATCTATAGAGATATTCTCAATGTTACTCAGAAAACGGGTTATAAGTTTATTTCGTTTGAAGTACTTGTACTAAATGTTACGCTCTTAGATGTTAGAAAAAAATCCATATTATCTCTAGCCTTGGCTACCGTATATAGACCGCCTGGGCCTTACGCTGATTTCCTAAAAGAGTTTGCAGATTTTCTCTCAGATCTATTGGTCAATGTAGATAAAGCATTAATTGTTGGAGATTTTAACATACACGTAGATATTAGATAATTCAAATGATGCGTTAGGGGCTGCGTTTATAGATTTATTAAATTCCTTTGGGGTCAAGCAAAACGTCACCGGACCGACTCATTGTCTTAATCATACACTCGATTTAATTATATCATATGGAACCGATCCAACCGATATAGATATCATTCCACAAAGTGATGATGTCACTGACCATTACTTGGTAACTTGCATATTACGTACTGCTGTAATATGTCATGCTGCGCCGCGTTATCGACCAGGCAGATCAATCCTTCCATCCACCATAGATAATTTTTCAAATTCCCTATCTAATCTGTCTCAGCTGCTGCCTGAACCCAAACAAACAGATGAACTAGAAGAACTAACTAGCACTATGAGCACCATTCTCTCTAGAACATTGGATGTTGTTGCACCCATTAAATTAAAAAAGGTCAGAGAGAATCGCGTGGAAAGACAGTATGTCACGTTATAAAAAGACCCTAAAAGCGGCCAGGGCTGAGCACCTCCGCAAACTAATAGAAAATAACCAAAACAATCTAAGGTTTTTATTTAACACCGTGGCTAGACTAACAAATAAACAGAAGTCACCCGAACAAAATATCCCGTTACAGTTTAGTAGTAATGATTTCATGAACTTCTTCACTGAGAAAATGGAAAACATCAGAACCACAATTGTAAACGTTCAATCCTCATTCGCACCTTATAATTCAGCCTCAATTATCACCCCGCAAGAACAATTACAGTGCTTTACAACTATAGAACAAAAAGAGTTAAATAAACTTATCACTTCATCTAAAACAACAACATGTTTATTAGATCCTATACCAACTAAACTACTGAAGGAAGTGTTACCTGTAGTGGAAGAGCCTCTCCTCAATATTATTAACTCGTCTTTATCTTTAGGTCATGTTCCAAGAACATTTAAACTGGCAGTTATAAAACCTCTCATTAAGAAACCACAATTAGATCATCATAATCTAGCAAATTATAGACCCATTTCAAATCTTCCATTTATGTCTGAAATATTAGAAAAAGTTGTGTCCGCTCAACTGGGCTCTTTCTTGCAAGAAAATGATATCTATGAAAAGTTTCAGTCAGGATTCAGGCCTCATCATAGCACTGAAACTGCACTCGTTAAAATCACAAATGATTTACTTTTAGCTTCTGACCAAGGCTGTATCTCAATACTAGTTTTACTTGATCTTAGTTCTGCGTTCGATACTATAGATCACACAATACTCTTGGATCGACTACAAAATTATACTGGTGTTCAAGGACAAGCATTAAGCTGGTTTAGATCATACTTATCTGACCTCTACCATTTTGTCTATTTAAATGGAGAAAAATCGATCATAACTCCAGTAAACTATGGAGTGCCGCAGGGATCTGTGTTGGGCCCTCTATTATTCTCAATATATATGATGCCACTTGGAAATATTATAAGGAAACATGGAATTAGTTTCCATTGTTATGCTGATGACGCTCAAATCTATATTTCATCACGGCCGGATGAAAACGCTAAATTATCCAAATTGACAGAGTGTGTTAAAGATATAAAAGATTGGATGACGCGTAATTTTCTTTTATTAAATCCAGACAAGACAGAGGTAATACTTATCGGTTCAAAAAAACGCCCACAGAACCTCTCACAATACAACTTTGACATCGTAGGATGTCCTGTTTCTTTATCCTCTACAGTAAAAGACCTGGGTGTTATACTCGATTGTAACCTGTCTTTTGAAAATCATATTTCGTATGTTACAAAAACAGCCTTTTTCCACCTTAGAAACATTGCTAAGCTACGTAATATGCTATCAGTTTCTGATGCAGAAAAGTCAGTTCATGCATTCATGACCTCGAGACTAGATTACTGTAATGCTTTATTAGCCGGTTGTCCTGCAACATCAATAAACAAGCTACAGTTAGTCCAAAATGCAGCCGCTAGAGTTCTTACTAGATCAAGAAAATATGATCATATAACACCGATTTTATCATCACTGCATTGGTTACCTATAAAGTTCTGTATTAATTATAAGGTATTGCTACTGACTTATAAAGCCTAAACGGCTTAGCTCCAGTCTATTTAACGGATCTTCTATCGCCCTATAATCCATCGCGCTCTTTAAGATCAATAAATTCGAGGCGTTTGGTCATACCTAGGATATCCAGATCCACCAAAGGAGGGAGAGCATTTTGACATTTGGCTCCGAAACTCTGGAATAGTCTTCCTGATACTGTTCGTTGCTCGGACTCGCTCTCCCAGTTTAAAACTAGATTAAAGACGCATCTTTTCGGCCAGGCATTCATATAATATTGTTAATCTTACAGTTCAAACTACAATCCGGCCTCTAGTTCATAAATGCCAGAGGAGAACTGGCCCCGACTGAGCCTGGGTTCTCCCAAGGTTTTTTTTTTCTCCATTAGGTCACCTGATGGAGTTTTAGGACACCATTAGGTCACTTGGAGTTTTTTCGGTTCCTTGCCACTGTTGCCTTTGGCTTGCTCAGTTGGGGATATTTTGGGGATATTTAATTTTATTTTATCAATCAATAAATTCCACTAGAAACAAACCTTGTTGTATTATTTTATTTTAATTTAATACTGTGAAGCTGCTTTGATACAATCTGTATTGTGAAAAGCGCTATACAAATATACTTGATTTGATTTGATTTGATTTAAATAAACGACACATGCTTTACTGGATTGAGATTAAGTGAAGTGGTGGCGCTGTTCTTTCAGAGCTGCTTCAGATCGCTGGCATCAGTCCCCATGGCAACGCTCTGGGTGCATCGGTTCAGCAGCAGACCAATCAGCAAGCTCCTCAAGACAAAAGGGGCGGGGATGTGCTTGACTCCACCCACACTGATATCAAACTGGAGAAAAGCAATGTTGTGCTGCTGGGACCTACTGGATCAGGTTAGTACAGGTTTTCACTTATTAACACTTTATTGCACCATCTTGTGGACAATATTTTACAATAACTGGTAGCTCATAGCCTCTTGTAGACAACCCGAAGGAACGAGGATCTGCCATTTACAATTTAAATTAACAGCTGCCTAAACTTGAATGGCTATATTGATAAATATTTATCCAATTTATATTTTACTGTGAACCTCATGAAAATACCAAGGATTTCCCCCAAATATTAAAATGTTTTGAAGCATTAATGAACATTTTCATGTTGAAAAAAAAAAAAAAAAAGATACAACTATTTGAAAATCTGGAATCCGAGGGTACAGAAAAATCGAAATATTGAGAAAATCGCCTTTAAAGTTGTCCATTTCTATTGGCGATAGTGCTGCATCCATTCACAAAAATAAATGTTTTATATATTTAAGGTGGGAAATTTACAAAATATCTTCTTGGAACATGATTTTAACTTAATATCCTAATGATTTTTGGCATAAAAGTAAAATCTATCATTTTGACCCATACAATGTTTTGTTGGCTATTGCCACAAATATACCCGTGCAACATAAGACTGGTTTTGTGATCCAGGGTCACAAATATTCATGGTAGTATTTGTTGTACTAAAGTTAATTATAATAAAAACAACAACAACAACTTAAATATGTTGCTGCATATGTTGTGCTGAACAGGATTTGTACTGCAGTAATGATAAAAAATGAATAAAAAATGTATCATGATAGTTAGGAATTTAGGAGAAATGTGCTTAATTTTTATGAAAATAATGCAAAAAAAATCTTAATGATTTATGGTCATTAAGATTTTTTTTGCATTATTTTCATAAAAATTAAGCACATTTCTCCTAAATTCCTAACTATCATAGGCTTAATTTTCTTTATGCAAAATATTATTTTTATCTTATATTTTGGGGGGGGTGAAATAAATCATTTATTTGATTCATCCTTTCATAATATTTTATCACTACTGTAGTATTAAAGACAGGACAAGAACAAGACTGAGCAAGAGGACTGCTAAAAGTGTCATACTCTAATCTCTATGAGAGAAAACCTCAAAACTAGTGTTACATTATCAGCAAAAATAATCTGTGCCATGTCTGAATAAAAAAAAAAAAAAAATGAATGAAATTTGCTAATTTTGATGTTTATTGAAGCTTGAAATTGTGTTAATCCTTTCATGATATTTTTCACATTGAACCAGGTAAAACCCTGCTGGCTCAGACTCTGGCTAAATGCTTGGATGTGCCCTTCGCCATCTGCGATTGCACCACCCTGACCCAGGCAGGATATGTAGGCGAGGACATCGAATCTGTCATTGCCAAACTTCTGCAGGACGCCAACTACTCTGTTGAGAAAGCCCAGCAAGGTCAGACTCTCACACTTCATCTTAACACCTCAACATGACACCGTTTTCAACTAAAAACTTTGTAATGCGTTTGGCCGTTCATTTACACCAGTGGTTCCCAAGCTTTTAGAGTGGCGAACCCCCTGAGGCATTTATCATCCTTCTCGAACCCCCTCTCTTAATAATTTTTCCTTGAAAAAAAAATCTTCATGCCTTAAAATAGCCTAAATGTAACTCGACACCCTTGTCTCATTAGCGGTTCTATGATTATGCAAATGAGCCCCGCCTCCACTCACTCACTCAGCTCAGAGATCCACTGGTTGACGATCACACGTTGATCTGATTGGTTACAAGGTAGTTTGTGACGTCAGAAACACCAGCGATTTCAAACCGTGTTTTTGAGACTGTCTTTGGTTCACTGCAGTTTTAAGCAGAAAATACTCAGCAATGGTGTCGACTTATGAATTTACACATGGTTTGTCTTAAAATATATAAAAAACACCACATAGACATATAAACAACATTAAAAGCTGTATTTTCACCACAGGGGGACTTTAAATAAAAATGTTCAATAGAAAAATATGAAATTATGGTAAAAAACGAAGCAATGCTTTTAATTATTGAACTAAAACCGACAGTAGGTCATTCATTCAGTAACAAAGCAAGTGTCTGTATTTATGAATGGGCCGTTGAATCATTAGGTGTGTTTGACTTGAAGCGGTGCTGCGCAGACTAATCGCTGTGTGACATTAAAGCACCGCGAGAGCAGTTAGAGAGCAGACGGCTGCGTATGCTTTCCAATCGCTCGCACGGTACATTGATGTCACACACCGATCGGTCTGCACAGCCTCGCTTTAAGTCCAACACACCTATTGACCTACTGATTTGTTCAAAACTGCAGTTTTGTTCACTAACAAAACACCACCACTGTGTGTTGGAGATGCACAACAGTTCTGCTGTGGCTTTCATTGGAACTATAGCAAACAACATTGACAATGCTTTGTTTAAAATGCATGCCACTTAAAATTACCTTTTAGTTTTTTTGTTGAACTCAATATATTTAGTTTGAAAATCAATGTCACATATTCGGGAAAAACTGCATTCTTGCTCGTATAATATATGATCAACATCGAAGAGAGTTTGAGTCTTAAATCGATCTTTACGCACAGTTCTGTATTAGACTATTAGACTATTTTTGTTCTTTTTGCTAGTAAGTGCTAAATCCCCACTTTTACAAAGGTACATTGTTGAGAATGGCAGTATTGTAGCGTGATTTGCTAAGACACAAACTATCATGTGCACAGTGCTGTGTGGATGCAGTCGGTTTTGATGAGGTCATTTGATTGTCATGTATTTGACTTTTTACGGCACTATAATATTCCCAATTTTATACTAGATGCGGCATTTTGCCTGTTAGAAATACATGCTTGGTTTTAATGTTATTTAAAGATGGAGTAGAATTTACATGTTACGTGTTCAGTTTATAGGCGTGTAGTTTCTTTACAAAGTAACATCAACTACTGGCCTGGCATGAATAATACAGCGTTTTTAGTCGTTTCATGAATCCGTGTCAGTAAACCGTAACTGATTTAATTGGTGTGCATTAGAGAAGGTATTTAACAAATGTGTGCCATAAAATGCGTTTTACTGTAGTAACGAATGGTTTCATGGAGCTGAAGATGGCCAGACTGATGACGTACTTTTATAACATTGTACATTTATGTTTTGCATTCCAGTGAAGCAAGCATACTAAAATAATGCCGCCCAACTATATAAAAACTAAATTTAATAAGCAATGACATATGTTTCATTATGAGGAACAGAAGTTGACTAATATAAAACACCAACATGCTTGACCTTTAAGCATTTCACTGAAACATTTTAATTCCTCTTTCTCTTTTTAGTGTTAAAAATGAACCCTTGTCTGTGATTTGTCGTTCGCGTTCTCTTGCAGGCATAGTGTTCCTGGATGAGGTGGATAAGATCGGCAGTGTGCCTGGAATTCATCAGCTGAGAGATGTCGGGGGGGAAGGAGTTCAGCAGGTATGTGATTAAATTTAACCACATTCATCTCTCCCAAAGCTGTGTGATGCCGTCACTGCCAGTTACTGGCCTACTGAACTACTTCACACTGCTGTAAGTCACTGTCTGAACGAACGTCAGGAATGTTGCGTAGACATAAATGAATGTATTTTGTTTTACAACTACTGATAAATAAGTAGTGTACTAAAATGTGTGCACTTTTGGTTATTGGTTAACTCATCATCACATTATGTAAATGTAAATCTAAAGAGCTACGAGCAAAATAAACAACTGAAATTTGTGTTGGTCAGTTGGATTTCTCTTCCATATAACTGCAGCTTAAAGGGTTAATTCATCTCAGTTGCTTGACTGATTTATTTATTTTTTTACCTTGAAATGTGTTCTAGAGATCGTTTTTTGTTCCAAGGAGCTCAGACCATCCTGAGCCGCGATATTGAGGTTTCTGTAAACGTGCATATAACAAATTTGTCGTGGGCAATGACACAAAAACGCCCACTGTGGTTAAACAAAGAAAGTAAAAAAAGGGGTTTTCCAATACCAGTACCAACTTTATAATTTTTGGACCATTTTAAATGGGCTGGTCCTAAACACTTTTAGTGTGGACAGAAAAATGACATGTCTCTGGAAACATTGTGCCTGGTTAGCGAACATTGTACATTACTGGTTTTAATATGAAAATGAACATAAAAAAATAAAATGATCAATAATAAAGGGGACTGCTAGAATCTCACTGGAACCTGACAGATCCAGACAGTGTGGGCAACTTATATCAAACAGTGAAATGAGCTTAAGAAGTGTGCCTGGGTTCATTCAGGATCAGATGTACCGTAGCATATTTGTTCAAGTTAATTGCACATACCAGGTGGTCTGATAAGTAGTCACGGTAATGAAACACTATCTCCTCGGTTAATTGCTGACCTACTTGCTAAATAATGGTATTGTGTTGAATTGTCTTGTCTAGGTTGAGTTGCATCCAGGACAAGATTCCATCAAGTCAAGATTTGTTGATACACATACACTGGTTGAGAGGCAACAATAGGTTAAGCTAAAAAGCTTGGAAAACAGTGTGTCTTAATGAATGGTCCCAGTAGTATTGTGTATATTGACAAAAAAGAAGCGAACCAAGAACTGAACCTTGAGGTACCTCGGTGGCCTACTGTAGCTGATGTGACCTCGAAGGACTGACCTGTGAAGTAGGGCACAAACCAGCAAAGAGTAGTTCCTGTGATGTCCAATGCAGAATAGGATAGACAGAAGAATCTAGTAATTCTCTGTGCCACAAGCAACAGAAAGGCCTAGCGGGATTATATTTCCTGTACTGTGTAATTCCTGTGATTATTGTCGATGTTGAAGTTTGTGTGTGTCTGCAGGGTTTGCTGAAACTGCTTGAGGGAACAGTCGTTAGTGTCCCAGAGAAGAACAGCAGGAAGTTGAGAGGAGAGACAGTGCAAGTGGACACAACCAACATCCTGTTCGTGGCATCGGGAGCTTTCAACGGGCTGGACCGAATCATCAGCCGGAGGAAGAATGAAAAGGTGAGTTTTCTACACTACAATTATTTGCAGGTTGTTTGACTCTGTGTGTTATAGTTTCTTCTTGTGCTCTACAGTATCTTGGTTTTGGGACGCCCTCTAACATGGGCAAAGGGCGTAGAGCTGCAGCAGCTGCAGATCTGGCCAACAGTTCAGGGAATGAAGGGGACGCAATGGCAGAGATTGAGGAAAAGGACCGGCTCCTGCGGCACGTTGAAGCTCGGGACCTCATCGAGTTCGGCATGATCCCAGAGTTTGTGGGCCGTCTGCCTGTGGTGGTCCCACTGCACAGTCTGGACGAGGAGATGCTGGTGCAGATTCTTACCGAGCCTCGTAACGCAGTGGTCCCTCAATATCAGGCCCTCTTCAGTATGGATAAAGTATGTATATCACACACGTGACATTATGGGCACTTTCAAATCTAGTTATTTATCTTCTGGTTTTATGATTTTTTTGCCAGTGTGAGCTGAATGTAACCCCAGATGCTTTAAGGGCAATTGCCCGTTATGCACTGGAACGGAAGACAGGAGCCAGGGGTCTCCGCTCCATCATGGTAAACAGCAGAAAACATTAATCTAGTAATGAATGTTCTTCTAGTGTCTCTGATGTGTGTATTCTCTGGTCCTTCAGGAGAAGCTCTTGCTGGAGCCCATGTTTGAGGTGCCTCAGTCTGACATCATTGCTGTGGAACTGACTAAGGAGGTGGTCCAGGGAAAGTGTGAACCACGCTACATAAGGTACAGCGAAACGTTTTTTTAAACAAAGTACCATTTTAATTCGTCTTGTTAATCATTACAGTGACATTTACTATAAAAGGAATATTTTACCCAAACATTCCTATCAATGTTTCATGAAAAAATACAGCAATGAATGACTCTTATGAGTAGGGCTGCCCCTGAATAGTCCATATTACACGAGAAGAGGCTTCGTCGACCAAAATTGTATTAGTCAGTTAGTTAGAGGAAAAAAACTCCACAGGAAATAGTGAAGTCACGCAGTCCGTGAGGGACAGTTCGTTAACGGCGGGTCCTTGTGGTAATTACAGTATTTCGGGCAAAGAATCCAAACGTTCGCCTATTATACATCGACCTCAAATATGGATTATCATCTTAAACATGTAAGTAACTTGGCCGCTCGCTCGCTGTAACGTTAACCTAGATAAACGTGCGCTATTATTAGGTGCATATCCAGGTGTTTGTGCGAGTGAGGATGCTGAAGTATAGCGCACTTACTGCATGACATGGAGTGCTTTAAATCCAACCGATTCAAATCGAACACGAATTATGAAATCCGTATGAAAGGTGCATCTCTCTCTAAAGGTCCACTCTACAGCGGAGATGGTGAGTCAACATCGTCAACTTCATCTTTTCAGCCGACACTGACTCAGAATACACTAGTTTATTCATAAAAATGTAATTGTCTCCTTGCTATTTTTTCCGACACATTCATAATGATTACTTTTGCTGGGCTTTCCCGCAAGGTTTAGGCATGCGCTCGAGTGCGTAATAGGCTATATATCGTTTAGTATTCCCCCCAGTATATATTCAAGTAATTCAATTAATATAAACATGAGATTAGTCGACTAAAGGCTTAAATGAAGGACGACTAGTCGACTAGAACATCTTTAATCGGGGGCAGCCCTACTTATATTAGCCCTAGTTATATTCCTTTTAGTTCTTCAAATTACTTTGTAGATCTGTAACTTCCATAATTCATTCATTCATCCATGAATGATCAGAAGCATGAACAAACTATGAGTGATTCTGTTATTTGGCAACTCAAAGACTTTTGACTGTTAAATATTTCATTTTAGAAGCCAATGGCCCCCGTAGTCAGTTTTCGATAGTCAGTATGTGCAAAATAAATGTTTATGTTTGTGTATTTGTGATCCAGAGCTCCCAAAGAAACAGAGGAAGAGTTTGAGGAAGACAACTGGATCAGGCATGCTGACGCCGCCAACAACTGAATGTGAAGCGATTGCTTCAGCATCATGTCATTATTGCTCAAGACCGCAGAATGCCATCATTATGGAATCCTTCCAGCCGGACCTACAGTAAACAGAGAGCAGTGTTTGTAGATTTTTAAATGACAGCACAATGATAACCAGTTTAAAGAACATTACCATTTAATATGGTGCATTTAATAACCTAAAGAGGAAAGATATGAAAGTGTAATTTAAAATAAAATAAAAACACACTAACATAGTAGAGCTCTTGCTTATTTTCAATCTCTGGTGATCTGTCTAAAGAATTATGTTAATTGGTGATCTCTTTTTTTTTTCTTGCTTTTTGTTGGTGTGTGAACATTCAAATGGAAGTATGCCGATTAAGTGAAATTTCAAAATGTTGAATTTTAGTATTTTTGATGCACAATACAGCCATGACATTGTTTCAGCAGGACACACTCTAGCTCAGTGATATCGCACATGTGATTTTCGTGTGCCTCTGTTTTATCCATGACATTCAGTTCTACAGCACAAGCCTCTGTGTATAGTGTTACGTACATCTAGTTTTTAGGTTTTTCCATTTTGAGACAACTGTTAACTTAATAACTGAACAAAAACAATGTGATAATAAACTTGACAGAAGTTGCACACGTTTTCTAAGCAGTCGGTCTGTGGTAGTCATTTTTCGTTTTGTGTTGCTGTGGTTTCTTTGTGCTTTATATTGTGTACTCAAATCCCATTTTGGTTTCTGTTTAACTCTTTGGAAAACAAATCAAAAGACAGTTCTATCATTCTCTGGTTTCTCTTTTGTTCTCATTTTTATGCCCACCATTTATTTCCACTTTAATAACAGAAACCAAATCCTTCGAGATAACAACTGTAGCATGCATTTTTGAGTGATGAAAATAACTTTGGAAATACCCTAAAGAGCAATGAAAAAAACAAGTTCATTTGTTTTTGTTTATGAGGCATGCATATCATATTCATCATTCATTGTCCCCAGGGTGGCAGCATAGAGCAAGAACTAGTATTATGTTTTGGGGGATTGCCAATTCGAATAATAAAGTAATTCAAAGTTCAATTCATAGTAGAAATTGTATTACCATGAACATAGGATTAAAAATACATCATACTATTACCATGAGACAGGCTGAATAGGAAAACTGGCCATTTTGTACATGCATTAACAAAACAAAAAAAGGTTGCATGGTTGTCATGCTGTACTTGTAAAATTAATGGTTTTATGTAATTACACAGTAATAAAGCTATTAAGAATGTAATTACACAAATAATAACAAATAATGCTCCTTAAGTTGTTGAAAGCCCCTAAATCGTTCCTACCTTTCACAACATTAACTGTTTTGCTATAACAAATACAAGAAGAAACCCAGTAGGAAGTAAATAAGCAGACTTCCAGGTTAATTTATTTAGCAGTGTGATACCGTCACATAATATAAAGAAAAACACTTTTTAATAAGCATAAAATAAGTTAAGGCTTTAGTTATTTATGTGGATGAAGCATATGGGAGTCAACCTACAAGAAATTGTCAAAATAGCGGAATACATTGAAATGTCCTGCAGTATAACATGTTAAATCCATCTAAATGACTTTAAACAGCGTTTATTTGTGCAGTTTTTATGACTATATTAATTGAGAGACTATTCGGATTTTTTTTTTAAATCCATTTGTGTCATCACTGGACTATTGAAATGTATAGTGAAGTAATTATGAAATCAAAAAAGCTGATTTAAAGAGGTTTAAAGGAAATAACTGTGACCAGTTACAGCATCAAAACCTGCAAGCATGTACTCGTTCCCTTATACAAATATATAAACTTTAAGCTAAAAAAATGGTGAAAAATAACGTCATTTGTCCATTGGTCAGCTACCCAAATATTACACATCCCTACATTTTACATATCCCTGAGATTACAATTTTGACTGCAGAACAGTGACAGGAGAGAATTTGAGAATAGTGACATTGTAGGTAAGAGACACTGGATGCATAGGAAATGTTTTGTGTCCAGAGTGTCAGTGATGATACTGCCTCCTATCCACGGTCATCCTCCTCATCACGTCGCCGCTGAACTGGTACGTAAGTTTCTTCTTGACCTTTTTGACCTCGCCGGTCTTGCCGTAGTTGCGCAGGGCCCTGGCCATCTTCTGGTAGGTCATTCTCTTGCGGTTGCCCTTCTGCTGGCCCCAGCGGCCGGCGAGTGTCTCCTTGTGTTTGGAGGAGAACTGAAAGATGCCTCGCTCTCTGTCCACCCACCAGATGCAGTCCCGCATGTCTCCGTCCTGCAGGAGGTCCAGGAGGAACTGATAGAGACGCACTTTCCGTTTGTTTCCTGTAGAAAATGACTCATTTTAAAGTCTGGATGGCACACAATCCCTTTGGCTTCCCTTTTGATACGCATTTCTTTTCAAACACAATTTTTAAAGGGATGTTGTGGGTTAAGTACACTTTGAGATGTGTAGATGGCATTAGTGAACTGCTGTTAATTACCATATAAATGTGCGTACAATAATGTTTATGGGGAAAGAAATTCTGGAGTGTTTAAAAGTAGAAACCTGGTATTTTGGTAATGTTCTTATATTAATGGGATAGTTCACCCAAAACTTCCAAATCAAAAAATTATCCCTCAATTTACTCACCCTCAAGCCATCCTAGGTGTATATGACATTCTTCTTTCAGACGAACACAGTTGGAGATATATTTAAAAATATCCTGGCTCTTCCAAGCTTTATAATGGGCTTGAGTGAGTGAATGGCGGTCCTGATTTTGAAGTCTAAGAAAGTGCATCCATCCATCATAAAAGTAATCCATTCGCATGGATTGGGGTTAATAAAGGCCTTCTGAAGCGAAGCCATGCGTTTTTTGTAAGAAAAAATATCCATATTTAAAACTTTATAAATTAAAATAACTAGCTTCCGGCAGACGGCCTACGCAAGTCGACTTACGCCACAAGAGTAAAACTTGACGTTGTATGACGTAGGAGGTAGGAGTAGCGTAAGCTTAGACGCCTCTCGCGGTTCAATCAAACAGCGCTGGGCAACAAACTCAAGCTCCTCCCTCATTTCTCTTTAAAAATGTCTCGTTTTAGACTTCTAATTCGTGACTGGTGTTTTGTTTTGCTCTATCCTCTGCACTTCAGCGTTCATCAATGCGTCAGGTCAAGGGTCTTCCACCGTAAATCGATGCGTACGGCCGTCTGCCGGAAGCTAGTTATTTTAGTTTAAAAAGTTTTACTTGTGGATATTTTTCTTGCACATTGCATGGCTTCGCTTCAGAAGGCCTTTATTAACCCCTGGAGTCGCATGGATTACTTTTATCATGGATGGATGCACTTTTTTAGACTTAAAAATCAGGACCGCCATTCACTGCCATTATAAAGCTTGGAAGAGCCAGGATATTTTTTAATATAACTCCGATTGTGTTCATCTGAAAAAAGAAAGTCATAAACACCTAGGATGGCTTGAGGGTGAGTACATCATGGGGTAAATCAAGTCGAAACCAGAAGAGGGTCGTGTCCGAGACAAGACCATAAAAACCTCACGTTGGACTCGGGCTCGAGAGCTCACCTGATAGAGTGCTGGAGGTGCACGGATGTCCGTCGTGGTCCTCCTCTCCTTCTGACACCTCAAAGGGTGGACTGCGTCCCCCGGGGTCCTCCTCATCAGTACTGCAGTGGGGGAGCGGGGACCGCTGGTACAGCGCGTGGGGGACGTACGTATACTGTAGAAACACGCCAACAAGCATTAGTCCTACCTCCATATGAAGGTTATCATGCTGACCATGGCACAACTCACAAAATCAAAGCAATCAATGACCAACTCAAGAGAAAACATGATTTTTAATAAAAAAGCATGAACCTGCAACCCTAAAACTAACCCTCAGTGGGGCGGGAGTAGGTCATACGAAAACATGTGAATGAGATTGTACGAATTCATATATATTTGTCAACAATTTGCGAAAGCATAAAATAGTAAAAAAACAAAACAAAAAATGTCATGAGACTCATTTCATTGGATAAAGGAAAATATAAAGCAAAATGTCTGACAAATGCAAATGATAAAGCAATGTTTTTTCTGAAAAGTTTATCAAATGTACATTCCCACACTTATTTTTGAGCAGAAAATGCTGGTTTAGCATAATCTTATATTAGTGGTACCAAATACTCGGAAACCACAGAATTGCTTTACATTGAAAGAGGAAGTGGAAAAACTCAGTGTCAACAGAAAGCGACACACAATGATGTGGTCCCACATTTACAAATCAAGTGCACATCACGTTTTGCTTCCAAATCATCCCGGAGAGCCACAAAGTTTCAATTCTATCAGCAGAATCCTACCAAACAAACACATATCGGTAAACTTTTGATATGGCCCGTTTATTATTTAGCTATGTTCGTAATCAAAGGGGTGTATCTAAAATGAAAGTTTACTCTTGTTTTAAACTCGTTTAAAGAGATAGTTAAACACATGTAATACCTGTTATCCATTCATCTAATTGAAAGTTGCTCGGCTGTTAAATCTCTGCCCTCCTTTAGCTCTCAAATCTCATTCAAAAATGCTGTGCCTAAATGCACTGAGGCAAGGGGTCAAGTTTTGACTGGTTAGCATGATCAAGTTAAGCTAGTGCCTAAAGGTCGCAACTAGCAAAAAACAAACTAACAAACAAAACATTGGTCTTCATTGTTGGATGTTCAGATGTGACCTTGTTTATTGATGAAATGGATCACAAATATTTGATTGTATTATAGATGCTTTGCCAGAGAGCTGTATTTGTGCAGGGCAAGTTCAGTCGCTAATCAGGACGCCATTTTACTGTGGACTGTAAGCCTCATGGTGTTACGGCTCTGCTGATTGGCTCAAAATATATATTTCTGGAACTGGAACGGGAACCTCAAAAAAACCTCAAAAAGAACCTCCCACTTTATATTAAGTGGCTTTTAGTACAATGTACTTACAAGAAATAATTTGATACAATGGACTTATTGTGTACATACATGTTTTTACATTGTACTTATATTTTGAAAATACCTACATGTAATTACAGCTGTAATTAATTTTTGTAATTACACTGTTGACCCTTCCCTTACACCTTAACCCATCCTTTTATCCATCCATACCACCACACCTGTCCCTACAACCTGAACACACTTATTTTTCGAAGCAAGTACATAGTACTTAAAGCCACTTAATATAAAGTGGGACCAAAAATAAAAATTAGCTCGATTCGCTCGGCGTGCGATCTACTGACGACGAGCAAATGAAAGAACACAGACTCAGTTGGATCATTTCCATTAATGACCAACACAATCTACCAAGAGCAGCGCAAATCAGCGACTGGTTTTAGACATGCTTTTTTGGGGCGGTAAATAATGGCACAAATACCAGTAAATTCACGAGCGCAAGCCTTAGTAAATCACCTTGCATGATTCATTTAAGTATTCTCCTCCCATACCTTTTGCGTCTGACAGGGAAACTCCTACAAATGCACATGCAATAAGATCAGCCGCAAAAATAACCCTGTTACAGCGCTAATTTTTGCAATGGATGCAGGCGGAGTAGACATGTTATTTGTTTCAGTGTTATAGGCAGTCATCACTGTGATTGACAGGACTAATAACTGGCACTAACTGGTTTGGGAAAAAACATGCGCATGATCTTGAACAACAGCAGAAGCTAAATTGTATGGATTAGCCCAATTTTATGAGGCTTTTATTGCGTTTTTGTCCTTTTTTGGAGCTTCACAACACCTAATTCACTTTTGTTTTATGGAGAAGAGCAGCTGGGATATTCTGCTAAACATCTCCATTTATACTTTGCCGAACAAAGACAATCTGATGGGTTTAGAACAAAATAAGCAGAGTAAAAAAAATTATTTATTTTTTTGCTTTATAATTTTTCTTTACAGTAATTGTACTGTATGTTTGTGACCTGATCTTGGTCAGGTATTTACATTCAAATGGCTTATTTTATTAAATCAAATTCAAAACTCCTAGTTTGCATTAAACTCAGAGGCTGTCATTAGTTGAGGTTTGACTGTGATTGTGTTTGGAGAACGGTCGGTGTGTGTGTGTGTGTGTGTGTGTGTGTGTGTCATTGTGTAGCAGCAACAGTCTTTAGTCAGGAAAGACTGTTGAGCAATCAGTCTGTCTCCTCGACTCACATCCTGTCCATCTCTCTTTCTTTTCCTTTATCATTTCTTTCTCTCAGACCTTTTCAATGATTGCAGTACTCTATTTGTTACTAAATTAATATTAATAATTAATAATAAAAAGGAATATTCATTTTTAAATTTTAGTAATGACACTTCTAATGTCTTATTTTACTGAATATAATATTTGTCTTCATTTTTATTGTGTTGAGAGGCCACAGTTAATAGAGTCAACACACTAAAATCTATATTTACCTAGCAACAAAATAAATAAAAAGAAGATCTGAGGCTTCACATGGGAAAACAGAACCATTTCAGTACATAAGATTAAAATAAATAAGTAAATATAAGAGATGTTATACCATTATGACACTAACCTGTGGAGGAATCACAGGTAGAAGTGTTCCCATCCCTGCGTCCACAGACGGGTGGAAGGACTCCACGTCTCCATAGCGGTATGTGGTGGGATGAAGCTCAGTGAAATGGTTTCCTTGAGGCGGCTCAAATTCACTGTGATGAGCGTGAACACTTGTGTAGTCCCAGCCACTTTCTTCCATGAGAAACAGCAAGGGAGAACAAAACTGAGCTCAAAGTTCACTTCAAAACTGTTTCTTTTGATTGTTTTTCTGCTGGGAATTGACTTTTATCACAGTATCAGTGACCAACAAACCAGTTCTGGATATTTAGCACCTCAGACAGAGAACCAGTGGGAAATGACGAGGATCATCGCACTATGAGATAACAAGAATCAAAAATGAATATTAAAAAAACTCACCGGGATGAGTCTCAGGGTCAGTACTGAGATATGGGTAGAAGTCATATATCGGCCGGGCGTCATGGTCATACGGAATTATTTCTTCAGACAACTGAAAAAAAATTGTTTTTCTTTCACTTTTTTATTTTTACCTGTTTAAAATGAGTTACAAATGTACAAAATGTTCTCCATATGACTCCATAAATTCGACTTCTATAATTATACTATGCACAACTTAATTACATAAAAAAAGATAACATTTTACTGTAACAAAAGTTTTTTAGTTCTGCCTGGAAATGTTTAAATTGGAAAGAGAAAGAGAAGACAATCTTCATATACTTACAGGAGAAATAACACAGCTTTCCATTCTGTAATGCAACATGAAGCCCTTCAATCATATAACTTCTTTTGTGGTGTCTATCTCACAGTTTCACACTTATTTACAGAATATTGCATAACGTGGAAATTACTTCACAAGAGCGCTGTACTGTGGTATCTCTTTTCAAATGGGCAAATCTTGTTTTTAAACTCTTCTGCCTTCAGCTTCACTGTCCTGATGTAAAAAAAGAGTAAATTTCCTGTATCGCCCATGAGCGATTAGCCTGACTTTACTGACAGATCTGGCCTCTGATAGGTCAAATGCGGCGATGACTCGTGATTTTTACTTTGTGACACTCTCAAGGGATATTAACCAATCATGATCCAGTTGATGGGATGGCCTTATATGCATCTCCACCTTCTCTTAGATTATTAATTTCTTATAATTACTATTTGTTATTAGAAAGAGTTGGCAGATGATGCATTTGACCAAAACTGTTCATTTTAGAAAGATTATTGAATGAACTGAATGAGGCAGGCCTTCATTAAACGCCATCAAACGTTTTACTATAAAATAGATTTTTTTTAAACTATTTTCATTGCTTCAGATTTTTTTAAGGTCTCACTCATAGATTATATTCAACAGTTTTGCACTAGTGTGCTAATAAAATACACTGAGTTGTGTTTGTAATGACTAGCATGAGCAATAATCTGGAGTTTTTCTGAGTTAGGTGAACAGGCCGTGATGTTGTGGCCTTGAGTCAGTCAATCTGAGGGACATTTTTACATGTGCTATTGTCTGAGAGTCATAAACTTCAGCGTTTGGCCAAAGTGAAGTTCCGAGAGAACTTTGTTCCCTTTTTAATCAAAGCATTGTACTGTTATCGGAGGTTTTGAGGAAGCAACTACTATTGCAGCAGAGACAAATGCATTATTCTGTGTTTGACTTGATTTTCATATGCTAAACTCGGTTGACATTAGGTGATTCAGGCAAGTTTTGAAAGGGGAAAATCTATCTATCTATCTATCTATCTATCTATCTATCTATCTATCTATCTATCTATCTATCTATCTATCTATCTATCTATCTATCCATCCATCTATCCGTCCAACCATCAGGCCATCAGTCCATCCATCAGTCCATCCATCAGTCCATCCATCCGTCCATCCATCCATCCATCTATCTATCTATCTATCCATCTATCTATCTCTCTATCCATCCATCCATCCATCCATCCATCCATCCATCCATCCATCCATCCATCCATCCATCCATCCATCTATCCATCCATCCATCTATCTATCTATCTATCTATCTATCTATCTATCTATCTATCTATCTATCTATCTATCTATCTATCTATCTATCTATCTATCTATCTATCTATCTATCTATCTATCTATCCATCTATCCATCTAATCCCCTAACCCTACGTATCACAGACAACTTTTTTACATTTTCAGAAAACATCAGTTATTATGATTTATAAGCTGTTTTTCTCATGAGGAACAAAACATGTCTCCACAAGTGCAAGGATTTCGGACCTTATACCCACATCCGAGGACTTTTTGTTTCCATAATGTATAGGGTATACCTGAACCACACACACACACATTGTGTTTTCATGTTTTATGGGGACTTTTCATAAACAGAATGGTTTTTACACTGTACAAACTGTATATTCTGTCCCCTAACACTAACTCTACCCCCTAAACCCAGCCGTCATACAAAACTGTCTGCATTTTGACATTTTCAATCACTTATTATGATTGATAAGCTGTTTTCCTCATGGGGACCAAAAAAATATCCCCACAAGGACAAGGATTTTGGATAGTGCCATCTTTGTTGGGATATTTTGTCTCTATAAAGTATAAGGTATCCCTGAACAACACACACACAAACACACACGCGCGCACACACGCACGCGCACACACACACACACACACACACACACACACACACACACACACACACACACACACACACACACACACACACACACACACACACACACACACACACACACACACACACACACAGTAATTGGGGAAGTTTGGAGCTTTCACATTCACTTCCCTAAATGTAAATGTGACAGCCTTAAATTGACACTTGTGTAATGTCATCTCTTTTCTGGAGTTGAGTACTCTGCAAGTATTTTATTTTTGTATTTAAAAAAAGAAAACTGACCTTAATTGAGATTCAAATGTTCTTTTTACACAATTAACAATTTAATAAATGAGCTTTAGATTGTGATTTTGTTCTGAGTGATATGAAATGGTATTTTGAAGTGGCTTGTTTTGAACTAGCTGACCCGCACACTGTGACTCCTGAGTGGGAACCCAAAGGTTTTGTCTGTGTGCTCTCATGTTTTCCCAATAGTGCATTGCAGGGTATTTTCAGGCACCACAGGAAGTCCGTTACATCTACACACACACGCACACTTTCACACACACAGTCACTGTCTCTATTGCACAAGAGCCTGATGTGCTGTATAACTGTCTCACTCTCGAACAGAGGACAATCGCCACATCACAACATTAAGCTTGATAAGATTTACATCTATAAGAATACTGTATGCTGTTATATTGTTAACAGTAATCACTCACAAAAGACTTTCCTTACAATAAAGAAAAAGAAAAAGCAATGAAAATGTAAAATGGTAAAATTAAATTTGAAAACTTTGGTAGTTTTTTTTTTGTCATAAGACCTATTAGATATGCAGGTCACACTTTATATTAGGTGTCTTTAACTACTGTGCACTTGCAATAAAGAAAATACGTACAGTGTTTATTGTGTTGTATTGCAAAACACTTTTGCTGATACTGAGGTGGATACGGGTAAGGTTCGGGACAGGTTTGGTGGTTTAAGGGTGGGTTAAGGTGTAAGGGAAGGTCAGTATTATAGTTATAGATGGAATTAAAGAAATTTTAATTTAGAAATTAGAAATTTTATTTTAAATAGAATGTAAAAACATGCATGTACACAATAAGTGCATTGTATCACACGATTACAATGCTTTTTTTTAATTCCTTACAATTTCTATTGTAACTATTGCTCCTTTTCTCTAAACTCTACACACAAAGCCACAAAACACACACACACACACACACACACACACACACAACATGCCAAACATCACACATCTCTTGCAAAAGCAAACACTTCATACAAAACTATTTTTCAAACTCTAATTAAAAAAAAATTGTTTTTGTATAGTAACTCTACACACAAACCATCAAATGATTAGCCATACATGCCAAGCTACACAGAAAAATGTAAAACACGGTTATCTTCTGTCTTATGTTTGTTCAGTGTGTAATGGAATGTACAAGAGTTTGTCACACATACATGTATGTGCACAAATACACTGTATATACAGTATGCACAAGAGATGAATTTTACACAGTTATTGAACTGAACTGAACTGAATAAACCCTGAACTGACTTGAACTGAGTAATGACACTATTGTCTTGTTAAAGCTGCTTTACAGCAGAATTTAAATTCGTTATTATTGTGATGCTGCTTTGAAACAATCTGTATCGTAAAATGCGATATAGAAATAAAGGTGACAACTTATACTGGATGTATATTCAGTATATATATGTCCCCACTTAAAACTGTGATTTTGGTCTGTGCCACATCAGAGGTCTTGACTTTCTTGACTGTATCTGATAAATAAAATCATAATTAAAATTGTAGGTTTAACTAATTTTTTTTATTAATTCAGAATTTTATACTAAATTCAGACGTGCCATATTTTGGTAATATGGCTTTAAAAATTATAAACCTAATTCATAACATGAAAAAAAGAGAGAACTCATGTAATCTTTGATGTAACCTCCTGAGGTTGACAATCAATATTCTTTGTTCAGAAGTTACCATTACTAACCATTTGTTGAAAAGGGTTACAAATATCTGAATTTTTTCAGGCCTTATTTTGCACCTTATTTGTGGAAAGTGCCTTGTGTAACTTGGCTGCCACAAATATAAAAGCACAACTCTCTATAATGAAGATACCATACATCAAAAACACACATATCACAGGCATGGGCATGATGAGTGAGTCATACGACTGTAACAAAGGCAATGAGATGAATGACAGCTGGTTGTCTTGGTCTTTATCTCTGTGAACAAACTTCCTGTAGGTTACAGCCACTACAGCCATGATAACCACACTGCACTCTGACTAGCCACACGTTTAAGCAGGTTTTCTCGCTTTCTCTCATTTTCAGGTCTTTCGCAAAGACACAAGAACACTGTTCATATGCTGGAAATCATGTACGATTCTTAGTAATCGTACAGTAGTGCCGGAAACACCTTGAAAAATTCAACACTTACAATAAAATAAATGTTTTATGAGGATTTTCTTTTTCAGCATAATGTCATAGGAGGACATTGTTAAGTTCCACATCAAACTTTTTATTTCCCAGTTCTTCAGAAAATGATCTACATGGCTGCTAGAAAGTTTGTGAACCCCTTGCAGAATCTAATGTAAATGTGTAAATGTGAATAATTTAAACAAAATAAGAAGGATCATTCAAAATGCATGTTATTTTTTATTTAGTACTGCCCTGAATAAGATATTTTACATAAAATATGTTTACATTTAAGAGTCTGCTCCTGTCTGCCTCATTGCGGCTGCTGCTGTTGCGTTGGTTTGCGTCTGTAAGCTTCGTATATCTTTCTGTTTTGAATCTTTATTTACTATCATTCCTTGTTGTTTATACTGCTAAATATAGCTTACTCAACATCACACATTAACCTGACATCGCTAGCTTCAGTCTAAATTGTTATTGCTAGCACAACATGCTAATAATTCGCTAGCCTGTTAGCGTGCCAGCCGTGCGCTCTTTATTTATTTATTTATTTACTTTTTCTCTCGTGCGCTCGCGCCTTTTACAAGTTCATCAAACAACTTAGGTGAGTAGGATCAGTCAACAAATATGGTGAGTCATGTCATCTTCTCCTCTTATTGTCACTTGCACTTCATGTAACGTATAGCATAGCCTTCTCTGTCAGCACAGGATTTACATGTGATAAATGCAGGGAGATAGTCAGGCTGGCGGAGAAGATTTCAGAACTAGAGATGCGCATCCAGACTTTAATCGAGGTTAATTGTAAGAGTGCAATGGCTTTAGATACTGCTTTGGATGCGACTAGCTTAGTGAACTCTGTACATTGTTCGGTTCCAGCTGAAGTAGAGCCCGTACAGCAGGACAACTGGGTGACTGTGAGACGCTGTAGTTGTGGATTAACATTAAACAGATTCTCCCCAGTCAGTGAAACAACCACTGTGAATCCTGTTGAATGTGCCCTAGTTACTGGCGATTCTATTACAGGGAACGTGAAAATAGAGCCACCAGCCACCATAGTCACATGTTTGCCGGGAGCCAGAGCGCCTGACATCAAAGCAAATTTAAAAGTGCTGGCTAATGCTAATCGTAAATTCTCTAAGATTATTATTCACGTCGGCACTAATGATGTTCGACTCCGCCAGTAGGAGATCACTAAAATTAACGTTAAAGAGGTGTGTGAAAGTCAGGTACTGTAATTTGCTCTGGCCCCCTTCCTGTTCGCAGGAGTGATGAGATACGTAGTAGGTTGTCCTCACTCAATGGCTGGCTGTCTAAGTGGTGTCCGCAAAATAATATAGAATTCATAGACAATTGGAAAAGTTTTTGGGACAGACCTGACCGGTTGAAAAGAGATGGTATTCATCAGTGTGCGAAATACCCGTCATTATACGGGGGGGTCCCCATCCCCCGATTGTTGCGCAATACCGATCTAAATTTTCTCAATATGCAGTAGGCCTATAACATTACAATATTTCATGGATGCAAGCCAAGACAATCAGTCTATAGCCTACATGACAACACACACACGCACAAACCTTACACTTTTTTATAATCTGATATGCTCAGTGATGTAGTTATGAAAATTTAGATTTTCCTGATCTCGACATTTGCATTTTAAGGTGTTTTAAAGGCCAAAAAAAGGGACAACAGTAGCTTTAAAAGTATGTCAGCAGTAGCATTAAGTATACAACGTGCATCCAAACAACTTTAGCCAATGCAACCTCCTATGTCAGTGTTGCTTTACGAATACCATAGCATATGATATTGCATTTGGCGTTTGTTTGAAATGTAACATCTATGCAAAATAATCATTGAATCATTTATTTAAGGCCATTCCCGTTTCGAATATGTGATTGTGTATTGTCAACAATAAGCATAAACATTCCGCATTTCCATTTTGTAGTGTGGATCATTCATTGCGATATCATGTATCTGTTTATCAGATAACAGATTCTTAAACATGATGTCGCAATGAATGATGTTACAGATGTTACATTTCAAACAAACTCCAATGCAATATCATATGCTATAGTATTCGTAAGCAACACTGACATAGGAGGTTGCATTGGCTAAAGTTATTTGGATGCACGTTGTTTTATAACGAGGAGAGGCAAAGTTGTGCATTACAATGCCGAAATTACAATAATTGGCACCAATCTGGCACACTTACAAGAGCAATCAACTGAATAAATGTCAGGTATAGCCTATCGGAGACTGGCACGCAATCAGTGCACTTGCAAATGAGAGCCTGCAGTATGAATGACCGATCGTGGTGTGACAATATCAGCCTGCATTTTGTTCGCAGATTTAGTCGCACAAACAGCGCAAGCTGCTCATGACAGAACGGAGACCGAATGAATGACACTTTAATTTAAGTAGAAAATCTCAAATGAAAATCGCGGAACTCCAGCTTACTTGTCTGTGTTTTCAGATCATCCGCGCTTCTTCAGCAGTGTAGAAAGCGCGCGCGCGGATGGTTGCCAGATACTATTGAAAAGACTGGGTAGAAAACGTGCTCTTTTAACTGAAAACCACTGACTGGGGTTTAAATTGTTTGAAATCTGGCAATCGTAAGCATGAACGCTCATAAAAACAGTCTGTAATCTGTTGTCTCCTCCTTTATTCGACAAAAATAAGTGGGTTTGGTCAAGTTTTTATGCAACGATATTGCATAATGTGTTGATATAGTCACAGTTATCGTTTAATGACGTGTCGTCTCTCATCATCGTCTTAGTCAGGGGAAAAAAGGTAATCAACGTACATTTTCCGTCATAGTTTACGTTAACGAAATGAATTAACACTTTTATTTTATTTTTATTTTTTTTTACCAAATTTGAGACCCCCTTCAAATTTTGCTTTTGAGGCTTTCAGGGGGTCTCATGGGTTAATCGTATTTCACACCCTGGCTATTCATCCCTCCTGCGGTGCTGCTCTTCTCTCTAGTAATATGGCACATAGTCTTAGAGCTCAAACATTGAATTGGGGCTCAGGTCAGGAAGCAGACAGACTGGCTAAACCGACCGTCTGCTGTCTCACGTCACCGAGGTCAGATAAAAATAGAGAATCTTTCACCTAGATATCATCATATAGAGACTGTGTCTGTTCCTGAATTAGGACATACAAAAAACTTCCAAACCCATTTTGGGTAAAAATTTAATTGATGTTCAACAAATAAAAAACAGATGTAATTCAAATGAGCAAATGATAAAACTTGGGTTGCTGAATATTTGATCCCTTACTTCAAAAGCACTCATTGTTAATGATATGATTACAGCCTATAACCTAGATGTGCTGTGTTGACAGAAACCTGGCTAAAACCAAATGATTACATTACTTTAAATGAGTCCACCCCCCAAGATTACTGTTACAAACATGAACCTCATCTGAAAGGCAAAGGGAGAGGTGTTGCTGTAATTTATAGTAATATTTTCAGAATTACTAAGCAGTCTTGTTTCAATTCTTTTGAAGTGTTGGTGCTTAATGTAACAATATATAGTGTAAATGACAAATCACATTTGAGATTTGTGTTGGCTACTGTACATAGGCCACCAGGGCACCATACAGACTTTAGCAAAGAATTTTCTGACTTTCTATCAAGTCCTAATTGTTGATGATTTTAATATACATGTAGAGAACGAAAAAGATGCATTGGGATTGGCATTTAAAGACATTCTTAACTCTATTGGAGTTAGACAACACGTGTCAGGACCTACTCATTGTCGTAATCATACTCTAGATCTAATATTATCACGCGGAATCAATGTTGATGCCGTTGAAATTCTGCAGCAAAGCAGAATTGTTACAAATATGTTAGACCTATCACTTCTGCCACTAAAGATTGCTTTATTATTAATCTTCCTGATCAGTTTCATCATCTCGGCATCCCAGATAGCTTAAAAGAACTCGAAATTGCTACAGAAACTTTTAACTCTCTCTTTTCCAGCACTTTAGACACAGTTGCTCCGTTGCGCTTAAAGAAAATAGTCCAACGCCGTGATACAAGCACACTCGGGCCCTTAAGAGAGCAGCCAGAAAAATGGAGCGCATCTGGAAGAAAACAAAACTAGAGGTATTTCGCATTTCATGGAAAGAGAGCTCGATTGCATACAGAGAGGCCTTAAAAGTTGCTAGATCTGCTTATTTTTCAACCCTATTAGAATAAAATAAACAAAACCCTAGGTATTTATTTGAAACAGTGGCTAAACTAATGAAAATTAAAGCTTCAAGCCAAGAAGTTTCCAAGCAGCACAGCAGTAATGACTTTATGAACTTCTTCACTTATAAGATTGATAATATCAGGGAGAATATCGCATCAGGGAGAGCATTGTAGTCTCCCTAAGGAAAAATTTGATTCATTCATTACTATAGGAGAGGAAGAATTTTCTGAACTCATTAAATCATCTAAATCGACAACATGTATGTTAGACCTTATACTGACTAAGCTTTCAATAGCATTTAGAGATGCTTCCAGAGGTCATAGATCCTCTTCTTAATATCATTAATTCATCTTTGTCTCTAGGATACGTACCAAAAACCTTTAAGCTGGCTATGATTAAACCGCTTGTTAAAAAAACACAACTTGACCCTACAAAATGAGTCAATTACAGGCCGATCTCGAATCTACCTTTTCTGTAAAAGATACTAGAAAAGGCAGTATCTTCACAACTATGTTCCTTTTTAGAAAGAAATGTTATCTGCGAGGATTTCCAATCAGGATTTAGACTGTACCATAGTACTGAGACAGCTCTCATTAGAGTCACAAATGATTTGCTCTTATCATCCGATCGTGGTTGTATCTCTCATTAGTGTTACTCGATTTTAGTGCTGCATCTGACACTGTCGACCACAACATTCTTTTAAATAGACTCGAAAATTATGTTGGCATTAGTGGAACTGCATTAGCATGGTTTAAATCATACTTATCTGACCGTTATCAATTTGTAGCAGTAAATTAAGAAATGTATTATCAATCACAACTTCAGTATGGCGTACCACAAGGCTCAGTACTAGGACGTTTGCTGTTCACTCTGTACATGCTACCCTTGGGAGATATCATTAGGAAACATGGCATTAGTTTTCACTGTTATGCTGATGATATGCAGCTCTATATTTCTTCACACCCTGACGAAACTTTCCAATTCACGCAATTAACGGAATGCATAGCTGATATAAAAAATTGAATGACTAGCAATTTCCTACTACTAAATTCTGAAAAAACAGAGATTAAAATTATTGGACAAAAAACTTCCTCACGTAGTCAAGTCAAGTCATCTTCATTTATATAGCGCTTTTAACAATGTAGATTGTTTCAAAGCAGCTTTACAGAGATAAGCGTATAATTTAAGGTAACAGAGATTGTTTTGGCTTTATAGCGGTTCTTTAATTAAGTTATTTTCCAGCTAAAGTTAGTTTTGATTGATTTGCTTCCGTCGCAACGATCATTTGTTATTAAATTAGGGGCTGCTAAGACGACACCATTCTCTCTACACAGACTTTAAATGCGAACCTGTGAGAAACGCTGATGGCGTTCACATGCGCATTTAGAATTGGTTCTATAGTTATGTGCATTTGAATATATGTGCGCAGGTTTGGAATTCCCTACAAGCCAAGCCTAAACAAAGTACTTGTCTTTCCTTATAAATTTTGATAAAGAATTTTATTTTATTTTGTCTCTTTGGGGTAGGAACGCGAAATGAATTTTCCCGACAACGCCTTATCTGTAGAGTGGTAAAGGGAGAGACTAGTTGGCACTTCAGCACTGCGTTGTCATCGGGTCCAGGCGAAGGTCCTTCGTCAGATCTGGATACGGCCTGGATCCGGCAGGCTCGGGATAAACACAGACACTAAAATTAGCGTAGATGCCATTCTTCTCATGATGTAACGAGTACATCAGGATTTATGGGAAGTGTTCCTGGTTCCGGCTGACCTAATCTATGCAGCCTAACATTGAATTATAGAAGTCTATAATGTATTATGTGAATGCTAGGTCAAAGAGATGTGTCTTTAATCTGGCTTTGAACGTAATAACCTAGAATACTGTCTAACACTTGATGGCTGCTCTGTCAAGTCTTCGTCGTCGGTTAGGAACCTGGGGGTGCTCTTTGATACCAACCTTTCATTTGAAAGTTACGTGTCAAGCATCTGTAAAACAGCATTTTTTCATCTTAAACACATATCTAAATTATGTCATATGCTCTCACTGAAAAAGGTAGAACAATTAGTTTATGACATCAATTAGTTCATGACATCAAGGCTAGATTATTGTAATGCTATTATGGGTGGTTGCCCTGCACGCTTAATAAACAAACTACAGCTGGTCCAAAATTCAGCAGCTCGAGTTCTTACCAGAACCAGGAAGTACGACCATATTAGCCCGGTTCTTTCAACTCTGCATTGACTCTCTATTAAACACTGTATAAATTTTAAAATATTGCTGATTACTTACAAAGTATTAAATGGTTTAGCTCCCCAGTACTTGAGCAATCTCTTAACGCATTATAGTCCTTCACGTCTATTGCGATCTCAAAATTCCGGCCAGTTGATAATTCCTAGAATATCAAAATCGACTGCTGGCGGTAGATCCTTTTCCTATTTAGCACCAAAACTTTGGAACAGTCTTCCTAAAATTTCCCGGGAAGCAGACACACTCTGTCAGTTCAAATCTAGACTAAAAACACATCTCTTTGGCCTAGCATACACATAACACATTATAGACTTCTATAATTCAATGTTAGGCTGCATAGTTTAGGTCAGCCGGAACCGGGAACACTCCCCATAAATCCTGATGTACTTGTTACATCATAAGAAGGTGTATATGCTAATATTAGTCTCTCTGTTTATCCGAGGTTTACCGCAGTCCGCCGGATACAGGTCGTATCCAGATCTGATGAAGGACCTGCGCCTGGACACGATGACAACGCAGTCCTGAAGTGTCAACCAGTCCCTCCCCTGTTTACTGAAGACAGCCGGATCCCGGCCATATCCAGATCAGATGGTGGACCTGCACCTGGACCCATTCATGATGCATCCCTGCAAACCCAACTATTAAAAAAGGTTCAAACATTCACTGACGCTCCAGAAGGAAACACAAAGCATTAAGAGCCGGGGGTGAAAACTTTTTGAATTTGAAGATCAAGGTAAATTGCAGTTAATTTGTTTTCCGGGAAACATGTAAGTATCTTCTGTTGCTTCCTAAGGGCAGAACTAACTAACTAACTAACTAACTAACTAACTAACTAACTAACTAACTAACTAAATAAATAATTAAATAATAATAAATGATATTTAAAGAAAATAAGAAAAGTCTGGACATCTTCATCCTGTTCAAAAGTTTTCACCCCCCGGCTCTTAATGCATCTTGTTTCCGCCTGAAGCATCAGTGAATGTTTGAACCTTCTTTTTTATTTGATGTGTTTTTTGGCCCTTTAATTGTCCTCAGTTTGAAAAGGTGGATTTCAAAATCCTACAATCACTGCTGGAAAGGCTTCAAATATGCAAAAGATACTGGAAAATTGAAGAATTTTTGGGATCTGGAGGAGTTTTCTGAAGAACAGTGGGCAGTTTAACTATTAACTATAAAACTATAAAAACAAAAAAACTGTTGTGGTTCATCCAGGTAATGACACACAGTATTAAGAATCAAGGGTACAGAAACTTTTGAACGGGGTAATTTTGTTGTCTGGTAGACTATATGTAAACATATTTTATGTACAATATCATATTCAGTTCTAAATGAAAAATAACATGAATTTTGTATGATCTCTCTTAGTTTGTTAAAATTATTCACATTTTCACAGATTCTGGAAGGGGTTCACAAACTTTCAAGCAGCACTATATGTACTGGTCCACTATATCATCTTATTTGTGGAAATGAGCTGTCTGACTTTACAAAGGTATGGTGTGCCACAAGGCTCAGCCTTGGGCCCTTTCTTGTTCTCTATGTATATGCTCCCTTTTGGTGATATTATTAGGCACCATGACATTAATTTTCATAGTAAACACACAGCTTTATATATCCTCCAGATAAAATTGCAGATTACATTAAGGAGTTTGTAAATTTGAGGACCAAACAATTACATTATAATCACAATTATAATAATATTTGTCTAGATGACTTTTTGTAATTTGACAGCTACATCTCTAATGGCTCTAGAACAAGAGTTTCCACCGCAGAAATGTTGCTTAGTTACTGTCATAGTTATGTTTAGTTTAACTGTCTTGTTTAGTTTCTTTGTCATAGTTTTCATTGTCAGTACTTGAGCTCTTCATTAGTTGTCATGGATTCTTATCAGTTACACACCTGTTCCCTGTTCCACTGATTGTCGTCCTCATTGTATATAAGACCTCAGTTTCTTTAGTTCATGGTCTCATGTTAACGTTACGTTGGTTTTTGTGTTTATTAAAAGACTATTTCTCATTCATTCTGCATCATACAGCTATTTGGTAGATTTAATACATGCAACCCCTGACAAAACAGAAGACCAAAAGACAAGATTTATACAGCAAATTAAACAATGGATATCCCGCCTGTACATCTTCTCGGGCTGGAGCAGGGGGATCGCTCCCTCAAGGATCACACAAGGGATTTTCTTGACCAGTCGTGCATAACCCATTATCCAGACTCTTGCTGTGTGTTTTGTACCACACCGGGCTTAGCAAGCGGCCGAAAGCATGTCTGACCGTGGATGTCCTCAGGGGATCTTCGCCTAATATGTGGAGTGGGTGCTGGTTCAGTATGGATGTCCATTCACTGTCTGCCCTGTTGAAAAGGACAGCACCAGCCAGTGAACTGAAGTCCAGTGAACAGTGAAGTCCAGTTCCAAGTTGTCTCATTCTTTGCTGGATTGGTCCAGTTCCAAGTCGTCTCAGTCATCACTGGTTAAGCCCAGTTACAAGTCGTCTAATTTATTGCTGGTTAAGCCCAGCTCCAAGTTGCCAAAGTCGTCGCTGGTTAAGTTTAGCTCCAAGTCGTCGCTGGTTAGGCCCAGCTCCAAGTAGTCTTTGTCGTCCAGCACTAAATCTCCATCATCCAGCACCAAGTCTCCTTCGTCACCATTGCCTGGGCCAGCCTTCCTCTCCCTCCTCTTCTGCCAAAGCCATCCAGTTCTTCATTCTCGTATCTGTTGTCTCCCTTCACCCCCTTGGCTCCTCCAGTGGTTCTGCCCTGCAGTTCGGATCTGCCTGGGGCTTCCCAGTCATCAGCTCCGCTGATCCCGATCGCTCCCTATATTGGTTAGGTGCCAATATTTAATGGGTAAAATGCAGAGGACAAATTCTGAGTATGGGTTACCATACTTGGACTTCACATTCATTCAACTACATCACACAACTCTTTGGTGGATTTAATACATGCAACCCTTGACAGTTACAGGAAATTTTCTTATTATTATTATTATTATACTGAAAAAGTAGTCCATCTATTCATAATTAGACCTGATTATTACAATGTACTTTTGGGTGCATTCCAATCATCTTCCACTGTTTACTGGTACAGTTTCTTAGCATTTGTTCTTACATGCAAATCCTGTAATGATCTAGCTAATCAATATCTAAGAGAACCTCTCTACCTACGATCCCTCCCCCTGCCCCAGAGGATGAAAAGAGGGAAAAGAGTTTATCTTGTTGAAATCTTTCTTTTTGTCATCTTTGGCTCGCTTACTGTAAGGCACTATTCTTTATAAAGCTGTTTTGAAATGATTTTTATTGTGACTAAAAATATATGTAAAAAGAATTGAATTAAATTCCTTCAAAGATCTCATGAACCAATTTACTCTGAAGAATCTATAATTTAACATTGAGACATTTCTCCAAATAACCTATAGACACTAAGGAACCCTAAACTGTTCTTGATGACTTTTACATTTTTTGAATAAAGATGCAAAAAATGACATTTGACAACCCATTATTTTAAGTGCTGTAGTATTCAATGACAGCATTCAGAGGATAAAGACGTTCTGAAAGTCATACCTAAAACGTAAAAGGGATCACTGCTCAACTGTGGTGATCCAATGTGCAGTTTGCAAGTGCTAAACATGGCAAGCAGAGCAGGACTGATGCTCTACCTCCATCATCTGGCAGTTAAGAGTTTCTTGTTTATGTCCACATCTGCTGGTGATGAAGACTTATTTACACCTGGCTAAAAAACTGCTTAGATCAGTATAAACAGACTTGAATTCCAAGATGGTCTTAACTGTTTTTAGATGAGCAATGCTATCCTGTGATGATAATAATAATAATAATAATAATAACATTAATAATATCGCTTTAAAAACAACATTCTTATGTCAAGAGTTTTTATTTTTATTTTATTTTTTTAGATCTATTCAGTTAGAGTCATACTGCATAAAGTTGCACTAATGGGGGAATAACAAAACAATCCGTCCAGGTCGTATGTATTTCATATCGTATGCAGGGCGGTCATTAGAGGGCAAAGGTGACTAACCCTCCCCACCCCACCCCACCCCACCCCCCAAAGGAACGAGATTTCAACCGAGGGGGGCCCACAGCAACAACCCGCACTGGGGCCCCGGATACCCTAGCTACAGCCCTGGTCGTATGTATGGGGGAGACGGAGGATTTTTTGTGCTATATCTCTCAAAATTTGATACATGGTAGCCACATTTGTCAGCTGCAAATATAACTCACTTGGACATGTACAACACAAACACAAATTATGTGAGTTAATGTCAAACACAAAGAGTTCCGTTGTTACAACCTACCCCACTACTGGGGTGAGTTGTAACACAGGCTGGGGATAGCTGTGTGTGTGTTTGTGTGTGTGTAATATATTCATATCACATAACAGTTCACTCACTAGCTATTTTTCCATCCACCTATTTTATATCACATTAAAAAAACGCTGGATGGAAACGCAGAGATGTGCATAAATTCTAAAGATGTGCACAAAAACACATATGTGCTCAATTGAGGCAGATATTATTTTATTTTTTTACAATCTGATAAGAAAACGTGAATAAACTCATATTTACTAAATAAATTCCTCAATGCACAACAAAAAACTCAGTGATTTTGTCTTAACAGGGGGTGTGATTTATAACTGGAATTATAATTATAACCTCTTAAGGGGTTGGTTGTAACATTTTTAATGAAGTGTTACAACTATCCCCACTCCAAATAGCCATAGGGTTTGCATTCATATGGGTTTGAAGTTAGCATGAATGCAAAGCATCAAATTGAACTAGAGAAATAGCTACTTTAGATTATGCAATTCAAATAACTGCATCTACAATTCAATGATTGCTATAGGCAAAAATTGATACAATTTTTTACTTTCCTTCCAGAATTTTATTTCTTTTGTTCATAAAATGTACAATGTTGCTCACAGTAACATGCCACTTCTCCTGTCTGCTCAAAAAAGTTATGCGAGTGTATGATATTGATGGCATCACCATAGCTCTTTTCTGACTTGTCAAACTGACCGTTACAACACTCCCTGGGCTCTGTATATATGTAGGCCTATGTTTTTATGTATGTATTTGTCTGTTTTATTAAAGAATCAAAACTAAATCTGTTTTATTTAAAAAAAAATAATAATAAAAATACATGGTTTTTTTTTTAACATTATTTTAAAATTATTTTTTAATATATATCTTTTGGGCCATTCCACCGAATGGGTGACATTTGCTTGTTGTAACTCTTCAAAATTAAACTTGATTTTTTTTTTTAAATCTTTTTTCAACACTGAATCTAATACTACACATATTTAACTATTCAAAATGTGTATTGGTCAATCTCAGGCAACTTTATTTCATTTTTTACAAGCTTTCTAAGCAGAAGATGGACGCTTGTTTTCTCAGTCCTGTTACCGAAACTCATGTGCCGTTTAAAAAGCATGTTTAAACTCATGTCAATTAATTCCTTTGTTTTCCCCACAAGAAAGTGTTTATTTTAAATAAATTGTTGGTTATATGTTCAAATAATTGATATTTGTGACAAAAAAATCACTATATATTAAGGCAAAGTGTATTTTAATAAAAAACACAAAGCCATTTTTTTATTTTAAAGAAGACCGAAGCCTCAAGTTTATAATTTTTTTTTATAATTGAATTTATTAAACAATTGTATAAATGATGGACCAAACAAAACTGATAAAACAGTGGTTTAACTTTATTTAAAAAAAAAAAAAAAAAAAAAAAAAAAAAAAAACCGTAACAGGAATGAACACTTGGTAACAGGAATGAACTATTTCATAACAGGAATGAGTGTGTGCATGTGTGTGTATGAGAGAGAGAGTGTACATGACTGTGTGCATAAGATTTCTGTGTTGAAGTGATGTAGGCCTACTATGTGCAAGTAGTACTTCACAGCGAAGGAGGTGGAAAGAGAAAGAAAGAGAGAGAGGAGAAGAGAGAGGGAGGGAGAAAGAGGGAAGTTAAGACAAAAAAGGGAGAAAAGAGAGGGTTGCGGGTGTCTCTCGCTCCTTCCATTGCAATATGCCATATGGGTGTTTCTGCACCTGCATAGTATGAGTTCTCTCCATCTTCTACAAAATATAAGGAAGAAAAAAGCCAAAACGTTTAAGTCACTTCGTGGTGGACTGGTTCCCTGGAAGTATGGTGTTCACATTGTAAAACTAATGCTAATGTCTACAATATAAGTAATTGCAACCTTAAAACTCATTATTCAGGTGAATAGTGCATATCAACTAATATTTACAGTATTAAATCAACAAAACAGAGGACTCTACTCACTCCTGTTACTTTAACTCACTCCTGTTATTTTTCATATAAGTAACAGGACTGAAAGTAACAGGATTGAGTTTTTAAGCAAGTTATCAAATACATGACATATGGCCATATAGCATACATGTTAATAGCATGAGGACACTGAGCAAATTCTAGTGACTTACCAAAAGTTAATATTTTTTAAATAAATAAAATCTAAGAAATAATTTAGGTAACAGGACAGTATGTTGAGATTGACCTTCTCAGTCATAGTTATAGGCCGGGAGCCAGGTCCACTCCTCAGGATGTTTTTGCTACCTTTTTTTCACTATTATTTCCTATTATCTTATACCTTGGGCCATCACAAGTTGATAATGACCACCCCCAACTCGGCCCCGTTTGGTCTCAGGGGCCAAAAAACGTCTCTGGTTACTTACGTAACCTATGTTCTCTGAATAGGGAACGAGACGCTGCGGATAGCGCAGCGGGATATTCTCTGAATGTGCCGATTGTCTGAAGCCCTATAGAATCACGCCAATTCATTGGCTGATGGCGCCCGCGCAATCTGGCTCCGCCCCGACGCTCTTACGTCGCATCATTACATATTCGCACGCGCCATCTGCTCCTCAGATTTCTCTGCCGAAAAGAAAAACTGTCAGCAGCGCGAGGAGCTTGGCAGCTAACGCAGCATCTCGTTCCCTATTCAGAGAACATAGGTTACGTAAGTAACCAGAGACGTTCTCTTTCATAGGTTCACTCAACGCTGCGGATAGCGCAGTGGGAACGGACTACCAAACTCGCCAAGCTAGAGCGCTTTCAATGACTGGTACATAAAGAAACAACGACCAAGATGAGTTCAAACAGAAAGAACCTGGGAACCCGGGGTCATGTCAAGATCCAAATTATAGAACCTTACAAAAGTGTGCGGAGAGGACCAGCCTGCCGCAACACAAATGTCCTCCAAAAGTGCTCCTCTAAAAAGAGCTTGAGAAGATGCCACACTTCTGGTGGAATGTGCTCTAATGCTAAGAGGTGAAGGCAAGCCACGCACCTCGTAAGCCAACGAGATAGCTTCTGTGACCCAGTGAGAAATCCTCTGCTTTGATGCAGCAAGCCCACGGCGGCCAGCACCGAAACAAACCAGAAGCTGGTTAGATTTCCTCCAACCGCCTGAGCGGTCTACATATATCTTAAGAGAACGAACTGGGCAGAGCAAGTTAAGCTTCCCATCTTCCTCAGAAGAAAAAGGAGGAGGGTGGAAAGCGTTAAGGTTAACCACCTGTGAGCGGAAAGTTGTGGAAAGAACTTTGGGGACATACCCTGGTCTCGGCCTCAAGGAAACCTTGACCAAGCCAGGAGCAAAGTCCAAGCAAGACTCGCTAACAGAAAGAGCTTGTAAGTCTCCTACCCGCTTTAATGAGGACAAAGCCAACAAAAGAGAAACCTTGAGAGTCAGAATCCGCTCCGGAGCTGACTCCAAGGGCTCAAAGGGGGCCTTCGTCAAACCCTCTAGGACAATAGAAAGGTCCCATGAGGGAACTCTAGGGGAGTGAGCCGGTTTCAGGCGCTTAACCCCACGCATGAAGGCCGAAACTAACCTTAGTTTCCCCAGGGGAATCTCGTCCGATTCCCTATGTGCTGCAATAGCTGCGACATAAACTCTGAGAGTGGTAGCAGCTGCTCCAGAAGCAAACTTCTCCTGCAGGAATTCCAGTACTGAACCAACAGGGCAGTTAACTGGACTCCTATCATGTGCTAAGCACCATGCCTCAAAAACCTTCCATTTGGAAGAATATAGCCTCCTTGTAGAAGGGGCTCTAGCACTCGCAATGGTCTCCTGAACGTCAGTTGGGAGATCAGAACTTAATGCTAATGGCCTCTGATTGGCCAAACATACAGCTTCCACATGTCTGGGCGAGGATGCCATATCCTGCCCTGCAGCTGGGACAGCAGGTCCTCCCTGACCGGGATCTTCCAGGGGGAAGATTCCAGCAGAGGAATTAGCTCCGAAAACCATGGCTGAGACGGCCAGAACGGAGCTACCAGGAGGAGGCTGACTCCGCTCTCTCTCACTCTGGCCAAGACCGCCTGGATCAGTTTGATGGGCGGGAAGGCATAGAGTTTCTGCGTTGGCCATGGGTGAGCGAACGCATCTATCCCTAATGGAGCCGGGGGACTCAGGGAGAACCACAGCGGGCATTGGGACGACTCTCGAGATGCAAAGAGGTCCACTTCCGCCTCTCCGAAAACCTCCCAGATCAGGGCCACTGTCTGGCGGTTCAACATCCATTCTCCCGATCTGAGTTTCTGCCTCGACAGAAAGTCTGCTGCGAGGTTCAGAACCCCTGGGACATGGACTGCTCTCAGAGATAGGAATCTGCTCTGAGACCACAGGAGAAGGTGACGCGCATGCCTGTCCAGGGTGCGCGACCGAGAACCCCCCTGCCGGTTCACATGAGACACCACTGCCATGTTGTCTGTTCTGACAATTACATGGTGTCCCTCCAGAAGAGGGAGAAAATGATGCAGAGCCAGAAAAACGGCTCTTAACTCCAGGCAGTTTATGTGCCAAGAGAGAGTCTCGCCAGTCCAGACCCCACACGCTGGTCTGCCCTCGAAAACTGCTCCCCAGCCGGTGAGAGAGGCATCCGTCGTAATCATCTGGCGACGAAATACCGCACCCATGCTGACCCCTTTCCGAAGAAAAAGAGGGTCCCGCCAAACTGACAGGGCTCGAAAGCAACTGCGCGATACCTTCAGTAGGCGAAAGGTTGGCCCGGAGGGCCGAACCCCTGAGAGCTTCATCCACCACATGAAGGGTCTCATGTGGAGCAGGCCCAGCGGTAGCACGGAGGAGGCCGCGGCCATCAGGCCCAGCATCCTGCGGCAAGTGCCCACAGACACATGATGGCCTAGCGAAAAACGGGCCAAGCATGACGTCAGACTGGAAATCCGTGCAGGAGCCAAGCGGGCCTGCATGAGAACGGAATCCATGTTCACCCCCAAGAAAACGGTGCTTTGAGCCGGAGCAAGAACACTCTTCTCCGAGTTCAACCTCAAACCGAGAGACTGGATATGACTCAGGACGATGTCTCTGTGGTGGGTCACTAGCTCCCTGGACTGGGCTAAAATGAGCCAATCGTCCAGGTAATTTAGAATACGGATGCCCTGGAGCCGCAAAGGGGCCAGAGCTGCATCCATACACTTCGTGAATGTCCTCGGGGCCAGAGCGAGGCCGAAGGGAAGGACCCTGTACTGGAACGCTCTTTCTCCAAAGGCGAACCTGAGGAACTGCCTGTGTCGCCGTACAACCTGGATGTGAAAGTAAGCATCCTTTAGGTCTACTGTCACGAACCAATCCCCTGGCCGAATCTGAGATATGATAGCTTTCAGCGTCAACATCTTGAATTTCCCTTTGTAAAGGGCGAAGTTCAGTCGGCGGAGGTCCAGTATGGGACGCAAACCGCCGCCCTTCTTCGGGACCAGGAAATAACGGCTGTAAAAGCCCCGTTCGGTTTCCCCTGAAGGAACCTCTTCTATTGCTCCTTTGAGAAGGAGGGATGAAATTTCCTGCTGAAGTACAGAAGCCTGAGTGGCGCTGTCTACTACGGTAGGAAAGACTCCGTTGAAACAAGGGGGATTGCGGCAAAACTGAAGAGTGTAGCCGAACCGAACTGTGCGAAGAACCCAAGACGATACCCCTGGTAAGCGCTCCCATTCTTGAAAGAAATGTGAAAGAGGAAGAGGGATGTTGTAATGCAGACGACATACCTGAGTGAGGGTGCCGTGTTGACGTTTGTGAGGTAGAGAAGTTGACTGAGCAGGAGAGCCCTTGGCGTCCTGACACGTGATGGGAGGCATCGATGCTGGGGTCATGGTGACCAGGTCCGCCCGCTCCGGAGGAAAGTGAAAAGTGCCTCCGAGGATGCGACCGGCAGTTATAGAGAGTGTCGGGGGTGAGGGGAGAAAGCAAAAAGCGTCTCCTTCCTCCCGCGCCGGGCTGAGTAGAGATGGTGAAAAATGGCCTGCACTTCGAGACACTCTGAGTGGCGAAGGTGACAGGGCAAGGAAAGGAGAGCTGGGAGGTGGGCAGAAACGCTTGCGCGGTCTGTCCCAACCTTGAGGAAGCAGAGGAGCTCTCCTTTTTCCGACCGGAGGGTCGGGAACGGCTCTGGGCCGCCGGAGCGGTCGGTTTGTCGGACCGCTTCATCTGGAGGCGCTTGTGAGGCCGTTGACGAGGAAACGGGCGACCGCGTGCTCCCCAAACCGTGGAAGGTGGGGGATGCACCGGTTCGCTCCTCCTGGAAGAGAACTCCGGTCTAAAAGAGGGACGTTCTCTGGGTCGAACAGGGGAGGGAGCAGAAGGTTCCCTAGCCCTCCTGGGCATGAACTGTCTGAACGCGGCCGATTGTGATTTGGAGGAGCGGAATTTCTCAACCACCGTGTTGACCGCCTCACCAAATAACCCTGTTTGAGAAATGGGGGCGTCCAGGAGGAAAACCTTCTCCTTGTCACGGATCTCCGTGAGATTAAGCCACAAGTGGCGTTCCACCGCAACGGAACCAGCCATAGAGCGACCTAAAGCGCGTGCAGTATGCTTGGTGGCTCTTAAGGCTAAATCCGTAGCCTTACGAAGCTCCTTGACCGCTTCAGGTGTCACGCCGTCGCCCTCGTCCATTTCCTTCAGGACGTCCGCTTGGTAGGCCTGAAGAATGGCCATAGTGTGCAGGGTCATGCCTGCCTGCCCAGCCGCCATGTAGGATTTTCCAATGAGAGAGGAAGTAGTCCTACATGCTTTAGAGGGGAGGAGGGGGCGCGACTTCCAGGACGGTGCAGACGACGGAGCAAGATGGTCGGCTAAAGTTTCCTCAATCGTCGGAATGGCGGAGTAGCCCTGTTCCACAGAACCTACTAGGTTGGTGAAATCAGCAGCTGCCGCATTAGTGAGGCGCGCAGAGAAAGGCTGCTTCCAGGATCTGGAAATCTCGTGATGCAGATCACTGAAAAACGGCAGCTTTCTCCGTTGAGGCCTAGAATTAGGGCCACTGAGAAGTCTCTCGTCGAGTTTCGACGACTGAGATTCGCGGGGCTCGTCAGGCCAATCAATAGCGAGCTTCTCCGTAGCGCGTGAAAGTACGTCAACGAGCTCCGCGTAGGCCGCAGTAGGCCGCGCTTCCTGGCCGCTCGGCGGGATAACCTCGTCGGCGAGAGTAGGCCCGAAATCCTCGGAGTCGGAAGCCTCGGTAAAAAGTACATCCTCCAGCCCGAAAGAAACCGCGTCGCGTGCTCCCGGGCTGGGGCGCAAATAATCGTGTGAAAATTCGACTGGCATGCCTCGCGCGTGCCGAGGGGAGGGAGGGAGAGAAAGAGCGGGGCTCGTCTGCTCGAACTCCACATCCTCAAGCTCTACATCCGAACCCCAAGTCGCGGATCCTCGAGAGGCCTCGGGAGCGCGACAGGGGGAGACGAATGATTCCCTCTCAAAAACCGCGAGCCGCGATTTGAGGGTCTTGAGCAACAAATTTTCACAGAATTTGCATTTAGACGATCCTATGACTGCCTCGCGCGCATGTGAAAAACCCAAACATTTAACACACTTACTGTGTGGGTCGTCGTTAGCGATGTAACGAGCACATGGCGGAGTACAGCGTCGGTATTCCATGGCAACTTCACCGTAAGGAGAAACAGAGTTCCGCTTGAACAGTCGCAGAAGCGCCGAGAATAATCCAGAAGTCGTTTGAGCTCAGAAAAATCACGAGCGAAGGGCAACGTGACCGCTTCGTTCTGAAGGCAGAGAAATCTGAGGAGCAGATGGCGCGCGCGAATATGTAATGATGCGACGTAAGAGCGTCGGGGCGGAGCCAGATTGCGCGGGCACCATCAGCCAATGAATTGGCGTGATTCTATAGGGCTTCAGACAATCGGCACATTCAGAGAATATCCCACTGCGCTATCCGCAGCGTTGAGTGAACCTATGAAAGAGAACACCCTTTTTGGGAAAAGCTTTTGGCGGAATGATGTAATTGTGAATATAAAGGTACTGCAGCTACATAAATGGCCATATAACCCTAAAATTTTGCATGGTGTATCCTGACACATAGGGGAAACTAGCAGAAAAAGATTCTGGGCATTGCTGCCTTTTTTCTGTCAAATATCACCCTCAACATAACCCAAAAGACTAAAAAATGTCTGTCCGCCTGACAAATTGTCATCAAAAGTGATCATTTTCAAGCATTTTATTATATATATCACTGCCTCAAATGTACATGAAAAACTTCCCAAGTTTATAAGCTTCAATTTAAGTCCAAGATGACCTTTCTATCTAGAGGATTATAGCTGGTATAACCAAAGTTCTCCACTGTACCTCAAATCGGAGAAAACAGTACTTTCAAGCATTACCATTCCTTATGGGTTCCATAAGTCCACAAAGTCATCGCAACACAAGGAATAAAGATGACTCTAGTGTGTAGTCTGTTATCAAAAAACCAACCTTCAAAAGAGTAAACGTTAATAACCTTCTGTACAGGTAAACATTCTTTACAGCCAAATGGCGAAACTAAAATACAGCTCAAACATAAAATAGAAAACATTTATTTGGTTCTTAGATCTTTTTGCTGCTTATCCATGCTGTACTTTGACGACTGGTCATGTTAGTGTGTTGTATTAGTGTAGAATATAAACTCTTAATCATCATTTTCCTCATCTTCATCTATATTTGTATGGATTTCATCAGTTTTTGGAGCCAAGCACTTCGATGTGTTCTACATACCTTCAAGGAGATTGTGAAACTGAGCGAGCTTCTTCTTCTTCGGACCTCTCCACACTGGTGCGGGTGACAGCACAGCAGCGCGAGCGGTCTTTTTTCTCTCTCTTTCTTTTCTTTTTGCTTTTGTTTTGACTTGAGCAAACAAAAGCTGTTCTCACAGCTGGTAAGGTGCGCTTGAGAGCACTCAAAGGCAACGTGGTCGAGAACTTTGTCCAGAAGAAACTGGCTGAAAAGCAGACTGAGACCATCAAGCACATCCTGCCGCGGCGGTCAGCTGCTGCCTCCAACCCATTGCCCGCAGCCCCTCAGTCTGCTCGTCTCCGGGGTGGCCTTCTGGCCTTCCCGCGCCGCAGCAGCAGCCTCCACCTAAGCGGAGCCAAGGAGCCAGTCGCAAGCAGGCCCCCCCCCACCCGTCCAGGCCCCTGCCAAGCAGGGTGGTAAAGCCAAGAGCAAGCAGCCCTAGGACGGGCGACCCGGAGATGGATCGGGCCATTCACTCCACTACAGTGAGAGCAGCTGATGCCCATGTCTTGCAAGCAGAGATCGCAGTCCTACTAGGACGCGATAGAGCCAGTCCCTCCAGCCAATATGAGGTCAGGGCACTACAGTCCCTACTTTATTGCACCCAAGAAATGTGGTGGGTTCAAAATGCTCATGCAGAAACACATTTTCGAATGCATCCGTCCCCAAGATTGGTTTGCAGCGATTGACCTGAATGACGCGTACTTTCATGTCTTGATTCTTCTCGACACAGGCCATTTCTGCACTTTGCGTTCGAGGTTCGAGTTTATCAGTACAAGGTCCTGCCCTTCGGACTGTCCCTGTCTCCCCGTGTCTTCACAAAAGTCACGGAGGTGACCCTTGTTTCCATGAGAGAACAGGGCGTGCACATCCTGAACTATTTCGACGACTGACTCATATTAGCACACTCTCGAGATCAGTTATGCGAACACAGGGACCTCGTGCTCAGGCACCTCAGCCAGTTGCGTCTTCCGGCCAAATGGGAGAAGAGCAAACTCGCCCCCATGCAGAGGATCTCTTTTCTCAGTATGGAGTTGGATTCGGTTGCACAGACAGCACGCCTCACAGAGCAAACGTGCTCAGTCTGTGCTGAACTGCTTGAACACATTCAAAGGTAGGACCCTGTGCAAAGTCAGGGAGGACGAGGAGCAGATCCTTCTGGTGGCCCCCTATTGGCCCACCCGGACCTGGTTCCCAGAAATCATGCTCCTCGTGACAGTCCCTCCCATTCCTCTGAGGAAGGATCTTCTGACTCAGAGACAGGGCACCCTATGGCACCCGCGTCCGGACCTCTGGAAACTCAATCTCTGGTTCTAGGTGACTTACCCCCAGAGGTACTTAACACCATCACTTCTGCACGGAAGCCGTCCACGAGACGTGTGCCATGAAGTGGAACCTGTTCGTCAAGTGGTTTTCTTCTCGCCGAGAGGACCCCCGAAGATGTTCAATAGGGTCCGTGCTTTCCTTTTTGCAGCAAGGGTTGGAACGAAGGCTCTATTCACCCTCAAAGTACATGCTGCTGCCATTTCAGCTTATCACGACCACATAGATGGCAAAACAGTTGCCATCTATGTGCCATCTATGGAAAGCACGAACTGGTCGTCAGGTTCCTTAGGGGGGCGAGAAGGTTAAACCCTCCTCGTCCCCCCTCCATACCCTCTTGGGACCTTTCCCTGGTGCTTCAAGCTCTTCAGGATGCTCCCTTTGAGCCTTTGAAGTCAGCAGACTTAAAGCTTCTCTCTTTGAAGATTTTGCTGCTGATTGCACTGGCCTCTATCAAGAGGGTAGGGGGCCTGCAAGCATTTCGTCGGTCGACAAATCGTGCCTAGAGTTCGGGCCGGGTGACAACCATGTTGTACTGAGACCCCGGCCTGGCTATGTGCCCAAGGTTCCTACCACTCCCTTCAGAGATCAGGTGTTAGGCTGGGTTCCATATGTGTATACTTCCACGGCTGCTCCTAATCGAAGCCCCGTGTCTTTCCCTTGGGCTAAGTTACCCAATATTCATATGCAGTACAACCTTCGGACTAGTCCATATGTATTTTTCCACATAACTCTCTTGAAGAAAGTGACTTCCGCAGCGTTCCCCTTCCATAGAATGGGCATGCTTTCCCAGTGTTATCCAATAATCTCACTGTATGGGTTAACATGGAACAACAGTGATGGATACGCTCTGTGTAAGCCCTTTCCTATCGTCCGTCCAGGCAAGAAGGGGTACAGGCTTACACCGGGCGCTGGATGGGGTGCAGCAGCTGTGGCGCTTTGGTAGGGATTCCTATCAGTCGGTCAAGACATGCGTCGAGAGTGACCGACCGATAAGGGAACGTCTTGGTTACATATGGTAACCCTCGTTCCCTGAGGGAGGGAACGGAGACGTACATCCCATCATCACATCTGCTGCTGCCCACGGGGGCGGCCAGCTTTCCAGGCTTGGCTCCTCAGCAAAAAAGGAGCTCACCTCGCAACTGCTGTTCATTATATACCTGCGCTGCGAGGCATAACAGTTGATGCAAATGACTGCATACCAATGTGTATTGGCTCATTTTAGTTTTACTCAAAGTAGAATGGCCTCTCTAGCGAGATTCCTATCAGTCGGTCACGACGTACGTCTCCATTCCCTCCCTCAGGGAACGAGGGTTACCATATGTAACCGAGACGTTTCACCATTTGGCTGTAAATAATGTTTACCTGTACAGAAGGTTACTAACGTTTACTCTATTGAAGGTTGGCTTTTTGATAACAGACAGCACACTAGGGTCATCTTTATTCCTTGTGTTGTGAGGACTTTGTGGACTTTAATAAATCTCACCTTTGTACCCTTTGTGAATGTACCCTATGTTGCACCCTGACCCCAGTCCACCTAGGGCAGGGCTATTCAATTGGCAGCCTGTGGGCCACATACGGCCCGCCAATCATCTCTATCTGTCCCAAAGGCACTCCAGCCTCCCTCCGCCTCTTTTCCTGGCGGTGTGGCTACATTTGGTTAGATATGCGAGTGGCCGTAGTGGCGCGTGCAGCTGTACGTCTATACGCACTGTGCATACCATGAATGCTCCGACTAACCTGAGAAACGTTTTCAGTCCGAATATTTCAGCAGTTATTATGTGTGTCCCATATTTCTGTCGACTGAACCAGCGATACCAATCATTTGTGAATGGTGCGAATCTTTTGTTCGATGTTTGGTTCAATTATTTCATTTCCATGAATTGGCTAAATGCGCTTGCATAATGGTCTGAAACGATTCAGATTCGTTCAGACTGCTCTGTCACTGAATCATCTGAAGCTGTTTCTCGGTCAGTAACAACAAATATAGAACAAATAGCGCTGTTTTCAGTTTAGTTTCAGTTCAACTCGCAGTTTAGTTTATTTTGAACTACGCAGCACCGCCCAGTAGATAACGGAACGCAAGCTTAAAGGAGTTGCATTTACTCCCGGTTCTGGGGCCTCATTTATAAACGTTGCGTACGCACAAAAGAAGGCGTACGCTGCTCTCTACGCAATAATTGGTATTAATAAAAAGCAAACTTGAAAATGTGCGGTCCTTCACGCAAACTCTGACCCAGGCGTACGCACAAAAACGGCTGAAATGAGAAATGGCGACACCATCGGCAGATGGAAGAAACACGTGAAAGTGTGTGAAAATGTAGACCGTTGTGTAAAAGAAATGGCAATACTGCTTCATAAATAACATGAAGACTTCACAAAGCAAGTCTTACAATTAACAGCCTACACGAACACCCGTTTGATCGATCTGCAGTGTAAACCAAACAAAATCAATCAAAGATTACAACAGAAATGCAAATTAACACATATTTGCAAAAAGATATAAATATGTTCTGCAATAATATTAGCATGTTATGCAATTCATCCCCATAACACATCTGTAGCTTGTCAGATGCAATCAAATGGATGGTAATAAAATGCCATGATGCCATCACAATGCGTAATGACGCACAATGGCTGATCATGGGCTTCACGCTTGCATGTGAGTGAAGTTACGTTTCTTGGTTTTCCTCTCTGTGTTTGCCATGATTTCGCAATCGATGAATATTAACTTGTGGGCGTTTCACGGACTATTTATGGGCAACTATGGGCGTGACATGAAGCCACAAAAGCTGCGCTACATTTTGAATTGATTGTGATTTATTAAGGGAAAACTGCGTAGAATGTGCGTGCGCACAGTTTTATAAATCCGAATATTTCTGTGCGTACGCACGTCCTATGTTTCAGAAATGTGGAATATTTATACTGAATACTAACTTATAGTCATTTAGGCCTATATTGCAGTAGATTGATTAGGTTGGTAGAGGAATATACAATTCATTTTGTGTATACTTTTTACCTGTGTTTAGGCATTTTGCTATACAGTGGTAGTGAGTGAGTGACCATGTATGGTTTTACCTGTGGTTATCAAGTCTCACTGTTAGAATATTTTCATTTAAGCCTATAATAATTATAAATAAAATAATTCTTACCAATAGCTATGATCTTGTATAATTCATATTTTTGTACATAGCTGTAAATAAGTTATTTATTAAATACTCATAAATCTGCATTCTGTTGGGTACCACATTTCCAAGTAAATACAATACTTTTTTTAGGTTTACTTTAGCTTATGTATTGATACTGTTATGTTTCAATAAGTCATAAATAATGTTTCAATTAATAAGCTAAACCCACCGGCCCTCCTCAACATTTCGATTTAATAATCCGGCCTTTGAATGAAGCTAATTGAATAGCCCTGACCTAGGGGCATAACATTGCTCACTTTTCATGCAATTCATTTCATATAGAATAACTCATAAGTCAAGTCTCAACTCTTGTTTAAGACATTGTTCATATGTAAAAAATATGCTTAATCCAATATGGAATGGTAATGCTTGAAATTTCTGTTTTCTCCGATTTGAGGTACAGTGGAGAACTTTGGCTATACCAGCTATAATCCTCTAGATAGAAAGGTCATCTTGGACTTAAATTGAAGCTTATAAACTTGGGAAGTTTTTCATGTACATTTGAGGCAGTGATATATATAATAAAATGCTTGAAAATGATCACTTTTGATGACAATTTGTCAGGTGGACAGCCATTTTTTAGTATTTTGGGGTATGTTGAGGGTGATATTTGACAGAAAAAAGGCAGCAATGCCCAGAATCTTTTTCTGCTAGTTTCCCCTATGAGTCAGGATACACCATGCAAAATTTTAGGGTTATATGGCCATTTATGTAGCTGCAGTACCTTTATATTCACAATTACATAATTCCGCCAAAAGCTTTTCCCAAAAAGGGTGTTTTTTGGCCCCTGAGACCAAACGGGGCCGAGTTGGGGGTGGTCATTATCAACTTGTGATGGCCCAAGGTATAGGAGGATCTTTGTTGACATCTTTGTACGCATGCGCGAGTGGTTGTGTGGCAACAAATCAAACAGTATTGCGGGCTGTAAAGACGCGACGAGCACTTTCAAGAGAGTTAGCGGGCAAAATCCACAATATATAAGCACTTTAACATCTGAAGACCGGAAGAGGTTTGGAGAGAAGCTCAAAATTTGTATTGGTGACAAAATCGAAGTTATTCAAAGCCCATATGAGATCTCCGCTGACTGTGCGTGCAACTCCCCAAACAGACGAGGCATTTATACTTGACGCAACTGTTTTGTTTTAGACTGAACACCAGACCATACAACTGATTTAGACGCGCAAACTGGGTGATGATGAGATGTACTAATATCCGTCTGCTCGGGCAGATTCGGCTCAAAGTCGTGCATCTGCGGATGCGGAGGCGCGCGCGCTGTTAAGCCGAATCTGCCCGAGCAGACGGATATTAGTTTTTTTATTACCTTCGCGCTCATGCGGACGCGTCGAGTATAAACAAGGTTTTACAGCTCAGCCACTTGTTTTTTCATATTTTTTTGCAAGTGGAAGATCTTGGTTTACATTTGGACTTGGATGTGATCTAGGCTTGAAAAGGTTGGTGACCACTGCATAACGCAAACCCAGTCAAACGTTTGACTGCAATATCTTCTATTCTATGCGCTTTATAATCCGGTGCGCCCTATATATGAAAACAGTTATAAATAATAGGCCATTCATTGAAGGTGCGCCTCTGCTTATAGTGCGGAAAATACGGTAGTCTGGGTGCTGTGGATCGCGGTTTGGGACACCTGAATCAGAACGCGAAAACATATGACTCGGTTGATTTGACTCAGTTTTATTACTTTTTTATTTTATTCAATCTTCTATAAATACATAGTCACTAAGACTTAGGCCTACCATGAACAAAATGAGCCTCACAAACTCGATCAGTAACGTTAGGAATCCAGGCTTCTGAGCGTCCAGGTTCAATCGCCTAATTGCACGCAACCATTTCTTTCGTTTTTCGCGATCCTTTTCGGAGGGAATTCGAAAAAACTTTTTATCAGGCCCCCAACGAGCCGTACAATCGACCACACAGCAAGAGTGAACCATCCTCTTCTCTAAATCCTCCTCCAAACGTGCAAAACAATCAAATTACAGGTATCTAGCGGTGTTTCCTGCCACACGATTCCCGTGATGCAACGCGGCAAACATAAACAATGACGTCACAAAAGATCCGCCTATAAGATAATAGGAAATAATAGTGAAAAAAGGGTAGCAAAAAACATCCTGAGGAGTGGACCTGGCTCCCGGCCTATTACAATTTCATCATATATACAGAAATTAAAATGAGAGGACTTACTTATGGTCTTCCCATTATGCCTTCAGAAGATCCTGTTGAAAATGTGTCTTGTGGAATATTCCAAGTTTTTCAGAGGGGGGATGTGTTAGGGCAACAGGACTGAGTGAAAACCCCGGGACACGACTAAAATGTGTATTTTATCTAAAATATTAGATAAAAAAAAAAAAAATTCTGATGAATTTTTTTTTTTTAAAGCATAGATTGGATATAAAGTCACACAACAATCCCCAAAAATTAAGATTTCTAAAGGATTTTAATTATTACATTTCATGGTAAAGTTTAGTGATAGAGAGTTCTATAGTTTTTATTAATGTTTTTAATTACACATTTCAAATTTGTAGTTAGCTTAATGTGCAGGACATTTTGCTTAATAAAAAAATGTATTAGAGTTAATTTTCATGCAATTTTATACATATAATGTCCTGGGGACAGAAATGTCACCCATTCGGTGGAATGGCTCTTTTATCAAAAATCGATTGAATTTTAATAGGCCTACTACTACCACTATACTACTACTACTACTACTACTACTACTAGGCTGCTACTACTACTAATAATAAAATAATTATAATACAACCTAGGTTTTTAAAAGCAACAAACCAGAGAAGAAAAGCGCGTATTCTGACAGTTACTAAGATAGTATGACTAGTCCGGGTGTCTTATTTATCTTCTTTTTTTTTCTTTCTTTTTTTTTTTTTGCATTACAATATGATAATTGCTGAGGACAAATTGATTATTATTTTTTACACACACAAAAAAACTTTTAATGTCAAAAATCTCCTGCATTTTTATCCATTAATATAATTTTGATTTTTGATTTATTTATTTATTTTAGGCGTATCGACAGGCTTTTATAAGATTCGCCCGAATATCCTTTATGGAGACAGCGGCAACACAGCTGTTGTCTGACGAATCCGGAGCGCTTTCATCAGCAGTCTCCAGTGTCGGCATTGGTTCTCCTTCATCCAGACTCCAAACGAGCAGCAGCAGAGGACAGACATGCCTGTCTAGAGCTCCAACACCATATGTATCGTCTTGTTATGTCGGGTTTAGGATGATATGGGTTCGGTGCAAAATGTGACAGTTGTCCGCGGGCATCATGAGGATATTAACAGCATCCGGGCTCTTCCTGGCCTTCTGTTCCATCTGGCTCTTGACCATGGCCATCAGCACAGACTACTGGTACGAAACAGATGCGCGGAAACACCGGGACCGATGCAGAAAATACGCCAGCAAGAGAAATGACCCAGGATACATATATATTTCCAACCAAAACCTCCCTCTCCGGATGCGACCGCAAGCGGCTCCTCTGCGGGAATCCCTGCACCCTGCGCCCGCCATGGAGTCACGCTGCAGCCGCCGCTACAACTCGACCACAACCGGGCTGTGGAGGAAATGCCATCGAGAAGGGTTCGATCTGGAGAACGAGGATCTGATTTTTAAAGGTGATGATGCTGATCAGGCCCTGTGTGAGCAGGAACCAGATTCCGAGTTGATTTTGAGCAGCTGTAGTGTGTTTGTGTGTTTGTTGAGCATATGTGAATGAGAGTTGAAGAATGTTTGGCGCTATCCAGGGTGCTGATCTCTCACATCAACACTAGACACACGCTCATGTTCACACATTCATCACATTTCTACTAAAAAACAGAAACAGATGGAGTCTGGCAGGGCAGTGCATGGGATCCATTTGACAAAACACGTGTTGTGTTTTAGGTCTGAGAGACCACAAGCCATTTTAATAAAGGAAAACACTCTTAACTGGAATATGTTACGTTTGTTTCCCTTTTGAGTTTCCTTTTGATAGCTCCAACAACAAAAGAAGTATTCTAATACTTAATCTGAAAATAATGTCTTCTTTCATGCATTGATGCATTTACAAGCTTCTTAATGTGATAAATGAGTTCCAGGGCAATGAGATGCAGATTTAGATGCAGACGCCTTAGCAGGACATGAGAGTATTGACTTGGTTGACTGATGTTGTTTAAGGTCCAGTTTGAATGTTTATTGATCATAATCCAAATAAAGGATTTGGCACTCAAGTAAAGGGCCTGTAAATGTGTGTAGACGTTTTCAGTGACTACTTGTGACTGTTCCAACATTCAGCACACATGCACTCATCTGTGTTAAAGTGATCCTCACTATTATTACTGAAGTTTCTGTGAATTTCTGCAGGTTTGCTTCAGCGCTGCACGCCGGTGAAGTATTACTATTCCTCAGCGAATATCCCACGAAATCTGCCAGTGAACATCACCAAGACTATCAGACAAGACGAATGGCACGCTCTCCGTAAGTCAGATCATGTCATATTTAATGCAAGGTTTGAGTCTGATATCATCATAATATCATATATGATATTATGCCATATAATGAGAACACAAAACCTATAACCTGACTGACATAATATGTGACAGATTGTTCATGATGTATTTATTTAATATATATATATATATATATATATATATATATATATATATATATATATATATATGATGTATTTAAGCAATAATCTATATATACCACAATAAATACACTAAACTACTTTTTACAGTAACACAAACTAGATTACAACTTTGATGTAGCCTGGTCAGAAAGTTGAAATCAGTTTTAAAAGTTTGAAGTTTGAAGTGTTTTAAAGCCATGTAGTCTATCATTTATTTATAAGGCACTTTATACAAAAGCTTTAGCAGCATCATAGTAATAAACTGTCAGACAGATGACAGATGTTCAAATTTGTAAAAAGTATTTGAACCACTTATAATTTTTAGTGGAACCTCTTAGTTAATCTTATATAATGCTCAAAAAAATAAAAGACAAGGCCTTAAAATGTAAGCATTCAGCAAAATTCTGCTCTGCATATACAGCCCCGAATACAGAAAAGTTGAGACATTTTGCAAAAAATGCAATAAAATCAAGAATCTTTATTTACCTGACAAAAATACAAATAAAAGATTTTTACTGACCCACTTAAGTGTATTTTGTAAATATAAACACATTTTGATGGCTGCAAAACATGGCAAAACAGAGGCAAAATAAAAGTGAAAAGCTTATAAAATATTTAAAACTACAATATGTAAGATTTTTGTAATAAAATATCCCAAAATCACTTGCACAGTGTGATATATTTCCTGCAGTTGTGTACTTACAATATCCCAAAAGTTCCCAAAGATTTTTAATTTCAGAGAAATTCCAATTTTAAATAATGACTCGTCCCTGGTCATTGCCGCCTGTCAATGATGTAATATCCGTGTTATCCCTGGTTTCCGCTTTTACTGCCATAGCAACCATGGCGACAGACTTGGACAACTGCGTTACGTCTAGCGGCGCTCTCACGCTGTTGTTGTTTCGTTAAAAAATTATGGATCATGGCAAGCAGACTTTGGGACAAAAGGAGAAATAAAATGAGGATCAATATCAGCGTGGCGTTTTCAAGATGCCGAGAGCTTTGCGTCCGTGACAAACTTCGACTTGACAGAGACGCTGCTCTTGCCTGTATTTTATTAGACAGGTGAGCAAATGTACATAAAACGAATCATTGTTACATAGTTCAACATGATGATGTTAGAATATGATCAGTATGATATTCTAATGTTGATCTCGCTCACTGCTCATCTCATATAGCCAACAAACGAACACATAAAATAACATTATAACTTTCAACACACTCAAATGCAGTTTAGTGTGATAGTGTAGAGCAAGTGAAACAGCGCTGCGTTACTTCACAAGTTTCATCCGTCTAATAAACTGACCTGTGTGAGTAGTAATTCAGCACTTGCGGGTAGTTCGGTAGAATGAAATGTCCTCATTCCTTTGGCGCTGATATCTGTCTCTCATTAGCAATCGCGCCCTGCTTCATACCACAGTCATGTTAAAAACATCAGTGTATTCACTCATGCATAAACATTATTAGATCCATCGGCATGACGACAAGTTCCATGATTCCGCTTATGCGTCATCAACCTACGCCTTTGTTATTGTAAGAGGTTAGCGACCCCTAGCGGCGAAAAAAATACATATTGTAGCTTTAAGTTAAACTCTTTTGAAACAGTCCACAATACGTTGGTGAATCAGTAATAAGTGAGGGTATCGTGATTGAGTTTAAAAAGAGCATCTTTAGAGCAGCTTTTCACTTTTTTTAGCTTCTGTCACAACTTTTTTTTGGAGTGTGTTGCAGTCAACAAAAGAGCATCTGTCTTTACAAGCAGAGATGGGTCATGACTCACCACTTTATGCCAAATATCATGAGAGAATAGTCAAAAAGTTCAAAAATAACATTTCTAAATGCTACTGTGATAAATATAGCTACATGTGCTCAGGAGTACTTTGGAAAACCGTTGTCACAGAAGATAGTCTGCCCCTGCATCAAGAGATGCCACTTGAATCTCTGTTACGTAAGGAGAAGGTTAGGGCGAGTTCTCTGGGCCCGAGCTCATCTCAGATGAAAAACACACTGAAAATATGTGCCAGGGTCAAATGAGTCCACATTTCAGCTTGTTTTTTGGGAAAAACAGACATCAAGTTCTCAGTCCCAAAGACGAAATGGACCATCCAGGCTTTCATCAGTGACCGATGTAAATGCAAACATCTGTCCTGGTATGGGGTTCATCATGGGTGACTTGCTTATGTGTGAAGGCACCACTGATGTGGAGGCGTATAGAGTCAGAGACATAAACTGTCATCAAGATCTTTCCTGGGAAGCAAGAGAGTGCCAGACCTCATTCTGCACATGCTAAAACAGAGTGGTTTCACTCTGCACCATAGAAGGGATGTGCCTCATCCCTAATCCATATCTGTCTCTTACTGGAAATGTATGATGACCCATCATGAAGAGGAGAATCAGACAGTGACGACCACAGACTGTTGAGCAGCGGTCTTGTATCAGGAAAAATTGGTTAAAAAAAATGATTAAAAAGTGTAATTAAAAGGAGAGCGACACAGTGGTAAACATGCCTCTGTCCCAACTTTTGTGGAGTGTGTTGGAGCCAGCAAAATCAAAACTTGTTAAAATACAATTAGGTTGTTCAGTGAAAACTTAAAAAATATTTTCTTTTTAAGAGAATTAACAAATGACAGATTCTTGATTTTATTGCATTTTACAAAATGTCACGACTTTTATGGATTTGGGGATGTATATGCTTGTTGCATTGTCATCATGTTACAGTCTACTGAATGTATCTCTTGTGAAAAAGTACACTTTAGAATTTATTTATTTATATAAAGACTACGTACTGTATTATGGAAATAATGCACTTTAAAAGAATATACATTGGTGTGAACTGAATATTTTCAGACACTTAATTGCATGTTAATTGTAATTAAATAAAAATGTATTATAGTTTAAATTTATATTAAATACATTTTTGACCCATTTAAATAGGACTTAAGTACATCTTTATTTGTAATTTCATTATTGCGTATGTTGTCTTTGAAATATGGTTGAAGTATACTGTTGAATGTACTGACAAGCAGTTATGTTAAACTAAAATACACTTTAATGTAATTTCTATTAAAACATCATGTATTTAAATATATTTGTAATTACATACTGTATTTGCATTGATGAAGTTGGGTTATACTTTACGGTAACACTTTATTTTACAGTGTCCATTACATGTAGTTTCTATAGTAATTACTATACATTGTGCATAATTACATGCAACTAACACTAAACCAAACCTATTCCTATTCCTAACCCTAACCCTATAGTGAGTACATGTTGTTAATTATCACTAATCAGTGCTTAAATGTACAATTACACTGTAACAAGGACAACTTAAAATAAAGTTTAACCCACTTTACTTTAAGTTTCCTTGTTACAGTGTAATTATACATTTAAGCACTGATTAGTGATAATTAACAACATGTACTCACTATAGGGTTAGGGTTAGGGTTAGGGTAAGGAATATGGTCTTTAAAATAAAGTGTTTCCTGAAGTTTAGTACATTTAAATATATATTAACTTTCAACACACTACAGATTATAATATTGCACTTTACATGTGCTGTATTATGTAAGCCAACACATCAAAATAAGTGTGATTATAAAGCCATAATGATTCATGTATACACTACCGGTCAAAAGTTTTAGATCGGTAAGATTTTTTATGTTTTTAAAAGAAGTATCTTCTGCTCACCAAGGCTGCATTTATTTGATTAAAAAACACTAAAAAAACAGTATTATTGTGAAATATTATGACAATTTAAAATGACTGTTTTCTATTTTAATATATTTTAAAATGTAATTTATTCCTGTGATCAAAGCTGAATTTTCAGCATCATTACTCCAGTCTTCAGTGTCACATGATCCTTCAGAAATCACTCTAATATGATGATTTGATGCACACCAAACATTTCTGATTATTATCAATGTTGAAAACAGTTTTTTACATTTTTATTTCATGATGCTATGATGAATAAAAAGTTCAAAAGAACAGCATTTATCTGAAATAGAAAGCTTTTGTAACATTAAACACCACCGTTCAAGAGTTTGGGGTCAGTAAGAATTTTTATTTTATTTTTGGGGGAAATAAATAAAATAAATCAATACTTTTATTCATCAAGGATCAGCATCAGCATATTAAAATGATTTTTGAAGGATCATGTGACACTGAAGACTGGAGTAATGATGCTGAAAATTCAGCTTTGATCACAGGAATAAATTACATTTTAAGATATATTAAAATAGAAAACAGTCATTTTAAATTGTCATAATATTTCACAATAATACTGTTTTTTTAGTGTTTTTTAATCAAATAAATGCAGCCTTGGTGAGCAGAAGATACTTCTTTTAAAAACATAAAAAATCTTACCGATCTAAAACTTTTGACCAGTAGTGTATACATTTAATAATTTGACATTATTATAAACTGCACTTAAAGTGTCCTTGAGTTTTGTAAGAAATGCAATGAAAATATACTTCTATACAAGATTTGAAGTAGCCTACTGTAAAAGTTTACATTCAATACAATTAAGCGTACTTTTTTTCCACTATGGATCATTAATCTCTCTGTTTTCCCTGCAGATTTGCAGCGGATGACTGCAGGTTTTATCGGTATGGCTGTATCCATCATTTTGTTTGGCTGGATGGTTGGATTGCTGGGCTGCTGGAAGCACAACGAGCTGATGCAGTATGTAGCGGGACTGCTCTTCCTCATGGGAGGTGAGACTCACTCAGGTCTTGTGTAACACTACAAACAACCACTAGGTGGCAGCTTATTACTGAGAGAAGAGGAAATGGCACGTTTGGAATGGCATATTACTCTTAGTAGAAGAGTAGTATGTGCACTGTGTACAGCAGTGTTTCTGTATGCACAGACTATTGTATTCCACAATGCAAAGTGCTCATCTTGACTTTTTCATTTCCATTGCGTTGAATTAACTCTTTACCCACCAGCATTTTATTTTTAAGTTGCCAGCCAGCAATATTTTTGATTATATTCACAAATCTTTCATGGCCTCCAGAGTATTTTGTTGTAAGAATATGTAAACAGTGAATGTATCAGAAGAAAGAGCAGAGCATCTGCTTTTAAACAAACAAATTAACAAAACTAAATTTTTCTATCTTTTATTTCAAACGGTGTTTTATTAACAAAGTTTGGTAGGAACACTATCCATTCAGCACGAGAGTAGGCCTGTATATACGTAGCCGACTCACCTATGCATATCTGGACAGTTTTTCAGCATCCCTCCATCACCCCGTCTCTGTCACAGTTGTGTTCAGCTTGTCTTGGTTATCATGGACTTTTAGTTTGTTTTCATTCACATCATGTGGTCCTTTGTTGGATTTTCCCGCCACTCCTTTGTTTCTATGGTTACTGTTATTAGTTAATTCTGTTCAGGTGCATGTCATTAATTATCTTGTTTGAATCGCTAAGGTTACGTTTACACGACAACGATATGCTTAAAATTGAGACGTTTTTCCTTTGAGTTTTCCGCGTACATTGTCAAAACGATCCCCATTCACACGGATCCGTGAAAACGACAAAAAACGCTGTATTCTGCTGCCAGGCCAGTAGATGGCGATGAAACACAGTAGACTGAACATGTAATACGCATGTGTAATATGCATGTGCATGACGTCATGGTCTTCAGAGATTTGCGTTTTTATTGTTAACACGGAGTCTGTGTCGTGTAAGCTCTTCCCTCACAGTCCTTCAGTGTTCGGTCTACATTACATCTATCCTCATTAAACTTCGTATTTGAACTTTATTCTTCATCTTCGTCTGCCATCCTGCAACCACCCGCTTCTTTTGGGCTGCGTTTAACTCCACTTTTCGACATTCACTTACGAACTTCCTAAGCACTTCCCCTCTGGGAAATCTTCGCCGCCATTTTCAAGTGCGTTCAACTTCGTCAAATTAACGAGGGAAGGGCATAAAAAAATCAAACACAGTCCTGGGCTGAGGCCGAAATCGCCCCCTATACCCTTGTTATTTGAGGGGACAGCCATTTGTAGTGGTGTCCGAAACCATAGTAGACATTGAGTGCACTTATTCAATCCCACAATGCATTGCAACAACGAGTGTACAACCGATGTACGCTCAACAGCTGTCCGAATTCGCTTAATCGTTTTCATTCACTCCTTCAAGTGAACAGTATTAGTAGTTAGTAGTTAGTAGTAGAACAAACATAGGGAATAGTGAATGAGGGTTAAGGGGGCGATTTCGGATTCAGCCCTGGTTTACTCAGATTTTCTTCTTCTCTTGTTTTTCAATCCTGAATTTCTGTACTATTTCAGAAGATTTGTAACAGCGCCCCCACAGTGAAATTACTTGGAATAACTTGTCAATGGCAGGGAAGTGTTTTATCATAAATGATGGAAAATCTCGTTATTGGCGGGGAAAGAGTTAACTGAAAATAATATGCACAATTTTGCGAGCGTAAACAATCTTTTGTCTGTTTCATGTTGTTGTTATAAACTCACGGTGTTGTTTTGTGTGATTGTGCATCACAGGCACCTGCTGCATCATTTCCTTGTGCACATGTGTGGCTGGTATTAATTTTGAGCTCTCGCGGTACCCGCGCTACCTGTACGGCCTGCCGGAGGACATCAGTCATGGGTACGGCTGGTCCATGTTCAGCGCGTGGGGCGGTCTGGGTCTGACGCTGCTGGCTGGCTTTCTGTGCACACTAGCGCCCTCTCTGCACAGTCCCCAGACCACCACCACACACAAACCACGACAGGAGAACGGCATGGTGTGACGCTCGCACACTCCCACCATACACGCAGATACGTTAGCAAACACGTCATACTGATGCAGACAAGTGTCTCTACATATCAGAGAAAAATGGCAAATAGACAGTCACATACACAGCTGATATTGTGCAGATACACTGCAAACTTCTATAACAGGAAGGGGAAAATAAACAATGATCAGGAATGCAGCTGAGTTAAACTTGCTGGCGTTTGAAGGAAAAAACTGCACTGAAAAAAAAAAAAATCTGAATCAGTATTATCGTCTTATTTTCCAGAAAAAATATATATACCTTGCAATTGCTAAGATATCCCTTGTTAAAAAGAAGTGCACTTAATTGTATTGAATGTGCACTTGTAGTGTACTTCAAATCTTAAAAGTATATTTTTACAATCTGTACTTGCAGGCATATTAATATTAATAAAATAAAAGGCCACTCAAGTGTACTAAAAAAGCACTTTCATGACTGACTGAGTTTCTTTACACACTTTTTTAAAAAGTGAACTTTGTAATAATGTCAAAATGATTTGACTTTAAAGTACATTTTAAATCATTATGTTAGTAATCTTTTGTCATGTTTTTAAGAAGTACACTTATTTTGATGTTGACTAACATACAAAGCACACATAATTATAATTTTAACTGTTGTGTGTGATTTGATATTACATTTTAAGTTAATATAATGGAAATGTATTAAACTGCACCTTCATCATTACAAATGTGTAATTACAAATATATTTAAATAGATGACATACAAGTTTCAATATAAATGACATCAAAATGTATTTTAATTGACTATAACTGCTTGTCGGTGCATTTGGCAGTGAAATTAGATATAAGAGGGTCAAACTAACTGCACTGAATATACATTTAAACTATAATGCATTTTCATTTAATTATCAATAACATGCAATTAAGTGTCCAAAAAACATTACATTCAGTTCACACTTAAGTATATTCTTTTGAAGTATATTATTTCCATAATAAGTACCCCTATTTAATAGTTTGCTAAAGTGAACTTCTATTTCACAAGGGATAACCCAGGTGTCAAGTATATTTATATTGTTTTTAAGGATATTTAGATGTTTTTCTGGAAAACAAAGCAAAAATACTGATTAGACTAAACACAGACAGACAGACAGACATCTTCTCTGGTACATAGCTGATATTTTACTGAAGATTTGCGTCTCCAATGGTGCTCTTTTTCTGTCTTTATCTTTTGCCTGTAATTATGTTCATATCTCTCTCTGTCTTAATGACTGCGTCTTTTGCTTTTCCCATCTGTTTCTCTCCTCCTTTCCTCCTGTTTATGTCTCTCAATGGATTTAAAAGAGTGGAAATGTCTCAGAGAATGACAGATTAATATTTTCATTTAATAAACTGTTCAGTGTTTTGGCTTTGCCTGCTATGTAGTAAAGAAAACAACAGATCAAGGCACAAATAATAAATACTTTTGTCCTCAGTGTCTTCCTATAAATGTTTTTTTTTTTTTTTTTTTTTTTACTGAAAATGTTGAATAGCACAAGCAAAGTGAATTTTGGAGTCCATATGTGTAAATGAATCCTCTCTTTGTGCACAACCTCATTATCGAGGAGTCTTTTGAAAAGCAGTGTTAAGAGAAATTAGACTGGACATAGTTTGTTTTTAAAATTATGATATGATTTATGATTTTTTTTTCTAATAAAATGATCCTGATTCATCATTCATTGGTTATTATGTGATTCACTTTGTTGTTTTGAATTTAGGAAACAATGTTCAGTCATAATGCCCGTGAGTTTTGAACATTGTGTGGGTGGGAATTTTTATTCCAGTATATTTTATGGCTGGGTACATAAAACACAGTTAATGAGACCTCAAATTAAATTATTTCTCTCTGTGGTTGTAATGTTCTGCAGCCTTTGAACTTTTAATGACTGCTTGTAATGGCATTTCATATTTCCATTAATGTTCTTAAACGAGGTGAAAATTTTCAAAAGGGCTAAACATAAAGATTTAATAAAGAGCAGGACACATTTGAGAATTCTATGATGAAAATGTACAATAATAATAAAAAAAATAAAAAAATAAAAAAAACAGGTACAGTATAGTTGGCAAAACTTTATCACACATTTCATGTTTACAGGATGGCATTTTAGTGACTATTTACAGTTCTAATAAACATAATACCAAACCATGTGTAAATTCATAAGTCAACACCATTGCTGAGTATTTTCTCCTTAAAACTGCAGTGAACCAAAGACAGTCTCAAAAACACGCTTTGAAATCGTCTGACGTCACAAACTACCTTAAAACCAATCAGATCAACGTGTGATCGTCAACGAGTGGATCTCTGAGCTGAGTGAGTAAGTGGAGGTGGGGCTCATTTGAATATTTATTGAACCGCCTAAATGAGGCAAAGGTGTGAGTTACATTCAAGCTAAGGAATAAAGAAAAAAAAAATCAATTTCAAAATCATTTTGGTGATCAAAGATGAGTTTTAAATTATACAATTATTGACTACAGGGAGACTATATATATACAATATATATATATATATATATATATATATATATATATATATATATATATATATATATATATATATTTATTATTTTTTACCCTTAAATGCATGAATGTTTTGCCAGTCATTATTACATATTCGGGTGTTTAGTGACCCGGATCTATATCTAACACGAATGGATTTCTACCTGTCACGATAATATAAAACTCTCCTGATATTAGAGTAACAATTACAGAAGAATAAAGTAAAGCATATTTTGTTACCCTTTGGAGCTTGGAAGGGTTCAGTTTGAGCAGATGTTTTATACCATCATCACTGTCCTCGTCAGAGCTCATTTCCCAGTGCATTCAGCATCTGGCTCATATTTGTGATCTCAAACATACTCTCAAGTCAAAACTATCATTTTCAACATCTTAAAAATCAATGTTTTGATTGCTGACAGCTTCTTCACAAGTCTGGACATAGTCCGGAATAATAAAGTTACTTTACTAGATCCACCATCAAGTAACAGTGACACTAATATTTGATTGCATTCAGTACTTTCTCTTTCTCAGTAAATCGCTGAGCCATTTCAAGTTTTGCTGATGATACTTCCTATATTTTTGTTTTCTGTCTGTAGTAACTATGAGTGAAATGTCACTTCATCATTGTGTATCAGACATTGCCACCTTGTGGATTAAAGGTGAATTGCATCTATTCAGTCATCAAAGATTCAATTATTGTTGTGGAGAAAATGCATATACTTACACTGTTACAAACCTCGGGTCGTTAGTGACCCTATACAATTTTTACAAAAAATGAATGGGAAAACAGGCATTCTTTTATCATTTTGATTGATTGAGGAATACTAAGAAGGTTTATTTCTAACTTAAAAAAATGAATGAGGAGGAGTGTAGTGGATGCTGTCTAAGGTCCCTAATGACCCGAGGTGTGTGTTTAAGGGTTAAATGTTCTGATTTGATTGAAATGTCAAGGTGGAGCCAGGGTGGCGGAGGACTGAGGCAGAGCCGGAGGAAAGATGGAGTCTGACAAAGCCAAAGCGGTGGAGGAACGTGGCTCAGTCAAAGTCCCGGAAGTTCATGGCATAGACAGAGCAACGACTAAAAACCAAATCAGAGCCGGAGGGACGAGGGAGCCTGGTGAAGCCGCAAGGACGAAGGTCCCAGGTGGAGTCGGAGGGACGAAGGTCCCAGGTGGAGTCGGAGGGAGCGAGGGCTCCATTCCATGCCTTAAAACTCCACAAGGATACCGTCCTTGATGTTGTTGCCAGCTCATGCACTCAGCTCATGTCAGACTCTCTATTGTGCTCAGTTTCCGAGGCGATGTTGAAATAGGTTAGTTGATCAGTGAAACAGGAGGCATGAACCGGTGAACGTTTAAACATTTTAATTATAAAAAACAAACACAAAACGAAAGTAAAGTGGCAGCCCCTCATGGACAACTAGTGCACACACATAAAAACAACATAACATAGATGTCCCAGGCCTGGTCCTTTCCCGTCTCGTCACTCCTTTTATTCATCCGGATCTCCTTCCGTGAGACTGGAGGCCGATGCAGCGCAGGTGACACTCATCAGAAATCTCGCCGTTCCCACGGCTCTCAGCCTCGTCCTGCTCACCACATTCAACCACGTAAAAAACAAAGACAACAAAAAAAGAACTGTGAGAACTGAGGACTATAAGGGACTTTTTACACAACAACGTTTTCAACTAAAAAGTTTTTGCTTTTCATTTACACGACAACGTTTTGGTGGCCTGAAAACACAAAAATGCATGCAGGCAGACATGGATAACCAAAACTAAAGCACAAACCAACTGAACATAATCCTGACACTTACATTATGCTGTTGATTTTTTTTTTTTTTTTTTACATTCAAATCACTTTTTTTATAGTGTTTTTTTTTTCCGCAATATTTTTAGGACATTTTAATGGGACTGTTACAATAGATATCACAGATGGGCTGAGGATGAATCAGATCTAAAATGCAGCATAATCTTTATTAAACATAACAAAAGAGGATAATCCAACAACGAGTAATCCAAACAAGAGAAAGGAAATGCAAAGTGTGCACGACACACAAACACAGACAATGTACTAAACAGAGGGCAATATATGCTTAGAGGACTAATTATCCCTTATTAATACTGATTTAAAAATAATTAGTAAAGCCCTGGCCACACGTTTTGAATCAGTAATTTCATCCCTCATCCATCCAGATCAAACAGGTTTCATCAAACAACACCAGATGATTATTCAACATTATGAACCTACTGTATGTAAACAAACAAGCAAAAAAAATCAAAATTTATAATAGTATATTATTGGACGCAGAAAAGGCTTTTGATAAAGTTAATTGGATTGGTACTTTATACAACACTTAAAAATGTTGGTTTTGGAAACTCGTTTATTCACTTTCACTAATACCTCACTAGTGTCACAGGTGGTAATAGTATTAAGTGCACAAAGACGAGTAATTCACAGAAACAATCTTTAATCCACAAAACTGACAAGGAACTGATCAGAACACATGGCTTAAATACACAGGGACTAATGAGTTCATTAAGGAGACGACTGGTGAACGGGATAACTAATCAGACACACTGGGAAACTGGGTCAAAAGACAGGGAAAACAGAACCAAAACACAGCATACATGTTACAATTATCAATCTGTCATAGCGAATGGCATCATATCATCCCCATTCCAGCTCCAGTGAGGGACGAGTCAAGGATGGCCATTACTCTTCACTCTATTTATAGAGCCTCGAACTGCTGCAGGAAGACAGAATGATAATAACACCAATCATAAAATTACTAGACGCAGATGACTTATTACTCTTCATACAAAATCCCAAAACATCACTAACAGAAATAATTCTGCCATATTAGACTACGCCTTAAACTGGACCAAATCAACAATCTTACCATTGAATATGAAGTCATATGACACTAGCATGGACACACCATTCACAATAAACAATATTGCAATATTGCATTAAATATATCCCAGAAGCTCTCCGACTTATTTAACCTCAATTTTATTCAACTATTAAAAACAATAGAAGATGCTAACTCAAAGCAAATTTGATACGTTTCTAAAATAAGTTTACAAACACTACAAATAAATAAATAAATAAAGCTCAAGGTGGTCTAGCAGCATCATAATCCTGGTTTTAGATGACGGTGTGCAGAACTACTCTTATCTTAAGTACAAACACAAATCCCTGAAGTGTCAGCAGAGATTGTCAGCTCTCCCCTGTGAAGGCCTCATCGACACGACAGCCATCGGCACTGATCCTCAACAAACCCGTCTCCATACCCGTGTGACTCCGATCTCCAACCAAATGGAACTGGATAATAATCTGATTGTTCCAATCCAATCTGACTTCTGACCTGTAATGCTGCCTGACTCATAATCATACACTTGGTTGGTTCTTTGAACCCGACTGAGCCTGGGTTCTCACAAGGTTTTTTTCTCCGTTCTGTCACTGATGGAGTTTCGGTTCCTTGCCACTGTCGCCTTGGCTTGTGGCTTTTGTCTTGTTTAGTTGGGGACATTTAATATTCAACAATATTATGGATTTGCCTGCATTGACACCATTATATGAAAACTGAACTGAGCTGGACGATGACATCACGGTTTTCTCCAGAGCGGCTGTATATACAAGTTTACTAAATTAATAACTTATTTTACAACAAAAATGAGCCATCACTGAACTTACTTAAGCTGGACTATGACACTATTTTCTTCTAGATTTGCTGTACAGCAGAAACAAACTTTGTTGCATTATTTTCCTGTTATCTCTGTAAAGCTGCTATATATGTAAAAAACGCTATATAAATAAAGGTGACTTGACTTGACTTGACAAATATCCAGTTAATTCTGTATAAAACTGTACATAGAACACATCACACAGCACAAGGTGTTTAAAACGGTAGTAACTTCTGACAGATGTACTAACTGCAATATTTCATGCACTCCAGTAATGCTTATTTTTAGGATTTGTAAAGCTTCTATTTCAGTGCCTAAGGAAATGTAAGTCATGAACTTTAGTTTGGGTTCCTGAGATCTTCACTCCTCCAAACCACATTCACCATGACCTCGGACAGAAGATTTGCCTTATCCAAGCTAAGCATTCTTTGGATTCAAAGTAAATGAAAAACAGTTCATTCTAAAAATATTGCTTGACTAAGAATAATTTCAATGTGCAGCGGTTTAGCAAAATTGTGCTCTTCGCATCTCACAAAGTTCTTTTTGAATTTTTTTTTTCTGATTGGCCCGTTGAAGGCACATAATTCCAGTGTTCAAATCTTCTGTTTTCTTGTTGTCTGTGGGTAAAATGTGGAACATTTTGTTTTAGAAAATCATTTATCAGGTATTTTATGAGTATGAGTCACTGTTCACATCTAGAAAGGGTAGATCTGTCTTTTTTACTGTGGTAAACATTTGCGTCAGAAACTTAGAAACAAACAAAAAAAAAGACTGTATTGTTTAGGAAAATTGGAATATCAGGATAAATAAGGAGATTCATGCTGTGAATGCTTCAGTGTTTTTTCAGGCCAGGATGTGAATATTTGTTTCAGTAAAACTCTTTGGAAGAAGGATTTGCTAACACAGCATCTCGCTTTCTTCATATGCTGGAATCTGAAACAGAAACAACGTCTGTGTGTTTGCACAGATGTCTGACATCTCACTTTGTACAAATTGCATGAAACTCTTAGTTCAGTAGATTTCTGGAGCCTTCAACAAATAGGGTAAAAAATAAAGCCTGAAGTATTTTATTATTTGTCATTTTTACCCAATGGTGAGTAAAAGGTTGTTGACAGTGACCATGTCTCAATCTAAATAGTATTTGAAAAATGTTTTATTTTCTGTTTCCTTTTCCTTATTACTAAAACAGGGTGTGTTAGCTGTGTGCTGTATTTGTCCAATCAGTGTTATTAACTTCATAAATATGCAAACATGAAATTACAAAGATAAGAAAATTAAGAGGGTTTACAAATGTAAATTCGCAAAAGCTGACTATTAATTACCATTCCAGGATAATATATGAAATATGGTGTTTGTGTCTTAAATATGGAACAACATGACCCAGGATAATGTTTGCCCAGGGTTAAGAATGACAATTTCAAGCGTGAAAAGTCAACTTGGATCCCAAAATGAGTCCTCTGATATTAAAAACTCTGAATAAGTCTGAAAGCATGAGTGATTTCTCATTAAAGTGTTTGTTTATTCATTGCCTCCTGTTTCTGATTTGTTCTTTTTTTTCCACTTTGAAAGTCCAAATACTCATCTAGACTAAACATTGTGTGAAGAAAATGTGAGTGGTGCTTGCACTGTACAAAAGTCACTGCCATGACACTAAGTTATAACATTAACTAAGTTAATGTTATAATAGTATTTAATAGATCATTAACATAGTGTATGTCATGATCACCAGCTGGAGTGCCCTGGTTGTTCACTAGAGGGCACTCCACCCCGGACTATTGTTATTCCCTCATAGACTACATTTCCCATAACCCATTGCCCACACTCATTATCGCTGATTACTTCCACCTGTGTGTCATTACCTTGTTTAGCTCACCCTTTATAAGCCTGGATTGTAATTGTGGATTACCCTTATAATAAACTATTTTAGCATTTGGATCCTCAGCGTTCGTGTCTCTATGCAGTACATGGCAGAGTAAAAGTAGTTAACGTGCACTTTATTTATTATATATAGATTATTTATACATAATGACTAAAATGTTCTTCAAAGTTAAACTTTTAATTTGGCATCATCACAAAGTGCAGTTTTTTTTTTTTTTTATCAAAAATCGCCTTTTAAAGTGTGTTGAAAAACATAGACAGTATACACTCACACTAAAGTGGCCTTTTATTTCATTAATATTACATTATTTGGAATATTTATCTAACTTTTTATTTTTTTTTACTTTTTACTTCTTAAAATATACTTTTGAAAATTTGAAGTACACTAAAAGAGTACTAGATATTGCTAGGCTTACAGCTTCAAAATATTATTGCATGTACTCTCCAACTGTTTTATTGTCTTCCAGGCAAAAATCATTATTCAGATCACCTAGAAATCACTCAAGCCCATAGTATACGTTCATGCAGGCGCCACACACTGAAGAATTTCACACAGACTTTCTCCAGTGAGCAGTGCTGCTCATAAAAATGCATTTAACTTCATATAAAATGTTTCATTATCCGTAACCAGGATAATGAAGCTATAGTGGTTGTGGTTTGGAGCTGGTGTGCAGAGCGCCTGGAGGCTGGATCAGGCAGGGCTGGATGGGGAAGGCTTGTGTTTGGACTGGGGTCCCACTTGGGGAAAAGGGACTCAGAGGTGAGACACACAAAGGAAGAAGGCGACCAGGATTAACTCTGTCTCAGCATGCCAAACTTAAGACCGCCCTATATTTCTTCAGCCCTTCACTAAATACTTCCTCATAGGAAAGTATTATCACTTATCAGATTTCTTTAAAATGTATTTTTATTTTACACTTTATTTTACAGGATCCTTCTTATACATTACATGTAGTTACTATAGCAATTACTATTGTGCATAATTACACGCAACTAACACTAAACCAAACCCTAATCCTAACTAAGTACATGTAGTTAATTGTTATTACTCAGTATTTAAATGTATAATTACACTGTAACAAGCTTTTTTACATGTTTCTACACCAGACAGTGGGTGTACATGAAACAAGTGTTTTATCCCTATCAAAACACACTTTTGCGTTCAGCCCAAAACACTACTCAGATAAGTTGTTTACATGACAGTGGCTGATGGAGTAACTGAAAGAATATAAAACACACTTAACAGTTCAGCTTAGAAATGGCTGAAGCTGTTCTATGTTGACATAGTTTGTGTCAGAGTTGTAAGTGTGTGTGTGTGTGTGTGTGTGTGTGTGTGTGATAGTAGGTGCGGGGGTGCAGGGGTGCTATGATGAGTACCAGCTGCTGTTTGTTTACCAAGGGCAGATTCCAGGAAGACACACTCACACATAGGCCTTGGGAGCCTATGTTACTGCACTAGCCCTAAACCTAACCCGTAGAAAAAAACATGCTGACATCATTAAATTTATAGTCATACATGATTTGGCTGACTTGTTAGCATTTTAAATATTGAGAACCACATCAAATCACATGGGTTTTCAACATGATTCACCATATTTTTGAGGACATTTTCATTTATTTAGTCTCACAAGTATAGCCAAATCTACACACACACACACACACACACACACACACACACACACACACACACACACACACACACACACACACACACACACACACACACACACACACACACACACACACACACACACACACACACACACACACACACACACACACACACAAAAGGAGTGAGATAAGGCAAACAAAGGGTGTAGTTAGGGTGACTGATATGTGATAAATTGTAATCCAAGTGCAGATTTATTGTGTGACAAAGTAACAAACTACAGCACCAAGAACACAAAATGGCTTTACTGAAAGCTTGACTTGAACATGATTTGACAAAACCTTTCATGAACTTACTAAACTTGTTATAGTGAATATTCAATGCTCGACAACAGACAAGATAAATACGAGGGTATTTATTTATACAAAGACAAATTACTTAAATTAGGAACACTTGAGCTGAATTTAAAATGTATGTGCTGAATTCAATGAAAACTTACTTTTCAAGTGCTTTTTATTGGTATCTCTGTGTTATATAAATACCTTCACGGACATACTACATCTATAATTTTGGCATCATTCTTTGAATATTTGTTTTTCAATGAAAGGACCCTTTTCACATTTCTGGGGCTCTCAGAAGTGTAAGTCTTCAGAGGGAAAACTTCTATAGTGGTGAACAGGATACGACAGCTAATATACTTTCTGCATTCCCATTTGCTCCAATAGCAAAAAAAAAAAAAAAAAAAAAAAAAAAAAAAAAAAATCCATGATAGCATTTCCATGACTTTGTAAAAGAGGAAAAAATATAGAAAGATTAATTACAGCAGTCAGAAGAGAGAATGATGTCAAAGTTGCCATAATTTTCCCAACTGCTGTACTAGAGACACCCTTGCAGCAGTTAATTTTTCTTCTCTAATTTACTGGCAAAGTAATAACACAAAGTATAGCAGTATAAATGTAGATTTACATTTTTTTAAACATGATATGAAAACCTTTCCTAGATTTGCAATGTTGAGTCAAGTCAAGTCAAGTCATCTTCATTTATATAACGCTTTTAACAATGCAATGTAGATTGTTCCAAAGCGGCTTTACTGTGATAATAGGAAATTAAAGTGTTTTGGCTTTACATCAGCTCAAGAATAAAGTTATTGTCCAGCTAAAGTTAGTTTTGATTGATTCACTTCCGTCGCAACGATCATTAGTTATTAACTTAGGGGTCGCTAACACGACACCGTTTTAACAGAAAACTCTTAAAGGAGAAGTTCACTTTTAAAAAAACTTTTGTTGATAATTTACTCACCCCCATGTCATCCAAGATGTCCATGTCTTTCTTTCTTCAGTCGAAAAGAAATTAAGGTTTTTGATGAAAACATTCCAGGATTTCCCCCCATATTATAGAGTCCAATGGGACCCAAACGGTTCAAGGTCCAAATGACAGTTTCAGTGCAGCTTCAAAGGGCTTTAAATGATACCAGACGATGAATAAGGGTCTTATCTAGCGAAACGATCGGTCATTTCAAAAATAAATAAAAAAGTTTAAGTTTTATAAGCACAAATGTTCGCCTTGCTCTGTTCTGTGATGCGCGTTCGTGACGTCACGTAATACGCAATTACGTTGAAAAGGTCACGCTTGATGTGTTTACAAATGTGCGGAAGGAGGACCATATACACATTTTCAAATGTATTTGTGTCAGTTTATCGTTTAAAATGCCCATTTCGTGTGCGTATCCTGGGTGTTTTAATATTAAAAAGCCAAATAGAACATTTTCTTCAGGACAGAAATTTTTCAAGCGTGACCTTTTCAACGTAATTGCGTATTACGTGACGTCACGAACGCGCATCACAGAACAGAGCAAGGCGAACATTTGTGCTTATAAAACTTAAACTTTTTTATTTATTTTTGAAATGACCGATCGTTTCGCTAGATAAGACCCTTATTCATCGTCTGGTATCGTTTAAAGCCCTTTGAAGCTGCACTGAAACTATCATTTGGACCTTGAACCGTTTGGGTCCCAATGGACTCTATAATATGGGGGGAAATCCTGGAATGTTTTCATCAAAAACCTTAATTTCTTTTCAACTGAAGAAAGACAGACATGGACATCTTGGATGACATGGGGGTGAGTAAATTATCAACAAAAGTTTTTTTAAAAGTGAACTTCTCCTTTAAGTTCTTTCTGCGCAAACTTCAAAAAACACGAACCAGTGAGATAGATACTAGACACGTGACTTTCCAGGGACTCCAGATGAAAATTAGTCTGTACGGCTAAATCTGGCTCATTTACATTTGGACATTGTCCTTATGTTCATTAATGTGCATTGTCCCTTTTAAATAAACAAACAAACAAACAAACAAACAAATGAAAGATTGGTATCAAAGAGCACACCCAGGTTCCTAACCGACGACGAAGACTTAACAGAGCAGCCATCAAGTGTTTGACAGTATTCTAGGTTATTACGTGAGGAAGTTTTTTGTCCAATAATTAGAATCTCTTTTTTTTTAGAATTAGTAGTAGGAAATTACTAGTCATCCAATTTTTTATATCAGCTAGGCCTATGCATTCCGTTAATTTTGTGAATTGGTAAGTTTCGTCGGGGTGTGAAGAGATATAGAGCTGAGTATCATCAGCATAACAGTGAAAACTAATGCCATGCTTCCTAATGATATCTTCTAATGGTAGCATGTACAGAGTGAACAGCAACGGTCCTAGTACTGAGCCTTGAGGTACACCATACTGAAGTTGTGATCGATGAGACATCTCTTCATTTACTGCTACAAACTGATAACGGTCAGATAAGTATGATTTAAACCATGCTAATGCAATTCCACTAATGCCAACATCATTTTCGAGTCTATTTAAAAGAATGTTATCAAATGCAGCACTAAGATCGAGTAACACTAATAGAGGGATACAACCACGATCGAATGATAAGAGCAAATCATTTGTGACTCTAATGAGAGCAGTCTCGGTACTATGGTACGGTCTAAATCCTGACTGGAAATCCTCGCAGATATCATTTCTTTCTAAAAAGGAACATAGTTGTGAGGATACTGCCTTTTCTAGTATCTTTGACAGAAATATACTAGAACTGTGTTAACTCGTCATCACAGTCTTTGAAAAGGGTCCATAACATATAGTAGCAACATGGTGTGAGAATCTGTGACATGGTACAGGAACTGGCTGTGGCTGTGCCTAAGACTGTGACATCAATGACATGAACTGGATCCATTACAGACAATGGTATGGGCAAGTCAAGTCAAGTCATCTTCATTTATATAGCGCTTTTAACAATGTAGATTGTTTCAAAGCAGCTTTACAGAAATAAGCGTATAATTTAAGGTAACAGAGATTGTTTTGGCTTTATAGCGGTTCTTTAATAAAGTTATTTTCCAGCTAAGTTAGTTTTGATTGATTTGCTTCCGTCGCAACGATCATTTGTTATTAAATTAGGGGCTGCTAAGACGACACCATTCTCTCTACACAGACTTTAAATGTGAACCTGTGATAAACGCTGATGGCGTTCACATGCGCAAATTGGTTCTATAGTTATGTGCGTTTGAATATATGTGCGCAGGTTGGGAATTCCCTACAAGCCAAGCCTAAACAAAGTACTTGTCTTTCCTTATAAATTTTGATAAAGAATTTTATTTTATTTTGTCACTTCGGGGTAGGAACGCGAAACGAATTTTCCCGACAACGCCTTATCTGTAGAGTGGTAACGGGATCCTCCATAGGGAGAGACTAGTTGGCACTTCAGCACTGTGTTGTCATCGGGTCCAGGCGAAGGTCCTTCGTCAGATCTGGATACGGCCTGGATCCGGCAGGCTGCGGGAAAACCTCGGGATAAACACAGACACTAAAATTAGCATAGATGCCATTCTTCTCATGATGTAACGAGTACATCAGGATTTATGGGAAGTGTTCCCGGTTCCGGCTGACCTAATCTATGCAGCCTAACATTGAATTATAGAAGTCTATAATGAATTATGTGAATGCTAGGTCAAAGAGATGTGTCTTTAATCTGGCTTTGAACTGACAGAGTGTGTCTGCTTCCCGGACAATGTTAGGAAGACTGTTCCAAAGTTTTGGTGCTAAATAGAAAAGGATCTACCGCCAGTAGTCGATTTTGATATTCTAGGTATTATCATGTGGCCAGAATTTTGAGATCGCAATAGACGTGAAGGACTATAATGTGTTAAGAGATCGCTCAAGTACTGGGGAGCTAAACCATTTAGTGCTTTGTAAGTAATCAGCAATATTTTAAAAAGTATGCAATGTTTAATAGGGAGCCAGTGCAGTGTTGACAGAACTGGGCTAATATGGTCATACTTCCTGGTTCTGGTAAGAACTCGAGCTGCTGCATTTTGAACTAGCTGTAGTTAGACCATGGGTGGGCAACTCTGGCTTTTGAGGTGCCCTAACACCCATTAGCACTCGCACCAGTGGCTCCACCTGAAGACCTTGATTAGCTTGTTCACATTTGTTTGATTAGGGTTGGAGCTAAACTCCAGTACAAGTATATTCATAAAACAGTGGACCTGGTGTTGTTCCAGATTGGTGATGGGCACTGGTGGATGGGGCTCACTGCTTGTGGCCCAACGGAGCATGTGCCTCACATGCCTTGTCGGCAATCCTGTCCTGCCTCTGTGACATGACTGGGGACATGAGAAGTATCTGTGACCAGGCTCAACCAAGTCAGGAAACCTGGGGCCGGCCGAGAGTTGGTCAGAAACTGGGGCAACTGTGACCTGGTCAGTGAGACAAGAACCCTCCTCCTCCATGTGCATGGAAAGAGCAGCCGAGATTCCCCAGGATTATGGGCTGTATTGATGTCAGTGGGTGTATACAAGTTACTTTCTTGACCATAGCATCCTCTTAGAGAGATTGAGACACTGGGTGGGGATATCGGAAACTGTTTTAGACTGGTTTTTATCTTATTTGTCGGATAGGAGGTTCTACGTGTCCCTGAATAATTGCACGTCTTCTTATTCTACTGTGAAGTATGGTGTGCCACAGGGGTCGGTCTTGGGACCAATTTTATTTTCATTATATATGCTTCCTTTAGGGCACATTATTCGAAGACATGGTGTCTCTTTCCATTTTTATAAAAATTATACAGAGTTTTACCTGCCCATTAAGGGTGACATATTATGCCCCTTTTCAAAAGATGCAATATAAATCTATGATGTCCCCAGAATGTGTCTGTGAAATTTCAATACCCCCTAGATAATTGATTATAGCTTGTCAAAGTTGCCCCTTTTTGGGTGTGACCAATATTGTGCCATTTTTGTGTGTGTCCCTTTAAATTCAAATGAGCTGATGTTCCCCGCCCCTGTTCAGAAGGCAGCAGATCCCTTACACAAGCTTCAGATACTCTGGCAATAACAAACAAGAATTTCAGTCAAATAGCGAAGTACAGCCTTACAGAGAGACTCAGGAAGAGGCTCAACTTTTAGACACACCTGGACATTTCTGTTATCTTAGTTGACAGTTCCCTGAGGCCTTTATAAGACAGCAATGACATTTTTTTGTCAAATAGTGTTCTGTGCTCGTTTGTGCAGCAACGACAGAACAGTTTGCATGCTTTGCTCGAACACTTGACATTGCGTTAAGAACTGGTTACACTGTTGTCGCGTGCGTAAACCAAATAACGGCGCAGCGAGTGGAAATGTGCAGATTAAGAGCCGGTAATATTATAATAATAACCCTTTCCTACGTCAGAAGGGGAGCAAAATCAGACCGGCTTAATTTTTGACATGCCTGCAGAGAAAGGCTCACCAAAACAAAGTTACTGGGTTGCACTTTTCACGTTTTCAGGGTTGGTAGATGCACAGGGGACCCAATGTTAGCACTTAAACATGGAAAAAGTCTGATTTTCATGATATGTCCCCTTTATATCCCCTGACCCTGATCAATGTTAACTTCATTGAAGGACTGTCTTGGTGACTTAAAAAACTGGATCCCTAACAATTTTCTTCAGTTGAACTCAGACAAAACTGAGATCCTCGTCATTGGCCTCCGGCATTTGACAAATCAGATTCTGCCCTTTACTAGTTCCTTTGGCCTGTCAGATCTCAATAAGCCAGTGGCAAATAATCTTGGTGTCTGGTTTGACAGTGATTTATGTTTTGCGCAGCACACTACTTGTGCAATCATGTTTTTATCATCTTAGAAACATTTAAAAAATCTGACCCTTTTTAACTTTTAAAGATACTGAGACCATTTTACACGTTTTTATTTCATCACGTTTGGACTACTGCAACAGTCTTTTTACCTGCCTGAATAAAAAATCTATTGATTGGCTCCAGTGTGTTCAGAACTCAGCTGCAAGGCTTTTAACCAGAACCAAGAAACGTGATCATATCACTCCTGTTTCCTGCATTACACTGACTCCCAGTATGTTTTAGAATTGATTTTAAGATGTTACTGATTACATTTACATGGTTTTGCCCTGCTATATCGCAGACCTACTAGTATCTTACACGCCAGCTCTTACCCTGAGATCCTCGGGCAAAGGGCTTTTGTCTGTTCCAGAGACAAGACTGAAATCGAGACGAGACATTTGCAGCATCAGAAGAAAGGAGATCTACCAGTCGGCTGAATCAACTTTTTAAAATCCCTTCTTAAAACATACTTCTATCGCAGAGCCTTCCCTGAATTTATTTGAAGTACAATTTCGGAAATTACTTTTATTTCTCAAATGTCTGTTGTTTTACCTCTCTTTATGTTTTAACCATGGACTTTAAAAAAATATGGACAACGCACCTTCACTCTATTCCATTGTAGTAAGTGAAGCCGACAGTGTCCCAATATGGTGCTGACATCTTGTGCCTCGAGTCTGCGCAGTAGTGAGTGCGAAGCGCCTTGATATCAAGGCTCCGCCTACACTTCTGCAGAATCGGTTAGTACATTTTATGTAGGTGTTAAATAAAGTCATGAAAATGTAGAAATTAAAGTTTAAGCATCAATCTCCTCCTGAAGATCTTGAAAAAAGCCAGTTGGCTCCTCAGTGATTAATCATGACGTCACATACCCGTTTTTATAGCATCAAATAACTAAACAAAACCAAACTTATTTAAAGAACGAACACTTGAACTAACATCAGCATAATGAAAACTGCCTAAAATTACAGACACCATCTTTAGAAAAAAATTATTTGTTGTGTAATTTGATTGTTTAATTTGTCTCATGTTCATAAGAAAGAGTGGACTATACAGGGAATTACATTGGCAAAATGGCCCGCAGTCATTACATGGCACAGCATTGGGAATAGGAAGCACATTCTTACAGAGCTCAAATGAGTAGTACATCCAAATAGGCAGTATTCATAAAAGTATGCAAACATATTCATATACTTTTTTATCGCAATTCTTGAGTGCACATCCATTGGACACTTAACCATGAGACTGTGAGAGGAGTCATCATATTTGGAAATGGCAGCGAACAGTAATGTGGCTGACATTTGTAGGTCACATTAAATCATACACACCCATGCTGACTTTGTGGAATGTTCATGATTAAATGACAGTGACATCACACTGACAGTATGCAATTCCTAATACAGTTTCTACATCTGGGGAACAATCGATTAACAAAGACAAGAGAAGATGATGAGAACTTAAAAAACTAACATTTCAAATTAAAAGACGGTTAACATAACAAATGAAAACGAGGAAAGACCAACTAAAGCACTGACCAGAAAAATTATGGAATGAACCAATAAAACTAAAAACATATGTAAAAAATATATTTTATTTAAATTTTGCTAATAGCTTTCGAATGTGATCTTTTTATATAGCTAAGACTGATCACTGCATGTTCAGAAATTCAATACATATTAAATATGTTAATATTCATCGTAAACGTCATCATAAAGTACTGTATATGATTACTCATTTAGAAGAATCACATTTTAAAAGCTAACAGATTGGTATCTCTTCTAGTTTTGCACACACACGCACACACACACACACACACACACACACACACACACACACACACACACACACACACACACACACACACACACACACACACACACACACACACACACACACACACACACACACACACATCTTTCAGTATCTTACTTAAAATAAACATCTTGTTTTTTTTTTTGTTTTGTTTTTTTACAACAAAACCAATGAAACTAGATCCATATGAAATGATACGGAACAGGCAGAGATCTGGTAATACTAAACCATTACCAAAGGCATTCTTTCCTTGAGCTTTAACCTCCAGCAAGAATAAAACTCTGAATATGAGGAAGAAAAAGAAAACAGTCGCAGCCCAGGGGACTGTGGGTAGAAAACATCTATAAGTACTTCATTGTTCTGATTAGAAATTAAAATTCAGCAGCAACACAGTGCTTTTGGTTCAATATTTTGGTTTATACTTCTGTGGTTTGGGTATGTTTTATGCTTCAGCATGGTATTTTGTCATGAGTCATGACTTATGTTCATGGATGGACTACAGTTAAAGGTTCAAACTGTTCACCAGCAAATATCCCTGCATTCTTGTGGAGTTGGAAGTAGAAAAGGTAGATTGCGTTTCTTTGTATATTGCTACAGACTTTGATTATTCTTCCACATGGCAGAAGGAGAAAGAGACTTTCTGTTCTAATGACACAGGAAATACCAAATCTCAACCAGCTTGTTTAACCACCAACCCTCTAACTTCCTCAATCATCCAAAATTGAATGTCAGCACTCAGCAGTATACAGACAGCTGAGAAAGACCAGACTACTGGTCTTTAGAGTACCTAAAAAATGAAACCGCAGTTGTTGTCATAAGGCGGATCTGATGTGGAAAAAAAAGACTTTTGTACAGTCAGGTTAAATAAATCTTATTAAACAATATTTTTGATTTGAATAAAACCAGTTAACGTAGATGTTACACCTCATGAAGCACATTTTAGGTTACCTGAATGTTGCTACACTAACCTAAATGTGACTGATTAGTATCTAACAGTTTAATCATTTATGCAACTAATCAAAACAAGTAATAAAAACTCGGTGAGTGTTTTAGCGCAATTTTCTGACCTCATGGGATAACAACACTAAGAGATAGTAAATCTTTTCCTGGATTTTTTTTTTTTTTTTTTGGTGCGTTCCCGAGATTAGACCTTCCTTAACATAATGCCGAAAACCCGAAGTCTCTAGGTGGTCTGGTTGAGGAGTAGATAGAAGTGCAAGATTGGTGCGCACAGACAGAACAGAAATCATGAGTTAACAATCGCAATTTTGTCCGGTGGAAAATTGCGCTAAAAAGGCACACACATTTGAAGGTGCTGTATGTAACTTTTCACTCTACTAAAGTATAAAATAATATCATAATATGTTTGCAGATATTTACGAAACATGCTGAGTTCACATACTCGTTTCTCTGAAAAACACTTCTACAGTCAGTTATTTTACTTTAAAATGTGTGTTCGGTGTTGGAATGTCTGTTTTTGTTTTGGTCTGTGTGACTCCACCCACTGCCAGTTCACCCAATAGTATTTTGACACCATGGGATGCCAGTTGGCAGGAAACACAGCGTATTGCAAACAAACTGGGTCAGAGATGGCAGATTCTACCCAACCTAAAAAGCCTCGGTATCCATCTAAGAAATCTCTATGAACGAGAGCATATTGAAACACAGATAAATCAACTTATCAACTTACATTGTGTAAGTCTGCTCGGCTTTCACTAGCCGCGTTTCCATTACCCTTCAAATAATGCAAATTGAAATTGCGAATTGAAAATACACCCAATGGAAACACGTCAATTTCGCAAAAACTCCCATTTATCGCAAAAAAGTTTTTACGCCTGCATGAGGTGGTTTTTCAGTCAGTTCGAAAAAGGAAACAGTTTATGCGCATTTACAGGTCACCTGACGTAGATGACGCGGAATGTTTTGGACAGAAGACGAGACAGAGTTCTTTATGAAATTCATAGAAGACAAAAAAATTGCAGGAATACTGATTGTAAAACTCAAAGAAATACCTTAACCAAGAGGTGGGAGAGGGAGAAACACCTCATATGTGCCACTCACAAGTATAAGGGGCTTTCCTTACAATTAATGCTTAACACGCCTACGTGCCCTTCCATTAAAAATAATGACGAGTGCGTTGGCTGGGATATATATATATATATAAACCATATAAACCTACCAACATCCGTTGCCATGATTGGAATGACTGATCGCGAGAGGAAAAAATTACGTTTTAGTCGCATAACATCGGAAACACCGTCATTTCGCAATATTTTTTCATTGACATTTAGAAAAAAATCACAAAACTTTTGCAAAAATCTGTAATGGAAACATGCCTACTGTCAATTGCGCTCGTTCTTGTTGCGTGTCCTCAAACTGGCAACCCGCGTGAGCGTGGAGTCTGAGGAGGAGGGGGCGGGATAAACGTCTCCGATATTTTGAATTTGGACTGCAGTACCTATTTCGATCACTAGCTGTCATCTTACCGACTGCACCTTTAATCTTGTTTGCTTGCATGCCCAGAGACAAAAATTGCAAAATGGAAATATTCAGAAAATATTTTCAGAATCAAGACTTCTGTATTTTACATTTACAGAAACATCAAACATTTTTGGAGAGTTATTGAGGTTGTTGCACATTCAGAAAATACATCTGAATTGTCATTACTTTTTTTTTTTAAAGGTTCTAATCAGAACCATAAAAATAAAACCTTTTTAAGCAGGCTATGACACTGAACTTTTGTATATGTGTTTTAAATCCAGGAATCAAAAGAATGATGAACCCATAATGACACATCATTTTTTATATATATATATATATATATATATATATATATATATATATATATTTAAAGAAACTCTAATCCAAAATGATTCTCCACTATTGAATTTTACTTTATTTTTAAGAGTGAAGGAACCTTCATTACAAAAAAAAAAAAAAAAAAACACAAAAAGAGTTTCATGCTTGGGAAATTTAAGATTTCCAGCATTTATCAGAAATGCAATAACAACCCAACTTGGACTGTAGTCTGTCCAGAATATCTGTGAGTCTAAACATTCAGGTCATTTTTCAGTCGGCTTAACCTCGATCCATGACTCCGAATGATCAGAGAGATGAGTTCATGTTTATCCTTGAGTCCGGAGGAGATGTCCAGAGTTTCCTGCAGGGTGTCTCTCACATTATACATGGGGTTGATAAAGTTATTGGTGAACTCATTCTCCTCTCTTTGCTCCGTCTCCTGGCTTTGCTTGAATTTTGTCTCCAACTCCAGAAGAGATTTCTCCACGTTTGTAAATGCATCACTGATCTGTACAATCTCCCTCTTCAGGTATTTCCCGTAACTGTCCTCGCCGTCCAGGTCGTAGGAAATGCTCTTCCCAAGGCTCTCCAGAACGCGCGCTGCGTCTTCAATCTGTTGTTTAATGATGATAAAATCCTCTCGAATGAGCGAGTCCTGGTCTTCCTCCAGTGGACATGGTCTGCGGTCGATCCATTTGAAAAGCATCTGGCATTTCTCCAGGTCTTCGGTCTCCTCGTAATCACCGTCCGGGACGAAGAAGTGGTGAAAAGTCCCGTTGGACATTTCAGGGAGCAAAGGTCCCGTGTAGACCATACCGTAGAGCGGCAATAAAAACAGACCAAGTGTAAAGGCTAACATGATAGATAGCTTCTGTCCACTCCGTAGGTCTGACTGACCTGACAGAGACGATGTCCACATCTGGAATTCTTCATATGAGTATGCGCGCTAGAGGAGACGCTCATGGCTGTAATCTGAGTCCAACGCGCTTTTACGCACTCTCAAATTACCTCACTGAGCAAATAAGCACAGTGAAAAAAAAAAAAAAAAGAGAGAGAGAGAGCTTTTAAACTTACTTTTTTACGTATATGCGTAACACTGTAATAACTCTTATTGGTTATATTATAATTGATATGATTGGTCATAAACAAACATTGTATTTTACAGCAATAATGATATAGAGTGAAGAGAGAAACTAATAAAAATCAGCATGAATTTATTTGATCCTATGCGGGATGACTATGGTCAGAAAGTGTCCCACTTTACCTGTTTTCACACACTATTATATTATATTATATTATATTATATTATATTATATTATATTATATTATATTATATTATATTATATTATATTATATATTGGTCTCATTATACTTTTGAATGGATATTGTGTGATGTCCCTCAATGCAAATGGATGTGAATCTGTTTGAAAATGTTTAACATTATCACATCTGTCAAAATTGGCAGCATTCAGCATTCTTTCTGCTTATGAAAACGCTTTGTCAGCTGTGTGCCAGGATAAAATACACATCAGACCATTTCACGGATGATAAAGCATTACAAACATCACTCAAGCACATAAGTTAATAAAGAAGTGAGATAATAATGAACCAAATGCTAAGCCAAGTAAATATAACACATTTTTGACAGTCACCATTACTGTCCTTCATATCCTAAATAAACAACTTGATTAATTTGATTAAATAAAACATGACGATAGATAGATAGATAGATAGATAGATAGATAGATAGATAGATAGATAGATAGATAGATAGATAGATAGATAGATAGATAGATAGATACCTGTGGGGAAATGCATGAAGACAAATGTGAGTAATATAATGACTAATAGACCCCTCGACCCATGTCTTCACTCATAAGCATTTTTTAACCTGTTAAAAACTCAATGATTAACATGATTAACATGTGAGGTGTCTGAACTAGATATACTGGAGCCTAACTACCAGTTCGATCAGATTCAAACTAAAGAAACATGGAGCACAATAGTCACTCTGTGGGAACCTTCCAGGTTGGGGACTATGTGGTGTTTGCCCTTCTGTTTGTGGTCTCTTCAAGTATTGGGGTCTTCTTCGCCATCAAAGAGAGGAAAAAACCTTCATCTAAAGATTTTCTGGTTGGGGGCCGTCAGATGACTTGCGGGCCGGTGGCCCTTTCTCTCACCGCCAGCTTCATGTCTGCAGTGACAGTGATTGGGGCCCCATCAGATGTGTACAGATACGGGGCCTCTTATGTCATCTTTGGGGTCGCCTACACATTTGTGGTGTTTTTAACCGCAGAGCTTTTCCTGCCTGTGTTCTACAGATCAGGCATCACCAGTACATACGAGGTACGAATGTGCATTTCAAATTTGCTTTTGTCGTCAAAGATTACATGTGTTTCATATCGAGACAACTCTTACTCTTGAACCGAATAATAATACACATACACTTAAAAATATTTAGGGCTAAATTTAAGATTTATGTATTCGAATTGAAGATACAATTTCCATCTGGATTACAGTTTTAACATACAAAGTAATAAACTCAACATGATCTATTTGTAAATAATAAGTAATGAACTCAACATGATATATTTGTAAATAATAACTGAATATTGTTTGTTCCAAAGCTAGCTATATTTTAGCCACGTTTTTGACAGATTTATGCTGATTCCAAGGAATTTGAATAAATGCATTAATAAAAAATAAAAAACATTTAAATAAAATCAAATGGATGCAAATAGTTAATAATACAATCAAATATGCCATGTTTTTTGAGTGCAGAAATCTTACCTTTTTCATTTATGTATGACTGACAAATATGCATCACATTAAAGGAAGAAACATTTTTGTTCACCCCAAAAAATAAAATTTCTGTCATTAATTACTCACCCTCATGTCATTCCAAACACGTAAGGCTTTTGTTCATCTTCTGAACACAAATGAAAATCTTTTTGATGAAATCTAGAGCGTTCCGTCCCTCCATTGACAGTTATGCAACTACCACTTTGACAATTCAAAAAGTTCATAAAGAGATCGTAAAAATAATCCATTTGAATTGAGCGGTTTAGTAAAAAATTCTGAAGAATCAAAAGCGAAGAGTCAAAAGCGTCAGTATATGATGCCTTGGGATGAGATCGGGCTGGATGAACAGATTTAATTTAGGCTTTTATTCACATATAAACATTGATCAGCAAACGTAAACAGAAGCTCAACCGAACCTCCTTGACACGCAAGAAAAAACCTCTTGCAGAAGCTCAGACATGATGCGTAACACAAGAATGAACCTCATTGGTTCTTGCTGAAGCTCAAACGTGATGCGCGTTAAGGGTTTTCTGTTGGAACGGTGTCGTGTTAGCGGCCCCTAATTTAATAACTAATGATCTTTGCAACGGAAGTGAATCAATCAAAGCTAACTTTGGCTGGACAATAACTTTATTCTCGAGCTGCTGTAAAGGGGGAGGAGGAGGTGTTGGGATGACAAGGAGGGAGGCTTGAGCTAATTGCACAGTCTATTTCTGTTGCCTCAAAATAGCAACGCGCCAACAATGCGCCTGAACACACCTCGTTTTCAAACCAGCAGCCCATGGGCACACAAATGGGCGCAAATGCATTTGCTATTTAAACAACGAGGCGCAGGATGTGAAAATGATAACCGCGTCGGACTGAAACTAGCCAAAAACACTTGCGTCGCGCTTGGTGCTGCATTGCGCCGGGTGTAAGATAGGGAACCTGTGTCTCATTAAAGCTTTCGGTTTTGGAACGACATGAGGGCGAGTAATTAATGACAGAATTTTCATTTTTGGGTGAACTAATCCTTTAAGTTTATTAGTTTATGTTAAAACTGTAATCCAAATGAATAGAAATGTATGCAATTCAACTACATAAATCTTAAATTAGACCTTTATATTTTTTGTGTAGTGTGCCTTTTTATACTACACTGTAATAATATTTGTCAGTAATCTCAAAATGTTTAAAATGTACTTTGTTTTGTCAAATATAATTTGTCAAATATTATATTAGTTTTGTCAATCAAACTGATAATGACTTACACAAATGAAAAATAAATATTTTTTTTATGGTAACTTTTATGGCACATTTTTACTCTTTACAATACATTAATATTACATGATCACATTATTGCATAATATATTAAAATTACCATATTCAAATCAGAAATATAGCAAATGTCTAATACAGGACAGAAATTAAGTACTGAGTTGGGATGATCCCTGTCAGGTGTGATGTTGGCCAGATGTTGCTAGGCTTTTGGAGGTCATGACTTTTAGTAATAAATCACAGTCAGCTGTATTATGCAAGTTAGGGCCCATCATGATACTTATTTGTTCTGATTTGTAATTTGTGTTTTTCTCACAGTATTTGGAATTGCGTTTTGGTAAGCTTGTTCGTGTTTCAGCCACTCTAATTTATATAATTCAAACGGTGAGTGTGATTCAATGTTCATACATTTAAAATGCATATTATGTAGTTTGGTTTTTGACACATTTGTATGCTGATTGTTCTATTGTTTACTCCTCAGATTCTGTACACTGGTGTGGTAGTTTATGCCCCTGCTTTAGCTCTGAATCAAGGTTAGTCTGCATTCATCACAAAGAAATAAAATACCTTGACATGAACCTGACATGAACCTGAGCGGGTTGTTTAAAACATTTTTTTTGAGACTCTTTTGGAGAATGGTTTTGTGAATGGATTTCCCATGTGAAAAAGAAATGCACTTAATTGTATTTAATGTGCACTTGTAGTGTACTTCAAATCTTATACTTAATCTTATATTTAAATATAAGAAAAAATATATATTTAATATTAATGAAATAATATTCCACTGAAGTGTACTTAATGAGAGTCAACTTTCATGACAATGTTCCCGAACGCTTTTAAAAAGTTTACTTTGTAACAATGTCAAATTAAAGGTTTTATATTACAGTTTTTCTCATTTTTAAAAACAGTCTTTTCTTTTCATTTTCTAAACTGTAAGTTCATTCGTCAACTGTTTGCTTGAACATCAGAACTCTATTGCATGTCTGCAAAATGTAGCATCTCACCCAAAACATTTAATTTATGCTTCAAAACCTAGTTAATGTGTCAGTAAATTGCCCAATGCCACCAAAATAAAAAGTGTTTTTGTCATAGTGTGAGCCCAGCGTTAAGGTTGGTTTATGGGGTAAGAGAAGGGTTATCAGTAATTCTAGATTTAAGTACATATATTATTACATGCAGGTCTTTTATAAATGCAAATACAATGTAAAAACATAATAAGTGCACTATATCAAATCATTAATTTAAATGTTAGTACATATTAATTAAAGACATCACCTAATATCAAGTGGGACCTAATATTTTTTATTTATACAGCACATTTATTTTTGTAGAAATGTGTTACATGTAAACTGGAAATTCACAGTTGCTTGTTAATTTTTACATATTATATTCTTCCCCTAACACCACACATTCTTTCATATCTTCATATTGCACTTCCATGACAAGAAACTGTGAATTTCCAGTTTACATGCAACACATTTCTACAAAAATAAACTGCTTTTGCTGTTTAGGGATTTAGACGTTCCTCCATGTTAAAAAATGGTAGTGATTATGCTGGGCAAACTCCATATAGCCTACTGTATGCTTCCAAACTTGACTGGTTGATTGGTAAGACTGGGATTCCTATTTCATTACAATGGCAGACCATTTGCCAGTTTGTTCAGCTTTGATCAACAAGCCACGTGCATTTGCCAGTTTGTTCAGTTTTGATCAACAAGCCATGCGCATTTACAGTAGATTACTTTCATTTAGTCACTAACACCATTGTGTTGAAATCCAGACACTAGGGGTCACCCTTGAGAGCCCCAAACACCACTGAAATATTCAGAAAAGGCCAATGGAATGTCCAGGCCACGTCCACAGACATGCGGGTATATGAGGCGGCCGGCATGCACACACATTTCAGCTTTTTGTCTCTTTACTCTGCAAGCCATCTCTTTACTCTGCAAGAGAAGCAATTCCATTCACCTCTGGAATACAGCATCTGCTGCTGGGTTATCAGCATAAAACAGTGGATAAGTGCAGAGAGCTCCTCTGGGTGCATCAGCAGCATTCTAAAAGAGGCAATTTCCTTTTCAAAAGAGTGAATTCCTCTAAAAGATCTGCACGGCAGATTGCGTCTTTCTCTCTCCCTCGGAAGGGTACGATTGCTGTCTGCACTGTTTAGGCCACGCCCATACAGAAACAGCTTTCGTGGATGCTTTCCCTGCAAGAGCATGCCCATTGGGACGTTGCGGTTGCGACTCTCATTCTTCTTCAAGAGGCCGAGATTGTCCTCACCAGATTCAGATTCTCCCCACCGGATAGGAAGCCTCAGAAACACTGAGGGCGATCTAGGGGACAGAATGAGAGAGATGCCGCCTGGTCACTCCCTGCGCGCCTCTCATTACTCAGCACACTCGTTCCCCTGTTTGAGTTTCTGGATGAGTTTGGCGCCTCACCCTCGAACTAGCTTATTTTCTCATTCAAGGCATGTGAGGAAGGTGGGCTTATGTCTTTTGACGTAGATGACTCATCTGTGCTGCTACCTTCAGGTGTGACAGTGCAGTCTGAGGCTGAAGCGGAGTTGGCAGCCATACTTTCCCGGGCAGGATGATTGGTTCCTGGGGTCGGAGTGTGATGCAGTAGAGGCAGTGAATGTGGTTTAACCTGCCTCCATGGTTCCAGTGAGGGACAGGCTAGGAAGGTGTGAGGAAGCAGCACATCCTCTAAATGCAAACTCCTGGCCTACAGCAAGAGAAGGGGGGCTAGGTGTGAGAAAGCAGAGCGTCGCTCACTGCTAAACCATCCCTGGTATGGCCCAGAGACTAAGGAAACTGCCCTTTTATGCGGAACAGAAATAAACACTTTGAAACAAAACTGAAGATTCTCCTCCCGGCCCTCCTCCGGGTGTGGTGTGGTGTGATCACCACCTCTTGGTTCAGAGCAGCTCCCTCCATCTCTGGGTCACCCACATCATGGCCACTTAGATGGATGTTTAGAGGGTTTAGTGGCAGTCTGAGGGATGGGCTGCGTCACCTTCCTGTGGGGGGCATGACGGGGCGGCCGGGGTGACGTCTCAGGTTATGCAGGGGGATGCCCTCTGTGACGAGCAGACTGGGGTCCAGCCCGCAGCGCCCTTGTGGCGGTGATATCACACCAGGGCAGGATAATCTTGATGGCCTCCATCTGCTTTTGGACTGCCGAGACCTGCTGGGCAAAGTCCTTGAAGAGGCCACCTTGCGAAATGGGGGCATCAAGAAAGCGGACTTTGTCTGCATCCCTCATCTCTGGAGGGTTTAGCCAGGGACGGCGTTCCTGGGCCACCAAGGTGGACATTGTCTGGCCGAGGGCCTGTGCCATGACTTGCACAGTTCCTGCATCAACCCTGGCTCAGAACTACTCTCTTGTAGTTATTTGAGTGCTGGCAATCGCATGCTTTTGAAAGTCCTGGAAGCTGCCTTTCTAGAAACACTGTGAGCCTTAGCAACTAGGGCTGCCATCGTCTTACAGGCCTTGGACAGGAGACGTGGCCGGTTTCACCACAACTGCACGCTCCACTTGGGGAATCTCCACGTAACCCCTGGCGGCCACACCATTGAAGGTAGTGAGAGTGGAGGAGGTTGTGAAGCGATTCTGGACCTCCTTGTGCACTTTCGTGAAGAAAGGCACTTTGGCATGACACGGCTGTGAACCACTTACCCAGGAACCACTTATCCAACCGCAAGCACTCAGGACAAGGTGGAGGGTTCAGAAGAGGGGACTCTTGCCTTCACGAAGAAGGAGAGTCACAACTGTAAAGCCGACATGGTTATGCTCTCGCAGTGACAACATGAACCATCCATCAATGCCATCTCAGCATGATCGTGGGACATGTGAGACAGCAATCATGGCCGTCGGATGAGGACGAAAAAGCATTTTTGAAAAGAGACTCACCGCCCGTGCTTGCTCTTTTAGTGCCACCATCTTATATACCCTTATGTGCGGGGGAATGGCTTGGCCTGCAATGCATTTTTATAAAACTAAGAGGTGATTGGTACTCCTGAGTGAGACCCCATTTGTCTGTTGACATAATGTCGTAGTGACATTTATGAGCCAATTACTATTTTCTTTTTTTTAGGCTGGTCATTTTTGACTGGGAACACCACAAGTGTAACTTTGTTCCAGTTTGTACAAAATAAAAGCATTTCAAAATAAACTTCCTGGTTAAACATTAAAGCACAACAGTGCAACTTTTTTCCATATTTTGTTGAATATTGACAAAATCATCCTCAATTATTTTTTTTCACTCAAAAACTGAGGTGCATAAGCTTAGATCAATGAGGCCTATGTGGTGATGATATAGCATAACAAGCAGTTTACAAGCAATATTTAAAATGCTGGTCATTTTCAAAGAAGAAAATCACCTAAAATTCTCACAATTTCTGTCTTTTTTTTTTTTAATGTGGAACATGAGAAATTTAGGGAAAAAAATCTCTATAAAGAACAAGCTTCATAAAGAACACAAAATTTCTCTTTTGAGGTTATTCCCAATAAAGTATGGTTCACTAGATACTTAATATGAAAGTTCTTATGCAGTTCCGGACAGACTTTGCCATTTTGACCAGTAGGTACAGTTGATGCAGTTTAATTAAGTGTGTAAAATGTATTCTGTTTGTTAAATTAGACTATCTTTACTGTATGTTTATTGTGACTTTTTATTTTAGTGGTTCTCAACTTTTTTTATTCCAAGCACCCTCTACCCCCCTTGTTCAAAGCCTCTAAACTGATATATAGTCAAGTCAAGTCAAGTCATCTTCATTTATATAGCGCTTTTAACAATGTAGATTGTCTCAAAGCAACTTTACAGAGATAAATGTATAATTTAACGTAAGATTGTTTTGGCTTTATTGCGGTTCTTTAATAAAGTTATTTTCCAGCTAAAGTTAGTTTTGATTGATTCGCTTCCGTCGCAACGATCATTTGTTTTTAAATTAGGGCCACCAAGACGACACCATTCTCTCTACACAGACTTTAAACGCGAACCTGTGAGAAACGCTGATGGCGTTCAGATGCGCAGTAAGAACGGGTTCTATAGTTATGTGCGTTTGAATATATGTGTGCAGGTTTGGAATTCCCTAAAAACCAAGCTTAAACAAATTACTGGAGTTTCCTTACAGTTTTGATTCAGAATTTTATTTTATTTTATTAATTCGGGGTAGATACGCAAATTGAGTTTCCCGATATTGCTTTATCTGTAGAGTGGTAACGGGATCCTCCATAGGGAGAGACTAGTTGGCACTTCAGCACTGCGTTGTCATCGGGTCCAGGCGAAGGTCCTTCGTCAGATCTGGAAACGGCCTGGATCCGGCAGGCTGCGGGAAAACCTTGGGATAAACAAAGACACTAAAATTAGCGTAGATGCCATTCTTCTCATGATGTAACAAGTACATCAGGATTTATGGGAAGTGTTCCCGGTTCCAGCTGACCTAATCTATGCAGCCTAATATTGAATTATAGAAGTCTATAATGTATTATGTGAACGCTATGTCAAAGAGATGTGTCTTTAATCTAGATTTAAACTGACAGAGTGTGTCTGCGTCCCGGACAATGGTAGGAAGGCTGTTCCAAAGTTTTGGTGCTAAATAGGAAAATGATCTACCGCCAGCAGTTGATTTTGATATTCTAGGTATTATCAACTGGCCGGAATTTTGAGATCGCAATAGGCGTGAAGGAGTATAATGCGTTAAGAGCTCGCTCAAGTACTGCAGAGCTAAACCATTTAGTGCTTTGTAAGTAATCAGCAATATTTTAAAATTGATGCGATGTTTAATAGGGAGCCAATGCAGTGTTGACAAAACCGGGCTAATATGGTCATACTTCCTGGTTCTGGTAAGAACTCGAGCTGCTGCGTTTTGAACTAGCTGTAGTTTGTTTATTAAGCGTGCAGGGCAACCACCCAGTAGAGCATTACAATAATCTAGCCTTGAGGTCATGAACGCATGAACTAATTGTTCCGCATTTGTCAATGAGAGCATATGACGTAATTTAGATATATTTTTAAGATGGAAAAATGCGGTTTTACAGATACTAGACACGTGACTTACCCCTAGTACTTCTGTTGTAATAAAAATAAATAAATTTTAAACAAATATTTCAGTTTAATATTGTATATCTCAATTTTATTTGTTTGTTTGTTTATTTATTTTGCATTTTAATGAAGCTCATGTTAACTGAATTGAAATAATCTCAGACTAATCTGGTCATCCCTGGAGGTTTGCTGATGCCCCCTTGTGGGCCCCTGCCTTCTGGTTGATGATTTATATTAAAGTCACATTTAGGAGTCATTCATGCAGAATATCATGTATATAAATATATCCTATTTATTCTTTACCCATCAGTGACAGGATTTGATCTTTGGGGATCCATATTTGCCACTGGCATTGTCTGCACTTTTTACTGCACATTGGTGAGTGTTGAATTAAGATTTGACCTGACTTGATTATGATTGTAATTATGGTTATTATCTTCAATTATAATTGTGATGGTGATGTGATTATGACTGTAATCGATAGTGATTGTGATAACGATTGTGATTGATATTATATTGGTTATCATTATGATTACTATACTATTTATAGTCTTACAGGACTATGAACAGGACTAAGGACACTTCATATGTTAAGTGAACTATGCTATCTTTTTTTGTGAAGGAGCAATCATCATACAAAGCCACAATATCCAGGAGATATTGTCTCAGTTACGTATGTAACCCTCATTCCCTGAAGGAGGGAACGAAGATGTTAGATGCTTTTCACTTTAAAATAATGGTCCAGATCACTAGTAGTTCCTGCAGAGTAACTAGGTAACACTTGAGTAATTAATGATGCATTTTATGACTATATTTAGAGTAAAAATTATATCTGATTACGTCTCAGACACACACTAATGTTCTTTATAATTTGTCAGTTAGTTATAGTTATTAATGAGGATAATCTCATTAAGTAATGATTGAGTACCTAATAAGGAACTATCTCCTTAATTTGAAATTACTTACTGATTAGTTAAGCTTGTTTCTATATTAGTTAATAGTAGTAGCTGAAGTGTTAATGTACTACTCAGTAGTCCTGAATTACTTCCTGCATAGTAACTTATTAATGACGGACCATTATTCTAAAGTGTTACCAAAAAATCTTCTATCATGTGTCATTATATTTATTGAGTTGGTTTATGCGTTTTATGTTTCGCGCTTCAGAAATGTTGTAAATGATGTAATTTCCGGTAAGCGAGCAACGAACAGTGTCCATCGATGCTCCCTGGTTTTTGTGGTGCATTGTGGGATTTTTCAGGGAATAAATGTTACAGTGCACTGGAAGGATTTTGGGATTGAAACAACCTTAAAAATGGCCGACTACCTGATCAGTGCCCTGACTCCTGAACTAGGGAGCTGGTTGAGACACAGCTCCAGGAACAGGATTGGACACCCCTGCTATAGGCTATAGTAAATGCAGAATTGTTTCATGCTGCAATGCATGTTGGCAACTCATGAGCACTTAACATTTCAGCAGTATTGTCCAATACAAATTTCTTTGTTCACACAACAGTGTTTGACTAGTTGGGACATTTGCTGGAATCCTATTGGTCTAACATGGGTTTTTATATATTTTGAAGTAGATCATATTTCTTAATATTTGTGACTTAAGGTTTTGTAAACTGGAAAATATTTTTTTTACAGTGTTGTTTTGTCAATGAAAATAAAGTAAAGTGATCACTTTAAATTGTGTGTTTGTTTGGTAGTGGTGAGGACAATAAATCAAGGACAATTGTGTCTTCCGACATGACTATATTGTGCATATAAAATTAAATGTTTAGACAATAAAAATGAAAAGTATCAATTCCTACACTCTGTTAATATATCAGCATCATACCTATAAAGTATAATCTGTTTCATGAGAAAACATGAACTGTTTGAACTAACTTGGAGAAACCTTGGAGAAATGTTTAAAGTCTTGTGAATGGGGCATTCAGATGGACAAAACAAAAACAAGAGAAACAGTGCCAGTGTGTGTGTGTGTTTAGGGTGGATTGAAGGCTGTGGTCTGGACAGATGCCTTCCAGATGGTGGTGATGGTGGTCGGGTTCCTCACTGTTCTGATCCAGGGAGCGAATAGAGCGGGGGGGATTGAGACTGTTTGGAGCACAGCTCAAACCGGAGGCAGATTGGATGTCTTTGAGTATGTATGTGTTCAGACACTCAATATACTGGTTATACTTAATAAATAAGAACACACTTTATTTAATTTTAGATGTATTATTATTACATGTAATTATTAGAGTGATTATTGATTTATGATTTATGCATTGTTTACCAGCATCAATGAGTACATTTGAATAGTGACACTCTGTAACAGGTTAAAATACTTTTGTGCACATTTTTTTCCAGCTTTGATGTCAATCCTCTAAGGCGACACACGTTCTGGACCCTCACTGTAGGGGGCACCTTCACGTGGTTGGGTATCTATGGGGTAAATCAGTCAACGATTCAGAGATGCATCTCTTGCAAAACAGAAAGACACGCACGCTGGTGAGCTCCCATTACATGTAACTCTCCCTAATATTCCCAAAATCTGGTCATGCATTTTGATACAAATAAAAATAAAAATCTAGATTACCATTAAATGATTTAAATAAAAACATTTATGTATTTATACAAATACATTTATCTGGCCAATGTGTTTAATCATTAACAGTGGTGAAAATGAGTTCATTATATAATGACATATTTTGTGAAATTTTTGAAATTTTGTACTTTAATGTTCTTGTAACTTAAACAGTACAATAACTACATCAAAGTCATGTATGAACTGATACACCTTGAATGCAATGTAAGTCAGTTTGGATAAAAACAGCTTCCACAGATGCTCTTATTTCTGAACTCTCTGGTGCTGCTCATGTGGCGGTCACAAATGACTGATTTAAACCATCCATTAAATAGTTTTTTTATTTCAGTAGAATGAAAGCAATATTTTAGTTCAGTAATGTTTGTTATTTAATATTTAGTATTTTAAGGGATTTTATGGAACAAAATTATATTTATGGAATAGTTATGATCCATTTATTACCTGTTAACCACTTTTTGAGCAAAGGCCTGAAAAGGACATTTCCAACTTAAAGAGTTGTAAATCTTGAATGCTTTGGAGCACAGAAGATTGGTCTCTTTCTAAAGAAGACACTTGGATTAAATCAAAGAAAATCAAAGCCATCAATCTAAACAACACATTTTTGGTTGATATGTCAAAAAATGTACTTTAAGTAAGATTTTGTTTGGGCGCAGTACCAAGCGTTTCCTCTAGATGAAATTCATCACCTTTTGGTTTCCAATGCAGTCATTTTTGACTGTGAACAATACAAGTGTATCATGTTTCTTTTGTGTGTTCACATAGCAAGTGGCAAAACCTTTACCTTTAGAAATTCTAAAGAAAGCAAAACGTAATTGACCGAACAGCACCTCTAACTTGTTAATCTAACTTCTACCCAATTACATTTCCAAGGAAAACTTTATAAAAAAAATTCTCCTTTTTCTTTATGCATTTTTTTCCTTTTTTTTCAGTCAATTAATTTGTAGTCAACAGGTTTCAGAATATTGTCTTCAGCCTGTCATCTTAAACAGCATCTTAATAAGGACATTGAGAACACTGTAAATTAAACAGGATTCTTTCAAAAGTTTGTGCATCATTTATACTTTAACCAGTTAACTTACAATACTTTCGTACAATTAAAGTGGCATGAAATGAAAATTCATCCTATTTTCAATATTATAGATCTTATCGTGAACAATTCATCTGCGCATACCTTTTGACCTCGTATTGTTTAATCAAAAATATATAACTGTACCTTCGAATGAAACTATCAGACTTCTCTCTGGTGACATATGCAGGACTTCTCCAATCATTTAGTACGCTTAAACCCCGCCCCTGCAAGCTCAGGGCCTCAAGTTTTGAGAGCCACGCCCACATCTCAACATCCAATCAAGAGCCGAGGCATAGAACCAAGTCCCAATCCAGCAGTTTTTCTTTTTTACATGATAATCCGTTACAGTTAGATGTACGTAACAACACGTAGGAAAATATCTGTTTCTCCTTTCATTTCATCACGACTTTAAATGTAAAAACATTTTTTCACTCATGTATGTTTTTGATAGATAAAAACATTTGTAAGTAATTTTTTTACCCATTCTTTAACTTAAGTGCAATTTCCTTTTTTACTTCTACTACTTTTTGCATTTCGGATTTTAAAAATATAGACTGCAAGAACAATAAATTGAAATTCAAGATTTCAAGCACCACCTTTTCATTTATATTTCGAGTTCAGTTAATAAACAAATGGTCTTTCTTTTGTCTTAGGGCTCTGTATCTGAATCTGCTTGGTTTGTGGATAATTTTGTTCTGTGCTGTGATATCTGGTCTAATGATGTACGCTTTCTACTCCCACTGTGACCCCTGGTCAAGTGGATTGGTCTCTGCACCAGACCAGGTGATGATCTCTATACATTTATTTGAAATAAACCTCGAAAATATAATCACCTGAATTAAACATTAGAACATCCACATGCCAATGGTTTAATATAATTTGTTTAGCAGTATTATTAGTGGCACTCACTAAAGTATTACTATTGCTCATATCGTTAACGTTAGCGTATCCATTTCTTCTCAGCTCATGCCATATTTTGTGATGGAAATTCTTGGGGCTTTTCCAGGACTGCCTGGGTTATTTGTGGCATGTGCGTTCAGTGGAACTCTGAGGTAAAGCTGAGTCATTTTGTCCCTCAATGAGTTTCAGACAATTTACATGTAAACATTCACAGTAAAATGTGCGTTAATGTAGTACATTTGAATAAAAAAAATTATTTGCTTAAGACCCTGAATACAATGTTTAATTATAAAGATGTTTCTTAGATTTAGAAATACGGTACCACTGATATAGAGACATGTGAGTGTGCATAATTTTATACAAATTTGTTTTAATATTGTACAGATTTGTTGTATTTTTCATTTCACGATTTCAAAGACATTTCCAAGAAAGTTAGTGAATAAATAATGTCAGAGTATTCATTTTTGTGTGAACTCTGCCGTTAAATGGTTTTTAACATATTTTTCATATAGCTGAGCAATACTTCCGACCTATAAAAAGGAGACATCATGTTCTGTTTCTCTTTTTCAGCACAGTAGCTGCCAGTATCAATGCTTTAGCCACGGTTATGTATGAGGACTTTGTGAGCCAGTGTTTTGGAGATCTGTCCAACCGAGCAGCCAACTGGATCAGTAAAGCACTGTGTAAATACACCCAATGTGTTCAATGGACTTTAATAGAGGATTCTCATAATGAGAATATTAATTGTGTCTTATGGCATAAAAGCAGATTTATCACTGAAAAGACTTGTCTCAGTGGATCAGTACACCATTATGAGTCACAGCGAAAAAAACAAAAAACAGCCTGAGCTGAAAACAGCTCGTTCTGTCACTTTATATGGGCAGAAATGGAAATGCAACAGATCATTGGATCTCCAGATTTTACCAAGAAACGTCTGACGTTTTAACTGGCAGAAGTAGGTCAAACAAAAGGCAGAGTGAACCAAAGCAAAACCCGAGCAGCTGAACCCTCATAAGAGCACAACTTTATAAAGTTGGTCTAGAAATCATTGAAGAAGTTAAACCCTCAGCACTTGGAACATCAAAGAATGACCATTTCACCATAAATGAGTGATATTTACAGATCTGAATTATCTTGGAGAACATTTTTTATACTTTTTAATACTTTTAAAAAGAGAACTTTTAATGTAAACTCAATTTGCAATGATGAAGTTGTAATTTAGTACATTTTAGCAAGTACTTTACATGTGCTTTAGTATGTTAGTCAACACATCAAAATAAGTGTGCTACTTTAAAGCACTACAAAAGATTATTAAAACATAATGATTTAAAATGTACTTTTTAATTTTACATTATTACAAAGTTCACTTTTGAGGAGTGTTACATGTGTTAAGAAACAGTTATGAAAGTGCACTCTCTTTAAGTGCTTAAGTGGCTTTTGTTTGATTAATTTTATATTATATGCAAGTACAGTTTTTTTTAAAATATACTTTTAAGATTACTGTAAATACACATTGAATACAGTTCAGTACACTTGGAAGTTCACAAATGGAAGTTGATGAACCATATGGTTTCACATCAAGATCTACTGTAATGAATTGACAACAAGATTAGAAATGCCTTAACCTAGTGTTCCATTTCATTGTGCAAAACTCGTCGCCACTGATGCATATTCTGTTCTTTAGATATTGCTTCTAATGTATCTTTTTATTCATAAGGTGAAAACTTTTAAAATAACTCTCCCCTAAGTCAATTTCATAAATTATTTATATCCATTGCACAAATGATGTGCGATGTGCCAAATTTTCATACTTACGGTTAGGGGTTTGTTCAAATTACTAACCCTAAATATAAGAATAGTAGTGATGCTTGACTAAGCAAGAACTACTTAATTTCATTAATACTACACTGACTAATTGTCTGCTGATGCTCAGGTGTGGTGTTTGGGGTGGCCTGCACTACTATGGCTGTGGGTGCTTCATATATGGGAGGAATTGTGCAGGTATGTGGCTCATGGGATTCTCATTTGGGTTCAGATTATCTGTTCCTGCTTAATTTCCTGTCGTTGAGTATCTTTTTCCTCTTGTGCCTCAGGCGGCCCTCAGTATCCATGGCATGTGCGGAGGCCCAATGCTGGGCCTGTTTTCTCTTGGAATCCTGTTTCCTGTCACTAACTTAAAGGTTAATCTAAACTTTCATACCAGACTCCTCATACCAGGAGGGTACAGGCATGTATAATGGTTGGACAAACAAAATGTATAAACTTTAATTTTTACATTTTTACATCTCATTTACCAATGACATTGAATTTTAAAAGAATACTTTATTTGTGAACTTTGAACTGTCAATTTTAAGTGACATGTTGCTCATACGTCAAATGCAATATTTAATGTTTCATAATGGTAAAATCTCCTATTTTTACTTTGTAAAATTTTAAATATCATATGGTAATTGCTGGTAATTGTCAAAGAGGTTTTTGAAAAAAACAATAATACCTCATGTGTATTTATGCGGCATTTTATATTAAAGCTAGGGCTAGAAAATGTTTTTCTATGAAGTCTATATCATTTTTATATATAGTATTATATACAAATCAATAAGACAGAAATCTTGTTTTTTTTTTATTTTCATTAGCTTGAGAAAATTTTAACAAAAGCAATTTCCCCTATTTATCTACAGAACCTTCATTTAAATAGAAATTATGAATGAGTATAAAAAATGTTACAGAGCCCCTAAAGGGACCTGATGGGAAAAATATATGAGATGGGAGTAAAAACAAGAAGGAACGCAAAGATTTTGCGAGCAAACTCAAAGTTTCTCAGGGAATGCACAACTTTTGCTAGAGAATGCAAAAGCATTGAAATAATTTTTCATGTACTTTCATGTAATTTTTACATGCACATTTTCATGTAAAATAAAACATGAATTACTTTTTAATTTATTCTTCACTAAAGTTCATATTGTTCACATCCTTTGTGATTTGTGGTTTTTATCTTTAGGGGGCATTTGGTGGATTGATTGTGGGCATCAGTCTCTCATTCTGGGTTGGTGTGGGGGCTTTCATTTATCCAGCACCCAGCAATAACACACATCCTCTTGAACTCAGCACTGCAAGCTGCAACTTCAGCATCACAGCTGATGGATCCAACCAAACATCACTCACCATGAGCGCTCTCTCCTCTGACAGGTGCAATGTGCTTTTATGAAGTTAAAATACAGAAGACCCCACTTTTGTGGAAAGAAATTTGTGTTTGTCAAACCATTTCATGGGGTACAAGAGTGCACTCAGTTTTCAATTTCTGTAAAATATTATCTCAGACTAGAAATAATGACCAACATAAAATTAAAGCTAATTATTACATATTCTGACAGTGATTATTTATATCCTTCTTATAAGGAATAAATATCTAGTTCAGTCATGAAACTCTGGAGGGTGCAGGACCTTAACATGCAGTCTGCAAGCAATTACATCATTGCTGCATGGCACAAACTGATTGGCCTCTGCTCAGCTGCAGCCAGTGTTTGTTGTAGGGTAGTCCTGAAGAACACTATCAGAGTTCCTCTGAACCCCTCCACCTGCCCCAGCTCCACCTGCCTAGATCTGCTACAGGATATATGTATGTCTATTTATGCAGCAGCAGCATATCTTACATGCTCACAGAAGTGTGTCTGTGTATCTATTGACAGTAAAGATCCTTGCATACTGAGTCCGAAATTCTCGTCCGAAATTTCCGCACGTTAAAAAATAAATACGACCTCACGTTATGTCAATCCCGCTTATACTGCCTCCGAAACTTTCGTCCGTCATAAAAATTCGGATCAGGTTTTATTGTCTGCGTTTTTTGCATCCGTAGCAAGCAGTGTTTTGACAATTCAGAGACACAAATGAATGACGAATACGAAAATTTCGGACTCAGTGTGCAAGGACCTTTAGTCAGTAATTGCTCTGCAGCAGCAGTGTAGCAGATGTAGTCCAGCAAGACCAAATACTTTAACTTTGCCATTTTGAATAAGATGCTAAAACTATTTCAAGAGTTGTCATGATTGAAATGAAGTTCTTATAATATAATATAAAAATAAATTGACAGTCCTATTTTTTACAGTACAAATGTAAAACATGCTGCACTTTCATTATAATATCATTTAATAATCATTTGTTAACAAGTATTAATTACTTCAATGAGCTCATTGTTTCTTCCTTAAATTATTACATTTGTGATTTGACTGTGATTTTGTATATGTCAATTTCTGAAATACATTACTTAGACAGTTACCTCTGATGACAAATCACTCTAAACTGTAATGTGGACTGAAACAATGTGTATTGTGAAAAGCGCTATACAAATAAATGTGAATTGAATAGGATTAATATGATGTAAATTATCTCTGTCTTGTGTTCAGGTATTGGCTGGCTGACTCATGGTACTCCATGTCCTATCTGTACTATAGTGCAGTGGGCTTTATTGGCACTATAGCAGCAGGCCTACTTATCACACTGCTGACGGGTGAGCGCAACATTTCATTATAGGTGGCTGCATATATGGGAAAAAAACACCTAACCCTAAAAAAATTCTAACAAAAGATTTCTCTTTTTTTTTTGTAGTATTTGTAGTATTAGGTGTCCTTAATAACATACTAAATGTTTACCAAAGTTTGACCACTAGAAAGGTGTAATTTTGAAGATGGCGTCTAAGATGGGTAGGAAGCCCTTAAAATATCCTAACTCCTTCATTATTTGACCTAGCCAAGTAATCTTGGTGTCTAACCCCATGTTTTCTGGGTCTATGAATCCATTGGACTTGTCTAAATTGCACTGACATGATTACATACTTATGGAATCCAGATTTTGTGATATTACTGTATTTATCTTTGTTTGGGGTGAACCAGAGATGTAAACGATTAAGCCTATGTCATGTAACTCTTTGGACACATACCCTTTTTTTTTTGCTAAAACACAGACAGAGTTGTATAACTTTGATCATAAACAACTCTGAATTACCCGAATAGAGGCCTGTGTGTGAACACTCTAAAATGGTCACTCATTTCCATTTGAATAAGGTAATACATATGCAATGCATCCTCTATAGATGTTTTAGAGTATAAAGGTGGCATTATACTAAACCTCTGGTTTAGTAAAAATCAGGTAAACCTTCAGACTTGAACCGCGGTTTCTTCAGCCCCTACTTCCTTCGTCCCAAAGAAGGATGGGGGTCTGAGCCCCATATTTGGTCTAGCTCTGGCCCCCTTGAGTCTCCAGGGCATCCGTGTGCTAAATTATCTAGACGACTGGCTCATTCTGGCTCATTCCAGAGAGTTGGTGTGTCGTCACAGGGACGTCCTTCTCCATCACCTCCGGTCTCTTGGTCTCAGGTTGAATGCTCAGAAGAGTGTCTTAACTCCTTCTCAGCAGACCACTTTCCTGGGTGTCCAACTCGATTCTCTCTCGATGCAGACCCGTCTGGCCCCTGCTCGATTTTCCAGTCTCCGTGCGTGCTTAACCCGTTTCAGGGTCGGCCATCATGTAGCGGTGGGTATATGTCACAGGCTTCTGGGGCTCATGGCAGCAGCCTCTCCTGTGCTGCCTTTGGGTCTCCTTCATATGAGACCATTCCTGTGGTGGATGAAACTCAGGGGCATCCGCCATTCCTTCCACCTGCTGAGAGTGTCGCGCAGTTGCCTTTGCGCTCTTTGGGGGTTGAAAGACTCCCCCTTCTTCAGGGAGTCAAGATGGGTCTAGTTGTCACGATGGACACCTCTTTGACTGGTTGGGGTGTGGTCTTCGAGGGCAGACCGGTGTGCGGTGTTTGGACGGGCGAGCTTCTCTCGTGGCACATAAATTGCCTCAAGTTGCAAGCCGTCTCTCTGGCCCTGGATAATTTTCTCCCAGCCCTGATGTGCTGTCATGTCATTGTCAGGACGAACAACATGGCAGTGGTGTCCCATGTAAATCGCCAGGGAGGCTCGCGATCGCGCACCCTCGACAGGCATGCACACCACCTCCTCCTTTGGGCTCAAGACAGGTTTCTTTCACTGAGAGCAGTTCACATTCCAGGGGACGTGAACGTCGCAGCGGACTTTCTGTCGAGACAGAAGCTCAAGTCGTGGGGGAAGGATGTTGCACCGCCAAACAGTAGCTCAAATTTGGAGCATGTTCGGCTCATCTATTCAATCACATACTGGCAGCAACAAAACACCTTGAGTTATTTACTGTATATCTAACAATAAAAAAATCTGCTGCTCTCAGAGATAGAGAAAGACCATTCATACCAAAGAATCTGAGAGCTGCGAATAGTCCTATCAAAGTTTTTTTTAAAGAAGTCATACATCAATTTTTCCAACCGCGTAAGACTTTCATTCATCATCAGAACACAAATTAAGATATTTTTGATTAAATCTGAGAGCTAGATCACTCCTCCATAGGCTTCTATGGGATCGGAACTTGCCGGCCCAGAAAGTTTGAAAAGACAATGTTTAAAATAGTCCAAGTGACTATAGTGGCTCAAGCATAAGTTTATCAAGCAATGAGAATACGTTTTGTGCGCAAAAAAAACTAAAATAATGACTTTATTCAACTATTCATTTTCTTCTGTATGGGCCTCTGAGTGAGTTCACGTAGTGTAACAGTGCAGCGCTTCTGTGTCCGTACCGCACAAGAGCAGACAATTCATCCACTTTTTTAACCAAAGAGCGGACGTTTCCCATTTTCACTGCAGGTATGTCACTGCACCTCCCCTGCGACCTCTCTTCCTGATCTTAAAATTGATTTCTGACAGATAGACGTCAGGACAAATCCACCCGAAGCTGAAAGCCGCAACTCCAAGAGCTCTAGCTGGATATAGGTGATGAAGGGTGGGCATGGCTTCGGTTCACTTCCGTCCTGCAGGCCCAATGTTTGAGTAACTCTCCAAAAGACTATTTCCCAAAAAAAGGCAAACCAAAGTACGAATATTAAATACCGTCATATCGATAGCGTCAGAATGCAGTCCAAGTTAAAAGTCATGCATCTAATTTAAATAGTTCTTTAAAAAAACACACATAAAACACATAAAAACAAGATGTACACACACTCTTCATACAGGTGGCCGAGTCAACAGCAAAGGGCCTCAATATTTACCCAAACCATCTATGGTCACTAGTTCTGTCGTCAATGATTCAGTGTTCCCAAAACCATAGCTCACACAAACATCCCCGAACAGTATTGCAAATTTGTGTGGTTGGAACCACAGATTTTGACCTGTGGTTAGAAGAAGGACTTGACATTAACATCCACCAACCCACCAAATGCAGGTGGATTTCACCAATGGCATGCAATGCAGTCACTCCTACAAGCCACATTGGCAGGTTGAATTTTATATATAATATATAAATTTTTCGATTGTAGTCTTTTAAAAATGCATGTGAAATAGTGAACTAAGTGCAATGTAGTGTAATGTAATATCGAAACGCTTCCAATATTAATTTTCCGCAGAATACACAATACCAGCTGCACTTTTTTCCCTCTCTCATCTCTCCGCTGTTTCATTTGGTCAAGATGAATATTGTTGATGTTTTAAACAAGTGAGTGAGGGGAGGCGGGTTTGTGTGTCAACTCGCTGTTGGAGAGATGAGAGAGCAAGGAATAGCAGCTGGTTTCCTATATTCTATTGTGTATAAAATGATGCATATTGCGCATAATTTTCTCATTCCCGCAGATTTTGTGCTCACAGCCAAAGTGTGCAAACATAAAGCTGCCTCGCAGTACTAAATATAGTTCTTTTTCACTGCATATTGTGCCTAAACAGTCAAATACACAAAATAATGTCAAAATGCCGGTTTTGGCAAGTATTCACGTAAACAGAGTCAGTTATGTTTTAAGTGAACGTAAACAATTGAGAACTTAAAAGCATGCAATGGTCATTCTGGTGGTCCTTGAGCGCCACCTTTGTTTGAACTTCAAGGATGGAAATCAAGGACACTGACAAGACAGCCTCCTTCACTCCCCTGTATCCCCAGCGGGCCGGTTTGGTTATGCTGTGGTTGGCTTTTCTAAACCTTTTACAGCGGCCAAGAAATCATTGCAAGCCATGCGCCACTTCCTCCCGAAGATGGCTAGTTCTACTGCTGCTTCCAGTCGCCCAAGCCGCCGACTCAGCAGCACACTAGGCCAGCATCTACACTTGCTCAGCCCCAGCCCAAGGCAGAACCTGAGATCATAGTCCAGCACCGAATCATCTAGGTAGTCGGCCCTGCCCGTTTTGGAGGGATGAAATGCCATCTGTCTGTGCGGATGCACAGATGTGATCCAATCAGGCTTCAGTATTTGGAGAAACTGAGTTTCCCCTGTAGCGTCAGAAATTGATGCAATGCTCGTTCCCATTACATAATTAATGACAGTTCTATATTGTTAAAACCAGCACGGTTCAACAATGGATGTGTGACAAAGTTACTACCATTTCGTAAAACAGACGTGACTAGCTAGTTAATTTCTGCAAAGATGCATTCAACTATGGCAGTTAAGCAGCAAATTATGCCATTGTATGAGAAACAAACCCCTGCCTGATAACAACACTGGGCCAACCAATGGGATGATTTTAGGATGGGACTATCTGTAGTTTTACAACAGTCATCATTTTAGCAATTTGAGAATTTAAGAAGAAATTAGCCACTTTTAGACCTTTGGCATACTATTTTGAACATATTTTGATTTGGGATGCATTAAATCTGCTTTTCAGATAACTTGAAATTTTCCCATTCCCTACTTAATAGAAAAAGCCACCGCTCATCCGTCAATAAAGTCTTGTAGTGAGGTGCTGCTAAACTAAATTATCATTGAAAATTGTACAAATACAGCAGCCGCACACTCAAACACTGTGCAAGATCAATTTATTAGCAAGCTTTCGGTCTTGCGACCTTCTTCAGGCATACAAACAAAGTGAATGTGGCCATACAAAAGGGCTCTTGCCAATCACCTCTCCTAATGGCATTATCCCATTCCCTACTTGAAAATGCCCACTGGTACGATGCTTAAAGTTGGACAAAGTTGGGGCAGATCGATCAACTCTGATTTCAATGCGAAGCATCATTTGACGTCCCTTTCTAGATGACAGTGACTAAAATGAAATTCCAATGGTTGTTTTCAAGTGGAGATGGGAGAATTCCAAGTTCTGTGTTTTTTTGCAGCACAGCATGACTGCAACACTTTGAGGTCAGAAGTAGGATATGTCTTACCACCTCCAACGTCATATTATCTTGCATATTATTTAGGACGCATATTGTGTGAATTAGGACACAGCCATAATATTTGTCTCACTTCCTCCATATTATTTAACTGTGACAGGATAAGCCAAATTGTCCAACAATGTGAGCGATCTTAATTCACCCTGACATTACAACCAGTATGCATTCTGTATGTATGTATATATGTACCAGTTTTCTGCTCAATAAATGGTCTGGGTGAACTGAGAAAGGAGTTTTATTTTGAGAAATTAGATAAATTGTTGTATATAACTGCAATTCTTTTGTCTTCAGGACCAATGGACCCTAAAAAGTTGAAGCCAGGTATGACTCGATCAATGAAGGACGTGATCTGCTTCTGCTCTGAGAGATTCATACACACAGATTTTAGTGAAGACAAAGAGGTACAGAGCGTATTTTAGAATGTGCCTTTGAGTTGTCTGAATGCACACTGAACCTTTCTTTGCTTCTATTAGGATTTGGGAGACTTTGGCAAGGCGTGGGAGAAACATCCAGACCAGGAAGGTGTCATAAAAATGGAGACGGTCAAGAGCAGTAATGATGACCTGCAGGAAAATGCTTATACTAATGCTGCCTTTGACCATAATGAAACTAGGCAAGTTCAAGTAAAGCTGTAACTTTTTGAGTTCAGTATCATAAATGTAAATACATGGTCAATGAAGTCAAAGAATACATCAGCTATTTAATTTAAAAGATACAATCAATATTTTATTACAGAAAAGTGTGATCCAAATCTATGTTACATACATGTTTTGTACAATTCTTGTATGCATACTGTTATTTGCGTTACATGTAAACCAGGACATCATAAACAAAGGATCTCATAAACAGCCTTTATATCATTAAAACTATAAAAAATAAAATAATGTGGTGTCATTCACAGTTGCATTGAACATTATTCAAGGTGACTGTTAATTTGCCAGTTAGAATGTGCTCCTGGATCAACATTTTAAAACCTGGGGTGCTCATTCCTGTTCCTGGAATCCATCTTCCTGCAAAGTTTCCCTCCAATCCTATTCAATAACACCTGAAACAACTAATTAGGATCTTCAGGAACACTTGATAATTGCAAACAGGTGTGTTGGAGCAAGGTTGGAACTCTATAAAAAGGTTGATCTTCAGGAACAGGAATGAGCACCTCTGCCTAAAACTCAACTTTAATTTCTCCCTTGAATCCCTACTTCTAACCCTTAACCCTTGATCCTAACCCATGGCCCTACCTCCTATTCTTAAATAATCCTAACCTGTAACATTAATTTTAAACTCTTAACTCAAATCTCTATTTCTAAACTTGACTCTAACCCTAACCCAAATTTCTGGATTCTAACCTTCGGCCCTAACCACTATTTGAACCTTTCAATCCCAATCCTTACCCCTAACGATTCTCAATCTCCAACTGTAATGCCTGGTACACACTGTATGATGTTGGGCTGTCCCAGACAAAAGATGACCAATCGTGGCGATTTCGTGACTCTGAAATGGTGGTCCTATGTCGTACAGTGAGAGAGGTTCAAATGCGGCCTTTGTCACTGTCTTACGAGGAAAGATAGCCTGCGATAATTTTCTGACAGTGTCAGAATGTCAGTGTCATCTCAAAATGTTTTTGCTGCTGAATAGCCAATAAAAATGCAACATAAAGTGGCGTATTGATCAACACGACAAAAACGCTAAAAACTTAAACTACTTACCTCAAGCTCCATTTACAAAATTGGCTTGCCAAGTTGGCCTCTTTTTCCTAGCCATGTCCATATTCTCCTCTTTCGCTTCCTCCTCTTTTTTTTCAGCGCACATAAAAAACACATTTGCCAAAGAACGATTAATCTTGCTCTATTTGTTTACCACTAGCGCATGCTGATGATGTTTTATTCTTCTATACTAACTTGTGTCGTAGCCTACGATTCAATAAGTGTCATCATCGTACAGTCTACATACATGTCGTACCCAAGTTTATTAGATCCATGTTGTACAGTGTGATTTGTAATGATCTTATAGGATTGCCGAAATTGCACATTCTGTAACAGGCATTACACATACTGCCAGTGCTCAAATTAAAGGTGCAGTAAGCGATTTCTGAGAAATGCGGTTGAAAAATGTAATCAAAACATTTTTGTGAATATTTGCTAGATGTCTGTTCTGTATGTGTGCTGGAAAAAAAAATGTGTTTGTACATAGTCCTGGCTGTGTAAATAGGAGATTCACCAATCCACAAAGCACCACAACACTCTTGTAGCCAATCAACAATCAGGGCATATTATACGCTTCATGATGGGGGAGGAGAGAGAATTAAAGCATTATATTTGTAGAAAGACTGCAGAAAGAGAGTTGGCTGAGATATTACCAAAGAGGAAGATGTCAGAGGAATATAATTGGAAAAAGAAGGCAAGAGCTAAGACCTGCATTTATATTGGAAAAGCTTTCCAGTGATGGAGAGATTACAGAGCGACAAGGCCTAAAAACACTGGCAGATGCAGAGGTTGCTTTGTTTCTGCTTAATACATGAGTAACATTGGTTTTGCTGTTTCATAGAACCAAGATATGCTGTTGTATACTGTTGTTGCTAGACATTGCATCGTGTGTTTGTTATTTCGAGGGCGGCGCAATAAAGGGAGGGGAGTGTTTCTACTGGGTAGTAGTGTGCTTTTTTGGGTGTCAATTTCAAATATCAATAGTGTTTCTCAGAAATCGCTTACTGCACCTTAAATCTGTTAAATTTCTAAAAACCTAACCAAAACTAACCCTTATATCAGAGAAAAATATTGTTGTCAAGACCCAACCTCAGCTCAACCCCATTCATGCAATCGCATTATGTAAATTGAACAGAACTCGGAATGGAATTTTGAATTTAAACGTAAGCAGTGAAATTTTACAGCAAAATAGCATCGACCTTTTTAATAGTCACAATTGCATTGCTTTGAATTAGACTAATGATTGATGTTGCAGGAAGTCATTCTTAGAATTGAAAGCAGTGATTCTGTGTAAGATCTGTTAAGCATTGACTATGATGTTATAATACATGCTGTTACTCATTACATCTAAACATTTTTATTGTTTAATGTGCTTTTGACAGGCATTTTCAATGAAGACATGTTATACACTACCAAGCGTGTTTGATAAACCCTGAATAACATTTGCTGCCCAATAGCCTGTAAAAATGTTAATGAGAACGCCACAAACCCATTAATAGCTGATCATTCATGATGATGAACCACTACAACATGTACAGATTTCAGATCAGTCTTCTCCGGTTTAAGCAGATATAGGCCATGCACACTTCACAGTAAAAAGTGCACAACAATACACAAAGGTTTGTCAAGAGCCCTAGATGGGCTGGGCTCATAAATCAGGTCATGCATAGATTACAGTACACCAAGAGAACGGTGTGTTACATTAAAGACTATTTCCTGTTTAAGATCAGCCTCACATTTTCATTCTACTGAGAACTGCTGGTCCTGCTTAGCATCCATAACAAAGCATCAAATCAAAATTTAGTTTTCTAATACAGTGGTTCTCAACTGGTCTTGATTTGACCTAAATGGTGACCCAACACCATGCTAAAATTGGGCTGTCTACATCCCTACCAAAGGAGACCAGGGACTATAGTTTTTGGGTTGTGACCCACCAGTTGAGAACAACTGTTCTAATAAACTACACAGTGATCAGTTTTAACATAGTTTTTTATTTCAACTGTGATTCCTAAATAGATTTAACAGGAAATAAATTACACTCCTAAAGTTTTTTTCATGAAATTAAACTTTAATTGGACTTTTTCCAGTGTAGTGAAGTATCTATAAGGCAAAAACACAATTTAAGCTTATTTTCTGAGTTTTTTTAGTGTATACTATCTATACCCATATGGGGTCTGTACCCATGCAAATAGAAAGTGCAAAAATATATACCTAAAAAAGCAATACTTGATTCAAGCTAGGAAAATATGATACAGAGTTCTCATCTGCAAACACTCAAAGGGCCTGAGGAGGACTTGCAATGACTGTTCGAAATGGAATACTAGTGTACTTCTTGAGTACGTACTGCATACTGCATGTGCCTAATATATATATTTTTAAGTATGTTAAAAAGAACACATTATGAAATGATAAATGTTTTGAACAGTAGTATGCTACATAGTGGTCACATGGCCTCATTACATTGCATGTGTAATTTATTTGAACTATTTCTAAAATAAAAATGTTTATTTTGCACTGTTGATCAGAACGTGAGAAAGGAGAATCATGGTTCATATCACTTTCAGTGGATTTGTCAAACTAAAATGTAAGGTCAGGTAGAGTGCATTGTATTTTGGGATACAGTATCTCACACACTGCTCTATACTGCACATTTAATCACATGTAGTAAGTCATAATCCATGCGTACACAAAATGAACATACTTCACACAGTATACAAACTACATACTGAAGAAACAGTATGAGTAGTAGGATAGTATGCTATTTCGAACATAGCCATTGCGTTGGGTTTTGAAAAACTGTGAGAATGAGATGCATGCTGGGAGCACTCACTTCATTAGCTTTACAAAACACTCTCTTTCTCACACACACACACACACACACACACACACACACACACACACACACACACACACACACACACACACACACACACACACACACATGCAAACACACAATTATAAATGCACATTTAAACGTGCACACATACACACCCAAAGAAAATGAAACAGAAAATAAAACATTTAAATTTACAAAGAAATAAAACAAAAAAGCAAAATGTCAAATAAGAAAAAACTGTCTTGCGTGTCTATTGTCCCAATGTTAATTCTATCATCACATCTGCTTTATGCTCTAACTGTATGAATAATGGATTGATTGATATTAGCTAATGCGGTTCAATTTTTACAGTAGTTGGCTATGTTTGGAGTGGAATATTAGCTTACTGCTTATTTCATGCTGCACAGTTTGTGTATACTGCATACTATTTTTTAATAGTATGTGAAACAGCATCCATTATGCAATGATAAATGTTTCAAACAGTAGGCCTAGTATGCTACATAGTTGCTACATATCTCAAGTAATGTCTAGTAACCGAGTAATATTTTGGAAATAATATGCATTTTAATCCATTTTTGGTATTCCAATCAAATAATGAATCAAAAATGATTTAATAATAATCATATTACTTCTAGTTCATTAATCAAACTGGAAAATTAGTGCTGCAGGATGACATAGTTTTGGTCAGGTCAAAACCTGGAAATGAGTTAGAATTTTAGCACTTCTGATTCCATCATTCTGAAGTCATTGGGGTTTTTGAATGGGTTTTTGGTTAAATGCCTGAAATAAGGTATTTGGTTGACGAGATCAAGATATTTTTATTTCATTTTATCACAGAAAATACAACAGTTTTACCCCACTTTTGATTTTAAAGATTTTACTTTAAAAGGCAGTTGCTAACAAGTGGTCTGTTGGACTAAGGAGGTTGTTGGGGACATAAAGTGTCTACTAGTCCACTTTCACAGCGTTGTTGTGTTTATAATCGTATTCTAGCAAACTATTAACTTAATAGAGACATTTTTTATTTTATTTTATAAAGACTGAAAGAGTTTAAGAAGCTTAATGGTTGTGACATTGAAGACAAGACATGCAACCATGGAGTAGCTCGTTTATAGCCTACATTTAGCTTTTTACTTCTGGCGATTGTATTAAGACATTAAAATTAATAAAAGTTGTTAATTTGAGAAGATTATCATGACAAACAAAACATGTAAGAATCATAAACATTTATTGGTAACGCAACTTATTTTCTGCACTAATCCAAAAGAAGAGAGAAAAAATCCTATTGGCTTTTTGTTGAGCCAGGGTGATGCTAACTTCTGGGTTGGCCTACAAAAATACATCATCACTGTAGCACTCTATGGTACTGTAGGTTATGTCGGAAGCATTGCATTATTGGATACCGCATTTCACTCAACACACTCTGGTTGTATGCTGAACACTTTTGCAATTGTAGTGGGTCATCTATGCATACGGAAAATTCACAGTACATACATGCAGTACTATATACTGTAGAGATGCACTTCCATGAGCTTACTGTAGGTCGGTGGGCATATGGGCTGATGGAGCCATAAACACACAAAATACATCACAGCTGAGCAACAAACGCAGGCATCAGAACACAGATACACTCACACATCAAATTCAGCTCGCACACGCTACAAAACCAGACATATGGACAAGGACATAGTCTTTTATAAAATAATAAAAAACAAAGAAACAACATGCAATTAAAAAAATAACATGCATGTTATTTATATCACCATTTTGCCAAAATTGGCAATTTATTTTGCCTAGACAAAATGACATTGTATTGAAAGACAGATCTGCATATCTTTTCAAGGCGATGTAGTACATACAAACTGTTCAATTGCATAAACAGACTGATTTTTATTTGGTAATTTTTTTTTTTTTTTTTTTTTTTTACCAGAAACCACTTTTGTAACAAGAATCACAATGTGAGATGCTGGCAAGCGAAGAGAGAGGGCGTATTCGGTAAATATGTTCGTAAGTAAACGTTGTCACATTGCCTGGCTCCAGGTAGAGATCTGCTTCACAGCGGGATGATAGCTGCCACGCACAGAGATGCAGACAAGTAGACAAGCAGAGGACAGGAACTCCAAAAGCCCTTCATCTGCATAGTAAACAATCCAACCGCACGAGTGCTCCATTCAGAACTATGATAGAACACAGATGAAAGAGCAGGCCATGCTGGGAAGGATGCGTGTTCAATGAATATTTTCAAAGTTATTTCCCACCTACACACTTGAGTTTACTGTGTATCAGAGAACGCTGTAATCCATTGATTTAAAAGTTGATGATCTGGCACATGGAGATAGCGAGGGTTTGCAAAAGTGAAACTCCTTCATATGACCTTCACCTTGACCTCTTTCAGCAGTGTACTCTGGAACAGACTTTTTTTTGAACATTGAGAAGGCAGGCGGGTCCAGTTGTGCTTTCGGAAATACAATTTGTTGCATTTCCGCTTGCTTTCAAATGAATCCGACTCTTTCCACACTCTCAAAATGGATCTTACGCAATTATATCCATGAAACATCATCAGAGCTTTCTCCAGTGCCGTGGTTCTCAAACTTTTAAATGTGGCAAACCACCATTTTTTTTTCTTTTGCCAGGTTGCTGTTTTGCTACTTTTAGCCAATTAACTTAAACTAGCCAACTGTTTTTAAAGTAGCCAGTCAGTACAGTTTGAGAACTACTGCTCTAGTGAGTAAACACAATCAGCAGGATGGAAAAACAGGATAATTGAGGTCTCAGGCAGGGGTCATGTGACTGAGAAGAACCTCTTTGGTGCAGAGTACAGCTGCCAACTCCTGGTTCTAAAGGCCCATCCGGAGATCAGGTTTTGACCTCAAACAAACACTGAATCCGCTCCCTGGTTTATCACAGCAATGAAAATCTGAAGTGGGCAGTCCATGCATGGAATCAATAAAGCCAGCCATCCAAGGCAGCAGAACAGTCGTACATGAATGCCTGTGTTCACATTTGTGCAGCAGTTGCGCAAAGACGTTTGTTTACCACTTTCAAGCATTTATGTGCTTTTGTGGGTAGGGTATGTGATTCTCCAGTGGGCATTTATCTGTGTATTTATGGGCAGGCACGGCTAAGGCCACTCATGGTGATAACGTTTGCCATTCTTTTTCCGCTCTTTCTGCAGGTGCTCCAGTTCCGCCTCATACACCATCTCTTGCATTAGGTATTTCTCCCTGCGCATGCGATCACACAGGTCTTTGGGCATGTCTGGAATCATGTGGGCTATGAAGGTCTTAATGCCAAACACAAGGTGCTATGGAGAATATAACAGACAATAAAAAATGCATACATATTAAATATTATTTTGCAGTATTGAGTAGTTAACGACAACTAAATCAGCCTTTCATGCAGGTAATGTGGAGTTTTTTTGCCTACTGTTTTATGAATACTGTATATTTGAACATACTATGCATTTGACTTTTTTTTTTTTTCAACATGAAAACATTTTGGTGGAAAACAGACAAAAGTCTGGCTCTGTGAGATTAGATACTTTTGTAACTCCTCTTGGCCTACTCTGAGCAGGGCTTAAATTGAGGTGTGTTAACAAGTTTGCTAATAACCACAACATGAGGTTTATATGCACAGCTATCATGTACCGGTTGGCCTACATTTACACTGACCATCCAAAACCTCATTCCCACCCGGGTCACGGCACCACTTTAACTTGTTCCTTGCAGGGCACTCCAAGAACCAGTGATAGTCGGCATGAGAGTTGGGCACGTTAACAAGAATGCTAAAGACCACAGCCTCTAGTGTTAGTCACCTCCTGAGTCCAGGATGAGTGAGGTTTACCTGCATAGCTCTCTTGTACCAGATGGCTTCCATTACACTAGTCACTACTAATCGTACTGTAACTTTATCAAAGGGCAGCTTTAACTTTAACTTAACTACTTAAAATTATGAATATATTGTAGATTTGCAAGCTAAAGTTTAGCACTGACCTCAAAGACGATGATGAAGGCTAGTCTGGCAGCCAAAACATGCCAGAACTGCAAGGTGAAATCGTAGGGTTCAGGACTCCAAGGAGGTGCTCTGTAATCCCGATATCTGTAGAGGGGAATAACAGAACTTGATCTCCATGAAAGTGAAAAAAAAAATAAAAATAATAATAATAATAAAAAAAAAATAATAGCATTTAACAAGGTAAAACTAGCATGAGTGTTGCAGTACCTGCAGTACTGATTTTGGAAACTTCCGTTTTTAAATTCACCCATGTCAAAAACAGACAAGCTGTTGTTCAAGTATCCTCTTAGACATCTGTGTAAAGACAGGGAAAACACAAATATATAGCATTACCAATACAAAGCTTAATATAAGGATTTTGAATGCAACCTCTTATCTTTAATAATTAAGTTAAATTATACATACACACACACACACACATATATATATATATATATATATATATATATATATGGACTTTTAGTTTGCTCACTTTCAGTTTCCTGTTTCATTTGTCTTAGTTCCCTTTCAAAAGCTATACTGCGCTTGATTTTTCAATGCTGCGCTTGATTTTTTAAGTGCTATGGGCAACACTTTTGTGTGTGACCAGCTGTGAATATATGTGTGCAACACGTCAATGGAATTGACTTTGAACTTAAACTCGGACAGTGCACGTCATTGGAATGCGCGCGTGTCAGAGGCTATAATTAGATGTGCCACAGGTGCATCGACAGGTCTTCTGTCATCAGACCATACTGTGATGTGTGTGTGCATCTCAACCTCTCAAAAACTCTGATAGGAGTTAGTTTTTGCAAGGCAGTGCACAGAAAAATCGTTCTGTTTTTCCTCTAAACTCTGCCTGACAAGTGAATGAAAAAGAAACAAAAAGAAAATGAGAGATTTGGCCTACCGAACAAACGGTATGTGCCTCAGGGTTCACGTCCTATGGCTGAATTGGACACACACCAATACTGTTTTGTTTATTTGGGGAGAGCATGCTGCCCTTGCCTGTGAGCATGGTGATTGCGAGCATTGTGGAATGTTCACAGTTAAAGTGCTTCACGTTCGTTTTGCTTATTTCAAAGGGGTAGCACCCACAATGCCATCCGTTGGGCTCACGCGTTGATCTGTCTGAGGAGCGAGAGACGGATCCGTCCCTATCGCTCGCTCTCTCTTCAGATCATGATGTCCTTTTGCCTGACTACCGTAGCGTGTGATGCGGTGCTTCTTCGGCTTGGGCAGAGAACACTGAATCTTGTGAGTTCGCCGCCTCCAAGCGTTCCTCCCGTGATGATAAAAAAGGGGAACTGCTCGGGGTGGTCGCTCATGCAGTGGCCAGATTTCACTAGTCACAGAAAAAAGAGACCCGTAAAACACTTAAAGTTAGCCTCCTTGACGAGTTGACTTGTAAATAAATATATAAAATGTATATACATCGCATGTCTTTGTGCCCTCGACATTGACCCATTCGACTATCGCGGGTGCGAAGGCACGCTGTTATACGATTTTACCTCAGATCGGAGAGACACTCGCGGGCTATCTCTCCTCTGGGAGCGCATCATCAGAGGCATTTTCAGAAGGTCAGGCATATCAGGCTGATCTTATTAAAGATTTAAACACAGCCTTTCATCCAGACCGTGTTGGCTTTTCTGATTGATATTTGGGTGTATTTATTGCTGAGGAATTAATGATAATCATGACTCATCTAATTTGAGAAGTTAGATGCTTGCATTAATATATTGTCTGGCTGTTCTTTGGCTACATTTAATTGTGAGGAATTAAATAGCGAAATAGCCATCTAAAAAAAAAAAAAAAAGATGGACTTTGAGAGCGCCGTCTCTGAGCGATCCTCCCGTTATGATAGAGCGTGTGAGAGGTTACTGGAGGTGGTGACTCATACCAGGCTGACCTGCTAAAAGAAAGGCTCAAAAGCAGAATGTGGCGAGTTGCGCTCTCCCTCGTAAAGACTGGGGACCGGCTCGTTGTGCTCAGCAGCCTCATAATAGACATGAGACAAAAGTCCTGAGGGTTTTTTGTTCCCAGGTCTGTGGGGTGTGCCCCCTTCGTGATGGGGCATGTAAAACATCAATCAGCTCCTACCCGACACCCTCACGAAATCACTGTAACATCCCTGCCACGTCTGGTGATAAGGGGGGCAGCGGTTTCCAGCCAAATGTTGGATGTCCTGTTGTTTCCTGTAATCACCCAGGACACAGAACATTTAACATCCCCCCAACAAGAAGTATTAAAATTGGTACTCCTTTAAAGAAACTTTGTCAGCATGAAAGCTACTGCCAGGTATCTCTCTTTGGGTCCTAAAGAATTCCTAAAAGGAATTCATTGCCCTCCTCGTTTTAATGGTGTGGTTCCCACTACCATGAAACAGCACGGCTTTCTGAAGCGTTTGAGGATTTCATCAAATTGTGCCAAAAAATGGTTAATTACTCTAAGATTTTAAAACAATGCGCATTAGCGACATCTGGCGGTCAGAGTTGTTTTCTCCACCATATCTAACAAATCATCACGGAGCAGAGGATATGCGGTTTGAAAAAGCAAATGACCAAACAAAGCTTCTGAAGTCTGTGATGTACAAGAGTGGAATCAATCTGGGATCAGTACAGTTCTATCTAATCTGATCTAATGTCATCTAAATTAATTTGTGCCAATGAGACCACAACTCCTTCAAACTGTCATGTGTAGCCTGGTCAACGGATTCACATATTGATCAATAATATAAAAGTATAATTAATATTTGACGTGAGTTGTTGAAAAATTATTTTGGGTGAGCTGTTTAACCCTTATGTTCGGTTAGGGGTCTCTGAGACCCCAGCTATAATACATGATTAAATGCAATAGAGGTGTGACGTGCATTCAGTTTCTGTTTGGTGTTGAGGTTACAGTTGACTCAGAACTATTCTACTGAATCCCAAATACAGTAAGTGTACACACACACACACACACGTTTGCATGTCTGACAGCCCTCGAAGTGACGGGATAATCATTTCCCATTTATGCATCGGGGGGAAGAGCCAATTTTTTCAAACCAGCTGACCCGCCTTCCAATACTGCATTTAAAGGTACTTTTGAAGCTTCAAACATCATCAATCACATGGTATTGTCATTTCGATACAAGCATCGGTACAATGTCAGTGTGGGATACAATATTGCTTTGAAAACTGCATCAGAGCATCGGAGCCCCGGTATCAACCGTCCCATCACTACCCTTCATCATCATCTGGACCTTAACGTTACATAATACCGGACCTAAAAGTAAGAAAATGGAATATGCTGCAGCTTTTACTGCCCTAGCCAGGGAAGGACTTTCGTTTTTGGATTATTCCATCCATTTTTGCTGACTTGCGCAACGATCGGCCTTTGATGATGGTACCCTGAAATCGTTATTTTGGAAATCGTCATCTAGCCCAGAGCTCATCCTTTCATCACCCTGCACCACGGAAGACCTGCACCACTGCGCCAGAGCCCCCCGCAGACGGAGCACTTCCGCCCGCCACAACAAAGGAGCCTGTGAGGCCAACGATCGCCCCAGAGTGGAAGCCCAGCTGTGGAAGCCCAATCCCCTAGCTCTGCCACCGGCCGCTGACCCCTTCTCTCCACCTCGACCTGTCGACCTGCAGTCTTCACCTTGCCTCCTCCCACCCTCGGCTTCACCAGAGACCCTCTGCCTTGTGGCACTACCAGGTTCCCCTTGTCCCTCCGGCTCCACCATGGTCAGTTGTCACTCTGTCTGTGCCACAGACTTGTGAGCCTTCCGCTGCGCTCCATCTCTCCACTCCTACGACTTCAGCAGGCTCCTTCTTCCCCCCGGCTCCGCCTTGGTTCTCCGGTGCTCTGGTTCCTCCTCGGACGTTTGTTGCAGCGGCTCCGTCTAGGTCTTCAGTGCCAGTGGTGTCACATGGTCCTATCGGCTCTCCATCTACGCCTTAGGCTCCCCTAACTGTGGCTCCCTCTCCGTCGGTCATCACCCAGATGTCGTCTGCTACCTCTACATCATGGCTCCTCTCGTCGTCAACTCCGCCGTGGGCTAACATCCTGGCTGCTTGGTTTAATACTAACTGGCCACTTTTCCCATCATCTCCACCACGGTGCTACCTCCATCTACTCCTCCCTGGTCTCTGCTGCCTGCCAGTCTACCTTCTCCCAGGCCTTCGCCACAAGGGTTAGTGTTAGCTGAATTAATGAATTTCTAATTTTCAAAATAGTTTCCCAGAAACATTGACAGAGTTGATGGTGAATCTGAATAAGCTGAAAAAAAAAAATCTAAATTAGCGGATGCTTTACCTTGTTTTAAGCAAAAAAACAGTTTTTCGACAAACAAGTCATACAATCTTATGCCATTTTACTTGTAGAATTAACATCTAGTAAATGAATCTTGATCCAAGAATTTTTTGATATTTGGACTGGAAATGAGACAAAAAATACTAAAAAAAGAAAAGCCTTTTTTTTGCAGTGCACCCATCTCCACCAGAGTGGCTAACAAAATAAATCTGCTCAGCTTTACAATACGCATGCCACTGTTTTTTTTTTTTTTTTTAGCCCTGTAATTGCTGCTTGCAGCTATTTGGAAATTTTCGTACTTCTCGTGCCGGTAACCCTTGTCCACACAGGGCCCATATTTGAATGCATAGACGAAGCGAGGGATGTAATCTGAAGTGATGGCAATGACGAAGGCGTTTGTTATGACAGCCACAACTCCAATTCCCTCCAGGATTCCATGCCAGATACCTAATTAAACAAACAAATTGAACAAACAAACAAACAAACAAAATTACCAATCTTTCAAAACATATGTATTGAAATATACCAGGACAGATAATACATATATCTGTAAAATTATCTGCTATATTAATGTATCAGCTATTAAGCATTAATTTATTCAATATAATGTAAATACTGGTGCTAACAATCAAAATTGACAACACACTAAATGTAATTATAACAAATGACTCTTGGGTTTCTTGTTTTTAGGTTGGAATAAACAGACATCAGGCTAATTGAGGTGAAAAGGGCTTACCAATGTCAGTAGCGCGGGCGGGCATCGGTCTCCTCCACTGTGTGACAAACTTGTAGGCGTCTAATCGGATCTCAATGATGTTGTTGAGCAGAGCCAGCAGAGGAGCCAGAGGAAACGCCGCCACAAAGATTGTAGTGAAACCAAACTGCAGAACTGTACAGAAAACAGATGAAATAAACATCCCATCTACGCAACAAGCAAATGATTTGCCGAATTAAAACACTCATTATAATCAAGCATTTACCCTTTTGTGGTTAAGCCAGTCTAAAAATGGCTTCCTTAGGGTAGAAATATACTTTATGAAAATGTGTAAAAAATGACACAATTGCTTGGCAAATGCATTGCAGGAATGCGGTCCTGTTGAAAATACTTGGCATTCTACGTTCTAGTGTGTCTTGTAATCGTAACAAACCTCAGTCCTCAAATGGACAATAGAGTCAACTACCTGTGCCATTAAACCAAATTATTCATTTTAACTAACTTCCTTGGTGTGGCAAGCAGGACGTGGCTGAGATCCGTGAGCTTCGTTCCCACAGCTCTCGGCCTCGTCCTGCTAGCCAAACTTGGCAATATTCTATTTTGCCATTTGAAAATGACACGCGTTAAATCTCACTATAGGTGTTCGTCGAGCAGAACTCACCCATTTCCAGGTACTCGTCCACCAGGCCGTGTGCGTTCATTGGCTGCAAGTTCCAATCTCTATCCCATTGCGGAAGCCCTTCTTTACTGTTATTCTGCTCACCTGCTCGTTTCATCTTACGCCGAGACCACCAGTTCTGCAACAGTCTGGTGGATGAAAAAAAAAAAAAACATATACAAAGAATATGAAAAGTGATGAAGAGTAGTTAAGGCCATAGCTAATGGCATTCCAGTAGAAGACAGTGTAATTCATTGTATTTTACATCATAAAAACAATTAAAGCTGCAAGCAGCGATGAAAAGGGCCCTCGCACCCGTGCCGCTGCCATCCGGCGCCTTTAGGAAAACAGAGCACGGTGGGCAGTATGTAAATAGGAGGACTATGTCAAAGTAATTTGTATTTGCCACACTTCCTTGTCAAAGTAATTTGTATTTGCCACACTTCCTGCTACCAGCAGGTGGCGCTATTGCCATAACCAAATATGAGCATGGTCATGTGTTCAGGACAGGACTCTTATCAAACGTGGAGTTTGGGGCAGATTGGAGATTGAATGCCTGAGTTACTGCAGGCTGTCTGTGGTTGCCTAGCAACATCGGAACTGCAAGCAACATTGACAGAGAACTTATTTAATCATATCACCAAAAGGCCGAAATTGGGTATACGTTTGTCAGGCCACAGAGGGCACACCCTTCGACGAAAACTCAAGATCTTCGCAATTTAAGGTCACAAAGGTCTTAAGATTACACTCACCAAATTTGAAGAGGATCAGATCAAAACTGTAGGAGGAGTTCGTTAAAGTACAACATCAGGAAATGGCAAAAACTGCCCAAAATCTGAGAGGAAGTTCAAAATAACTGACTTCCTGTTGTGTTTAGGGCTATGCTCCAAGAGACTTTTTTGTAGGTATTGGGTCATTACATGTATGTACCAAATTTCATACCTGTACGTGAAACCTAGAGCGTGGGGGCAATAATTTACCGAATTTGCCCCCCCCCCCAATTTTGAAAACCATATCACACGTAAATTTTCACCACTTCTGAAGCATGTGCAAAGTTTCATGAGTTTTCGAGCATGTTTTGTATTTGCCACACTTCCTGCTACCAGCAGGTGGCGCTATTGCTATAACCAAATATGAGCATGGTCATGTGTTCTGGAGCCGGTTGCACCAACAGGCCTTTACTAAGCCTGGTCCTAACTGCTAAGTAGGTCTTAGTTAAGACCAGTCTTTAGAGTTGACCTAACGTCGGTTGCACCAACCAAACTTAAGCCTAGGCTTAACTACGCCTGGTCTTAATGTTGCGCGTTTATGTGCGGTTGACCAGCAGCGTGCGTTGCTAGGTTACGCTGTAAACTATCTTCCGCTGTTTTGTTAACTTGTAACGTTAAGTGCCAGTGACACTCTGCGGATGGCCCGACATGCGGTGGATTTGTGGACATTAATCATGTCTCCAACAGTGTTTTGAAACGCACCATTTGCATAAAAATGTAGCGCTATTAACAGCTGTAATGCTGGTGTCAATGCTGCGTTGTGGTTCGACACATACTGTAAGTCGGGTGACAGCTCTTCAGCAAGTTCATATATATCTCTCCGACAGAATCGAAACCTCTCTATCAGCTCCTCATCATTGTAAATGTCCAATGGATTGCTTCTGTCCCTAATAACTCTCTCCCGTCTAAAAGCCCGCTCATTGTAAAGTCTGTGTATAAGGCGCGCCATGTCTTTACTGCTGAGTTATCAAGTGGTTACTATAGAAACATTATCTAACGGCTATTAACCCTCTGGAGTCTGAGGGGTTTTTGGGGTCCTTGAGATGTTCTGACATGCCCTGACATTTGTGCTTTTTTCAGTTGCTTATAAACATATTAATGGCAAAGGTGTAAATTCACTCTATTTAGCACAAACAGGGCTACCATAATATGTGAACAACTTGCATGTACATGTTTGTATTTTTGATAGAATAATGTTTATGCATGGTTTTTTAAAAAACAAAAAAATAAAGTTTCTGAAATAAGGCCATAAAACACATTCTAAATATATGTAAATAAGACTTTTGACTAATGGATGTCGTTGCCTAGTATTTTTTCTTCAAAATTATGTGAAAATCGTCCTGCCTAATCATTCCCATAACACAATACATTGATTTAAATCTTGTAAAACACTTTTTGTTTGGAAAGGCCATATGCGGGTGGGCGTGATTCACACCTGAGTCAATGGGGCCGCATAATGAGGCTGCATAGGTAATGAGCCTTTCATTCAGGTGTGTGAATGAGCCACAAGAATGCAAGGACAATATATAACTGGTTTGTTGTTTTTTCCACAAATTTTGCTTGCAAATTGTACAATATCCAAGGTAAACATTTCTAGTAATTGTGCAGTTAATTGTTCTCATACTGTATTTTCAGATTTGGAATATATTCTCTTCCCAAATGTGTCACTAATAAAGCATAATAAAATTATTTAAAGATAAGGCTTATAATGACCTTTTAAGATTTTGTTTACATCTATCCTTATATATATATATATAATTTTTTTTTTTTAAGGTTATACAATTACAACAACATTTATAATTGTAACAATATTTCCAGTGTAATCTTTCTTTGTATTCGCGATTCATATTAAAACAGTATTTTTGCCAGCTGTAGTAGCTCCACAACAGCACGCATCTTTGCGTTCATTCATTCATAGTAACGCGATTCATATTAAAACAGTATTTTTGCCAGCTGTAGTAGCTCCACAACAGCACGCATCTTTGCGTTCATTCATTCATAGTAACGCGATTCATATTTAAACAGTATTTTTGCCAGCTGTAGTAGCTCCACAACAGCACGCATCTTTGCGTTCATTCATTCCGATTAGAACAAAGCAAACAGAACTGACCTAATTCCTCAGCGGGATCCGTTTGCTCCTCGAAATGATACTTCCAGAACTTCTGAGGTAAATTTTTGCAGGATTATTATCAAGACAGTATTATTCCTCACAGCATCGTAAAGTACATAAGTCTGAAAGTGAACTCGCGGTGTGTGTTATCCAGCTGATGGGCGTTTTACAGGTTTGTTTGGATCGGCTCACATTTGCGTTTGAATAGCGCGTGCTCTCCGTGGGCGGAGCACATTAAAACTTAATTAGCTGAGATGAGAACGACTGACATCTCTCTCTTTGCATACATATTACATAAACTGTGAATATTTGTTTTTTATAAAAATGACTTCGTTTAAAAGATGAGAATTCAAGCTTCATGCCTGTATGTCTGAATGCCTGTTTGACTGAGTATTCACTGAGTTATGGTTCATTTTCGGACGCGTTTCAGAATGGACTACACGGACAGAGAGAAGGCAGAACTCGCTTCGTGTTTATTTTTCTTTATTTGGCAAAAAGCACAACACTTTGTTTTTATTGTGAGTATACACAAAAATAATACACATTTAACAGAATCGATTGATGTATGAAACTCCAATGGAAAATCAAAGTCAACCGAGTATTTTTGAGTTTCTTTTACACTGCTAAAAAAAAGCGAGCTGGTATCGCCGGCGATACCGCCGACCTCTGGGGGTTAACGCTATTATATGCCTAGATTTTGAATTTACACCTGCTACTGACTAGGCGTAAGATTTACGCCCGGTCTTAGCGAGAAGAGGACTTAAGCCTGGATGGTGCAACTGTCGTAACTTTTAGGTCGGACTTAGAATGCTGAGTTAAGACCTACTTACCTTAAGACCAGGCGTAAGCCCTGTTGGTGCAACCGGCTCCAGGACAGGACTCTTATCAAACATGTGAAGTTTGGGGCAGATTGGAAATTGTATGCCCAAGTTACTGCAGGCTGTCTGTGGTTGCCTAGCAACATCGGAATTGCAAGCAACAGTAATATTGAGCTTATCTGATCATGCATATATCACCAGAAGGCCGAAATTGGGTGAACGTTTGTCAGGCCGCCGAGGGCACACCCTTCGACGAAAACTCAAGATCTTCGCAATTTAACGTCACAAAGGCCTTAAGATTACACTCACCAAATTTAAAGAGGATCAGATTAAAACTGTAGGAGGAGTTCGTTAAAGTACAACATCAGGAAATTACGAAAAATGCACAAAATCTAGGAGGAATTTCAAAATAGCTGACTTCCTGTTGTGTTTAGGGCTATGCTCCAAGAGACTTTTTTGTAGGTATTGGGTCATTACATGTGTGTACCAAATTTCATACCTGTACGTGAAACCTAGAGCCGGGGCAAAGTGTGGGGGCAATAATTTACCGAATTTGCCCCCTCCCCAATTTTGAAAACCATATCACACGTAAATTTTCACCACTTCTGAAGCGTGTGCAAAGTTTCATGAGTTTTCGAGCATGTTAAGGCCCTCTAAAAAGCGATTCACTTTGGAGAAGAAGAAGAAGAAGAAGAAGAAGAAGAAGAAGAAGAAGAAGAAGAAGAAGAAGAAGAAGAAGAAGAAGAAGAAGAAGAAGAAGAAACGGAGCAAAAACAATAGGGTCCTCTCACCATCGGTGCTCGGGCCCTAATGAATCTACCAATCAATGCGAGTAGAATAAAGCTGAATTGTATTGAATATTTTTTAATATGTATTGAATATATTGAAATGATCCTGTGTTCCACAAAAAAGTCAATATGGGTTTAGAATGAAATAATGAGAAGAAATGAGTGCAAAATAACAGAGTTGTGTTTTTTCTGTGAACAGTATTGGTAATCTAAACTAATGTCCCCTCATCATGTTTTCCTGATAGTCTGTTAAGTTCACTCTGTTGCCATGGCTCTTTCTGATGAAGCATACATTTTACTCTGTACTGCAGGGTTGGCAAAATCAATCAGCCGTGAACACAGTGGACTTCAACTAAGGACAAACTGTCCAGTGAAGCAAACATTTCCTATTTGGTATAATGATTGAGTAACACAGACCTGTGCTCGTACACTCAATAACAATGCCAGATCTTATGAAATAATGTATGTGTAATGTAAAGAATGATAAATAAAGCATGAAAACTTATTATGAAGGAACCTATACTACTGTTTTAGGTTTAGGGGATTAGAGGTTAGAAAATAATCAATAAAATTAAACTAAATGTCATATATGCTCCATCAAAGAGGAAAAGGGGTTCATCAAGAATTTATTTGCCAAGTAAGACTCCAATTGCAAGCAATTTGACATCAGTACCTTCCAACATCTAGGTGAAATATGTTATCTGTGATCTACACAATATAGTCCCGAGTTGCGTCCCAAATTATGCACTATACACTATGCACCTACAGTATACTTACAATATACTTAAGTATTGCACAATGTACTTATCTGAGTAGTGTGTGAATTTCATAAGATTAATTTGTCATTCAATATCGGAGTCTGATAGCCCCTCCCCCTCCGCTACGTGCGACAGTTGATTGCATGAAGTGTCCAACATTCCACACTTAGTTTTTTTCGTTAATCTAGTGCATCATCCGGGTATTTAAAGTGCACTTTTTCTTTTTGGAATTTTCAGTTTGAACACACTACTCACACTATTTATGCTTAAAAACGTCATTGAATAGTGCATAAGTATGCGAATTGGGACCAACCTTCAGCCTCCAACGGACTGGCCACAGACCAAGACATTTCAATTGGCTGGCATCTATGCAATTTGTGGGAGCACACATGATATTATAGTACATGATGTACCAGTGGCAATTTTTTGGCGAGCTCTTAAAAGCATGACCTGACCTATATTTTTCTTGTTTGCTTGTCATTTTTGATATTACATCTCAGGATAGTTGCTAGTAAAAAGGCTTGGGACTTTTTCAAGCAATCAGCGTTATAAAAATGTAATTTTCCTGCAATTCCAGATTGATCAGAGACTCAGACTCAGACTCAGTGTCCCATTTTTGGAAACTATGATTGCAGCAAGGTGCCAGAGCACTAACCACATCCATGTACATATCAAATAAACTATTACATCCATAAAATCAAACATTATAAACAATAAATTGCTTCAAAACACATTAAAACACCAGACTTAAAATACATGACTTAATATTCTTAAGTCATACATTATGTATACTAAGTACACTCTCCTCCAGGCCTGAACAGTTTAGTAGTTTAATGGCCACAGTCACAAATTAATCTGTAGTTCTTTTTCGCTAGACGCTTATGGGGAATTCAAAAACACAGTGCCACTGCACAGCACAGAGCGGCGATCTGATCATGCTCATTGGCTGCTCAGGGGGAACTACACGAACCTATGGCGAAGCTGCGTGTCTGCACGAGCCAATCGCTGTGCGTCCCGCCGGGTGAGCGCAGAGCCTGCCGAAAGGGGCAGGGCATCTGCCTATAAAAGCAGCTCATTTCGCCATAGGAATCAGGTTTAATACGACTGAAGCGACGAACGCCAGTCGTCCAGCAATATTCGTCTATGCAATATTTGTTCCCGTTATCTCAGGGAAATGAGATTACATAAGTAACCAAGTCGTTCCCTTTTGAAACGTTTACTCGTATTGCGTCTCTAGACCCTTTTGGGGAACCAATCTAACCATGCTGTGCTATGTGAGCAGAACGACATGTTCTGTGGCACTAGCCTGGAATGCTCAGGTGAGGGTCACTGTATGGTAGGACTAAGGAAGATTGTAAAACCTAGCAAAGGTGGACGGGGAGGGCCAGCCGGCCGCCGCACAAATATCACCAATAGACACACCACTGGACCATGCCCAGGAAGAGGCCACGCCTCTAGTGGAGTGAGATCTGACGCCGATGGGGCATTGAAGGCCCAACGAAGTATAAGCCAATGCGATAGCATCTACTATCCAATGGGATAGTCTCTGCTTCGTGACCGGAAGCCCTTTAGTCCAGCCACCAAAGCATACAAAGATCTGACTGTCTCAGTCGGCAGAGCACTGCATGTATACCCTTAATGCACGAACAGGGCATAGTAAGTGGAGTTGATGCTCGTCTTCTGTATCAAGAAGAGCAGACAGCGTGATCACCTGTGCTCTGAACGGAGTAGAGAGCACTTTGGGCATGTAGCCATGCCTCCGTTTGAGGACAACTTTGGAGTCGTTAGACCCAAACTCAAGGCAGGAAGTCTGCTGATCGCTGTTCAGCTTGAATGCAGGAAGGCACTCGTTCTGCTGCTTGGCTTGTTTGATGGCAAAAAAGGCTTCTTCCAGAGATCAACGAAGTGTGTTCATGGATGAAGGAGAATAAATCTGATTCCTATGGAATGAGCTGCTTTTATATGTTTTATTAACAAAGTTTGGGAGGAGCACGTTCAGGTAATTAAACCTAATTAAACACCTGTGGAGCGCATTCAGATAATCAAAGCTAAATAAACACGAGTGGAGCACATTCAGTTAATCAACCCAATCAGCGATTGTATATATACAGCAGACTTATCTCCGTTCGTCAACAGTTTAACAGCATCCCTCCACCACCCCATCTCCTCACTTCTAGTCCTAACTACTCTTACAACAACCGGGGGGAGTACTCTGGGTTCGGGCAAAAAATTCAGAGCTAGGAGCCCTCCTCCCCGGACAGCATGCCAAATACGCATAATCTCTACTCTTTAATTTGATGTAAGTGTAAACTCGTGAAACAGCAAAAACATTGGGTTGGAAGCTCAACCTATTGTCAATAACCACCCCCAAGTATTTGTGAGTGTCAACAATTTCAATGTCCAAACGTTTGAATGTTGTCATCAGAGGACTGTGTGGGGACTTCCTTTAAATCAATCACCATGTCCTTTTTTTATTAACACTGAGCTGAAGAGAAAATCGATCACACCATGACACAAAGTCCTCCACGACAGGACCATGCCTCAGATCCTGTTTGTGGAGAAGAGTCATTTGCATACTTTATAATATAACTGTTCTCATACCTACCCCGACAATCATTAGTGTACATGATAAACAAAAGAGGTGAAGCAGTGGAACACTGAAAGTCAGAATGAACACCATTGACTGTACTAATAGAAAATCCAAAATCCACCCAAAAATATTGAGATCCAAGTTAAAAGGAGAAATAAGTTTCTCTACCAACAAATGGGGCCGTACTGTATTAAAAGCCAAAGAAAAAAAAAACAATAAATAGTAGTCTATCATGGGTCTATGGCATTTCCAATGTCTGAACAAACAATTTAACAAAGTAAGGTTAGCATCCTTGACATCCCTGCCCTGTCTAAATGCAAACTGCAAAGCATCAGGACTATCTTTGGACTGTTGTAAAATTTCTCCCTTAACAACTTTCTCAAAGCACTTCATAACTATTGAAGTAAGAGCTATCGGCCTAAAATCACTGAGTTCCCTTGGAGCAATAGTCTTAGCTACATGAACTATAATAGACTTAGCTACATGAACTATAATAGATTTTTTTTCCAAATTTCAGGGACTCTTTGTAACTTAAGAAAAAAAATAAATATGAAGAATATAAAAAAGATATGAAATATCTCACACAACTGTTCAGCACACGTGCATAACACCCTTCCTCCAATATTACCTGGACCGGGAATGTTTATTAGTGTTAACACACTAGAAAAGACCTTTAACCCTTTGCACGCTGACATTAAAAACTTGACTGCTTGCCGTTCTTTGTTTTAAAACTTTTATATAGGATTTAAAATCATTATCATCAAACCTTAAATAAAATGTGTTCAGCTCATTCAGCAACCTTTTTCGCTGGACTAAACCCATTCAGTTTAATATCCATATCCTCCCTATCTTCTTTACAGCCTGCCATTTCCTTCATTCCTTGCCAGGCCAATCTTAAATGATTACCACTTAATTGTTTCTCAGTTTTATCCTTATATTTTATTTTGTCCTTATTCAATTTAACTCACTGCCTTTTTTAATTACCTAACTGCATTCAGATTACCCTGTTTAAGTGTTTTTTGTTTGGTTTGAGACAATAAAATAAAGACATTATTTTGAAAATCTATTACCGTTTTGTTAAGAATAATCACATCTTTATAGAAGGACACATAATCACACACTACTTATGTAAGTTCATCAATCTTTTATGATGCAGCTTGGAAAACAGTCCAGTCCGTTCAGTCAAAACAGCCGGGTAAGGCCAATGAGCTTTCCTCTGACCAAACCTGCACCTTCCTTTCCTGCATCTTCTCCCTCCGTAACACAGACTTATAAACAGGAAGAAGGTGCACCACATTGTGATCTGAAAAGCCGATAGGAGGGCTTTCATTGCTTCCTTAATAGATCCATAACCTAGGTCCAAAGTCGTATGAGTTCGACATACTGATCAAAATCACAGTCTTCTTAAAACTGCAATTATTAAAATCCCAGAGGAAAAAAAGTTTGGAGCATCTCGAGAGATCAATCTCAAATTTGATAAAACTTTACAAACAATTCCAGTGGCAGTTATGCTGTTTGCTTTCAGTTGAATATAAAGAACTGTTATACAAATCTGAAATTCCCTCGGTAGGTAAAAGGGTCTCAACGACACAGACAACAGTTCGATATCTGGGGAGCATATTCTTTCTTTTACTGTGTTGTTTTTGCACCACTTTTGTACAGACAGACCCCCCCACCCTGATTTTCCCCGTTACGTCACTGTCCCAATCTAGGCAAAGTGGCAAACCAAACCCTTCTAACGCCAGTGAGGAATCCAAATCTTGAGGAGTGAGCCATGTCTTAGTCAATGCCAGAATGCAAGCATTCTTGTACTCTCGAAGATGGCAAATATTTGCCTGTAGTTCAAAGACCTTATTCCACAGTGATTGAACGTTTGCCAGTAATATAGTTGGAAGAGGGATACGATTCATTTTAAGTAGATTTTTTACCCACACACGTACTCCTCCTTTCCTTCCCTGCTTCCTACTCCACGGCTCCTTCAAAGGCCTCTCCTCTGCAAAACATTTTGCTTGGTTTCAAGTCTTTGTATCCGTGTCAGCTCGAGCCAACATACAATCCAAAGAGTCATCCACCTGAATGTCCAGACCATGATAATGCCATTTTAGCCCGGGTAAAAACTCCCAGGATTAAGCCTGTATGTTTCGTCATGGTACTGGTGACACATAATTCCGCTGATAAAAATCACCCAGATGGTCAAGTGAAGTAAATCCATTCTGTCTGTGACCATGCATGCCTAGGAACTTGCACTCGCTGGCGTAAATAAGTGTAAAATAAATAGATAAAAACTAGAAGGAAAAACTTTAACAAAATTTACATGGAGCGGCACGTGCAACAAACCACCTTCTGCTGGTCGCCACTAGAGCAGCGCCCAGTTACACAGTATTTATGGCGATTGGCTCTAGAACATGAAATTCCCATGAATACAGATGTATCTAGTTAGCTTACTTCCAGGGTTACTGTGTCAGGAAAACAACTGCCATTGAGAGGAACAAGAATGCTCTCGTTAGGCAGTTTACCTCCTTTCAGCTATCGGTCAGACATTATCTTCCTGTCTAAATGGGTGATTCATTTCTAGAATAAGCCACAGTGTTGACCAGACTTTACACCAGGGGTGTTTTCTCTGAGGAGACATGGGAGGCAGTGCCTCCTCCAAAAACTGGATTAGAAAATAATTCACAGTACAAAAATAAAACAATGCAAAAATTATGTAATACGCCATTAAAACGTATATATACCAACAAAAAAATAAAAATAATTCTAAAGTGATGGAGGGTAATTGAGAATGAATGGGGAAAAGTCACTTGAGAGGAGGCAGTGCCTCCATCACGCTATGATTGGCCTTTGCGCTCTTCATGCGATAAATCATGCCTCTCTCCTTTTTGTGTTCCACATTCGCAAATCGTTCTGAATGAATAAATCATGTTGTTAATGGGCAGACTAATTAAAAGTTAAGTAAACAACTCACCTATTTGATATCAACACTTTATGTCATGTCACATTCACACTTAAAATTATTGCGAACATGATCTATGAGTTTTTTTTAAGTGAGCAATCTGCTTGGTGAAATTAAGGTAGCATCTCATGTCTGTGATCATAATGCCTGCAGTGTTTATCAAGCTTAATGACTGATGATTTAAAAAAAAGTTGACTAAAAAGAACAGTAGAACATTAGTCACCAAATAATTTGTTGTCATTCACTACCCTCCGTCTTATTCATTTTTTAAAGTTAACATCAATCTTAGTATTCCTCAATTCATTATAAACAATATAACAAGAATAAAAAATAAAATAAAATAAAAAGATAAAAGAATGCCTGTTTTCCCATTCATTTGTTGTAAAAATTGTAGTATTGAAGTATATGCATTTTCTCCACAACAATAATTGAATCTTTGATGACTGAATATATGCAATTCACTTTTAATCCACAAGGTGGCAATGTCTGATACACAATGATGAAGTGACATTTCACTCATAAGCCCCTTTCACACAGCGCTTTGAACCCGGCAAATTGCCGGCAAATTGCCAGAACGCCTTCTGTGTGAACACAAACACGACCCGGGATTGATGCCGGGATCGATGCCGGGTTGGGGACCTAGTAACATTGCCGTGTTCAGTCCCGGAACGCGCGCTGTGTGAACAAAAGCCGTAATAATGCCGTGTCGTAGTGATGACGCTGAAGCCGGGATCGTTCGCCAGCTGTGAAATGGTACGTAATGCGAATGTTTATGATCAAATCAGAGAAAAAATGCAAACTTAACTCAAGAGAGTTAAGAGAGAGAAATCGCAGCTCATAAGCAAACTTAAGACGCTGCTGAGACATTACAAGTCACATCGATGTCACGTGTCTTTACGGGATTTTTACGGGTTGTGTGTGAACGCGCTCTCTGATTCCGGAAAATCACTGGCAGTGTGAATGAACCAAAATCAAACGAACCCGGGTCAAATCCCGGGTCACTTTATCCGTGTATTTTCCGGAATCTCTGTGTGAAAGGGGCTATAGTTACCACAGGCAGAAAACAAAAAAATAGGAAGTATCATCAGCAAAACTTGAAATGGCTCAGCGATTTACTGCAGAGAAAGTACTGAATGCAATCAAATATTAGTGTCACTGTTACTTGATGGTGGATCTAGTGAAGAAGCTGTCAGCGATCAAAATATTGATTTTGAAGATGCTGAATATGATAGTTTTGTTTGAGATGGCGAATGAGCCAGATGCTGAATGTACTGGGAAATGAGCTCTGATGAGGACAGTGATGATGGTATAAAACATCTGCTCAAACTGAACCCTTCCAAGCTCCAAAGGGTAACTGCCACGGAATACAGACTCAGGGAAAGGGTGAGTACAATGAAACATACAATGTTTATTAACCAACAGGGTGAAATGAGATGGCAAATGTTGCAAATCACAACAACCAGAGTGGATGAGGAATGAATAAGTTGCACCACACACACCTTGTTGGTCGCTGAAGATGATGATAATAATGTTTCTTTTCTTTGAGGAGCTGAACAGACAATAATGGAGGAGACGGGAATCTCAGGGAGGCTCTGGCAGCCCAGGAGGCCAAGGGGGCGTTGGCAGCTCAGGAGACCAGGGACGTACTGGCAGCTCAGGAGACCAGGGAGGTGCCGGCAGCTCAGGAGGCCAGAGGAAACTGGTGTTTCAGGTAGCCAAGGAGGACCAGCCTTCATGGCCTTGCCAAGGAAGCCAGGCTCGGCCACTATGCCCGGGGACGTATACTTAGCTCTGGAATTTCACTCACTGGAATGGACTGGGGAATTTCTCACTGGAACGGACTCTGGAACGGATTCGGGAACTTCTTTCAATAACGGACTCAGGAACATTACTCACTGGAGCAGACTTGGGAAGATCACTCACTGGAAGCATTGTGACCATTGGAATTGGCAATGCTATGATTTTTGGAGCAGGTTCTTGGACTGGGGAAAACTCTCGTACAGAAACAAGGACTGAAGAAGAATTTAGAATAGACTCACAGGTGAGTACGGTCTCTGAAGTGGACATGAGAGTTAGATCAGGTTCTGATGCAAGTTCAGGGATTAGAGTGAGCTCCAATGCAGACTCAAGAGCCGGGACAGGCTTGATACTGGACTCGGGGGCTGGAACAGGCTCAATGGAAAAAAATGCAGGTACTGTACCAGGAGGGCTGGAGTGGGTTGGGCAGACAGCAACTGAGTAGGGCTGGCTTCTTCCTCAACCTCGCCAGCGGTGAAGGATGAACCACTTAATGACAACACATGATCTATGTATTGTGCGAGAGTACCTGGTGCTTGGAGAAACAGCTTCGACTCGGCGCAGTAAAAAGTCACGTTGGTTCTAATGACAGAAGTGAGAGGATTTTTCAGGGGAGAGGAGGGAGAGGATTTTTCAGGAGTGATGATATTACTGCGCCGAGTCGAAGTGCTCCCAAGTGCTATTCCGCCATACATTATAGTTATCCTTTTTACCCGCTTAGAAAAGCGCCACGTTTTATTTTGTGTCACCATACTTGGTCGTGTATGGTCGCTTCTAGCTTCATCTCTGTTTGGATCCTAATGAATGATCCTAATGAATGAACTGGGCTAAGCTAAGTGCTATCAAAGTGTCGCCGCATGCCACAGCGATTGAATGCACGCACTGAGACGAGAGAGGTATGTATCAACTCGTCTTAGTTAAGGGAATAACATAGTTTAATATGAAAAAAACGGTGGAGTGTTCCTTTAAATATATAAAGTTATGAAACTTCACTTAGCCCTCAGCCAAAACGATTGGCCAGGGAACAAATTATAGATTCACGAGACCAAATATCGTCCGTTAGATATACACAAGACGAATTATATCTCATGTTTAATCACTACTGAGACGTCAGAGTCAGCGGCAAACGTCAGAACGACTAGCCGAGAAAAGGCTGTTCCAGGCGGGGTACATGAGCGCCGAGCGCCCGGTGATCACCTGGATCTCACAACCTGGATCAAATTTTCATAAATCTTTATAAATAAACCACAGATTTGAGCTTTAAACAACTACATTCTCGCCTGAAAAACTCTTAAAAATACATTTCGTGACACAATAACAGAAGTATTATATTTCAACTGTATATTAAAAAATAGCGCTTATGTTGTCATTCCCCTTGTAGCACGCGCAAGTGACGATACTCTGTCAACGTTCTGCAGTGAGTCTAGCTCCCCACTTTAGTACTGTACCACTGTGCTAGGTACCCCAACAGAAGGGTACCGAAAAAGTGGTACGGTACGGCATTTTGGTACCATTCACAACTTTTGACAGTGGAAACAGAAATAATTGCTTACCGTATCATACTGTACCGTACCGTACTGCTCACTGGAAACGAGCCATAAGTGGCCGGTGAACTGGGAGAAGAATAGAGTAAACTTTAAAGTTACTTAGACAATGTGTATCTGATATGAATAGAACTTGGCTAATTTATTTTTGCCGATTATTATTGCCGCTTCCATAGACATCAGTGTGTATTTTACAAACTCTAAATGTATTGTTTTGTTAGTACTTGTGTGCATTTATATGTCTGAAACCTAAAATAAACATTATTTGGTTGAAAACACTGAAAAGTTGTGATATATGACAGCGCTGAGCCCGTCCATCTCTGGCTTAGCGCCAGCCAACGCGCAAAAGCACATTTGAATTTAGCAGTTGATCACGTGATGCACTGACCATTCTAATCACACCGGTGTGATCGTACGCTCCAGGGACCAGCCAAGACTGATCACACCGGTGTGATTGTACATGCAAAAGGGTTAAATATGAAATTTATAACTGCCTTTGTATAGTTATTATGTTGGAATAATTTTAAAAGATTATAAGAAAACTTGATGAGAAATACACTTCGTTTTAATAAATAGGACAACAGTTACACTGTTAATGTAAAAATACAAAATAGAATTGTTTTGGTTGTTGTTTTGGTTGCTGACTTTTATGGGAGTTAGTACTGGCTGCAGATAACGTCCTAATGTGATTTTAATATACATGTACAGTAGATAACTAAAAAGATGTATTGGGATTGACATTTAAAGACATTCTTAACTCTATTGGAGTTAAACAACACGTGTCAAGACCTACTCATTGTCGTAATCATACTCTAGATCTAACATTATCACATGGAATCAATGTTGATGCTGTTGAAATTCTGCAGCAAAGCGATGACATCTCAGAACATTATCTAGTCTCGTGTAAACTTAATTTAGCCAAGGCTGCAAAGCCGACTCCGTGTTACAAATATGTTAGATCCATCACTTTTGCCACTAAAGATTGCTTTTTTCTTCCTGATCAGTTTCATCATCTCAGCATCCCAGATAGCTTAGAAGAACTTGATATTGCGACAGAAACTTTTAACTCTCTCTTTTCCAGCACTTTAGACACAGTTGCTCCGTTGCGCTTAAATAAGATTAAAGAAAATAGTCCAAAGCCGTGGTACAACGAGCACAATCGGGCCCTTAAGAGAGCAGCCAGATAAATGGAGCGCAACTGGAAGAAAACAAAACTAGAGGTATTTCGCATTTCATGGAAAGAGAGCTTGATTGCATACAGAGAGGCCTTAAAAGCTGCTAGATCTGCTTATTTTTCAACCCTATTAAAAGAAAATAAACAAAACCCTAGGTATTTATTTGAAACAGTGGCTAAACTAACGAAAAATAAAGCTTCAAGCCCAGATGTTTCCAAACAGCACAGCAGTAATGACTTTATGAACTTCTTAACTTATAAGATTGATAATATCAGGGAGAAAATAATAACTATGCAACCTGTCTACTACAGTATCGCATCAGGGAGAGCATTGTAGTCTCCATAAGGAAAAATTCGATTCATTCATTGCTATAGGAAATGAAGAATTTTCTAAACTCGTTAAATCATCTAAATCGACAACATGTATGTTAGACCCTATACCGACTAAGCTACTGAAAGAGATGGTTCCAGAGGTCATAGATCCTCTTCTTAATATCATTAATTCATCTTTGTCATTAGGATACGTACAAAAACTTTTAAGCTGGCTATGATTAAACCTCTTGTTAAAAAAAATCGCATCTTGATCCTACAGAATTAGTCAATTACAGACCTATCTCGAATCTACCTTTTCTGTCAAAGATACTAGAAAAGGCAATATCTTCACAACTGTGTTCTTTTTTAGAAAGAAATGATATCTGCGAGGATTTTCAATCAGGATTTAGACCATACCATAGTACTGAGACAGCACTCATTAGAGTCACAAATGATTTGCTCTTATCATCTGATCGTGGTTGTATCCCTCTATTAGTGTTACTCGATCTTAGTGCTGCATTTGACACTTATCGACCACAACATTCTTTTAAATAGACTCGAAAATGATGTTGGCATTAGTGGAATTGCATTAGCATGGTTTAAATCATACTTATCCGACCGTTATCAGTTTGTAGCAGTAAATGAAGAGATGTCTTATCGATCACAAGTTCAGTATGGAGTACCACAAGGCTCAGTACTAGGACCGTTGCTGTTCACTCTGTACATGCTACCATTAGGAGATATCATTAGGAAGCATGGGATTAGTTTTCACTGTTATGCTGATGATACACAGAGACGAACCTGACGCAACTTACCAATTCACAAAATTAATGGAATGCATAGATGATATTAAAAACTGGATGACTAGCAATTTCCTACTACTTAATTCTGAAAAAACAGAGATTCAAATTATTGGACAAAAAACTTCCTCACGTAATAACCTAGAATACTGTCTAACACTTGATGGCTGCTCTGTCAAGTCAAATTAGGAACCTGGGTGTGCTCTTTGATACCAATCTTTCATTTGAAAGTCACGTGTCTAGTATCTGTAAAACCGCATTTTTTCATCTTAAAAATATATCTAAATTACGTCATATGTGACCCTGGATCACAAAACTAGTCACAAGTCGCACGGGTATATTTGTGGTAACAGCCAACCATTTTAAAGGCGATTTTCTCAATGTTTTGACTTTTTTGATTTTTTGACTATTTTCAAATAGTTGTATATCAGCCAAATATTGTCCTATCTTAACAAACCATGCATCAATGGGAAGCTTATTTATTCAGCTTTCAGATGACGTGTCAATCTCAATTTCAAAAGTTGACCCATGTGACTGGTTTTGTGGTCCAGGGTCACATATGCTCTCAATGAAAAATGCAGAACAATTAGTTCATGCGTTCATGACCTCAAGGCTAGATTATTGTAATGCTATTATGGGTGGTTGCCCTGCATGCTTAATAAACAAGCTACAGCTGGTCCAAAATTCAGCAGCTCGAGTTCTTACCAGAACCAGGAAGTATAACCATATTAGCCCGGTTCTGTCAACACTGCATTGGCTCCCTATTAAATATTGTATAAATTTTAAAATGTTGCTGATCACTTACAAAGAACTAAATGGTTTAGCTCCGCAGTACTTGAGCTAGCTCTTGATGCATTATAGTCCTTCACGTCTATTGCGATCTCAAAATTCCGACCAGTTGATAATAAATACCTAGAATATCAAAATCGACTGCTGGCGGTAGATCCTTTTCCTATTTAGCACCAAAACTTTGGAACAATCTTCCTAACATTGTCCGGGAAGCAGACACACTCTGTCAGTTCAAATCTAGACTAAAAACACATCTCTTTGGCCTAGCATACACATAACACATTATATACTTCTATAATTCAATGTTAGGCTGCATAGATTAGGTCAGCCGGAACGGGGAACACTTCCCTATAAATCCTGATGTACTTGTTACATCATAAGAAGAATGGCCTCTACGCTAATATTAGTCCTTCTGTTTATCCAAGGTTTACTGCAGTCCGCCGGATCCAGGCCATATCCAGATCTGATGAAGGACCTGCGCCTGGACACGATGACAACGCAGTCCTGAAGTGTCAACCAGTCAACCATCCCCTGTGAAGGCCTCCTTCCCTTCCCTTTACCTTAGTACAGATAAAATGTTGTCGGGATAATTCCGGTTCACGTGGCTACGCAGACGTGACCAAAAAAAATCTGCATTATACATTTTTAAGGCCAGACAAGTAGTTTATTGAGGGTTGATTTGTAAAGAAGGACTACACGCATGCGCTAATATATATTCAAACGCGCATACTTTTGGACTGAACACATAATGCGCATGTGCGCGACGTCTGCGTTTTCGTTGGTTTGCGTTTTTGAGGTTTGCGCAAAGATAACGGATAATTGTTTGCACTTTCGAACCTATTTCAGGGAGTGCTTTCTCAAGACACCAGGCACTGTTTTGTGCGGATGGGCGGCCGGAGCGCGTTAAGGATTTTCCTTTTAGAACGGTGTTGAGTTAGCAGTCCCTAAGTTAATAACTAATGATCTTCGCAACGGAAGTGAATCAATCAATCAAAACTAACTTTAGCTGGACAATAACTTTATCCTAGAGATGTTGTAAAGCCTAAACAATCTGTTACGGTAATTTTCCTATTATCTCTGGAAAGCTGCTTTGAAACAATCCATATTGTTAAAAGCGCTATATAAATGAAGGTGACTTGACTTGACTTGACGAGCAAGTTATTTTTCTAGGTTAGGTTTTTTAGAATCTACAAAACTGTAGATACTGTCAAATGCATATAAATAAGCGGCAGCTTGAAATTTAGAACACAGAAATGTGGAAGGAATTTTTTTCCCAGTTATTGAAACCATTTAACAATCGTGCAAGGTTTTTTTAGATATATTTTTGTTCATGGCCTCCCCATGTGTACCCCACTGTTGCCACTGTGTGTCTGCTTATACTCACGGGTAGCCCAGCTCCATGAAGTTGTTCCAGATCTGTTTCAACACCATGATCACTCCCATTTGTAGGCACAAGTCGATCAAACAACCACTGGGATGACACTAAGGGGGGAAAAAGCATAAACATTTTGATCACTCTTGTGAAAAATAAGCACATTTTAGCATACTTTTAAAAATAGTACTGATTACGGGAATAATAAACTTTAAAAGAATAAAATAAAACTTCAAAATAAAAAAAGTACACTTTTTAAAACTATACTTAAATCTGTTCAAGCACACTTTTTCACAAGGGTGGTTTTGATTATACTACATGATTTACACAGACAGTACACTTGTGTTACGAGCAACCACAGTTGTTTTGTTGAGGCAATTATGAGAAATCTGCACTGAATAATTTTATATTTATAAATAATTTTTATTTAAATCTCATGGGAGTTTCATAACTGAGGCAGATATTTGATAGGGGAATGCTGATCATGCTGAAGGGCACTAATAACCAAGTGCGAGAGGACTCATTACAGCCTCATCTCACCCACCTCCTCCATCCTCCACCGGTTAAACAGCTTATTATAATCCCCCGGTCTGCCAGCAAACCTGTGGAATACACACAAACACGATACACTCACATCACAATAACACAAATACAAAATTAGCTTTGGAATTCAATTAGCCACTCTATCGTGGGGGAGGTTTTAGTGTTTGCATGTGTGCCACTGCCAACGGTGAAAATATCTAGTTTCTGTATGCATTAGGCAAACAGGTAAAACTATCGGACCCACTTTATATTAGGTGTCTGTAATTAGTATGTACTTACATAAAAAAACAGGTTTAGTGGTATGGGTAGTTTTTGTGTGTGTGTGTGTGTGTGTGTGTGTGTGTGTGTGTGTGTGTGTGTGTGTGTGTGTGTGACATTGTAAAGCACATTGGTCAACTTGTGTTGTTTTAATTGTGCTATATAAATAAAGTTGCTATTGCTATAAGGGTGGGTTAAGGTGTAATGGAAGGGTAAACTGTATTACTGATGCAATTACATTTTAAAATGTAAGTACAACGTAAAAACCTGCATCTATACTGTAAAAAACATTTTTTTTGAAGAATACTATTTTAGTCTTTCTGCTTCAAGTTGTCAAGTTAAATTCAATATGTCACTTACAGTTTCTTTATAATTATTATTTTTTTCAAAGTAAACCCTACACCATTCTTTTTTTCCAGCGTACACAATAAGTGCATTGTATTAAATTATTCATTTAAATGCTAGTACATAGGTAGCTCTTTTCCCCGCCATTAGTGCAAATTTCCGGCAATCCATGTTTTCACTGTTATACAGTAGGGGAAACGCATAATCTTACGATCAAAATACAGGCGAAAAAGCAGCAGAAGCATGCAATAAAAGTGTTGCTTATGCACATGTAAGCTAATGTCATCATCAAACATTCAACAGCATATAAATCAAAACTGCCTAAAGTTAATGAAAAGTCGACCCAGTACGAGGTACATGACTGTGAAGCTTTGGGGGTGTTGATGGAAGCGATCTACTTTGTTTTGATCATCATACTGAATCCAATCAGGACGTAGTCTTTAATATAAAAACAATTTTCTCAGCATTTTTTTCAAAACCAATTTTTTTTTTTATAAAACATACCCACATTCAAGTGTTGATACAAATACAGTACAATGCATGTAGATATACTTTTTATGTATTGCATGTTCAGATATAAAATATTCTGGGGGCCATGAATTTTTTGTGAAAATTATCAAAAATGCTGGTGGTGGCAGGCAATTATTTATTTTTTTTATGCTGCAGGCGAACGAGTTAAAGACACTTAATGTGAAGTATGTAATATTGACAGCTAGCGATTGAAATGGGTAATGCAGTTCAAATTAAAAATACTGGAGAGAGTATATTGGAGAGTGTGGACACTCAACTGAGACTGCCCTGCTCTCGATAATTGAAGCTCTGAGACTGGCAAGAGCAGCTTCCAAATCCTCAGTTCTCATCCTGCTGGATCTGACTGCTGCCTTTGACACAGTTAACCACCAGATCCTCCTGTCAATCCTAAAAACGAAGGGCATCTCGGGAACCGCACTACAATGGTTCAAGTCTTACCTCTTAGGTAGGTCCTTCAGGGTGTCATGGAGGGGTGAGGTGTCTAAGACCCAACATCTAGATACTGGGGTGCCTCAGGGCTCAGTGCTTAGACCACTTCTCTTCTCCATCTACATGACATCACTAGGATCTGTGATTCAGAAACATGGCTTTTCCTATCACTGCTACACTGATGACACACAACTCTACCTCTCATTCCAGCCAGATGATCCGATGCTGCTCGCATCTCTGACTGCCTGACAGACATTTCTGGCTGAATGAAGGACAACCACCTTCAACTACACCTTGTGAAGACAGAGTTGCTTGTGGTCCCGGCCAACCCAACACTACACCACAACTTCTCCATTCAGGTAGGTTCGTCATCCATAACTCAATCAAGGTCAGCCAGGAACCTTGGAGTTGTGATTGATGACCAATTGAACTTTATAGACCACATTGCTAGAACTGCCCGGTCCTGCAGATGTGTCTTATACAACATTAGGAGGATCAGGCCCATCCTATCAGAGCATGCTACACAACTCCTTGTCCAAGCACTTGTTCTATCCAGACTGGACTATTGTAATGCTCTCCTGGCAGGTCTTCCAGCTTGCACTGTCAAACCTCTGCAACTGACCCAATATGCTGCAGCTAGAGTGGTATTTAACGAACCGAAGAGAGCACACGCCACTCCTCTCCTCACAATTGCACTGGTTGCCATCTCAAAGAGGCACATAATCTCTTTCTCTGACCTTTTTCTGATCTGTTCCATGCTGGTGGAATGACCTGCCCAACCAGAGCTGTGGAGTCCGTGGCCATTTTCAAGAAATGGCTGAAGACACATCTTTTTTGGCAACACTTGATCCATTAATACTAACACTTTATCTATTATCTTAAAAAAAAACAAAAACAAGTACACGTACACATACTGCGTTAAACTGGGAAGGGTCATAGCACTTACATATTGTTGTCCTATTGTTAGTTTAACTGCTTCTATTGTTCTCATTTGTAAGTTGCTTTGGATAAAAGCATCTGCTAAATGAATAAATGTAAATGTAAATTATAATATCCACGCCCTCACGGGATTCCAGATTGAGGACACGCAACAAGAGCGAGCGCAATAGACAATGGAAGGAAAGGAGAACTACACACTGTAAGTTGATTTAAGCTCATTTTAATATGCCCCCTTTCATAGAATTTTTTAGATGGATGCCGAGGCTTTTTAGGTTGGGTAGAATCTGTGATCTCTGACCCAGTTTGTGTGGTGGCTTCCATGGTTGCAAAATGCGGTGTTTTCTGCCAACTGGTAACTTGGGGTGTTGAAATACTTTCGGGCATTTGGCAGTGGGCGAGATCACACAGACCAAAACAAAAACAGATATTCTGACACGGAACACACATTTCAAAGTAGAATAACTGGCTGTAACATTGCTTTTCAGAGGAAAAAAATAAATAATGTGAACTTAGCATGTTTCCTAAATATCTGCAAACATATTATGGTACATTTATGCTTTACTACAGACAAAATAATAAATCCGGCACCTTTAAAATAAAATGGTACAAAAATAAAATGGGACAAAAATAACAGATCTCAAGTGATGAAGTCAGGGCAAATGGAGGCAGCAACGTCAGGTAAACCAAGAACTGAATAATATGTGAACTAGTTCAAGAGTTGCTTACCTCCCTAAAAAGAAAGCTATGTAGAAGGTAGAGCTGTTGAGATTGACAAACTGGAAGAGAAACATCTTGAGGGCAAAGCTGTTTTCCCATTCCGACTCTGTCCGTGGGTGTTCTATATCACAAGTGAAAGCCAAGCGAGAATCATTCGGGAAGTTCTGCACTGCATGTTATAGCCATGAGGAAAGTTTCTCACATGCAGTGTGACGACTGCATGAATTTCACCCTCAATCAATAGTAACCTTGACTGAATCAACACTTACCCAGGTTTGTAAGTAGGTAGGCCACTTTCTCATAGACCTGTTGGGTGAAAGAAGATGGAAACAGTAACATTAGAGACAAGGCTGAAAATGAAGAGCTCAGATGCAAAAGCCTCTAAGTGCCATCTGAAATTTTCTTCTAGAATAATCATTTTTATCAAGCTTGTATATTTAAGTTCAGTAATTTCACTTAAATGACAATTAACAGGTAATTAAAAAGTGAAATTACTGAACTTAAATATACAAGCTTGATAAAAATGATCATTCTAGAAGAAAATTTCAGATGGCACTTAGAGGCTTTTGCATCTGAACTCTTCAAATATTAACTGAAAAAAAGTAGCATTTCCATTCCATGTGTTCAGGAAAATAAAATTGTCACATTGGTGCCACATAGAAATGGAAATTAAGTTGTATCCACTCCAACAGACATTCTACTAACTATCAGTAACTTTGCAACTTATTCTAACCCTAACCCTTCCAGCCCTACCAGTAATACTCTACTAACAATCTAATGAGAGTTAGAAGACATGTAGGTGCAACAATACTTATAGTCAACAGAATGTGTTAAAGTGAAAATAAAGTGAAACCAAATACTTTTTCCTCATTTTGTGTGGAGCTTTTGCATAAACGGTTAGACAATTTTAGTTTATGGGGACTTTATTGTCTCTTTCTTGGTGGGAAGAGGCCTTCGGGACAAGATAAAAAAAAAAAACACTAACCACATTCAGAGACATTATGATCATAAAGTTGATGCAGACTCCAGTGCCTGAGGTGGCGAATTGCCAGTTCTTCTTCACAAACTCCCACTGGAAGGAAGCAAACTTCTCCATGGCAATGAGCCGGAACACCACCACGGCAAAAACGGCTGTCAGAACCAGAGAGATCTGGAAGAAAAATGATGAACAAGGTGTCAAACTGAAATATTATAAATAGATGGAAATATATTTGGATAAGTCTCAGAATTTTATTTTATAAACTTAGGCATGGTTTTGATATGCATCGTCTTTTAATTCAAGATCACCAGAGGGAGACAGTTATTTATGTGAGCTAACTTTAGCTACATTATTTGTTTTAAATTTGAAATATTCTTTAGGGCTACAAATAGGGTTGGGAACTGAAAATACTGGAATCAAAATGTTCATGACATTAATTTGCCTGTATAGATGGAGCATCAGCATAAAATATGTAACATATGCATCAGACTACATCCAACTGGCTCCTATAAGAGTCTTTAATCTACAATTACATTTTAAGTGTAATTATTTTCCCATGATTCCTACTGATGTGGTGGACATTACTTGGCTTTTATGTAATTTTATGTAACAGTTCAACAACAGTTACAGTGTTACAAGTACTAAATAATATAAATAAATTACATGTACTTATTAAATGGTTAAGGTTAGGGTTCGGTTTAGGGTAAGTTGCTTGTAATAATGCATAATTTACTGTTATTACTATAGTAAGTACATGTATCGTGTAACTATGTCTTAGTGTTATTAAAGAGTGTTATTTTAATAATTTGATACCTAATTTGCTATAATTATATAATATAATTTATTATTTATGAAATTATCGTATTACATAAGCTGGATGTACATATTACATACATTACACAAATGCTGGAAGCATTACATTTAATAAGAACTGTTTTCTAAATGTTGTCCATTCCTTCTTCCACAAAATTGCTAAAAAGTTGGGTTACCCTTTTTTAGTGCCTACATGTTACATATATTTACTATAGAAATAACAGAAAATTATGCATAATTACAAGCAACTTGCCACAAACGTCTCAGGTTATGTATGTAACCCTAGGTCCCTGAGTAGGGAACGAGACGATGTGTCTATGACACTTTGGGAACACCTCTGCGTGATTGCGTCTGAAGCACGTATGTCAACTAGTCCAATGGCGAGAGTGAGCGTCATGGGCGGATGACGTCATGACCAGGAAAGGATGAAAGCACATCCGGCATTAGCTTCGAAGTAGTGGAAGCAAGTCGATCACAGGGATGCAGTAAGTATGGCAGGGCGACGCATCGTCTCGTTCCCTACTCAGGGAACTAGGGTTACATGCGTAACCTGAGACGTTCCCTTTCGAGGGAACTCGCGATGCGTTGATGCATACTTACAATTGCCTGATGTAAAACTGTTGGCAATCTAAGAAAGAAGCACCTGACACCCTGGGGTAGCGTCCAGGTCCAGGCTATAAAACCTCACAAATGTGAACGGCAAGGACCAACCCACCGCATCACAAACCTCTTGAAGGGAAACCCCTGATAATAAGGCTTTAGAGGCCACCATACTCCTAGTAGAATGAGCTCTGACCACCAAAGGGCATGGATGGCCAGAGGACTCATAGGCAAGAGAGATAGCCTCTACTATCCACTTGCTGATTGTCTGCTTAGAGGCTGGAAGACCCTTCTTAGGTGACCCAAAGCAGACAAACAACTGATCTGATTTTCTCCACTGGGCAGCTCTGTGGACATAAGTATCCAGTGCTTGCACTGGACACGAGATTCAGTCTTTCCTGGTCCGATGAAGTAAAGGAGGAGGACAGAAAGTCTGCAGCACAATAGGCCTCGGAATGTTGGTCGGCACCTTAGGGACGTATCCCTGTTTGGGATATAAGAATGCCTTGACCATCCCGGGTGCAAACTCAAGGCAGGTGGGAGAAACCGGATGGGCCCGAAGGTCTACGACTCTCTTGAAGGACGAAATAGCAAGAAGAAAAACGGTCTTAAAGGTCAGAAATTTTTCTGAGACCAAATCTAGGGGTTTGAATGGAGTCCCTGACAGCCCTTCCAAAACTATAGCAAGGTCCCAAGCCGGAACCCTAGTGCGAGTTGCAGGCCTCAGCATCAAGGTGCCATGAAGGAAACGTATGATCAGGGGGTCTCGACCCAATGATGTACTTCCTACCGGGGCGTGGAAAGCCGCAATGGCCGCCACGTAGACATTTAAGGTGGAATGACATAAACCTGATGCAAAGCGATCTTGCAGAAAATCGAGTACTGTACTGACTGAACAGTTAACTGGATTCCACTGATGCTGGTGACACCAATAAGTGAAAACTCTCCACTTAAGTGCATATAATTTCCTCGTAGCTGGAGCTCTGGAGCTAAGGATGGTCTCAACAACTTTGGTTGAGAGACCACTCTCTATGAGTTGGGCCCCCTCAGAGGCCAAACCCATAGATTCCACTCCTCTGGCCGGGGGTGAAATATTGTGCCCACTGCCTGAGACAGAAGGTCTCTCCTGATCGGGATCTCCAAGGGAGGGCCGTCAAGGAGATGAATTGGGTCCGCAAACCAAATTCGACTCGGCCAGCGTGGTGCTACTAGCAGTAGACTTACTCCGTCCTGGCGGACTCTCTCCAGAACTCCTGGGAGCAGAGCCACAGGGGGAAAGCGTACAGACGTAGCCTCGGCCACGTCTGCACCATAGCTTCCAGCCCCATGGGGGATAGTTCCCCGAGGATATTTAGGGATATTTTGAACACAGAATCTTACCATGAAGAAGATTCCCGAAACAGACACCATGAGTCGGCTGAGTTTGTCTGTGAAGGGCTGGAAGGGCTCTGGTTTCCCTGAGATAGGGTTTACTCTCTCCTTCCGGGAGTATTTGGCTTCAAACTGGGGCCGTAGTTCCTCCTTTTTAACAAACACATCATATTACTCATAAAACATTTGTTTGAAGATCTTTGTACAGCTTTCATGAATGAATCTCATCACAGACAGATGTTCAGCATCATCATCTGCTTTGGCTGGGCATGATGGCCAGTGATGATGTCATCCAGAAGTTGTTCACATGAGCTGAATGAGTTAACATGAGTCACTTCAGTGCCTGAACATGAGATACATTTATTAGTACATTCTGCAGTATGGCAGTTAAATAAATAAGGGACTGTATACAGCAGCAGTTCTCAAACTTTTCAGGCCAATTATCCCGTTTGATCGAATCACACCATCCAAGTATCACCTAGACACCCCCTTACTTTTCAGTGTAATAATGTTGATGTAAAAAATATAAATATTTTTTATATAAAGATATATATAAAATATATAAAGATTATGTTTTGAAAACTGTTCATGTTGCTCTTCAAAAAATTAAATCATATAGTGATCTAGAACAGTTAAGCTCCAAAACAGACAAAAAGCACTACAAAAGTATCACAAAAGAGAGTGAGAAGGTAAATGAAGGCAGAACCTTCCTTTTTGGGTGATATATACCCTTTTTGGGTAAATATATTATTATCATTATTATTATAAAATTGTTACAAATTTGAAATAAAACATAGGAAATAAATTTAAAATGTATTTAAATAAATTTAAGTTGTGTGGCACACACCTTGCTGCCCCTTTTCCACCAGCATTGGTTCTGGTGCTAGTTCCCATTCCATTTCGACCGGGTTCCGGACCGGGAAAGTTAGTTCCACACCAGCCCTAAAATCTTAATCTGGTGTGGAACCATGGAACCAATTACCAATTAAAACTAAGATGAAGTTTTTCTAACAACAACAGTTTGGCTAGCTAGCTGCTGTATTAACGTCTGCAGTAAAAAGTAGTTATCAAAAGCACGAAAAAAACAACAACATAAAATTGAAAACAGAAAGCTCAGAAAAAAAATAAGTCTAAGGAGAAGAAAAAAAGCTACCACAGCTTCATAACCGGTATCACTTCGGTTCTTAAAATTGCAAGGCTTAGCACCATCTCTGGCACAAGAATCAGCACCATCTTGGTGGAAAAGAGGTTTGTAAAATGCTTCAGGTGCATGAACCAGTTTGAGAACCACCGTTATATAGAAACTAGCAACAACAGAATTCTAGAGGGCAACGAATGCAAACACCACAGTATCAACCACATCTGATCACTTTGATCTCTGGATTATTTTGAGGTGTTCCCTCAAACACATTACACGTTCACGCATCACTCAAATTAATTTGCAAAAACAATGCTCAATAAATGAATTCACTGTCACTCTGCACATGCTGATGTGTGATATGTGATTCAAGAAGGGATGTTCACACTGAGATTTTATCACGGGAAGTGAATATACTTTAACTGTACTACTGGCAATAGTGGGTTTTTGCTGACAGTAAAACAACATAGGCTCATTGGAAAAACGTGCCTTTACATACATTTTGGCTAAACTCCAAAAACTTAACTATACATATAATTCATTGCAGTTTTCATCTGAAATGACATGAGTAGCATCAACAACATTTATTCCTTTTCACACAAATTATGATTTTGGGGCAGATTATTGATCTATTGATTTTGACGTGGTTCCTAAACAAGACTATATTTTTATATTTACATTATAACCACATCCAATATACATGTTTTTTTTTTGTTTGTTTTTTTGATGTACAGTAGTAAGACCACCTGGAGCACTACAAATCCCATGAAATGCTAGTCACAACACTCAATAAAAGAGCTCGAACACTAAAGAAGCAAGCTACAATTGCATGGTTGTTTCAGCAAATGTGTTTTCTCATGTTTTTTGATTAACACTATCAGTTTGGTCGTAAGGGTAGAGTTTAGTGTAGGTACTACGTTATTATCAAATGCGATAAGAGTATTTACCTTTTAGAGCCACTCACCAGCCATTTCATTTCCAAACTGCTGTGATATGTATAACAACCAGCATAATAAAACATTCCCAGATTCACATTTATCTGTTTCAGATAAAACTGAATACACTTTTAGCGTCGCTCACTGGACATTTCACTTTGACACTTTTGCACAATGTGCAAGAAGCAACGTAATATAATTTTGAAGAAATGTCGCTACAGGCGCATCTTTCCAAATAGCCTGGGTTGCAGCAAAAATAACTTCTCTTCCATCTTGCTGACACTTGACTACAGTATCTCAAAGACGACGTATACTCCCGTCAGTAGACGCTGAATCACGTCACAGCTCATTTGCATGTTAAAGTTATACCAAACATTTTGTCAGTACTAATCAGTGTGAACACCCTTAAGACGAATTCCCATTGGGAGCTAAGCATGCACAACAAAACATTATACAGTAGGAGGCACACTCACAGAACACACCATGACAGGGATTTTACACTATAGGAAATACAACAAACAGCACATAGATTGGCCACACACCAGTTATAATTGTTAATGAGCTTAATGGTCATTTTAACAGGTCTCAAACGATTATGATATTTCTAAAGAAATAATAACATAAAGCATCACAATTTCAGCAGTAAGTTTATTTAAATAGGAAGGCAGGCTCACCTCCTCCTCCTCCCAGTCAATCAAATCCCAGTCGTAGGTTAACTCCGCTCTTCTCCTCTTCCAGAACTCAAGGAATACTGTGGCTGTGATGGTACAGGAGGAAGCAATAAGATATGAACATAAAGAGCTTTAGAATACTCCTGTTCTACTCAAAGGCAATAGTCACGGTGTTCAAAGTAAGGTGACTAGGGCAGGTCCTCTTAGGCCTAAACATGTACGTACATGAATATAAGTGATTCAACTATGCATTTGATGCTTTCATTTCTCCACTCCACAATTGCTGCTGGTTTTGTGTTCATAAAGTATGTATGTCTTTTCCACATACCTTGTTGGTTTCGTTAAGTTGCAACAGAATAACCCCACAACGTGTTATCAGAGATGTGTTTATCAGCATTTCACACCAGCTTTGAATGCTCATCCAATCAGAATTTTGGGTTAGATCTATTAATTTTTTTTTTTTTTTCATCTCACTGGTAGACATTCAAATTCAATCTTGCTTACAGAATGTAATCAGCTAGCTTATTCAGAAGCATGAATTTTTCACAGTATCCTAGGAACTGATTTATGCACTAAAAAAGAATTCTAAATAAAACATTAAGTAAAAATAAGATAAGCTCTGTAAGGTTTTCTTGTCTAATGTAAAAAGAGAACAAAACTACTGTATCTGTGCTCTGAGTTCACGTCGCACATTTCTACCAAAGGACTGTATGACCCAGTCTGGAAGGGAAGAGAAAGACAGAGAGAGAGAGACCAAGAAGAGAGACTGTTTAATTTTTAAAGTCCAGTCTTCATCCTGAAAGCTGTCTTCACATGAGCTTTCAGGAATTCGACTTGCAGATCCCTCTGGGTCTCTCTATCAGGAACAGTATGGTCCCCATTTTTTAATAATACAATAATAAGACTTTCGTTAGCACTCGCCAATGTAGTAGACTCCGTGAAGCGAAGCACCAAATTCAACTTTTTGGTTGTTACCCGTCACATAAAATATAGTATCACCCTGTATTTACAGATGATGCGTTGCATATTGCATCACTATGGGGCACAATTTGTCTCGTATTTCTCATAATTATTGTTTAATAAGGTCTATACAGTGGGAAGAATAACATAGTATCTAATAAAAGCAAATAAATAGCACAAGTAGAAAATCAACTGCCATCCATTAGCCAAGCAACATCCAGTGAGATAAATGGAAAAATTCTAAGCTTTCTTCAGGTATTATCACCCTCCTTGAACTGTTCCTATGCATATATGGATGGCCTTTAATATTTTCATAATTTACAGCATACAATTTTTTTTTTCTATCTGGTAACTGTGCAAATTTCATGTCCTTCCGTAACGTTATCTGTGGTGATTTATATGGAGGTCAAAGCATGACATGGTTATGTTAAGAGGTGCGTTGAAGTCCTGACCTCAGAGTCATGATGTCTTTGTTCTCTCAGTTATGTCGTACACTGAAAAAAGTGAAAAGACTGTGTCAGTTATTTAAAGTGCATTTTATATTGGTCTAATTGAAAATAATGGTTTCCAGGTTTAAACCCATTTCATTCAGTTTGTCTAAAAGCAAAAAATAAACAATTTTGTTTAAAGAAAATTTTCGCTTGACATAGCAAGGCATATGCGGTGACGAGATAGACCTTGCACACCATGGAAAAAGACGGAGGGTGGTGTATGGTGCTTACACACTGCATATGAAGGCATGGCTGTGTGAAATAAAATAAAGATGGAGCACAGTGTTGTCTTTATTAGTTTCCTGCATAATTATTTGTAGCTGTGAGTTGATGCAACCCCTTCACTTTCGGTTTGCCCTCCTTCTGGTTTGACCAGAGGTGTAGAAGTGAACTGCTGGACTTCCGGTATGGCGTCGAGGCAAGTGGCAGTGTAGAACGCGAGCTCCCAGACAAATCAGTTATACTCCCCTGTTTAATTTAACTTTACACCGTGTAATTGATAAACAAATATGGAGGGGAAGAAACAACGAAAAGCTAGAGGCAAATCATCCCAAAGACCTGAGAAAACTGAGAGACAAACAAAGGAGAATGACGATAATGACAATGCTGGTGAGAACGAGGCCGCGGAAACAATGCAAGTTTGCATCAGTGCTATATATTCTGAAATTAAGGCTATCCGATCTGACGTGAAGACAGAACTAAACAACTTTCAAGAGACTTTCACCAGAGACTGGAAAACTGACTTGGCAAGCCTGAGTACGGACATCAACCTTAAACTGAACGAAATTGCCAAAGATCTAAAAGACGCAGTGAATAGAGTGGAGGAGGCCAGTGGAAGATTTGGAAGAGAGGAGCACGGAGGCTAGAGATGTGCTTTGCCAAACCCTTGACATTCAACAAAAAATGCAAACAAAGCTGACAGATTTAGAAGCAAGATCACAACGAAACAATATACGCTTGTACGGAATCCCGGAGGAGACCGGAGGTGACAACATACAGAAGTTTGCTGAAAGTTTAAGACGGAATTGTAAAATATCAGTTTAATGTAACAAGAGTAACAACGATTTTGGATTTTTATCAATAGCTGATTTTACGTTATAGCTTGAAAGACCCATAAATGAATATAACGTCTATGTCTGGGAGTTGAGGAAAAAGCGTGCACTGATTTATAATATCAGTTTGCATGAGGAAGGCCCTTCGTTAATCGAAGTTTTTCCTTGCCAACTAGGAGTTAGTTTAAAGGGAAGTTTGATTATGGAAGTTGCTGTTTCTTTTAATTGTATTTTATTTTTTTTATTTTATTTTATTTTTTTATTTCTCACTTTTTTGTTCTGTGTTATGTTACAATGTCATGGTCACTTGGGATTTATAATATGATAGTACATCTGAAGATAAATGTGAAAAAAGAAAAATCTGGCTCGGATCTCGCGTTTGCCGAGGCAGAGCGTAGATTATGGGTCTACTCTGCAATAAAGATTCTGTGGCTGGGATCTTGCATTTGCCGAGGCAGCGCGTAGATTAAAGGTCTGCATTGCAATACAGAATCTATAGTGGCTCGGATCTCTCGTTTGCCGAGGCAGCACATAGATTACGGGTCTACTCTTCAATAAACATTCTGTGTGGGTGCGAGGCATGCATTCATTGAGAAATATCTCGACGCGCACAACCATGTGTTTTCGGGTGTTTCAGTATCGCGCCCGTTGACTTTCTTCTTGAGAGATAAAAAACATATATTGTGAACGATTTGAATCTCACGTCTGCCAAGGCAGCGTGTAGATTACAGGTCTGCAATAAAAAGGCAAATCTGAGGATTGGTTTGTCACGATAGATCTAAGGGACGCATACTTCCACATATCCATCCTTCCATCTCACAGGAAGTTCCTAAGGTTCGCTTTTGGGGGCGAAGCGTTCCAATATTGGGTTCTTCCATTCGGCCTAGCTCTCTCCCCTTGCATGTTTACCAAATGCATGGATGAAGCTCTAGCTCCGCTGAGGCTTCAGAGGATCAGGGTGCTAAATTATATGGACAACGGGCTTATTATGGCCCAGTCACAAGAGCTGGCAGTTCGGCATCGAGATGTCGTTCTTGCCCACATCCAGAGCCTGGGGTTGAGACTCAACATGAAAAAAAGCATGTTGGCACCAGCCCAGAGAACCACGTTCCTGGGAGTGGTGTGGGACTCGGTCACGATGCAGGCACAATTGTCTCCTCCACGGATTGAGTCCACCCTGGCCACGGTGACCAGGATAAAGCTAGGCCAAGCCATCACTGTAAAATATTTTCAGAGAGTGTTAGGACTCATGGCAGCAGCGTCCAACATCATTCCATTCAGCCTGCTGCACATGAAGGCCCAGCAGTGGTGGTTGAAAACCCATTCCGCATGATCAGGGTTATGCGCAGATGCCTTCGTTCCCTATCTATGTGGAAAAAAACTTGGTTTCTGTCCCAAGGTCCCGTGCTGGGAGAGTCATGTCGCCGGAAAGCCGTTTCGACAGACGCCTCCCTCACTGGCTGGGGCGCGGTAATGGATGCCTCCATCCAGATTGGCGCATCAGATCCTCCTGCGGTCCCAGGGGAAACTGTTATCTCTCAGAGCAATGCACATCCCAGGGGACCAGAATCAGAGAGCAGACATCCTGTCGAGGCCGGGGCTGAGGCCCGGGGAATGGAGACTTCACACCGAGGTGGTGAAGACGATATGCGAAAGGTTCGGCCCAGTGGAAGTGGATTTGTTCGCGTCTCGAGGGACGTCCCACTGTCCATTGTGGTTTTCTCTCACCCATCCAGCCCCATTGGGTTTGGATGCCATGGTACAGATGTGGCCGAGGCTATGCCTGTAAGCTTTTCCCCCGATCGTTCTGCTCCCGGGAGTTCTGGAGAGGGTCCGTCGAGACGGATCAGCCTACTTCTAGTTGCCCTGTACTGGCCGGCCCGGGTATGGTTTTCAGACATCATAGAACTCCTGCAGACCAGCCTTGGCAGATCCCTTTGAGGAGGGACCTGCTTCCACAGGCTGGGGGCTCAATATTCAACCTCGACCAGACCTGTGGAAACTTTGGGCCTGGCCCCTGAGGGGGCTCAGTACCTAGAGGCTGGCCTGTCGGCTGGAGTGGTTGAGACCATACTCAGTTCCAAAGCTCCTTCCACAAGGAGATTGTACACCCTAAAGTGGAATGTGTTTCCACACAGAGCGTGAGGTGGACCCAGTTAACTGCCCGGTTGGCTTCAGTACTGGAACTCCACCAAGATCGCTTCTCGGCTGGTCTTACCCCCATTCACACTCAAGGTGTACGTGGCTGCCATTGCAGCTTTCCACGATCCTCTGGGTGATGGGCCGACATCAGCTGGTCGTAGGTTTCCTCTGCAGGGCTCGGAGGATGAAACCTGCGGCTCGTACCAGAGTTCCCACATGGGACCTGGCAGTGGTTCTCAAAGGGACATGGGACCTGGCAGTGGTTCTCGAAGGGCCCATCACCCATCAGTGGTCCCCCTTCGAACCTCTGAAGTCGACTGAGGCCAAGATACTTTCACTCAAGGTAGATTTTTATTAGCCATTACTTCTCTGAGGAGAGTAGGAGACCTTCAGGTGCTTTCTATATCTCATGGGTGTCTGGAGTTTACATCTTGCATCCCAGGCCGGGCTATGTGCCTAAAGTGCCATCTAATGTTTCTAACATCAAATCCAAGGACTGAGACTAATTGCTGCTGCAACTCTTTTCGGATATTGTCTGCTGTTTTGGCCTCGTTTGGGAACCTTGTTGTGGTGAGTACCCTGCTCTTCATGTCATATAGTGGTGTGAGATAGTGACATGTGATTGACATATAGATTATCTTACAGTGATCATCCGTCCACATATCAGTTGTCATGCCCACATTTATCAACGACATGACCCCCTTGATTTCTTCAACCATGTCCCCTCTCTTAGCAGTCACCTTTTCTTTGCAATTTCGGGAGATTGTGGTGGGGTCAGGGAGTAAACTTGTTGCTGACAGACGGCCAACATTTATTAGCTCTTGCGCTAACTGGATGAAACCGTTTCAAATGGCCGAATGTCCATACAACAGAAATTCATGCATTTAGCTGTGATTTGTGATTTTACCGTAGAGGGAGTTGGTTTGGCGAGGAAATCACTCACACTCATTTGTTTGCTGCTGCTGGTTGGTTCGCTACTGCTACATCCACCATGCTCAAAATGTCTTTGTAAATGAGATGATCCCGTCTTCTTAATACTGTAGCTTAGCACAGCCTTGCAAATTGTACACTGTGCATAACCAGTTGGCTCATAAATTAAGGTTGTCACTATTTGAAAAACAGCCCAGAAGTTTGCCTTTCCTCTGGTGTTTTTCTCACTTTTAAGTTCGCCATTGGTGATTTTTCTCTTAATGTTCTCCATTGCACATGAGGTGAATCGTGGGTCGCGCTGCCGGGAAACCTTCTGTGTGCGTGTGCGTGAGACTGTCATGTGTCAGTCATATGTCAGTGTGAAAGGTTATAAAATGTCTTTCTATGTTTGTTTTTCCATCCTCAACTTCTCATATTTTCTTTTAACTAATGTCTACAATATAAAAAGGATAAGCCTAAAACAGGCCCGAGGCCTGGCCCGCATGTGAACTATGACATGAAAATTTCCCAAAGCCCGGCCCTAGGGGCATACATAAGTCGGGGCCCGTCGGGCTCGGGCTGAAATGCAGGGCTCTAACAGGCATAGAATTGAGTGAGTCCTTGATACAATTTTATGTAAGATTCTGAGTTTTATGTTTGTATGTTGTTTATGTGAAACTTTTTGTGCTGCCATTTTGGCCAGGACTCCCTGGAAGAAGAGATTTTATATCTCAATCGGACTATCCTGGTAAAATAAAGGAGAAATGAATAAGAATAATTCCTGTGATATAGGAATTAGAGATCTTTCAGATCATGCAGGAGTTTATTTGAGGACCCCATTTAGATGTTCAATCCAAGAACACCGTCTGGAGATAGAACACTAGTCTCTTAAATGACCCCCAATGTATAGAATATATTAAAAAAGAAATGAAAGAGTACATTGAATTTAATAATAATGAGGAAATGTCATCAAGTGTTCTATGGGACGCCGCTAAGGCAGTGTTAAGAGGAAAGCTGTTAAAGTGGTCCTCAAGGGAAATCTTAGAAGAAATAAAAGTAATAAAACAACAAATAAATAAGATACTTGATAAACAAGTAGAGATTAAACTTAAATATATCAAACAGAATTATTATGAGAATGGACCCAGAGCTAAACAAATTTTAGCATGGAAACTCCATAAACTCTCAAAATTAGAAATCCGGAAACCAATGTAACATGCTATAAAAAAGAATATATATTAAGGTCGTTTGAAATCTATTTAAAAAAAAATTATACTTCCAACCAGAAGCAGCGGACCCTTCCATTATTGAAATTTTTTTGGAATCTCTACCATCAGTAGGAGTTACACAAAACAAACTGTAAAATTACAGAATATCAATTACAGCCATATCAAATTTAAAGACAAAATAAAGTACCGGGGGGATGGGTATTCAGCAGAGTGGTACAAAAAATTTCGGGGATGGGAGTTTTTGTACCTGGTACTGCAATGTTTTGGCTTTAATGAAAAGGTTATAGGATGTCTTAAACCACTATATAATTTACTGACGGCCCAGATTAAAATAAATGGTAATATTTCTAGTTCAATTACACTGGAACGGGGATGTCACCAAGGATGCCCTTTAAGTCCCACACTTTTCGCACTATTCATAGAGCCACTTGCTCAAGCAATTAGAGAAGATGTAGAAATACCAGGATTCCAATTTAAAGGAAATGAACACAAAATATGTTGATATGCGGATGATACTCTTATGACAATATCCGACCCAGACTCCAGTTTACCTAAACTTATGTCATGCCTTGAACAATTTGGTTGGTACTCAGCAGTGTTGGGTAAGTTACTTTAAAAAAGTAATTAGTTATAGTTACTAGTTACTTCTCACAAAATGTAACTGAGTTAGTAACTTAGTTACATCATTACAAAAGTACTAATTACCAGGGAAAGTAACTATTGCGTTACTTATAATTTTTTTTATTTTTTTTTAAATATGTGAAATAACTTGGATACCCCAAATATTAAATACGTTAAATGAATGAAATGGACACTAAATAGAACACATTATTATTATAAAACATTGTAGACTATTCTACACTATTTTAATGTTGCTGTGGGACAATGTGAGAGACACCTATTAACCTTAATATTAAAATATTATCATTACTATAGTGGAACAACTAAACACAATAGATGGTTTAGATGGCTCTTGGACACGTTCGGTCTCTCTCGCGCACTGTCGAGCACGCTCGCGGCGTTCGCTTCGCTTTTGTCCAGTCGGGCGCCTATTAAACACACACACTTTTTCACAGAAGAGAGTAACGCGAGTAACAAACTCATTTAAATTTCAGCAATTGTAATTGCATTACTTGATTAAATTCAGACAAAACTCAAACCCTCTCTTTTAAAGGGGTGGTATAATGCCCTTTTCAAAAGATGTAAAATAAGTCTTTGATGTCCCCAGAGTATGTATGTGAAGTTTTAGCTCAAAATACCCCACAGATATTTTAGCACCTTGCTTGCTTCCAGTGATAAGCTGCTCAAGTACCCCTTAGGATAGAGCAGGGTGAATGGAACTATGCTGGGCAACTCATAAACTCCCCCTGTTTCATTTACATTCCTCCCCAACTATTGTTGAGTTTTGAAACAGTGATATCCCTCCCCTTTGGATGGGTGCTAGAATATGGCCCTGGTTCGACAGTACTAATAAGTAGAGGAAGATCGCCTATGGGTGTCCAATGTGTTATCTGTCACATGATATCGTAAAAAAGTGATAGCTTTAATGGGTTTAGGTGGAGTGCCTTTTTTTCAAGGCAGGGTTCAACTGTTCTTCTCCAGTCATTTTGAGGTCTTAAAGTAGAACCTAAGATCCCCTGCGGTTTCCTGGGGGTTTAGAGGGGGGTTTAGGGGGATAAGAGTGGTATGCACACTGCATTATGCCCTGCTCTCATTCTCCCTCCTTTCCTGAGTAGGAGTAAGGATTAGGCTCCCCCTTGGAGTGGTAGCAAAAGTGAATGTTGTACCCTGAAGGGCTATTTTTAGCACTTTGCATGCTCACTTGAAGTAGGGCCTTATGCTCCCCTATGGCTGGGTATCATGCAAAGTCTCTAGTTGATCCATGCTTGGAGAAGTAGAGGCAGTTTGCCTGGTGGCCTAGCATCTTGCAACATTCTATAGTCAGATGAGTGCATGAAGTCTCCTTGTGGTGCCCGTAGAAGAACAAGTAGAGTTGAGCATGCTCCCCAATGACTCTAGGTTAATTAAGTAGAGCCTAAGCTCCCCTGTAGTTTCCCTAGAGGTTGAGTTGCAATGGCAAGAGTTTTTGGCTTTATTCTGTGCCACACTTGTATTTGCATCCCTTCTGATGAAGTGAAGGTTATATTCTCCCCCTTGGAAGTAGTGGTAGATCAAATGTCTTTGTTGAATTACTCCCTTTGATAAGCTACTCCCTAAGGGCTTTATCAAAGTATTGACATAACTAGCTCTATATTAGAGCTTTTGCTCTTGGGGCCTTTAAGGCTTTTTGCCTGCCCTTGGGCTTAAAGATTGCCTCCAATAAGCAGTCTATTAGTCGCAATCTGCGCCCTGGGAGTTGAAGCGCTCTGACTCCAACTAAGTGATCTGTAGAGACAATCTATGTTATGCCCCCTATGCTTGTGCATATCCACTGAATAGTGAGGTAGGTAACCCCTCAGCAAGGCCTAGGTTGGCCCTGGTCTAGGTTGTAGCAACTGAGTGCGAATCAACACAAATGAATGTTCCAGGTGATTTGTTCAAACATAATTCCACACAGAACTCAACATTCCAGACCCCAAATCACCAGTCCAGGGCCATAAAATCAGGCTCCAGTCTCTGATAACCAACGAAAACCCCCAGCTAAGAACTTTACGGCTATGCAAGCTTCAAAGAGATGAGCCCAACTAAAGGAAGAACATTGTCAGCGTTTGATAGTTTTGGAAAGGTTGATTGGTTCAGAGATGGCACAGCTTGGTGCTCGATCAAGATAACAGCAGAGAAGCTGCTGGACTCCACACAGACACAAAACAGACCCCAGTCTCCTTAAAGGTCCCATGACATGCTACTTTTTGTAGGCTTTAATATAGGCCTTAGTGGTCCTTAGTACTGTATCTGAAATCTCTTTCCAAAAATTCAGCCTCGGTGAAGAATTATAGCCACTACAAGCCAGTCCCAGAATGAGCTTCCTTCAGACGGGCCGTTTCGGTGTCTGTAGCTTTAAATACTAATGAGGAGGAGAAAGGCGGCGCAAGGTGGAGGGTGGGTGTGGCCTATGACCATCTTGCGCAACGGTACCATGCATGTTTGTTTATGTTGGATATAGCCTATTGCAATGGCACGAAGACACGCAGTCGTTCAAGCATTTCAGTTTGACCCAGAATCTGATCCAGATGGAGAAGCAACGGATGAAGAAGATGCAACTCAGCGGCTCCAGCAGGACGTTTCCGAATGGTTAGTTTAAAATATTATGTCTGGATATGGTACTTTATTCGGATGGTTTACAGTTATTATCATGTAGCTAACGCGAACCTACTGTTGCCTTTACATGAGAGATCTGTAACGTCTGTAATTTATCTTATTACAATTACACCAAGCTCTGCGATCTTGAAATGCGGATATCGCGCGCGCCATATAACCAACAGGAAAACGGTTATCCAAATAACAAAGAAATGTACAACACTCGCGTTACAGTATGTGCAACTTGATGCTGTCTACCTTTACATTAGCGCAAGTAACTGCATAGCTGCATAGCTAATGTGACAGCCACATTCTACGTGTAAGAAGCTAGGTAACCATAAACAGTAAAGCAACACACTTAAATATCATTTGTTGACTTACTTGTCCAAGGTGTGTAGCTGTGTGTACCCTTCAGTGTTCATTTGTACATCCAATTATTGAGCAATTATTATTCTTCGCTCGCTCAAAAGCCATGATATATCTCGTGGACAAACTAAAATCGCGCACGCGCGTTCCTACTTCCTAGCTCATTTTCTCATGGGCAACAAAAATATTCTCTGGGCGGGCAAAGCAGAGAAAGGGGAGGTAACATTTCTCCTTATAACATCATAAGGAGGAGATTCAAGATCAGCCCGGTTGAGCTTCCATTTTCTCAAAGGCAGAGAAAAATAGCAAACGCTCGATTTACATGAATTAAAATTTCTAGAAACTTTGGGACCATATACAGGCTAGGGGAACTCATATTAATGTTAAAAAAACTCAGAAAGTGGAAATTTCATGTCATGGGACCTTTAAGGACCTCTGAATGACCCAGAGTTTTGAAATCACTTCAAACCAAAGAGACTGAGACTTTGACTACAAAAATACATAAAATCATCCCAAAACAATTATTGATGGACTTATAATCAAACATCATGCAACTACATAACTCTATATTGTGTCTGCAACTTATATGTGTTTAATATGCTTAGATACCATATAATTCATGTAACTGGTATAACTATTAGGTGTTTGAAAGTGTGAATGAATGAAAGTGTGTCGTGCTTCCTGTCAGCATGATCGTATGTTCTTAATTCAAAAGATGGCTTGATTGAAATCTGTGTAAAATGTTTCGTATTCTTATAATAGTATGATGTTTAAACTGTGGCCTCTGTACTCTCTCTGCTAGAGCTGGAGAGTAAGGGGATCACAGATAACACATGATTTACGATCAGAAGAGAATAAATGACACCTCTCAGATAAAGCCAGTGCCTAACTGGTCAGAACTGACCTAGGAGGTTGGACAAACTTTTGAGTTTAAAATCTTAGACCCGAACAAAGCTTGCTCTCTCTCATTAAGTTCAGAAACAAGATGAACCAAGAAGAACAAAGCGGGAGATGCCCAGAGCCAGCTTCAAACAAAGACTTTATGTTTGATGGTTCGTTCAGGTCATGTCTTATAAGTGCATATAGAATCTTGAGATTTCATCATCTCACTCATCATCTCACTCTTTCCTCACTCTCTTCCTTTCTGCAACTCGTATGAATGTGTGTGTGCGTGTGTTTGTGTTAGATATTAGTTTTATGTGTTAGAATAATCAATAAAGTCTTGTTTGTATTTTAAAGAGAAGTCTTACTTGTGTTATGTGCTTATGAATTTAATGTCTTAAACTGCTGATCTACTGTAAGTTACCTTGCTAATAAATAGCGTTTCACTATATTTTGGATATTTATATCCGTTGCAGAGCTGATAGTTACGGCCGGTTCAAATGAACCCTGAACGAGTCATTTGCTCGGTCATAATAAGTGATTCTTTCGAATTCCCTATAAATTAATTAATAATTATTTTGAGCTAAATTGACCTGTCTGAATAATAGACAAATATCTTACAAGGTTACACATGTAAAAATGGTTTCCTGAGAAGGGGAACACGATTTTGCGTCGTTGCCATGCATCAGGTTTGCCTGAACGCCTTCTTCAGACAAAAGAGTTTATGACTTGTCTTGCATATACCCTCTTATACTCACAGGCGCTCCACTTTAGACATCATGGACTGCCGTTGGCCAAAAAATTGGCATGTTTGTTACATGTATTCAGATACCGGTTACGCTGAGGGCATTCCCCATAGCGTCAACTCCATGACGCAACATCTAATTTTCCTTCTCAGGGAACCAGGGTTAAACACGTAATCTAGATGTTTTGAGGCAAAAAGAAAGTGCCAATTAGATATTCTAGCATGAGTTTGTATGGAAAGAAAGAGACCATTGAGTGATTTGATAGACATAAATGTAGCACTATTTGTTATGATTCTGCCCTTGTGTCTTTAATACTTCTCTTGTCTTAGGGTAGGAACATAACAGACTCTTGTTAAGTGTGCAAGCGCGTGGCTTTTCGGGCCATGTGCTTGTGTTGTCTCGTTCCTCGCCCCGCCCCCCTTGTTATCCTCGTTTTGTCATTATTGCTCACCTGTGTCACCTGTTGTGTTTTCATTAGTCTCCCTATTTAATCCCCTTGTGTTTGCTGTCTTGTGACGGTTCATTGTTACTTGTTATCTGCTATCATTCATTGTGAGACTTTGTTCATCTCTGTGAGTACCCTGTCAAGAGTGTCATCAAGAGAGAGTTCTGTTTCTGTATTCGCTATTTGTTTGTAGTCAAGTTATGTCAAGTCATAGTCTAGTTTAGTCATTCGTTGTCCTGTCTTGTCTTGTTTTGCCCCCTCGTGGGGTTTGTTTTCCCCATTGTTGTCATCAATAAACCTTGTGTGTAGTGCATTCTGTCTGCGCTTGGGTTCATCTCTGCACCCTCGTAACACTATTGTGTTGCCATTGACAATGATCAAATATCAGTATGTGAAAATATTCATTGCAGTGTTTGACCAATTAAAAAGAGCCATAGAATGATTTTTTTAAACTCAAGCTTCTAGAACACTAATGCGGCATTTCCGAAGTGTTAACGAACAGTCACCCTTGTACAGCTTTTGTGTGAACTCTCATTTGACTCTGAAATGTCTAAAGGTGCTTTCACAATAGCACTTTTGGTTCTTTAGAACATTCGCAGTACATTCGCGACAGATAGATGCAAGTGCCGTTTTGTGCCGTTTGCAGCCTTCTCCTGTGTCGTTGTTATAATATAATGTGAGCACATTCCGGTGGGGGCAGAGGGAGGGGGGAGCATTCAAACCAAGTGTGGCAATTGAACCATGTGAGAAAGCACCATAAGAGAGAAATTTATCCTGAATTCTCTTGACAATGGAATAGTGGTTTTGTCGTTTTAGAACAACCCTTCTTCATCCCCACTAAATCCATTATTTTGAAGAGTTCATGAATTCCATGTATAAGTTTTAAAAGCAATTTAGAAATTTGAGTATCAGAATCCCCATTTACATGTTTTTGTTCACTGTTTACAATTTGTTTTTGTTGAATTGAGTATATTGTAATTAGTAGCCTATAATTTCATGTTAAATGATACAGCTTTATTGCAGCTACCCTAACTGTGATAGCGTGAGTGGCATTTGTGTCATGCATTGTTTTTATAGCCCTTTTCCAGCAGATAAAAATATGGCTGTGACTAATATGTTGCTTTGTTTAGATCCCACAAGTCACCTACAGTTCTGCACCTGCAAAACCTTGCACAGATTAATCAAAACACAAACAAAAATACAAAATATATGAATGCAAACACATGTACTATAGCTATGCTACTTCAATTTCACACCTTCTGGAATATGTCATATAGCACAATTATAAGGATTGCCACAAGGGAAATTAGTGTACAGTAATAAGCACTGACACAAGTGGACATTAGTGTAAACTTTTATAGTTTGTTTTCCCTTTCAGGTCAACTGCTGTTATGGTGCAGCAACAGTTTGAATTTTTTTTTTAGACCTATAAAGTTAGTTAAACTGCCATTTGTTTAATGTCACATTTAAAGGAAAACATCCACAGCAGTAAATCCACCATGTATGTTCACATTCATTTCACTCCTGGGAAGTGTTTCATTGGCTGTAGTCAGTCAATTAGACTTAATAATGAGGCCACAATTATCAAGCACAAACTCACCTGTGATCGCCACCAGGGATCCTCCAACACATCTATTTATCACTGCTCTTGTTCAGAGGAGTAAACTAAAGTCTAAGCAGTTTTGAAATATTTAAATGTTTGTGCTGTGAGTGCGGTCTACTGTGACCTGATTGTATCATTTGTTGTAATGTGGGACAAAGCGGTGATTGATTACAGCTGCTTCTCATGAGCTTTTTAGTCATTCCTTTTATAGCAGACCAAAGGCTGCTATAGATACTAATTCTGCCCACTGAAGGAAGCCTCTTTTATAATTACTTAATTTGTACTTCAAACCAAACGCTGACCTGTCTGTCTTTCTGCTGGTGGAAAGAGTAATGATTAGATTAAAAAGATTCAGACTCACCCCATATTGCCATGAAGATAGCAAAGAAGACTGTGCCTCCATTATCAAAAAGATGGGTCACCTGGTAAGCACAAAAAAGGCAGTGTATTTTAGAATGTATAATTTGGAAATAACAGCAAGCTAAAGCATACAGTATATCAAGAAAATAATGTAATAGAAAAGCACATGAACAAATAATGATTCTTTACATAAGATTCACATGTCCATTTAATCTATGAGTTTTTATTTTTATTTTTAATTTTTTACGATTTCATTAGTATGTTTTCATACAACTAGCTAATGCCCCACAGATGGTTAGGTTTAGGAGTGCAGGTTCATGTTTTTTTTTTTGGACAAATACTTTTTCCTACAAATCACATTGTACAAATTAAAAAATTAACTTTGTAAAATATTTACACTTTCTCCTGAGATCGAGTTGGATTTTTAATACTGAGAAGAATGAACACGTTTTCACCATTTGCGTCATTGGATTCGCTTGTGCATGCTAATAAGGAAGCTAAAGACCACAGTGTCTAGCATCAGTCACTAGCCACAGTCACAGCGCATGCTGCACACCTTTTTGAGTCCAGGACAGTGAGGTTTGCCTTCACAGCTATCTCATATCAAGCCTGTATTACACTCCCCCCTTGAAACCTCAATCATATCTGGGTCAAAGCACCATTGTTACCAGTTCCTCTCGGCTCCCTCAGAGCTGGGCTTGAACTGGTGATAGCAGGCATGGGAGTAGGGAGCTAACAAAGACGTTAAAGGCCACAGCCTTTTAAGAATTTCAGCAAGAAAAATAAGGAGTTTGGCATAAAGTGCCAGAATTGTTCATTCTGACAGCAATTTGCAGCAATGAAGCGGCCAGCGAATGTTATTCAGTTAGAGTTGGCATTTTGCAGGAACAAGAGCAACAGAAAGACCCACTCATATAATTCTTGAGCCAAAAGACATTTCAATTTTGCCAGCTACATAATTTGGAAAAGCCCAAACAAATATGTGCACAAGACTTCACAGAAACTGTATATGCCTGAAAACAACATGCAATTACACAGTGACATAGTAGGTGAGTAAGCAATATGAAGTCACAAAATCAGAGAGCCCAGCATGAAAACTCACAGGTGACATATTTGACACCTGTATATCAGGTGTAAACTGTCTTAGATGACCATTTGTAATCAGACATGAGGTGGAAGTTAATACTAGGAGTAAATGTTTGTATTAATATTGGTGCTAGTAATTTGTGATTAGTGTTTCACAAGTTATAAATAAGGTTATAATTGGTGGAGGAGATGGGAAGAGATTCTAAAGAAATGTCATGGGAAAGAAGTAAACTAAGCTACTGCATATATACCAGATGTGTCCAATTCTGCTCCTGGATGGCCACTGTCCAGCAGAGGTCAGCTTCAACTCCAATTAAACACACCTGAAACAGCTAACTACTACTTCCAGGCAGGTGCGTTGAGGCAAGTCGGAGCCAAACTCTTCAGGACAATGGTCCTCCAGGAGCAGGTTTGGACACCTCTGTTCTATACCCTTGAAACAGAATTGGCAGCATTAGGCTAATATATTCCTTCCAAACTTATGTTATGAACTTCATTAAAGAGTGTGAAGTGAGACAGAAGAAAGAGCTGATGGTCAGTAAAAACTCCAGCAGTAGGATGCAGAGAACTTGACTGGCATGTGCCAAATAACTCTCCATTGATATGATTCTAGAGTACAAAGTAAGACTGTTCTGTTGCTCTGACTCCCCAATGGGAGCTTTGTTTGTTGAGGAGGTGGAGATTTTGGCAGAAGAGATTTTATCTATAAGTCGTGAGAAGCCTCTGTGGGCTTGGCAGGAGGTTTTATGTACAGCTCATATAATTGTTTATTTAACCTGTGTGGAAAGAGCACACTGATATTTAATCCTTTTGGATATGGGAGGAATGGCAGAACCTAAATTGGGATTTTTATAACAACACCCGTTAAGTGAATTTTGAAGCCAGGTTGAAGAACCGTAACAGCTGTTTTAGAAAGCAGATGAGTTGCAGGCAGGTATTAAATCCTCTCTATGCTGAGAAATCAATGGTGGGTTGAGAAAATCATCTTCAGAATTTAAGATTTTGCCAACATGTGACAAAATTGTTTCACTGGTGTGGGATGGGCCAATGGTAAAAACAAATATGCTGAGCGGTGTAAGGACAGTAGCTCATTTCCATGCCGTTGTTACCGCTGGCCCAAATCCAGCCCCATAACAGTAGTGGGTGGCCAAGAAAGAACCATGTCAACATTGTTTTAACATTGTCTCCTGAGCTATGAAAGTGCAAACTTCAAGCAATAAAACATTCTTCAGGGCAGGAACCAATTTGAATGTGTATTTTATTCAAATATTAGCCTCTCCCAGGCCAAACCACTACCATGTTCCCATGTCACAAAATCAACTTTTGGTCCTTAGCACTGGCTGCACAGCTTGAAGAATCTGTGTTTGATTTGCAAGTTAAAAATTCAGGACCAAACACTAATTCAAAACATACGAATATCTTTGACATCAGACAAAACAGGCTTTCCTGATGAGGTTACAACAAAAAGTTTGGAAACAGACATTCTAAAAACAAAGTTGTTATGGTTATAAACCATTATAAACTACATATGTGCACTAAAAGAGTACATCTTTTCTGCAAACCAATATGTATTTGCATAAAGATGTCTACAGGAAATATACAGTATACATAAATATCACCACACAGCCAAGATGTGATTTCTTGACTTTCATGTTGTTTGTCTTGGTTTTCTTGACTTTTCATGTTACCACAGTACACAGCACCATGAATTTATTATATCGGGCCTTAAGAGAGCAGCCAGAAAAATGGAGCGCAACTGGAAGAAAACAAAACTAGACGTTTTTCGAATTCTCTTTGAATTCGAACAAACACAACCCTAGTTATTTATTTGACACAGTGGCTAAATTAACAAGATATAAAGCTTATTCTTCTGAAGTTCCAAAGAGCATAGCAGTAATGACTTTATGAACTTCTTTACTTACAAGATTGATAATATTAGAGAGAAAATTATAACTATGCAACCATCTACTACAGTATCACATCAGTATCACATGGCATTAGTTTTCACTGTTATGGCGATGATACTCAGCTCTATATCTCTTAGCGCCCTGACGAAACTTGCCAATTAAATAAATGAACGGAATGCATAGCTGATATAAAAAATTGGATGACTAGTAATTTCCTACTAAAATACTATAATACCACTTAATTCTGAAATTCTTAATTCTGAAAGTTTCTAATGATTGGACCAAAAACCTCTGCACGTACTAACCTGGAAAACTGTCTAACAATTGATGGCTCCTCTGTCAAGTTTTCGTCGTCGGTTAGGGAAAGCCACGTTTCAAAGCCATCTAAATTACGACACATATGCTTTCAATGAAAAATGCAGAACAGTTAATTTATGCGTTCATGACCTCAAGGCTAGATTATTGTAATGCTCTTATGGGTGGTTGCCCTGCATGCATAATAAACAAATTACAGCTGGTCCAAAACACAGCAGCTCGAGTTCATACTAGAACCAGGAAGTATGACCATATTAGCCCCGTTCTGTCAACTCTGGATTGGCTCCCTATCAAACATCGTATAAATTTTACCTACAAAGCACTAAATGGTTTAGCTCCCCAGTACTTGAGCGAGCTCTTAACGCATTATAGTCCTTCACGTCTATTGCAATCTCAAAATTCTAGACAGTTGATAATACCTAGAATATCAAAATCAACTGCTGGCGGTAGATCCTTTTCCTATTTAGCACCTAAACTCTGGAACAGTCTTCCTAAAATTGCCTGGGAAGCAGACACACTCTGTCAGTTTAAATCTAGACTAAAAACACATCTCTTTAACCTGGCATACACATAGAAAAGTATACATTTCTATTATTCAAATCAGTTAAATGATTATTAGGCTGCATAAATTAGGTCAGCCGGAACCGGGAACACTTCCTATAACACCAGATGTACTTGTTACATCATAAGAAGAATGACATCTATGCTAATGTTAATCTTTCTGCTGATTCCGAGGTTTACTGTAATCAGCCGGATCCGGGCCGTATCCAGATCAGATGGAGGACCTGCGCCTAGACATGACCACAACATATCCCCGAAGTGTCAGCAAAGATTGTGTCAACTAGACTCTCCCCTGTGAAGGCCTCATCGACACGACAGCCATCAGCACTGATCCTCAACAAACTCGTCTCCATACCCGTGTGACTCCGATCTTCAACCAGATGGAACTGGAAAAATATTCTGATTGTTCCAATCCAATCTGACTTCTGACCTATAAAGCTGCCTGAATCATAATCATACACTGTTCGTTCTTTGGCCAGAGGAGAACTGGCCCCCGACTGAGCCTAGTTTCTCACAAGGTTTTTATTTCCTCCATTCTGTCACCTCATGGAGTTTTGGTTACTTGCCACTGTCGCCTTTTTCACCTTTGTTGCCATTGGCTTTTGGGTTGCTTAGTTGGGGACATTTAATTTAATATTCAACAATATTATTGATCTGCCTGCATTATATGAGAACTGAACTGAGCTGGACGATGACATCATGGTTTTCTCCAGAGCGACTATATATAAAAAATTAACTAAATAACTTTTTTTACAACAAAAATGAAACATCACTGAACTTAAGCTGGACTGTGACACTATATTCTTCTGGAAACAAACTTTGTTGCATTATTTTCCTGTTATCTCTGTAAAGTTGCTTTGAAAAATCTGTATTGTAAAAAGTGCTACATAAATAAATGTGACTTGACAATTACAAGGACAGACGCCAAGATGCAAATTGGCTCAAGCTAATTGAATCAAAGACATACAAGTCATCTACTGAAGAAAATTCAAGATATATGCATTTACATTAACTTCTATTTCACTTGAATTTACTATCAGCCGCTGTAAAATGTATTTTATTGCCTTTTTTTCTTTTTCTTTTTTATTTAATTGTATTGAGAGAAAACTATGGAAACATTTTCCTGGTATTAGATCAACAAAGTGAATTTATCAGGACCAATATCAAGGTGGGACAATGGCCAATGACTGGCTTTTATTTTATCCAAAACTGAAAAATCTATACAATTTTCTGCCAGGACATTATCTTATGTTTACTGGGTCACTGTTTATATAAACCCGTTCCCTGCCAGCATTTTATATTAAAAAAAGGGGGTTGACAGCCACTGCCAGCATTTTTTATAATTTTCACAAAAAATATAATGGCCCCCAGAATATTTTGTTGTATGAATATCTGAACGATTTTTAAAAGAAAGATCAGAGCCTCTGTAAATACATGGTAGTTAAAGACACAATATAAAATGTGTGTGTTTATGGAGATTCCTTTAACACTAAAACACAAAATATGTGATTCCTTTAACACTAATAACACAAAATAAAACACAGGTGAACAAATTGATACAGAATATTCCTTCATATTAACAGCACTATTGGCCCTATATTTACAGATTTTTTTACAAGCATCATTATATAGTCTTACCTTCTTACCTTGATTTGCCATTAAAAGTATCTATCAAAATGCCATTTGTTTTAACCATATACAATGTAAGCAAAGAACTGTGGTTTATGCCAGTAGAAGGCGGATGTACGGTACCTTTGCATAGACACAGCTGTCACTAAGCGTCCAAGAGCTACAGTTGCCTTCACACATGGGGCACATGATGGTGGTGTTGGCCTCACAGATCTCTTTACTGAAACAAAACAAGAAAAAAAAAAACCCTCTCCTGAATCTGTGCTTTATTGAGAAGAATATGTAGGGAAACATTGAATACTGGTGATGTAATATTAATGTTTTGACATATAGGGCCCTATCATACAGTACACCCAGCGCAATGCAGCGTCAGGTTTTTTGCTAGTTTCAGTCTGACGCAGTTCTCATTTTTACGTCCTGCGCCACGTTGTTTAAATAGCAAATGCATTTGCACCTATTTGTGCGCCTATGTGCGTGCTGGTCTAAAAACGAGGTGTGTTCAGGCACATTTCTGGCGTGTTGCTATTTTGAGGCAACTGAAATAGACAGTATTTTTTTATTTATTTAAACAGCGTTAGTAATGTACGCCTATAGGCGGGTCCACAACGTGCTTATTACACACACAGCACTCAAACATGCCAAATATTAAATATAAAAGGATTACACTGTAAAAAAATTATATTGTGTACATAAAGATATGGTGGAATCCGGCTTGTTCCGTAGATGGTCTGCTTGTTGGCTTAATCTTTGCGCACAAGCAGATCCGTTTGTGCTCTGGAGGCGCATTCAGTTTCTCCGCTTGCAAATTCCGTCATGTAAATAGCGAGTCGCAACTGGCTTTTAAGGGGAATGGGAGATGAGGCTCTGGTTGGTTTATTTTTACGTTAAAACACACCCATTACTCATTAAGAGAATAGAGACAACTCTTTTAGACCATGCGCCTGGCGCGCCAACCATTTTCCCCATCGCTAATCTAGCAACAGTGGATTTGGACACGTCCTAAGAGCACTTGCACCTTGCGCTTTAGACCATGCGCTTAGATTGTTAAAATAGGGCCCTTAGACTGATGGCATCAGGTTCAGGCATACTGGGGGAAATTTTGAAATAGGTGAAAACCCCAGCAAGGACTAACCTTACTTGGCTGGAGTCCATGGTGAAAAGCCCATAGAGGAAGACAAAGAGGCCGACTAGAGCAGCAGGGATCAGCATACCTGTATACCAGCCCAACCAGGCAAAATACAGCCCGATCTTCTCTCCGAAGTACCGCCTATGAGACAGACAGGCCAATAAATGAAGAAATATCAGTAAGAAACATTCATTATAGGGCTCAGTACATTTTCACAACATTTATTAATCTTGATTAACATTAAATAAAAAATGTACTGCTGTTCAGTGTTAGTTCGTAATGCATTTGACTGATGTTATTCAGCTTGTTCAAAATATATTAATATTGTCACAGGTTGTCTGTGTAATCCAGAGAATGATGTGTGACGCAGAATGGACAAAGATAATATATTTTTATTAACACTAAGAGCAAGACTACAACACACTAACCACAAACGTTAACAAGAGATCATGGACTGAAGGAAAAGAGGGCTTAAATATATGAGGAACTGGGAACAGGTGAGGACTAATTAGAGACTAACAAATGAAAGACAATGACAACGAAAGTTAGAGACAATGAAAACTAAGACTAAAACCAAACAAGACCGTGAAGACTAAACATGACTGTGACTGTCATAGTTTGTTGCTGGGAAGCAGATGACAATGAAGATAAAGTTCAAACAGAGTCTTTAATAAAAATAAATGCAGATAAATCCAAACACAACACACACTGACAATACCGGACAACTGAACACTGAAAACAGAGGAACTTACAGTACTAATGCAAACAAGGTAATTAACGACACTCAGCTGAACTCAATAACTACTCATATCTGTAACCATAGATACAAACTAAGAAAACCAAAGAAACTGATGAATACAAAATAAAAGTCCAAAACACAACAGAATGTCTCGGTTACGTATGTAACCCAAGTTCCCTGAAGAGGGAATGAGACGCTGCATCGTAACGCTGTGGGAACGCCTCTGCGTGATTGCGTCATGAAGCACGCATGAAACCAGTCTAATGGCGTGACGGAATTTCATGTGACGTCATCGACCAGGAAACTATAAAGCACACCTGAATCAAACAGCGTCAGCTTCTGATCGGCTGAAGCAAGTCGATCACGGGCATGCTGGGAGTATAGCAGGGTGACGCAGCGTCTCGTTCCCTCGTCAGGGAACTAGGGTTACATACATAACCAAGATGTTCCCTTTCAAGGGAACTCGAGCTGCGTTGAAACACTGTGGGAGCGCTAATACCCACGCCGCCATAAGAGCAAGTGTCCGTCTGTGTGAAATCAATGAGCACATCTAGGCGAAAGCACCTGTGCCCCTGGATTGGAGCCGAGGTCCAGCAAGTGAAGCCTCACGAATGTATGTGGTGAGGACTAGCCTGCCGCATCACAAACATCTTGGAGGGAAACTCCTGACAGCAATGCTTTGGAAGCAGCCATACTCCTAGTGGAGTGGGCCCATACAGCCAAAGGTGAAGGCTGACTGGCCAACTTATAAGCAAGTGAAACGGCCTCGACCACCCACTTGCTCATCCTCTGCTTAGACGCCGGGCACCCCTTTGTGGGTACCCCAAAGTAAACGAACAGTGTTCAGACTTTCTCCACAGTTCTGTGGACGTAAGTATCTAAGGCCCTAATTGGGCAGGGCAGATGAGGTTTCTCTAGGTCTGACATCCAGAGGAGGACAGAAGGCCTGCAGTACTTTAGGTACTAACAATATTAGTAGGAACCTTAGGAACGAAACCTGGTCTTAGGGTGAAGAAAACCCTTTACCATACCAGGAGGAAATTCCATGCACGAGGGAGATACCAAAAGTGCTTGAATGTCTCCAATTCTCTTGAGAGGCGAAATAGCGAGGAGAAAGACAGTCTTTAGAGATATTCTCAGAAACTTCCTCAATAGGCTCGAATGGAGCTAGGGAGAGGCCTTCTAGTACAACAGCCAAGTCCCATGTCGGCACCCTCGTGCGGACTGCTGGCCTCAGCCTCAAAGTGCCACAAAGGAAACGAGTTATTAGTGGGTGTCTCCCCAAAGATACTCCACTCGAAGGGACTTGGCAAGTCTCAACTGTTTCACAACAATGCTCATATTCAGCCCCCTTGAGGGCTGACTGAATGTGCTGCGCTCCCAAACGAACAACACACAATACATGTGTATCCCCACCCGTGATGTAGATTTGGTAGGGATGAACACACTATTGAAATGTTGTTCGCTCACCATTATAAAGTTTTATATATATATATATACATATATATATATATATATATATATATATATATATATATATATATATATATATACAGTCGTGCTCAGAATTAATCATACCCCTGGTAAATATGATAAAAATAAATCTGCATCGTTTATCCTTTTGATCTTTCATTCAACAAATTGGCAAAATCCCAACCTTTCATTGGCAAAATCCTAACCTTTCATTGAAGTAAAAGAATTGAAAGTGGGGGGGGGGGGAAATCACATTATGAAATAAATGTTTTTCTCCAAAACACGTTGGCCACAATTATTGATACCCTTTTATTAAATACCTTTTTGCAATCTCCTTTTGCCAAGATAACTGCTCTGAGTCTTCTTCTATAATGCCTGATGAGTTTGGAGAACACCTGACAAGAGATCAGAGACCATTCCTCCATACAGAATCTCTCCAGATCCTTCAGATTCCCAGATCCATGTTGGTGCTTCTTCTCTTCAGTTCACTCCACTCATCAGGTCAGGGAACTGGTACGGTCATGGCAGAAGCTTCATTTTGTGCTCCCTAACACATTTTTGTGTTGATTTTGATGTTTGTTTTGGATCGTTGTCCTGATGGTAGATCCAACCACGGCCCATTATAAGATTTCTAGCAGAAGGTGTCAGGTTTTGATTTTTTATCTGTTGATATTTGATAAAATCCACGATATCATGTATCTGAATAAGAAGTCCAGGACCTCCAGCAGAAAAATATGCCCACAACATTAAAGATCCAATGGTATATTAAATTGTACACATGGGGTACTTTTTATCCTTGTGTGCACCAAACCCATCTACACTCAAAAAAATGATTTTAGCTCTTTGTTCAATTTCATTAATTAAAATGAGCATATAAGACACAACCCTTCATAGAAATGATTCCAGCTTAATTTAATTAAATGTAATCAATGTAATTTTTAAAAAATTTGGTTTACCAATTTTTTTTTAATTGAGTCAACATGAATATTTTTCATTCGTCTTAACCGGATGTCACTCAAAAAATGAATTTTGGCCTCTTGTTAAAATAATTAATTAAAATAAGCAAAAGTAACACGATTGTGTAATATTGTCACAACTTAATTTAATTGTGTTCAATCAACCTAATTCATTTGTGTGAAAACTACATGAATCATTGTTGTTGACATCTAACTGGGCAGAGGATCTGTAGTTCCCAGCATGCTTTGCAAGGGACTGCATTAAGAGGGTCAATTTAGGGAAAAAGTGTTATTTTATGTGTTTTTCAGTAAATGGAAAGATGTTGTTAGTTAATGTTAGTGTTTAATGTTCAGTTATGTTAGAAACTTAGAGGACTTTCTGTAATGTTTTTGAATTTTGTGGTTACCATTATGCAGAAGAGTGGCGACTGTGTTTAGGCTGTGGGCTCAGTATTACGCTATATGTGCATTAAACCTTGAGTTCAAGCTGTGGGCACTCAGTATACACTATGTGTAAACCTCACTCGCAGACCTGCACAAGTAATATTATATTACTATGTAAAAAATGGTTTAAATTCAATTGAACACTAGTAGTGACTATCATTAGAGTCAAATGAACTAAAATTAATAATGTTGGTGATTTAAGGCAGGACAAAAACTAAATGTAGTTAACCTGACAAAACTTTATCTAGCAGGAGTGACTAAATTAATTTAAATTCATTCAACAAGATTACAACAAATTATTTCAAACTAACTCGATTTTGTTGGAAAAATGTAATTCAATTTCGTGGAAAACCTTTCCTTAATTTAATTAAGTTCGTTCAACAGATTATTTTTTTGAGTGTAGAGTGTTTGTGTAACGTCTCAAGGTAGAAGAAGATGAAGTTCCAGGCAAAGATCCTAAATGCTCAATATTTATTTAAACTGACGAATACTCGAAACAGTGTGCGTGCACAGACAGAGTGCTAAACACAAACATTGACCGACCACTGAATACTGAACAGAAGGAACTAAAATACACAAGATGATAATGGGTGACGACAGGTGACAGTGATGATGAAGATTGACTAATTAACTAAACACAGGTGACAGAACTGAACTAAAGATGATGATGAAACTAATGACAAAGAAAACAAACAGAAAGTCCATGAAAACGTGACAGTTTGCTGCCAAAAAGCTCTTTTTTTAGTTCCATCTGACCACAGAACCCTGTGCCGTTTGAAGTTCCAGTCGTTTGTTTTTGGATGAGCGAGGAGCATTTTTCTTGAAAACCTCCCAAACAACATGTGGGGATGTAGGGGTTGTTTGATTTTTTTTAAAAAAATAGGCTTTCTGACCCCAAGACTCAACTAATCTCTGCAATTCTCCATCTGTGATTATTGAAGAGTCTTTGGCCACTCAAACTTTCATCCTCACTGTCCATTAAGACAATATAGACACACGTCCTCTTCCTGGCAGATTTGTAACATCTTTAGTTGATTATAACTTCTTAATTATTGCCCTGATGGTCAAAATGGGCATTTTCAATTCGTTAGCTATTTTCTTACAGCCACTTTCTATTTTGTGATGCTCAACAATCCTTTGCTGCACATCAGAACTATATTCTTTGGTTTTACTCATTGTGATGGATGATTAGGGGAATTTGGCCTTTGTGTTTCCTCATATATCAACTCCTGTGACACAAGAAGTCATAGCTGGACAATTTCATGTTCCTAGTCACCCTGGTGTGCTAAAAAAGGTAAATATTAATGGGAATATACTTCAGAGATATTTTATTCATAAAAAAAATTCTAGGGGTATCAATAATTGTGGCCAACGTGTTTTGGAGAAAAACATTTCATAATGTGATTTCCCCCCACTTTCAATTCTTTTATTTCAATGAAAGGTTAGATTTTTGCCAATTTTTTTTATGAAAGATCAAAAGGATAAACGATGCAGATTTATTTTTTACAGCCATTTTTGATCATATTTACCAGGGGTATGATTAATTCTGAGCATGACTATATATATATATATATATATATATATATATATATATATATATATATATATATATATATATATATATATATATACATACATACATATACATATACATACATATACATATATACAGGTGCTGGTCATAAAATTAGAATATCATCAAAAAGTTGATTTATTTCAAGAATTCAACTTAACAGGTGAAACTAATATATTATATAGACTCATTACATGCAAAGTGAGATATTTCAAGCCTTTATTTGTTATAATTTTGATGATTATGGCTTACAGCTTATGAAACCCACGAAATCAAAATCCCAGAAAATTTGAATATTACATGAAATCACACAGTAATTACACAGTGATACCATGGTCATTGAACCAGGTTTTGGTTCTTTTGGCAGTGTGGGCAGGTGCAAATCCTGCTGGAAAATGAAGTCTAACAAAAGTATCTCACTTTGCATGTAATGAGTCTAAATAATATATTAGTTTAACCTGTTAAGTTGAATTCTTGAAATAAATCAACTTTTTGATGATATTCTAATTTTATGACCAGCACCTGTATATGGGTGAAAACTCTTGCCTAGCACATTCTAAGACAGACAAAAAACACCAGGGACATAGATTCACATAGAGCGCTTGCTGAAGACATTGAAGCTGATGCTGTTTGGTTCAGGTGTGCTTTACAGTTTCCTGGTCAATGACGTCACATTACGTTCCGTCACGCCATTGGACTGGTTTCATACATGCTTCAGGACGCAATAACGCAGAGGCGTTCCCACAGTGTTTTGACACAGATCGAGTTCCCTTGAAAGGGAACCATGACAGTGAATTGATATGAATTGCATTTTTTTAAAAAAAATAGTTTAATAGATTAAAACACAAAAAAGCATTATTCACAGCAAAAACTCCAGTGTTAAATGAACACTTCTGGGAGTGTATATGAGTCCACACTCAAGAGTGTAAAGTGTTAAAATATGAGTGTTAAATGAACACTCAAGAGTGTTAAAGTTAATAAGATAATTTAGTGATGATTGAGCATTATTGAAGACACCTGATGTTAACAAGCAGAATCACTGAAGGAGAAAATCACAAATTGTACGTCACCATTATGGTGAACAGTGTTTGCTTTAGTTGGGCTCTTGACCCTTATATGTTTACTTTAAATGTTGCTTGTCTGCTGTTATTGATTTATAACAGTCAGATGAACAAAGTGAAATGTGATCTGATGGTGTTGGTTATATTTTGACATAATTATGTTGTGATCTGAAAAACGAAACTTATTGAGATAGTTTGGTTTAACTTGTTAAGCAGCTCTGTGATTCTACAGCATATGATTTTCAGTATTTTTCAGATAATCCAAAATATTTAATAAACATTGTTCTGATCAAAAGACTTTCAAATGAAATTATTTAGAAACACATACATCAATAATCAGCCTGTGAATCTCAACAATGGTGACAATAATAAAGCATGTTGCAGTGGCTGCCACCAATCACAACTCATTAATGGCTCCCATCATGCATTGCGGTATGAATAAATTATGATCTGAATTGTCTATGTAATTTACTTTTCCTAATTCAATATTCTGCTCGTCACCATTGTTGAGATGCATAGACTGAATCTTGACGTCTGTGTGTGCCTAAAAGAATTTTTTTTTTTTTTTTTTTTTTTTCAAAACAACTTTTAAGAAATCCTTTGTATTATATCTAAAATTCTGGATATTTATGTAGAATCACAGGTATGCTGTAATCAACAACATAAATCTAAGTCAGAAATAAGGATCTTAATGAGTTCAGTGATCAAGTTCAAATGATGATTGTCATAATATAACCAACACCATCAGATCACTTTTTTTCTTTGTTCATCTGGCAGTTATAACTCAGATACAACAGCCAAACAAAATCTAAAGTAAACATATAAGGGTCAAGAGCCCAACTAAAGCAAACAATGATCACCATAACGGTGGCTTACAATTTGTGATTTTCTCCTTCTAGTGATTCTGCTAGTTAACATCAGGTGTCTTCAATAATGATCAATCATCACTCAATTAATCACTTAATTATCTCATTAACTTTAACACTCTTGAGTGTTAATTTAACACTCATATTTTAACACTTTACACTCTTGAGTGTGGACTCATATGCACTCCCAGGAGTGTTAATTTAACACTGGAGTTTTTGCTGTGTTGACCCAGATGCACAGGTTAGATACATAGATTAATAGGCAGAAAGGTGACTTAAAAACAGGGACATGTAATTCACTTAAAATATACCAGGTCAGGGCGGTTAAATAATTCCACAAATGGAGTGTGGCCTTACTCTCAAACTGATGAGAAGCTACCAGCAGAGAGTTGCTGTGTCTGCACATCACCATCGCAATTATTTTACTCTCTCCACTTTAAAAGGAGAGGGCTCTAATCCAGCGTCAATATACGATTTTTATGAACCTGAGATTGCATTTTCTCTCACGTTTGACTACAGTTGTGATTTACACAAGGAAGCTAAATTAAGGAATGAATTTGCGCTTCCGGGGGCGGTTCAGCGAAAAGAGGAGGCGTGTTCCGGCGCAAATGTTCCCTGATGCTATTTTGCAGTTCCAGAAAACAATTCCGCCACAGACCAAGAAAAACCTAGTCTAAAGTCAGTGGCGCGTTATTCAGATGCTATTTTAAGGGCGCATGCTTGGCCATAATGTAGCGTGTGCACAACGCGCATACACTTTGCTTCTTTCATCTACACAGACACAGTAGTTGCCATTTTTGCAAACCATACATAATTACAAGAAAAATATTCCACATTGTGGTGTCCATGAAGATGTGAAAAAATAGGCATAAATTTAGCTTACACATTTACCCAAATTATTATATGCCTGTTTAACCGAAACTTATTTGGGTGGGTTTCTCCCATCCCCATACAATGTCACTTCTCTGTCTTTTACGGCCCTGATGAGAACGTTGGTCTCCTCGGCTGTGAACCGCTCCTGGCGTGCGCCTGGCAAATCCGCCATTATAATAGCAATCCGCCATGGAACAAATGCGCCTGCTCTTAAAGGGAATGTGAGATGACGCTCTGACTGGTTTATTTCACGTTACGCCCAAACCACACCTATGAGTAATGTAGCTACTTCAGACCAACCCATTTTAGATTTGCGTTGGGCGCAAGAGTAATTTATCCCGCCAATATAATAGCAACAGCGCCCGAGATCCGCCAACAAAGTTACTTGCGTTTTGCGTTTGATACTTGCGTTTCAGATTGTTAAAATAGGGCCCTAAAGCTGTTTTCACACCGCAAATATTTTCATTCAGGATTTCACTGCCATTCTGAGTCATCAAGAACCTTTCAGAAACTTTCAGACTTTTTTGAAAAAGCCCCAAACAAACAAACAAACAAACTGGAAGCTGTTGTGAAGACTCAAAAACTTTGCCAGTATATTCTGGACTGGCTATATTCACAATGCACTTCAATTCAACTGATTAAAATAAATTTTGTACAGACATCATAGTAAATATCCGGTTTATCTACATCAGTGCTTGATATGTGTATGTGCATATATATATATGTGTCCAAATGTGTCCTTATTCGTTTATTTTGCTAAATATATTTTATTTATAACATATTTTATTTATTTATTCATTTATTTATTTAGTAAAAATCAGCATGTGTTTTTCAGACTACAAAAAAAAAAAAATATTTGGATATGCCAAAAAAAAAAAAATTGTTTCCCAAATTCCTTAAAAATAAAAAGTGATCCATTTGTTAAGACAGCATATTAAATGTGTCCAAAAGTGCCTTTCTTACCGTATGAGGTCTAAAGGCTGGTATTTGTACCAGATTCCCCAGCGTGCCCATCTTTCGTACAAAAGGTGTCTGTGGTTTTGAGCCCCATGGGTTTTAATCGGATGTCTGCTTTTGTAACTTCCCTAAAAAGTAAATAGCATAGTTTTCAAAATCACCTAAGAAAACTTCAACAGTAAGAAAATAGAGGTAAAAACTACATTGTGACAGGTAATAAATTTAACTCATTTTACCTCATGTGGAGGAAACGCTGCCTCGTATGTGCTGTTGCCAAGTAACCGATTAATGCCTAAAAAATAGATGGAAACAGAAAAAACTAGCATGAATTTATTTTTCTTCAATCTTGGCTTCAATTTTGCATCTTAGTGCCCAGAATGACAGTTCTGATGTCTTACTGTCTGATGCTTCTATATTGCAAGAATGTAATTCAAGGATTTGCAGAAATAAAATAGCGATGTAAAAAGTCTAGCAACCTTCAAACACACAACGTATAATTTCATATAAAATATTCAGTTGCACCACATTCACCACAACTGAGATGCTTCGACTTCTAAAATGTAACATACATCCTAATGCAACGGTGAGGTTGGGAAATTAACTTTTTCACCCACCAGCCACAGCGACTAGTGAATGCCAGTTCCCTTTTTGAGGGAACTCGCACTGCGCTGACAATCGACACATTGGGGAACGGCACATCTGAAGTCTGTATGGCACTATTCAAATCTCGATTGGTGTTGCGTCATTACGTCATTCTTGACGGCGATGCGGAAGCTATAAAAGGACGCAGGATCACAACAGTGTCAGCTTTCTGGTCTCTGGTCTGGCTCTATATATATAAGAATATGGCGAGTAAAGAGAAGCAATTTAGGCAGTGTGCGTCCCCTTGCCCACGCTATTTGAGCGAGGGTGACACACACTCACTCTGTGTTGTTTGTCTGGGAGTGGAACATGCACCGGCAGCGCTCGAGGGTGCTGTCTGTGCAAACTGTGATATGCTGCCTCTCAGGATGCTCCGCTCCTGCCAGGCCCTGTTCGATGAATCAGGGTTCATGAATCTCGCGTTCCCCATGGATTGGGACTTGCGTCTGCTGAGGCGGCACGGCATCTTCACACATGGGGTTCGCAAATGGAGCTGGTGGATGATGTTGAGACGACTTCGGCCCTTTCTCAACAATCAGCAGCCAGGTCCATCGGTCACATTCACCCGCTCTGCGGCTTATTCCAACCAGGATGACGACCCGATGCTCGAACTATCTGGCTCCGAGGAGTTAGATATTTTGGGCATCGAGGCAGGAGAGGACTCACCACCTCATTCTCCTGCCTTCGAGGAGCTGCTGGAGGTTGTGACCAGGGCAGTGGCCAAATGAAATATCGAATGGCCATCAGAAAAGCAGGAAGCGGCCAAAAAAAAGCAAGCTAGATGAACGCAAACCCTGCAAACCCGGTCACAGCCTTCGTGCCGGAACCTCCCTTTCTTCACTGATCTCCACACCGAGGTGTCAAGATCGTGGAGTAGGTCATTCTTGTCCCGTTTATCGAGCCCCAATGTACATGTATATTTTTATCTATTGTGAGCTCAAAAGAGAACGATATTACTGAACTTCGTCGAGCGGCTGACTTGTCTCTCCGTGCTACTAAGGAGATGGTCCATGGCAGCATTAGTAGCTATGGAGAGACACCTGTGGCTGAACCTGTTGGGCATTGGGAAGAAGGACAGGGCCTTCCTCCTCGATGCCCCGCTTTCGCCTTCTGGCCTCTTCGGCGAAGCAGTCAATACTGTCGTCGAGAGGTTTCAGGAGGTGAAGCAACAGTCAGCTGCATTCAAACAGCTCATTTGACTGTCGTCGTTCCAGTTCTCGTAGGTCTGCTGCCAGGGGGCAGTCCCACGAGGCAGCCACCAGCTCCTCGCACCAGCAGAAGGAGAGTGTTGCCTCTCATCCTCCCCAGCAAAAGGCCTGGGGCCAGAGGTATCCAGCAAACGCAAATGTTATGTATAATAGATCTCAGGGTTTTGAATTGGTCTCTGAGGAGGTTCAGATTCAAGATGCTAACTATACCTATTTTCATGACAAACCAGTCCTCTCACTCATGATAACAGGTATAGTTGGCATATAGATCTAAAAGACGCGTACTTCCACAAATCCATCCTTCCACATCACAGGAAGTTTCTGAGGTTCGCTTTTGGGGGAAAGGCATACCAATATCAGGTTCTTCCATTCTGCCTAGTATTGTCACCTCACACCTTCACGAAATGCATGGATGCTGCTCTAGCTCCACTGAGAGTTCAGGGTATTTGTATTCTCAATTACATCAACGACTGACACATTCTGGCACAGTCACAGGTGATGGCGATTCAACATCAAGATGTTGTTCTGCACCATCTGAGGTTCCTGGGGTTGAGACTCAATGTCAAGAAAAGTTCATTAATTCCTCTACAGAGAACAACATTCCTGGGGGTAGTGTGGGACTCAGTTACGATGCGGGCACAGTTGTCTCCTGCTTGTATAAACACCATCATGACTACAGTCACCAGTATCAAGCTAGGCCATGCCATCATTGGCAAACATTTTCAAAGGGTTCTGGGTCTTCTGGCAGCAGCATCCAACGTGATACCTTTTGGCCTGCTGTACATGAGGGCCCTGCAGTGGTGGCTCAGGACTAGAGGGTTTTCCCCAAGGGGGAACCCATTTCGCACGATCAAAGTAACGCGCAGGTGCCTTCGTTCTTTGGTCATATGAAGAAACCATGGTTCCTGTCCCAAGGCCCTGTGTTGGGAGCACCGTGTCAAAGAAAAATAGTGACCACGGATGCATCCCTCACAGGCTGGGAAGCGGTCATGGAGGGCCGCTACACAAGGGGTCAATGGAAGGACCACCATCTCTCTTGGCACATCAATTTCCTGGAGATGTTGGCAATATTTCTGACTCTCAGACATTTCCTTCAGGACCTCAGAGGCCATCATGTTCTAGTGTGAACAGACAATAGTCGGTGGTCTCATATATAAATCGACAGGGGGGCTTAAGATCGTGCCCTCTATGCAGACTGGTGCACCAGGTTCTTCTGTGGTCCCAGGGCAAACTACTCTCAATCAGAGCAATGTTTATTCCTGCGGACAAAAATGTGGGGGCAGACATCCTGTCGAGGCAGGGGCTGAGGCCCGAGGAATGGAGACTCCATCCAGAGACGGTAGAGTTGATATGGAGGAAGTTCGGTCAGGCGGAAGTGGATGTGTTCGCCTCTCACGAGAACACACACTGTCCACTCTGGTTTTCCCTCATGCATCCAGCTTCCTTGGGACTGGACACCATGGTGCAGGAGTGGCAGAGGCCCCCAATTATCTGCTCCCAGGGGTTCTAGAGAGGGTCCGGCGGCACGGGTCAGTTTGCTCCTAGTAGCCCCGTACTGGCCATCCCAAGTATGGTTTTCAGACATCATAGCTCTTCTAGCAGGCCCTCCGTGGCAAATTCCGATCAGGAGGGACCTTCTTTCTCAGGCCGGGGCCACAATATATCACCCTCGGCCAGAGCTGTGGAAGCTGTGGGTCTGGCCCCTGAGGGGGACTAACTCATAAATGCTGGTCTCTCAACTGAGGTTGTTGTGACCATCCTAAACTCTAGAGCCCTCTCCACAAGGAAACTGTATGCATTAAAATGGAATGTATTCACTTTATGGTGCAGAGAACATCAGTTGGACCAAGTTAGCTGCCCAGTGGCTTCAGTGCTGGAGTTCCTCCAGAATCGCTTATCTGACGGGCTCTCCCAGTCCACGCTTAAGGTCTATCTGGCGGAGACACCCACTTATAGTACGTTTTCTTTGTGGAGCTAGGAGGATGAGGCCTGTCGTCTAGACCAGGGTCCCCACGTGGGACCTGGCTGTGGTTCTTGAAGGGCTATCCCTGGCACCCTTCGAACCCTTGGATGAGGTGTCTGAGAAATTTGTAACCCTGAAGGTAGCCTTTCTGCTAGCTATTACGTCCCTAAAGAGAGTGGGGGACCTGCAGGTGCTATCTGTTGCTCCCTCTTGCCTCAAGTTCACTCCAGAGCCATTCTCCACCCTAGACCTGGCTGTGACTAAGCTGCCTTCAAATGTGGCACGGTCTGTGATCTTGCAGGCATTTCATACTTCACCGCATGTGTCGGCTCACCAAGCTAAGCTACATCTACTATGCCCGGCCCGAGCTCTGGAGGCCTATGTACACAGGTCCTCGAGCTGGAGGAAGTCCGACCAGTTGCTTATGTGTTTTGGGTCACCTAAGAAGGGTTTGCCCTGCCTCTAAACAAACTATTAGCAGATGGATAGTAGAGGCTACTTCTTCAGCGTACGAGATGCGTGGTTTGCCTTCCCCTCTCCTGATAATAGCCCACTCAACTAGAGGAGTGGCATCCTCTAAAGTCCTGCTAGCAGGGGTCTCCCTCCAAGAGGTCTGTGATGCCCCCGGCTGGGCCTCCCAACACATCTTCATAAAACATTATAAACTGGTTCTGCCCTCTACACCAGGTTCACAAGTTATCTCGTCTTGAGTGTGCCAGATTGCTTCACACCAGGGCGTATACTAGTCAGTGTGGCGCAGTGGGCATTTCGTTCCCCAATGTGTCGATTCTCTACGCAGCGCGAGTTCTCTCGAAAGGGAACATCTCGTGTAGACTGTAACCCTCGTTCCTTAGACGCTGCGTCCCTTGGCCACACTTCCTGTGCTCCTGAGAACGACTTGCTTCTACCTATCAGAAGCTGACGCTGTTGTGATCCGGCGTCCTTTTATAGCTTCCGCATCACCGTCACGAGTGACGTAATGAAGCATCACCAATTGAGATTGGACTAGTTCCATACAGGCTTCAGATGAGTCACGCTGAAGGCGTTCCCCAATGTGTCGATTCTCGATTCTTCTCAGGGAACGTTTTATGTATTTATGTACTTATTATGAAGCTCAGATATATACTGTAGTAAGATGGGGTAAGATGCCCCGTGTGGCAAGATTAACACTTTAGATGTATGGCTATGCTATTTTTAATTTAGTCATTTTATCGGAATATCAACATTTGTTAGATGTGTTTTGAGGTAAAGTCATAAAATGTTGTGTCTCTGGAAAATAGGGATCGATGACAGAGTAAAGTTGTTTAAGTGAAAAGATTAAATTAGTAAGATAACCCACCCAGAATTGGCAAACAAGGACCTTAGTGGCATGTTGTTACTAGTTACTAGTGTTATTATTAAATTATTATTATTAATTTAATACTTAAATTATTAAGTCAATTATTAAAAAGTGGCTCTGTCACAAAACCAGGAATACACCAGACCGAACCCTGGCATCAGATGAATCTCTTTTACTGGGATTCTGCTTTGTCTGCCAGTGGGTTATTCAATTGTTAGAATAGTTTAGTATTTCATATTAATTACACTTACACTTATAAGTATATATATATATATATAGTGGGTAAGATGGCCTCTAATTTTAAATTTTATAGTATGCCAACTAAATTATGGTATGACAACTAACACATATTTCTATTTATTTCCCTTAATAACACATGCATCTTCATCATCCAGCACATAGTAAACTTGTACATAGAAATGTTACAATTTATTCTGTGTGGTTACTAAGGTGTTTGGAGTGACTTGTTGCATCCTCCAGTGTATGTTTTTATGTTTTTGGTTTTTATGTGCTAAGAAATAAAATCGCATAAATTACATCAATAAATTGCGTATCAGTATGCATCTGACTGGATTTATTTTGTGATTTTACTACTTGATTAGCTTGACCTGCTGCTAACGTAACATCAATCCCACTTCCTGCTTATAGCAGGAAACTCATTTGCAGACAGATGACAGCAGAACTGAGATTGGGCTAAGAGAAAAGTAACAGGAGCACAATCCTGGGAGCTTGCTTTCAATATGCAGCTGCAAGTGAGATCCTGGTAAGCTGTGAGCTTCAGCAATGTGATTAAGCTTACATCAAATAGCTACAAGCAGAATTGGATGAACTGCCACGATAAATTAATTTAGCTAAAGCTATTTTAATGAGAAATATCCACAATACTAAGATGATCCAAGTGGATACTAATTTAATAATAAAAAAGTAGAAATAACACTGCAGAGTTTCTGTAACAACAGTGGCAAATATGGAATCAATATGGAATTCTTAAAATTTTGACTTTAGTCACCAATATGGAGTTAAAAAATAAAATATTTTTCCCAAGTCCACTAATAGATATTCACAATAAATAAAATGTCCATTATGCAATTACCTTACTAAAAGTTTAAAGTTTATTTGATTTCAACAGTTACAGTGCATATGAAAAGCATTTTCTTTATAAATATAAGTAATTCTATAAGTCTTGTGTAGTTTGAATGCTTTAAGATTCATAGAGTAGAGGTTTACAGTATACAGCATGTGTGTGTTTCAATCAAGCGCTACTGAACATTTAAACAAACAACCATTCAGAAATGCTTGTGAGATATAATACAATTTTTACAACAAGAACCTGCAATAGTTTCTTGTCAAAGGCCATATATTTTCTTATATGAAATGGAAATATAGGAAATATATGTCCATAGTGACTGACAGATAAGGCAAAATAACCCATTTGGGGGGTTGCAGTGTTAATTTCCCACCTTGGTTATGGTGCAAAAACATATGTATGAAAACAGAGAAAAAGCTAAATCTTGCTTTAATATCAATTTAATATTGAGCATTTGTCTCATTAAATTGCCTACTTCTGTCTCTATACTGTAAGTCTGTCTAAAACACATCGGACCAGATTTACTAAACAGGTCAATTTATTAGCGTGAGACCGCAATTCCATAAACGCACAGATGGAGTGTAAAGTTCTGCCGGTGATCTGACAATGTTCAAATTAAAGAATATACCAAGAGCTGCGCAAATTAGCATAGAGCCGCAAACCAAAAAGCAGAGTCGATGATAATCAATTGCAGGGGGTAATCTATTAACAACAAACGATATGTTCGGAAAATGTCTTTTTCTGGCATTCCAAATAAATGAGTCCTATCAAGCTGTTCTATCTGTTCTCTGAGGTGCCTCCTCCTAGCTGCAACTATCACAGCATGTCAAGCGCAACATCTTGTTGAGACATGCTTTTTTTAGCGTTAAATAATGGCGCAAATTCAACTAAATTGACTACCGCAATCCTTAGTAAATCACATTGCATGATTTATTTAGATACTCTCCTCCATAAAACTACCTTTGCATCGCTGCGTGTCTTCAGTAAGTCTTGACATTTTTTATAAAAGGGTTCTCGTCATAAAAGGGTTTACGCTGGAGTAAGCTCAAGGCCCCATAACTCACTAAATGGATGAAACTCGAAAACAGTTTAGAACATGTCCAGGTCATATTCAGATATCCAAAAAATAATTAAATAAAAAAACAAATAAATAAAGGTAATTTTCCCAGTCGCTAAACTGCATAAAAACATTTCTTTCTATATAGTAAAATAATTGCAACTCAAATCAAAATATTAAATATTTATGCCAGAAATGCACAAAAAAAAAAAAAAAATCACATTCTCAAAACAATAAATAAAATAATAATAATAATTGTATATTCCACTGGTAGCATGTCAGAAAAATAAAAATAAAAAGTTTTATTTTGGTTTTTGCATAGTGGTGAAATCTGACCTGGACATTTCAAATTTGTGAGATTCTACCCAAACCGGCATTGAAAATCACTCATTGTCACTTTTTCTCTCAATCTCTTTGTCTTGTTGATGCTACTTTTAGAGATGTGATGATATTTGGGCATCCCTGTGTGCCCATACAACAGAGAATGTACAGTACTGTACGCACCTTCCCATGAACTCCCTGACTGGCCCATGAAGAGCCGCTCGTGATGGCCATAATAATTAAGCAGATACAGACAACACAACGGAGGAGCTGCAGAGAGACGGAGACCGTGTGACCAGCAGAGACATGCAAATACACGCTCACACATAGGACTATGGGGGACACTGACTGACGGGGACTGTTTCAGTATCTGTGATGTTTATAATGTGATTAGTGCTGATCATAATGAATGGAGTTTTAAGGCTTGATGAGTATGTGGTGAAGGACTGGAATACTAAAAAGAAAAAATGGATTTATACAAATGGTTGGATGAAGAAATGTCCATTTCTTTATAGACAAAATGGTATAAAATGCTCAGTAGCCATCCTTCACCGGTGACTCAGTTGTTGTCTCACAAGTTATGTGGAAAAAGTTATACTAGGAATAACTAGGAATAGTTGAAAAAAATAAAACTTTTATCATTGTTTACTGACCTGTGTTTTTCAAAACATTACTTTGGTTATTACGTTCTTTGTAAGGTGAATGGAAAAGAGCAAACTGGTTTAGAATGACTTCTGAGCGAGAAAATGATGACAGAATGCTCATCTTTTGGTTGAAATTTTCATAAGCATCTTCAGAAGTCTGAAATAAATGTGGGGAATGTGAAGTTAACCAAAAAATTAAAGTTCTGTCATCATTTACTCACCCAAAAGTCATTCCAAACCTGTATTTTCTCTTTTTATCCTGTAGAACATAAAAGAAGATATGAAATTGTAGTTTTGTAGAATTCAAGACCGGTCTTAGTCTCGAGAAAAGGAAAAGGTAAAAACCTTTTCTGCTAGATGCCCTAATATCGTCATCTGGCCTGCAATCAGACAGCCTCTGTCTGGCCCTAGCTAAGGCCAGTGTGGCTGCCCATATTCCCCCCCACAAGGACTGGGGGCCTGGGCACCACACACAATCTCAGCCATTTAGGGGACGAAGACCGGTCTGAGAAACCGTCGTTGCTTTTCGGGCTCCTGGGAAAAAGAAGTCCGGACACCTCGGCTGTTGGGGCATCGTTTGGGGCATTTTGAGGCTATTCTATCTTTTACCCTTGACCCGAGATTTGGAACCTGCGGGCTGGCCCCTGAGAGTGATCAGCTCATAGATTCGGGTCTCTCAAGCAGGATTATTGAGAACATTTGTAACCCTAGATCTCCCTCTACAAGGAATTACAGTATATCCCCTGAAGTGGCATCTCTTTGCATTGTGGTGTGATCAGCGCCATTTGGACCCAGTTCACTGCCCAGTTGGTTCAATGCTAGAGTTCCTGCAGGAGCGACTTTCATCAGGGCTGTTACCTGTGGGTGTTTCGGCTTGCCATGTCCACCTCCCACGTCTTCTGTGGGAGCTTCCCTGGTCTCTAGCTTCTTGCACTCATTGTGCTTTTGGTGTCAGCCTCAGAGAAGCTTATGAATCTCAAGGTGTCTCTGTTATTGGCGCTAACTTCGCTCAAAAGAAGCGACTTTGCTTAGTCAAAGTCATTGCACCCTAGGAAGGATTATGATCCGAAGGTGTCTTCTTCGACCTTTCATCTTTTCATCATTCTCCCTTTGCCATTTGAACTCACCGGAGCAGGATAGGCTTTACCATTTGTATCCAGTCAGGGCCCTTAAGGTGATGATACACGGAAACTTTTAGAGCAATGTTGCTGGGCAATGGGCACTTTCCCATTGAGAATGGGCAACACATTTCTATCTGGATAATTTAGATTGGTCGTGGGCCCTGTGTCTCACCTGGTTCCCCGTTGACGGCAACATTGCCCGGCAACATTGCTCAAAAAGTTGCCAAGTGTATCATCACCTTTAGGATTTATGTTGACCACCCGGGCTTGTGGTGTAAATCTAATAAACTGTTGGTCTGTTTGGAAGGCGCAACAAAGGTTTTGCTGCCACCAAGCAGTGCTTGTCACACAGTATTACTGATGCGATTTCTTTTGCCAATGAGGCGCGCGGTCAGAGCTCACTCTACTCGGAGTATGGCTTTTTCTAAGGTGCTATCCAAGGGTGCATATTTGCAGGATGTTTGTGCTGTGGCAGGGCAGCCTCTCCACACACGTTCATAGGGTTTTACAGCATGGATATGGATTAAACCCTAGACTTCCAGGTCCTGTTGGGTTAATTTATTTTGCTTGCCCACAGGATCTATGCTTGTACATACTTTTAACAATCTTTTTAGGCAGGCATTTTTCAGTATGGTGGTGAGGGTATTAATGTTCCCATAGCATCAGCAACCATGGCGCAGCATTGAGTTCACTAGGACATTAAACTGAGCTGCAGTGGCATGATTGAGCAGGATTTATGGGGGATTTAGAGTTCTTCTCCCAATCTGATCTGGCCTGAGCGAGTGGGCGGTCATTATTAATTTATTAACATGAAAATCCAACTTGCAAGACCAGCTTTAATCAGCCAAAAACCACAAGAGCAGGCAGACAAGAAAGCCAAATAAGAAGGGCATGAGCGTGACATTAAAATAAGAGGACTAACAGAAAGATTAGGGGCGGAAAGCCATATTCAGTTAAAACAGTCAAAGGGAGACTGTAGGTCGTTGCAGATAAAACAATAACACAGCTCTTCAAATATTTACTAACAGAAAGTTGACAAAGATTCATGTACTAGAACTGTCTGAATTTCATAAAAAAACATTTTAGTTTAAGTTTTAAGTATCCTACTATCTATCTATCTATCTATCTATCTATCTATCTATCTATCTATCTATCTATCTATCTATCTATCTATCTATCTATCTATCTATCTATCTATCATTTGACTGCCTTGTGACATCATTTTATTGGGAATTAAGCGATGGAATTAAGTGATTATTATTATTATTATTATTATTATTATTATTATGTCATGATGAAAATGATGTCACAATGCAATATGATCTTAAGCTGTTTGTCTGAGCAAAACAGGGAAAAAAAACCTTAACATAAATTATTTTCAATTTAACCAATTTTGTAAATGACTATAGTTTTTTTAATAAAAATTACTGAATAAAAAGATGATGTGTGAGAGGACATGATATATCATTGTGTATATGATATAGATGGACAATAGAGACTGGAGCGAGGAAAGATATGTGCATGACATGTTAGATGAAGATGGTTTCAGGGGTGATTAAGCTGACCTCTTACCCATCTTAGACTTCCCGTCCTCATACTTTGTGCGCTGTAGTACATGATGTACTATTCTGCTTCTGGTTGAGTTTGAGAAAAACGTCTCTCTGTTGTTGATGGTAAAGCTAAAAGAAAATAAAGTACATTGTTTTAATAAACAAATGTATAGTAGGTTTCATGCATTCATCTGCTTTACTGAATAGAGTAAAGATTAACACAGCAGCCTAGAGATCAGAACTCAGATATTTAGTATGTCAGTGTAAATATAAAATTAGAGAGGATTGCAGCTGAGCTGACCCAACACATCAAGCTCAGAGCAGATTGTGTGGATTACTCCCAGCTGTCTCAGTATACAGAAAAAAAATATATATATACATTAAGAATGGCTTCTTTTCCTTGGTGAATCTCATAGAACCTATCAAGAACAATCCGTGTATCATTCGTTCAGTCGTTTTTTATTTAATATTGAAAGTAGAAAAATGAGAAAACAGTTCCTTTTTCGATTTTTCATTTTTCAAAAAAAAAAAAGAAAAATCAAGAATTCAGCTTTAGTTTTTTTTTTATTATTAGAAAAAATAATAAACAGCTTGAATATTCGATTTCTACACATGGGCGGGAATGAAACGCCCCTTTCCTCTGATTTGTCAGCCGAAGATCTTCCTCCGTTCTGCACCGCAGACTCCGTTGTGCAGATTCTTAACGCGTTTATTGCAACTACATTTCATCTTTTTTTCATCAAACAACCAGACTAACGAATGGTTCGACACAACCCGTACTGGGGAATAGACTAGACAGGGTTTTCTTCTGTGTAGATATAAATTCACCTACGCTTTGCATCAGATGGGTATGCAGGGTAAATTACCTGACCCAGTAATTTTTTTTTTTTAATAATAAATGAAGATACAAATCAATATAATTAGTTGTAAATTAAATATTTTTTAACACTACAAGAAGAAAAGAATAATGCATTGACTATATAATAGGCCTATATTAACGTAAAACGCATGAACTGTCATTCAGACTGACTATCTAACAACCGGAGAACAGAGAACAACAGAGATATTAAAATACGTACTCTTCTGAGTTTTATGATGTAGGCCTTGTGTTTTATTAAAATGTATTAATTTATATCTCAAAGATGTGAGCTTGTGCGCAGCGCACGGTCATGTTGAGAGGGAAACAAACGCATTTTATTATTAGCCTATTCAGAAATAGTGTAAAAGACCGTAAATAAAATACAACATTAATATTATAAACACTATTAATAACATATAGGCTATGTCTATGCGTATTTTACTTCCCCTTACTGTACTCTATGTCAAATCCTTAAATGAATGGTATTCAGAAAACAACAAGAATGAAAAATAAGTAGCCCGTAATAATAAAAATATAGCCTAACCTAATAACATATAATAATAGCCTATTATATTCTTTATTGAAACTGAAACTGTACGGTGTGTCGAGCCATTCGTTAGTCTGGTTGATGGAAAAAATATGAAAAAGTTGCAATAAACGCGTTAAGAATCCGCACAACGGAGGACTCTTATTCTGCAGTGCAGAACTGAGGAAGAACTGATGACGGGACAGTTTGATCTTCGGCTGACAAATCAAAGGAATGGGGTGTTTTTTTCTCATTTTTCTACTTTCAATATTAAATCAAAAAACGACTGAACGAATGATACACGGATTAAGAACATGTTTAGGTCATGTTACACCTCAAAATCAAAAGAAAGGAATCAGAATAAAAATTCACTTCGCTGAAGAGATGAAAATCAGAGTTCAGCCTGTTGAGCCCTTCCTTATATACGTTAAGCCACACCCATTCTGGCGGGTTGTGACACGTGGAGGGCACGACGTCACGCAGGGCTCACCGGTAGGCTGCTGCAGTTGCCGCAGGACAGCCAATGAGCACGCTTATACAGCCTGCTATGGTCTGCTGGCTGCCGCACTGCGTTGACAATAAATACAAAATTAAGGATAATCTTTTGGCTTCAGATCTCGAGAAAAGATTACTTTACCCGTAGCGTAAGCAACTTACGCAATACTCGTTCCCTCTTCTAGAGAGAACCGAGGTTACGTTAGGTAACCGAGTACGTTTTCGAACATCTGACGCTGCCCACACTGCTGAAAGCGACCGTTAGATAGAAATGTGCTGTAGACTGTCCTCTCGGTAACAAAATAAACACACAATAAAATTGAGAAAACCGCAAGCATTTAAAAAAAAAAAAAAAAAAACCATGAGAAAAGCATCTGATCATAGCAATTCGGATATGTTTGCACAAGCTCTGTAATTTGGCACACTAGTAAATTCACGTCACGTTTATATAGCACTTTATACAATAGATTGCTTAAAGTCAAGCAGCTTTACCGTATTAAACATGAAAAACAGTGTCAGTGTCTCGTTTCATCAGAAGTGAAAAAGAACTTAATTTTCTACTATAAAGCAGCTCCTCCAGAGTGTTCATGTTTTCACTTACAGACGTCTGATCAACGGACTGGTGAGGAAAAATGAACTGGAAAAGATTTCCACGTGAAAGAAGGCACAAGCGAACAAGCGAACTTTTTCGGAAAGTTGAAATCCAACTTTCGGAAACTGTTCTTCGTATCAAATTGATGAAAGTTTAAACGTGCTAATGTGAATAGCCTTTATATAGTTTTATGTTTGTTCTGAGAATAGAATGGACTTTCTTTTCCTCACTGGAATTCCTCCACAACTTGTAATATTCTAAAATAACATTAGGAAGCAATAAATACTACATTAAGCAGTGCTTTAAGTGGGCCGGTACGCGCCGGTACTCAGTACCGCTACTTCCAAATATAGCTCTTGAGCGTACCGCCACCTCTCCGTGCTCCCAGAACGTGCTTTTAGCGTACCGGTACGTTCATTTGCACATCTGTTTTAATCCTCTGGCTGCGCTGCCGCTTTTCAGAGCGCCCTTCACAATGCACGGCGCGCGCTCTATTTCAGCATAATGGTAGTTTGTTGCCATACCAAAGGCGGAGGAAGCACAACTGAAACCGCCATGAAAGCACGAGAGGACCTCCCGTTATCGTAAACGACCACCCGCCAACTCTCACGCATTCACCGTCCGTGAGACACACGCAATTGACACTTTTCACACGCTCTCACAACACATCCATTTTCTCACGCACAGAAAAATCGCGAAGCAAAGAGAACACGGAGACAGAGCAGGTTAGTTATGATATAAAAAAAAATCCCAGCTCTCAGATTCTGTCATTTTTATAACGAAATTCAAACAATAAATACCGTTTTGGCGCTTGTAAATGTGACATGACAGATCCCTAGCGCACGTGAACCGATCATCTCTATTAACACGAATGAACACAATGTTAAAAGAAACAGTACAACTTACCGAAATGTATATTCATTATACATAATATCGATCAATCAGTGTTTTTCAACCGCGGAAAGGGTCAGTAAAACAGCTGGAGAACAATTGTCACATAACATTTACCTTAGGAAAGCCATTTGATGACCACAATATAGGCTATAGCACGTTAGTTGGCTAGAAAAAAACAGCTATAGAGAGTATTTTGCTAAATATGTGTACTATATTACATATTTATTATATTTTTTACTTATATCATTAAATAAAGTTGTTATTAGGATAAAAATGCATTATATTCAATTTGAATTATTTTTAACCTTAAATAATACTGCCAGCTGATAGGGCTCTCTGTATGTTTACAGCATTAGGTGAGGTTTTTTTTTCTTGAGAAAAATTAATGCCTATCTTGTGTACAATTCTGACTTCATAACACGCATTTTGCGACTTTATATCATGCAATTCTGACTATATATATCCCAATTGCGCCTTTATTTCTCAGAATTGCGACTTTCACAATTGCGACTTTATATCTCAGAATTGCGACTTTATTTCTCACAATTCTGACTTCATATCTCGCAATTCTGAGAAAAAAAAGTCACAATTCTGACTTGATATATCGCAATTGTGAGAAAAAAAGTCAGAATTGTGAGGTAAAAAGTCGCAATTATTATTATTTATTTATTATTCAGTGGCGGAAACAAGCTTCCATAGTTACCTCAGGGGAGGAGGGGAGTCAGCAAAAAAAAAAAAAAAAAAATAGAGTACCGGCACCTCTTTTGGGCCACTTAAAGCACTGACATTAAGGCAATACTAAGATAGCATTCTATGCATGCCAGTCATTCATCATTAGAGTGCTACCCTCAGGCTGAATAACTCAAGGATGTTAGACCTCTGCCAAAAGTGTGTCTGCATGTGTTCAGCTATTAGAATATAAAGCTTACAAAATGTTTAATCATACACTAGCACTAAGATCCAGAATCTGCCCTACCTAAATTGATGGTCAGGAAAAAAAAAAAAAAGTAACACTAAGTTAAAGCTAAATAGAACCATAACCCTAATCCTAAAAATGACAACAGTTCAAAACCACTAGAACTTAACTTAAAAGGAAAATTTAAAATAAAAATATAAAAATAAAAGACAATTCTAAATAAAAGCTATGTTAATAAATCCTATAAATAAAACTGTTTTCTGTATGTAAAAAAAAAAAAAAAAATTCCTTGAAACCTTCATGAGATTCTCCCTTTTGCTGCTGTCAAAAACTCTGTATAATGATGATAAATGCAGAAAGAGCATTTTTATGATCTATTATTTGATTAAAGTTTTGAAAAGAAAGATTGAACCCTGCTTGTCCAATTCCAACATTTCTGTGCACACAAAACCTCTATCCAACCTCAAATAAACCCTTACTAATAGCACCTCCTTAACAAAACACTATTTTACCCGAGGACACAGTCAGTTATGAGGTCATGCTTTTAAAATGATCTCTGATCTGTAAAGTGGATGTCAGCAAGCAGTGACTTCAGTGCATTCACAAATAGTCATCAAGTTCAAGTACATCAAGTACATGATCTAAAGTGCTTCCATCATAAAATCTGCCATGAAAGGGTCAGCTGAGGCTGAATTCCGTTCATTGGTTGATGAAGGTTGCAGAATTGTGGTTTCAGCTATCTAATTGCAGTATCATTTTTCCAGAAAGCAAAAGGTGTCATGCAATGGCATCTGTTCTATTAATAAAGTAGGCCTGTTCTGTCATAAAGGAGGCCTATATGAGATTATTCGAGAAAACATGAGATTTGATTATAACAAGGTCATGAAAGAGGAACATACTGGTGCACTCTGGCCCTGCTGAAGGGGGCAGTGTAGCAATCCGTTTCCTCCAGATCTGGTAATGCCTCCTTATCCAGTTTCATAGGGTTCCTGGGTAGCCAGCTTTTCAACTGACGAAATCTCAGCTGAAATTGACTGTAGAGATACATTTGCATTTGTCAAAAAAATGTGTTATTGTCTCCAATATTTAAAAACAACAGGTAGTTTAATAGTAGTTTCTCCATTTCAAACTTAAAGTCCCTTCTAGAGTTTTCTTTTCTTATGCAAATTAAATCAAGCCTGATTTAGTCCCTGAGACGCACAACAAATATTAAGCTAATTAACTTAATAAAATCTTTATTCCCCACAGCTACAGTTTGACTCAAATTAAAATTCACATAAATGAACAAAATTGAAGTACTGAATGGGTTTTTGACTATAATGCAAATAAAATGAAATAATTAACTCCCAACCATATTTGTGGAAACACAGTAAGAACTACCAGCATTATCTTACCTTCCCATATTTTTTTTCTTCCAGTCTGTGAAGTAACACTTTTTCCTGTAAAATACATATATATCATATAATCACATTGAATTTACTTATAGTATGAAGTTTAGCACAGTACAATGACAATGAGCTCTACCTGAAGGGCATTCTAATGTTCATTTGCTCTGCATATTTACACAGCGTGTCCCATGGTGCATGGATCTTCACAAACAGGATATCACTGTTGGTTAATGAGGGCTGTCAAAGTGAAAGACAAATCATTATCAGCATATTATAAACATAGGTATATAATTAAGATGTATTGGTTTTCTAATATTTCTTGGATTATTTAGTTAGTTAGCTGGTTAGTAGCAGACTCTGCTCAAAAAGTTGGTACCAAATATTGTCTGAAAGTTTTTTTTTTTTTTTTTTTTTTTTTTGTAAAAGAGCAAAACCTTCAGAAAATGCTGATTGTCAAATTCAGAAGATCAAAAATATGAATTTATAAAATTGGTTTTATTTTCTATTAATCTTATATGAGATGTGTTAATTTAATTTTTGCATCTGAATACATTTTAAAACTCTGATTTGTGTAATTAAGTAAACATCTAAATTCAATAGATACAATGTATGAAATTCAATATAAATATTAATAATTAAACAGGGTTGTAAGTTACCGGTGTCAGGGTTATATTTAGTTCTGTTTAGATTCATTGTGTTTTGCTTTTGTTTTCGCTGTTCCCATTTTGCCTGTGTTTCTGGTTTAGTTTCCATAGTTACTCATTTGTTCCTCACCTGTTCTTAGTTCTGCTGATTACTCTGTCTGTGTATGAAACAATCGCACGACGAAGAATGAACTAGAATGACCTTTAAAGGGTTAGTTCACCCAAAAATAAAAATTATGTTATTAATGACTCACCCTCATGTCACTCCAAACCCGTAAGACCTCCGTTTCTCTTCTGAGGACATCTTAAGATATTTTAGATTTATTCCGAGAGATTTCTGGTTATTTAGAATGTTTTGAAGCATCGAAAATACATTTTGGTCCAAAATGAACAAAAACTACGACTTTATTCAACATTGTATTCTCTTCCGGTCTGTTTTCCATCCGCGTTCACGAGTCCACATTGACGCACCAGATAACACGTCAGCAGCGTCTTACGTCAGCAGCGTCAATGTGGACTCGTGAACGCGGATGGAAAACAGACCGGAAGAGAATACAATGTTGAATAAAGTCGTAGTTTTTGTTAATTTTGGACAAAAATGTATTTTCGATGCTTCAAAACATTCTAAATAACCCACTGATGTCACATGGACTACTTTGATGATGTCTTTATTACCTTTATGGACGTGAACAGTGACACGTCCATTGACTTACAATGGAGGGACAGAAAGCTCTCGGAATAAATCTAAAATATCTTAAGATGTCTTCAGAAGAGAAACGGAGGTCTTATGGGTTTGGAGTGACATGAGGGTGAGTCATTAATGACATAATTTTCATTTTTGGGTGAACTAACCCTTTAATCAGGAATACATTGGAAACGCAACCACAATAACCGACAAAAGAATTGAACTGAACAGAGAGTATATATGCACAGGATAATCATGAACTAAATAAGATACAGCTGATGATAATTAATCACAGAAACAAACAGGGACATAATCAGAGACCAAGAAAACCGAAACTAAACAGCAGGGAGACAGGAACTAAAACAAAAAAGAAAGGAAATATCAGAATAAGAATCCATAACCGTAACAGTACTCCCCACTCCCGGAAGGCACGTCCTCTCGCCGTAATTGATAGTTCGAGTCTGGAGGGAGGGGGCTTTGGAGGAGGGCGTGGAGCTGGTGATGGACAGGAAGGAGGAGGAGTCATGGAGAGAGACACCACTGTGGAGCTAACGGTGGGAGGAGCCAGGGTGGGGCTTTGGCTGAATGCCCGGGCTGAACCCGGAGACCAACTGACAGAGGCGGAACCAGGGTGGGTAGAGGCCCAAGGTGGAGCTGCTGGCTCGCAGGACCGAGGCAGAAATGGGGGCTCGGCAGACCAGGCAAAGATGGAGGGAGTGAGTACAACTGGGAAGCCAGAGGGAAGGAGAAGCTCAGTGGAGCAGAAGGGGTGGAGGGTTGAGGTGGATCCGGAGACCCGGAAGTCTGTGGCGGACACAGAGGAACAACTAACTGAGGCTAAGCTGGAGGGGGCTTATTTATTAAAGACTGTCTCTGTTACTGTATATTTTCCTATCATCGTGCGTTCATTACAACCACCAAACGTGACAACCGGGTACCAGATTCCCATGGCATTTGGATCTCATATTATTTAGAACGAGAACTTTTGCATTTGTGAGAGGAATTATTACCTAAAATTAACATTGAAAAGTAGCTAGTTTTAAACACATCTAATGTCTGTACAACCACTTAAAATTTCCAAATGTTAGCAAGTTTGGAAAAAGTTATGTTCTGACATTACAAGCACACCTACAGAAGAGATGTAGAGGTAAAAAAAAAAACAGTGCCAGAGTTATGCTCAGTATAAAAATAGTATGACAGATCTGGGAGAAGAAAAGTAGGTTTGATAAAGTAAAGTTCAGGTGTTCAGCTACTAATATAGAACACTGGTTACCAAAGAAACCACACAAGACACACAAACTTGTAATAATGAACACAGTCCGATGACGTCACATGGAGTGCCTGAGCTTACAAAAGGGCGTCTGGATTACACGTCATCAGTTCTATAGAGCGATGAGAATCAAGCGTTTGCACAGAGTGCATTAGGATCTTGAGGGAGCTGAATGCATTCATTGTGATCCGTTCGCTGTGGGAAACTCCACCCTTGCTTGACTCTCTCTTAAGGGATGAAAGCTGCTCCACATATAAGTCTGTGAGTCTTTTATTCCTCCCAGATAGTATCAAGAACATGGAGGAATCTGTATTCAGCTCCTATATTGTCTCCCATGTAGTCGAACCATTCGCATTTGGAGAGGCTGTGTGAGCAGCGATTTGTGAGGATGCCCCGGTTTAAGAGTTGCTTGCGAGCTCTCTACCCTAGTGCTGCAACCTCTATGAATGCTCCCGTCTTGGTAGAGCGAGCATGTTTGGTTCTAGAGAGAGCTGAATGCACTCACTGTCACAGTGAGGGAGCTCCCCTCTCGCTTGACTCTTTTCTTGTGGGGTGAGAGTCAAGTGTTTGCACCTCGTGGGTCACGTCTTGTGAAGCAGCACATTGGCTTCTCTCGTGGGGTTGCAGGTGGGAAGATTCGAGGCTGATGTTATCGAATGAGTCGCCTACTCTGCTTTACCACCTTGAGGCTCATGGCAAGGCATAAGCGGCGAGGAGGGTGTTGGGACACAGATGCTGCGGAGATACCAGGCCTACCTATTGAGCGGTAATATATACTGAGGCAGTCCTAAAAAAAAGCCACACATATAGCCATCTGTGCCACAAAGCACACGGACGGTGCATGGGTTCAATGGCTACTAGGCATCTGTGATAAGGAGAAAGAGAAACCTTTCTCTTTTATGCTCTGACCTGTGATGTGGTCGTAGAGAAGATACAGAAGCGAGGTCTCAGCATTCAGGAAATATATCCCTCTCTGGCAGTCCATGAGGGTTGAAGGAGTAGGGTTTAGCAGAGAGGGAGGAAACATATTTATTTCTCCCCTGTGATGTAAGGTGTGCTAAAGGCCACTGAAGGTTTTGGGGCCCTCCAAATCACACAACCCATCAGGGCCTTCTACATAAAATGACCTATCGGGGCCCTCCACATAACATGGCCTATCAGGACCCTCCACATAACATGGCCTATCGTGGCCATCAGGTAAGACTGACTATTACTGTTTAATGTAAGCCGGCCTATCGCTGCCTTTCTCAAAATTGACCTATTGTGGCTTTTCAAGTAACACCATAGTCTTTGTGTGTTAATCTGCCTAACGTGGAATCTCATGCCCATAGCTCATACACTTATTTGTTTATAAATATTTGGACTAAGAATGGGGCCTATGACATAGAGATTTTCTATACAACTGGAAATGAATCATTGTAGCGTGCTACCATCTGTTAATACTTTATGGAATAAATACCATGTAAACTTTCACCTGTCCTCTGAGTCTTTCTGGTAGAAATTATAGATTTAGCAATAGTTCTACCAGGAAGACTCTAATGCCACATCATTCATTCATGACTATTTGGTCTGGCCAATCACTGTTTGAACATTGGAGTATATAAGTACTGAATTCTCTCTTTTATGTTCGCAGTAGATGGCGCTGACATTCCCCTCCATCCTCCCCACAACCACTAGGTTGTTCCCTGTTCATCCGTCAGGGTCAGGCTCCGCCCCTGCCTTTTTGACACTTGATTGATAGCTATTAATTTTGTTCTAAAACCTAGTGAGCTTCCCATGTAGGCACCATTGTAATGCAAAATTGCTTCATGAAGGCTATTCCAAAATGTAGTTAGCAACAATATGGATTTATTAGGTTTATTAGAATATTGCATAGTTACTGTAGCAACATGCTAACATCAGACTCTATTAGAATCAATTATGAGTCAGGTTTCCTGTCTTCACATCACATTAGGAGAGACAGAGCGGCTGTCTATGAAGAGTTTTACTTCTGAGGTTCCATTTCAGACAGGAAGCTTTAAAAGTCAGCATCCTGCAGACAGCAGACAGTAAGACTTTGGAGAATTTGGAGCAGAGCTAGTGTCTCAATTTTCTACTGGAATTCAAAACTGGTCAAAAGAAATGAGAGCTCTAGCGCAAGTTCTACTCCAATCACCACTCAACATATGGAGTATTTAAGCCCGGTTAACATCCATTACTTCGTTCACAGAAACTGACGCCGGTGTTCAACCCCATCCTCCCCACCACCACCAGGTTGGTCCCTGTCCATCAATCTGGGGTAGGCTCCACCCCTGCCTTCATCTTCAGGCAGGAACTGCAAGTGTCTTCTACCCTCCGGATTTGGATTACGGATGGGGCCTACACCAAAGAACTTTAACATTTCATTTTGCATACAAACTGTTAAATAAATCGTATTCATACATTCTCTTGCCTCCCGAGTCTTTCTGGTAGAACTCATGGTTCTATGTTCTTTCCTTAAAGACGATAAGAGTCAATCCAAACAAATGATGTTAAAATACAACAGTCATCTAGTTAAAATATTGTTCTATACCTCCTTCTCCAGCATTAGACCTTCCGCCCGCAGGTTCCTCTCAAACGTGCACCTCTTCTCCACCTGAAGGCTGGATTTCTTATACACCAAGATATAGTCGATACGCTTCTTCCCATCTCTAAACATCAATCCTGAGGGGTTTTCTAAAGTGTTCCCCTGAAAACAATCAGAACATGTCTTTATTTCATTAGATTTTATTAGAAAATATGAAGCAATAGAACTGTTCAGATTTAATCCTTAAACCCTCAGAAATGTCAAAAATCACTTTTGAGATAGAACTGTCATTTATGTTACAGAAAATAAAAACGTGAAAGTCTTGTTACGACACACATTTTTGTACTCATAGATCAAAAACCAGATTTTTAGCTGTTGCCCTACAAATTGCTTTTTACATTTTCAGAAAATTCTATACTCAAAATTTAATTCATTATCAAGCATGGATTTGGAGGAATAGGTTGGTAGCATCTTAGCAGTTGCTACCAAGAAGGGAGATGTTGTACCCGTATGGATTCTGTGCGGGCCTCTAGCTTTCCTCTGGACACTGGCTTCTGCTGGACGTGGTGCGTTTCATCTGTTTTAGGTGCAAAATCCCCCGACTCCCTCTCTTCCATATAGACATCCTGACCTGTGTCTGTTAAAGAGTGAAACACTAGATTCTGTGAGAATAACTTAAAATGTAATGGTGATGAATACAGATGTGCATCTGGTGCATAAAAAACAAACAAACAAAAAAACAACATTTAGAAATGTTTTATTTATCGTTTTGTGCATTTTAATTAATATTAAGTTAAAGCTGCAGTCCGTAGTTTTTCCCCTTTGTCGCCATCTCTGTTCGAAATCTGCAATTGCAGTTATTCGTGGAATTATCAACTTTACGTGGGTTGTGGTTCGGTTCGGCACGGCACAGCGCGGATGAATCCAATGTTTTGAGAAGAATGTGCGGCTGTCAGTCGCTGCGCCGGTGTGAATACTCTCATTCGGAATCACAGATTCTATTTTTGGAAGTATGACCAACATAAGAATTTTCACTGGAAAATGTCGTCTGAACAAGTAACATCCACTTTTGTTCTAAGGGGAAAAAAGCATTGCAGTAAATCGCGCTGATTAAATCTAACGATCGCTTATCATATCACCTCAAACCATGCAAATACAACATTTTTTTTCGCAAATTGTTAATGTTAACAACATCAGCATTGCGTGACTACATTTAATGCCCTTCTGATATTTATCCTTGTATTCACATGGGCCGGTTGCAGTCTCTTTTATTCTGTAGCCACACCGAAGTCCGATGGCTGTTGCATTTTACAACGGGTGAATCTCCAGTCGTCACTGGTGATTGTCGTTTGAACCTTTCTGGATCCGCCATCAAATTGATAAGTTTATATCAAGTGCTGTGAGAAAAGGCTATAAAACTTCACCTCCAACATCCTCACACGCAATATAGCCTACTAGCCGAGACTCTTCTTTATGTGTACAGATGTGACGTAATGACGCAAAGACATGCTCGAATTTCCCGCGGAAATCCACCAGTACCACTGGAATTAAAAACATTATTACAAGAATCGAGCTAAGGCAAGCAGAGAGTTTTGAACACTGGCTGGTTATGTACCTGCTCAATTTTATTTTGCATAATTTTTAACCCAAAAAAGTTACAGACTGCAGCTTTAATAGAACTGAATGTAAATAATTCTAAGACTTAAAGACTGTTACAAGGCATTTAGCTAAAAAATGCATTGGCTAAGCAAGCAAGTAGCATATATCTGGTGCCAGACCTGACGAACGATGTAAACATGAATTTTCACTCCAAATCTACAGACTGCTCAAAATATACAGAACATACTAAATATAAATACTTATTGTAGGCTTTTCATAGTAAAGGCAAATAAATGAATTAAAGTAAGGCTAGAAATTTGACACTTTTGTTTTAGCATTTTCATAATTGTCATTTTTACCCACAGCAAAATAGTGGGTAATACTTCTTTAGAACTCCTTTTATTAAAATAAAAACATCAAGCTATTACTGTCACATGATCCTTATAAATACTTTAAATATGCGTCATGGTCTTGATATATTTTGTATATTCCTGAATGCTACCGATCCCAATCTGATCTCTGACTTGTGATGCAGCCCCTCTCTCTCTCTCTCTCTCTCTCTCTCTCTCTCTCTCTCTCAAATATATATTTTTTATTGTTACATTTTTTCAAAATATTACTGTTTTCATGTATTTTTGATCAAATAAATGCAGCCTTAGTGAGAATAAGACATCATTGTCTGTAGTTACCCAGGTAATGTTCCAGTTCTACCGTTGTCCTCAGTACTGTCATTACAAAAGACAGACCTGAAGATTCTCTGTATGAGCATGTGGACTAAAGCCACAGAATAACTAAAATCAGCTGGCTTAGAACAACCATCTCATTATCCATTATTCATTCTGTTGTGTTGAGCTCATCAAGTCATGTGCTTCTGCTAAAAGATCTTCTGGCATCAGTGCTGTATCCAAATGTTGGCCATTAGTGGGTGGTATAAACTCAAGGGAGAATGTAATGCGGTTCTTTAGAGGAGTCCGGCAGTGTCAGCACATGGAAATGATTCCAGCACCTTCACTTAGAACTTTTGAGCAGCACTTGGAACAATATCTTGTCTACACATCTGTAGAGCTAATAAGGGTTAATGACTGCAGCAGCAATCTCAGAGAAGAGAAGATGAAATGGACAAATATTGGTGATAAAATCAATAACTTTGTGTTAGCAGTTTTTTTTAAAATGCTTGTTGCTTAAATTCAAGGCCCTTTGTCAAACAAAAACCAACCTTTCAAATTCAGTTAGGTCTATAAAACCTAAAGAAAGCCATTTCCAATCTCCCTGGCAACTGTTTGACAAGTGTAGTACACCTCTGGAAGTACACGACCTGCGTAATGACATCTTTGCATACAAGTTCTGATGGCACCATATGGCCTTTCACCAGTGACTAGCTTTAGCTGTGAGGAAAATGTATGCAACTATCACCCTTTAACAGAAATATGGGTAACACTTTAGAATACTGTAATCAATTAATAACTACAAAGGAATAAATGAGTAACACAATATTAACATTATAATAACGTACTCAGTTACTAACGTAACCTCGGTTCTCTCTAGAAGAGGGAACGAGTACTGCGTTTGAAAAACGCTATGGGGAAAACCTCTTTTCCACGAGATACTGAAGCCAAAAAATTATCCTTATAATTTTGAATTATTGCAAAGCGCATTGCAGCAGCACACGGCCATGGGCGAGACGGCTCGCTCGCTCATTGGCCGCTCTGCGGCAACTGCATCAGCCTATCGAGCGAGGCCTGAGGTGACGTCAGGCCAATGAGGATGTTTCGCGCCCTCCGCGCCACTTCCCGCCGAAACGGGCGTGGCCTAGCCCTATAAAGGGAGCTCGGGAAGGCTGATTCTCTGATTTTTTCATCGCCGAAGTGAACCAGAGTGATTAGCATGCACGGCAAGGAACGCAGTACTCGTTCCCTCTTCTAGAGAGAACCAAGGTTACGTTAGTAACCGAGTACGTTCTCTTACGAGAGGTCTCTCGTACTGCGTTTGAAAAACGCTATGGGGACCCAATGTAAAACGCCGTGCGTGCTGGGATCAGACACCAATAAACCTGGAGGCAAAGCCCAGGAATTACAGTGCACAATCACCAGAGGGACTCACAGAGAGTCCTGGGGAATAAGAGGGGAATCCCTCCATCCATATATAGTAGCGTCCGTAGACGCAATGTAACATGACATCACATAGACAAGGCGGGGTAAGCCTGAACTAATGTGGGAAATGTGGGTCTTACGCAATACTGCCCATAGTATAAGCAGTCGGCGGCGAGTAGCGCTCGCGAACTCGGTGGTCTAATCAGGCAATACTGATTCGTCTAAACTGACAGCAGCTTAGCCTGCAAGGCGGGAACCTCCAGGTTATAGAACCTTATGAATGTAGACGGTGAGGCCCAGCCTGCCGCCATACATATGTCTTGTAAGGAAATCCCGCTAGACCAAGCTCACGAAGAGGCGACGCCTCTCGTGGAGTGCGCTCTGACACCCAACGGGCATTGTAAGCCCTTGGCAGTGTACGCTAGCGCTATGGCGTCAACTATCCATCTGGATAGGCTCTGTTTCGAAACAGCCAGTCCTTTTAAACGTCCGCTGAACGAAACAAAAAGCTGCTCAGTCTGTCGAAAAACAGACGAGCGAGACACATAAGCTCTTAGCGCCCTTACTGGACAAAGAAAACTTGCGTCCCCTTCCTCGCTCAACACCGGTAGGGCAGACAGGGAAATGACCTGAGCCCGAAATGATGTGTTGAGGGATTTTGGAACGTAACCGTGCCTAGGTTTGAGTATGACTCTTGAGTCATTCGGCCCAAACTCTAAGCATGTCGCGCCCACCGAGAGCGCGTGCAGGTCACCTACGCGCTTCACTGAAGCGAGAGCCAACAGAAACACTGTCTTGAACGACAAATGTTTGAGGCTAATCGTTTGGATAGGCTCGAAAGGGTCACCTTTCATGGCTTCCAAAACCGTAGAGAGGTCCCACATAGGGACTGAAGAAGGTCTGGGAGGATTCAGCCTCCTAGCTACCCTGAGGAAGCGGATGACTAAATCATTCCTTCCTATTGACTGACCGAGCGTTGACTTAGAGAACGCTGCGATAGCCGCCACATAGACTTTAAGCGTGGAGGGGGCTCTGCCCTCATCCAGCAGCTCCTGTAGGAAGGAGAGAACCTCCGTCACCCCACAGTCGAAGGGTGAAAAACCCCGAGCTGTACACCAGCCGGAGAATATTGACCACTTTGAGGCATAGAGCCGTCTGGTAGTCGGAGCTCTAGCCTGAGTGATAGTATTTAGCACTCCCACTGAGAGGTCAGCGGGTACCCGTTGAGCGCCCATACATGAAGGGACCACAGCTCTGGGTGAGGATGCCAAATCGAACCCCTGGCCTGAGATAGGAGGTCCCTGGGAACCATGGTTGATTCTTCCAGAGTGGTGCTACCAGCAGCACTGAGCATTTTATTTCCCTGATCCGTTCTATCACCTGAGGCAGGAGAGAGACGGGGGAAAAAAAGCATAGAGCGGGCAGCGTGGCCACGTTTGTGACAGCGCGCTCTCGCTCTTGGAAAAGAACACAGGGCAGTGAGCGTTTTCGTGAGACGCGAACAGGTCTACTTCCGCTCTGCCGAATCTCTCCCACAACAGCTGGACTGTTTGCGGGTGTAGAGACCATTCGCTCGCCGGAATGTTGTTCCTGGACAGTCTGTCTGGCCCCAAATTCTGCAGCCCAGGCACGTGCACTGCTCTCAGCGAGCGCAGGTTGCGCTGAGCCCATACCAGAAGGCGTTCCGCCAGTCTGTATAATTTTCGGGATGCGAGACCGCCTTGGCGATTTATGTAGGACACCACTGACATGTTGTCCGAGCGGACTAAGACGTGGTGGCCTTTTATTTGGGGACGAAAACGCGTTAGCGCGTTGTCCACTGCCATCATCTCCAGGCAGTTGATATGTTGAAGCTTTTCCCGTTCTGACCACTGGCCGAAGAACGGTCTGCCCTTGAGCAGCGCTCCCCATCCCGAGGTGGAGGCATCTGTCGACACCACTTTCACTCTCGAGGAAGTCCCCAGGCTTACACCTGATCGGTACCAGTCGCTTGCTTTCCAAGGTTTCAGAGCTGTGACGCAACTCTGATCGACCTTGAGATGAAGCCGACCGGATACCCACGCTCTGCGCGGTACCCGCGCTTTCAACCAGAACTGCAGAGGGCGCATGCGGAGCAAGCCCAGCTGAAGAACTGATGATGCTGAGGCCATGAGACCGAGCATCCTTTGAATTTTCCTGAGCGGGACGGTCGCGCCGCAGCGGAAAGAGTTCGCTGCGCGCTGAATGTCTAGCGTGCGCTGTGATGACAGCCGCGCTATCATGAGTTGCGAGTCCAAAACTGTGCCCAGAAAAGATATCGTTTAACTGGGGTTCAGAGAGCTCTTCGCCCAATTGACTCTGAGACCTAGATTCTCGAGGTGATCGAGTAAAATGGTCTTGTGCTCCACGAGTTGTGATCGTGAGTGAGCTAGAATCAGCCAATCGTCCAAATAGTTCAGCACTCGCATGCCTCGGAGTCTGAGAGGTGCGAGCGCTGCGTCCATGCACCTCGTGAATGTACGGGGTGCTAGGGACAAGCCGAACGGCAGGACTGTGTACTGATATGCCTGCCCCTCGAAGGCGAATCTCAAGAATCGCCTGTGACGTGACGCTATTTGTATTTGAAAATATGCGTCCTTCAGATCTATCGACATAAACCAGTCTCCTCGGCGAATCTGCGCGAGGATTTTTCTGGTCATGAGCATTTTTAAACTGCGTTTCGTCAATGCTTTGTTCAGCTGTCTTAGATCCAGTATGGGTCTGAAACCCCCGTCTTTTTTGGGGACCAGGAAGTATCTGTTGTATAGCCCCCTTTCGCTTTGAGCTTGAGATAAAGGCTCTATAGCCCCTTTGCTCATCAGTTATGATATTTCGGCTCGAAGTAAGTGAGCTACTTCTGAATTCACCGTAGTCTCGACGCGCGCTGTGAAGCGGCGTGGACGTTGCCAAAACTGTAGCGAGTAGCCTCTCTTTATAATGTCTAGCACCCATTCCGAAACCCCTGGAAGCGCTGCCCATGCATCTGCGTGGTTGGCTAAGGGTTGGATGCGAAGCGCGCTCTGTTCGCTGGGCGACAGAAGCGCTTCAGCGTGCTGTAACATAGGTGTTACGCCCGTGACATTCGAGGCGGGGAGCGCGCTGATCACAGCAGGCAGAACGCTCGCTCTCGACCCCACTACGGTGCTCGACCGAGTGAGGGAGGGCTGGGCGAGTTCCGTATGACTCGTAATGTGTGTGAGTGAAAGTGGGTGCGGGGAAGCGGGCACATTTACTGCTTTGGACGCACTGTCTGCTTGAGCAGAGCGAGCGCACACCGGTTTTGTTTTTACAGAAACCGTGTGACATGCACAACATAGTGTTTGTGGGCACTGGGTAGTGGGCACGTTTGCTATGTTGGGTGCGCAATCGACCTGAGTCGATTTGATGAGCGCGAGCCCTGTGTGAAGGGCTGTGCTTGTGTGTAGGGATGGGCACTGGAAAGTGGGCATCTGCTCTACATTTATAGCACCATCGGCCGTGGCCGGAATACCAGAAAATACACTCTTTACAGGATTTATCTGAGTAGCCGTAAAAACGGCTTTTGTGTGCAGGCAAGCGGGCAGCTGTACGGGCTTGCGCGTTGCAGAATACGCTGAGACAGTCGCAATTCCTGGAACTGAAACAGCGGTGCGCTTCGGTGATAGTCCGGCCGCGGCGGGACTCAGACACCGACGCTTTCCTAGGCACGCTAGGATTTTTTCGGGGCTTCCGGTCTCACCGTAATCCTCGGCTGTGGCCCGCGTGGGACGGGGCAGCGGCTGTTCGAGCGAGAGCGGGGTCTCGAGCTGCGTTCTTGTCGGTGTTGCGATGAAGCAGCAGGAGGCGGAGGCTGTGGCTGAGAGCTCCGGGGAGTCGGCTTTGCACGACCCGCTGAAGAACTGGAGCACTTCGGGAGGAAGTGCTTAAAGGCTTGTGACGCTTTCTGAGCCTCGGTGAATCTCTCTACGAACTCGTTGACAGAGGATCCAAAGAGGCCGGCAGAAGACAGCGGGGCGTCGAGGAACGCGGTGCGCTCAGACTCAGACATCTCCGAGAGCGTCAGCCATAGATGTCTCTCAGCAACAGTATCGGAAGCCATACACCGTCCGATGGCCTGTGCAGCAGACTTAGTAGCGCGGAGAGAAAGGTCCGAGGCGCTTCTCAAGTCCGTGAGGCAGATTGCATCAGGTCCCATCTCGTCCAGCTTTCGGAGGAGATCACCCTGGAAAATCTGCAGCGTGGCCATCGTGTGCAGTGCAGACGCAGCCTGCCCAGCAGCGGAGAAAATTCGTGCGAGCAGCGTTGACGTCGTGCGGCAGGCTTTGGATGGCAGCACCGGTTTCGTCCGCCGTCCAGCAGAGGGCGGGCAAAGGTGGGTTGCTATCGCCTGTTCAACCGACGGAAGTGAATGGTAGCCTCTGTTTTTAGCATCGTCGAGGGTGGCGAATGCTGGTGACACAGACGAACGTGTTCGTGCTGAGAGGGGAGCGCTCCAAGCTTTAGCCACTTCTTCGTGAAGCTCAGGAAGAAAGGGGGCGGGCTTGGATTCAGGTGAAATGCGCTCATCGGGGAGGAAGCAACCATCCAGCCGGGTGTGAGAGGGGGGTTCCGGCGCAGACCACTCGAGGCCGAGGCTCGCTGCGAACAGCGTGAGTACGCGCATAAGTTCCCTCTCGACGTTAGCTCTCTTGTTAGGCTTACGAGCAGGAAGCGCGAGATCCACGGAGCTCGCCCAGTCTTCGCTGCCCGAGGCTAACAGGGAGCACGAGTCATTCTCCCCCGACGCGGCTTCAGAATCCACTTCCTCCAATGAAGCGGCAGCGGACCGCGGCCGCTGTGCATCGGGAAGTGATTCGGGGGAAGCCGGTGAAGCAGGCGGGCGAACCGGCGAGCTTGGTCGGGCTGGAGAAGGTTCCGGGACCCGCTGAGAGCGGCGCTTTTTACGGCGCGGCAACATAGCGGGAGGTGCAGGCTCGGAGAAAGCTGCCAGGCGAGTCCTCAGAGTCACCATCGGCAGAAGCTCGCAATGAGGGCAGCCGCCGTCGGCGAGCACGAGCGCTGCATGATCTTCACCCAGGCAGGAGACGCAGATGACATGGCGGTCTCCCTCGCTAAGTGGGGCTCGGCACGAGCCGCAAGAAGGCATCTTTAAAAAGACGCAAGCTCTTTTACGAGTGTGTGCCGCAGGGCGAGCACACACACACAGAAGAAAAAGGATATAGGCGCCGGATAGCGCAGCAGGAACGGCAGTAGAAGGCGGCGTTGGCCAGCGGCTTCAGAAGTGGCTCGTCCCGCTGAAGGTGCTTCTCAGACGGCGCGTGGCTTCTCCCGTGATCCAGCGATGCGTGAGCTTCGCTGAAGAGATGAAAAATCAGAGAATCAGCCTTCCCGAGCTCCCTTTATAGGGCTAGGCCACGCCCGTTTCGGCGGGAAGTGGCGCGGAGGGCGCGAAGCGTCCTCATTGGCCTGACGTCACCTCAGGCCTCGCTCGATAGGCTGATGCAGTTGCCGCAGAGCGGCCAATGAGCGAGCGAGCCGTCTCGCCCATGGCCGTGTGCTGCTGCAACGCGCTTTGCAATAATTCAAAATTATAAGGATAATTTTTTGGCTTCAGTATCTCGTGGAAAAGAGGTTTTCCCCATAGCGTTTTTCAAACGCAGTACGAGAGACCTCTCGTAAGAGAACTACAATTTACTAACAAGAAACTGATTAATTAATTAGTTTGTAATACTAATGTCTCAGTTGAATGTGGTGTAGGGTCTCAGCTCCCCATGGATTCATTGGGGAATAGAGCCTGATGGATGAGAAGTATTGGACAAACTGCATTATATATTTTATGTCCATTAAGTAGTCGTTCACTCCTATATTAGGTCTGTTTTACTGAGGTTGTATGCTCCCTTTGGTAAGCCGTTCCCTAGGAACCTTCTCAGAAATATAGCTGAGATGCTAGTGAGGCAAACTGAGTCTATGTTGTATAGCCCCTCATTATAACCCTCCTCTTGGGCTTCTGGCTGAGGCCTGTCCCGCAAGGGAGGGAGGAAGGTGTAACTGCTGAGACTTCCCTTGCAATGGAGCATAGAAGCTTTTCAGGAAGTTCAGAAAATTCAGGCTTAGGAGTAGTGCTACTATATTACTTTTGCAGGTCACATAGGATGCGCCCTGGGATTGGTGCACTTTTGACTCTGACTAAGCTCTGTAGAATCATTGAGTGCTATGTCGTTCGTGCATGTTCACAGCTTAGTGAAGCAGGCAACCCTTCAGCATGGCATAGTGGGTATTGCTTCCCCATAGAATCAACTCCAAGACGGAGCGTTGAATTTAACCTATTTGTATTTAACCCCGGTTCCCTGAGCAACAGTATTAATGCCAAATTTGTTCAAATTAATGAAATGATGATGTATTTTTTTTTTTTTTTTACAAAAAAACTATCAAAAACTTGCATACCCTACTATACGTTACCATAGTACTGTACAATTACAATATAATATATAATGATTAAATTTATACCACCTTCATAAATTCAATAAAACCATAAAAAAGCAAAAACAAATCTGATGCTCATTCTTTATTATTTATTTTGTAGATGTCGAGGTAAAAAAAAAATCTTGTTAAATTTAATGCCATCTTGCAAGTTATTTGAATGCACCATAATGGCATAATTACAACTACCCAATTTGTAAATACGAACTTCCCAGGAGGACTTGAGTCACCATGAGTGCATCTACTTAATTACTTAATATAAGAATGTGAATCATATGAAAACTTTTTAGAGATAAAGTAAGCCTAAAGGTCCAACCATAACCCAACCCCTAAACATAACCATCATACAAAAACCTATGAATGAGATTTCATATTGAGATTTTAATTTCATACAAATTACAAATTCAACAAAAGGTAAAATAGTTATGAATTGAGATTGTGATTGTGAGTTTGAAACACTGAAGGGTTTATGTTTATTACATTAGTTAGGGCATGCTATCTTATCATGCTAACAGGTTAGCTTGATAACTATAAGCTAACTAAAAAGACTAAGAAAAGCTCTGCTAGTGCTCACCTGTGGGAGGTATGATGTGTGTGCAGGAGGCACTGACGCTGTGACTGTATGTTTTGGGTTCAGGACTCAGAGGCACAGACAGGAAGTGGTTGAGGTTCTCAGGATGTGTCTGACTCTGAGCCAGACATGGCAAACTGCGGCGGGACGACTTCAGCGTTTTCTCCTTCAAAATCTCACTGATGCTGGTGTGCATACCTGCTGAGAGAGAAACATAAAAGAAAAATACACAACTGAGACATGGGATTAAAAAAAAAAAAAAAAAAAAAAAAAAATTCCACTTTGAAAATGTATATCTATTTATTTGCAAATATAAAAGCACATACATCTGACGGCATTGACACATTGAGCAATTATTAAAAACACAAAATTTGTGTAGTTGGTGGTTGCACTGAAGTGTGAATGAATACCAATGGACACATATTAATCCAAAACTCCAAACAAATATTATTAATAATATATAATAATTTTGTCCCATGTCTCAAGAATCAGTGTAATCTGAATCTGATCCTAAAACCTTGTAATGCAATACACCAGTAAAACTCACTTACGCTATCAAATGCAAAGGTATAGTGATCACATAAAGGACAACCAGTGTATTACATTTACGTAATTAAATAACTCCTGGAAGAAGCGTCAGTCTTTATTGACTCACAAGGTCATCTAAAGATAAAGGACTTACTAACTACATTTCAATACCACATGGGCAATATGCGGTTTATTGGTTTGCAATAACCACAGAAGGCAGTTACAGAAGATGCTGTTTTGGTAACACATAATCATTTCCATTATATGGGCCATCAAAAAGTTGATATGGAACATTTAATAATAGGTTTAATTTGTAACATTAGTTACTGTATTAGTTATCATGAAGTAACAATGAACAACATTTTAATAAGCCATGCAGGTTCACGTTAATTTCTACATGTACTAATATTTACTAACCTTTCAAGTTGTAGAAATAAGCATTAATCTATGAATGAATATGAATGAACAATGATGATATGTTTACAAATTTACACTAACAGTGCTGTAAATATGTTGTTTATTGTTAGATTAAACTGTTTATTTATACTTAATGCATTAACATTAGCAAATAGAACCTTATTTAAAAAAAAAAAATCATATTTTAATCAACTTGAAACCCCAAAATACATTTTAAATGCATAACAACATAGAAACATATCATTTTAAAAATCTCTCATTTTAATATGAATATGGTAATGTATTTGGAGCATTCCCCAGCTGAGTCCTGCATTTTATCAGCTAATATGTATGAAAGTAATTGTCACGGTTTATGAATTCACTGTCTCTCTCTCGTCTAGCGTGCTGTTGTGTGTGTGTGTGTGTGTGTGTGTCTGTGGGCGTATCTGACCACATTATGGATGTAGCAGGCGCCAAGACTTGGGACGAGTTCGCGGCTCAAAGCATCGCAAGAATGGACACCCAAAAGGAGAGCATCTCCAACACAGGACGGGCGGTCCAAGCGCTTGTATCCGAGCTCACCCAACAACTACAACAGCTTAGAGTTCCCACTGCGCCGCCCACACCGCCCGTTCAGCCCATTCCACCAGAGCCGCACCACCAGCGTGAACCGAGACTGCCGACACCAGAGGGATATGCAGGTGAACCGGAGTTTTGCAGAGCATTTTTGACCCGATGTTCTATGCACTTTTCATTACAGCCACTGACGTTCAATCAGGAACAGACCAAGGTGGCATTTGTCCTGACGCTGTTATCGGGCAAAGCGGCTCTCTGGGGAACGGCGGTGTGGGAGAATCAAGACCCATGCTACGCCTCGTTCCAGGCACTCTCCGAGGAGATGAGAAGGGTTTTCGATCGTGCGGCAGCGGGTAGGGAGGCGGCCAGACTACTCATGATATCCGCCAAGGTAACGGCTCGGTGTCGGAATATTCTATCCAGTTCCGCACCCTGGCTGCAGAGTGCCAATGGAACGAGGAGGCGCAGTGGGATAGATTCCTGCATGGGTTGGCTGACCGTGTCCAGAGGGAGACACGTCTCGTCTGAGGGAGTGCGTATGGATCCTGACAAGGTTAAGGCTGTGATAGATTGGCCAAGTCCAGATTCCCATAAGGCCCTACAGAGGTTTCTGGGGTTTGCCAATTTTTATCGGCGTTTTATTCGCAACTTCAGCCAACTAGCCGCACCTCTGACTGCCTTGACCTCCCCCAGAACGACGTTCAGGTGGTCCGATACAGCGGAAGCTGTATTTGCCAAACTCAAGAGCCGCTTCGTTTCGGCTCCAATCCTCGTTGCCCCTGATCCATCACATCAGTTCGTGGTGGAGGTCAACGCGTCAGAAGTGGGGGTAGGAGCAGTTCTTTCCCAACGTTCTTCCACAGACGACAAGATGCATCCTTGCTCGTTTTTGTCTCATCGTTTATCACCTGCCGAGCGTAACTATGACATTGGTAACAGAGAATTGTTGGCAGTCAAGTTAGCGCTGGAGGAATGGCGTCACTGGTTAGAAGGGTCAGGGGTACCTTTTATTGTATGGACCGATCATAAGAATCTAGAATATATCAGAACCGCCAAAAGACTCAACTCTAGGCAGGCTCGGTGGGCACTTTTTTTCGGACGTTTTGACTTTTCTCTTTCGTACCGCCCGGGTTCCAAGAACATCAAACCCGATTCTTTATCTCGTATTTTTGACCAATCCGAACGCCCGTCTACTCCAGAGTGTATTTTACCCGAGACATTAGTGGTCTCCACTCTCAGAGGGGAGGTCGAATCGAAGGTCATAAAGGCCTTAGAAGGGGTAACGCCTCCGCCCGATTGCCCACCGAATCGTTTGTTTGTGCCAGAGGGGTATTGGTCCGACGTCATTCAGTGGGGACATTGTTCCAGCATAGCGTGTCATCCAGGAGTTAATCGCAAACGATTCTGGTGGCCATTAATGGCTCGCGACATCCGCAGTTTTGTTTTGGCTTGCTCGGTTTGTGCCACTGGTAAGACTTCCAACCGACCCCCGGATGGGTTACTCCAACCGCTGTCTGTCCCTTCGAGACCCTGGTCCCACATTGCGCTAGATTTTATTACCGCCCTCCCAGGGCAAGACGGTCGTTTTGACTGTCGTGGACCGGTTCTTGAAGGCGACTCATTTTATTCCCTTGCCCAAATTACCCTTCGCCAAGGAGACAGCGGTAACTGTCGTAGATCACGTCTTTCGCTTACATGGCCTCCCGATGGACGTGGTTTCCAACAGGGGACCCCAATTTGCGACTGTCAGTCTCTCTTCGGGGTTTCATCCCCAAAGCAATGGTCAAACGGAGAGAGCCAACCAAGATCTAGAGAGAGTGTTGCGATGTTTGGTTTCCAAGAATCCTTCCTCCTGGAGTCAACAACTTTCTATGGTGGAGTACGCCCACAATTCATTACCAGTGTCATCCACGGGCCTTACTCCGTTTGAATGTAGTTTAGGTTACCAGCCACCAGTTTTTGCCAGTACGGAATCCGAAGTCGCGGTCCCCTCTGCTCACGCCTTCGTCCAGAGGTGTCACCACACTTGGAGTGTCGCCGCCCGTGAGACTCTTCTCCAAGTGGGGGCGCGCACCAAGGCTAAAGCCGATCGCCACTGGTCGAAGCCTCCCGTATACGTCGTTGGTCAAAAACTGTGGCTTTCTACCAAGAATATTCCTCTCTGTATCTAACAAGCTTGCTCCCAAATTCATCGGCCCGTTTCCTGTCACCAAGATCATTAGTCCGGTGGCAGTCCGACTCAAACTTCCTCCTGCGTACAGGAGAATTCAGCCTTCCATGTGTCAAAGATTAAACCTGTGTTTCATGCACGCATTAATCCGCCAGTCCCGGTCCCCCCCCCCCGCCGCGCCTCGTAGATGGGGAAACAACGTATTCGGTTAACCGTATTCTGGACTCGAGAAGGAGGGGACGAGGATTTCAGTACCTGGTGGACTGGGAAGGTTACGGTCCGGAGGAGAGAAGTTGGGTTGCTGCTAGAGACATTCTGGATCACTCCCTTATCGATGATTACAATCAACAGGTAAGTCCGTCGGGGAACACCAGGAGGTGTTCCTAGGGGAGGGGGTACTGTCACGGTTTATGAATTCACTGTCTCTCTCTCGTCTAGCGTGCTGTTGTGTGTGTGTGTGTGTGTCTGTGGGCGTGGTCACTGATCATCGGTGATCAGTAGCGCCAGCTGGATTCAATTGTTTGTCCCTTTATATGTTCAGTAACCGGTGTCTCATGTTGTCAGATCGTTGTGGTTTCCCGGTGTGTTTCCTGTGCCTGTTCCTGTGTTCTGTTGTGTGGATTGGATTCCCCGTGTCTTCGTCGTGTTCGTCTCCGGATTCTCTGCACTCTGCACTGGATCACCGAGCACCGTCACAAGGGATTATTCACTGGATCTGAGCACCGTCACGAGGGATCATCATTGGACTTGAGCACCAACACCTGTTGTCCACCAAGGTCCCTGCGTCACTGTTCCACCCAGCGTTTGTGTCCGCCCGCCTGTCCTGCTGTGTTGGCGGCCATCTGTGTTTGTGTTTGACCAGTGTGCTGAATTCTAATAAAGAGCGTTATTGCATTTACATCCTGTTCTGTCATCCGTTACAGTAATGATATCTGAATGTGGCGTAACAGGATTAAAGTACCACTAAAGGTTCTTTAAAAATACTTTACATTTGTTCATTGTATGTAGACCTGCTTGCGAAAGAATGACTAGGAAAAATAAGTATACATTGAACCTAACGGAGCCTAACTCTGGTAAATATACAGTATTAAATGTTTGAAACATAATTACTTTCCCATATCACTTTGAAAATGTGGGTGGAACAACTGCGGGCTAAAATGATTAAATATTTAAGGAATTTACCTCAAAGTGAACTTTTGCATCAAGGAAGTGATGTCAAAGGTTGATGGCTGGGTTAATGTTTTAGAGCTGCAATTATTCTAACAGTGTGGACAGCGATCCTGTGGCAGGACACATAATCCTGGGAGCAATTTCAATTTATGTTTTGAATTTAATATGAGATGATTATCCTCAGCACACACAGAGAATGACCCTTATATGGCTCCTTTAATAAGCCTTTGACAAATTTAGGTTAATGCATAACAGATTAAAAGAGAGAAAAAATATTGTACATTTATATACATCAAAGTTTCATTGCAGTGTAAATGACCATGATCTGAAGAATTATATGATGCGTAATGTTTGTAAATGTTATTAATAAAAGTTAATAAGTGAATACACAGTGTTTCTCTTTAAAATGACAAATTAACTGAAATACCAAAGCCAAAACAAACCATAAAAACAAACATGTCAAGTACCAGAATGCCAGCAGAAGCATCATCACATCTGGATAAATGATTCTGCGTAACCATTTAATAAAATCAATTAATTAATTAATAAAAAAACATTTCACAGTCAGTATGACCGTCTCATTCAAGGTGACACTAACACACATCCAGTGAAAAGCTGATTTGCAAGAGAGATCACCATCTGGGAAAATGCCTGGTCTTCCCCACATGACTGCACATAATAGAAAGAGCTGATGTGGAATTCCTCTCTGAGTGACCTTGCCCATGACGGCTGCATCAATCTAACCCATTCTTAACCCACGGCTAACCTTTTAATACTAAATAGAGCTAACATGAGAGAGAGAGAGAGAGAGAGAGAGAGAGAGAGAGAGAGAGAGAGAGAGAGAGAGAGAGAGAGAGAGAGAGAGAGAGAGAGAGAGAGAGAGAGAGAGAGATGCAGCAAGTTCAAAGAACAACAAACACATGCAGAGCTGAATTAATCAAGATTTTCTCACATTTTGGATGCATCTTAAGTACTCGAAATTCAGTACAAGTCTCTTGAAACCCAAATGCTCAGCCCTAAAATATCCCCTTCTCATAGCATCTTGGGATCCAGATACAAGACACATATACTTTGGAAAAACTCTGCCTGTAACCCATTTTACTACATTAAAAAGCAGACATTTACTTGCATTTGACAATGTTTGACTGTGCACAGCTCTCCACCACCAAAATGGGATGTTTGTGAGTGGTTGCCAGGCTGTTGCTATGGTGTTTTAAGTGTTTTTAACATTGTTAAAATTAGTGTTTCCCAAACAACAATGCAACTCACTGCTCAACCACCATTGTGCAATGCATAGTCAGAGAAATTAACTAGTAAGTCACTGCTACAGTTTCCCAAAACCGTCTTTTTAACCATATTGCTTCAACAGTATATGACTGTCGTTAATTCTATCATGCACATATGGTGGAGTAATAACTTTTGCAGATTAATCAATTAGATCTTTAATTCAAGATCTGATCATTTTTGAATCATGTTTACATCCAGTATGGTGTAACTGGCATATGTTTTACTCCTATATACATGCTGTTCATTCAGTCAGCTGCTTTCTCCACAATGCAATTTCTTTGAGATGCTGTTGTAACAAACATGGCATCACTATTTTTATCCCCGTTGTTTTGCTTTATTTGATGTTTGACTCATTGCGGGTTTCCTGTTACATCATACATGTGCACTCTTCAAAAACAGTGCAGATTGTTGACGCTAGAATATTGAAATGTATATTGAAATGGAATTAAATATATAGATTGTTCTGCATGTTAGCTTGCTTATATTGCTCAAGAGCATGAATATTTGAGACCACTTGTCATACGAACAAGTAACCATGCTTCTTACCACAGTTCACACTTGCATATAATCAGATATACTATCAAATATGTGTATTTGGTGTGCTGTTTGAGGACAGTGCTCCGAGCTCAGAATTCGGACCCAACCCATAGCACTCCAATAACTTGTGACCATAGTTGGCAAACAATGCTTTTGGGAAACGCACCCGGGTGGTTTCTTGCTAACTGGCCCAGCTTACCATCTATATCAGGGGTTCTCAATACTGACCCTTGAGGTCCACTTTCCTTCAGAGTTTAGCTCCAACCTTAATTAAACACACCTACACAAACTAGTCAAGGTCTTCAGGATTACTAGAAAGCTACAGGCAGGGGAGTTTGATCAAGGTTGAAGTTACACTCTGCAGGAAAGTGGACCTCAAGGGCCAGAGTTGAGAAACCCTGACCTGCTGTATATGATATTCTGATCTATAAATATTCCCTCCTTCAATGTAAATCTATGTAATTCTTTGCCCATTTTACTGTCCAAAAGTCCTGAGATTAGACAGGTAATAACATACTGCATGATATGAGGCATCATTCATAAGTAGTATTAAGAAGTACCAAGAAAATACAACTACATGTTAATGAACAACATACAGTAGTACAACTAATGACTCATTTCAAGAAATATCTGAGTCATCTTTCCCAATAAAAGAGCTTGATGGATTTTCTAATATAGCTCAAATGAAAGGACAAATACATGTCATACATGAAAACTGTCATCACACTGTCCATTTTCCAAGCGGAAATCTTCCGGTCTCTCTTGAATCCAACACGGAAGTGACTTAAACTTAAAAAAAAATGTGTTTACAGCCTGGTACAAAACGTGGTTTAGGTCTATATAGCTAATTTTGCCCTTCATGACAACTGTGAGGGGGGTGAATTTTTTTATAACTCATCCATTTAAATTATATTAAGCGTTAAATTATATTGAATTATATTTAAATTATATTAATAATTAAGGGCGTGGCCACTTGAGTGACAGGTGGATTGCCTCTGCTGTCACTACTAGCCGTTTGTCTGTTAGCCATCACATCGCCTCAGCTAATCCCGCCTCTTTGCCCATTTTCAGTTATCCGGGAGTGACGTGCTGCCAAGATGGCGATGGCTGGCTCCGCCCACTTTGTGATTCAAAAATGTTCTTCAGAAACCAAGAAAAAGCTCTTCACTGACACTATGTCCCTTGTTTTATACAGTCTATGGTTTTTCCATAGAAAACCATTATATAGAAAACGCTTAACCATTTAGAATTGTTGAATAATTTACAACGGCTTCGAACATGGCTCAACCAATCAGAATCAAGGACTAGAACTATCCGTTTTATAAGTGTTTATATATATATATATATATATATATATATATATATATATATATATATATATATATATATATATATATATATATATTACAGCATGTGTTTTTCTATTTTTTCAACACACGACAATTCTATTTTAGAAACGGTTTATATTTTTCTGCGACGTCGCGCTGGAACAGCAAACACAAAGTGTGGCAATGATAATCTCAAGTACTGTTTATGTGCTTTATTTAATGTTAAAAGCTTTGAATATCATTTAGTGCTCCAGCTTTCTAGTTGTAAAAGCAGCAATGGATAATTCACCTCAGATCCTGAAATTAAACAAATGTAAACAAGAACGTTCAAACTGTGAACAAACAAGTGGATTATTTGACAAAGATTGTTTTAGTAACTCAGTAGCCTATGTATTTTTAATAATGTTTAAATGGTGTAATATTTGTGAATTTAATTATGTAGCTACTTATCCATTTTCTTGCGATTGCCGTCAAGATGACTGGTCAAATTTTGATTTCTCGGTTACACACACATTCTGCTAAAATGGTTAAGATGGTGTGTGTGTGTGTGTGTGTGTGTGTGTGTGTGTGTGTGTGTGTGTGTGTGTGTGTGTGTGTGTGTGTCTCCCTCCCTCACACATCAGTGTAATACCACCATATTGTCTGTAGAGATGTATCACCACTGCCCAGATTAATTAGGCTCCACAATAACACCAGCTCCCCACAGGCAGAGGAAATATGACATACCATTTTCTAAATGCAGACTAGGGTCTCCTTCTAGAAGGAGATCTTCGCTTTATCTCGGTTTGGAGATTTCTGTGCAGGAGAAGAGCAGATGGTGCTAAGAGCAGTGAGAATATTTGACACTCATTAGACATTAGTACTCTTTCCATGATTGTCTAATTCTTAATGTTAAAGCATATATCATTTCCTGATATTGAACTTGAGAGAATAAATATTTGGCAGGTATTTTAAAGTCGGCATGAAGTGGCATTCATAACCCTTGTAAAAAAAAAAAAAAAAAAAAAAAGTGTGTTTAATTGTATTGAATGTTGACATTCTAAAGCACAAGATTGTAAAGTATTTGATTATTATTTTAACTGTATTAAGTTATTCAATATTACATTTGAAGGTAATACATTTTAAGTATTAAATTGTAACTTTTTCTTAAATTTGTAATTAGAAATTTAAATACATGATATCAAAGATTTAACAGAAATAACAAAGTGAATTTTAGTTAGCATAAAGGCTATCCTTATCAGTAAATTTGCAGTGCATTTCAAAGACGTTAATTATGAAATCACATATAACAATGTAATTAAGTCCTACTTAAGTGGGTCAAAAATCACTCTAAATTTTAGCTATAATGGCATTTAATAATTAAACTATAATACATTTTCATTGAATTGCAATTAACAAGCAATTAAGTATATTCTTTTTAACTATATTGTTTTTCATAATAAGAACTCTTTTTGAATGTATGTGAAAGTGTAATAATTTCTAAAAAAGTAACTGATTTTACTTTCATAATGTAACATATTACATTAATTGATTAAGGGAAATGCAGGATGTGGCTTGTTGTCTTTGATTTTATTGATGATCTAGAATCTATTGCACGGATGCGACTAAAAGTGTCCGTCACCCAGAAAGGAAAGTTGTTTGACAAGTTATTACAATTAAATAAAATAATATAAAGATATTACTTAGAATAACATGCACTGATTAATTGTGCACAAATAAATATATATATAAAAAAAAAAAAATAATTTCATGTTGGCATAAAACTGAGATAGACATCCTACACGTCTGCTCATGCTGTTGATGGAGCAGGTGGTTCTCGTGAACTAATTGTGTAGGTTTATATAAATATATAAAAGCTTATTTTGATTTTAATCATGCTCTGTCTGAGCTACAGTATAGCTAAGAGTGGTTTGTCGGGAAAAGAAACGTTAATCCTACGGCTACGCTTTATGGAGGTGTATGAGGGTTGAAGGGAAGAATTAAATTGAAAAGAAGAGTGAAACAACAACTTCAGTGTGCAACTATACCAAAACATTACAGAAAAGCAGCAATGTAGAGGATAGGAGAAAGAGAAATAGAGTGTAATGCATATATTGGTTGGATTCAGTCCAGTCTTATCAAGTCTTATCAAGAAAAATCTCCAGCACTAATTTAAAATGTAAGAAATGGTCCCATAGAAAACAGACACTATTTGTGCAGTGCCATGTTTGCTGTGCCAGGGCCGAAAAATCTGCAATCCTGGATTTAGCCAGGGAGGGACTCTGTGATTGAATGAGATTATCTCGGTCTGTGTGTGTGTGTGTGTGTGTGTGTGTGTGTGTGTGTGTGTGTGTGTGTGTGTGTGTGTGTGTGTGTGTGTGTGTGTGTGTGTGTGTGTGTGTGTGTGTGTGTGTGTGTGTGTGTGTGTGTGTGTGTGTGTTTGTGTGTGTCTGCTGTTTGTACACGTGTCCAACCAGGACAGTCCGACCCTCAACCTCAAACCTGCATTTTACTAAAATAATAAAGATAGAGAGGTTCTCTAAACAGATCGAGACTCTTGTTTCATGTAATCCCAGTGCAGCTGTGCGCTGTTCTCATATCGATTCAGATTCAAAAGGACACTTCAACACATTGTAAACAAAAGTAAATTATACATAGTGTATTCCTGTAGATATTTATGTCTTTATATAAATTATATGATAATGACAATAACTAAATTAAGGACTAAAATGCATTTTTTGTTGTTGTTGTTGCTTAGGCTTAAAGTGTCACACACCATTTCAATTTAGCTTCTACCCAGGCAAATCATGACACTAGATAATAGTAATGTATATTAATATCCCAAAATGACTAACAGTTTAACTTTTTTTTTTTTTTTATAGTTATTTTAAATCATCATAATAGTTCACAATATTACTGGTTTTACTGTATTTTTGCTCGAATAAATAATGCAGTTTTTGTGAGCATGACACTTAAAAAAAACTTTAAAAAAAATATATATATATTTTAATGACATTTGAGCCCATTCTCAAATTCTTAAACATTTGTATTTAAATCAGCACATATTAAAGGAAATACAACACATACTACTATTATATATTAAAACTGCAAAATTTAAACAATATTATTTTTGGTTTATTACATTACATTAATGACAATATGGTTTAAGTAAAAAGTATTAAAGCACAATGCAATCTAACTGACCACGTTATTGACAGGCTTCACGAAATACACACAGATGTCATGTTAGGACAGCTGTTGAGTAAATTGAACAAATATAGCTGGATTAGTGTTGATATAATGCATGTATAGACCCAGAGTTAAGATCCAGAACATCACCACGATTAAGGGGATTTTTATTTAATTCTACTGTAACCAAATAATAAAATGCACTGCTGTCTGAAGACCAGCTGAAAGCTACAGAATAAAATAAGTGTTTAGGAAAAAGCAAAAAGAGCTTTCCTTGCTTGAGGAGACCGAGAGAGAGAAAAGATTGAAGTAAATGAGGTCAGTGGGTTTGCCCGTCTTCCCCATCTAAAAACCTTGCATAATTCATCACTGGTTCCCAACAGCTCTCAGCTCGCAGGAGTTTTACATGGCCCTGCCCCACTAACTGATGCTTTTTATAGAGCAGAGGCAGAGTGGGTTGGGTAACTCTACACCCCTCTCAGAGACAGTCTTTACGGGATGTTCAGGGGCTGACGGTCAGATGGGGCTGAATTTAGAGACGCACATTAGAGTTCGGAGCTTGATTTTTTTTTAAATGCACGTGATTTACAGCAGCTAGACTGATTCTATGATACTGTTATTCAGCCTAAATCAGTTACAATTGATTTAAATAACTTTAATTTCCATCAGTCTGGACTGTAACTTTGAAGTAAAGACAATTCCCTAGCTTAAAATATGAAAGGAGGCATGAGCAAATTTATATCATGATATTGGTAAATTAGCAGAGCCCCGCTGTGTTAAACTGCCAAAACATGATCTGTCCTGTAATGTTATATTAGTATTAGTAAGATTGCATATGATTGTTTCTATCATCTCCAGAACTGAAATCCCTCTGTTTGCCAATCACACTAGGCCTTAACCGAATGAGTTAGTGTGCAGTTAGTAGCAGATGGCATGTTTCCAGAGCTTACTGAATTTACCACAGAATTGCACGAGCCATTCAATGACGTGCTGAAACATAAAGACAGAAGATTACAGACTCACTCACTCTCCTCTATTCCTGTCCAGCCAAGGTCAAACAATGTCATCTCCTGTGCATAGGCCTAAACATTCAAATGACAATATGCTTGTGTATTCTCTTTCCATTATAAGGAAAATCTTGTGCTGACTTGCTAAATCCCAGACAAGGTCAATATTGAAAATATTATTTTCACCTGGAATAACACTTTAAACCATTTCAAATGCTGTCACTTGTTGTCAGACGTTACCTCTCTGTAACTGTCAGCGAGGAGAGAAGAAAAGATGGAAATAAAAGTGCTGGATCTATTGGTAAGCAGTTTTTAACGAAGACAAAACTTAACATGACTCTTCTCAGGAACTCGGGGATCTGATGAACCTGAACCAAACACAGGGCCATAAACACACAGGGACACATAGGCGGAGGGTGAACCAACTCCAGGGTCAGGCTGAGGAGATGCGCTTCCTCTTTAAAAACACATTTAAATACAATGTCATTAAATATTTTGAAGTTACATGTCGCCTAGCAACAAACTACACATCCCAGCATAAACGCTCCCGATAAATTATTTGTAATTAAAGCAGCTACGTTTACATACCACTATAATTTGAACAGAAAAGCAAGCATACTGTATGCGAGATTTGGCATGGCAGCCAAATCGAATAATAAATAACCACTGTCTTACCTAACTATAATAATCAATGAAGCTGACTGCACTGTGAATCTCTTTAGCCTACATAATGTCTACACTTTCTTTGTTATACTCGGCACTGGACAAAAACTCAGGCATTTTGCAACGTGAGCAGATTTTAAAGCACATCTGATCGGCCATTGCTTTCATGTAATCAGATATGTTTTTGATTGTCTGCATTTGCACAACACTGCAAAAACACATTGTAAATAGAAACCTTTGACGCTCTAAAGATCGTAAAAACACCAAATCTGTTTCTTCAGTATGTTATTATAACGGAGAAATCTGATCCTAGACCAGCGGTTATGGGCAGCTTTTACCTCTAAAAGCAATCAGAGGCAGCCGGCAGTGGTTTGAGTGAGAATATTCCAGGATAGTCTCAAGTCCGTGGCCAGGGGATGGTAAGCCTTGCCCAGCCTTGGACACACTAAACAAGATAATTAACAAGACACAAGTGTAACACATGAGGGCCAATCAAAAACCATGGCAACTGAAGAACAAAGACAAAGGAAACTGACCTGGGAACAGTGTAAAACTAACAAGACAACAACCCAAACCCAGAACAGACGTAACAGAACAAATGTTATTTTTGCCATAACAATTTACACAGTTTTTTATCACAAAAAAAATACATGTTAAACTAGGTCAGATTATAAATTATTAATCCCCCATATATAACGTTGATTCATCATGTGGCTTTCTCTTTATCACCTGTGATTTTAAGGTGGTTTAACAGTATATTATAATGTAAAAAACTATTTTAGCTATTTTAACATTATGTCGGGTAATGAAATATAGGTTACATGTTTTTGTTTTTTTTACTGTAATTTTAACACTTAAAATGTTTCTATCATAAAGTTCTGGCAACCTCAATTTAAGCTTTTTTTACAATGTTATATATATATATATATATTCAGAGGTGTAAAGTCCAGGGGTCAGAAAGTAAAAGTTCTGCCATATGTTTATTCTACCCATGAACTCAGCCAGCTGATTTCACTAATTAGTTCTGTCTCCTTACTGAATTAGCAAATGCAGGTGATTGGAACAAAATAGTGAGGAGGACTTTTACTTTCTGAACATGGATTTTACACCTCTGCATATGTTCACTGTAGAAATTTCAACGGTTTCTCCATAATTTTTCCATTTTAAATATTTACATACATTTTTAAGCCAGTTTCGTGTTTTCTATATCCATGGAAACTAATTAGGGTATGTATATGTATGTATGTATGTATGTATGTATGAATTAAATTTTCATACCTGCCAGTTGAACACATTTTTGATTTGACAATCACAGATCACAGGTTCTTGTTTTAAATAATCAAAGTATTGGTCTGTCTGGTGTCCGTGATCCACGGCCGTACTCATCCCCATCTGTGCGTTACGTAACATGACAGGTGGCAAGTCTGTGGTTCATGGGATGTTGTGCGATACACACACACCCTTGCTATGACACAGAAAAACACAAATTCACAGCTCCCCTGTGGAGGAAGTCATCTCTCCCTGAAAGTGGGCCCTCTCTTTTTTTAGCCACCTAGTATACCTAGCTATAGTTTAAAAGCTCACATGTCCTGTCATTTAGATCTTACATATAGTTTCATAGTTTGAGAGTGTATACAATCACGAGAACCAGAACTGAATATGATACAAAGCACAAAGATGTTGATGCCATCAGCCTCCTACTAACTCGCGATTGCTGGAGAGTTGCCCATGTCGCAGGAAGTGCTTGTGTCTGGCCAATCTGTTTGTGCTACACTGCAAAAGATCAGAACCAGCACCGCACAGCCAGAAACCCATGTTAACTTCAAATTTATGGACAAAAATCAGTTTGTTCACTTATCCTGCTTATCTAAGTAGCCATATGGTGTGGTTTCTGTACTGACGTGCCTTGAAACGTTCAGCATTATTCAGTGTGTTGATGTAATTTCCACTGAAAAAGGAAAACAATGCGGGACATAACGAACAGCTCCTCCCATTTAAAAAAAAATAGCCAATAGCATTTTGTTTATATCACAGACAGCTTGGCCAGAGCCGTTGAGCTCAGTATAAGCCACAGTTTCCTCCTAATCTCTAACCATTTCTCCTCATAACCTCCTCCATTTCGATTTAAAATATAGAATACTGCCTTCACTTCTATCCAATCATATTCTTATGCTCACTGTATAAAAGCACGGTACTTACACATGTTTGAGTTCGCAGATACTGAAGCGACGACTACCCCCATCCTCCCCACCACCACCAGGATGGTCCCGTCCATACCTCCCAGGGGGGTCGGCTGCGCCCCTGCCTTCATCTTTAGGCAGGAATTGCAGATCCGATACTCTCGGATTATGCACTACGGACGGGGCCTACGCCAAATGACTTTGTAGATTATCAGCTTGCTGAGCTGTCAATAAATGTATGGTTTATTGAAATAACTCTCCCGAGTCTTTCTGGTAGAATTCAAATGGTCCCCATATGTTTTGTGGTCTGCGTCGACTCGATCATGAGTTGAGCTGAACTTTATTGTCCATTCTGTTTTTCAGAGTGGAAATTTGTCTTTGACACTGGTGACATAGATACATTCACATTATTTTTTAAAAACACATCACACATTAACAACACAAACAAAGAATTAACTAAATTATACAATTAAACACTGTTTCCATCATAAAAAATAAAATAAAAAAACACTATAATGCCAGCCATTCTATTGTATCACTTTAGAAAATTGTACGATTTAAGATAATCACTTCTATTGGGACAAAAAAAAATTCTTACACGTTTCTTCTGGCCAGAGGAATTTTGTGTCTACTCCCAGATGGTAGCAATTCATAAGTAGAATGAAGGGGGTGAGTATGATCTTTAGAAATTTCAATTGCCGTTTTTTCCATAACACAATCAAACAAGCCCTGAAGTGGTTGTTGTTTGTGTCCAGTAATCTTATTATCACATGATCCGCTCTGTGCTATCGCTCATGTCTCTGGGCCAGAGCAGACTGTGTGCGCTGCGGCAGTTCACGTGACACTAACGTGAACCCAGACTTCATTCGCCCCAATATAAAGCATGTTTACACTGTCTGAATCGTTCCCTATCCCCTATATAGTGCACTATGTGCCATTCACCATGTAGAAAATAGTACATGTTTGAACAAATGACTGATTTTAGCGGGGGCAGGACAATTCAGATTCTAGAGAGCATTTGATTGGACAAAATCTGATGAGAAGCCGAAGTGCAGACTGATGTCATCAAAATCACTGATCCATATTGGTAGAAGTTTTAAATGCTTTTATCTTCTAAATGTGAATTGTGCCATTGTTTTGGAGCACACAGTTAGGCTAATCTATTCATACTAAAAGCCAAAATACTTCCATTTTGATTTCATGGAGGCTTTAAGAGTGAGGTCATTATTATGGCTCGACTGGTCTTTGTTTCCAAGAAGGACTCTGATGGCTTGTTGCTCGTATGTGGAAGTGAGGCGTATAAAGTTTCACCGCCGCCGAGGCATACATCAGTTTATTGCTTTCTGTTATTGTGCTGGTTGGAATTGATTTTGGTGTTCCACTGAGTCTTCAATGGCTTGAAGATGCCAGCAGCACAGTAGCTATTATACTGCTCATGGTAGCAGCTGAGAAATGGTGGTTATTTGGCACTGGCTGTTCTTCGATCTCGATCTTCATTCTTGTCATATTACTCATGTGTCTGCCACATGTGGTTCCTCTTGAATGAAAGGGTGCTGGTCTAGTTCTGGCTGTGCTAGTTGTTGTCAAATCTCTTCTGTTCCAAGTTTCAATAGTCCAGCTTTCATTAGATTGTGCTTAATGTACCCCAGAGATGACACATCCACAGATTGTGATGTACTGTCTAAAATGTATGTACAGTACCTAAAGAATAGTAAAAGTTGAGTTCCAATCTAAATGGTTGATTGCTGTGCAACTTCCTGCTGTCAGGATACACCTTTCTATCAGTCCATTGGGAAGCTAAGGGTGTTTTCAGAGCTGTAAGAGATTGTTTGCTTTGTTCAGAAACAGGTAGTTAAACTGTTACAATGTTGGATTTTCTTCTTGGTTCGGTTTTCTGTCACAAGGCAACATTTCAACATTCTGGGATTCTGCTCACGGCATCATCCATCAAGCTGTCGTTACACACACACCACACACTTATACGAATGTACTGTATATAAGCCTTTATTCTCGCTTTAACTGATAAATTATATATATATATACAAATCTTGGAGAAGAGCTATTATACAACTGTTTAAGATGAAGAGGCAATTTTTGGTTTCAACTGTGATAACTAATGTGCTCATCCAAAGACAGTTTTATGTTTTTTCCATAAAACCTTTCCAATTATGAATTATAATAAAGCTTGGTTCATTGGTCTGTTGGATTGGATTGCTTTCTCACCACAAGTGAACCGACCCGGACCCAGAGACTGATTTTAATCAGGCTGAGACCAGCTTGTTCAGGCAATCTCCAGCTGATTGTTTTGGTGTGGATCCGAGCACATTTGCTGTTTTCATATACACCTAAATGAATAAACTAAGAGAGAAAATGTGCCAGGTTCCAAAACAAATGCTCTAAACAAGCCAGGTGTGAGAGCGCCTGCAATATCTGAAAGATATCCAACAGTCCAAAAATAGATTTGTTCAAGCGTCAGCAGCTGGTATTGCACATCTACAGTATATTTACAGTATTCTTTGGATTTATCCGCCCCTAAACGTCATGTAAAAATGTCATGTGTCAGTCAAATAGTTCCTGTCAAAATGTGAGGTTCATAGAATAAGCTGCCATGTGAACCAGACACTTGTTCTAATAGTCAATGTTCTGGCTTCACAACATCTGACTTGTTGTTTCAATGCTGTTTGACTGAGAAGCAGCAATCTAACTAAAATTAGATAATTGTTTTGTTCTTTTTGTAAACCTAAAATCTGTGTTAATGTCTAATTTTAGGTAGATTATTACAGCTAAAGTTATCCAGCAATGAGTAGTGGGTGGTTTCCCCCTTTTCTGGTTTAGTTAAGGACATTAAATTCCTTGTGTGTCCATATGTTTAAACCCAATAATAGTTAATAAAGTAGCACAAAGTTTATTCTGAGCTATATTAGCTCCAGAAAACTATGTGATGTAAACTAAGTTTTAACATATTATATATGTTTTTATATTTATATATTCATTCATTCATTTTTTTTTTATGAAAAGTTAAAGTCAAAATTAATCCGGATACATCTGAAAATGGTGTTTTTGTTTCACACTGCTCTTGGTCCACAATATAATTTTCAAGTGTTTTCCAAAAGTTACTTGTCCACAATGAAACGCTTAAATAATGCTTAAATAATCTTACTGTGTATGCATAAAACGTTATTAAAAGCTCACTGAAATGATACAGAGAGATCAGACATAATAAAGTTACCATTTTTCTAGCACAATCATTTTATTAGCAAAATAATAAAATGTCCAGGTCACAAAATTACCATTGATTATATGTTGGAACATCGCATGCAATGCAACTGACCTCATTTTTTGATCCAGGATCATGTTTGACAGCAATTGTGAGTACATTTTCTCTCAGGAATGTAATAATGAAGATTGCACAAAAATAACATGTTTCTTTAAAAACACTATAAAAGTGTATACAGCCACAACAAAGCTAGTACAACATGGGTTGATTGTTTTAGGTTGAATGGATCACATGACTGCATCACATGACTAAACATGTACCATAATTTTCAAATGTACCCCCTGGGATTCGTTTCCAAAAAGCTCAGTTTTCACTGATTTTCTTAAACGTATCTCTTGCTTTTAAATGTCTAAGAAATCAAATACTCTGCTGAAGAATAACCTGTAATTTATATTCTAAAATATTTTTCCCCTATATTTCCCTAATGAAAATTGTATGGTGTGTTTATGTACTACAAACACTTGTGCATTAAGTCATCATGGATTTTATATAATGTAAAAAATAATAATACAGAATTAGGCAGCAAAATATATTTTATATATTTTTATTTTAGTTTCTATATGAGCAATATCTCACGACCAATTTGTACGAATTCGTACGAGTGAGTAAAAAGTGGCTAATTCGTACGAATTTGTACGATTTGTCTAAACCCCAGTGGAGGGTAAGTTTAGGGGCGGGGTCAGGGTTAGGTCATTCATACGAATTTGGCAACTCGTAAAATATGTACGATTTAGCAAAAATCTTACCAATACATACGAGTGAGGTCGTATGAATTGCCGTGAGATCGGGCTGGCAATATCAAACTCATAGCAGTGAGATATGGCTGTATATCAGCACGCCTGTGATTCGGCCTAGGCAATCACAGCGTGCTGATATAAAACCATATCTCACTGCTATGAGTTTGATATTGCGTTTATACAACAGTTCGATGGCACAGGTGAGTAAATAAATAAGAAACAACAATGGGGCGCCATTGGATTCAAATCTCAAGTTGACAGTTTAACAGTTACTAATTTAATAGTAACAGCCTCTGTTACAAATTCTAAAATGTCACTTCATAACTAGTAACGAAGGAACGTTGAGTCGCTTCATTGAGGATTATTGTATTATGAGAGGGAGATCGACTAAACAAGTGTATTACCAGCATCTGCAGTATATTTCCATATATTTTTGTTTCGTAAGGGCCATGTTCCACCACATACCCCACAGCCGTCTGTCACACTTCCTACAATTATTATTAGCTGAGAATTAATCTCATGCTTTCACCATTAAATGCTAAACTGCAGATTTTCCATTAATTATGGAATTGTATTAGGAGAGCATTAATTAGTGTAATACCATTATCAACACTCAAATTAATGGCATATTTCTGCAAAGATGCAATAAGATATGCAGTGAAGGAGTCTGTGGCCAAACATGCTTTGATGTGGACATACTGTCACTGAATATAAAATCGACTCTTCTGGTACAGGAATAAACATCAAAGAGTCTCTTTCTCTCCATTCCCATCACATCACATCTCCTTCACAGACTGGGATGTTTCTTTCTCTTGCCACAACTGTCTTCCTTTGTAATGTCCACACATCACTCTTATATCAATGGAATACAATGTTTGGGCAAAATCTTTCGTTTAACTGGACAGATGTGTCAAAATAAAAAATGTTAGAGAAAGACCCCAAAACAAACAAGAACTCAACAAGAAAGTGAGAGAGAAAGGAAAAGGCAGAATGCCAGTTTCCTGCTGTATATTTATTTAGTCATTCAGCACTTAGAGACAGGCGAGGTTCTGGGGTCAGTGGATACTTGGGGCTTACTCAGACTTCTGTGAGCTTCAGGGGCCATTCTTTAATGCAGAACTGCAATCCTTGCTGACAGCAAAAACAGTTCAAACCAGCCAAAACAGGTTTGCTGGTATCTCAGCTTGGTCAGTCTGGGAGACCAGCTTAAGACTAGAGCCCGACCGATATGGATTTTTGGGCGCCGATGCTGATACCGATTAAAAAAAGCCAGATACCGATATATCGGCCGATATTATTTATGTGTATATTATAATACAGTAGCAATATTATTTATGTGTATTATAGTACAGTAAGTTTGGACACACTTTCCAATTGGTGTGTACAAACTTTTGATGGGTACTGTATATAGAATACACAGTATAAACAGAATAAATATATAAACGTTTTGCAATGATCACTCAAATGTGGTGATCAAACACTTGTGTGGCAAAGATATGTAATGGAGGCAGGGTGAATGATAGAATGAGAATTTGAGCTGTAACCAAACTAGTTTGCATTGCATTTTATATTATATTATATTCTAAATGCTGTTGCATAATCTTCACTAACGACTTTGTCTTTTAATTTAGTCACGTTATTTAAAACATAACTTGTATCAATAAATATATCAAAAATGTCACTGACAAAACCTTATCTTCTATTTTTAATCTTAATTTCTCTAATATCTACCAGTGGAGGAAGAACTCAGATCTCTTTAGTAAAGTAAAATTAATAATATCATAATGAAAACGTTTATAATTACATATGTACAGTAGTTTTATACTATTTTAAATAAGTAGTAAGCAAAATGTACTAAACGTGAAACTAGGCTACTCTTAATGCAAAATGGCGCTATAAAGTGTTATAATTATATAAATTATTGGAATATTGCTTGATGTTGTAATGTAGCAGAATGAGCTTTAACACTGTGTCTACACCGGACGCGGACGTTATTTTTTGCCACTTTTGCCAGCTTTTAGCTTTTAGGTGCTTTATTGGCAGCGCCATCCTTACATAAATCACCGCACGCTGCATTTTTTTAAATATTAATTTATCGGCCATTATAAATGCCGATACCAATAGTTAGGAAAATGCCTAATATCGGCCGATAATATCGGCCGGCCGATATATCGGTCGGGCTCTACTTAAGACCTATTTGTTGTTGTTTGTCCAAAAACTGAATTTGTTTTAAATGAAAATTTACCATTAACTCTTTCCCCGCCAGTATTTTTTTTGTTTTTAAGTTGCCAGCCACTGCCAGCATTTTTTATAATTTGAATAATTTGTTGTATGAATATCTGAACAGTGAATATTTGATAGTTCAGTTTTATGTAATGATGAGTTTGCCCTATGCAGATAATTCAGTGAGATTTGACTGTGTTGCCGCTATATGTCCTGAAATTGCATATGAATAAAGCTGAAATACAGTGCATTCTTTCCTTTATGTCAACAGGTCAACTTCTGAACTGGAGTCATTTCACAATCACATACTTAAACCAAGCGCTTCTGATTCTCCCCTCACTGTACTGTAAAGATTTCTCATCGGTGAATGACATATGATGTTATCAAATAACGTTGTCTCTGGGTTGAATTGTATGCTTTCAATGTTAGCAGGCTAAAGTTAGCATTTCCCAGATCACCTCTTGCACCTTTAACAAAGTTCGGGAGGAACACGTTCAAATGATCAATCAATTTGCACAGTGTTACACAGTGTCATTTGTGATCCTATGTCAAAAATCGGATTTCTGTAGTAGAACTTGAAGTGTGAGTGTGCAGCCTGGTCCATTTATGGTCCTAATAAACTCTTATGGTATCCATATTATCACTCTACACTCTTATAATATTCGTATAAGTCTGTTAAGTGATCGTAAAGGTCGTTGGTGCGGCGCCCTACAAAGGGTCAGCCATAAGCTGGGACCATAATCACCCTCAGGTTGCTCATTCCGACCCCTGCACTGCACATGTTCACTGTTGCACTATTCTGACACCAGTTTAGTTTTGTGGAGACTTTCTTGGATTGCAAGCCTTTGCTCCATGGGGAATGCCAATGTAATAAGTGCACTGGAAGTCGCTTTGGATGAAAGCATTTGCTAAATGACTGCTTACTGTAATTAAAAGAAATTGCACATGGATGTGTTTTTCTCGAATACCTGAAGAAAGAGCTGTCAATAGCTTTACCTCGGTCCTGGCATGCTGCACGAGTCCCAAATAATTAACTCTGAGTCATTAAAAAGCTTTAATGCTTGCGATAATCTGTATATATTCACTCTTAGATTGATAGCTAATGACCGTGACAGAGTCACGTCTAGCTGTTCGGATGTGAAGTGGCTCTATAAATACATGCCACTGTCATTATGTTTCAAGGAGAAATGTGTTATAACAGTGGCACAGAAGGAAATTGCTTAAAATAATGAGATCAAATTTTCCTTTCTGCATTTATTGGTTGGCCTTGCTTTAAACTCATGACATTGGTTAAGCCAATTTTGCTGTATTGGGATGTACAAGAAATGCCGTCATTCAGAGATAAAATGAGGAAGCGCTTATAAAGAAGATGCGGTGTGGAACTGACCCTCCTCTATAGTCCTGCCCGTCTCAGTTACTATTATAGCCCTATAAAGCTTTCCAGCACATTTCTGCCGTCAGCAAACCTGTAGAAAATTAATCAGGATGAGTGAATTACCTCGGGAATTATTGCATAATATCTGGATTAACTGTGATTTTAGATCTAGTAATTATATTAAGTGGTCCAAAAACAATCCAGAACGGTAATAATAGTAACTTTTCCATTATTATCTATTTAGATAAATACTTTTCCTGGTATAAAGAAAAAAGTAAATTCTTCAAATGTGTGATATGGTCACATACATTAGATGTTGTAAACTTTCCTTCTACTTCTACTTCCTCTTGTTGTTATTAGTAGTAATATAATTGTTATCATTATTATTATTATGTTTAATTGTTTATAAATTACATTTCCATTAAAATGACCAAAATATTTGAGAAGGTTGAGATATTCATTGTTAATTGTATCGTCCACTGCTAACAGGGTAATGGGACAGAAAAAAAAGGTAATATTTTGGCTAACACTTTACAATAAGGTTCATTAGTTAACATTATTAACTACATTAGTTATCATGAACTAATAATGAACTGCACTTATACAGCATTTATTATTAATCTTTGTTAATGTTAATTTCAACATTTACAAATACTTTATTAAAATCCTGCTAACATTAGTTAATGCAATATGAACTAATGTGAACTAACATGAACAAACAATGAACAGCTGTATTTTTATTAACAAAGATTAACAAATACAGCAACAAATGTATTGCTCATGTTTAGTTCATGTTAGTTAAAGGAACACTGCACCGTTTTTTGAAATAGGGCTTATTCACCTTCTTTCCTACATTTAGATAGGTGGGCAAATGTATTTTTGTCTCAGTGCATGCATTGTTTTAGTTTGACAGGGTCGGCGCTAGCTTAGCTTAGCATAATGAATGGAATCCTTTGTTGCCAGCTAGCATGTCCTGAGTAAAAGTGATATAAAAAAAAAAACAAAAAAAAACACCTAATTACTTCTTGTGGTCTGCGTATTCACAACGAGTACAAATAGCGATGCAGATTAACAGTAGGCGATTTACTATGCAGATATTGACTTGGGACTATATTAGGGGGAAGCACAGGCGAAGCACAGCTACTTGGGCGCAGAGATATCACGCCCAAGTAGCAGTGCTTCGCCTGTGCTTCCACCTAATATAGTCCTTAATATATAAGTCAATATCTGCCTAGGAAATCGCCTAATCTTAATCTGCATCGCTATTTGTACTCGTTGTGAATACGCAGACCACAAGAAGTAATTAGGTGGGTTTTTTAGCGCAATTTTCCAACGGACAAAATTGCGATTGTTAACTCATGATTTCTGTTCTGTCTGTGCGCACCAATCTTGCACTTCTATCTACTCCTCAACCAGACCACCTAGAGACTTCGGGTTTTCGGCATTATGTTAAGGAAGGTCTAATCTCGGGAACGCACAAAAAAAAAAAAAAAAAAAAAAAAAAAAAAACGGAAAAGATTTACTATCTCTTAGTGTTGTGATCCCATGAGGTGAGAAAATTGCGCTAAAACACTCACCGAGTTTTTATTACTTGTTTATTTTTTATATCACTATTACTCAGGACATGCTAGCTGGCAACAAAGGATTCCATTCATTATGCTAAGCTAAGCTAGCGCCGACCCTGTCAAACTAAAACAATGCATGCACTGAGACAAACATGCATTTGCCCACCTATCTAAATGTAGGAAAGAAGGTGAATAAGCCCTATTTCAAAAAACGGTGGAGTGTTCCTTTAAAGGGGTGGTTGATTATGATTTCACTTTTCTAACTTTAGTTAGAGTGTAATATTGCTGTTTGAGCATAAACAACATCTGCAAAGTTACAATGCTCAAAGTTCAAAGCAAAGGAAGATATTTGCTTTTAAAGAAATTGCTTTTTAAGGACTACAACAAACGGCTGGTAGGGACTACATGAGCTTCCTGGCATCACTAACCCTATAATTTACATAAACCCTGCCCCCGAGAACAAGATTTATAGATTATCATGACAGAATATGCTAATCAATGACTAGAAGATAACTACACATAAGCTAAATAAACTCATCAACTAACCATTCAGAAATGTTCTGTTGCTTCTACATGTTGTCACTTCTTCTTGAGTCTTGTCTCCATCATTAAACATAAACATTGACATTTCTAGAGCATGTCTGTGTAAGGTAAAAGGACACCAGCTCTTGAAGCTCCGCCCCCTGTCCTGAGAGCAGCAGCTCAATTTGCATTTAAAGGGACACACACAAAAACTGTGCGTTTTTTCTCACCCTCAAAAAGTAGTGACAACTTTAACATGCTATATACAAATATATGTGGAGTATTTTAAGCTAAAACTTCACACACACACTCTGGGGACATCAAAGACTTATTTTACACCTTGTGAAAAGGGCATTATACCACCCCTTTAATACATTAGCTAATGTTTACTACTGAACCTTATTGTAAAGTGTTACCATATTCTGGATGGATTTTGGTTCTCTAAGCTAAAATGCTGCAGAAAAATTATGCAAAAATAACAATCTGAAAAATGTATACTCAAATACACAGACTACTAGTTACTAAGTGACAATGCAGTTCTGTCTTACAGTCTTTTGACCCTTTCAATCTCTCATTTCAGTCTCTGTAATAACATCTTGTAAGATTAGCCATGAAATGTTTTTGTTTACACTGACCTCGAGAACTGTAATCATATCTGTTCGTGTTACTGTATCTAATATCTTCTATACAAGAATCAAATGCACTTTATCAAAACAGAGTGCAATGTATGCCTCTAATATCACAACATGCTCTAAAGTTGTTCTCCTTTTCATCCCATGGAGAGCTACTAAAACCTGCAAATTTGGCTCTTTTTTGTCTATCTCACTGTAATCACACCAAATTAGTCGAAATCTTCCTGAGAGCAGCGGGTTTTTTAACGCAGTGTGATTTAATAGGCAGATGACCACTTAGTGTGTTTGGCAACCCCATTAAACAAGATCAGGGAAAATCAATGGCAAGTGTTTTCTCTTAACCTAGAGTCAAAATGTACCAGTGAGTGTGTTTTTATTTTTTATTTTTTGACAAATGACAAAAATAAATTAGTTACATTAGAGCTTGTTGTTGTTGAACATATGAGTAGCTATGATATCAAAACAGAGAGATATCCCTGATCTATTAATATACTAATAAAATGTATATCCTTACAATTATGGGATCAAACAAGGACAATCACAATACTATATGACATATTAAATATATATATATATATATATATATATATATATATATATATATATATATATATATATATATATATATATTAATATGTCATATATATATACAGTATATGTCTATGAAAACTTCTCCTATGCCATAAACATTCAAATCCTTGAGATCTTAATGCGAAAAAGCAAAATAATTGTCTCACTCGTGATCGAGCCTATTCTATTCACGATATTATATTGCAGTGGCATCCAGTATATGCGCCAAACACTTAATCGTGAAGTTGATCATATCACGAAAGCATCTCCAAAACGGGACATGAAGTGCAGAAGCCCACAGCCGCACTTTCCCCCAAAACACGATATCACACACAAAACCCCGCAAAAACAGCGCTCACACTGACCCTTCTGCTGCTTGAAGGACTGTATGGATCCAGAATGATGCACCATGGTGATTCCCGATAGAGATCCTCGCGGACAGAAGATGAAGGCAGGATACATGTGAAAGTATGGAGCGATCGCGTAGGTGTCTCTCCTCTGCGCAACCCAACACCTCTAGCCTCGCGCGCCACCATCCGGGGCTGTTGTCATGGTTACGGACTGTAAGAGGATAGATGGACACCCTTCAGCGGCTCGATAGAAGAATGACCCGTGTTCTGGAGGGCGTTCTCACGGGACGTGTTATTGCGCTGTTTTTAATTGGTCGACACATGCACATATGCGTCAGACTGACGGCCGGCTGTTAAGTCGCGTCCTTCTCTTTATTCGACATAGCGTTGCGATTGTAAAGACGCGCTGTCAACGGTGTCAAGTTAAAAACAGTTCAACTTTTAAAAACACATCTCCCATGCGTTCTGTTCAAGTATTAGGAGAAGAGACTGACTCGATTCGTGACGAAACTCAAGGGGGGTCGTGTCAATGACAACCAGGGAATGCAGAAATTATCATTTCCAACTATTTGCCCCATGTTGTAAGAGAATTTCGTCCATAAATTAAAATTTGTTTGGGCATAGTTTTCACCAGTGGGGTTTTTTTTCACCATTTTCACCATTTTTACGCCAAAATACCACAGTTGCAGCAGTAATTATTGATTACCTAATAAGGAACTATCTTAGTCCTAAATTTGATATTACTTACTGATTAGTTAAGCTTGTTTCCATATTATTTAATAGTAGCTGAAGTGTTAATGTACTACTCATTAGTCATGCATTCTTCCTGCATTGTTACTTATTAATTAAACTTATTAATCAGTCCAAATTCAATTTTTGTAAATCAGATTGGAATCTGGTCTTAAAGGAATAGTTCCCTTAAAAATTTAATTTCTGTCATCATTTACTCACCCTCAAGTTGTTTCAAACCGGTATGAATCTCTGAACACAAAGAAAGATATTTTGAAGAATGTCGGTAACAAACAGTTGATGGACCCCATTGACTTCCATAGCAGGAGGGGGAAAAAAAACTATGGAAGTCAATGGGTCATCAACTGTTTGATTACTAACATTCTTCAAAATATCTTCTTTTGTGTTCAGCAGAAGAAAGAAACTAATACAAGTTTGAAGACAATCAGACACAGAACTATTTGCTACATTTAACAAATAATCTTCAAAGCCCACTAGGAATGAAACATCCCCCTAAAAGAGACAAGAGAGCAGGAAAGGTTTCAGTCACCAGGGCGATGATCAGATATTATTACAGATGATCATTATATACCATAAAATGTGGTCATGTGGTCAGGACCTAGACCATAGGAAAGACCTACAGACCTTGAAACACATTCATTCATTGACGAACTGATCTATAAATGAACATGCATCCCAGAACATTTTGTGAATGATTTACTGTCTTGTGTTGTGTCTTTTAATACTATTATCTTTTGATACTATTATTTCTTTGATACTATGTATTTTGATTTTAGAACCAAAACAATCAAGGTAGGGACTACTTGTAACTAATCAAGGTTACAATCAATCTAACCTCAACTATACCATGTTTGGTCTCTATAAACTCCAATCTTTGTCCCCCATTTGTTAATTTACATTACATTTAGCTAACTTTGTGACGCATTAGTATTATAAGAATCTTGAATAGGGCTGGGCGATATATCGCATGACATTGTTATGTTCTCAACTACTTTTATTTGTGTAAACTCACAATAACAAGAAAACGCTGTGCTTTTGTAAAATAAAAGAAACAATCAGACGCACTTTCATGATCTCCGTAAACTGGAGCGCGAGAACTGAAACAAAATATAGCCTATGTAGGCTAAAGCTTGAAATGTCCACTTTAAAATGAACAAATTCGAATCGAAAGCTAATACCTTCTGATTATGTAATCCGTATGAAAGGTGCATTTCTCTCTAAAAGCGCATCTGCTTAACAGCGGAGATGGAGATGTGATTTTAGCTGACACTTAGAAAACAATAGTTTATTAATAATATTAATGGCTCTTCTCATTCAGCACTGCGGGAAAGACATCAATTCCAGTTCATTTTTCGTTTTTCAATTAGGGGTTAAAAAAGGAAAAACAAATGGACACAAAAGTAGTCTACATGGATCGTTTGGACAGAATACGAGACAGAATTCTTTATTAAATTCATAAAAGAAACAATAATTAGCCTATAGGAATACTGGATTCTAAATCTCAAAGAAATGCCACAATCAAATCCTCGGAGCAGAAATGAGGGCGAAACACCCAGAAACTCCTTATATGTGTCGTTCGGGGGTCTTTCCCTGCCATTAATGCTTGGATAACACGCCACGTCTCCTTCCATTAATAATAATAATAATGTCTAATGCGGTGGCTGTGATATTATAACCAACGTCCGTTGCCGTGATTTTTGGAATGACTTATCGCGAGAGAAAAAAGGACGTTTTTAGTCGCATAACATCGGTTAATGGAAACGCCGTCATTTCGCAATAGTTTTTTTTATCGATATTTAGATAATAGCGCAAAACATTTGCGCAAATCTGTAATGGAAACGCCGCGGCTACTGAGTGTTCACGGGTCAAACAGGTTAATTGATTGTAATATTAATTTACAACATTAAGTTAATTATATTAACTGATCCAAATATTCATAATCAATTATAACCAGTTATTATTGATTATTAATATTTCATAGAGCTAATTTGCTACAAGGTGAATAAATGATGAGAGAATCTGAATGTTAAAGAGAACTATTCCTTTAATGTTTGACTGTCCACACTGTATCACAAAAGTTCAGTTTTCAGGAAAATCTGCTTTGGTTTGGCACTACATTGGTATGCCTACGCCAAACAACAACAACAGCTGCATGGAAAAGTTTGCAATACAGATTCTGTCTTAAAACATTACAATGTGTAGCCACAGCACTGGACTACTACATCTAAAAATGGTAGAAATGTGCATGTCTTTATTCCTATATTCTCTAAAAATTCAAAGACCATGTAGAGAAGCAGTAGGCGTATTTTGTATTTTTCTGCTCGATCTGCACGTCGCAATGACACAAACTTGTTTCTGCAATGAATTTCAGTCATGTTTCCTACAAAAACGTCTGACATGTTTACGTTTTACATGGCATAAGAATATTACGTACTGTAGATAACCAAATCTGATCAGAGCGATCAGACATAAACGGATTTCTAGAAATGTGATTTGAATAGGATTTCAAGCCACATATGAATGTAACTGATTTATAAAAATGGTATTTCATGTAATTTTTTTGCTGTTCACATTTGCTAAATATGATCAGATTCCAATCTGATACACAAAAAAATCGGATTTGGACTGACAGTCACATATAACGGGGCTTATATGTGATCAGGCTAATAGTTGCTACAACATTGTTTTTCACTGTCAAAAAAATCGATTTTTCGATTAATCGTTTTTTAAAATGTGGTCGATTCAAAATCGATTCTCAAACGCCAAGAATCGATTTTTTTCCATCTTTATTTGTCTATTATTACCCAAGTATTAGTTTTCCTTCATTGTTCATAGTCTCGCAAACTCAATTTTATAGCTAATGCTGTGAGATTTTATGTTAGTTTTATCTAATTCATAAAATAACCTCAATTAGTGCTGCTGTTTAATCATATCGCAATCGCGATGTCAAGCCTATACGCAATTAGGGTATATGACGCAAAAAAATGCTGCGATTTTTTTAATGAAATAAACAAATTTGGGCTTTTAACGCAATTAATGCAGCATCTGTTAATTTTTTGTCATCCTTTGGCTAGTGTTACATGATCCCGCTCTTATTCATGCAAATGCTTTTAAACCATTCATGCCCGACAAGACAAAATAGAGCTCGCTGCCTGTGAATATCGAGACTGTGACACAGAAAAACTTGTGATGATATCGTGCGTGCGCACAAGACAGCCCAGAATAGAGTTATCTTTCGCGCTTGAACGAACAATAACACACACAATTATGCCAATATGTCTTTTTGTTGAGTATTTTCATAACATAAGAGCAGTCTTATGATGAACGTGAAGAGTTGTGACTCGTGAGAGAATGAGGCGCGTGTGAGATCTGCGTCTCTGTCAACAGCGGCTGGTCTTAAAGGGACAGTACACAGTAGCCACTAATTATCTCTGTCGTTAAAGTTAATCAAAGAACAAAGGGAACAGACAAAAACACTCACTACTCTTGACTAAAGAACTTTTGTAACTTTGATTAGTCTATATATAATTTATAATTAATGCAGCGCAGACTGTTTGATAACTTTATTCAATTTCTGTATATGGCCTAGCTGTTAGACAGGAAGGGCACAGATAAAAAATTATATGCAATGTTTTTATATGGGTTTATGTGAGGATTGTTAACCTGTAACACTTTTCTTTTCTTTTTCTTTTTTTAATAAATATAGGATTTGTATTAAATATTCATTGAGTCGAATCGAAATCTAATTTAGAATCGAAATCGAAAAATCGAATCGAGAATTGAAATCGAAAATCGAATCGAGAATCGAAATCGAATCGAATTGAGAGCTTGCGAATCGAAATCGAATTGAATTGTAACATCTGAATCGATACCCAGCCTTAGTGATAATGCTGATAGGATAACAAGGGGGTGGGGAAAACACCACAATAACAGCAGAGCACATGGCGAGCTGTCAAAACACCATGCACCTGAAAACAACGAGACACACAAACAAAGACACGAGAGACAACAGAACAGGGCAGAATAGACCGAAGACATGACAGTACAGACAATAAAGTGTATTTCATTTAATTCATTCAGACGGGACCGCAGTGTTGGGTTCCTGTGAAGGAAACAGAGGGGGTTGGTAACCAATAGAACACAGAAATGGGGACATAACCATAGACGCTACCGGCAGGGAGTTGTGGGCGTATTCAACCCACGACAACTGTTGAATCCAGGAACTAGGATTCTGGGAGATCAGGCAGCGGAGAGCTCTCTCAAGATCCTGATTGGCTCGCTCGCACTGCCCGTTGGTCTGGGGATGAAACCCTGAAGACAAACTCGTAGAGGCCCCAATCTGTCGACAGAATTCTTTCCAAAACCGGGAAACAAACTGTGGCCCCCTCTCAGAAACGACATCAACCGGAAGGCCATGAATCCGGAACACGTGGTCGACCATAGTCTGAGCAGTTTCCTTGGCAGTGGGAAGCTTGGGCAAGGGAATGAAGTGGGCCGCTTTGGAGAAACGGTCCACTACCGTCAGGATCACTGTGTTACCTCTCGAGAGTGGGAGACCAGCGACAAAGTCAAGGGCCAGGTGTGACCAAGGACGAGAAGGAATGGGCAAGGGCTGGAACAGACAAACAGGCGGGCGGTTAGAATTCTTATTCTGAGCACAAGTTGAGCAAGCCAAAACGAACTGCCTGACATCCGGGCCCATGGAGGGCCATCAAAATCGCTAGCGGATGGCAGCCAGCGATCTCCGAATTCCTGGGTGACAGACCAACCTGGACTCGTGTCCCCACCGGAGGACTTCATGGCGCAAAGCAACCGGCACAAACAAACGACCCTCCGGGCACTCCTCTGGCACTTTCACCACATGACCGGCCTCCTCCACTCACCTCCAATCACCACCCCTTTAGGAAGGATGGTCTCGGCCGGCGCCTCCTCCCTGGGAGCCTTGAACAGACGAGAGAGGGCATCAGGCTTAGTATTCTTGGAACCCGGCTGGTACGAGAGGGTACAGTTAAAACGCCCAAAGAAGAGTGCCCATCAAGCCTGGCGTGAACTCAACCTTCTGGCCGTACGGACATACTCAAGGTTCTTGTGATCTGTCCAAACCAGGAAAGGCTGCGCCGACCCCTCCAGCCAGTGACGCCACTCACCCAAGGCCAACTTGACTGCTAACAGCTCCTGTTACCTATGTCATAGTTACGTTCAGCTGGGCTCAGTCGATGGGAGAAAAAGGCGCAGGGGTGCACCTTCCCATTTTTAGGGCTCCGCTGAGACAGGACCGCGCCTGCCCTGACAATGAACTGCCGATCAGGGTCTGGAATAGAGAGAACAGGAGCAGAGATGAAACGGGACTTAAGAGCATCAAAGGAACTCGCACATCTCCGCCTTAACAAAGAGCTGGTTCTCTAGCTGCCTTTGAAGGACCTGGCGGACATGCTGAGTGTGCACCTGAGGAGAAGGGGAAAAGATGAGAATGTCATCAAGGTACACAAAGACAAACTTGTTTATCATGTCCTTCAGCACGTCGTTGACCAAGGCCTGGAAGACAGCTGGGGCGTTAGTCAGACCAAACGGTAAGACCAAATATTAAAAATGTCACGTAGAAGTATTGAACGCTGTCTTCCACTCATCCCCCTCGCGAATCCGCACCAGGTGGTAAGCATTGTGGAGGTCTAACTTGGTGAAGACCTGGGTTCCCTGCAATAATTCAAAAGCAGACGACATGAGAGGTAGTTCTTGACAGTGATGTCGTTTAATCCCCTGTAATCAATGCAGGGGCGCAGGGAGCCATCCTTCTTCCCAGCGAAGAAGAACCCCCGCCCCGGCGGGTGAAGAAGAGGGACGGATGAGGCCGGCATTAAGAGATTCTTGAATATACCTGTCCAAGGGAATATAACCAACCCTTGGGTGGAGAAGTGCCTGGGAGGAGGTCAATAGCACAGTCATACGGCCGGTGAGGTGGTAAGGACATGGCTCGGGACTTGCTGAAGACGCGAAAAAGGTTGCGGTACTCCGTCGGGACTCAGATCAGATCTGCTGCTTCTACCAGCAAAACAGGACACACAGAGCCAGGAGAAGAAGCAGAACCCAATCAAGACGCTAGACAAAACTGACTCCAGGCTAAGACAGAGTTCCCAGACCAATCCACGTGAGGGTTGTGCTGCACCAGCCACGGATTCCCCAGGATGACAGGGGCACCCGGGGAATTCAGCAGGTACAGCTTAAAACCGTCCCGGTGATTGCCTGAGACAACTGAACTTACACGAAGGGTGAAGTTGGTTATAGTGGAGATAAGCTGACCAGCTAATGACCACACAGAGATTGGCGAGGAGAGAGGAAGTGCAGGAATGTCCCACTGCTTAGCGACAGAACTGTCCAGAAAGTTGCCCTCGGCCCCGGAGTCCACTAGGGCCTGGCAGTGCTTGGAGGAGCCCTCATGCTGGATGGAGACAGGTAGCAGGGTTCGAGAACAGGGGGAATTCACACAAGGAGAGGCGCCCACCAGGATTCCCCAGTTCACTGGTGGGCTTTGGCTTTTAAAGGGCACTTTATGGCAAAGTGCCCAGGATTCCCACAGTACAGACAAAGCCCTCGAACCAGGCAATCTTGCTTCCCCTGAGGCGTGAGGCAGAGATGCCCCAACTGCATGGGCTTGGGGTCTGTGGGAGTAGGTGATGATTGAACAGAGGTGGCTTCAGGGAAGGGGCTCTCCCCCCACCTCCAAGATGGGTGACCAGGTCGATGCTGGCGCCGACAAAGGATCCGCCCTTCTATAAGAAGAGCCAGTTCAACCAAGGAATCCAGGTCATGAGGCAGCTCATGGGTGGCAATTTCATCCTGGATGTTGTCATCCAGCCCCTCAAGAAACCTGGAGCGCAGGGCCACCTCTTTCCAGTCTAGTCCAAGGTTTGGAACTGGATAGCGTAATCTATGACAGAGCGACATTCCTGCAAGAGCCGCACCAGCCTTGAAGCCGCCTCATCTCCCATTGCTGATCGGTCAAACAGTTTGATCATCTCCTCACGGAAATCTTCAAAATAGCGACAAAAGGGTGCTTGTGCATCATAGACAGCAATGCCCCACTCTCGAGCCTTACCGGTGAGTAGAGATAGGACGTAAGCCATCCTGGAATCCTCTGTGGCATAATGGCGGGTGAATGTGGCTATACATCCGGTGGAGAGATCGAAGAATGGTGGTGAGGCAAGAGAGGCCGAGTCCAGGGAACGGCAAGCAAGCCAGGCAGGAAAGCGAAAGCAGTCTGGACGGCAAGGAGAGAGAGAGAGAGAGAGAGAGAGAGAGAAAAACTAAAAGAAACAAAAACTGCCAATGGAGCCAAAAATGGACACAAAGCACAATCCTAACTTGACAAGATAGAACGATTAGGATGACTGGAGCACTGGGTAAGCGTACACAACAATCTGGCACAAGACAGCGAACACGAGAGGAATAAATAGGGGGATAATGAGGAAATCTAATCAGTGACAGGTGAGAGCGGTGAGTGATAATAATGATGGGATAACAAGGGGGTGGGGAAAATGCCACAATGACAGCAGAGCACATGGCGAGCTGTCAAAACACCATGCACCTCAAATAACGAGACACACAGACAAAGACACGAGAGACAATATAACAGGGCAGATCAGACCGAAGACATGACAAATTTGAATCAGTTCATCCAATCTTTTTTATTTCATAGGATCTGTTTAATCCTCACTGATGGTTAGCTTTAGGGGTTAGATGTGGACCAACGCAATCTCATAGCAATTTGTAATTATTGGCGACTAATTCGTATCTCATTCATCTTCATACTGGTGGACCTGCATGCTGTAATTTTTTTTTTTTTTGCATTTTCATAAAACCTAATAAATTCATTTAAAATCTCCACTTCCCATTTCAGAATCTACTTCAATCGTGCCATTTCCTATGTGTATTAAAATGTGAATTAAGGTCTATTAGACTGCAGTGTTTAGACACTAATGATTTTATGCTTCCTACACAGCAAAGCAGAGCTATGATGGTCCAGCTGGACAAATTACAGTTGGTCTCAGTAAAAAATAATAATTCATGCTGCTGCTATCTCAAATCTCATGATCACCGTGAACACAATAAAGCTGTTTGAAATATTATGGGGTCATGTGATTCTGGGTCCAGTCAGTCAAACTGACACGCTTTGAGACACTGGCAGGACAGATGTGTTTCAGTGCAGTCTATTCAGTTCTGACTGAAAAGTCAAATATCCTATGCAGGTTCTTACACTGAAAAGAAGCCTGACAGCGCTGGGGGAAAAGAGTATAAGAAATCAATATCCATTTAGGTTAGTGCTGACACCTCAAACATGAGTGACAAATGACAGAGACATCTGCTGAAACCAGCAAAAAAGAATTAATCATACAATAATTCACACACACACACACACACACACACACACACACACACACACACACACACACACACACACACACACACACACACACACACACACAAAATATATGAATATAATGAATATAAAGGATATCTGCCTCACTGAACTGATGCATATAGAAAGATACATTAATTACTACTTACTGTAGTAATACTATAGAAAGATACATTTATTACTATACTGCTTAGGGCTAGTGATTTACCTGTCACGCTAAGTATAAAACTACACCATATGACTTGCCACAATATTTGTTCATTAGGATAGGAGTGATATCTCATATTAAAGACAGGTTGTTGAAGGACAGGTGATCTATTATGTTCTATCATCCACCTATGAACGATAAAACAGACATTACAAACCAGAGACAAATCATAGAGACTTGGGAGTTGCTACTACCTTGCAAACATCCATACACCCTAGAAATCACCTACTGTAGCAACACCATAGCAAAGCCCCAGAACACCCCTGCATTTCAATAGCAGTATGTTAACAACCCTAGAAGACTTTGCAAAAACATAGGAACACATATGTATAAATCATGCACCAATGCACTTACAACCCCGCAAAACATCTTTGTCTTTGAATGAATTGCATCAGCAGCCTACCACCTGTGAACACACTAGCAACACATAATAATGCTATTACAAGACCTTTGTAACAGCATACTAGTGCCTGAGTGACCAGCCACAATACCCTAGGCACTATTTGCTGACAACTAGTCAGAATACTGTACCTGACTAACTACACAACACCCTAGCCATCACCCAGAACATCCTAGCAATTGGTTAATAACATATTAACACCAAGCAACACATAGCTAATAATACACAAACCCTGCCTCCAACCCTCACCTCATACTATAATGTTAGTAGGACATCCTGATAAATGGCAACCAGATTAACCACATAGCAATACACTAAAGGGCAGTAAAATTAACAAAATTGTGCTATGAAAATTGTCAATAATCACTAATAAACCAAATCGCTTCCTGTTGGCCAAAATTAGGTAGGGGAAATACTTTGCCCTCACGCAAAAAAAATTATCGCATGGTTTCGAATTAAAATGAATGTACTTTTGTATAAAATGACTGTGAAAATTCGTCGAACAACAGTAAATGTGATCACAACTTAAGCACGTAGAGCTCCACAATTTCTTCAGAAAATTTAAAGATCTAGTTTAGTAGATAGTTTTAGGTTTGTCCTCGAGTGCCAAATGATACACCACAGAATCAATGCAAGAAGCAACAGCAATGATAAATGCAGCAACTCTACCTTTAAAGTGCTTAGTATGGCGTTAAAGGCGGGGTAAAAGGCGCTTTTGACTTAATTCTCTTTCAAACCACTAAATGGCACAAAAATTCAGCTCAGCACTTTTCTTAACCGCTTCTGATGATGCACGTGGAAATTTGTCTTGTACTAAATTTATTGTTTTGAACAAGTATTAACTTAGACATTATTAAAAACATATCATTTCAGCTAACGTATTTGTATCAATACTGTCTTTTACCTCATGCTGGTTTTACCCCGTGTGTCTGTGGAGTAAAAGGCCCACCTTCCCATCTCATACATTTATACGATTTTTAAACCAAATAAACAACTTTTATGATTTATTTTCACACAAAATCTGTTGCTCCATCAATGCTCAATACAAACATTTATTTTCTGCAAAAAGCAAATTCTTTAAGGAATGCCTTTAGCCCCGTTGTACCTTACATAATGAGTTTTCTAAAACTTTTAGATGCATTTATCTTTCTTTTCTGTAAACTTAAATAAATCTATAGTCCTTAGTGCTTTGCCAGAATAATCAGAGTTTTAGAAAGATGGTAAGAAAACTCATTAGTGAAACAATCTAAACATGCTATTGGTTTACCTGGATATCTGTATACGGTCTGTATACCGTTGCAAAACAGTCACTGAGAGCAGAAACTTGTTTTAAACTTTTAAAACAAAGCTGAATTCACGATACAAGTGGACAAGATAAGCAAATGACAGAAAGGACAACACTAATAAAACAAATGCAAAAACAGGTGACTCATTGTCATTGACTTTTTTTTGGCACAAATGAAACATCATACTTTAAGTGCTAAAGGCTTAAATTTCATCAGTCTCTCAGCCTCTTTAAATGATTATTCATGCCTCTCTAAATCTGAGAGCTATTGTGAAATACACTGGAATCAAAATGAGCTCTCCTTTTTTATTGCTTCCTTGACAACTGCAATAAATTACAATAAATTAAACAATGAGCATCTCTTCTGATCCTGGATAGCCTATTCATCTCTCTGATGTTTATGTTTTCAGTGCCCGATGTTTGGCTGGTCTGATGTGAGGGCCCTGCATCACGGGTGTCCAAACACTTTAATGTCAGAGTCGTGGTAAACAACACGTAAACACAGATGCATTTCAGAACATGATTGTGAGAAACTGAGAATTCGTGAGACAGTTACCATGTATTATTGAGGTTCAATCCTCATTTTCATTCCCTCATTCTGGTTTTGTGTTTTCCACTTCTGCAACCGCATGTAGCATCTGCCTCCCCTGAAAACTGTCCCCACACAGTCTCTATTCTGCCCTATTGGGTTGCATGATCTCAACAGCACACCAACTTCCCACAGAGGATTGAATCTCGGTGCATTAGCATGGTCTTGTTTTGATATCCTGGTCAAACGACTTTGCTGCAGTGTGTGCCGCATGTAATTTCCTGAGATGTGATGCTGCCACCTACTGGAGAAATGAAAAAAACTATTAATGTGCCCAAGGGTACTGCACCCCTGTCATTCTGTACTAGGAGTAATTTGGCTTGCCAATTAAAGTGTCAACTTTTATTAGTCTGTCATATCACAGCATGATATGTAATTTCATAGATACCATGACAGTGGTTATGAAGCTATTTATCAAACTAAAACTAAAGTTCTTTCATAAACCATAATGTATGAGATTATTGTATAGATGTAATTTTGAAAACACTGATTATATATCTTAGAGCTTCTACTAAAACTAAAAAACACTATTGAATACTTTTTTTTTTGTTAATTAATCAATTAAATAAATGTAATCTTTTTAAATACAGCAAAAAAAACAGTAATATTGTTACATTTTATTTCAGTATAAAATACCAATTTTAATATATTATCTTAGATAATGTTCAAATATCATAGGAATACATTACATTTTATTTTCAACATATGTATTTTAACTTGTAATAATATTTCACAATATTACTGTTTTAACTACTAAGTGATGGTTTTTGAAAATGTAAAAATGCAGAAAGTTTTGGGTGATGGGTACTGTAGGTTTAGGGGTTAATGTAAGGGGAGAGAATATACAGTTTGTACAGTATAAAAATCATTGTGTCTATATGGAAAGTCCATGAAACATGAAAACACAACGTGTTTCGGGTCTCATCAATTGCTCCTGTCTGCCTTGCTGCTGTTGAGTTGGTTTGCGTCTGTAAGCTTTGTATATCTTTCTGTTTTGAATCATTTACTATCATTCCTTGTTGTTTATACTGCTAAATATAACTTACTCAACATCACACATTAACCTGACATCGCTAGCTTCAGTCTAAATCATAATTGCTAGCACAACATGCTAGTAATTCGCTAGCCTGTTAGCGTGCCATCCGTGCACTCTTTATTTATTTATTTTATTTTTTCTCGCGCCTTTTACAAGTTAATCAAACAAACTTAGGTGAGTAGGATCAGTCAACAAACACGGTGAGTCATGTCATCTTCTCCTCTTATTGTCACTTGCACTTCATGTAACATGTATAGCATAGCCTTCTCTGTCAGCACAGGATTTACATGTGATAAATGCAGGGAGATAGTCAGGCTGATGGAGAAGATTTCAGAACTAGAGACACACATCCAAACTTTAATCAAGGTTAATTGTAAGAGTGCAAGGGCTTTAGTGCAATGAACTCTGTACATTGTTCGGCTGTAGTGGAGCCCGTGCAACAGGGTAATTGGGTGACGGTGAGACGCTGTACTGGCGGGACAAAACAATGCTCTTCCGTTCCAGTTACAACATCCAACAGGTTCTCCCCACTCAGTAAAACACCCACTGTGAATCCTGTTGAATGTGCCCTAGTTATTGGTGATTCTATTACATGGAACTTGAAAATAGTTTGCCGGGAGCCAGAGCGCCTGACATCAAAGCAAATTTAAAAGTGATGGCTAATGCTAATCGTAAATTCTCTGAAATTATTATTCACGTTGGCACTAATGATGTTCGACTCCGCCAGTCGAAGATCACTAAAATTAACGTTAAAATTAACAGTGTGTAAACTCAATGTCAGGTACTGTAATTTGCTCTGGCCTCCTTCCTGTTCACAGGAGTGATGAGATACTTAGTAGATTGTCCTCACACAATGGCTGGCTGTCTAAGTGGTGTCCACAAAATAATATAGAATTCATAGACAATTGGAAAAGTTTTTGGGGCAGACCTGACCTGTTGAAAAGAGATGGTATTCATCCCTCCTGGGATGGTGCTGCTCTTCTCTCTAGTAATATGGCACATAGTCTTACTGTGCGTTCACACCAAACGCGAATCTGCGTCAAAATTCGCGCCTGCCGCGTCTAGTTATACGCGTGACCACTTTGTGTGCATTCGCGCGTCAAGAGCGGAATTGACGCGCGTAAAATCAAAAGTTTGACGCAAAATTTACGCGCGTCACGCGCGTCAGAGGCGAAAGTTTCGAAACCTGTTGGCGGCCATCTTTTTTTAGATGTTTATCGAGCATTAGCATTAGCATTAATCGAGAGAATCACCGCTCGTATATGCTCTGGAGAGCAGAAACAGCTGCGTAGGGGACATCGTGGCTGTACTCGGGTCCACCAAACTCTCCGGAGGGTTTCAGGAGTTTCACAATTTGCTCCAGGAGGTAGGTTTGGTGGACCTAACGGTGAGGACGCTGACGAGGACAGCGTAGGCCGTATAAGCCTCGGCCTCGAGTGGTCGCTGCCTGACGAGCCCGCGCTGTACAGCCCGGCGCGAGGTTCACCCTCGACCGCACCTAATCTGTGATTTATTTTTGTTTTGATAATAAATGGAGCCAGCCTTCAAAAGTGAAACCTGTCCTGTGATTTTTTGTTTTTATACACTAAATTGTGTTTGTTGTCTTTACATTAGATTAATAATGTTTCATATAATCTAGAATAGATATGGAATAAATAGCATTTAATACAAAATGAGTATCTCTCATATATTGAAATCGAGTTTTATGTTTTTATTTGCTTTATTGTGCATTTTAGTCATATTACAAAATAATTTATTGAGGCCAAACATAAAATAACATTATAAACTGTCACTTCACCACGTGACAGCAGCATGCAAGTAGGCTCCTGATTGGTTAACGCGGCGCGAATTGACGCAGAAGTTCAAATTTTTCAACTCGGGCGGCAGACGCGAATTCGCGTCAAACGCGTGAATGCACAAATAGCACTAATAAAATCATTCGCGTGTAACGCGCTTAACGCGCCAGACGCTCAATTCGCGTCATTCGCGCGAACTTGACGCGCGAATGAGGCGAATTCGCGTCTACCGCGCCGCGCTAAACGCCTCATTCGCGCCGCAGGAATTTTTTACGCGCGTAACGCGTCTTTGCATTGACTTAACATTGAAATCACTCGCACCTGACGCGCTATTCGCGTCCGGTGTGAACGCACCATTACGGTGCGTTTCCACTGGCGCGTTGCGAGCGGAGCGGAGCGAGCGTTTTCAATTCATTCCTATGGAAGTTGAGCTTCACGCTCGCGCAGTGCATTTTGGGATTGCCAGCGGACCGGAGAAAGCGTTGAGAGCGACCGAGAGCGTCAAAAAGGTTGGGCAGTTTTTGACTTTATGCAAATATCAAGCGAAAAACGCGGTCGGCAGCCAATTGCTGTGAGGTTCGTGATGTGACATCTGTTTTGAGAGTTTAAAAATATGCAAATTTTGCTGGAGTTTATGCTGGATTTAGTGCGTAAATCATTTTGTTTACAAATTAGACGCTTTGCAGTTGTCATATATATGTTAAAGATTTTATTTTGGATGTGTTCATTATGATTATATTGGCTGGGTTAATAAAAGTTTATAAAATTGAAAGGATATCTTTGCTTGGTGCATTTGGAAACAAAGCTTGCCTATTTCTAAATGTAATCGCGTGCCTATCTAATAATTATACTGTGTGTGTGTTGAAAAAACTCCGCTCAGTGCCGCTGGCAACGCTATAACGCCTCCGCTTTGGGGTGTGTCTGTTGCGAGTGTGTTTAATCGAAGTTTTTTACAACACACACACAGTATAATCATTAGAGATTCACGCGATTACAATTAGAAATAGACCTGCTTTGTTTCCAAATGCACCAAGCAAAGATATCCTTTCAATTGTATAAACTTTTATTAACCCAGCCAATATAATCACAATGAACACATCCAAAATAAAATCTTTAACATATATAACAACTGCAAAGCGTCTAATTTGTAAACAAAATGATTTACGCACTAAATCCAGCATAAACTCCAGCACAATTTGCATATTTTTAAACTCTCAAAACAGACGTCACATCCCGAACCTCACAGCAATTGGCTGCCGACCGCGTTTTTCGCTTGATATTTGCATAAAGTCGAGAACTGCCCAACCTTTTGACGCTCTCGGTCGCTCTCAACGCTTTCTCCGGTCCGCTATCAATCCCAAAATGCACTGCGCGAGCGTGAAGCTCGACTTCCATAGGAATGAATTGAAAACGCTCGCTCCGCTCCGCTCGCAACGCGCCAGTGGAAACGCACCGTTAGAGCTCAAACATGAATTGGGCCTCAGGTCAGGAAGCAGACAGACTGGCTAAACTGACCGTCTGCTGTCTCATGTCACTGAGGTCAGATAAATCCCATCACATAGAGCCTCTTTCATCTAGATATCATCATATAGACACTGTGTCTGTTCCCCGAATTAGGAAATACAAAAAACTTCCAAACCCATCTAAGGGTAAATTTAATTGATGTTTAACAAATGAAAAACAAATATAATACAAATGAGCAAATGATAAAGCTCAGGTTGCTGAATATTCGATCCCTTACTTCAGAAGCACTTATTGTTAATGATATGATTACAGACTATAACCTAGATGTGCTGTGTTGACAGAAACCTGGCTAAAACCAAATGATTACATTACTTTAAATGAGTCCACCCTGCAAGATTACTGTTACAAACATGAACCTCATCTGAAAGGCAAATGGGGAGGTGTTGCTGTAATTTATAGTAATATTTTCAGAATTACTAAGAAGTCTAGTTTCAAATATAATTCTTTTGAAGTGTTGGTGCTCAATGTAACAGTATCTAGTACGTTTGAGATTTGTACTGGCTACTGTGTACAGGCCACCAGGGCACCATACAGACTTTATCAAAGAATTTTCTGACTTTCTATCAGAGTTAGTACTGGCTGCAGATAAAGTCCTAATTGCTGGTGATTTTAATATACATGTAGACAGTGAAAAAGGGCTTGGCAATGGGATTGGCATTTAAATACATTCTTAATTCTATTGGAGTTAGACAACACATGTCAGGACCCACTCATTGTCGTAATCATACTCTAGAACTAATATTATCACATGGAATCAATGTTGATGCCGTTGAAATTCTGCAGCAGAGCGATGACATCTCAGATCATTATCTAGTTTTGTGTAAACTTAAAGGTGATCTAAGTAACTTTTTTACCTTATCTGAACAGCTTCGGAGTCATTGGAATGGTTATATTACTTATTTCGGGTTGAATGGTGGTCGCTTCGCACCCCCCTGGTGCCCGTGAGCGGAAAATCCGCACTTGCAACTTTGAGTCGGCGGGTCGCCGGCCGCCGCGTCAGGAAGTATCGCGTGATATCAGGTCTCGCGATGTAAACAATTGCTTTACGGCCAAAAGAAATCTGCTAAAATGCTGTCATTATTGCGCTCCCTCACGCTGTTCGAACCCGAATGAAGAAGACGTTTTAAAGAATGTCCCATCTGCTTTGATGTCGTTGATCTACTAGCCTCTGGTGTCTGAGAATCGCGAACGAGTTTTTACAACAGTGTTGTCAAATATCTATTCCGAAGCTGTGGGGGGAGCTCTAGAGAGAAACCTACGAGCAAAAAGCAAGAATACAGCGAAGAAATCCCGAAACTACTGAGCCCTGCGTTAAAGCTGCAGTCGGCAAGTCTGGCAGATTGAGGGGACAAAATTTTGAATGTTTACAACTCTCATGCCCCTCCCCCACTACCACCGAGCACCCTCCCATCGAGTTTGTCAGTGCGTGTGCACCAGAATTTCTGTGATCGCGGCCGTCTCTTTAGCATCGAAGCATCATTTTCTTTTCCTTGGTTGTTTTGGACCTCCTAGCTCTGGTTGTTAACTAAGGAATTCAAAGCTTGTTAGTAGATTTTCTCTTCGCCATCACGCTTCGTACAATCTAACACAGTGGTTCTCAACTCCAGTCCGAGGGACCCACTGCTCTGCACATTTTGTAAGTCTACCTTATTTAACACACCTGAATCAGATCATCAGCTCGTTAAGAGAGACTCCATGAACTGAACTGAGTGTGTCAGATAAGAGAGACATACAAAATGTGCAGAGCAACGGGTCCCGAGGACTGGAGTTGAGAACCACTGATCTAACACACCTGTAAACTTCAGGCGTGTGCATGTGATATTGTAACGTGCGCGAGGGGGAGGGGGGATCTGTGGCATGTGCACGAACTGTGATTGACAGTCAGATATCACACAGCCCTGCGCTGATTGGACCAGAAGAACCAGGAGCGGTGGATTTTTGCAAAACAAATAACATGCTCTAGGTAGAGGTAGAAGCGTGTTTTTTTTTCTAAAACCGGCTGATTTATGTTGTTCTGTCGGAGCATAGTGTCGGTTTCAGTGATATGATCAAACAAATCTTGCCGACTGCAGCTTTAATTTAGCCAAGGCTGCAAAACTGACTCAGTCTTAAAAATATGTTAGACCTATCACTTCTGTCACTAAAGATTGCTCTATTAATAATCTTCCTGATCAGTTTCATCATCTCAGCGTCCCAGATAGCTTAGAAGAACTCGATATTGCGGCAGAAACTTTTAACTCTCTTTTCCAGCACTTTAGACACAGTTGCTCCGTTGCGCTAAAAGTTTAAAGAAAATAGTCCAACACCGTGGTACAAGCAGCACACTCAGGCCCTTAACCCTTATGTGCTGTTGGGGATGTTTTCATCCACTACGGGGTATTTTTGAGTCTTAATTTGGCCATAACTTTCTCTATGTTTCAGCAAATGGAATGATGTTTGGTGACTAATCTTATTTTGATACATATTTTGGGAAAATGCTTTGAAATTTTTCAAAAACTCAACAGTACACTGTGGGCAAATTTACTACCCTTTCGTTATGTTTCGTGGCTGAAAACAGCCACTACTTTAAACTGCTGTAAAAATGTATCAGATAAATGTTTTTTTCAATTTTTTTTGCATAAATCTATTAATCAACCTCAGTCCTGCTCAAAAATACTAAATGTTTTTAAAAAAAATCAGGATTTTAACTCTTTAATTGCCAAATTAATAAATGATGTCACTGATTTGGGAAAAAAAAAACACACAAAATGACTAATTTTCAATATAAAATGTGATTGTGGACTGGATTTTTTTTTACCTTTTATCACAGTCTTGGACATGTCAAAGATTAGAAACAACATTGGTTTTGATGCATTGTTAGTTTTTGTGCAGCATCAGATTTTAACTTTTTCTCCCTCATTTACTGTTCGTGGCTGTTTTTGCCCCATTGACTTCCATTATAACCACATTTTTTGATTGCAAAGCCATGACACCATATAAGCATGCATTTTTGATTGTTGGTGGTTTTCCCTGTTGGGAAGAGGTAAAATTTGTAATTTTTACTGTTGATAACCAGGTGGCACCATTAACCCTTTAGATAGGCCTGTGCAAAGAAAAGCTTAGTTTCTGGCTTTTACAGGGAGTTATATGGAGTTTTATATGGAGTATAATAGCATAATAAAGTGTGTGTGTGTGTGTGTGTGTGTGTGTGTGTGTGTGTGTGTGTGTGTGTGCGTGTGTGTGTGCGTGTGTGTGTGTGTGTGTGTGTGTGTGTGTGTGTGTGAACTCACCTTGATGCGTCTGAGAAAATCAAAATATGCACCTCAGCTCTCAGAACTACATGGAGTAAACAAAAACAAAGTAAGTGTATTTATGTATCTGCTGAAGGCGAGGAGGATTCGGAGGATCCTGGATCTGGGTGGATTGGGAGAAACGGCGAAGTGTGGTTTTCCACCAACGCGGAGACAACTCTCTTTCTTCAGCCTGCCAGAGGCGTGACTCCAGGGCCGACGCGCTATGCCATCACAAGGGTCCAGAACATGGATTCCGTGTTCAATCTGTTTTTTACAGAGGAGATGATTGACCTCATTGTCAGCATGACATGTTTGTATGACTATGCGTTGTGATGGCATAGCGCGTCGGCCCTGGAGTCACGCCTCTGCCAGGCTGAAGAAAGAGAGTTTTCTCCGCGTTGGTGGAAAACCACACTTCGCCGTTTCTCCCAATCCACCCAGATCCAGGATCCTCCGAATCCTCCTCGCCTTCAGGGGAAGCTAGAGAGGATGATGAGGGTGCCACATCCAAATCAGGATCTGACTCTCCTGAGTCTGTGGTGTCAGAGGGAGAAGACGATACATCCTGCAGCTCGCTGGAGGGGTCAGGCTGCATAATCATCTCTAAAACTTCACTACAAGTCAAGCCCTTTCTCATGTTGCTTGCTGCTCTTCTCACCATCAAATGACCAGCATGCTTGCATGCAAGTGTTTACATCCACTTGCTTTGTTTTTGTTTAGTCTGCATTTCTCACCATCAAAAGGCAGCAGATGCATAAATACACTTACTTTGTTTTTGTTACTCCATGTAGTTCTGAGAGCTGAGGTGCATGTTTTGATTTTCTCAGACACATCAAGGTGAGTTCTCATACTCTATCTCTCACACACTCACACACTTTAATATGCTATTATACTCCATGTAACTCCCTGTAAAAGCCAGAAACTAAGCTTTTTTTTGCACATCTAAAGGGTTAATGGTGCCACCTGGTTATCAACAGTAAAAATTACAAATTTTACCTCTTCCCAACAGGGAAAACCACCAACAATCAAAAATGCATGATTATATGGTGTCATGGCTTTGCAAACAAAAAATGTGGTTATAATGGAAGTCAATGGGGCAAAAACAGCCACGAACAGTAAATGAGGGAGAAAAAGTTAAAATCTGATGCTGCACAAAAACTAACAATGCATCAAAACCAATGTTGTTTCTAATCTTTGACATGTCCAAGACTGTGATAAAAGGTAAAAAAAAAAATCCAGTCCACAATCACATTTTATATTGAAAATTAGTCATTTTGTGTGTTTTTTTTTCCCAAATCAGTGACATCATTTATTAATTTGGCAATTAAAGAGTTAAAATCCTGATTTTTTTTAAAACATTTAGTATTTTTGAGCAGGACTGAGGTTGATTAATAGATTTATGCAAAAAAAATTGAAAAAAATATTTCTGATACATTTTTACAGCAGTTTAAAGTAGTGGCTGTTTTCAGCCACGAAACATAACGAAAGGTTGTAAATTGAAACAATGCACAAGGGTTAAGAAAACAGCCAGAAAAAGGGAGCACAACTGGAAGAAAACAAACTAGAGGTATTTCACATTTCATGGAAAGAGCGCACGATTGCATACTGAGAGGCCTTAAAAGCTGCTAGATCTGCTTATTTTTCAATCCTTTTAGAAGAAAACAAACAAAACCCTAGGTATTTATTTGAAACAGTGGCTAAACTAACGAAAAAAAATAAAGCTTCAAGCCCTAACGTTTCCAAGCAGCACAACAGTAATGACTTGATAATATTGTAATGTGGCATTACTCGAGTGGAGTGGAAAGTAAATCACCACTAGTTTTATCCGACTACGCCACCCTGGTGGGGCGCCAGGGAAATAACCCCCAATAAGGACACAGGTAAGTGTTACCGTTTAGAAGGCAGAGAACTTGAGACGTGAGGGGCAGTACAAAAATACACTTTATTATAAAATCAATAAAATTCTCTCGCTTTCAGGACTCTCCGGGCATGACAAACTTCTCCCGAGCCAGGCTTAGCGGGAACAGGGCAGGCCGGCTACTACTCCAGGGGTCGTCCAGACCCACCTCAAGTCATATCAAATCAGACACCACACACCCACACCATAAGGAAATTTCGTCAGCACACAGTGAAGCGCACACAGCACACGGTGTAGCACACAAATCGAATGAAGCAGCTAGCCTTCCCGTTCCACACCAAGTCCTCAATGGCTCCTGGAGAGAGAGAGAGAGAGGGGACACAACACAAAAGAAATTACCAAAAACAAGACGAATGAAACAAGACAATATTGCCAAAAGCAAAACAAAAACGAATACAATGTTGGCAAAAACAGAACAAACAACAAAGTTGTCAGAAAGCAAAACCAACAACAAAAAAAGTAGTCAAAAGCAAAACAAACAAAACTAATACAAGAAATATATTAAAGCAAAACAGCAGCGGCGTCACATATAGCGGTGTCACATGTAGAGTCTTCAGTTAGGGCTTAGAGATAGAGATGTTCCATTCCCCATTTACCTTCAACAAAAAGGCACAAGTCAACTAAATGCACCAAACCCCAAATATAAACGACGGGGAGACGTACTTACAGTTTAGGTAGAACCAAACGCAAAGCTGTATGGTTACTCACAACAGGTGCTGCGGCTCTTTTTACCGGCCAGCATCCACACGCTCCCGCTAACATGCTGTTACTGCTGAACGTGACATAATAAATACCCAAAACGCAAGCGATCAAGATTTAGATGAAAAAAAATAGACATACCTGAAGCAACTCCGCCACGACTTGCTACAATGCCCTCACCACATAAGTAAACTATAAAATGGAGCACACTACTAAGGAAATCCACCTCATTACACCGCCAGAGAGAGAGTGTCAACATACCTTAAAGAAACCGAGACCCGAAACAAAACAAAATGCCCAGAAGGGAAGAACCCTGACTCAAAGGACCCATACACCCATCAAAATAAGGGTCCTTAAATATGGTGGCTACCTCCACCTCATTGGTCTGTCAAAGCCCCACTTAACCAGAGCCAATAAGAGGGCAACATCACTTATCCTGCCACAGTAAGAATTGAGAAATTAGGAAATGCAAGACAGTCTGGTTGAAGAGCGACCAGACCCTGAGAGAGGACAAAGGACCTCTCTGGAAATTAGCATTTAAACTCACCATTTGTGAGGCAAAGTCTCACCTCCGAAACATCCTAATCTACATCTCTCCCCCTTTTTCATGCTGAGACCACATGTAAAACACCCAATAAAATGTATAGTTTAATGTGAATGATTATCACAGAGTATTTTTAATGTTTGGTATCATTTAAAATGTCAGAGTGCGACTGGTACAAATGTCTCATTTCCAAATAAGTAAAACAAAAGGTAATACGGTTTTTAAGAGTTTAAAGATAACTGACATATAAAGAAAGGTGATCTCCTGGCAAATGGTCACACACCCCCAAAAGGTGCAACCTCTGAATGCAAATTTCTTTTGTTAGTACATGTTTCCATGTGAAAGAGGTCTGTCTATATAATGGAATGTAGCAAAGGGTTCGGGGCCTTTCTGTATTTCAGATTAGCCCGTGAGGCTGAGAGTGAGAACTCTCAGTTATAATGTTGGGTTGCATCTCTTCTCTTTATTCCAGAGCGTTTGATGTTTTGTATCAATTATCTTTGAACTGATTATGAAATTGGCATGATACATTTACCTGACATAATAAATTGTTACATTTGATTATTCTAACTGACTTTGACATTATTTTCATTAAAGAGTTAAAAGGAATAGTCAAACATTCGCTCACATTTAATGATGCACTGATATCATTAAAACCTTTTAATTTATGGAGTCAGATGAAATAACGAGAGAATACATATTCAAATGTATTGCATTTAAAAAATACTTTGCCTTGAGAAAAGGACAGTAACACGTAAAGACCTTCCGCGCTGGTTGGATGCCGGTTTTGGGCCGATCGAGCGCAAGCTTACAATATCAGGGAGAAAATTATAACTATGCAACCATCTACTACAGTATCGCATCAGGCAGTGCATTGTAGTCTCCATAAGGAAAAAAAAAAGATTAATTCATTGCTATAGGAGAGGAAGAATTTTCTAAACTCGTTAAATCATCTAAATCGACAACATGTATGTTAGACCCTATACCGACTAAGCTACTGAAAGAGATGCTTTCAGAGGTCATAGTTCTCTTCTTAATATCATTAATTCATCTTTGTCATTAGGATATGTACCACAAACTTTTAAGCTGGCTATGATTAAACCACTTGTTAAAAAAGCGCAACTTGAACCTACAGAATTAGTCAATTACAGGCCGATCTCGAATCTACCTTTTCTGTCAAAGATACTAGAAGGCAGTATCTTCACAACTATGTTCCTTTTTTTAGAAAGAAATGATATCTGTGAGGATTTCCAGTCAGGATTAAGACCATACCATAGTACTGAGACAGCTCTCAGAGTTACAAATGATTTGCTTTTAGCAGATCTTAGACCGTGGTTGTATCTCTCTCTTGGTGTTTCTAGATCTTAGTGCTGCATTTGATACCATCAACCACAACATTCTTTTGAATAGACTCAAAAATTATGTTGGCATTAGTGGAATTGCACTAGCATGGTTCAAATCATACTTATCTGACCATTATCAGTTTGTATCAGTAAAAGAAGAGATGTCAAATCGATCAAAAGTTCAGTATGGTGTACCACAAGGCTCAGTACTAGGACCATTGCTGTTCACTCTTTACACACTACCCTTGGGAGATATCATTAGGAAGCATGGCATTAGTTTTCACTGTTATGCTGATGATACTCAGCTCTATATTTGTTCGCGCCCAGACAAAACGCACCAATTCACAAAATTAACGGAATGCATAGCTGATATAAAAATTTGGATGACTTGTAATTTCCTTCTACTTAATTCTGAAAAAAAGAAGAAAAAAAAAAGATTCTAATTATTGGACAAATAACTTCCTCACGTAATAAACTAGAATACTGTCTAACACTTGATGGCTGCTCTGTCAAGTCTTCGTCGTCGGTTAGGAACCTGAGTGTGCTCTTTGATTCCAATCTTTCATTTGAAAGAAGTCATGTTTCTAGCATCTGTAAAACTGCATTCTTCCATCTTAAAAATATATCTAAATTACGACATATGCTTTCCATGAGAAATGCAGAACAGTTAGTTCATGCGTTCATGACCTCAATGCTAGATTATTGTAATGCTCTACTGGTTGGTTGCCCTGCACGCTTAATAAACAAAGTCCAGTTTGTCCAAAACGCAGCAGCTAGAGTTTTCACTAGAACCAGGAAGTATGACCTTATTAGCCTGGTTCTATCAACACTGCATTGGCTCCCTATTAAACATTGTATATATATTTTAAAATATTGCTGACTACTTACAAAGCACAAATTGGTTTAGCTCCCCAGTACTTGAGCGAGCTCTTAATGCATTATAGTCCTTCATGCCTATTGCGATCTCAAAATTCTGGCCAGCTGATAATACCTAGAATATCAAAATCAACTGCTGGCGGTAGATCATTTTCCTATTTAGCACCTAAACTTTGGAACAGTCTTCCTAACATTGTCTGGGAAGTAGACACACTCTGTCAGTTTAAATCTAGACTAAAAACCCATCTCTTTTACCTAGCATTCACATAGAACATTATACATTTTTATTATTCAAATCAGTTAAATGATTATTAGGCTGCATAGATTAGGTCAGCCGGAACCGGGGACACTTCCCATCACACCCAATGTGCTCGTTACATCATAAGAAGAATGGCATCTACGCTAATGTTAGTCTTTTCGTTTATTCCGAGGTTTACCAAAGTCACCTGGATCCGGTCCATATCCAGATCAGATGATGGACCTGTGCCTGGACACGACCACAAAGCATCCCTGAAGTGCCAGCTTCATCAGCCCTGTGAAGGCTTCATGGACACCTCAACAAACTCGTCTCCATACCGGTCAAATGATGACTCCAACCTTCAACCAGATGGAACTGGACCTGTAATGCTGCCTGAATCATAATCATACACTATTCGTTCGTTGGCCAGAGGAGTTTGTTGAGGTGTCCATGAAGCCTTCAAAAGCCAAGGCAACAGTGGCAAGGAACCAAAACTCCATCAGGTGACAGAATGGAGTTTTGGTTCCTTGCCACTGTTGCCTTGGCTTTTGACTTGCTTAGTTGGGGACATTTAATATTCAATAATATTATTGATCTGCCTTACTTCAGGTGGACGATGACGCAATTTTCTTCTAGAAACAAACTTTGTTGTATTATTTGCTGCTTTGATATAATCTATATTGTAAAAAGCGCTATATAAATAAAGGTGACTTGACGTGTGTGTGTGTGTGTGTGTGTGTGTGTGTGTGTGTGTGTGTGTGTTAGGGCTAGGGGAAAAAATCGATTCACGCATCGCATCGCATCGCATCGCATTTTTTTTTTTTTTACAGATTTTAAAATCGATTTTCTTTTTATTTCAGAATCGATATTAATTCATATTAAATTGCTTTAATTTAGTCCTTGCTTTGCAGAGGAAAGTTACAAAGCTCTTTTATGGGTGATATGTGTTGTATAACGTCATATCTCTTACTAATGGACACGAGAAAGTGAAAAATGGCAGACTGAGAGACATCTACGGATATACGACCTGCACCATCATGTATAAGTATATATCATTCAACTGTTACTGTTACAGTTAAAAAAGCAAACAAAAGTCGCAACACATAGCAATATCGAATCGCAATACGTGTAGAATCATAATTCTTGGGGTGGTATAATGCCCTTTTCACAAGATGTAAAATAAGTCTTTGATGTTCCCAGAGTGTATATGTGAAGCTTTAGCTCAAAATACCCCACAGATAGTTTTATATAGCATGTTAAAATTGTCAATTTTTGAGGGTGAGCAAAAATGCATCGTTTTGTGTCTGTTCCTTTAAATGCAAATGAGCTGCTGCTCCCAGCACAGAGGGCGGAGCTACAACAGCCTGCACTCACACAGACATGCACTGAAAATTTCAAAAACGTTTAGCCTTTTATGTTCAAACCGGATTCAGACAATGATGGAGAGACTCAAGTAGAGGTGACAACATGTAGAATGCAAAAGGACGTTTCTGAATGGTTAGTTTATGTAGCTTATGTGTAGTTATCTTCTAGTCATTGATTAGCATATTCTGTCTTGATAATTTATAAATCGTGTTCAGGGGGTGGGGTTTATGTAAATTTTAGGGTTGGTGATGTCACTAACCCTTGAGGAATGTTGTGTAGTCCCAACCAGCCGTTTGTTGTAGTCCTTAAAGGAGCATTTCACCCATGGGAACATTGATCTTTATTGAAAGTGGGTCATATATGTAGTCGAAATGTAAAATAAATTTTGAATTTGGTGCCTTCTTGACCGAGGAAAGAAAGAAAATAACTTCAGGACGCATTTGTATGAAAGACAACAACTCCCACAATGCACCACATTGCACAGCTGCGCAAGCCACTCCCACTAATCCAGAACAGCATATGAATCACTCTTCCGTCTATAAGGCTAGCTACACCGGAGCTTGAAATTCATTTCACACAAAATGTCTAACGTTAGTTAGTTGGCGAACTCATTAGTGAATTACTCCTCATTTGTATTTCTTTCGAAATGGTGAATTATTGCATGGCAATGTTACCGGGATGTTCAGTCAGATGCGGTGCGAAACTAGGATGGTTCACAACACAAACGTCCGTGTCCTCGTCTGATTCAGAGATTTCGTCCAGGAGAAACTGGCATCGTTTAAATTCTTTGCAGCAGACGGACTCTATCTCTGTGTTCGTAGTTGCATAGTGAGATCACCGGCGCCACCAGTCCGCCCCCAGCTCGAGCCAGTCTGGGCTTCTCGTCTGCGACAGGCAGGTTTTCTGCCTCGGCTGCTCTTCGCTATGCGGCTCGTAAAGATGGATACAGACACCTGATTCGAGCATCAGACTTCCGAAATCCTCTTCTTCTACATCATATTGAGTAACGTTACCCTCCGCTATTGTCATATCTTCACAGCTGGCTCCACAGTGCCTGTTAGCTTAGCTTCCAAACAAGATGGAGGATATTGGTTTTAGTTTCAGAAAGTGAAGTCCCACCCACTGATCTGTAATAGGCCTGTAGCGTGAGCGGGTCCCGCCCCCTGGAATAATGAGGAGCTAGTGTTTGTAGTCTCTACACTTTTCAATGAAATGTGACTTCCTGCTTATTATGACGCAAGATGATTTTTACGTCATAATAAGCAGGAAGTAAAACACTTAAATCCTTATTTCTCCCATCTCAGGGAAAAATGAACGAAAAATCCACGTTTATTATAATATATGACTGGGCTTCTAACAATACAAAGCTTAATGCAAATGGGTGAAGTGACCCTTTAAAAAGTGATTTCTCTAAAAGCAATAAATCACTTTTTAATATCTCCCTTTGCTTTGAACTTTGAGCATTGTAACTTTGCAGATGTTGTTTATGCTCAAACAGCAATATTACACACTAACTAAAGTTAAAGTGAAATCATAATCAACCACCCCTTTAAAAATCACAATACGTATGGTATCAGCACCCAAGTATCGTGATGGTAATCGGGAGATAGGTGTATCGCATATCCACACCAAACTCAACGCAAGCGTTAACAACAAACAACGAGAACAGAAAACACAGGCAGATAAATACTGAGGCAAACAAGGATAATAATGAAACAGCTGGGCAGAATAAACAAAATCATATCAGTTACCATGCCAACTAAAGACTGGTGGGGACTAGAACAACGGAGAATGAATAGAAACAAACTAAAAGTCCATGAAAAGGAAACTAAGAAAAAAATAACTGAAAATATGTTACATTACACCCCTCCCGGAAGGCACAACTTTAGAAACCACAGAAAAGATGACGGAGGGTGGGGGCTTTGGAGGCAGATGAGTGGATGGTGAAGGGATGGTGAGAGCAGGCAGATGAGTCCAATGACGGAGGAAGAAACCATGTTTGAGATGATGGGAGGAGCCAAGTGACGTCAGGACGATAGCCCATGACGGAGTTGATGGAGGGAGGAGCCATGGCGGCTGATGACACCAGGGGGACGACAGACAGTAATGGAGCCATAGGTAGTGGAGCCAAGATCGCAGACTGAGATCCAAGGGAGTGATGGGACGCTGATGACCTGGACCTCCGTGACGGAGCCACAGCGACGACCCCCCCAAGATGGAAGTGGGGAACCAGAGGGCAGAGGTTGAGCTGGAGCGACCGAGAGCTTGCGGGACCTGAGAGCACCGGACGGTCCGCAAGTCCGCAGTGGAGACATGGTGATGTCTGACCCAGGTGGAGCCGACAGTATGAAGGAGCCCGGCTCAGCCGAATGGCCAATGGTCCATGATCAAGCATAGCGTTAGTTCTGACAGGTCATGTCATTCAAGATTGCTAACGTTTTTCAGGAGCTAATTCCCTTCTCCATCCCCAGCTCCTCCTCTCATCCAGTCAGGATTTGGCATTCTGATTCCCATTTGAATCAGACTAAATTCTTTAATTATGTTGTACATTAAAATATTGGCATTAATGATATCTGCAATACATTCATGTTGTTTCTGTTCTGTTTACCCTAAGGGGGGTAAATGCACTCCTGCTCTTATCCATACTAGGCTACATAGATGCGCAGGGAGTTCTTGCCCAGAACTGAACTATACCGCCAATCCAAACTGTATGCTAATTGTCAGTCGTCTTTGATGATAGTGGTCCTGACAGAACTGCCGTCGAGGTAGGAAGGAGCGCAGACGTAGGAGTCAGGACGATGGTTCGAGGTGGGACAGAGCTTTCTGAGGCTGGAGGTGGAGCCACGGGATCATCACACCCAGGAGGAATAGGCTCCCAGCAGGTCTGCGGTGTAACCACGCCACTGAGAGGAGGATCTGAGGAAATGATGGGGAACAATGACGACTGGGTGGCAAGTTTGGCTGAGGACTGAGGATGAGAGTAGAGAGCAGCACAAAAACCAACAAAAAAACAGAAGATTCCTGATCACAGTATGTAGTGGTGGTGGGAAAGAGAGGCTGGGTGGGGTCAGCAGGACTGAAGAAGATGGTGCACATTCTGGCAAGATCAAGGGACACAAGGAATTCCTCTCTCCACACTCATATAAACTGTTTAGAAAGTCCCGCTGATACTCACTCTCAGGCTGTGGTCTGGATCAGGGGCAGACACTCTCCAGACACCTGATGAAGGCCTCCCTCCAGATTAGTCCTTTGATGCCTGGGAGGTCTAATGGGTGGTAATCATAGAGTGTAAAAAAAAGATGGATGACACACCTTCATTCTTTTTTCATTGTAGTAAGTGAAGCCGCCAGTGTCCCAATATGGCGCTGACATCTTGAGCCTCGAGTAGTGAGTGCGAAGCGCCTCGATATCAAGGCTCCGCCTACACTTCTGCAGAATCGGTTAGTACAGTTTATGTAGGTTTTAAATAAACAGTTATTGAAATGTAGAAATTAAAGTTTAAGCTCCAATCTCCTCCCAAAGATCCTGAAAAAAGTCTGTTGGCGCATCAGTGATCAATCATGATGTCACATTCCCGTTTTTATAGCATCAAGTAACTAACTAAAACCAAACCTATACCAAACCAAAACTTAGCATAATAAAAACGACCTAAAATGACAGAAACCATCTTTTGAAAAAAATTTTGAAGTGTAATTTGATTGTTTAGTTCGTCTCACGTTCAATACGTTACATGGAGAGTGTGGGGTTTATAACCTATACTGGGACCAACCACCTGGGGGCGATTGAGAGGCTTTGGCTTCACTTTTTAGGATTCATGTGGCAAGCTTGGTGGTAATAGTTGGCACCGATCCAAAAGAGAGACTGGTCTGTACAGTGAGCTGACTGAAATGAAGTGTGAAATCCAATAACGGAAGCCCCTCCTGACTAACGCGTCGAATCTCGCTATGTAATCCATTTATCATTGTCTGGTCGGTTGTTCTGTCATCTTGTGTGCTAAGCGTGGTGTAAATAGGAACACGATATGGATGAATAATATAAAACAGACTTTATTAACAGAAAGATATCCACACCAAACTCAGTGTAAGCGTTAACGACAACCTAAAGTGACAACTGAAATGACAGGCAGATAAATACTGAGGCAAACAAGGAAAATTAATGACACACACCTGGGCAGCTGATCTGTTTTTGAAGAGGTTTCCCTAGAGCTTCTGATTCTAGTCTTGATCTTGGAGGGTCTGGCCTCGTCTCAAACTGCCACTGCAAGGGAATCATTGTCATTGTTGTGCCAGTTCTGCACAGGACAGGACCCTTGGGTTGGTACGTCCTAGCTAATTTCTTTCTTGTTACATTACATATTATTCTAAAGGTCCGGCAACTGAGACATAATGTTACTATCGAGACATAATATTACTCAAAACTTGATTAGAATAGAGCAGATGGGCAGAAGTGAAGGAGATCTGCAGTGACTGAGGTAAAAGAAAGTGGCAAATGATGTTCCAAAGCAATAAGATTCTAACAAACTTCATTCATCTCTAGCTTCTGGGCAATTTGATTAATTAAATGAAACATGGCAGTCTCTTTCACTGATTAAATATTTATCTGAGCTTAAATCAATGAACCAAGAAGAAATCAACAGACAGTTAGAATGTTCTTGATAGAGTTTCTGTGAGTTAATTTTGAGCTGATCACTTCATCAATTCAAACTGAATGAATTTGTGGAGGATATTTCAGACATTTAGTGCTATTGATTTCAGTGTTGTTTATAGACACATTGTGTCTTTCCGGCAGTTAATAATTTCAATCTGTAGAAAAAAACACTCAGGCAAAAGTCAGTCATGAGGGTACATTTTAACAGAAAATTTAACTATGTAGTGTATTTATTATTTGTTAAAATTAATTAATAACATATTTTATCTTTATACGGTCCTTATATTAAAACAGTCATATTTTACCATGGGATTTTTTTTTACACAAATTATGTAGCTCCATCGACTTTCAAAAAATAATAATAATTAAAAAAATGTATATATATAGCTGCAAGCAGCAATTATCGGGGCCAAGCGCAAAGACGATGATAAGACATACCAACATGGCTGGGAATGTCAGGGAGTGTTTGGTATCGTTGGACTCGGCAAGGATTCAGGAGCCGAAAAAAGTTACTCCCGTTAAAATAAGTCGACCACACCCAGAATTATAAGCATTTGAATTAAAATACAGCATTTTAGCACACAATTCAAAATGGGTGACAGCCAAAATGGTCGATATGGTAAAATTGGTTATCATTCGACTCGGCATGTTGCCCTGAATCTAACGAGACCAATTTTATGATTTTTCGACAAACCATTCAGGAAAAATAGCCATTTTTCATATCTCTGGACCTGTAGGTGGCACAGTGACGAAACGCAGCATGCAACCTCAGGTCGTGCTTGTGACAACATATACCAAATTTGGTCTGAATACGATAAAGCATTGCAGAGATATAGCCTTAAGTGTATTTTTGCAACCGCTACGTAAAATTTGTTTGCGAACAGTTGTATGGAGCGACTTGAATTCCATTACTTTTTTGTCGCAATTGGCTGAAGATGATGTGGTTCAATTTTGGTGAAGATTGGACAAACTGTCTAGGACGAGTTTGAAAAAGTAGTTTTTTTGATATATAATTATTCAAAATGGCAGGAACATTTTTATGACGCAAAATTATGTCAGATCAGATCAGGAACTGTTACAACTTTCCCGCAAACGGTTCTATGGGCTGCCATAGACTCCCAGAGCGGAAGAAGAATAAATATAGCTGCAAGCAGCCATTATCGGGGCCAAGCGCAAAAAAACCCGATAAGACATGCCAACATGGCTGGGAGTGTCAGACCAACTGAAGCAACGAGCAATTAAAGACATTTAAAGATGAATTTAGGTAAAATGGCTGAAAAATAATATACATAAACTAAAAATATGATCTAATGGATTATCACTTTCGGCCAATAGGTGGTGTAGTTACAAATTTGATGTGATGTGGTCAGAGTCTGGTGACAATGACAAATCTTAAGACCAGTGGCATTACAATAGGCAGATTTATTCAAAAGTTATTAGCATGTTTGGAAATTTTGTTATAACTTTTTTACCACAAGGTGGCATTGCCCTAAAACTTTTTGAGTACCTTCAAGGCATGGTGCCGATGACTCATACCAAGTTTCCTAATGATACGCTAACGCATTCATAAAGTATAGTATTTTATATCACAATCCTGTTTTTTTTTTTTTTATGTATCCTCAGAGTGAGCCCATGCATGTGTGTGTCAATTTCGGTGAAACTATCTTAATTCGCTTCGGAGTTATAGACATTTATTTGAAAAAAAAAGAAAAAAAAAACATTAAAAAATACTGACACCTGACTTTGATTGGATTTTACTACCTCTAACTATCAATATTTTGACATTTGGGCATTAGCATGTGGCCAACGACCTAAGTTTGCAAACTTCTGACGGTGGTTTCGTCTTGATTGGTCTAACGGTTTCAAAGATATTGGCAAATGTTTTTTAAGCGCTAAATCACAACGCTACACAAAACCTAGCATATTTGGTATCATCGGACTCGGCAAGGATTCAGGAACCTAAGGTGATGACTCCCATGAAAATAAGTCAACCACACCCAGAGTTATAAGCATTTGAAAATTTAATTTTACCACTAGGTGGCGCTGGTTCGAAACCTCTCAAGCTCATTCCGGGCATCGTACTGGTGACCTATACCGAGTTGTATGGTACATAATGATACAATCATGCATTCATAAAATACAGCATTTTGGTACAAAATTCTAAATGGCCAAACACCTAAAATGATCGATATGGAAAAATTTGATATCAGTCAACTCGGCATGATGTCTTGAATATAACGAGATCACTTTTATGATTTTTGGACAAACCGCAAGTATAGTACATAAGCAAATATATAAGCAAAGTATATAAGCAAATATAGACATTTTTCGTATATCTCCAGACCAGTAGGTGGCGTTGCGCCGAAACGCAGCATGTAGCCTCAGGTCATGCTTGTGATGACATATACCTTTTTGTCTGCATTGTCTGGAGATGATCTGGTTCAATTAAAATCGGAGCAATGGCTTAAGAGGAGTTAGAAAAAGTAGGTTTTTCAGAGTATTCAAAATGGCGGAATGGCTAATTTTGTTTCCAGCCATAAACATGAGTGAAACTTTGGACAGTTGGTGGCGCTAGAGGAATTGAGTTGGAGACTCGAATTTGCTCTGGTGACTTTTCAGACTGTTCTCTATCAGTGTGCCAAATTTCATAACTTTCGGTTCTATGGGCTGCCATAGACTCCCAGAGCGGAAGAAACGGAAGAAGAAGAACGCCAACGATTACAATAGGTGCCTACGCAGTGCTTGGCCCCTATATATATATATTATACATGTATATACGGTCTTTTGGCCGTATTGTACACTAAATATTTAATACATATATTATATAGAAAATCATACTTCATATTTCTAAAAATGTTATTGTTCTGTATAAATGATATTTTCTAATTTTTCAATAAAGAATTTCTTTATAATTTTTCCCCCTTTTTAGAGTTAAATTTGAACATTTTGCTACTGCTACAGTACATAAAAAAACAACTGATAAGCTTACTCATATTATGCTCAAAGACTAGAATTGTATACTGTATATTTACAACCAGATTTTAATTTATAAAATTGAAGTGTTTATCATTGTGACAACATGCCCTGATATACGTTTTCTATATTTGTCATATTTGCCTAGTCGCTATAATATCTTATCAGCAGGATTTGCACGACGATGCATTTCCAAACAGAAATCTACACACACTCCATGCACAGATAAAAATAAACAGCATTTTCATTGGCCAAGACATAACAGAAGCATGTTAACATGAAGATTACATTATTTTCTTACACGCTCTTGCCCCGTAATAATGACAGCCTGCGGGCTGAGACGTCGAAACTAGAAGGACAGTGGACATGTACATGCCTGTCGGACAGGCTGCAAGTGGACAGACCATCATTCCCAGAATTCAGTGCTCATCCATCAGTGCTCAGTGTTCTCTGCATGTCTTGTGTCACATTTGTATTATACAACTTTATCTGCATGCATACAGTAATATTCAGTAAAGAAATTTCGCAAAATCTCTTGATTGTTTATGTCATAAAAAAAAAAAAAAAAAATATATATATATATATATATATATATATATATATATATATATATATATATATATATATATATATATATTATCGCCCAGCTCTAATCATAAAATTGTGACTACAAGACGCAAAAATTTTAGGATATTATAAACATTAATGTCATGATTTTCTGTAAAGCTATAGCTGCTTTAATGCAGTGTATGAGCTATAGAAATAAATTTGACTTGACAATTTACCATCTTTTATTGATAAAAAAAATAAATAAATTGAAATTCTTGTAAAAACAAATTGAACATTTTATGAAATTTATGATTTACATACAGTATAATATGATCCATACCAGTTATTTTTTTGCCTGTAAACAGTGGTTTTATGGAAACTAGCAGCATTAAGGAACAGCACACAGGTTAAGAACAACATTATATTTGTTGATATCCGGATGTTGATATCCGTTTAAAAGCAGCTCACAGCATGTCTTGCATCCTCCACATTAGCATGATCGATAGTCTCTGTCTCAGACTTCCTGCATATTGATTATTTAGTATAACAATTAAGTCTCTTAAATGCTATTGAGCCTGAACCTCTTTAGATAAACACAATTCCACTTCACCACTTAAAAACTTGAAAGATATGTGACAGTTCTCTTAGGGAACAAAGTAGCAATTTAGCTTATGTTTTAGCAATATTCAAAATAGACAATATGAAGAAACATTTGTCATCTGTGTCACATTTCACCCCAAAGTCAAAAGAAAAAAAGAAAGAAATTATCAATTGTGTTAGGAAATTACGAAATTAATCCATAAAGAAATGTATTTTTAGCTATATATAAACCTTTCAAGACAGAACTATGAGCTTGTAAATAAATAAAAAATATCCAAAAGCTAATCAATAAAACACTTGAAATCAATCTTGGCTAATTTATACAAATACTTAACTGATTATCAAAACAGTTAGTTGCAGCCCTAAAAACAAATCATAGTAAAAGCACAAGCACAACAGCTTTAAATGTGTTACCCACATTACCCTCTTAAATTCAACATGAAGATGAACAGAGAATTACCAGATTCCTGTGATGAGGAGTGTCCTGGCCATTTCCCCAACTCAAAGCTTTCCGGCCCTTTGCAACAGTCCGACGGGATTGGCTGAAGCTGCATCTCTTTTGCAAACAATTTTCAAGTCCCTACCACTGATGTTTGTTCATTGTGATGTTTTAGTGTAATATTCAGCAGAAAGCTGGTGCCAGTTATGAGCCCACAGTGATGTTTAACAGTGCTGTGCCATGATCCAGCTCAGCAACCACACATGGGGAGGAGTTTTATATGCATTTGCAAAAAGTTACAGTCACTGTAATGTAACAGTATTCCGGATCTGACAACAATCTCCTATAATAATCTCCCATAAATAATGTAATAGGTAACATACAGTAGTTCTGTTATCGTTTACTGTGCCTTAAGTGCTATAGTTTGAGTGCAGCTGCTGTCTGGCTTCACTTCAGTCAAAAAGTGCAGTGATGAGTACTACACATGGGTTCACAAGGGTTCCCTCTTTTCAAGATCCAAAAGATGGCAGATTTCAAATTGCATACTTCCAGGGAGTCCCTCATCAGCTGATCAGGTGCCACTGAGATGAATAGGAATACTTAGCTTTCTCTAGGTTTTATTCTTCTTGGTTGTTGCAGCATACAGTAGTTCACTACCTGAGTTCGGTGGGTTGTAAGCAAGGAGGTCTTAGCATTTTAATCTACTTTCCCAGACAGCAACATAGTCTCGGCCCAGATCCGGCCCACATGTGGTACATGTGATGGCACCAGATGTGGGCCCGATCAGGGCAGACACTATGTTGCTGTATGGGTTGTGTTTTGCTTTAATACATTAATGTATTATATTGTCACATTATGTCTGAGGGGCCGTTTACACGACACCGTTTTCAACTAAAAACGTAAAACCTTTTATGCGGTTTGGGGGCCTGAAAACAAACTTTTGAAAATGGATTTCCAAGTCCAAGTTTTTGAAAACAATACCGTTATCATCTCCATGTAAACTACAAAAATGTAAATGTGTGCAAATGGTGATGTCATGCGCATGTGTATTACGTGTTCAGTCTATAGGTGCACAGTGTTTCTTTACAAAGTGACATCACCAACTACTGGTCTGGCACGGTCGAACATTATTAAAGTTTGAGCTTATTTAGAGATCAGCTGAATGGCTTAGTGCTGGCGCTAATGGATCCAAGGATGTATCCTGTAAATTACCCCATTAATAATGCCCAGAATGGTACCAAACTTCTACAGTAGTACAAATAGGTTCTGTACTCATAAAACGAGGCATTGGAAATTAAGAGATGTCATATCAATCACAACTTCAGTATGGAGTTCCATAAGGCTCATTACTAGGACCGTTGTTGTTCACTCTGGCCATGCTTGGAAGATATCATTAGTTTAAATCTGAAATAAAAATGACCTATCATTTCGCTAGATAACAACCTTGAACCTTGATGAACGCCATCAGCGTTTTCACAGATTTGCGTTTTGGAAGTTTACTGATGTTAACGTTTTCAACATTTTTCAACGCTTGCTCCTTGGAACCTATTTCAAGGTTTGCGTTCTCGAGCCACCAAACACTGTTGTTGTGCGAATGAGCGGCCGGAGCTTGTTAAGGGTTTTCTGTTAGAGCGGTGTCGTGTTAGCGGCCCCTAAGTTAATAACTAATGATCTTTGCAATGGAAGTGAATCAATCAAAACGAACTTTGACTGGACAATAACTCTAGAGCTGCTGTAAAGCCAAAACAATCTCTGTCACTTTAATTTCCTCTGTAAAGCTGCTTTGAAACTATCTACATTGTTAAAAGCGCTATATAAATAATGACTTGACATGATATTTACCATCTGAATGGAAAAGTCTGTCAGCTGTTTATTATCATGTTCATTTTTGTGCCTTTCGTCCCAACAGCAGGGGCGCCTTTAACCCCAAATACCATACGTTTACATAAATGATTGAAAAACGTAATATTGAAATTAATTACTTACATAAACTGTTGCTTCATTCAATAAGCTTGAACAAAACTGAAAATCATTAAGAAGATCTTTGTCTCAAAATATAGGCTATACAATAATTTTATCAATTCTCATTTGCTACATAAAAACATAAAAAAGCACACATAAAAAAACATTAAATATTAGATAAAATTGGAGCAGAATCAACTTCATCAAGGATCAGCTAAATTTCCACGTGCATCATCAAAAGCAGTTGTTAAGAAAAGTGGCTGAGATAAATTTTTGTGCCATCTAGTGGTTTAAAAGAGTAAAACGTCAAATGTGCCTTTTACCCCCGCCCCTGGTTTGTTCTGCTTTGTTCTACCTATGACTCCAGCTGACATGTTATTCATAAATATATTTTTAGTATTTTATTATACTAGATTGATTGATTGTTTTTTTTTTGCATTCTTTTAAATACGAAATAAAATAAATGTAGTTTTTTTTTTAAATGCTGTTTTGTACTTTGATGTGGTATGGAGGTAGATTTGTGTCTTTATTATTCAATCAAAAAAAAGGTTGCTTCAATCAAAAAATATATTTTCAATCAAAAAAACCCGTTTCAATCAAAGAAAAAAAGTGTTTGAATGCAAAAATATATTTGAGACTCAAAAAAATGCATTTGAACACTATTTTTTTTTGCTTGAAAATGTTTTTTTTGATAGAAGTGAAGGTTTTTTTGTTTGAAGCAACTTTTTTGATTGAAGTATTGTTGTTTGGTGTTTGGGCCATATTATGGGTAGGACATTTGTGTCTTTATAATTCAATCAAAAAAGAAGTTGCTTCAAACAAACAAAAAATATTTTCAATAAAAAAATCACTTCAATCAAAAAATAAACCTTTTCAATCATAGAAAAAATGTTTTTGAATGCAAAAAAATATTTGAGATTCAAAAAATTGCACTTGAACACTTTTTTTTTGATTGAAAATGTTTTCTTTGATTGAAGTAATCTTTTTTGTGTTTGGACCATGTTATGGGTAGGACATTTGTGTCTTAATTATTCAATCCCAAAAAAGTTGCTTCAATCAAAAAAAAAACATTTTCAATCAAAAAAAAATATTTTCAATCAAAGAAAAAACTGTTTAAATGCAAAAAAAAAAAAAATCATTTGAAGTGTTTTTTTTTTTATTGAACTTTCTTTTTTTTTGAATGAAGTGAAAAAAGTTTTGAAGTCGTTTTTTTTTTTAAATCATTTTGACACAAACGTACCGCAGTGGGGGCGGGTGCTTCCCCATTGGTCAGACATGCTTGAGTGACAAGTGTCTACACCAACGACGTCTTTCTGACAAGCAAGTCATGGTCGCCACTCGCCAGCGAGCCAGGAAGCAGTGGTGGAGTTGTTGGTAAGTAGATAAAACCGTATTAAAATGATTGGTGTCACGTTATTAGCCTACTCTGTTTGATATTTCGATTAAACATACAGCTTGCTAACTTAGCTCACGTTGACTAATTTGTGTGATGGTGTTAGATATCTGACGCCTCATATTGTCAGGCAGGCTAGCAGGGTGCGCTAACGGCTAATTGAATTGTTTATTTCACTTAAGTAACGTTACAGAGGCTTGCTATGTGCTAGTGCTATATTGTGTTATAATACGTAACGTCATTAGTGGTCAAACAACAGTCCACAGGCCAACTGTTGCCCACAGCGCTGCCTGTTTAGCAGCAACAGGTCATGCAGAGCCTGAGTCTATCTTCTCACACAGCCCACAGGATTACAGCTATTTGACCGTCCCGCTCTCTCTCTCGCTCACGGGTAGTGGTCTCCCCACCATCACAGTCAAATGCTCGCAGACACAGAGGCAGATGCTGTTATTTTGAGAGCGGGGCTTACATATGCCGTCCCGTACGGAAAATAATGTTGCATACCACCGGTAACATGAATATATATTCCGTTGCTCGGTGCGCAAACTAGCTGTGTCAGGCATTATTTATAAGTAGCCTAATGTCCTGCACAACTCCACATGGAAAACTGGCAGTTCAATGAAGTGATGCTTATTGTCTGACATAGTGTACAAGTAGTTACTAGCTTAAAGTATTGTGCCAATAATGATCCTTCTGGTAAATTTGGCATTCAGTTGAGACACAAAAGCTCTTAGTTTAATGAAAATCTTTGGAAAAGAAGACAAGATGGTTTGTTTAATTAGTATTCATTTATTTAGATTTCTAATATCATATAGTATTGTCCTGTCAACCCATTACAAGTCTTGCCTTATTCAGTGTTGATTTATTGACATGTTTATGTAAGATGTTTTATTAGAAGGTGTGTGAGTGAAAGTTGTCTGAAGTTGTATTTTTCTATTTTATTGCAATGCTGATTGATAATGTAGGACTCTGGTCCTGGCTTGGCCTAAGTTTTGGTGTCTCTAGGTGCTGTGCTCTGTAGGCATGACACATTAATTTCTTTATGTGATACTTTATTTTTTGCATCAAATTATTTGAAGTATTGATAAGCAGTATTGATATCGATACAGGTATTGCTGCACTCTCAATTATAACTGCTCAATAGTGTCGTATGGTTACTTTTATTATACAAGCCATCAATTTTGATGGCTTGTTAGTGTAACCGTTAAGCATAATGGCATTAATGCTATATATAGCGTACATTTAGCCAGATATTTTTTTTTTTTTTTTTTTTTTTTTTTTAAAGTAGCTAACTAGCTAAAGCCTTAAGTAGCTGAAATTAAGTTGTCTCGTGTCTCTGTCTGCAGCAACACACACACACACACACACACACACACACACACACACACACACACACACACACACACACACAGACAACGATAGCTACCTACATTAACTGCAACATCTTTCCAGGCAGCAGATGGACTAATTGTTTTTCCTGTTGATCAAATTATGTTTTTTTAGGCCAAGAACTCCACTAAAACTTTTTGGAACAGGATTGCTTAATAAAGGTAAGAATGGATGGGTAGATTTTATTTATGGTTTTGCTCTTTTTATGTGTCCGGTGTATTGTAGGTCATAACCATTTTCACAACAGCCATATTTTCTCCCTCCCATTTAGAAAGACCAATACTACACATCACCTCTGCTGCTGATTCTCCATTTTGGGGTTGTGCTCCCCATTATCTATTGCAGGTAATGCACTGACTATCTCATACAAGTACACTTATACATGAATTTCAAAATTGCTCCTCTTATAATGCTAAATGTTAATTTGCAGGCATCCGATGGCACAACAGCTCTTACTGAGGTTAAGGGATAGGTTGGTTTCTGTCATCAATAGAGTACCCATTGATTTTGAGTACCTCCTGTTTGTGTGCACTCAAGAGTTGCAGTTTATTCAAGCTGGCACACAATACATGGATATTCCCGCAGAGCTGGCTGATGGTCTGCAACAGTTGACTTTAGTGCTCAGTTCACATCTGTCACAGAATCCTGTTCCTCCACTATTTAATGATGTAGCCACCACTTGTTGGAGTGGGAATGTAGGACGGCCAGAACTACAAATGAGTCGTGACACACTACAGACGTTGCTGGATACCTCTTTACCTCTAGTTCATTTAGTAGAAATGCATGGCATTTCACGGTCAACCCTTTACAGAAGAATGAAGGACCACAACATGTCAGTGAGGGCATGCTATTCTGTAATTTCTGATGAAGAATTAGACCAGAAAGTCAGGGCTATTAAGGCAAGGATGCCGCATGCAGGCTACAGAATGGTCAAAGGAAGTCTCCAAGCAATGGGCCTTCGTCTTCAATGGAAAAGAGTGAGGCTGTCTTTGCAGCGTGTAGATGGTGCAGGTATCATTGCCAGGATGATCCAGCTTCGTTGCATTGCTCGACGAAGCTACTCTGTCCCTGCTCCCCTGTCTCTCGTCCATGTTGATACAAATCATAAACTGATAAGGTAAATTAATGTCTTGTCTGGCAGAACTTATATTACGTTTGTATGACGTTGCTTGTTGACCAATTTACTGTGTTGTATGATGTGGGAGTTTTACATACATGTAATACACAATGAATTATATATTTTTTCAAATGCATTTTTTAAAGGTATAACATCGTCATCTTTGGAGGAATAGATGGATTTTCCAGGAAGGTAGATATTTTATTTTCTATTCATTCACAACATACGTTAAACGTTGTTTATTTATGAACAACTCCAAAACATACATGGTATGCGTCTACCTCTTTCATAGATTTTGTATCTGGATGCAGCAGCTAACAACAAAGCAGCAACTGCTTTTGGCTTCTTCATGGAGGGTGTTCAGAGAAATGGATGGCCCTCAAGGTATATATTCAAATTGAATATTGCGGTCATTCTCCTCCTTCCATGTCCACCTGCAAATTCAAGTTTTATGGGAATTAAAAGTAGTGCCAACCAAGTATATTAACATCAGTGTGCTGAGCATGGCATTCAGCCAGTGTAAGTTGACCCATTCATGGCATACTTGTAAGTGAAAAATAATGACATGAGGAAAAGTATTATCGACTGTAATGATAATGAAATCGAGGACAAAAAGTTAAAACGTGCACAATCAGGTGTTCTGCATTATAATAATCTACAATGTCATGTTTCAGAAAAATATATTAGATGTTTTTATGTTTAGATACGAGCCTCTATGACATCTCTTCTTGAGTTAAGCTCTAACATTATTCACTAAATTTCCCATATCTCCTTGCGGCAAGTTTGGTTATCACATTATGATCACTGTACACATGGATGTGCCCACTTAAAAAAAAAACAAAAAAACTGTCAAGTCAGTATTTTCGAACAGCTTATTTAGGGAAACTCTGGAAACTCCTTTTGAACTCGGAAAAGCCTTGTGTAGTGCAGGGCTCCACACTATTTAAAGATTCTATTCAAATAGCCTTATGTTAATCTAATGTCTTGTTTAACATACCAGCTGCTTTGTATAGAAGCCATCCTCCTTCAAGACTTGCCATTTTCGGGTAGGTGCTCTCCAGTAAAGTGGACAACTACAGTAATAAAGACAGAACATTTCAGGAAGGTATATCTGTAAAAATCGATTGTGGAGAAGGCAATGATAGAGGAGGTAGGGGGAGATAAAGAAAGATGCTGCTCCTCACCTCTTCATGGCTTAAGTCTTTAGTGATCGAGAGAGTCCTCTTTCCCAGCCCTGCCTGTAGTAGCTCCAGTTCATCTTGTGTGGTCGGGGTTGTTTCTGCTTTGTCACTCAATAAGAAAAAAGCCATGTCAAATCCTTTCCATGGTTTATGTTTCTTGTCTCTGTGTTTGTCTGCAGATTTTCTTTTGAAAAATCCAGGGAATGATCTGCAAAAAAGTAAAAAAATGTGAGACCCTTGTTTGTAAAATAGATTTGTAATATTTTACAAAAAGGGGTCAGTAAAAAATTAAATTTGCATGGGATGGCTGTGTATGTGGAATAACATTTCACAAATCCCCTACAACCTGCATGTCATGACTCGGTCCATGTTATAGTTCTGTTTCCTGTGTCATCTTGTTGTATTGACTTCTCCTCTCGTTTCAGATTCCCCTTCCCTCCTCGTGTGGTTTCGTCCTCCTCCTTGATTGTCTGTCCCCACCCTCAATACTTTCACCTGTTCTGTGTGTGTGTATATATAGTCCCTGTGTTTCCCCTGTCCGTTGCCAGTTCGTCTTTTTGTCCCCGTGCGTTACTTCATAGCCTTTATTGCTCTGTAGTATTTTCTAGTTCCTTGGTATTGACCCCTGCCTGTGTTCTGGTTGACCTCGCCTTTGCCTGATCCCTGTCTGGTTTGTTTGCCCCCGCTGATGGATTACTTGTGTACCGAACCTGTTTTTCCAGTAAAGACTGTTACCCTGCCTAACGCTGTGTTTGAGTCGTGCATTTGAGTCAAGACTATTGTTGCTACACCCTCAGCTCTGATACCGCATGGCTGACTTGAAAAATAAATGCACTACTGCTGGCTGGCTACACTACCTGGACATCTCGTTTTGTACAGTTGAAGGAGTAGGCATGTCCTGACTCCTCTGCCTGGGTTCTTCTATGGTGCGATTAAGCACTGACAGAAAAGTCTGCGCAGCGGCAGTGGCTGCCTGCTCGCCATACTGGGATGAGAGATTAGATCCTAAGTTAACCACTGTTATCAACAATAACACCATCAATCACTTTAGATGAAGCAGGTAGAGTCTAAAAAGACTAATATATATATATATATATTTTTAAAAAGTGTGAATCCAGTTAACAGCAAGTGGAGTGTAACCTGAGTATGTGATAATCGCCTTGCCATGAAGACATGCACAAGAGGTGATGTGTAGTATTGGTCTTTCTAAATGGGAGGGAGAAAATATGGCTGTTGTGAAAATGGTTATGACCTACAATACACCGGACACATAAAAAGAGCAAAACCATAAATAAAATCTACCCATCCATTCTTACCTTTATTAAGCAATCCTGTTCCAAAAAGTTTTAGTGGAGTTCTTGGCCTAAAAAAACATAATTTGATCAACAGGAAAAACAATTAGTCCATCTGCTGCCTGGAAAGATGTTGCAGTTAATGTAGGTAGCTATCGTTGTCTGTGTGTGTGTGTGTGTGTGTGTGTGTGTGTGTGTGTGTGTGTGTGTGTGTGTGTGTGTGTTGCTGCAGACAGAGACACGAGACAACTTAATTTCAGCTACTTAAGGCTTTAGCTAGTTAGCTACTTTAAAAAAAAAACAAAACAAAATAAAAAATATCTGGCTAAATGTACGCTATATATAGCATTAATGCCATTATGCTTAACGGTTACACTAACAAGCCATCAAAATTGATGGCTTGTATAATAAAAGTAACCATACGACACTATTGAGCAGTTATAATTGAGAGTGCAGCAATACCTGTATCGATATCAATACTGCTTATCAATACTTCAAATAATTTGATGCAAAAAATAAAGTATCACATAAAGAAATTAATGTGTCATGCCTACAGAGCACAGCACCTAGAGACACCAAAACTTAGGCCAAGCCAGGACCAGAGTCCTACATTATCAATCAGCATTGCAATAAAATAGAAAAATACAACTTCAGACAACTTTCACTCACACACCTTCTAATAAAACATCTTACATAAACATGTCAATAAATCAACACTGAATAAGGCAAGACTTGTAATGGGTTGACAGGACAATACTATATGATATTAGAAATCTAAATAAATGAATACTAATTAAACAAACCATCTTGTCTTCTTTTCCAAGGATTTTCATTAAACTAAGAGCTTTTGTGTCTCAACTGAATGCCAAATTTACCAGAAGGATCATTATTGGCACAATACTTTAAGCTAGTAACTACTTGTACACTATGTCAGACAATAAGCATCACTTCATTGAACTGCCAGTTTTCCATGTGGAGTTGTGCAGGACATTAGGCTACTTATAAATAATGCCTGACACAGCTAGTTTGCGCACCGAGCAACGGAATATATATTCATGTTACCGGTGGTATGCAACATTATTTTCCGTACGGGACGGCATATGTAAGCCCCGCTCTCAAAATAACAGCATCTGCCTCTGTGTCTGCGAGCATTTGACTGTGATGGTGGGGAGACCACTACCCGTGAGCGAGAGAGAGAGCGGGACGGTCAAATAGCTGTAATCCTGTGGGCTGTGTGAGAAGATAGACTCAGGCTCTGCATGACCTGTTGCTGCTAAACAGGCAGCGCTGTGGGCAACAGTTGGCCTGTGGACTGTTGTTTGACCACTAATGACGTTACGTATTATAACACAATATAGCACAAGCACATAGCAAGCCTCTGTAACGTTACTTAAGTGAAATAAACAATTCAATTAGCCGTTAGCGCACCCTGCTAGCCTGCCTGACAATATGAGGCGTCAGATATCTAACACCATCACACAAATTAGTCAACGTGAGCTAAATTAGCAAGCTGTATGTTTAATCGAAATATCAAACAGAGTAGGCTAATAACGTGACACCAATCATTTTAATACGGTTTTATCTACTTACCAACAACTCCACCACTGCTTCCTGGCTCGCTGGCGAGTGGCGACCATGACTTGCTTGTCAGAAAGACGTCGTTGGTGTAGACACTTGTCACTCAAACATGTCTGACCAATGGGGAAGCACCCGCCCCCACTGCGGTACGTTTGTGTCAAAATGATTTAAAAAAAAAACGACTTCAAAACTTTTTTCACTTCATTCAAAAAAAAAAGAAAGTTCAATAAAAAAAAACACTTCAAATGATTTTTTTTTTTTTTGCATTTAAACAGTTTTTTCTTTGATTGAAATTATTTTTTTTTTTATTGAAAATGTTTTTTTTTGATTGAAGCAACTTTTTTGGGATTGAATAATTAAGACACAAATGTCCTACCCATAACATGGTCCAAACACAAAAAAGATTACTTCAATCAAAGAAAACATTTTCAATCAAAAAAAAAGTGTTCAAGTGCAATTTTTTGAGTCTCAAATATTTTTTTGCATTCAAAAACATTTTTTCTATGATTGAAAAGGTTTATTTTTTGATTGAAGTGATTTTTTTATTGAAAATATTTTTTGTTTGTTTGAAGCAACTTCTTTTTTGATTGAATTATAAAGACACAAATGTCCTACCCATAATATGGCCCAAACACAAAACAACAATACTTCAATCAAAAAAGTTGCTTCAAACAAAAAAACCTTCACTTCTATCAAAAAAAACATTTTCAAGCAAAAAAAAATAGTGTTCAAATGCATTTTTTTGAGTCTCAAATATATTTTTGCATTCAAACACTTTTTTTCTTTGATTGAAACGGGTTTTTTTGATTGAAAATATATTTTTTGATTGAAGCAACCTTTTTTTTGATTGAATAATAAAGACACAAATCTACCTCCATAGTATGTGTAGCTGTGAAATTTTCACATTCTTTGTAACCACTGTAGTGACTCGAGCAATCATTTTCATTCATTCATTCATTCATTCATTCATTCATTCATTCATTCATTCATTCATTCATTCATTCATATGTTGTGTAGACTATACCCTTGCCACAGCTAAACTATGGTTACCATGCAATAACAATGGTACAGTTTGTTTCAGAATTTCCTTGAACGCTATAGCTTTCCACAAACTAGCATATCAAGCAGTCACTCCCCACAAAATTCCTCTATTTGTACAGAGTACTATATGTACTTTTTTATTATATTATCAAGGTAATCAGTCAGTACCATGGTATACAGTATCAAAGTGTAAAGGAACTACACTATCAATATACAGTGGTACCGTGCACGTTCATGCACTTCCATACCGCAGCATAACGCTGTTGAGCTTCACTGCTCTCAACTATCAGAGCTGCTGGAAAACTGTCACCCTGACAACTTCACTTTCAACTCCACAATGGATGTTTCCTGCAGTATTCATAAACTTTTATATACTAGAGTTGATGAAAGTTTATAAAGACTCTGGAAACACTGTAGCTGTTGTTGAAGATAGGCTACAAACTGAATATCAAGCATTTGTTACATATGGATCTAAATATCCTGATACAGGGTAATATAGGGAGAACAGGTTTTGCTTTCAGTATTCCATCCTTACACATTTCTGTTAATAGGAGAACAGCAGATCATTTAAGTATACACAGTAGAGATGATGGCAATCACAACAGCATTACAGTGGATAGAAGAGATACAAATTTTTTTTTTTTTTTTTTTTTTTTACAGATTCATGTTTGGCATTAAAGTCACTGCAGTCATTCACATCTCACAGTAGACAGGATATAGTTAATGAGATCGTTAATAAAATCTGTATAGATTTAAGAATATGAACATCATGATAGCCTAATATTTATGTGGATAAGAGAGTTTATTTCTTTAACTCAAGAGAACAGAACTGATTGAGAGTAGGCCTATCTATCTATCTATCTATCTATCTATCTATCTATCTATCTATCTATCTATCTATCTATCTATCTATCTATCTATCTATCTATCGGGTAAACTCTGGTCCACACTCCAAATCAGTAGATGGCGATAATGCACCTTAACGTTGGTGCCACCCGCTATAAAACCGAAGAAGAAGAACGCCTCGGTTACGACTGTAACCTCGGTTCCCTGAAGAGGGAACGAGCGTTGCGTCGAGTTTGACGCTATGGGAACGCTTTGCGTGATGATGTCTTGAAGCACATGTAAAATCAGCCCAATGGCGTGGCGGAACGTCAGAGGCGGGTGACGTCACGTACCAGGAAACTATAAAGCCGGCTCGAAAACAGAAAACGAAAGCTTCGTAAAGTCTGAAGTAAGCGCAGGCATGAAGGAGATATGGCAAGGTGACGCAACGCTCGTTCCCTCTTCAGGGAACCGAGGTTACAGTCGTAACCGAGGCGTTCCCTTTCAAGGGAACTCGCGTTGCGTCGAGTTTGACGCTATGGGAACGTCTATACCAACGCCACCATAGTTACAAATGTCTGTCCTGTGTGAAATCATAAAGAGCAGCACTAGGATGACAGGACCTGAGACTCTGGTGTGGAGTCCAGGTCCAGAGAGTAAAATCTGACGAAAGAGTGCGGAAAGGACCAGCCCGCCGCAGCACAAACGTCCTGTAAGGAAACTCCTGATATAAGGGCCTTGGAGGCCGCCATACTCCTAGTAGAGTGCGACCGGACAGCCATAGGAGCAGGCTGTCCAGCCGCTACATAAGCAAGCGAAATAGCCTCAACTACCCACTTGCTCATGCTTTGCTTAGACACTGGAGACCCCTTTTTAGGGGACCCAAAGCACACAAATAATTGATCACTTTTACGCCACAGCTCTGTGGAATAAGCGTCTAACGCCCAGAATGGGCAAAGCAAATAAAGTCTCCTGGTCCGAATTCTGAAAGGGAGGAGGACAGAAGGCCTGCAGTACAAAAAGTCTGGCCACGTTAGTAGGGACCTAGGGATATAATAGGCTCAAAGGGGGCCAGGGAAAGGCCTTGCAGCGCAAAGGACAAATCCCACGGAGGCACCCTAGAGCGAACTGCAGGCCTCAGCCTCCAGGTGCCACGAAGGAAATGAGATACCAGAGGGTCTTTCCCCACAGACATTCCACCCAAAGGAATGTGGTAAGCACTTAAGGCCGCCACATAAACCTTTAAAGTGGACGGGGTCAGACCTGCAGTGAACCGATCCAGCAGGAACTCCAGCACTGTACCAACTGGGCAGTCAACTGGGTCCAACCGACAGTCACTACACCAAGAAGTGAAAAATCTCCACTTCAGGGCATAAAGATTCCTCGTGGAGGGAGCTCTGGACTGTAGACTGGTCTCAACAACCTCAGTTGAGAGACCTGAGTCTATGAGCTGGGCCCCCTCAGAGGCCGAGCCCACAGGTTCCACAGTTCTGGTCGAGGGTGAAATATCGAGCCCTCTGCCTGGGACAGAAGGTCCCTCCTGACGGGTAGCTCCAGAGGAGGCCCGTCGAGGAGAGACACAAGATCGGGAAACAATACTCTGCCCGGCCAGCGCAGGGCTAAGAAGTAGATGGACCCGGTCCCTGCAAACTCTTTCCAGAACTCCCGGGAGCAGAGCAACTGGGGGAAAAGCGTACAGACGTAGCCTCGGCCACGTCTGTACCATAGCATCCAGTCCCAGAGGAGCTGGATGTGTGAGGGAGAACCAAAGTGGACAGTGAGACGTCTCTCGAGACACAAACACACGGCCAAACTCCCTCCATATGAACTCCACCACCTCGGGGTGGAGCTTCCATTCCCCGGGCCTCAGCCCCTGTCTCAACAGAGTGTCTGCTCCTATATTCTGGACCCAGAGGAAGTAAGCTGCCCTGAGAGACAGCAGCTTCCCCTGGGACCACAAGAGGATATGGCGTGCCAGATTGCATAATGGGCACGAGCGCAAACCCCCTCGGCGATAGATTTAGACCAAACTAAATATGATACCCTTTTCCTACGGTCTCTGCAGGACCCAACGAGAAACATTCGGCAGTAGCTTCCACGCTGCCAAAGATTCTACTAGAGGTACCAGTCTCTCGAGACTGACTTCTGGGTTTTGTTGTTGAGTAGTCGGTTCGTCGCCCTGTAACGGCGCACCGGCAGGGAACGACTGAACGGACTGCTCTAACACCCTCCTCAGAGGGGGCGGGCATCCCGAGGCCACTACGTTTCCGGGTGGTCCTTGAGATATGTGCTCGCCGGAGACCGCTGCGCCCTGAAGCACCGGAGGTGGCAGGGTTAGCAGAACGGTCCCCTGAGGGCACCGAAGAGAGACGGGCACCATAAAAGAGGTGTTAACCGCTCTACTTCGTGATATGCCATAAATGATTGAGATGAGCGACCCACTAGAATCGCTCCCCAGCCCGTGAGGGAAGCATCCGTCGTTAGCAGTTTGCGACGACAAAGAGCTCCCAGCACTGGGCCTTGGGACAGGAACCAAGGTTTCTTCCACATAACCAAGGCACGTAGGCATCGCCGCGTGACCTTGATTGTGCGAAATGAGTTGCCCCTCGGGGAAAACCCCCTGGTCCTGAGCCACCACTGCAGGGGCCTCATGTGTAGCAGTCCAAAAGGTATCCCGTTGGAAGCTGCTGCCATGAGACCCAACAGTCTCTGAAACTGTTTGACAGTGAGTAGCTGGCCTAGCTTTACACTCTTCACAGCTGCAAGGATAGATTCTAAACGTGGCGGTGACAGGCGCGCCTGCATCAACACTGAATCCAAAACCACGCCTAAGAAAGTGGTCCTCTGGAGTGGAGAAAGCACACTCTTCTTGGCGTTCAGCCGTAACCCCAACTCTTTCATATGGGTGAGAACAACATCTCGATGTTGAACCGCCAACTGATGCGACTACCTTGGAGGCGCAGAGGCGCCAGAGCTGCATCCCGCATTTGGTGAAAGTGCGAGGTGATAAAGCCAGGCCGATCGATATTGGTATGCTTTGCCCCCGAAAGCAAACCTCAGGAACTTCCAGTGACATGGACGGATGGAAATATGCATCCTTGAGATCTATGGTGACAAACCAGTCCTCGGACCTGATTTGTGGCACGATTTGTCTCAAAGTCCACATTTTGAACTTGAGCTGCATGACTGACTCACTCAGAACTCAAAGATCTAAAATGGGACGCAATCCCCCGTCCTTTTTTGGAACTATGAAATACCGACTGAAAACCCGGTTCCCTGTTGGAGGGAGGTACATATTCTATGGCCCCCTTCTCTAACAGAGTGTTTACTTCTTGTTCCATAACCAGAACCTGCTCGGGGTCCACCACGGTGGGTAGGACCCCCATAAACCGAGGTGGGCGAGAACCAAACTGTATTTGGAACCCTTTCCCTACGGTCTGCAGGACCCAACGAGAAACATTTGGCAGTAGCTTCCACGCTGCCAAAGATTCTATTAGAGGTATCAGTCTCTCGAGACTGACTTCTGGATTTTGTTGTTGTTGAGTAGTCGGTTCGTCGCCCTGTAACGGCGCACCGGCAGGGAACGACTGAACAGACTGCTCTAACACCCTCCTCAGAGGGGGCGGGCAACCCGAGGCCACTACGTTTCCGGGTGGTCCTTGAGATATGTGCTCGCCGGAGACCGCTGCGCCCTGAAGCACCGGAGGTGGCAGGGTTGGCAGAACGGTCCCCTGAGGGCACCGAAGAGAGACGGGCACCGTAAAAAGAGGTGTTAACCGCTCTACTTCGGGGGGGGGGGGGACTACCCTCATGGTCCTGAGCCCTCGGGCGCCAGGATCTTTTTCCCACAGCCTTCTTGGCGGTAATAACGGTCCTCAGATCCGCTCTACCCTTCGAAGGCTGGGGTTGAGAACGTCCTCCCTGTCCCCGAGATCTTTGCGGGGGAGCACGGGAGGAAACGCTCTGCTTTTTAGATGCCCTATGGGAGCTCGAGGTCTGAGGCTGTTCCCGCACAGCAGCCTCATGATGTGAGCGACGGGGGAGCAATTTTTGGAATGCTGCAGCGTGTTTAGAAGCCTCTTGGATTTTCTCAACTGCAGTATAAACAGCGTTGCCAAATAACACAGACGTAGAAAGGAGAGAATCATAAAAAATATATATATTTTTTTCATTTATTATTTTTTTTTTTCTCTGTGTTTAATGATGCTCAAATTGAGCTCACACACCACATCTGGGCCAATACCCCCGCCCTCAGTGAGATCTCCCAATAATGCCACCTGATAAGCCTGCAGCAAAGACATCGAGTGTAAAAATGCTGCAGCCTAACCAGACGCGGAATAAGCCCTGCCCCCCAGAGAAGATGCTCTGAGGGGCTTATTAGGCAATACCGAAATTTTTAGGGAAGATGCCGTCGCTGGAGAGAGATAGCTCGCAAGCGTCTCTTCCACCTTTGGCATCTCCCCATAACCATTTTCTTTATAACCAGAAATAGAAGAATAATTCGAAGTTTGTGAATTAAAAACTCTATATAAAACTGGCTTATCCCATGATCTCGACACCTCAGTGTGGAGATCGGGGGAAAACGGCAGATTTCGGCGTTGTGATTGTGCACGTGAGGGCAGAAAGCGTTCGTCAAATCATATATTTATTTATTTATTTTGAACGAACGTCCCAACACTCAATAGTCTATCGACTGCTCTTGTCACTACATCCAGCAATTCTTCAAATGCATGAGACTGAGGTGGGGCATCCTCAGACTCAGCCTCAACACTAACAACATCCAGATCCTCAGAACTGAATAATTGCAGTGTTTGTGCCATCATCAGGGCGGAAGAAACCGCCGCGCGTGCTTCCGATCCCTGATGAGTGACATCGGGTCTATCAGATAAGGGCTGAGATAGGGCAGAGCCCGTCTCAGACCCCGCTGATAGATCCATTTGCGAACCCCAGGACTGAGATCGCCGCTGTGCCTCGGCAGCAGCGGGACTCGAGCCCTGGGGGACGCGAGCTTCCCGGAAGAAACTCAGCCGGGATCGGAGCGAGTGCACACAGTCAGCACCCTCGAGTGTTGACGGGCATGCTCCTCTCCCAAACAAACAATGCACAGAGCGTGAGTGTCTCTACCCGTAATAAAACGCGGGCAGGGATGCACAAACATTCTGAACTGTTCGCTGGACATAATTGCTTTAGTGACAAGACGACAACAATAAATAGACAAAGACAGATTTCACATAGAGCGCTACTGAAGACACAGAAGCTTTCGTTTTCTGTTTTCGAGCCGGCTTTATAGTTTCCTGGTACGTGACGTCACCCGCCTCTGACGTTCCGCCACGCCATTGGGCTGATTTTACATGTGCTTCAAGACATCATCACGCAAAGCGTTCCCATAGCGTCAAACTCGACGCAACGCGAGTTCCCTTGAAAGGGAACTTCACTTTCAGCTAAACTAATATCAAATTTATTTACACACCAAAAAAAAAAAAAAAAAACCTATGTCGGGAGCCGTGAGAAGGAGGTTTGCTGAAGATTATATTAGTCCGTTAGTGTGGTGAACGTTATTTATCAGTAGCGGTAGCTGGCTAAAGTAACGTTAGCTCAGCACAGCTTTGTTTACAGTGCTAGCTCTGTTCAGCTTTGCTTTGACAGTGGCTTTATATCAGCATAGAAAAGCTCTGAAACTGTAGAGTTCATCTTAGCGGCCTGGCATCATCATATGTGATCTCAAATTTACTGTAATTTGGCTGAAAGAGTTGTGTTTGTCCCTGTGCGACTACATCAGTATGGGTATGTGTTTACCCTGTCTGAGTGGAGCTGGAGATGAGGGAGTAGTCACACCAGACCCTGTGAGTACTTTTAATATATGTATGCGTTCATTTACATTACATCTTTAACTGTGTTCATCTTTCAAGTGTTATCATTTCCTAAACGGAACGCCAACTTCCTTATAATGGTACTGAGTGACATTATGAATGAGAATATAATGACCTGCACATTTTGTGGTCGTGAGGATAAAACGATTTTTTATTACTATTATTTATTTATTTTTACTTTTCTTTTTTTTTTTTTGTGAAATACTCTCATGTAGTTAAACCCACTGTTTAACCCAACTTTAACTTACATACTTTCAGCAAATATGTGGATTATGTCCTCATTTCTTTATTAATTTAATCATTTAATCCATAAAATAAAGTTACATACTCTCACATTTTTTTTTATTTTGGCAAACTAACTTTTCAAATATCTTTGTTTAACTAGGCCTAGTAATAAAAAAAAAAAATGTGACCGGTTCCTGAATGAATACTGAATACTGAATGAGATTGTTTTGATAATGTTTAGTCTGTTTTTTTTCTTTCCTGCTTGTCAATGTTGTCCATTTGATTTATTTACTTTTAATGAATATGTTTTTAAATCATATCTATTTTTAATTTTATTAAGTTATTTGTTTATTTGTGCAGAAATGTATAAATAGGCTTAATTTATATTTGTAAAGATTTGGGTCTCACTTTTGTTATTTTTGGAGCTGGTGATTTTGAAAACATTTATTTTTCACAGGAGACAAGGAGAAGACAGCTAGCAGAAGCTGCAGAGAAGAGACAGAAAGAGGTCTGATTTTGAAACTTTTTTTGTGTAAACTTAAATAGTCTTTTATCCTGACCAATAAATTTACAAATACAAATATTCCTTAAAAACCGCTTTCATGAGAAACGACTGTTCACAAACAACCACTCGACAATAAACACTTTACGTTTTTTCAAGCACTTTATAAAATAGCTTTTGTTAGATTCATGTATTAATCAAATTGAGCTGAAAATGACCACCAAATGGGGTTGGAATACCTTGTCTTCGAAATACTATTGGTGAATTGTGCTTCAGTAGAGTTCTACTATTATTTGTGGATCAGAACAAACTCAGGATTTGACCACTTATAATGGAGTCCTGTCATCGTCACCAGCTCTGACCCCAGTTGTTGTCAGTAGATTGTTCGTCACTGAGGCATTACACATTTACAGCCACAATGACAATATAAGATCAAATTCATATATATATATATATATATATATATATATATATATATATGTATATATATATATACATTTTTGTAAATATAATTTGTTGTAAAGTGGTACCTGTATATATAATATTCAATACACAGGTATCACTTTGCAATAAATCTGTTTTGTTATACTCATCCTCTCATTATACAATCCTGCTCTACTTCTTTCTGCTTTTATTCACTCTTCTTCAACCTTTCAAGGAAACAAATATCTAAGAAAGAGAAATAGGGATCCCATTTTAGATCCTTTTTAAACACCCAGTGTTTTATGGTGTAGTGATTTTAGTTTTGCCACATGTAATTGGAGGGCCATTTCACTGTCTCTCAGAGGTTTAAGGGAAAGCATAGAACTGCTAAAGCGTCACGGTAAGTACACGTCCTCCTCCTCCTGTCCTCCTTCCACACTTCTGGACGCATCCCACAGCTGAAACACATGACACTGATTCCCACTGCTGCTGGAATCTCATAATGCTTGTGGCCGTACAGTTCTTTTTTCTGTGATTATCATTAACAAAGTCCCATTACCTCCGTTACTGAATTTATTAGTATTATAAAGTTTCACTCGTGTAAAGGTTCACTTTGAGTTGATGTGAGTCAGTGAGTGAGTTGTTAACAAAAGAACCACTTCGATTCAAATTGAGAAACTATGGCAAGACTACAACTATGATACTACCACGATATATATATATATTGTTGAGTAAAAACATTCTTATGAGCACAAAACAACGTTTTATTAAACAACATTAAACAATGTTTTGCATTTGTATAAATATATTTGTTTAGCTTTATAGAGCTTTTTACTGCGGATGCCATTGAAAACACGGTATACGTTTATCCTTCACAGCCTCGCTTTAATACCTGTCATGGTGCTGCTCTCAAGCGCTTTATACAGTACAGATTGTTTCAAAAGCAGCTTTACAGTATTCGGCAGGAAAATAATGATTCGGTGATACAAACCGAGTTCGTTTCGGCTGTACAGCAGATCTAGATTAAAACTGTCATTGCATAAGGTCAGTGATGTCATTGGCTAATTATCAGGTTAGTTATATTTCATTGTCTGGTGTTATTGTAGATGGGTGAGGTTTAGTTTTTGCACACACTGTACTCACGTTTCCAGCTTGTCTAAGGTGCACCATGACTCAGCACGTGAGCACTGAATAATATCACACACTTCAACTACTAGTTCATGCTTTGATTCATTTTTGAAATTTGCTTTTGTTCTTACTGAATAAATCAAGTGTTTGGGTAACAAGTATGGTGTGGTAGCAGTATTTTGTGTGATCTTTGTGTAGATTACCTACAGAGGTGTCAAAAACCCAGAAGCCTTGGAGAGGAAAAAGAAGAAACAGGAAGAAACTGAGAAACAGACCATGAACTCTGTTCCTTCTGGAGGCGGGGGGCTAAGGGTAACTTATTCATTCATTTATTATTAGCCTTTGCATAGCACAGAGTAATTTTAATCAAAAGTCTGTATCACTTCTGTAGACTTTAATTTAAAATACAACATACAATTATAATTCTATTTTGATATTTTGACACATGAATCAATATTCATTTTTATAAAATACATGGCATTGTTGGCATCAGTTTTTTTTTTATCTAATTAAAATGAATACATTTATTCAGCAATGATGCATTACATTGATCAAAAGTGACATTAAAGACATTTATAATGTTACAAAAGATTTCTACATTAAATGCTGTTAATTTTAACTTTCTATTACAGTTTCCACTCAAATATTAAGCAGCACAACAGTTTTCAACATTGATAATAATAAGAAATGTCAAATCAGCATATTTGACTTGAAGACTAAATAACTATAGTTATAAACTATAAAAATAGTTTCAGGTTCCAGGATTTAATTAAAAACATTGTATTTCTTTAATTCTAGAAAATAAATTCTCCAAAGGATTAAACCCAACCTGATAAATACATAAAAATACATTTCTAAAATAAATAGAAAATATTTGATATAATATTTGGGTTGGCCTTCTGAGTCGGACAACCTTTTCTGAAGGTTAAGGAACTTCTTTTACTGATGTTTGATGCTAATTCCCCACTGAATGAAGAGAAGTACGATTATTTTAGTGTTCTCTTCTCTTCTTCTCTCCAGTGGCAGGTTGGCTAACACAGGCTGAAGGGAAGATCACTGGTGTGTCTACATTGGGGATCAACCTTGAACCTTCATCTGCAGTATTTCCCGCTGACTTGAGAGATTCTTAAAACTCTTTGTGCTTTCTTTCTTTATTTTGAAGTGTACACTAGCCAGGGGAGTTTGCATAGAGACTGCCAAGCTCTTGCACAAAGCTAATCCTCCAGCTCTTCTGATTCGCCAGAGTGCATCCAGGCCACGCCCCTTTAATGCCAAGATGGGCTAGCTAGTGGGTTCCTGGCATACGAGTTTAGCTATTAATGTATTTTTTTCACAACCTATTCCGTTTATGTTCATGCATCATTTTCACAGACGCAGCTTTTGTACCAATGTGCTCTCTATTTTTGACGTTTTTCATTTTAATACACATTTATACAACTGAAAAGCATGTTTTATATTGGATTTTGGGTCATTTAATCCATATCTAGCCGTTTATATTTAAGCATCAGTTACCAGTGTGTTTTGGTTTTTAAGCTCAGAATTTTTCAGTGAGCAAGTGGGAAATGGTGTGTGATATTTAAGAGTGAAGTTAAACATGAATGAAGGATATTCTGTCAGTTAGCACTTTCACTGCCTGTTGATTGTATGACTTGCTGAACCAAGTAGAATGTGCATTACTTTATCTTATTAGACCTCAGTTACTCACCCTTTCTGAAGGGCTTTGGTTGTCTAAAGTTAAGAAAATCTTAACTTGCATTTAAACTCAACATCCATATTTCTGGGCCATGCAACAGTGACATGACATATGATATGATATGACTTGTCAATTATGTAGCAGCCTGAGCTATTGTGATTAGTGTGAAATATATTGTATCTATAGGAACTCTGAGTGAATTCTTCATATTGCCTTTGATGCATTTCTTTTTAAGAAACGGTTTATGTTACGGTTTAAATTAGTTGTTACCTCTGCCTACAGCAATCACAGTCTGTACTTGTGACAGGGAAATCGGTTTGCACCAAATAATCAACAGAAATATCTTCCCAGGTGTCTTTCAGAATGGGATAGTAAAGGAATTTTTTTTTTTTTTTTTTTTTTTTTTACGATCATTGGACTCAATAGTTAGGCCACTTTTTCAAAACTCTTCACACAGTGAGCGCAGCATCAGTCTCTAATTTATCATTTTTTTGGTACGAAATGCAATCAATGACGACAATCACTTTCTCAAACAAAGCTATGTACCTACAGGCCAATTTGCACATGCTTACACTCTTTTCAACACTGTTTTAAGTTTAAAACCTAACATAATATGAAACTAAATAAGACAGCATTTCTACAGTAATACCATATTGAATATATTCCAAATCTAAAAAATGAAAAAAACTATCAAAACAATTTGATGTAGCTGAACACTTTCAATTTCATCAGCATCTAAACTTGTGCAATTCTTGTTTTGTAAAGATTTTTACAAAAGAAAACCTTATATAATGCTACATGTTGTTAGTGTTTTTGGTCATTGCTTTCTGAGTGACAAAGTGTGTTTGTTTTTCTTGAGGTGAGTTGATTTGAGATGTGTTTTGGTAGTTTTAGTGCATTTTTAATGTGAAATGTACTGCTGAGCTGAAAGTTGGTAAAGAGAACTGTGTGTAGAGTTTTGAAAAAGATATGGGTCCTACCAATTTTGAACATTTTTATCACTATGATAATACAATAAATCAGACAAAGTATTGCAATGTTCATGTTTACCAGTAGAGGGCAGTGACACACTTTCAGACCAGGAACTGTTTTATAAGAACAACTGCAAAGACTCATTGCTTAAATAAAGATTGTGTTTGATTAAAAAAACTCTTTATTGTTATGTGCAACTATTTGCTGCTAAACGGATAAATCTCGTCTTGTAACGACACACTCTTGCACTGCTACTATACTGCAAATAATACTCATTGCTCTGTTCACTTTATTGGTTAAACCTTGATTCAGCAAAGAGCTGGAAATAAGTCCTTGGATTTTCTGGTTATTGTTAACAATGACATCAAACAGTCACTGCAGATTTGTTAAATGAATCTGCCGTTCCACCTCATGCTAAATGCTCTACTCATTGGATTGAGTTCTTATGGACCACTGGATTACACTGAACTCAAGTTTCCTCTTTGCCGACTTCAAAGGTTTATTGTAATGTGTCTTCGGTATGTTCTTCTGCCTTGCACTGTTGTGAAGTTTCCAGTCTGGCTATTCTCCATTGACTTTGCACAGAACTGTCGCTCGCTGGATGGTCTCAGGAGATCAGTAGTTTCTAAAACCACCATTGCAAGGTCATAGTCATCTCCATCACATTTCTTTCTACTCTGATGTTCGGCAAGAACAACAGCTGAACCTCTTGATCATGTCTTTATGCTTTATGGGTCTATTCTGCCACATGATTGGCTGATTAGATTCCATTCAAGGCCATCACAATCAATCACAATAAATGCCAGAAAATATATATCATGGCATCAAAAGATAATAATAATACCCCCATAAAAAGTCGTTAATACTGTTAGCAATTGAAGCACTAAAAGGAATAACCACCAGTGTAGAAGTGAATGTTTGGATTCATCCAGCGATTTCATTAGTCAGGATTGAATTTACAGTATAAGGTTATTACACAAAAGAAAATAAAACAAAATGGTATACAAATAAAACAACCTTGATTCTGTATTCCAGTTGCCTCAGTATCTTAGTTGTGAATTGTCACACTAGCTGATCTACACTGTCATTTTTTGTGTTAAAAATAGTTTTTCTCCTTTAAACACAAGTTAAACACAAGTTCACATGTCCTTGTGGCATCTACAACGGCTAGCCAGTGAGCTGTGCTTCAAAGTTACATTAAAAGTCATTGTTTCGTTTGTACATTTCTTCTTTACTTCTTGCTTTTGTAGTGGGCCGCCACTACCAGGTAGCTGTCAGGCGCAAGGTCTTTGATGTTTGGAGATTTTCCAGAGATGGGCGAGATCTTGCCTTCCACACGAGAGATCTGGAGCATGCGGCACGGGTCGTGCTTTAGCAGGTAGCTCTCAAACGTCTCCCAGCCTCCACCAACACGCACCATCACATGTTTATTATGCAGCATCTGAGGAGACAGAGAAAAAGAGTTGAGAGATACACATCTCTAGGTTGGTTGAGTTTACATCCAAACATACACTACACTCTATGCAAGTATGTGAAAGTAGACACTTGGCTAAAAGCTTTTTCTGAGTGTCATACATTGGTACTGATTGGATAAGCACTTTTGTGCAAGATCATTTATATTCATCAGGAGGTGAGATGCATGTAGGCGCAACTCGTCTAAGTGTAAACAAGTCTTGTTCAGGTCACATGTTACTTCTCCCAAATGGAATCAATTTGGAAGTTTGGCAGCAAACAATTAACAATCATGGATAATACACATGAATTGAGCTACCACACAACCCAGCTGAATTCTGTCAGAACACAATTCATGACGCAACAAGTACACAACTTGAAAAGCCCCTATAGAGGACTCCTGCATTCAGTCTTCTCTTTTCGATGAGCTACTATCTGGTAAAGCAAGAGTCTGAAGCCAACCAGACCATCGTTTATAGCTAGCTAAGTGTATAAGAAAACATGTTTTACTTCCAATAAACTCTATGACTCCCTTGAGAACTGAGGGCTGTCCCTGCCACAGGAACGCAAGACTTCATGTTAATTTAGTTGAATGGGACTCCACACTTACATTACATTGGCTACGCATTTGAATCTTGGTTAATGCGCAATTTTGTCACAAATAGCTTTCTTGTTAGCATGCCCAACTCCCATGCCATTTATTGAGCTCAAACCAGGATATGTGGAACTGATTAAAGTGGTATTGTGAGTCGGATGGAGAAGAGTATGATGAAGGCCAGCTGGTACGAGACAGCTGTGCAAGGTAAACCTCACTCTCCTGGTGTCAAGAGGCATGCTAGCAACTGACACTAGAGACTGCGGCCTTAAGCGTCCTTGTTAGGACGCCCAACTCCCATCATCAGTTCAAGCCCTGCTCAAATTGGGCCATACTGAACGATTATGTGGTGCTGTGATACGTTAGCGACTTATGCTAGGGGCTCCACTCTTCAGTGTCCACGTTAGGGCATCCAACTCCCATGCTGATTATTGATGGTTTAAGCTCTGCTTTAAACGGGCAATGTGGAACCATTTAAATTGGTGCCGTGACCCAGATGAACCCAATGCTCTGGCCAAGCATACGGAAAAGTTTTGGGCCTAATCATTCATGAAAGCTCATTTGTAGAATAAAGTACCTGCCATTAAACTCCTTTAACACCTCCAGTGGCGTAATCACACCCTTGTATTGGCTATCTGTCACCTGCGGTTCCCACTGTGAAACTCCCTCTAGGCAAAGAGACATGTGAGACTGAGATTCTGGTGAAGGAGCAGAGAGGCTGCAGTAAATTATTTTTTTCAGCTGCCTACATTCTCCAGAGGTCTAAATGTAGGAGTCCACTGCCTTGTCACAACATCTGTTATTACCTCAGATTATCCGATCAAGACAGTTCCTAAACAGAAAGAATTATTATTAGGGTCAATGACATGACGTGCATATTTTTGTGCCCAAGTGCATTATTTACTTCTAAAATAATTAGATAAATGCATGACATATACTGTATCACTTTATTCTATAAAACCTATTTAGTTTGAATTTCATTTTACATTTAAATAATAAATATTATTTTATGTTTTATCTTAAACCCCCAAAACTGTCCGATCAAATGAACAGACTAAAAAAACGATTTAAAATGACATCTTCTTAATAATAAATTACCACATTTATTATATAAAACATTTGCAAAATTGTAAAAAAAAAAAAAAAACCTTTATTAACATTATAAGTGGTTAATAATGAACATATTAAAATAATTTAAAAATCTATGTCATGACTGCTTTTTAAAGGGATAGTTCACTTTGAAATTAATTTTTGATATGTTTTAGCTTACCTCAAGGGCATCCAAGATGTAGGTGTCTTTGTTTCCGCAGTAGTTTCAATTTTGATATTTTTAGGTCAAACCGTTCTTGTCTGTCAGTCATATAATGCAGGTCGATGGTCACTGTCTCAAAACACAAGCACAGAGTCCAAATTAAAACAATTCCCCATCGTCCAAATGAAACAATTCCCCATCATAAGTACACATTGATGGCCTAAGACACGAAACGAGCGGTTTGTGTGAGAAAACGAACAGTATTTATATCGTTGTTATCTCTTGAAAACAGCACACGTCCAAATGATCTGACGGCGCGGGCGGGTATAAATATATACATAGATGTCGCCTTGGCTACTGCAGTTCATTGGAACGAAACCGTAGCCAAGGCGACATCTATGTAAACATCTATACCTGCCCGCGCCGTCAGATCATTTGGACGTGTGCTGTTTTCAAGAGATAACAACGATATAAATACTGTTCGTTTTCTCACACAAACCGCTCGTTTCGTGTCTTAGGCCATCAATGTGTACTTATGATGGGGAATTGTTTCATTTGGACGATGGGGAATTGTTTTAATTTGGACTCTGTGCTTGTGTTTTGAGCCAGTGACCATCGACCTGCATTATATGACTGACAGACAAGAACGGTTTGACCTAAAAATATCAAAATTGAAACTACTGCGGAAACAAATACACCTACATCTTGGATGCCCTTGAGGTAAGCTAAAACATATCAAAAATTAATTTCAAAGTGAACTATCCCTTTAATTCTTAATATGAGCCTGAAATTTCTGTGTGAGATTTTTTTTTTTTTTTTTTTTAGTGTATGTGCAACTTTTGTTTCCCAGTTAGTCAAATCTTTGGTTTGAATTTACTTTTACAACATTTTTCAAGCACAGCATCTTCTAGTATCACAATCTTCTATTTCACCAACCGATAACAATGAATCTTATCCTGATTTTCTCAAAATCGCTTCAAGCTCTAAAAAATGCCATTTATACACTTCAAACCCCCATCACATAACAGTTAGTCACAGTCCCAATAAAAAGCAGCAATTCTGCTGTGATTCATCCCTCTATTACAGCCTCCGTCCCAGCGGCCTTGAACACACAAGCTGCTAAACAATCTTTCATAAAGGGTGAGAAATGACAAAATGTCACTCTGATAATGCACTGTAACCCTCCCCTGTGGGATAAAGAGCTGAACCAGCCGTAGCCTGCAGACACACGCTCAAAACAGTTATGTGAGGACAGGAGAATTATCTGAACACTAAACAATAAACAACAGCAGAAAAATCTCATATTGTGAGCTGCAGCTCATATTAACCCTGCAGGGAAATTATATTAAAGATTCATAAGGCTCTTAGCTGGCTGATGGAGGAACATTCACAGGTCAGCCCCTCCAGATGGGCGTTTGTGTGGCCCTCAGGCACTGGAGCCACAAATATATTACCAATCAGACTCTACTAGTCACCACATGACTTCTACACACACACACACACACACACACACACACATTTTTGTTATATACAGCAGTTCAGGTCTGTGATGTTGAAGGTTATCCCCCAAAAAAGTCCCTCAGTAGGGAACATACACAGTCAATTTCTCTCAGGAGCACCAAAGTTCAACAGGCTAAAAGAAAAACACACACTGAAGAAAATGGCGTATTTAAATGACAACTAAATGAAAGCTTTCTAATAACTCTATCCTAAGCCATCTGGGGAATCTGAGGGGTATTTCAACAAGAAAGGTCTTTCTCAAAGACAAACACAAAAGGAATGTGTCCTTGAGATGTATTCACAGGATTCGCTCATTCACTGCAAAACGAACAAGAAAGCAGAATATTTGTATGTTTTTTTTTATTTTATTTTTTAAAAAATTTAGCCTTGGCCCTGGTTGCTAGGCAACACATTTCAAGGCAGTCTCTTTGTAAAAGAAAAGAAAATGATTTTAATTTTATTTTAATTTTAATATATATATAAACATGTTGTAACCAATTGCATTTATCTCCAGTAAATGGGAAAATGCTCTTCTCTAGAGTTATCTTACAAAAGTGAACAAACATTGACTTTTAATTTAAACATTATTTATGATTATTGCCTAGAAATGCATAAACAGCAGAAGTGTGACTGTGTCTGGTCTTTTGAATACCAGTGTCTCTTGAATTTTCATGCATAAAGCAGCCAGGAATTCACAAAACATGAATTACTTGAATTACGGTTGGCACAAACTGTATTCAGTGTGGTCAGGTATTTTTAACTTCGTGTAGTTTTGTTCATGGTTTTCAAGGATGAGGGTGTCATGTAACTTGTCCATGTTGACATCTGCCTAATTTGATTTTAAAATACAAGTGTTTAATTTTGTTTAACAAGTTTAATTTTCTCTCCAGACTGTGTAATAAAAATGCATGGTGTTTTAGTATACCATATAGTCTTTATTTATTTTTATTTAAGGGGGCTCTCAATGTATCAAGCAGCACAGTCTTTGTTCTGGGTGCACAAGGAATGAAATTGCTGGTGCAGTTGTTAGTTTCTCTCTATAGGGGGCGGCAGTGATGCAGCCTGATTCATTTCTCGGGGACAGAGCAATTAAAATCAGCTCTGACTAATGTGATTCTCCACAGGCAACTGAATTAATATCAATTTCAGTGGTTTAGCTTGATGAATCGCTGCAGTCAGTGTTTTAAATGAAATCTGAGCACTCGCATCTAAACCTGAAAATGAGGAATCACATTAGTTGTGTAGTAATGAGATCTAGACAGCTAGAGGAAAGTTCAAATCAAATCAAATCACTGCGTTCATGGACAGAGAGAGAAGGAGAGCAAGAGAGAGCATATTTAATTTGTCTACTATGAATGTCCAACAGTGCATTTCTTAAATAAAAAAGGTAATTGCGACTATTTATCTCACAATTCTGACTTTTTTCTCTCAGAATTACGTGATATAAACTCGCACTTGCATGTCATAAAGTCAGAATTGCGAGATGTAAACTTGTAAGATTCTAAGTCGCAATTATCTTGTAATTTTTTTTTTTTTAATTCCCTGGCGTACTTCCAACTTCCATACGAATGTAATTTCAATATAATCTCAAATCAAACATTTTTGGAATAAAATGTCAAATTCCAAACATCTGGTGACAATAAATATTTATATGTTTATACATTTATTTTCTAAAAACTGTAATAAAATGTGAAAATTCATCAACAAATTTCTGGTTGAAAGTCTGGATCTGGGAAAAGGGTAAAACAATACAACCAAAATAAATACTCATTAAAATGTTTAAATCTTATTCGATTTTTCGAACAATTCGATTTGTACGATCTAAAGACCTGTTCACACCAATATTCTGTTTGGTACTAAAATTTGTTAAACATTTTCAATTTGAAATGACTGGCTATTAATGCATCTGTTCAGACCAACACGAACATTCACATGGCATCAATGCGAAGAAATAAGAAATAATACAGAACTTTTGTTTCTGTACTCTTGTATTTGGTTTTGTTTGGTAAACACCATAGTGAATGGCTGAATAGCTGTTTAAATACTGTTTGACTTTCTTTCTTATCCGTAAAAATCCAGGTGTCAGAAAACTGAAAGGTGCAGTCATTGCAGTCAAATGTGCTGCCCTAATTGTGTACCGCTGTATTTCTGCTTTTCCATAAGCTCCACCTACTGTCAGAGAGTGAATATCAAGCATATTGGCATCAGTTCTGGCAGTCATGCTAGTCAATTCCAGTACTCGATTAAAAAAAATCCTCCACTGCAATTTACCCGTGTCGAGTAACCGGCAAAATACCGGAAGTGGCGCATTCTACAGACGAGAATCCATGAAACACATTATTTGACTGTTTTCTAAAACCATTTAAATACTATATCATAGAGCTATTGTGAATTCACAATAAATATATGCTCTGCAGGTTTAATATATGAGCTTTAATTTTTTATGCATTTAGCTACGTGTGTCTCAGAGTAGCTCCATTCACAGTAAATTCTGCTCCACATGCTCTGTTATCATCATTATCACATGCGTGGAGCGCAACTCAAACTCCATCTCTGCATATGCTGAGAGTTTGGGTTGCTTATAACATTCTTCTGGGAACACAATGTGTGCCATTTCATCAGATTTGTAAGGTAAATCATTTATAAACCTACACTAACATAAGAGAATACATCAATATATTTCTAAATATGCGACCTGTTCATCACGATTTCAAAATAAAAGTTTAAAAGGCCCACTGAAGTGCTTTGAAACACGCAGCATTATTCAGTGTGTTGACGTAATTTACACTGAAACAGGAATACAGGGCGAGACATATCAAACAGCTCCTCCCATTTTTTTTAATAGCCAATAGCATTTTGTTTATATCACAGCTCGGCCAGTGCCATTGAGCTCGGTAAAGCTGCAGTTTCCTCCTAATCTCTAACCGTTTCTCCTCCTAATCTCCTCCGTATCGTTTTAAAATACAGCATTCTCTGCAGAATTCAAATTGGTGTGTATGTTTTGTGGTCTGCGCTGACTCGCGCATATGATCCGCTCTGTGCTATCGCTCGTGTCTCTGGACCAGAACAGACAGAGTAACGTGAACCCAGACTTCATTCACCCCAATATAAAGCATGTTTACATTGTCTGAATTGTTCCCTATCCCCCACTATAGGGCATTATGTGTCATTCACCATGTAGAAAATAGTAAATGTGTGAAAAAGTGACTGATTTGCAGCTTCAGTGTCTATTTATAATGTAGGGGGTGGGACGCTTTACATTCTAGAGAGCATTTGACTGGACAGAAAATTTTATGAAAAGCTGAAGTGCAGAGCATCAAAATCATTGATCCATATTGGCGAAAGTGAGATATGATCACTGCATCAGCAACTACACAAGATACTGGCTTTAAATAAAGCAATATCAGTCTCTTAACTCACTGATCTAATCCATACTACCACTATGAAACTACAGCAACAGTTTCAGCAGCAATCAGTTATTGTGAAGGATTATTGTGACAACACACAGGTTGATGAAGATGTGATAAGGCATCAGCCTTAACGTTCTTATCTCCAGGTCGATACGAGATGGTGAAATCGAACCTGTTGAAGAATAAAGTCCACCGGGCTTGACCTGGGTTCAATCTCTTAGCTTCCTGCAGATATTTGAGGTTTTGATAATTGGTGATTACCTCGAACCGGTGATATGCTCCCTCCAGCCAATGTCTCCATTCCTCCAGAGCTAGCTTGATGGCGAGCAGTTCTCGATTACCCATGTCGTAGTTCTGCTCTGCCAGGGACAGCTTCTTGGAATAGAAGGCACATGGATGGAGTCTAGGAGGATCACCCTGCCGCTGAGATGGGACCGCTCCGACCCCGGTAGAGGAGGCGTCAACCTCGACGGTGAACGGGAGATTTGAATCCGGGTGGACCAGGATCGGAGCGGCTTGGAAGGCTTCTTTGAGTTGTAGAAACGCCTCTGAGGCAGACGAGGTTAAGGACAGAGGCTTGGGCCGGCCCTTGAGTGAAGAGGTCAGAGGTGAACTGAGTAGGCGATAGATGTGAATAAACCATCTGTAGAAGTTTTGCAAATCCTAGGTAGCGCTGAAGCTCCTTGATGGTACTGGGTTGAGGCCAGTTCCGAATGGTATCCACCTTCCTCTGGTCCATCTGGATGCCATGTTGCTCTATGACATATCCCAGGAAATGTACGAAGGTGGTATGGAACTCACACTTCTCCAGCTTGAGGTAGAGATGGTGATGGCGGAGCTTCTCGAGGACCTGCGTAACGTGTTCGGCCAGGTTCCGGGAATAGATGAGGATGTCATTGATATAGACCATGACGAATCATTGGAGGAATTCCCGGAAACACCTCATTCATATAGCCCTGGAAGACAGAAGGTGAGTTGGACAGGCCATATGGCATGACCTGATATTCATAGTGTCCTGACGGGGTAACGAAGGCTGTTTTCCACTCATCGCCTCGGCGTATACGAATGAGGTTGTATGCGCTCGGCAAGTCCAGCTTGGAGAAGATGCGAACTCCCCGTAGCTGTTCCAGAGCTGCCGGGACCAGAGGAAGTGGATAGCTGTACTTTATAGTCTGTGAGTTGAGGAGACGGTAGTCGATGCGCGGCCTCAAGCCTCCGTCCTTCTTTGCCACGAAGAAGAAGCTCGAAACAGCAGGGTATGTAGATGGTCTGATGAAGCGTTGTTGAAGTGCCTCCTGGATATACTCTTCCATGGCCTTCTGCTCCGGGATGAACAGTGGATAAACTCTGCCCCATGGCCGATGTGGTGGAAGTTGGGTTGCCAATCGCTTACTGAAGACATCCTGGAACGGCCAGAATTCTGGAGGGATCTCCGCCTTGTGATCCACCTCCGGACTCTCAACAGAGGTAGAATTGAGGGAGAGTGATGGTGGTTCCGGGGTGGCGAGTGATGGAGAACGAGACTTGGAGAATTTCTGGACAGAGGAGAGACAGGATTGGAAGCAGGTATTACTCCACTGTAATACTTCACCAGTGTTCCAGTTGATGTGAGGTTGGTGTTGTGACATCAACGGGCGTCCCAGGATGAGGTCTGTGGTGGATCCTTCCAGCACCATGAATGTGATCTCCTCTGTGTGCAGGCATCCTATGCGGAGCGTCAGTGTGGGAGAGAGATGCCGGATATGACCACGACCCAGTGGCTTCCCTTGGATGGTGTGAATCCTCAAATCCTGAGAACAGCATTTCTTACGGATATTTAGTTTTTGGAGAAGTTGGGGAGAGGTGAAGTTCCCCGTGTAACCAGAGTCGATGAGAGCTTGCGCTGAAACACAGATGCGGGGAGTTATGACATATGTGACCAGTCACGGAAAGTAAGGACACATGTCGGTTCTGGGGCATTTTGAGTTATTCACATATTCTGAAAGTGTAGTCTCCAAGCTTTCCAACGATGTGTAACACAAGGAAATCTGATAATATTTGGAGAAGTTATGGCCATTTAAAGGTAGGCACTCAAAAACGCACAAAGGGGAGAAAACAGCGTCTGAAGATTCTCACCTTTTTCCTGCTGGGAGTGACAATAGGGCTCATTTACATCTCATTTAGATAAGCCATACCCCCCTGTAAAGCTGTAAGCACGGGGGGAGCAGAAAGGCCAGGAAAATGTGCCATCAAATAAAAAATTAAAAATAAAGTTTGCAGGTAATATATAAATAAATGTCTCTTAGCATCTACCGATAAAACTGTATAGGCAACTCTTGTGTACACTGTCTAGAGTTTATCTTATTTTTTATTCAATGTTCAAATCAAAAACAAGATGTGCTATGTGATATATATATATATATATATATATATAGTATGAGTAGGCTATTAGTAGGCTATAGCATTCATTTAGTTCGTTTTTTAAATAAGATACTAGCTGAAATGTGTTTTTTTTTAAATCAAGTGATCAAAGTGCTTGTTGCCGCTGCGATCAGTGGCGCAGATGCAGTGTTTTCTCGTGTGGCTCGCGCACACACCCCATTGTCTTCACTCGACGCGCACTTCAATCCGTTGCGTATACTCTCTATTCGTTCTGTTTAATATCACAAAACATAATGCAAACGTTTGCGTGTCCCTGCTTGATATACAACCACTGCTGAACATAATCGTTTTGATGAGAGAAATAAAACTATACGAAAAAAAAAAAAAAACCTATACGAGGGCGGGTTCAAACTCAGACCCTCCGACACGGTTGGCGAAAGCTCTACTACTGGACCATTAAGATACACGTTAAATAAATTGGCGGATCTATATATTGGCACTGACAACATGTATTAGGCTATATCTTATTAAACGACAAATTAAACCCCATGTAACCTACTATTTAAATCGATTGCTGGACATTGTAATGTTATTGGCGTCCATCTTCATTGAATTTTGAAATCAGATAGAGCCGGCCAGAGCGCTGCATAATAAGTAGCCACGCCGGCTTATTCAGTATGGAAATACACACCGACAATGACACGCCCCTACTGCGTGCTAGAATCTCCGAAAAACAAGCCGATTTCAACCTCAAAATGTACGCTTTTAAATATACCAATACTGCTATCTCAAACATGCAGAGGCTTCTTCGTGATCTCAACTAACAGATTCTGCAAAAAAACGAAAATCACAAATTTTGAAAAAAAAAGCTTCTTTCTCATTTTGCTCGAAAGTTGTGCTGCCGACTTGAGTCCCTGGTTTCCGTGACGGGTCACATATACCGTAGTACGGGATAAAGAGTCTACTTCAGGTAGAAGTTGAATGGTACTCAACGCTGGGCGTGGTGGTCGAACCGGGCAGGTGGTTATGATATGGCCCTCTCTCCCATAGTAGAGACACAGTTGATGGAGAATTCTCCTCTGACGCTCCGCATGAGTTAGATGGTAGGAATCAACCTGCATGGGTTCAGGTGCTGGAAGGGCGACAGATGGTGCAGAGGGCGGAGGATACACAGCGGGGTTCAGGAGAGAACAAGCGGTGAGACGTTAAGCTACTGGTTTTTTTAATGAAGTTCTCGAGACCCATCGCATCGTCATAAACAACCATCAGTTGACGAAACTCAGAATTAAGCCTTTGTCGGAAAGCGATGAGCAATGCAGTCTCATTCCAGCCACTCGTGGCAGCTAGAGTGCGGAATTGAAGAGCGTTGGTGCTTACAGAATTATCTGCTTGGCGTAAATTGAACAGTTGATCATGAACAGAGAGTTCTAAAGTGGTTTGTCCAAACACTTCCTTGAAGTGTCTTATGAAATCTGAGAGTGAAGTAATGATTTGGGCATTGGATTGCCACATTGATTCAGCCCACTGCAGGGCGCGTCCAGCCAGCAGCGAGATGACAAATGCGACTCTGGCGCGATCGGTGGTGAACTGGTGAGGCTGCATCTCAAAATATACAGTAGAGAGCATTGCAAAAGGAACCCGCTGCAATCCTCCGCCACTCCGGTGAATGTCGCTGGTCGGGCCATGGGGGACTAGCAGAGGCAGCAGGCGAAGCAAAAGGTGCTGGGTGCGGAAGTGATGAATGTGCAGCTTGAATCAGATTGTCGGGAATGGTGGGTGGATTGACAGCTGTTGAAGGCTGGAGGGAAAGACGAACGGCATGAACCAGGTCTGCAAACGGATCAGTGGGGCGATCATCTGCATGTGGTCTGGTTTTCTGTCACGATACAGAGGGAAGCAGACAAGTAAGTGATACGTAAACAGTTTTATTGAGCAGTGGCACAGATCCGAACAGTGATGCAGACAGGTGTGCTTGTGGCAGAGAGACAGAATGGATGAAGGACTTAGCTGGATGATAATACGAGTCTGTGTCTTGTAGATGAATGGAGAGAGAGCAGCAGGCTATAGGTGGATGACAGGTAGCTGAAGACGGATGTCTGAAGACGGATGACAGAAGACGGAGTTTGGGTAAGGAATCCTTGAAGCGGGGAAGTAGGTAGGTATCAGGATAGAGTCTGTATGCGTTCGTAGGGGTGAGACCAGACAAGGGAGTGAAGGAGAAGAGAGTCTATATAGTGATGATGATGTGCAGGTGCAGTGAATCATGATGAGAGAGTGAACGAGTGGGCGGAGCATGCTGATCTGGTGACTCTGTTACAACTGCCGATCCAAACTGTATGCTAATGGTCAATTATCTTTGATGGAAGTGGTCCTGACAGAATTGCATTTTCATTAAGCCTGTCTGCCTTTCTGCATTGGTCTGAACAGACAAATAGCAAGTAAAAATCGGACCTAATTTGCATGCCGAACATTTGTTTTGGTGTGAACACATTAATTTGTATGTTTTAGGGATGGACCTTCATGGTGATTTTACTTACAAATATAGGTATGAGTCAGATTGTCAAATTCATACAAAATCACCAACTTGCATTGTTTATGATCTTTTTATAACATGATAAAATCTGTAAAAATTGTATTTTTGGTCCAGGTAATGTGCAGTGATTGGCTGAATTGTTTGATTTTTATCCTTATAGCCAACATATTGAGTTTTGTGATTTCTCAAATAATTTTCCTACCAGCAGCCTCCACCTAATTTGTCTATGGTGAAGCTAGCTTAATAGACCTTATTCTGAGCAGCGCCATGACAGGTATGAAAGTGAGGCTGTGAGGGATAGACTTACTGTGTTTTCAAAGGCATCCACTGTAAGAAGCTGTATAAAGCTCCTAGATCACTTAAAATTTTCCATAGCTCATATTGTCGAGAGTTTTTTGTCTAATGAAACTTCTTGGCAAGATATTTTTGTAGTGTTTCATCCACAGAACAATCCAAAAACACATTAAATAGTAGTACAACCCACTGAAGATAACCCACTCCCTATATATCCTTGCTTGCATTCCCATTAAAAATCAAAGATGGCGCTGCTGTGAATAAGGTCTATGGGGATGCCAGCACAAAACACAACATATGCTGGTGAGCTATGTTTTAACCAGATTTCAGAATTATTCACATGGATTATTCAATCTATTCCTTTTTCCCTCTCAATTTATATCTAAACTTCAAAAAATCTCTTAAAAACACTGGCACCTGCATTTTATTAAAGTTTAAACAGCCAACCAGGAGTTTCTAAGACCTGGCCACAATTCCAGTCTTCATGTCCTATTTATGAGTGAGAACACTCATTTAAACACAGCTTCTAATGAGCTATGACGGATGGGAGTGATGTAATCACTCATATATCCTCTCATGAGAGCAGTCATCAGTGTATTACTGCACAGTTCGGAGTAATAACACACAACTGAACACACAGATACACAATGAGGATAACTCAGATCAAAAGCATCTTTGAACCATTTGTTGCCAAGTAACAGGTTCCCATGGTAACCAGGCCTGCCTCACTAATCACTATTTAGTGGAGTCTGTGCTGTTATGGGACACCCCACTGACGTGCGTGTGTGTGTGTTTAACAGACTAATGAAAGTGATCACACAGTGGTGGATAATAAAATTTAATCTCTGTTCCAAAACCTAGTGAGCTGCCTTTCAAGAAATCATTTTAAGGCATCAACTGCTTCCTGACACACACACACAAAAAAAAGCAGCATAAGGGGCCATTCACACAAAACACGTTTTTGTGGTTAAAATTGTGGAATGGAAAAAGACGAGGTCTTGAGATGCGTTTTTTAAAAGTTGAATTTTTTTGAACGCTGCGTCCTGATTAAGACGCTGGAAAAGACGCAAGACACAAGCACAACAGTCAAACACATCCATCTAAGTGCATGTTTTTTGTTTTTTTTTTAAATGGAAAAGTAGCACAGTGGAGTTATATGGAAGAATTTTATGCATCTCAGAAAACATTTGAAGCTTTGCAAAAAAAGTGACCTATAAAGACTATAAATATACTTAATATAAAAGTAGTCCAAAAATATTTATTCCAAATATTATATATGGTTCCTAGTAATTGGTATTTCCTTTAGAAGGTTGTAGAAACACTTGAGTTATTTCTGCTGTTTTCAAAAGCTTACAATGACTTCAGTTATTAATAGTGTGTTACCATGATTTTCACTTTAGAATTAATTATACTGTACATTATGTATTATTCACATTTTCAGTCAGGACCACTTCGCCAAGTATATCAATTTATTACAATTATAGCATACAGTTAGTGTTGGCTGTATGGCTCAGTTCTGGGCAAATGCAGCTATGCCTGGACAGAGCGGGGAGAGCAGCAAGTCAAACCCCCCTGGGGTACAGAACAGAACCAGTATATACATACATAATTACAATTCTCAATTACATGAGTTATGAAAATACAAATACATGATAGAAAAGCTTGCACTGTATTGAACTGTACAGGAAAAACAAAATAGTAAGAATGATTAAAGGTTCGGTTGGGTGGAGTTGGGGTTGGAGGAGGGAGTTTAAATGCGAGCAGCAATGCTATGGAGGAAATGCTGAAGGAATGGGAGTTTATCTGTGCCGCAGTGATAGATGTCGACCCTGGACTGGAACACGTCATGAACAGCTGGCTATCAGCTGATGCGAGCTTGGCTGACGTGGCCTGTCTGAACTAATGTGATGCTTGATAATTATGAGCCTGTTAGAGTATACAACCCCATTTCCAGAAAAGTTGGGACATTTTGTAAAATACAATAAAATAAAGAATCTGTGATTTGTTAATTCTCTTTAACCTAATAGTGTTAATATAATCAAAATTTGATTTTGATGGCTCCAACACACTCCACAAAAGTTGGGACAGAGGCATGTTTACCACTGTGTCAATTTCCTTTCCCAATTTTTCCTGATACAAGACCGCTGCTCAACAGTCTGTGGTCGTCACTGTCTGATTCTCCTCTTCATGATGGGTCATCATACATTTCCAGTAAGAGACAGATATGGACTAGGGATGAGGCACATCCCTTCTATGGTGCAGAGTGAAACCACTCTGTTTTAGCATGTGCAGAATGAGGCCTGGCACTCTCTTGCTTCCCAGGAAAGATCTTGATGACAGTTTATGTCTCTGACTCTATACGCCTCCACATCAGTGGTGCCTTCACACATAAGCAAGTCACCCATGATGAACCCCATACCAGGACAGATGTTTGCATTTACATCGGTCACTGATGAAAGACTGGATGGTCCATTTCGTCTTTGGGACTGAGAACTTGATGTCTGTTTTTTCCGAAAAAAACAAGAAGAAATGTGGACTCTTCTGACACAGCACATGTTTTCAGTGTGTTTTGGATCATCTGAGATGAGCTCGGGCTCAGAGAACTCCCCGGTATCTCTGCACTGAACTGATGTATAGCTTTCACCTTGTGTAACATAGATTCAAGTGGCATCTCTTGATGCAGCGGCAGATTGTGTTCAGTGACAAAGGTTTTCCAAAGTAATCCCGAGGCCATGTGGCTGTATTTAACACAGTAGCATGATGGTGCCATCTGAGGGTCAAAGGTCACACATATTCAACAGAGGTTTCCTGCCCTGCCCTACATGCACTGAGATTTCTCTGGATTCCCTGTATCTTTTCACAACATAGTGTATGGTAGTTGGTGAAAGACCTAAATACTTTGCAATCTTGCATTGAGAAATGAGTTTTTTTCTTTGACAATTCTCTCATGAAATTTGGCACAAAGTTGTGAGCCATGACCCATCTTTGTTTGAAAAGACAGAGGCTTTGGTGGATGCTCCTTTTATACGTAAACACGATACCCTCACCTATTACCAGTTCACCTGCTAACTGTGCACACTATTTCAAAACAGTTTAACTTGGATATTCTGCAATCTTTTCACTTTTATTTTGCCTCTGTGCCAATTTTTTTGGAGTGTGTTGCAGCCATCAAAATCAAAATTTGTTTAGAATTTACAAAATAAAATTAATTTGGCCAAATCACAGATTCTTCATATATTTTCGTGCAGTTCTGTAAATACTAAGTTGTTGTCACGTAATGTGGTATAATAGTAAATTGCGCGCCGAGTAATAATACTAGGAGATAGATTTTAATAGCAAATACTCAGAAACAGGATAAACTCAGGAGATATACACAATTCCTATTAACGCATACATTGACGAGAACGGACATAGAACGAGGGAGAACACAGGGTTTAAATAATCAGAAGAACTAACAAGATGATTGACAGAACAGGTGAACATAATGACTAATTTGACACTGTAGGAAAATTAGGGCACGGGGAGAAACAGAAATAAAGAAACACAGCATACACGTTACAGTTCTGACCTCAAAACACTTTTACTATAGTGCATGATTTGTAAACTAATACATTTTTACATTTGCACCACATAATCCGCTCCATATTTATGGCTTTTCTGACATAGTAAACCTGCTCTGTAGCTCACCTGTCCTGATACAGCGATGCAGAGCGCTCAGGTATGAGTAATGTGCAACAGTGCAGAGTACAAAAGTAACATTTAACTGTTTTGGAATTTAAAATGCATCACTCAATTTAGCGCAAATGACTAGACATTTCACTTTGAAACTGCTGTGAACGTGCTACAAGTACCGAATATAATTTTGCAACCATTTTGTACTCATGCGCACTTTATATTCATGACCCTGGGCTGCTTAATGAACCTATATCTGCAATGGAGATTTTTTTTTATTGCTTATAGCGCCTCTTGTGGACGTGTCACCTGAAAAGTGCAGCAAAATGAACACGGAGTAACGTCTCTCGGGTTTCGCAGAAATGTAGGCAGAGTCACATATTTCCATATTTGTGTAAATATGGCATCTAACCTGACTAAGGTCTGTTGCGATTTTTACTTACTCTTATGAAACGCGTTTTCTCTCCAACACGGTAACGGCCCTGTGATTGTCGCTCTATGCAGAACTTATTTGGGCACTTACAAGGTGGATCTTCAGAAATGTGCTTCACCTGGAACACACATTACATGCAAAATGACAGAAAACTGTACATTATCATTCTAGAGGAAAATAAACTTTTGTTAGAGTGGAACTTTTGGTACAGATAACAATAATGATATCTGAGAAAGAAAAATATTACTCACAGCATCATCCAGTAGCTTGCCGGTACTTTTTTTGCTGGAGTTGGTCTTGTTGAATGGAGATAACGAGATGGACGGAGAAACGGATGGAGATTGAGAATTGGAAGCGGGAGGTACAGGTGAGAGTGGAGGTTCAGGTCTCTTCTCTTCCTGTTCAATCTCTTTCTCCAGCTTTATAAGTCCAGGTGGCTCTACCTTATACCTGTCACAAGAGTGAACATTCACACTTTGATTACAAGTACAACAAAATTGTGATTTTGAAACATACAATGCAAAATTGCGTATTACAAAAAACAAAGCAATAGAGCCATGGAACCACAAGATTCTTTGAATGGGTTTGGCCAAATTAATTTACCATTACTTGTAAGATTTGATACTAAATTATATACTTTTTCTATTATATGGGATTATATACAATTATATACATTATATAAGTCAATGGGAACCAAAACTGTTTGGAGACCAACATTCTTCAATATATATATAATATATAAATAATTCACTAAAAAAAAAATGTATAGGCTAAACATTCTAAACATCAAGATACATTTATTTAAGAAGCTAAATGAAAAGATAAGTCTTGTTTAATTACAAACTGATTAAAAAGAGTTTATGCTTAAAACAAGAAAAATATCTGCCAATGAGGTCAGAGAAATAAACTTATTTAAACTTGCTTGTCAAGTAAATGTATCTTGATTTAGGAATGATTAGATAACAAGAAAACAAGACAAAAAATACAAGACATCAAAAAATAACATAATTTTGCAGTGTTTTATGTGCGAGTAAGATGTATGACAGTGCGACAGTGCGAGTGCTGAAAGAATAATAAAAAAAAAAAAAAATGTTGTGGACTACCTGGATGCTATTCTTCCCAGCTCCAGCAGACACAGACAAACTTCTCTTGGCTGTTTGTGCAACACTAGAAGAACATACAAATAAAAACATGAGACATAAAACATAAAACAGACACTGTATTATGTGCTAACATACTGTACAAATCAAAGAACTACTGAAAATATCAATATGGATGAATGATGAAACCAAGACCACAGAATGACACGGTGATGATGAATTAGTCATTCATTGCGCTGTTACACTCACTGACAGCTAATGTTCTCTCAGTGTGAGACTCTGTGTGTTTTTAGCATGAAGTGATTGAACAACACACCATGCTTTTCATAAGGAATTGTGGAGCATACAAACTACATTTCCCATGAAACAGTGAGGTTGAGTGATGGCAACACAAAACAACATGCATTAAAATCCGTAATCTCCATATCAAACCTCAGAACATCCCACCTGAACATAACGCATCCATGTTTTCATTTAGCTATTTCTGAGGGGGAAAGGAAGAAAAAAAGTATTAAAGTATTTATTTATTTTCGCTTTTAAATGTGTTTTTTCTTTTGAATCGAAATATGGCTGAATAACTTGTAATTTACCACATCATGCACCACACTTGCTAATATGCTAATTTGAAGATTAGCCAGTTTGTGGTATATAGAACAGATTTACAGCAACACACACTTCACAAATCTGTTCCTGCACTGGTTTGCATTTCAAATCTTAAGGGCATCCAAGTAGATGTTTATGAATTTTCATATGAAAGTGAGGCTAGGACAGCTTTTCATACTTAAGTTTCGACATTTACATTCGATCTCTGCGTCATGTACACACAACACACTACACATTCTCTGCACATTCTCTTGTGTGTCCAAGTAGTTTAACAGCGCAGCGCAACGTCAGAATGTTTCTTTACTAACTAAGAATCTTTACTAACTTTCTGGAATGGCAAGTTACAATAGCATACATGCAGAAGCCTATGGAGGAGTGAGACAGCTCTCAGAATTAATCAAAAATATCTTAATTTGTGTTCCGAAGATGAACGAAAGTCTTACGGGGTTGGAACAACACAAGGGTGAATAATTACTGACATAATTTTCATTTTTGGGTGAACTATCCCTTTAATAAATCCTTGAAACCTTGATTTTTTTCTCCCAAGAATGATTGTCACTTTCCATGTTGTCACTTAACACTTTATTAGGTGAAAATGGGCGTACATCAGAGTGTGTCAGTTATAATATTTACCACTTTATGAGGGCATTTTACTGAAAATCACACTGTTCATTAGGGCTTGCACAGACTAGTCGAGTAGTCGAGAGATCGACTACTTCTACCACTATTCGGCTCTGTCGGAAACAATCGAGTACTCGAGCGCCCATTAACCATAAATTAATTCAAAAATGGCGAACGTCACCAACAGACACCACACATTAAATGTGTGGAAGTATTTCATCAAGGATGACAAAAATATCGTAATTTGCCAACTCGATCTGTAAGGAGCCGTTCACATATCGCGTCTAAAAACGCTCTCCTTCTTTCCACAAGTGCTTCCGCTCCCATGGCGTCGTTGCTATGCAACTATGAACTGCGCTCTCCATGATGACGAGGAAGTATCAGCAAAGGATTAATGAATTTTAGCCCTTGCATTAGCTTTACCACTAGATATATTTATGGAGATGAGGAATAAAAACTCACCCTGTACAGCTACGATCAGCTGTTCGGCCGAGCTTTCGATGTTGTTAACGTTACGTAAATGCAAGCTTATGTTTTTTGTCTCATGACCTGCGCACCGCTTGCGGCATTCTGAAAAGTTGAGATGTTTTCATCTCGCCGCGGCATAGGCGCGCCTGGAAAAACGAGCGCGCCGCGTCCATTATGAGCGCGCCTGCCGCACGCCCTACATTTGAAATAACAAACTTTAGCGCAATAGACGCGATATGTGAACGGCCCCTAAAAGCGAACATTGCGTCTGAAATAAAAGGCAAAAACGGTTATTTATTTGGTTTTACTCTGTGTTACATGAAAATTAAAATATGTCATGTCATACTCATAATACCTATGTTTTAAGAGTTTACATATGTAATTGTTGCATTAGGCTATGAATTGGGCTAATAAAAATGTATTGATAACTATTTCATGTCTTTTCATTTACAGTCGCATGAACCACGAGTAGCCTAGTCGAGTAACTCGAATATTGTTTTGATAAGAAATCGACTAGCAGAAATCAGTAGTCGTGCAACCCCTACTGTTCATTGACATCTCCTGTTCATCGCCACATGAACAATGGTCCATACCATTGTCCACTTTTTCAAGGGGACTTGGGTTCAGTCTCTCTTAACAGGCTTAACTGTATTAAATAAATTTTGAAGGGGACCTATTATGATTGTTTTAACCTTTCCTTTAGTGTGTAATATAGCTGTTTGTACATATAAACAATCTGCAAAGTACAAAGTCTACGCCAAAGGGAGTGAATCTCAAATCCAGCAGAAACCCCCTGCAACACCTTGTTTGTATAATCTTACCATTATTTCCATTATGTAGCGACATCTCCATTAACATTTGGTTAAGGTAAGGCATAGAGAGCCTAAGTCCCTCCCCTTCCGGTCGACCACCATGGGACCTTATTTCGGAAAAATATTGTATGGTAGTCAATGGCGAGAGACAACAAATATTTTGATCTCGTTTGAATTGTGCCCTGATTTACACATATGATGTTTGTCAATTTAAAAGATACATTTTAAAGTCAAGAAAGTCGCAGCTTGATGTAAAACTGTTGAGGTATAAGACTGTGAAAATACGTAATTACAAAGACTACAAACCCAGAAGGCGCACATGGGACGTCATACCTTTTCTCTCAATGAATGAAGCTAACTTTACTGAAGCTAACGTCTGTCATTTTTTCTATATTCTTACATTATAATCTTAACGTAACGCCGTCATGCCTGAGTGTTTTGAGCCAGACTGCACACATACGAGCAACGGATCTTGTGACGTACATAGTGTGAGACGAGAGGTGTAGTTCATTGAGCGATTTTCACATAAAACTAAACGTTACTCTTCTGTTTTATGACAAACTGCGACTTTCTTGACTTTAATAATTACCTTTTAAATTGACAAACATCATATGTGTAGTTCAGGGCACAGTTCAGACGGAATAAAAAGATAAGTTGTCTCTCGCCATTGACTTCCATACATATTTTTTCCGAAATAAGGTCCCATGAGCCGGAAGCGGAGGGGCGGGACTTAGGCTCTCTATTACATTTGTGCCACACGCTCTAAGCGGAAGACCATTCACAACAGACTTGGCCAACTGACCAATCAGAGCAGACGACGCTTTTCGGAAGGCGGGTTTAAAAGAAACTTAAACTAAAACAGAGCATTCAGACAGAGGGTGAAAACAGGTGCTGCATCAATGTAACTTGTAAGGAAAATGTTTATTTGAACACTAAATCATGTTAACCTATACTAGCAGACCCCCTGAACAAAATTATGAACCTGTAAATGACCATAATAGGGACTTTTTAACAATTCGATGTGAAGATGCATGTTTACATATCAAACATGTAGGCATACAATAAAATAAAATGCGATTTTGTGTCTGATGCCTTGTGCAAGTCCAACATGCTCTCTCACTGCTTTTACTCTAGAAATACAGAGATGCAGTTGTTGTAATAAATCAGGCTTAAAGTCTTTACGGGGCAGATTTCAAAAAGGTAGAGATTATTATTTACCCATAAATCTTTGTTGCTGTGTCAGAGATGGATTTGTTTAAAAGACTCACCAAGCCCATCTGACTCGAACAGACAGGTGTCACCTACGCCCACCTCTCGACACCATGACAGGAAGTTGGCTGTGTTATCCCTGGCGAAAAAGGAACCAGATGCGGCGTTGGCTCGGCAAGGAATCCTGCGACTGGGGATCGACTGAAAGACAGAATTTGCTCAATTTGTTACTCAATGGTGTTGTAGACGGACATTTGCATTTAAATTGTCTTACATGCAAAAGGAATGGCCTTGAAGAGAAGGCTGGCTTAAATCTAAACACCCCAAACATTCTAAGGCCAAAAACATATGAGTGTTGCTAAAACCCGCAAGACTTGCATTCATTTTCAGAACACAAACGAAGCAAGCATATTTGAGCTTTCATGTTTACCATATTTGATGAGCAGCCTATATGTATGTGTGTTGATCAATATATATAAGTGAATAAAAGCCTAAATCAAATCTGTTCATCATTTAAAGCCAGCATGTCTCTTCAGAAGACTTTGATTAAACCGTTCGATTCATATGGATTACTTTTACAATGTCTTTTGGGATTTTTTGAAGCATAGAAGTTTTGGTTGCATTCATTTCCAATGGATGGGCAAAAATGATGAGTGAATTTTTGAATGAATTCTTCATTTGAGTTTGAGTTTTCATTCGAAGCAAAATAAAACAAATGGCTTATGGGTTTGGAATGAAATAAGGGTGAGTAAATGATGACATAAAATTCATTTTGGGATGAACTAACTGCAAGTACGCAAATGCAGCTTGGTCAGCGCACATAGGCCTACTTGCATTTGGTTATGAATTGTGCTGCAACACATTCTGCAATGCAACAAAGCATGTCAATCTATCTTGCATTGCTAGAAGCTAATAACCAATGCAAGTATGCTGGCCAAGCGCTCACAGATGTGTTTGAATACTTGTGTAAAGAATGTGTCTGACCTAACTCATCTAAACATTCAAAAACATAGCTAGTTGCCTTGCTATCTAGAGTAAACATGGCAGCTACATCTGCTGAGGAAGCCATTCTAATTCAAATGAAACTTCTTAAGTGAGTGATTTAAATACCTCACTTCATGTGAAGAGTCAACTTACAATTGTTTCCAATACCAATAGAGTTAGCATGTTGTTGAGCTAACGACTCGCTACTTTAAGAAAAACGTTGGTAACAATGGACAGTTTGTTGGCAAGCAGTTATGGCAAAACAGGCCACAACTGTTTCAGTCATTATCTATGGAAAAAAAAATTCAGTCATTATCTATCATGGAAATCATGGAAAAAGGAGGCGGGAACCGCTGAACATTTCAAACTTTAATCATATAAAAAATTATGAAAAAAAAAAAAAAAGTAAAAACAGCAGTCCCTCACTGACAACTGCCTCACACATAAACAAAACATAAATAGTCCAGGCCTGGTCCTCTCTCGTCCTTCACTGTCGTCGCTCCTTCTTTTATGCTTCCGCTCCTCTGTGAGATATACGAGACCGGTGCGTTGCGCAAGTGTTGCTCATTATCAATCACGCCACCAGCCTCACGCCGTTCTCTCACACCCTCGGCTCCGCTCTGCTTGCCACAATGTACCCATCATAATGTTCAAATCTCAAATGCCCATGTTATTTTTAGACGAGCTCCATCCATCTATTTCCAAACTGCTTGTCCTAAGTAGGGTCTTTTGGTCAAACTATTTCTTCAAAATGCTGAGTAGGCAGCTCACTAATAAGTCTCGAAGCAGAGCTCCAGTCAGCAAACCAGGGATTCTGTTTACATGTTAAGGCAAAACCACTTGCTTTAGGTGTGGGGTAAACAGGTATTTTTTGGTTAAAAGTAATAATTTTACTGGCCATGGATTTAGAAAAGTTTTAGGAACTCCCCCATTTCCCGTCTCTCCCCCTGCATTTCCTTTCTTTCCTTTCTAATTCCCTACAATTTTCCTTTTTTCGCCACAGTCTCTCTTTATGCTTTAGCCGGCAGACGTCACCCACTAACCATGAACAGTTTGTGATCTCTCTTGTTTTTTGTCTGTTCTCTCTCTCACTCTTCCCCCACAGGGGTCCGGATTGCAGGCTTCTATTATCACAAATGCTTTCACAAACACAATCCCCCCTTTCTCTAATCAATAATCAACAAGGATGAGAGTGACAGTGACTGATAAATATGCACAAGGAGATGGTGGAGGTCAAATAACATATGAATGTCAATGGGAGATTTACCCAGTGTATAGTTTCATACAGCACACTAAGAAAGGTTAGATGAGGTCATGCTGGAAGAATGTACTAGTTGCTGGAATGGATTGTTTTCTCTCGCTTTTCCAGAACATTCTCAATCTTCCCCAATGACTAGTTTTTAAAGTATTAGTTCATCTTGTAAAGTAATATTTGAACACTGGAATGACGAGAAGAACTACAACAAAAACAAAACCAGCTGTTATAATCTATAACACCTTTCTAGAAGTGTCCCACGTGTGAGAACGTTGAATTAAGCTAATGCTATAAAAGCTAACATTTAAAACCAAAATAAAACCAAAATTTACCCCGGATCACAACAGATCACAATAAAAATTGTGATCTGTTGGCAATCATTTGGGAATTATGGGATAATGGAATTGTTTCTGAGGGATAGTTCGCCCAAACATGAAAATTCTGTCATCATTTACTCACCCTTAAGTTGTTCCAAAGCTGTATGAATTTCTTTGTTATGTGGAAATGATAGGTGAAATGATAAGTGTATGTAAGAAAAATACGTGAACCAGTGGCATGCAGTGTTTTAAAATGAGGAGGCAAAGTCCTCATATTTTTTTTTTTTTTTATCAAATGTAAATGTATTCATTCAATTATATTTTGTATTTTTACACTATGCAATTAATGTTCTATTTATTAAAACATAAATCCCATCAAGTTAGTGTTTTTACGCTTTTTTTTTTACATTTATTCCAAAATAACTAACGGCAGTAACAATTTAAGCAATATATTTTATTTGTGAACTGATGTTCAGCTGTTCTTTTCTAGTCAACTTATTTTCATCAGTTATCAAGCTCAGTAAACATTGGTCACATGAAGATGTACCTTTATTTTACCACGCTGATTGCTCACATAAAGAAAACATAGTCATCATGTTTTCAAGCCATTTCAAGTTTGAATTTGATGTGACAAAGCGGTGATAAGAGGCTGATTTGTTCTATTTAATTAGTCCACCATTAGCGCCATTATTTTCTTCATCCAGACCGATTCGTGAACACACATGAAAACAAGAGGCGGGATTTATCACATGAACCAATCATAACGAAATATAACCCATTATATCCTAGATATGTCACCATAGATAATCATAGAGTGAGGGAAGCATTGCCTCCTCTCACGTGACTTTCCCCCATTCATTCTCACCACACGATTTGGAGGGTCTGTTAAAAGTCAATGGGCAAGCCTCCTACTGTAACTTTACCTTTTTCGTCACGCCCCCCTTTAAAACCTTTAAAAAAATCTGGCCCCACACTTTGAGAACCACTGCTTTAGAAAATGAGTGATTCATACACTTTTTAGGGCCAGATTTACTAAACAGGACAAATTAGCATGAGATTGCAATTTCAAAAAGTTCTGCACGTGATCTACTGACGACACACAAATTAAAGAACACAGACGCAGCCGGATCATTTCCATAATGAACAACACAATCTAGTATCTGGTTTAAGACGTGCTTTTTTTGGCAAGTAAATAATGGCGCAAATACCAGTAAATTGACTAGTGCAAACCTTAGTAAATCACCTTGCATGATTCATTTAAATATTCTCCTCGCATAAGTTTTGTGTCTTAAAGAGAAACTCCTACAAATGCATATGCAATAAGGTCGGCCGCAAAAATAACCCTGTCCACGACTTTACAGCGCTAATTTTTCACTGCGTGTCTTTTGTAAATCCTGACAGTAGTTTGTTAACACCAAAAGAGGGTTTGAGCTGGGGGTTGAGGGATTTTCTCTTCCAATTTCTTTGAGGATACACTGCCTCCCTTGCCTCCATGGAGGACACGCCCCTGGCGTAGCGGTTATGAACCATGACATAAAGCATGACATAAGTGCAGTTTCTTCCCCCGCTAGTTTTACTACATGCTTCAGAGAACACTTATGTGACGCTTCACAATGTGCTTATGTTTAAAAAGTTTAATATATTGGTACATTTCTTACACACACCTATTGTTTTGCTTCAGAAGACATTTACACACAAACAAACTCTTTCTTTCACTCTATTTCTCTTTTAGAGGGTAGTGGATGTGTTTGATATTGTGTCTCTGTAGCCTCTGGACTGTGTAATCAATGAACTGCTGTTTACTCTCACTCTTTCTATCCCTGAGGAGTCACTTCCTCAAATATTCCTCACATCCGTGCTGTTTTCACACATACATGTATAGCGATCTGCCAACCCAGCATGCAGCAGGGCTCTGACACCTTTACACACATTTAAAAACATTGGCAGAATTTGGCACCCTTTATTATCTCACTTATATTCATCTTAACATAAATCATATTAACTTAAAATAGCCTGATTTACATAACTAAAAATAGTAATAACAGTAATGTTTAACCTGCTATTTATTTAGCTATTTTTGATTGGTGTTTTGAATGGATCTGCACTGAAACTATATGATTGTAAAGTATTGACTGAAATGAAAGAGTCTTGAAATTCAATCTTGTTCTTATGAGACCAACTGATTATGTTTCCCAGAAGCAAAGTCTGTGACAGGAATCTGAAACGTGAACATGAAACAATATGTAGCCATCCATGTTATATGTTTGGCCATCCATGTTATTTGGAGAAATGTATTGCTGTTAACCCCCTGAGGTCGGCTATCGCGCCGGCGCGATAGGCTCGTTTTTTTCCTTATCAGTGCAAAATAAAAATAAATAAAAAATATTAATTTTTATCTTATATGCTTGTGTTATACATCAATCGATCCTGTTTAGTGTGTATTTTTTTTTTGTGTATACTCATAATAAAAACAAAGTGTTGTGCTTTTCGCCAAATAAAGAAAAATAAACATGATGCGAGTTCTGCCTACTCTCCGTCAATGAAGTCAATTCTGAAACGCGTCCGAAAATGAACTGTAACTCAGCGAATACTCAGTCAAACAGGCATACAGACACACAGGCATGAAGCTTGAATTCTTTTCTTTTAAATGAAGTATTTTTTATAAAAAACAAATATTCACAGTTTATGTAATATGTATGTAAAGCGAGAGATGTCAGTCGTTCTCATCTCAGCTAATTAAGTTTTAATGTGACTCCGCCCACGGAGACCGCGGATCCATACAAACCTGTGAAACGCCCACATCAGCTGGATAAGGCCGGTGACACACTGGATGCGTGGCGTAACCCCTCATTTACACCGCACACGTCTGCGGCGCATTACGGCTGCGACACGGCTACCGGAGCTGATCGCGCCCATTCTCAATGCTTGTGTTTACACCGGCCGCGACGCGCCGCGTTTCAGAAGCTTCCCAGAAGCGGCTCTCCGCGCCGCTTCGCTAAATATGTGAGTTGGCACCGCGTGGAGGACGGAATAAAACCTTGTCACAGACGTAATGCACCGCACACGTGTGCAGTGTAAAGCGTCTCAGCTGCGTGGCGTGTCCGTTTTTATTTCGGCTCCCATGTTAACAGTTTAGTGCTTGCACACTGCCTGCGTGAGACGCACGAGCACGAGGCACGAGCCGCGCGGAAAACGCGTGCATGCTAGAAATAGAACCGACGCCTATTTTTCACGCGACACGCAAGCGTCTTGGAAGCGTTTCCATGCAAAATTGAATAGGAAAATCTGTTTATATGTCATTTTGACACGAATACATATTAATAAATGTCATTTTGATGTTTAAAAGTGTCTAGGTTTTGACCTAAATGCAAATATAAATGTAATTTTACAAAATATTAACGATTTTCAAATACTGCTGTATTGAATGAACAGCTTTTAGCAAACTCTATTGCTATACTGAGATGAGGAATATATACTGTAGCCTATGTGTTTTGTCAAAAATAAAGTCATCAAATGAATCCTTTACTTTGAAATACGTATGATAAAATGTATACTTTAGTTTTGAAAGACGTTGACTAGTTTTGAATAGATTATAAAGTTTTTACTGTACAATAGAGAATTAACTGCACAATTACTAGACATGTTTACCTTGGATATTATACAATTTGCAAGCACAATTTGTGGAAAAATAAAAAAAATTGCGATGCTTCCAACTGTGAACCAATTTGGTAGTGTATATATATATACAGTATATGTGTATGTGTATGCATATATATATATATATATGTGTGTGTATATATATAAAAAGCCTCTAAATGCCATCTGAAATTTTCTTCTAGAATGATCGTTTTTATGAAGCTTGTATATTTAAGTTAGCTATAGGTGACACACCTGAATGAATGGCTCATTAAGTATGCAGGGGCATTGTCTCATCAGGTGTGAACTACTAAATATGCATGATGCTGTTGGAGCGTTTACGCCCCATCCACATATTGGCTTTCCAAACTAAAAGTGTTTCACAAAACTTAAATCAATGTATCGTTTTATGTGAATGATTAGGCAGGATGATTTTCACATCATTTTGAAGAAAAAACTCCATTAGTCAAAAGTCTTATTGACACATATTTAGTATGTGTTTTGTGGCCTTATTTCAGAAACTTTCATTTTTAGTTTTTTCAATAACCATGCACATTATTCTCTCAAAAATGAAAACATGTACATACATGTGGCTCACATATTATGGTAGTCCTGTTTGTGCTATATAGAGTGAATTTACACCTTTGCCATTAATATGTTTATAAGCAACTGAAAAAAGCACAAATGTCAGGGCATGTCAGAACATCTCAAGGACCCCAAAAACACCCCAGACCCCAGAGGGTTAAAGATGTTTACTAACGTATATGTGCAGTTATTTTCAATGGATGGTTTTGTATTTCTGATATTATTTCATGTGTTGTAAATTCCATGTGGTGGGGTATATTTGTATGTATGTTGTATTGTTCAAGGTTTATTTGTGTATTTTGGGATTTTATTTATTGTATTTTGGATATATCTTACATCTATCTTTATCTGTCCTATGTTGCAGTTTATCTTTCCTTCGTTTTGAGTTTGCAACCATGTGTTTGGTGTTGGGTTGACTGCAGCTACAGCTATGTTGTTGTCTGTTGTAATTCGATCCGTAATGCTATTTTGATGTTAATTTGGAATTAACACCATTCTCTTTCCTTGTGACCAGTGGCTAATGTGTATAAAGAGACAGAAGTTGTGACAACAATTTAGCATATTATTGTTTGCATGCTTATTGTGACATACTGCATTCTATTTCACATAGGGCAGGGTGTATGATATCCAGAAAACATCTGTAATACAAGGCCGCAGAAATATGCTTTTATATTTCATGGAGAATATTTGGACAAATGACATGGTCTAATCCATTGTAAAATCATCAAACCTGCTATGTTTGACATTTGTTTTGACAGGCAAAATACATTTATCTGAAAGGTTTGTAACATTTCTTAAGTACATCTTTCAATCACAGGCAGGTTTATATTACAGGTCCTTCGTAAATATGTGGTCTTCTTACCAGTGGTGGACGAAGTACACATGTAGCCTACTTGAGTTAAAGTAAAGATACTCAAGGTAAAATATTACTCAAGTAAAAGTAGAAGTGATGCCTTTAAACATTCACTTGAGTAAAAGTACAAAAGTATTTGCCTTCAAATGTACTTAAGTATCCAAGTACTATGATTTTTTTTATTGCTATAATGTCCTATTATAATTTTTGTCACAAGACTCTTGCTTAACTCAGTCTACGTGAAGACTCTGTCACTCTTGGCACATCAATCTATTAATAAAATGACATTAATTAGTCTATATATATATATATATATATATATATATATATATATATATATATATATATATATATATATATATATATATATATATGTAGGCCTATATGTATATTTGAATTGAATACATTTTTTGTGCGTTTAATTTTGGACGGAAGGGGACTGATCCCATAAGGTATAATACATTTACAGTATTTACTGTACATATTTTTCACGAGCGTCGATGGTCATAATTATAAACATCCTAATGTTATGATACATTCACATAAACCTGCACAATGCCATTGAATATATATATATATATATATATATATATATATATATATATATATATATATATATATATATATATATATATATATATATATATATACACACACTACATTATGGGAGCAGCCAATTTACCTACAAAATTAAACACCAAAACGTATTAATGCAGTGTTTCTGCTACTCCTCAGAAAAAAAATGCTATTATATGCAAGTAATTTTAGTGTCAAGGTAATAAGCAATGTTCATTATGCGTCAGTATTTACTGATAATTGCTGTAATAATAGCTGCTGCTCTTTGCCCCGCTTAATATTATTGGCAACACAAATTTTTTGGAACTATTGAGAGCTACACGAATCACGTGACCGCGCGGAGGCGAGATCACAGTAGGCTTGTTCGACTTGAAACGGCACACTGCACAGACCAATCGGTGAATGACATTAAAATACCGCAAGAGCGATTAGAGAGTAGACGGCTCTGTAGGCTTTTCAATCGCTCTCGATTTCGCTATACACTTTGATGTCATAAACTGATCGGTCTGTGCAGCGCCGGTTCAAGTCGAACAAGCCGTGTGTGTCGCAACCTCTTATACTGTCTATGGTCGCAACTCTCATATTTAACGGCTCTGGTTCGCGCTTAGTAGACACGTTCAAAACAAGGCAAGTTCAAAACAAAGCGCGCACGTTGTAGGCTACTGTGATGGCTCGTTTGACCAGTTAAGTTTTTATCCACTCATAAATAAAAAGGAACGACTGATTTTGAAAATGTAGTAGAGTAAAAAGTAAGATATTTGACTTTGAAATGTAGTGGAGTTAAAGTAAAAGTCTTCCCAAATTTAAATACTTCAGTAAAGTACAGATACGCAAAAAAGCTACTTAGGTACAGTAACGAATTACATTTACTTCGTTACTGTCCACCACTGCTTCTTACCTAACTCTCCTCTATTTAAACACCTCTTTGTTGTGGGCAATATTCAGTGCATACAAAACTATGTAGGTATTTACATCATGATTGCTTTGATATGCCAATTGAGAAAACTACAGGCCATGAGTTCTACTGTGTAGTTCTTGTGCTGTTATCCTTCAGGGACTCTATTAGCAGAACTGGAGCGAGTCATAACTAACAGAAAGCCCCATTCTGAGTATCTGTAAGAGGTGGGTTTTGGCCAAGACAAGCAGAAATATTTTCTTAATTTACCATCGAAAAAATCTCCTGATCTTAATGGTTTTCCCATCTGGAGGAGTTTTTGAACACTTAACAAGTCACGGCTTTCATTAGACTGCTCTGTTAAAATGAAAAAGCTCAGTGATTTTCCAAAGTTCATCGTCCCACAATGCCGAAGTTTGGCAGGAAAATGCAAGCGGCCCTAAATCCAGACAAAAGTCTTTGTGTGAGAGAGAAACTAAAAATGCATTAAATACAAGCACCTGAACCCGATAAATGGCAGTATTTAAAATGCTAAGTTACATGCTAAGGACATACACTACATGCAACATTGCTAGAGTAAATGCAGAAAACAATGAAATAATGAAATCAAAGTGCTAATGTTCTAATGCATGTATGTAGTTGAGGACATTAAATTTAATATTCAACAATAATTATTTGTTTTGTAATAATTATTTAACTATATATATTATTAGCGGCTATATATATATATATAAATGAACTAAATTAATAACTTTTTTACAACAAAAATTAAATATCACTAAACTTACTTAAGCTGGACTGTTATGCTATTTTCTTCTGGAAACAAACTTTGTTGCTTTATTTTCCTGTTATCGCTGTAAAGCTGCTTTGAAATGTATTATAAAATTACAATCTGTATTGTAAAAAAACACTATATAAATAAATGTGACTTGACTTGACTACTGTTCAATTCACAATCACACAACAGATGACTGGGAATTATCCTTCAACCGCAATTGAGTTGATTATATGGAAACTACAGCAAAAAATAGTTTGAGAAAAAGGGTCTAATAATTTAAGAGACCGAGCAGTTTCCAAAGTATTGATGGGTCAGGATCAATGTTTCCTCTGAGCTGCACACATGTATGGCCACACAGTTCTGATGTTGCAGAATAATAAACCTGTACAGAATACATAAAATGAAGGCAAATGCAAAATATGTGGGAAAAGCTATTTGATTGTATTCTAGTGAACGATAAATAATCCCGTTTGGGTCAACCACTACAGCTATTTTCGCAATACAATTAGAACCAGTGAATGTGGTTTACAGGTTTCATAGAAAAAGAATGATGAGTTGCTGTGTGGAATACGTCCAAGTTATGCTGCGTCATAACATTGACGCAATGGGAACACCCCTTGCATGACCGGTGTGTGAAGCATGTGTGGAAACCAACATTCTGATCTGAAAAATGAAGCCTACCCGGAAGTGCGAAAAACTGCAATACATCGAAAATCCGCTAGGGCGAGGTCCCAAAAGGGAGCAAATGTCCATAGCCCCCATGTTAAAATGTCCGTTTTCACAGCATAAATTCATGTTTTTACAGGTTGGTCCCATGGACTTTTATTGTATTTTCCGATAGGTTCCGAGTGCCTGACAACCATGAGGGCTGTGAATTTTTTTCTAACTCGTTAGTTTAGATCGTATTTAGATATAAAATGTATGACAATAAGGGCGTGGTTAACTTTGATTGACAGCTTGATTGACAGCTGACAAGGCAGTGCCACGGAGAATGACAACATAAGAAGCGCCATTTTTTAATACAGTTGACATATAATACTACTGTTTCTGTATCATGAAATTTAGTTTTAAGAGTTTTTCTGGCGAGAATGTAGTTGTTTAAAGCTCAGATCTGTGGTTTATTTATAAAGATTTATGAAAATTGTATCCAGTTGTGAGATCCAGCGACGACCGGGCGCTCGGAGTTCATGTACCCCGCCTGGAACAGCCTTTCCTCGGCTAGTCGTTCTGAGGTTTGCCGCTGACTCTGGCGTCTCTGTAGTGGTTAAACATGAGATATAATTCGTCTTGTGTATATCTAACGGGCGATTTTTGGTCTCGTAAATCTATAATTTGTTCCCTGGCCAATCGTTTTGGCTGAGGGGAAGTTTCATAACTGTATAAGCTATTTAACTTTACCGTTGTATGGTTAGACTAGATCGAGCGCTGACTTTGTATGTTTGACTGAATTGTTTGCTTTATTTGTATAGCTTCTTGTAACTTTACCTTTTACTTATACTTTTATAATAGCATATAATTATAAAACTGAAATTTAACAAAAAGAGACTGGGTTGAGTTTTGTCATTTTAAATTTTAATACAACAAATATGATCTGTAATGTTGTTTACTGCAACATCTGTTGTTTAGTACAAATGCACATATTGCCTGGACCATATTAAAATGTTTAATATTTTTATATTATAAAACGAAAAGAGGCAGGTTTGTGTTTTATATTTTGTTTTGTTTTATAAATAGGCAAACGTTATGTGCAGTGAATATAATCAATACGCGTTGCCTGAACCACATTTGTGTGGCTATAATGTTTAAGATTTCTTTAAATGAAAACGAAAAGAGTTAGTATGGTGTTTTATAACATATTTCGTTGCCTAAAATATACACAGAGATAACCGGAGTAGCAGAGCGAGCTGAGTGACGCGCGCTGCGTCAGAAGGTGGGCGGGGTTAGGATTTTCCAAGATGGCGCCGCCCATACCCCCCATAAACGGCTTCAAACCCGTTCTTCAGAAAGTCTATGGGTTGACGTCACAGACGCTTTGTCCATATTTTTTACAGTCTATGGTGAAAATACGCCAATTGATTGGCAGATCAGATGGGAATTCAACGCAGTGCCATAACGTTGACACCATGGGAACATTAAGTGAACAAGTGCCTGCCTCACAAAGCTGTGAAGATATGCACAATCATAGTGAGCTAGCACCGATAACTCAAAGGACTTACACCAGAAACATTAAAAGTCAAAGTTCGTTCAGACACATCATCAAGACATGAACGCCCTTAATTCCCATAAGGAATATGCTATCGCAACTCTACAAATCCTCAATCCGTTACTACCTCTTAAGCAATAGGAATGGCCTTAGCGAAGAGAGCATGCAAGGTAACTTCTCAGCAGGTTGATTTTCAAATTTAAAGTACTGGAGTAAAAGTACAGATGAGAGAATGAATCACAGTCTACTTCAACCTTCATTACGCCTTTTGAAGAAGGGCATTATTAACAGCAACTATACCCAGGGGGGAATGTAGCCCTACTTTAACACCCAATGATGATTGGGGAAGGCCAAGCTCTGTACCCTTAGCCTCATTGACTAATGATTGCCTATTCCCACAGCTCTAGCAAGGAGGAAAGACAATGAGCTGCCACAGCGCGATGCCACCTTTATACTCTGTCTTCATACTCCACACGAACCTTTAGGAAACGTGTTAGATAGTTCCACTATGACCACACTATAACCTCCAAGTCCAAACTGGAGGAGCGACAGATGAGAAGTAGGGGTATTTGCTCAGTCTTACTAATCTGTACAAGCCTCCGGTATATAAACAGGTATATAAACGCTTCCCTCATTATCACCTCCAGGTCCAAAATGGAGGGGCGACTGATGAGGCAGTGGTTGTATTGGCCAGACTCTCACACTTGATATCACTGTCTAGCTCTGGGGAGAGGAGGCCTAAGTATGAAGATCCACTAAAACGAGAAGAGGCCTGTCTACGCTCTACCATAAAGACACCATAAAGTTACCAAGGAGGCCCACAGAGAACCATTCACACTTTATGTCACTGTCTAGACGGAGCTCTGGGGAGCGGAGGCCTCAGGATGATGACCCTCTTGAGCGAGAGGAGGCCCATCTACTGTATGCTCTACCCCAAATCCACACTGGAGGAGTGATAACTGATGAAGTGGGACGCAAGAAACAGAATAGCCAATTTTTTCAGCTATGTCTGGCAACCCTTCCTATGCGAATATAAAAGGAGCATACACTTCTATATCCGTATGTATAAAGGAGAAATGGCATGTGAGGAAGTGGGATATGAGAAGTGGAATAGCCTATCTTTCTTCACCGATGCCAACCAGTGCACAACTATAAACACAGGAAAAGCATTTTACTACTATTTCCAAATTCGCAACAGGGGGGAGACAATGGCTGATAAAGTGTGATGCGAGAGGCAGAATAGCCTATCTTCTTTTAGCTATGTCTAACCAATCCTTCATATGCAAATATGAAAGGAGCATACACTCATATCTTAATATTTATTGAAGCAGAAAACAGCATATACAGTGGGGAGAACAAGTATTTGATACACTGCCGATTTTGCAGGTGTTCCTTACAAAGCATGTAGAGGTCTATCATTTTTATCATAGGTACACTTCAACTGTGAGTGACGGAATCTAAAGCAAAAATCCAGAAAATCACATTGTATGATTTTTAAATAATTAATTTGCATTTTATTGCATGACATAAGTATTTGATCACCTACCAACAAGTAAGAATTCCGGCTCTCACAGACCTGTTAGTTTTTCTTTAATAAGCCCTCCTGTTCTCCACTCATTACCTGTATTAACTGCACCTGTTTGAACTCGTTACCTGTATAAAAGACACCTGTCCACACACTCAATCAAACAGACTCCAACCTCTCCACAATGGTCAAGACCAGAGAGCTGTGTAAGGACATCAGGGATAAATTGTAGACCTGCACAAGGCTGGGATGGGCTACAGGACGATAGGCAAGCAGCTTGGTGAGAAGGCAACAACTGTTGGCGCAATTATTAGAAAATGGAAGAAGTTCAAGATGATGGTCAATCTCCCTCGGTCTGGGGCACCATGCAAGATCTCACCTCGTGGGGCATCAATGATCATGAGGAAGGTGAGGGATCAGCCCAGAACTACACGGCAGAACCTGGTCAATGACCTGAAGAGAACTGGGACCACAGTCTCAAAGAAAACCATTAGTAACACACTACGCCGTCATGGATTAAAATCCTGCAGCGCACGCAAGGTCCCCCTGCTCAAGCCAGTGCATGTCCAGCGCCCATGTGCTTTTCTGCAAAGGGGACAGGACGACGGCACCGTACTGAGGGGAGGATGGATGGGGCCATGTATCGCGAGATCTTGATGAAAGTCCGTATTGCCCAGCGACAGCCCCGAAACCTGAAGGATCTGGAGAAGGTCTGTATGGAGGAGTGGGCCAAAATCCCTGCTGCAGTGTGTGCAAACCTGTCCAATAACTATAGGAAACGTATGATCTCTGTAATTGCAAACAAAGGTTTCTATACCAAATATTAAGTTCTGCTTTTATGATGCATCAAATACTTATGTCATGCAATAAAATGCAAATTAATTACTTAAAAATCATACAATGTGATTTTCTGGATTTTTGTTTTAGATTCCGTCACTCACAGTTGAAGAGTACCTATGATAAAAATTACAGACTTCTACATGCTTTGTAAGTGGAAAAACCTGCAAAATCGGCAGTGTATCAAATACTTGTTCTCCCCACTGTATGTTACCTCCATATCTGCTACATATTACTCCTTCAACCATCACAGACCCCAGAGAGGGATATATTTCCTTAAAAGCTGCTAGCTGAGACCACACCTCTGTGAACTTTTCTATGACAATCTCACAGGCAGTCAAGAGTGCAAGATGAGAGAAATCAAGGAGAAAGATTGCAATTCTCCTTGTCACAGATCTCCGTGGCCACCATAGCAGTTTTACACTGAATGGCTGTGAGCTACGCTCCATGGAGGGCTAACCTGGGGTTATGCAGCAACTCTCCATGGAGGGGCAGGAATGAACATCATACTCCAGCAGCTTTGATCAAACAAATGCCTCTGCAACGCAGTCCCCAAAACACGAGGTGCAGACGCTCAATTCTGATCCTTCAAGAAAAGAATCAAGCAAGAGCAAAGCTTCCCCACCACGATTCATCACAGTGCATGCATATACAGCTCCCTCAAGAGCTGACAGCATTCACTCTGATCTCAAGCTTACATTGACAGGAAATATCTTCACATGCACACACTTAGACGAGCGGATCCTGAAGACAAAAAGGCTGATGAAGTCTAAAGAAGGCACCATTTTATACTCACAGGCACTTCTTGTGACATCATAGGGCTGCCATCTGCCAATCAATTGGCATATTTTCACACAGGCTTCAAACACCGGTCATGCTATGGGTGTTCCCATAGCCTCAAAGTTCCTTAGAAAGGGAACTTCAATGGTTGCGGTGCAAAAGAGCTCAATAGGAGAGACAATGCCAACACTAAGAAATGACAAAAAAAATCTCATCATGAAGAGTGGCTCCAACCACAGGTGTAGCTGTCAGGGTCCTGTCACTTTAGTTGATCTTAATTCTTAGTTTGGAAAAATGGCACAGTTAACACTGAAAACAATATTTTCTTAGGTCACCTAAAATGTGCTTCATATTTAGTAACTTTTGAATGAACTGTATGTTCCCTTCCGAGGGAACATCAGTGCTGCGTCTTTGCGTTGATGTTATGGGAACGTCTTCAGCATGCATCGGTGTCTGAATCACATGTAAACGCGCCAATACTATTGGTCATAGACTGAGTCAGGAGATATTAAGTAATAGATGACTACATCCATAAAATGGTGCCTGAAAATGATGTCACCAGCATATTTGTCTTAAGAAGCCACATGTCTGTCAATCGTTTGTCTAAATCTCTGTTGTGTGTTTTAGAACAGGAGTTTGGACTAAATCATGAATGAGTTAAGAAGATGTGTTCCACCATGCCCACGCTTTGTTTCTGGGGATGACGTTGTGCTGTTTGTTTGGGAGTAGAGCACACTAGGTCAGCCCTTGAGGGGGCTGACTGTCCTCACTATGAGAGATTTACATGAGGAAGCTCCGCTCCCACCTCGCTCTCTTAATAATGATGGGAGCTTGGCTTCTGCAACCCGTGGTTTGGGTCCTGCGTCTACTAAGGCAGTGAGGCGAAATCATTGGGGTCGCAGGTGGAGCTGTTGGATGGGCCTGAGAAAGGCAATGACTTTTCTCTTGCTCTTTCCACGGACTCCCGTTTCAGATTTGGAAGCCCGCTCTCTGATTTGTTTCTGGTCTGGATGAGGACCTGCCTTCCATTTAGTCTTCCTCAAGGAATTGGATGTTGAGGAAGGTTTTGAATTGGGTGCAGCTGTCGAGCAGCCCTCATATTCTAAATCTTACAAGGAGTTGCTTGAGGTAGTAACTCGAGCGGTGGCTAAATTGAACATCAATTGGCCCAATCAGAGGAGGGAAGCGCCTCATAATAAATTAGATGAGTGCTTCCTTACGAGTAGTCGGGCCCAGCCACCGAAAATGCACCTTTTTTTCTTTCTCGACCTCTAAAGTGATTGTGAGGGTCATGGAAATCTCCATATTCTGCCCATGTTCAAAGCCCAGCGAAGTCAGATTATTCAGCTATTGCGGGGCTAGACCACAATAACCAAACCACGAGTTGAGATGCTTGCAGGCTATCTCTCACCCGCTTCAGCATCATCGTTGAAAAAGCGTATTTGAGGGAGAGAGAGGAGTATCTCGATATCATAGCCCTTCTCTTTCTTGATGACTTTCGGAAACCTTTCCGCCAACCCCATCACCTCCAGTTTTTGGTGGGGCGGCGGTTTCCGACGGGGTTTCCACCCCATCTCCACTCAGTCAGCTCAGTTATTTTCTGCCAGCAAGCTGTAGAGGTTGCCACAGTTCTTCTGGATTCTCAGTTATTTTCTGTTTCTTCATGTAATCACTTGTAGACTTGATGAAAGTGAGACCAGATTTCCATGTGGAGCATACTGGCTGTTGCCAGACTCCTTGTGCATACAAAAATCTCACTGGATTATTACAATTGATGGCAAAATGAATGTTTAGAAATATAACTGGGTTTTTTTTGTTGTTGTTTTTTGGTGAAAATAGTAATGTGCCTAAGACATTTGCAAAGTATTAACCTGGTTCTCTGAGATCGTAACGAATGGGAGTTCCCATACTTTAAGTACACCTGTGCGGCTTCTTCAGACAAATGAACCAGGTGATGTTGTTTGACGGTGCCATTTTATGGACGTATTCGCGTACTATGTAACGTCATCTGACTTTTTCCTTGGCCAATAGTATTGGTGTGTGTTTACATGTGATTCAGACACCGGCGCACACTGAAGAAGTTACCATAGTCAAGTCAAGTCATCTTCATTTATATAGCGCTTTTAACAATGTAGACTGTTTCAAAGCAGCTTCACAGAGATAAACGTATAATTTATGGTAACAGAGATTGTTTTGGCTTTATAGAGGTTCTTTAGTAAAGTTATATTCCAGCTAAGGTTAGTTATGATTGATTCGCTTCCGTCGCAACAATCATTTGTTATTAAATTAGGGGCCGCTAAGACGACACAATTCTCTCTACATAAACGCGAACCTGTGAGAAACGCTGATGGCGTTCACATGCGCATTAAGAATTGGTTCTATAGTTATGTGCGTTTGAATATATGTACGCAGGTTTGTAATTCCCTACAAACCAAGCCTAAACAAAGTACTGGTGTTTCCTTATAATTTTTGATACAGAATTTTATTTTATTTTATCAATTCGGGGTAGATACGCGAACGCAAAGCGTCAACGCAATGACACAGCGTCTTGTTCCTAAACACAATGGGTCTCATTCACTAATAATTGTGTGGATTATTTTGTATTTGTACGCACAGGAGAACTTCTCATGAAAAATCTCCACATAATTCACAACACGTTCGTACGCACATGAATTTGTTCTTAACATCGTTCTGATGTTAGTGAATTTGGAGTATTCTAAATGATCGGCCGCTTGCACGAGGTTAGTCATTTGCATAAAACACACCCAAATCATCTCCATATAAGGGCTTTCCGCACACGTTTTCCTCACAGCCTTTCGTCACTCGTCAAACTTGCCAAGTGTGCCATTCTCACCAGTTAAAACACAATAAACACCTTTTATACGGCCCCAGATTACAGACCTCTCATTAGCCAGCTGTATACGTGTATATCAGTGTTATTCAGATACACCTTGCAGCTGAAGCTATAATGCATTTTATCTTACTCTTTAACTGCAGCCTATATGATGAAATATATTTAAGATTAAATTAAATTGTATTATTTAATGATTTTATTATATAATTTTATATATGGATTATATAATACAATTAATGCAACATGCTTCAAAACAATTATAGTCGTGTTAGGATGAAATATAACTTCTTAACACGATTATATGGCCTTACAGAGTAAGTGCTTTTTGCATATAAATAATAATAAATTAGTACCTTTTCTGGTGAACTTACATCGGATTCATTTTGCCTGAACTTCTCCTGCAGAGTCTCAGCCAGCTGACACAACAGGAAACCGTTATCTAACCTGTCCATGAAGCTCTCGGCTGTGATTTCCACACCTGATGCAAAATATGAAAGAAGGAGATTAATATTTCACAAAAAAAAAACTTTGATTTGGTTGTTCTTCATTGTACTTGGGTTATCTTTATAAACTAATTTTTCTAAGTAACATTTCAAACATTATTGATATCATATTGGATTGTTAATATCATTCTGGAAATACTCATATCATTATAATTATCATTACTCGTTATGTCATACTCATTGTTACATTATTATTGTAATGAGTACGATGACATGTATATAGGTATTCCTATTGAAAAATAAAATATATTATCAAAATCTAAGCTTACAGAATATATGTACATTTCTTTGTATTTCATCTAATCTTAATTCTCGCTTAAACTCAAATTTAAACTAAAAATCTGCACCAAACTCAAATTAAAATTCAGGGATTTTGAAGGCATTCTCAGATCATACTCTAAATGACGCAAAACCGTCCCAACTCCAGACATCTGTTGCAGCTATGATTCACAAATAAACAAATTTCTGTCCCAAAAACAGACAAGTGTTTTGGAAGGAAACAGCTGATTTATTTTCCAATAGTAATCCAGATGAAACAAACACAGAGACACAGACTCAATTCTACAGAGATCAACATGTGGCGGCTGCATTTTACTGACTTCCAGACTATCATTCTTTCTACATGATGTCACTGTGAAACAGGAGGTGGTAGCAGGGGGTTGGAGTTTCTGTGGAAAGAGCATATTTTCTCATCTACTCCATGTTTTTTTTTTTTTTCATAAAGAGTCAGTGGTCGAGGGGGTTTAGATGTTTTAATGAGTTCCAAATGTGGTAATTGAGCCCATGCAGTGGAGAGGAGAGACGGATGGCTTGTGAAATTCTTTCTGAATGTTCTTCCTTTATTTCATCTCAGACAATATCTTACACTCGCTCCATCTCCAAAGAAGTCAAGTCACCTTTATTTATATAGCGCTTTTTACAATACAGATTGTTTCAAACCAGCTTTCCATAGATGAAAGGAAAATAATGCTACAAAGTTTGTTTCTAGAAGACAATAGCGTCACAGTCCAGTTTAAGTAAGTTCAGTGATGTAAAAAAAGTTATTAATTTAGTTCATTTATATATATAGCCGCTCTGGACAAAACAGTGATGTCGCTCAGTTCAGTTCTCATATAATAGTGTCAATGCAGACAGATCAATAATATTGTTGAATATCAGAACCAAAATATACACCACCTATCCCGATATTTATGAATCCAATATCAAAAAGATAGGTGAGAACTGATTGAACAGATTACTTTGAAATTACTCAGTCTCATGGCAGTGAAGGGATAATGGCATGTAATTATTAGTTTAATATGTTCCTTGAGGTTCACTTATAATGTTATGCACACAAAAAAGTCATATATTCGCAAAATAATAATAATTATTATTAACCCTCATTCCTGAAATGTTCAATTTTAAGGTTTGTCAATGTTTGCAATGCGGGACAGCATTAAAAATAAACCATTTACTTGTTCCTGATGCTGAGGACCTTCTGAAGGCTGTACAGAGACACAAACATGCTGTTTAAACCGGATGCGTCAGAGCAAACTTTCTTTTTATCTTCCATTTGTCCTGTTGTCGGGAGTAGCTCAAGCGCATGGAGTGTCAGTCAAGTCAAGTCACGTTTATTTTATTGCGCTTTATACAATACAGATTGTTTCTAAGCAGCTTTACAGTGATCAACAGGAAAATAATGATTCAATGATACAAACCGAGTTTAATTTGGCTGTAAAGCAGCTCTAAAAAGAAGCAGTCAGCTCAGTGTTGATTCAGTTCCATTGTAAAGATCATCAATTATTAAATTAGTTCAATTCGGCTCTAAAGCAGCTTTGCAGAAAACAGTGATGTCATTGTCCAGTTCATATCGAATAGTGAGTGCCGTCAGATCAATACTGTTGTTAGAAATTCAATGCACATCTGTATCCAGTATATATAGAATCAGTGATTATAATGTGTTCTATCTGCTTTTAACATGACACAACATGTGGTTGTGGTGCAGTGATGTAAAAGTATTCATTGATGTCTTGCTCTTGTCTTGACACAAACGGTCTCTGTCTCACTCCTCGCTGCATACTTAAAAGATACTGTTATCTCCATGTAAACTACAAAAAAAGTGAATCTGTGAAAACGGTGAAGGCATGCACATGGTTATTACAGTACGTGTTTTAGGCATGTGCATATGGCACAGTGCTCTGTAAAATTATTTGCATGTGCACAGATGCGTAGTGTTTGTTTACAAAGTGACAACTACTGGCCTGGCATGCATAATACAGCATCTTAGTCACAGGTATGGTTAGGGAAAAGAGGCCAACTTGGCATGCCAATTTTGCAAATGGAGCTTGAGGTAAGTAGTTTTAAATTTTAGCACCATGTCACATTGATCAATTCGCCATTTCACGTTGCATTTTTACTGGCTAGTCAGTAGACGTAGGTCGTAGCAGCAAACACACTGTGAGATGATCATGATAAATTTCTGATACTGTCAGAAAATGATCTCAGGCTATCTTTGGTCACAAGGCCATGACAAAAGCCATCTTTGAACCTCTCTCACTGTACGACCACCATTTGTTTTCTCCTGTGTGTTTTTTCAAGGAAGACAAGTGAATGAGTTTTCTCTGTGCAAAACTGTCACAATGGTAGCATGGCTAGTGTAGTGTGAATGGATATTTTCTTTCTAGGCAAAGTCATTTAAGTAATCTACTGTTTGTCAAGATTATGTTTTAACAATGGCATTATAAATTGCACATTTAGCTCAAAACACCACAAATAAAAAGTGCAATAATTACTAAAAATGCAAATGGGTAAAACAAAACAATATATATATATATGGTTCCTGGAAAGACCAGTAAAAGGTCAAACTGTGTTCCTGTAGCACAGATCAGTTTCAGAGATCTGAAGATTTATTTTGTCTAAAGAAATAACACAGAGACAGGCGTAAGCCACTAAAGAGTGTGGAAGATCTGGATAGGGACCTAGTGGTTGGTGTGTGGTTGTATATGAAGCCCCTGTGCGGCCCACTGCGGCTCCTGGCTTCCTTTTGCTCCAGGCAGACCAAAGACAAAGCCCTGGTTTCAGCTGGCTGTTCACAGCCCGAGAGCTGCCAGAAATTCCACAGACATCCCCCTCCATCCATCCACACACACACACACACACACACAGAACAGACGCCAGGACCATGACACACTACCATTCTTTTCGGTTCAGAATTTGTCTCCTGGTTCAAATGGTGAGTGGTATTTCAGAATCTAATTAACGATGGGAAATGTTAGAAAAGGAAACACAAACACATGCAATCAAAACATTCATAAAATGTGACACATGTTAAGGACAGCATAATTGTTAATGACTTAAACTAATAGATAGCAGCTTAAAAAAATAAATAAAAAGATAAGAAAGATACACAGAGTGTAGCTGGACATGCCCTGAGCAACCTAAGCAAATAATGAGACATGAATTTAAACCTTTCCTCTCCATCTTGCAGAATACTGTACACCAGCAGAACGGAGGAGGACTTAGGACATAGCCTTAATGCACACACATATATTAGTAGCGCCCAGGCTCACTGGAAATATGTGACAGCAGCTCCATTTTGTATGGCGGATTTTAGACATAGCAAACTTGCTCAGTCGCTCACCTAATACAGCATTGCACTTGGGTATGAGTCCCGTAAAACACAAGTCACAACCAGTGGCAGCACTAGGGCAAGGCCTGTCAGGGCTACAGCGTTATCAGAAATTTGTATAGCCACTGGCACAGCATGATTTGTTTATGACCATTGTGCCTTGTCTGGGCTCACAACAAGGTTTTCATAATGCTGTTGTTACGGTACATGGTGTAGTGAAAAGCACGATGAAGAGAAATAACAGTATTTAACATAAAAACTCAGGAGAGACTCACTTAAACACAACATAACATTAACAAGAACAGACGAATACTGAGGGAGAACACGGGGTATAAATGCATGGGCAAACAAAGGGAGCTGATGAGTGAATGACAAGGAACAGGTGAATGAAATGAGAAATCAAAAAGACTGGGGAAAACTAGGTCACAGGACTAAACCAAAATGAAACATAATGAAGGGGGGATCACAGAACATACATGTTACAGCTGTGTTATGTTAAAAGAAGTTTAACTTAGAAAAATAAAACATGTTTCGAGACCCTGCGCTCTAGTCCATTTTGTTAATGTTTTTAAAAGCACAAACATGTTCTGTTTGCACAGTTCATTCATTTAGCTCACAGCAGTTTTTATTTAGCCTGTTGGTTGGTTTATTTAGGCCAGTAGGTTGGACTGTCATCCTAAAGCGGCATGTTTGCTTCAGCAAATGCATTTTTTCTCACATTTGCTTTTGTTAACACTATCAGTTTAGGGTAGGGATTAGGGATGCACCGATACTACTTTTTCTAGAACAAGTTCGATACAGATACTTTCATTTTTGGTACTTGCCAATATAGAGTACCGATACCTGTATATTCATTGCATTTGTAATTTTTAAAAGTATTGGGTAGAGAAACCAAAAGAATATGAATCAAATTAGTTTATCAAAAAATGTATCAATATATTTCCTTCAGTTGTTCAGTTATCAAACATGTACACACGCAGCGTTGTATCGTGGTATATTTTAATTTTAATTTTAAACATGAACTCTTTCCCTGGTAATTTCCGTCATTTATGACACAATGCTTCCCCGCCACTGATGGAATGGAATTGCCCACTACTGGCGGAAACTGCATTGGGCTGAATTGGAACATCCTAAGCCCTTGATCACTTGGAATCAGCTATAGAGTTGATTTATTTATTTATTTTTCCCTTTAAGAATTTGTTTAATGCAGCATCCAAATGTTTATAGGTGTGTTTGGGTTGTTTTAAATAAAAAAAAATTGAATTAATATATCATAGAGTTGTTTGTTGTGGTGGTGATTAGATGAGATCTGTGGGGACGTCACAATCGTACTGCATTGTGGGACATATAGGTGCCTGAAGTGTACATATGAAGTAGACTCGCTCCCTCGGTCAAAATCAAGGGAACGAGGGTCTGTCCATATAAACTTCCCTCGTCCACTTCATGAAGTGGAACGCACTTCAAAATGGCGGCAGGGATTCTCCCGAGGGGAAGTGCTTAGGGAAGTTTGCAAGTGTGTGTCTAAAAGTGGACTGGAACGCAGCCCAGCGATGGCATATGTAAGCAGGTGCATACAGTTGTAATTGAAATTATTCAACCCCCATTGCAAATCAGTTTATTGGCAAAATTCAAATAAAATAAAATAAAATGTTGACCCAGGATGAGGTATAGGGCTGTTCAACCTAAGGGGGTGTTGATGGACTCGATCTACTCCATCTATGTTTTTGCTCAAAATGTAGCTTTTTTTTATGAAACATTTAAGTGTTGATAAAAAAATAATGCATGACGCTATAGAATAAAAGTTTAAAAGCAGTGTCTGTTCTTTCTTTTGATATAATGCATTCAGATATTCATACAACAAAATAATCTGGGGGCCATGAAACTTTTGTGAAAGTGATAAAAAAATACTAGGGGTGGCTTGCAACTTTTTTTCAGAAACACTGGCGGGGAAACAGTTCACCTTTCAACACCACTGACCACTCACTTATATTTGATTTCCGAACTGCCGTGATACAAAAAGCAACCAACGTAATAATATGTTGCCACATTCACATTTAACTGTTTTAGAGAAAACTGAACATGATATTTAATGCCGGTAACATTTTCCTGTGAGACATACTACAAGCACCACAATATAATTTTTACAAAATGCAATGGAGAAAAACAATAGCGCCTCTTGTGGACGTGTCACTTGAAAAGTGCAGCAAAATGTACCCAGAGCAATGCATTTCAGGTTTTTTCAGAAATGTAGGCTGAAATACAGCTATTTATTTGCTATCCTAACAATGTATAATTATAGTGATTGCATTATTTTTTATTTATAGCATTTTATGGTTAGTTGCATTATTTGTATTTATACAGTAGCACTGTCCCAGTTTTCCCTGTTGTCCATGACTCAAAACAGACCAGTGATCATTTTTGTTTGAGACTCAATGGATACTAAGTGATTTGAAAGATATGGAAGCGCTAAGATATTGGAGCAAATTATAAATTACTTACCCAGCATACTGGAGAGCCAGAGCGCCAGGTCTTCCTTCATGGGCAGCAAGCTGGCCTCATGTCTGCTGGCCAGCCACTGACTGTACTGCTGCAGATCTGTGAGGCCCGGGCCAGCCGGCTGCTGCTTACCGCTCAGAGGACTACACATGCTGCAGAAAACAAACACATCTACATCAGTACAACTACATAACATTACTTCAATCATCTGGCTCTGACAAAATTCCTCAAATGAACCATTTCACTTTCCCACAGAGCACAAACGTTGTCTTTCTCTCCTAAAGTGCCTCTGATCATTCAAGCACTTTCTGTTGTTTCACAGTAGACTCTTATCCTCCATACTGATCCTCTCATCACAGTCCAGCTCCAGGCTCTCTTTTCTTTGTTCTGTGATATAATATTCACTCTCTTTTTTTAAAGACAGAACAGCCACTGTGTGGCTTCTCTCCAGTCCTGCCCTAGTGATTCTCTTTGACCCAAAAGCTCTACAAACACACATAAACATGCTTTTCCCAATAAAACCTCAGAATAAATTGCCATTTAATATTCAGATAATCTAACTAGATTCAATTTCCTGAAGAAAATACGTCTTAGATGATGTGAAAACTTTGACAGTATTCTCTGATCCATTGCTACGGTGTTCTGATTGGATTCTAGGATGTATCTAGAATGTTCTTGTCAGGGCATTGCTAGGGATTTGTTATGTTAGGGGTTTGTTAGGGTGTTGTAATGTGGTTTTTAGAGTTTTTTGAGTGGTCGCTAGATGGTTTCTCACTTCCCTAAGTCAAAAGAGTCCACCACCAATTATCTTTGCTATTCTGGTCTATATAAACTACAGTTCAATTGTTTGGGTTTTTGGAAATAAACTAATGCAAGGATGCATTCAATTGATCAAAAGTGACAGTATAAAGACATTTATAATGTTACAACAGATTTCTATTTCAAATAAATAGTTATAATTAAACTTCATATTCATCAAAGTTATTATATTCATATTAAGCAGCACAACTGATCTCGAGCAGCAAATTAGCATATTGGAATGATTTCTGAAGGATCATTTGACACTGAAGACTGGAGTAATGATGCTGAAAATTTAGTTTTGCATCACAGGAATAAATTAAATTTTGAAATATATTTCATTCAAATAAGTGCAGACTTGGTGTGCATAATTGTTACAACAAAAAAAAAAAAAAAGTCTTCAACCTGACAGTCAAAGCAGCATTACGTCATGAAAGTGTGGATTGGTTATTAGTTGGTTATGTAGTGATGTTGAGGATTATGACCTTTGTGAGGTTTTGTTCAATTTAGTGATAACAAATGTGTCTCTGCAATAACTGCTCTAGCCTCTATTAGTCACAGAGGCATTTCCCTGTTTGTCTAAGGCAGTTACAATTCCCTGTAATAACCTGAGGCTATTTGCAGAAGAATGTGAACCAATCCAGTTTAATATCTATCTGTGATCTACACAAACACGGATGATGGCAGTGCATTCTTTTTTAATTCTAGTGAATCCTGTCAAGTTAATCTGGTTCTGTCTCTCAGCAAAGCTTGTTACTGCATATCATTGTTGTTTGAAGGTTTTTTTTTTTTTTTATGCATTAAATGTAGCGGCAGTGGTCTGGTTTATTATGCACACAGAAATGTGGCTATAATTTGTGATGCCACCCAGCACTGCGAGGGATTTCCCCTTACCCATAATTCATTGCATCACATGTGAATTCCAGAGGCACAAGAGAAAAGTTATGAGTTCTGAGAAGTGTAAATATCTTCAGTGATGCAGAATGGGGCCTCTTCCTAAGTTTTTTCTCTGCTGTATCCCACTAAGCAACCTGGGAATGAGAACTTGGGTCCAACAATTGTCACATTGTTGTTGTGAGCTCTGAATGGCTGGCAGTCCAATGCGAACTGAAAGTCAATCTGTATATTTTTCTTGTTTCACAAAATAGCCAGAGTTCACTTTACCTGCCAAACGTCTATCAGATAAACCCAAATCTCCTCTTTTCTTTTCTTTATAAAAGAGCTCCTGTGCTGGAAAAGGTTGAGAGAAACAGAAAGAGGAAAAAAAAGGTGTTACTGGCACTCTAAGGAATTAAAAAGAGGACAAATTGTCCCATATCGACAAAGGAAGATACCTTTTGAGACGTGAACAGTAGTCCACTAATAATATCAGTGCTGTCTGTGTTTAATATTTCCCCGACTGATTCAGTGATCATCAGGGCTTGAATGATAAAGCTGATACGATCTGAGATTGGCCTTATTATTAGTAGTGCCTGCATCACTTTTACTACTCTAAAATAATCAGATCTGGCAGATGATAAAAAGCATGATAAAATGATCCTGCACACTTATACTAAAGAAGGAAGCCAAACGATATATAGAGACCCAAATAATTAGACTTAGGTATTTTTACATAATCAGTAAGCAACCAACAAGCAACCTCCCAAGAACATAGCTACTATAAAAGCCTCTCTAAACACTTTAGAAATGACACACACACACATTTATATAAGTAAGTGTGTGTGTGTGTGTGTGTGTGTGTGTGTGTGTGTGTGTGTGTGTGTGTGTGTGTGTGTGTGTGTGTGTGTGTGTGTGTGTGTGTGTGTGTGTGTACAGAGAGAGAGAGAGAGAGAGAGAGAGAAAGAGAGGGGCGTCAAAGGTTTCTGTTTGCAATGTGTTTGTAAAACGTTGGGCATTGTAGCCACAGACATGTTTGTTGAGCATGTGAACACAATGACAAAGATGTGTTCAAGTTAAAGGGTTAGTTCACCCAAAAATTCTGTCATTATTTACTCACACTCATGTTGTCCCAAACCCGTAAGACTTTTGTTCACCTGAAGAACACAAATGAAGATCTTTTTGATGAAATCTGAGAGCTTTCTGTCCCTCCATTGACAGTCTACCACTTCGACGCTTCAAAAAGTTCATAAATCGTCAAACTAATCCGCCTGAATTGAGTGGTTTAGTCCAAATTTTCTGAAGAGACTCGATCGCTTTATATGATAAACAGAATGAATTTAAGCTTTTATTCACATATGAACACAAACCTCTTGCAGAAGCTCAAACGTGACGCGTAACACCAGGATGAACCTCATTGGTTCTCGCACGTCAAGCAAACATGCTTAAGCTTCTGTTTACCACAACTGATGAGTGAGTTTATGATTGTTTATATGTGAATAAAAGCCTAAATTCAATCTGGTCATTATATAAAGCGATCGAGTCTCTTCAGAAAATTCAGACTAAACCACTCAATTCAGGCGGATTAGTTCTATGATCTCTTGTAAAATGAACTTTTTGAAGTGTAAAGTGGTAGTTGTGTAGATTTCTTCAGATTTCATCAAAAAGATCTTCATTTGTGTTCTGAAGATGAACAAAAGTCTTACGAGTTTGGAACGACATGAGGGTGAGTAAATAATGACAGGATTTTTATTTTGGGTGAATTACCCCTTTAAGCCAGTTTTTGTTCAGCGTGAGCTCTGAATGCTCGAAAATTATTTCATAATATCCGACGAAGTACAAACAGTGTTTGTACTTGGTTGGCTATTATGAAATTATATGATATACAACTATATAGCATTATGGCATCAGGTTTTGTATGAAAAAGGACCACACAGATTTCCTTCAGAAAAGTGGCACTTAATAAAACAGACAAGCATTCACTAAAATCTCTCTCTTTTCTCAAAGACTGCTCACCTTTTGCTGACATTAGACACTCACAAAACTGCATGATGACCACCTTGAAACAGATGCTCGGCAAACACAAGCCCGCACAGTTCAAAGATGGAGAGTACATTTATATTTATATGGTACATTCACCACCACACATATAAACTCACATATTGGACACATTGATACCAAAGGTCAGTGTACAGTGTGACAGACAAACCTTTAGCTCGGACAATTATATTGAACAACATAATATTCTTTCAGTCAATATTTTTCTAGCAAACAGATGAGAGTAATTTGAAGTTGTGACAGTGGAGTTATATAAAGGCAATAAGTGTCTTCCATAGTTTGTGAATTTCCCATCCGTATACCAAACACTGACCATGACTAAGTGATAATACTCCAGCTCGATTATCTGATTCTGGTGCAGTTATTTGAGCTTCAGCGCTGTGTCATGTTCATCAAGCACAGAACACACATTGTATTCTGCCCTTAAAGGACTGTGAAGGGTAAATCACACACACACACACACACACACACACACACACACACACACACACACACACACACACGACGCCTTCAGTCTCCATGCAGTGGTCATTTTATCACATTTTCTAAATTCAACCTGAATTTTTTTGAAGTTCATTTCAAAGTCTATTTCCTTTCCCAGTTAGGTTATTCAGTCTAGTTGTCTGCACAATCCCATTCCTTAATGCTTGATGTATCAGACTGGCTATAATTATATTTGCAGGCTTTAACTGTTAGTTTTAAGTGCACAATAACACATTTAACTGAGCCAGCTCATATATGAGAGAAACCCAAATACCTTCTGCAGTCTAATAGCAAAAAACTGTTATTTTCTTTTTGTTTTCAAGTGGGTATGCTTGACATTTTATGACTGTAGTAATATTTCCAAGCTGCTGGTGCTTTCATGAGCTATTTTAACACTAAAGAGAAACCACAAAAACAGACTATATTGTAGGCAGATCTAAACTAGATGCATTCCTCAAAAAAGAACTTATGTAAGAATAATTAGGGTAATGAATGTTGAAGGAACTTTTTCAACGTTAATGCATTTTATTTTAAAAAGAATAAAAAATATTTTACTGTAGGCTACTATATGTAATTATATCTATCTATCTATCTATCTATCTATCTATCTATCTATCTATCTATCTGAAACATATTTCTCTTTCCAGAAAAATACCCACTCACCCTCCAGAATGCACTGCCTGCAGTCGGTTCTTCAACAGTAGTCTCTCGTTTCCAACGAATTCATGTTTTTCTCAAGCACAGGGTCCTCAGACTGTTTACCATGACACTGAGCCTCAAAGAGCCGAATGTCATTGCGAGTCTCAGTTCAAAGTGCGCTCATCTCACCGCCTCCCTGAGAGACGCGACGCGACGCGTCTTTATCAGCGCGATGCGACAGCTCCGTGCAGGAGAGACCATAAAACGAGCCACACAGTAGAGAAAAACGTTAACTGGTCGGAAAAATACAAATACCATACACATCTTACAAAGAAATAGTATTATATAAAGTACAGATAAAAATTAATACAACATTTAAAATAAAATAGGCTACAAAACGTGCTTTTCACACACACACACAAAAAGAAAATCATTTGTAAAATGAGAATCTATTTATACGTTGGAACAAGTGATCAAAGTTATTCTATAGATCGTTTTGTGTAAAAATAAATATATAAATATATATTTGCAACTTTTATTTTGAAAAACTGTCACGGAAGTTCACTACCGCGAAAAAAGTGACGTCGTGCGCGTCCTCCACCAATAGCGAATCAAGAACGAAGCACGCGCTGGCTGAAGTTCATTCATATTCCATGCTTACTTGTTTATGTGCGGTAACAGTGCATGGAGTTTCATGGAGGCTGTGCTGAGACAACTGAAGAACATCCTGGAGTTATTGTCCGTGTCTCAGACGGACCGCGTCCGCGAGTGGGACCAGCACACCTTACAGCGGGCGTTCCAGTGGGCCGAGTACTGCGAGCAGCTCCACTCCCGCTTCCAGTCCAACCCCACGGTCCGGTCCGCACTGGAGGCCGGTCTGCGGGACACCAACCAGCGGCTGCAGGACGCGCTCCCGGCGCACTCTCCGGTCATGTTCTCGGACCTGGCTCAGTGTCAACACAAGCTGCTCGTGCATCTACTCTCAAACCCTTACTCACCGAACTCCGTCGTTCAAATGATTTTCCCAAATCCCAAAACTGCAGCACAGGAATTCCAGTTTGATCAAAGCAGCTTCATTACATGCAAATCTGCGTTTACTCTGCTATGCTGCTCGTTTGACCGGACTAGTTATCCTGGGTTACAGGTTGAGGCAGAAGTGAGAGGCAAACAGCTCAGGGAACTCCTGAACTCTCTGCTAACTCGTTCCGGCAATGAGGAGTATGCCAGAACAGTGCTGGACTCCATCCTCCGTGACAGCGCGGGAAAAACGGGAAGCCTTTATGACGTCATAGCCGCTGCGCTCCTCTCCAGTCATGACGACACGAACGCCGTCACTCAGCACTTTATCCTCGCCTGGGTTGAAGATCGCGACGGGTGTTTGAGTGCACTGTGCAGATCGCTGTCTCCCGGACTGTGCACTGTCCTCTCCCGACAGTCTCCGGAGTTTAAACACGCATATTGGGGTGTTTTGAAACAGTGGGCGTCCTGCTTGCAGTATGACGTCTTGGAGAGTGTTTGGATGCCGACGTCAGAGGGGCCAGTGACGTTTAATGCACTGGCTGACCGATTAAAAGATTTATTTAATTCAGGAGCACCATTAAAAGAGGACACTGAGACTGAGCTCAACGCGCTCAAACTGGAGGATGGAGACTTTAATGTGAAGGGCATCAGTGTATGGACTGATCTAATCATTCAACTGAAGATTGGAAGTTAGCTAGGCTATTTAACATTTGATGTTAATTAAACTAATGGTAATGTGCTCTATTTTAAGTTAGAACTGTGTGCCTTTTTCACCATACATATTATAATTATTAATAGCCTATATTTGGCATGTTTTTATATTTTGACTCTTTTTTTTTTTTTTTTTTTTTTTTAAGAGCCAGCAATTATAATAGCCTAAATATTTTTTTGTATCCAATTTTTATTATCTATTTGTCTTAGTATTTGGGAACAAAAAATGTTTTTCTCTTTTGTAAATTCTGATATTTTGTAATAATTTCAGGTGTTATTATATTAGTTATTTTATAAGAGCCATCATAATATTGATTTTGTTTCTCCATTGCCTTTTTGTCTTTTTTTCATTACTGAAATTTCTAAACGTCATTTTGTCCCTCATTGAGAAATATATCCAAAGAAAGACCCTTTCTCTTGTGTTGTCCTGATGCCTCGAGCTCCCGGCCGACAGGGGGCGACAGCGCTCTTTACACCATCACACATGTGCTTTATTTCAGAGCTGAGTTCTTACAGCAATTTTATTTATAGCTGAATAAAAAATAAAGCTCTAAAATGATATTTTTAACAGTGTTGCTATCATATTTGACGTTTATGCATTTCTTACAGTCCCCCTGTTTTCAATAATTTCATCACTTAAAACCCTATCCTGGTTGATTGCAGGATAGAGCAGGGATAATTGCAACACTTTTTGGTATTACTCATTAAAAATTGTTTAAGTCAATAATACTTTTATCCCTTAAAACTCATCTTTGATCACCAAAATTACATATTTAAATTTTTTTCCTTGCAAAAATGTCTTCATGCCTTAAAATATCTTGAATGTAGCTCTACACCCATGGCTCATTTAGTATATGTGGTTCTATGAATATGCAAATGAGCCCCGCCTCCACTCACTCACTCAGCTCAGAGATCCACTCCTTGACGATCACACGTTGATCTGATTGGTTACAAGGTAGTTTGTGACGTCAGAAATACCCAATAATATCTGTTTTTGGTTCACAGCAGTTTTAAGTAAATACTCAGCAATGCTGTCGACTTATGAATTTACACATGGTTTGTCTTAAAGCACATTAAAAACACCACATATACATATAAACACCATTAAAAGCTGGATTCTCACCTCAGGGGGACTTTAAGAAATAAATTAATACAGTATCAGTGATATTCTGCCTCATTAAATTCCTCTTAAATGGATAGTTCGCCCAAACATGAACATTACGTCATCATTATGTTAACATTACTCATCCTAATGTTGTTCCAAACCTGTATGAGTTTCTTTCTTCTGTTGAACACCAAATAAGATATTTTGAAGAATGTTTGTAACCAGACAGTGGATGGACCCCATTGACTTCCATAGTATTTTTTTCCTATGTAAGTCAAAGAGTGCCGTCAACTGGTTGCAACATTCTTCAAAATATCTTCTTTTGTGTTCAACAGAAGAAAGAAACTCATACAGGTTTGGAACAATTTGAGGGTGAGTAAGTAATGACAACATTTTCATTTTGGGGTGAACTAACCCTTTAAGATGGAAAATACAGAAACACAAAGTTCTTCACGGTCATAGTATCAGGTAAAAATGCCTTTTCTAAGCAGAATAAAATAATCAATGAAATTCATTGGTGTGAAAGTGTGAAAACCCTGAGAAACATTACAAAACAGCAGTTTTCCATGTCAGTGTGCGCTAGGTCTAAACTGTAATTCTGTTTTTCATCATTGTATAATTAATAAATACACATCACTCCTTCATTAAAGAGAAATGGTGCTGGGCTGCTTTGAATAGGCCGTGTGACAGATGGTGGCATCGCAGTCGCCGTGGCAACCGTTGGCATTAAGCACAGGATTCCAATTGAATAGAAGGAAGAGGCCAGGCAGCAAACGCGTGCGCCTTTTAAATTGGTCCCCGGGGACACGCAGGCGCGTGCTTCATGGGCTGGGTTTCATATGTCTGTCACATTAAGGAGGAGGAGAAAGAGATCTGCATCGGCCAGGGTCACACGTTCATTGATTTATGAGGACACTTGAGATTGTTGAAACCCACAATCAAACCTCATTGCTCATGACTTCATCTGAAATCTCAAAAGCATCACGTTGTTTGTTAATGCTTTCAAATAGAAAAGTGGCAGTTTAATTTTCTTTTCAAACAGGTCCTGTACTCTTAATAAATAATTAGTCAATCTTATCTCTAAATTGATTTTGCGTCCAATGACAAACAGGATCATTGTGAAGAACTGAATTTTAAACAGTTATGGTTTCAAGTTACATGTTTCAAGGTTGTTTTTAGGCCTGATTTGGTTGGGATATTTATAAATAAATCAATCTGTATTGTCTATATTGTTTGAGGATCTGTTGTGTTTTGACTAACTTTAGTATTCACACTTAAAATACACTTGAGTTATGGCAGATTACATGTAATGATGTTTAAAGGGGCTATAGGTAAGAATTTTCATGTATTAATAACTTTTTTATGGCCAATGTGTGAACAGCTGTAATGAAACTTTAAAAACGAGATCTTCCCCGACTTCCGTTGTCTATGAAAGCTTGACGACTGATTTTTATGTGAAGGACTCAGGACGTATTGGCCATGAAAATCAAAAGGGTGTGACGTTTTCTCACACTCCCGAGAGCCTCTCTTCTGTTCTATGACACATGAAATGAATGCTTGTACAATGTTCAGGATAATGCCGAAAGAGCCATTCTGTGCTGTAATGTCAGTGTCATGCAAAGAAAAGGGATTCATTCAAACTATAGTCTCACATAGCTAGATCTATATTAGTATATAGCATGGGTCCTAAAAAGTGAAACCAAAGCATTTCAATCGCCCCCTGGTGGCTGGCTGCAGTATAGGTCATAAACCCCATCCTCTCCATGTAATCGAATGGGACACAAGCCAAACAAAAAAATCCAATTACACTTCAAATAATTTTTCTCAAAAGATTGTTTCTGTAATTTCTTATCACACAGATGTATGTTCAAGTGTTTATTTCCAATAGGTTTGGTTTAGTTAGTTATGTGATGCTATAAAAACGGGGTATAACGTTATGATTGACAGCTGTGCTTGATTGAGTCTGCGGGAGTATGTTCGAGACCTGATACCGTGGCTTCAGCACATATTTACATATTCATCAGCAGCGTGGACGACGTCGGGATGTTCGTTAACAGTACATCGCTGTAAAGGAATTTTTAACTTCTTTTTACTTCTAAGCGAAGAGCGAAAAAGAATTTCGCCATCAGCATATCAGGGCCTTGAATCACGTTCGGTCTCTTGTACGTTACTTTAGGTGTGTCAAGGCTGATTTATACTTCTGCGTCGACCTTATGCCATAGCTACGTCGTAGGCTCTGTGTACGTCATAGGCTCGAAAAACGAAACAACACGTCAATTCTACGCAGACCACAAGCGCTGTGATTGGTCTGCTAGAACCCCTCCCTCAGGGGTTACACATGCTCCCTCTGCATGTGTAATTGCACGTCGACGCGGACAATGACGCAGAAGTATAAATGAAAACCGACATGTAGCCTACAGCGTAGGTCCAACGCAGAAGTATAAATCAGCCTTAAGAGTGCAAGCAATAAGTTGCTGACTGCAGTTCACTTAACGGCCACCGGTGTCGCCAATATCAAGGGTTTCTGAGTTCTACATAGAGCCCCTTTGAGCTTAAAGACCCTCTGTGTTGGAAATCAAGTTTTTAATGTTGATTATATGTCTTATATAATCTTGATTATATGAGTGGTGTTTTTAATGTGCTTTAAGACAAACCATGAGAAAATTCAGTATTTTCTCCTTAAAACTGCAATGAACCAGGGACAGTCTCAAAATCACGGTTTGAAATCGCTGGTGTTTCTGACATCAGAAAATACCTTGTAACCAATCAGGTCAACGTGTGATCGTCAACGAGTGGATCTGTGAGCTGGTGTGAGTGAGTGGAGGCGGGGCTCATTTGCATATTCATAGAACCGTGTATACTAAATGAGGCAAGGGAGTAGGAATAACATTCAAGCTATTTTATGGCATGAAGAATTTTTTTTCAAGGATAAAACGTTTAAATTTTGGTGATCAAAGATGTGTTTTAAGGGATACAATTATTGACTACAGATGGACTGCTAACATTTTTTAATTAATGAGCCAAAAAGTGTTACAGTTATACCTGCTCTATATCCTGCATTCAACCAGGAAAGAAATTGCAGACACACTAGTTTCTCTCTTCTCTGACTCTAGAGCACATGCTCTGGAGATGCTGTGGTTTCTTTGACAGCAGACAAATAGTTCTTCTTCTTTTTTCTCATCCCTGTCTCCTTGGAAACAAAGAAAATGTGTTCTCTCAGCTCAAATATGCAGTGAGAAAGCAGCAGGGCAATGCTGAGAAAACACAACCGTTTCCACAGTGAATAATCAGAGGCGAGATTTCCTCCCTAACACAGCAATTCATTATTTAGGGGGACTTGATGTCATTATTCTGCCATAATACAGATATTTTCCTGCCTCTCATTTCTGGAGAGACATTATGCAGGAATGTTGGAATGTCTTTGAAGTGATGTAAATTCAGTACTCGTACACACAGGTTATTTTATTCCTTCCCATAATTGTGCTAATGCACATCTTAATCATTTTAATTCAACATTAATATTAATATTAATTAACATAATTTATTTGTCGATATTTCATGTAAAGAACCAATGAAATCGTGTGATGAGCTATGTTACCGTATTGAAACTGACATTTTGGATGGGGAGTATGGAAGGGTAAATATTATAATGCCACAGCCATAAACCGTGCCACTTGTTATTTTTTGCAGGTGGTATTAGGGGAGGGACATACTCATTCTAGAAAGCATTTGTTGGACAAAAATCAGTGTAGTTCATCTGATTTTGTTGATCTGTCATCAATATTGGTCAGTGTGGAATGTGTATATCTGTATCTGTAAAAGTTGTTGGAGAACACTAGCAAATATAATTTCCTAAGGATGAACAAAAGCTATAAACTTTATCATTTTGATTTCATGAGATCTTAAAAGTCCATTATTTCAATGGACTCTTGAGAGTTTATTGGCTAATCTAAGGTCATGTGATCTGTCTTTGGTGGATTTACAGTAGTTTTGAATGCCAAATAGATGCAATAGTATTGATTCAAGCACCACAATATAACACAATCTGCACACTCAACACCATTAAATGGCTTCTTTATAACTAAAGAAATGGCTTATTTACTGGAACACACACAATAAAGAAAAACACATGTTTTCCACATATGAACACACCTTTATTATCTGTATTCCCCATGGACTTGGCGAGCTGGTGTGAGTGTGTGTTGGGGGCGGGGTACTGACAGCACCAATGAGGACATGGTTTGTTAAGCATGTGATGAAAAGCTCTGAGAGATTGCAGACAGATGATGGACACTGCTTTTCAGAACAACAGGGGAACAGAAGCTGACGAATACTGAAGAGCAAACACCCAAACAGTGATATTCCTCTGAGTTTAAAATGTGAAAATATATATTTTTTTAAATAATAATATAAGATTATGTATTATTTGACTATAAAAGTTAAGAGAGCCATTACTGAGATGCACCTTTTTTACTGAAATTACTAAGTGAATTTTTGTACTTTTAGAGTCCATGACCATGCCCTGAAATTTCTACATAAAAGGCTCAAATTAATGCTTATTTGACCATGCAGTCTAATCCATCAGACAGTATACTAAAACACATTCCTATCCTCTTTCACATGGGAAATACACAAACTGTAGATAAAAAAAATTCCTTCATCTGACTAACAGATGTCGTTCAATAGTGAAAACTTGTATAGCATTTGGTGTGTGAGTAATGGAATTACTGAAAGGTTTCAGACAAACTGTCTTTGTGATTAGCACTTGCTCTGTTTGTAACGTCTGCTGATCATTTGTTCACACCTCCATCACTCATATTCTCTCAGTTCTGCACAAGAGCACAGAGAAGAAGTGAAAAATGATGGAAAATTCTGAGACTCACTTCAGCCCAAATTCACTGAGGTAATTTTAAGATGATGAGAAAGAAGGGGAAGCAGAAAAGAAAAGGGAAGAAGAAAGGGAAAGGGAATTTAAGAAGAAAACAAATTGGAAAGTTGAACAAGAATGGGAATGGGATGAAAAAGCGGAATGGTGAAAGAGAAGGGGAACTAGAAAAGGATGGGGAAAGTGAAAGGGGAATCAGAAAGGAAGAGGAAAGCAAAGAGAATGGGGAAGCAAAATGGGAAAGGGAATGGGGCAGGAAAGGGAAGGTAACAAGAAAACAGAATAGAAAGGCAAACAAGGATGGGAATAAGCAGCAGAATGGTGAAAAAGAAGGGGAACCAGAAAGGTAGTGGAAAGGGAACCAAGGGAAAGGAAGGAAAAATGGAATGGGAACCAGAAAAGACATGGAAAATGGGATAAAGGGAAAGAGAAGAGGACAATGACAGTAAATGGATCATGAAAGGGAAAGAAGGGGCAGTCAAATGGTGACTGAGGTGCCTAGCCCCTCTAAAGAGCGCTGTTGTTGATCAAGGTGTGATTGTGGTGGTTTTGCTTGTGTTTGAATATCTGACTCACACTCAGTATTTGAGAACACAGAGCCTAATGTGTGACAGTGTGAAAGTAAGATGTTTCATAGACTTAGTTTCATTCCTTTGCTTTGAACTGTCTGTGTCTTAAAGCATAACGGATGCATTGTCTCTTGTTGTAGACATTATTAAAGGGGTCATATGATGCGATTTCATGTTTTCCTTTTTCTTTATTGTGTTATAGCAGTTTCAAAGTGTCAAACCTAAAAAGATATTCTTTGTAAAAGTTAAGGCTCAGCCACGCCTTCCTAAAACACTTAGTTTAAACACGCCTCCACAAATCTACGTCAGTGTGTGGGGGCAGAGTTTCAGAACACCGCCCAAATGTATATGCCAATCAGAGCACACTGTGCTTTTCAGAACAATGAGCTTTGTAAAAATCTGAGCATTTCAGAAAGGCGGGGGCATAGAGGAGCAACAATAATGTACAGTATGTGTAAAATAATTACTTTTTTTTTTTTTTTTTCTAAAACCATGTAAACACATTGCATTAAACCAAATACACAAAATAATGTTCTTTTTAGAATCATTATGACCCTTTTAGCTCTCCTCTTGTGTTATAACAGCATTTCAGAACAGTTCTCAATCTTGTGTGATATTGCCTTGTGTTGCCTGGATTTCATCAGCAGGCTCGACAGCTCTGCTGATAGATAACTATATAAATAGATCTCCACATGGACCAGACAGTGTGTTCACAGCAGCTGCTGTTAGTGAGAACATTTGAGGTTTGGTAGGAGTGTTTGCAACACATTCTGGGGTAATGAATCCAAGAAGTGGTTTCTTTTTTCAGGTTCTTTTTCAGGAAGACAGGTTCTTTTTAGGTTCTGCTAAAGCAATTGCCATGTAGGGTAGTGGTTGGATATTTGGGCTGGATGATCTGTGTAGGCCCACTGCACTGAAGAGTTTAGCTGAAACCCTGATTAAAGTCACCTTCCTGTAATTTTGTAGTAACTCTGAAGACCTTAATACGCTTGCTCAGGTGTCTTTGATTGGGGTGGAGCTGAACTCCACAAGGCACCGGACCTCCAGGGTCAGATTTGAGGAAACCTGGTGTAGTTGCTGGCTTCAACTTCAACTTCAACTTCAAATGGCATGGTTGTTAAAGTTTCCTTGTAGTAAGGGATGTCAAGTCCTGATGGCCAATATCCTGCAGAGCTTAAGCCGGGTGCACACAGTGCGATTCTGGCCACGATTTGGCCGTCTGAGACTAATTTTGCTAATCCTAAAAGATTCCTCTGATCCTTGGCTAAAATCTGAAGTCTTTGATCGTTAGTTTGACATGTTTTACCTCCAACGAAATTCATGCAGAGTCAGAAGATTTGCCTCTCAGTCCTGCAGTGTGACTTCTCCTACGATGACCGTCAAATTGTCTTAGTTTTTCAAGACAAGCCATGACCAAAATTAACGTTAGAGATTTCTTTGTAGCTCACGGTCACCGAGCGTGTCATTGATTGATGATGTAAAACTCCGGACAAGTTTTCTTGCGTGTCCGTTTTTAACGCGTCTTGACTGCCGTACAGTCTGACATCAATGACAACTGAGATCTTACAGTGTGACATGGCTTACAACGATGATCATGTTCCGTACAGTCTGACAAGCATCAATTGTAAAGGACTATTATAAATCGCACAGTGTGCCCTCGGCTTTAACTCCAACTTGCCCCAACACATTTACCTGGAAGTTTCTAGTAATTCTGAAGACCTTGATTAGCTGGTTCATGTGTGTTTATTTAAAGTCCCCCTGTGGTGAAAATTTAGTATTTTCTCCTTAAAACTGCAGTGAACCAAAGACAGTCTCAAAAAATCGTTGGTGTTCCTGACGTCACAAACTACCTTGTAACCAATCAGATCAACGTGTGATTGTCAATGAGTGGATCTTTGAGCTGCTGTGAGTGAGTGAGTGGAGGCGGGGCTCATTTGCATATTCATAGAACCACTAAATGAGGCAAGGGTGTAGAGTTACATTCAAGCTATTTTAAGGCATAAATAATTTTTAAATGTTTAAAAACGTTTAAATATGTAATTTTGGTGATCAAATATGAGTTTTAAGACAATTATTGAATACAATTATTGACAGGGGGACTTTAAGATTTGAGCCAAATTCTGCAGTATAGTGGGCATCCAGGAGCAGAATTGGATACTTGTTGTAGTAGTACATTAAAGCCAAGTAGACAATGGGTTTTGGGAGTGACAAACACATTTAAACCTCTAAATTATAGATTGGTGTCAATGAAATACAAGAGTAACTAACAGACTCAGAACGGTTGACATAGTGATAATGTGGATTTGGATACTCTTGATGTGTAAAGATTTTGAAAAATGCATGCTTCAAAGCTTTTTGTCCATACAATAAAATACTATCCAAAACAACATTGGACCCCATTGACAAAACAGTTCATTGTTCATAATGTTGTCTTTTGTTTTTACAGAATAAATGTATAGGTTTGGTCAACACGGTCTCACCCCTATTCGTCACATACTGCCGTTTGGTCATTTCCCCCTCACGTCCAAAAGCCGACGTTGAGGGTACCCCCTATTCGTCGCTTGACAACGGAGAGGGTCGTCCGATAGATTTGAGTGCAAATCCCTCATCTTTGAATTCTGACGAAATGGGGTTACACATCCAGTGGTTTGCCTGCGCTGGAAAGAATGGTTTTAGGCGACTGATTTTATGCTGCAAATGTGTATTTTGCAGTAGCGTGCAGCGCATATTGTTACAATCATTCATTGGTGCGGTGAGCATACATTTTCGTGGTCAGAAACCCTTGTCTGAATGGGTATCACGACCTTTTCTTTTCTCTGTTTTATATCATTTTGGGCTACTTTAAAATTACATAATTACAGGACTTTATATTTGCTGTATGCTTAACACATGCCTTAATTTAGGTGGGATATTTTATAATTTTAGATCACATAGTTTGATCATTTCCCCCTCACGTCCAAATGCCGACGTTGAGGGTACCCCCTATTCGTCGCTTGACAACGGAGAGGGTCGTCCGATAGATTTGAGTGCAAATCCCTCATCTTTGGATTTTGACGAAATGGGGTTACACATCCAGTGGTTTGCCTGCGCTGGAAAGAATGGTTTTAGGCGACTGATTTTATGCTGCAAATGTGTATTTTGCAGTAGCGTGCAGCGCATATTGTTACAATCATTCATTGGTGCGGTGAGCATACATTTTCGTGAGGCAGAAACCCTTGTCTGAATGGGTATCACGACCTTTTCCTTTCTCTTTTTTTATATCATTTTGGGCTACATTAAAATTACATATTTACAGGACTTTATATTTGCTGTATGCTTAACACATGCCTTAATTTAGATGGGATATTTTATAATTTTAGATCACATAGTTTGATCATTTCCCCCTCACGTCCAAATGCCGACGTTGAGGGTACCCCCTATTCGTCGCTTGACAACGGAGAGGGTCGTCCGATATTTGAATGCAAATCCCTCATCTTTGGATTTTGACGAAATGGGGGTTATCCATCCAGCTGGAAAGTATGGTTTCAGGTGATTAATTATGCTGAAAATGTGTATTTCACAGTAGCGTGTGGCGCATAGGCTACTGTACAATAATTGGCGCGGTGACCATACATTTTCGTGGGGCAGAAATCCTTGACTAAATCGGTATCACGACTTTTTCTATCTCTCTATCCTTTTTATTTATTTATTTTTTTAAATATAATTTTAGGCTACATTAAAACGACATAATTGCAGGACTGCATATTTGCTGTAGGCTTAAAACATGCCTTAATTTAGGTGGGATTTTGCCGATGGTATTTCAATTTGCAATTGCTTATACTATAGTGATCCTATAGCCTACAACTTTGCTTTTTATGCGACAAAAAAAAAAAAAAAACCTTAGCCTACTTTTATAGAACTTTCTTCTCATTACTGATTATGATGTTGTATTAAATTAAACAGCCTACTGCAGAAATGTTTTTATTGCTTAATATGGACATATCCTTTGGCAAAGTGATGGATGCATTCTGGGAAGTTGTGTGTTTAAATGTAATATACCCGTGTTTCCTTCACTTAGACATTTATGCTGACCCCTTTAAAATTATATAAAAAAATATTATAAAAAAATATTAAGACTGTGCTTTTTAATTATGCTTGATATTTTGGCGCAATTTTGTGCAACACGTCACTGTGTGCGACCATCGCAGAAACCATTGCCCAGCGCGATTCCACCACGGTAAGTCGCTTACAATAGTCTCATAAGAAAGAGAAATAAATACAACAGTCTCATAAGAAAGAGAAATGAATAAGCATTTACACGCCCAAAATTAATAAAATTACGAGTTTATAGGCTAGCCTATATGCCTACAACGTTTTTTTTTATAAACTCGTAATTGTATTAATATTACATATAATGTATAATATGACGAGTTCAGATGCAAAAGCCTTTAAGTGCCATCTGAAATTTTCTTCTAGAATGGTCATTTTTATCATGCTTGTATATTTAAGTTTAATAATTTCACTTAAATGCAATGCAAATTACCTATTAATTGTCATTTAAGTGAAATTACTCAACTTAAAAATACAAGCTTTATATACTGTAAATGATCATTCTAGAAGAAAATTTCAGTTGGCACTTAGAGGCTTTTGCATCTGAACTCTTCATATATACAGTGTGTGTATATATACACACACACACATATATATATATATATATATATATATATATATATATATATATATATATATATATATACCGGTAGGCTATACATATACACAACATTTTTTTTTGTGTGGAAATAAACTCAATTTTATTTTGGACGTGTAAATGATTATTGGGGGAAAGGTTATTGGGGATATATAGAATTAAAGCAGAACAAGGATGTGTTCAAAATACTTCTGAATAATGAATAGCCATTCATTTTTTATGATATTGTGATTGCATGAATGAACAAGAGCAGGATTTGCTTAACTTCTTAGTCTAGTAGTTATTCATATTGTAATATGTAGTTTGGTGATCTATTCTTTTTTGATTTGTTCTTCTCTTTCTCTACAGGTTCCTTAATCATCTGAGTGGTGGTAGCTTTTTAGAGGGACGGAGGACCTGGGTTGCTGCCTCTTCTTCACTCACTGTAATCAACTGAAAGTGTAAAGGTCGGGATCAGAGAATATAGATTAATTTGTTGGTGTTGTTTTAAGTACATCATTTACCAATTTAATGAATATAGACTGGCATAATACCTGGTTATTGCACCAAATTAAATTTGCAGGAGTCTGCACAATATAGGCCAACCTTTAAAATAAAGATTGCTGTTGGCATGAGGTACTGTAAATCAAACTTAAGTTTTGTGAGGAATGTCAGTATTCAAAGATGGTTTATGACTACAGGAAAGCAAATAGCTCGCTTGGCGACTTTGTTTCACACCTTTTCTGCACTTAAATAATTTGCCAGCTTGCAAGCATCCAGATCTAGTATTGCCTTTGATAATGTTAGAAAAGTGATACGTTAAGCATAGCCTACTGCTGTATGACACGTGCTAATAGATTGACTAGCTCTGTCTTTCTTGTACTTACTGTATGTGTGTTTGGATCCCTGTATGATATTTAATATTTATATTTTTTGTATGTGTGTACATTTTAGAATGACAAAGCCAAAATTCAGGCCTTGCCCAAGCTGCCAGGTCTGTCAGCAGGCCAACCGCAAAACCTGCAGTGCTTGTTTTGCCACACTGCCAAGCAAGCGGTTATTCAAAAAAATTAATGATGACTGGGGCCAGAGGGTCATCAAAAACAAAAATGCATCTCGGGTGGTGGCCTCTGCCCAAATAGCTGTAAGTAAAAATGCTTATGCTTCATTAATTGAGTGGTAATCAATATTAAGCCCAAAGTACATACAGTATTTGGTATCATGTTTGTTGATGGACAGAAGACATAGCAGCCATGCTGTGTGCTGTGTACCAGGATTCACATTCGTGCCTGGATGTTGGAAGTTGGCACATCTTGTCAGTATGAAATTTGAGTATGAACAGCATGAACAGACAATCGTTTAAAAACCACACCATACTGTACATCCCTATTAAATTGCTTTGGCAGCACACATGATGCTCAAGTGATAAATGTACATCACATACAAGTTGCTCTGATAAACAGTTTGTCAAAAAGCTCTCCTTACACAATATGTAAAGATACTTTCATTTTATGCAGGTGTACTTCTGTTGTGAAAAAAAAAATCTTGAAAATACATTGGTGTATGTACATAAGATGGAAATATTCTAGACTACACTTATCTTTAAAATACTTGTGTAACTGATGGCAGGGATAGCAGGGATAGGGATGAACTATGAATCAAATAGTAGCTAGTTTATACACCAAGTAAACTGCCCTCTGTTTCTGATTCAAAGTCAGTGTGGAGTAGACGCCATCTTCATTACTGTAACAACATCTGATTAATTATCTTCAAACAAAATCGAGCACTGACAGTTGCAATTTAAGAAATACTCATGAATTAATATTTCTGTGTATTAATTTTACAACATGTCTTTAATAATACTTAACACTTGTTGAAAGCGTGAACAAATATTTTTTGCCAGATTAGGTCTTTAAATTGTAGACGGACTGCCATATATGTAGTAATGTAGCAATATAATATATTGGAAATGTGTTAATTATTTTGTTTCATTTCAGGTCCAAAAACTTTCTGCCTTGGGCTATATGCCCATATTATTTATAAGCCAGAGGCGCAAGGGCACAGGCAAGTTGATGGCAGATGTAGTCACGCATCTGCCACCAATGCAAAAACACACGCCTTTCTTAACCAGCATGAAGAGGGCATATGACTTCATAATCAAACTGAATGGTAAGATAATTTTATGTATAGTTCATTAGTGTTTGTTGTTGATTTCCTTGACAATGTGTACTGAATTTATATTTTTGCAAACTTCACAACAGATGTGCCCCAGCCCCAGCAAGACCAGCCCCAGCAAGACCAGCCCCTGCACCTAGACCAGCCCCAGCAAGACCAGCCCCTGCACCTAGACCAGCCCCAGCAAGACCAGCCCCTGCCCCTCCAGCCCCAGCAAGACCAGCCCCTCCACCAAGACCAGCCCCAGCAAGACCAGCCCCAGCAAGACCAGGCCCTGCCCCTCCAGCCCCAGCAAGACCAGGCCCTGCCCCTCCAGCCCCAGCAAGACCAGCCCCTCCAGCAAGACCAGCCCCTGCCCATAGACCAGCTAATCCCACAAGACCAGCAAATTATTACACTTGAACTGTTTACGATCGACTCTCAGGCTCAGCAGCCTGTGGAGCCTCTACCACCCAGGAACAGACAAAGTAAGTAATCTTGCATTGCACCACATCTGTAAATTTATCCTATGTTTTTTTTTTGCAATCTGCATAATATAAAACAAGTTACACAGGGGGAATTTCACCTCTTTTAATTAATTAAGCCACTCCTCCAAGATACTGAATATAAAATGCTTAACCTTTTTCCCTTGCACCTTAAGCCCCACTATCCAAACCAAGCCAAGGCAGACGAGCCCCACCATCCATTCAACGTCAACTAAAGAAAAGACAAAGTAAGTAATCTTGCCTTGCACCGCATCTGTAAATAGGCTCCATGGTTTTGTAATCATTGTATTAATATAAAGTTAACCAATGTGAATTTCACCCCCTTCTATTAATTAAGCAACTTCCCCAAGATACTGAATATATAATTCTTAATCTTTTCCCCTTGCACCCCTAAGCCACAGGTACAGGAGCCACACAAGCCCCACCCGCTACCCTGGCCAAAAAGAAGAAAACAAAAAGCAAGTAGACATTCTTATATTTGTTAAGTGTTGTGTATATTTGTTTCTATTCTTTGCACCCCATGTGTATATCAGCAGCCATGTGTTGGGTGTAAAGGTGTTTTTGCATGTAGCCCCCTTTAATTGGACCAAACTCAGGGTGTATTCACACTTGGTCTCTTTCAGCCCTCAAAGTGAACTAAGAACAGTGACTCAGTGATATATGAACACCTCAAGCAAACTCAGACCCATTTGAAGTGAACCAAACTTTTTTTTGCCTTTGTCATTTAAGGTTGCAAATGCAGTCGACAGACAATGTATCTATACGATAAGATATTGGAAAGACGGATGAATGGGGTAAGATGTAGAACCACATTTTTCATTAGGCTGTCTGATTATCTCTTGACTCATGTCTGTCTCATCTTTCAATCCACATGAGACAAAACGGTAACACTGAGCAGTAGTTATCAACCCTCTCACAAGTGCTACCCCTTACGAAAAAGAAGTATACTTCAAGTTAATTTTATGAAGTATACTTAAGTAATGTTCAAGTATATTTGTAAGTATACTTTATGTAGTAAGTATACTAATATCAATGTGTACTTGTAGTAGATTTGTAAGTGTACTATTTCAATACTGCTTGGGACTAAATTGGCCCACTTTTAGTATATAAAAGTATACGTTTAAGTGTACTACAAGTGTAAACTAAGTACACAACTAGGTTTCTTATTTTTAATGCATCTTTACTACAAGTGAATTTATAAGTATACTAGTAGTTTACTATTTTAATACCAGCAGTACATTTTTTAGTTAATGAAAGTACGCACTGAAGTGTACTCTCAGTAAACTACTAGTTTAGCAGTTTATACTGCAAGTATACTTGTACGTTTTCTTTAAGTGAAGATAACATTATACTATTTATATATTATTTTGCACTTGCAGTATACTACTATGTTCAAATGTAGATATTTTTTATACTTGAAAAATACATTTAACTGTACTTCATGCTTTCTTTTTTATCAACACTTGAATGTCGGTAAGTTTCATAAAGGCAACATTTTAAACAAAGAATTTGAGAAAATCACATTTTTGTTAAAGACTGCGCCTTAATCAGATTCAGAATGATGATCAAAACAGGAAAACACAAATGGAGTAGATCGAGTCCAACAACCCCAAAGCTTCACAGTCATGTGTTACGCTTCATTTCATTTGGTAATATTAAGCAGTTTTGATTTACAAGCTTTTTAATGTTTGATGATCACGTTATTTTACATTTGAGTGAATAATCTACTATCACTTGGTTCAGCTTCTTCTTCTCCTGTGTTTTGATCCAGAGTTTCTGTATTAGAAGATGTGTCATAGCGCATTCTACCGTATAACAGTCCTATCCTAACATGGATAGCTGGAAAATTCAGTCAATGGTGGTGAAAGAGTAAAGTAGAATTAAAGTAAATTCCGATGTACCGATGCCAGTGGACTAGCCAACACAAAATTTCAGATATGCAGAATTAGAAACATATGGTTTATGTCAATATTCTAAACAATATTTTCGCAAGTTTCATAAGACTATATATGAAAACTATGTTAAAAAAAAGTTTGTTTATTTATTAGGCTACTCGATCAAAACTGTTAACAAAACTACAAGCCAAGTATACTTTGAATACTTAATTATACTTTTAAGTATATCTCGATAAAAAGATAGAGTACAAGTACAGGCCAAATATAATTGGACTTTTCTCTCAGTATAAGTCAAGTGCACCTAAGTGTAATTAAGTGTATTTCTACGAAGTACATAAAGTGTATTTATAATTATATAAAATTTAGACTAAAAGTATACTTTCTTATTGTTTAAGGGACATACTGTAAATCCTAAACAAAAACAACAATGCAAATGGAATGCGACAACAGATTCTTATTTTTTATTGAGCTTACAAAAAATACATAAGTACTCTTGTTAACTAAATGATGTTCCAAGTAAGAACGCCAGTATAGAGAGCTAAGTACAACATCATTATTTGAATGATAAAATCATTACAGTAACTTCACTGAACTGATTTTGTGTGTGTGTGTGTGTGTGTGTGTGTGTGTGTGTGTGTGTGTGTGTGTGTGTGTGTGTGTGTGTGTGTGTGTGTGTGTGTGTGTGTGTGTGTGTGTGTGTGTGTGTGTGTGTGTTTTTCTGCAGGGGAAGGCAGCAGAGGTCAAAGTGCGCTGGCTACCTTGCTCTTCCTGGTAAGTGATGGCTGATGTCACTTAATCCATAACCACACACGGTATTAGTGTTTTAAAATCTGGTCCCTTTCAGCCTTCAAATTGAACTTTGAAGTGAAAGTGGGACTGATAATTGTTTTGGGCCCAAGGAACTATCTAAGCATACTCGGATCCCTTTTAAAGTAAACTGAACTGAGACCACATGAGAACATGTGCACACCAGCCTTCAAGTAGTCATCTGGCTCAAGTTTGGTCATATGACATCTGAAACAAATGCATTCTAACCTGTTTGCCCTATACATTTGCTAATTCTATTTTGTTTATTTGGGTTGTTTTATACGGTGTTTGCCAAACAGCAGTTATATTTCCCATTACGAACCAAATGTAGTCCAATTAAAATGGCCTGTGAGGTCAAATGAACCAAGAACATTTGTGTTCTTTGTGTTCACATTATGAGTTCACTTAAAGATGATGCAGATCACTTTCTAGTCCACTTCAGCTCTGATGGGGTCTTAAGCCCAATTCATAGTTACATGTAGATGTGACGCAGATGCCTTTGTGGTGCCATTGCGTCTTTGCTGACCCCCTCTGCGACCAACATAGAGACCTTTAACCACATAATTTCTGATGTGGTTAACCCGATGCAGAACTTCAAAGGGTTGATTGTAGGGATGACTGTGTCCAAGCGACTGAGTCCAGTAGTTTTCACTTGGAACAAAATGACTGCTGTTTGACAAACGCCATTTAAAATAAACCAAAATAAATTATCCAACAGAAAAAGGGTAAACCTTTATTTTTCAGCTTCAGATGACATATCTTCCAACTTGAGCCTGAAGACTAGTTGTGAGCTGTAGGCTGTACTGTATGCTGTGTGTAAGATGACTTGTGGACTATTTACAGTGGCAGAGTCTGGGAGGACACCTGGGAGCCGGCCAGCAAATTCGCCTGATGACCTGTACTATTACTACTACTTATACTGTTGTACTATTTGTTTTGTATATATTTGTCGATAATTAAATTCACAATTGTTACATTTTATGATTGGTCTGTCCAATTCATTGACTGCACTGAATAATTAATGTGTCATGACTTTGTACTGCATTTGATGGGAAAAGTAAGATAGTGGAAAGTTGCATGTAGTGACAGTCAAGTCAAGTCACCTTTATTTATATAGCACTTTTTACAATACAGATTGTATCAAAGCAGCTTCACATTGATAACATGAAAATAATACAACAAAGTTTCTTTCTAAAAGAAAATTACGTCCTCGTCCACCTTAAGGCAGATTAGCAAGCCAAAAGCCAATGGCCTAAGGCAACCAGAACAAGTACCACATTGACATTATACTAACTGATCATGTACATTTTAGTCAGTATTTATGGTAATTTTGGAGCAAAGTAAATGGGCTCCTATCCCTGGTGAACATTTCCAGCTTGGCCATCAATATAATTTTAAAGTCTAATGTTTTCTTGTCATAAAAACCAGGGAGAGGTAGGTTTCCTATGTTTCCCTGACAATATGGAACGTGCCAGGACACTGAGGACATCAATCTGGTCACCCTGGAGTGACTTGACTGTGGGCGGTTTGTAGGCCTATGACAGTGGTAGGAAATCTAAGGCCTGGCTGTGCAAGGTGGGCCACATGTGGACTGATGTGCTGTTTAATCTGGCCTATGTCTTCATGATCAAAGGCCTCTGGTCTTAATTCTCAGGAAAATGTTGCATTATTCATGAAATACCCTCAGTCCCCACTTATTCTAACCTTAACCAGAGGTGGACAGTACCAAAGTACATTTACTTGAGTACTGTACTTAAGTACACTTTTTGAGTATCTGTACTTTACTTGATTATTATTTTTTTCTGGAAACTTTTTACTTTAACTTCACTACATTTGAAAAACAAATATCATACTTTTTACTCCACTACAATTCTGTCAAGGTCCATGAGTAGAAAGTAACATAAGTCAGTGGATGATTTTGGTTGCAGGGGTTGCATTGTGGTTGGAAATGAAAGTCGGGTTGACTGATGTTGGTTTCTGACGTGAACCTGATTTTCATTTTCAACCACAATACAACGTCTTTCCAACGTTGGAGATCAACGTCAATCTTACATTGGATTCTGACATAAACCTGACATAGATTCTGACATAAATTTTAATTTTCAACGTTGGGTTTGGTCTTCTAAATGTGACTTTTGTCACTTTTTTGGAGCACACTAGCTTATAGATAACAGTAAGGTTAACATATTCATACTAAAAGCCAAAAAAATGTAAATAGGGCAATATTTGAGGGAACAGCCATTTGGGTGTCTGAAACCATTGTGGACGTTGAGTGCACTTATCCAATCTTACATTCAATCCCACTACTGGAACTGTGTTCAAGAAATAAATGTGATATTGGTATGAGGGTAGGCAGACGTAGATTCAGAGGCATACAGTACTTTAAGTATTACATACAACAATAATAAAACAATGCATTGACATTTACTTTTTACTTTTGATACTTAGGTATTTTTAAAAACGAGTACTTCTGTACTTTTAAAAATAGGTCTTTACAACTTTTACTTGTAACAGAGTAATATTTGACCAGTAGTATCTATACTTTCACTCAAGTAAGGAAGTTGTGTATTTCATCCACCACCAAGTATGAGCTCTTATCCTTAGGCATAAGATATAGGGGATCCCAATGTAAACTAAATATTTCTAAACTATAGGCCTAATTTAAACCTACCTCAACTACAAATTTTAATAATGTTGCTTGAGGCTGCAGCAGTTGTGCAATAGCTTCATGATATAATGCATATAGGGTGTGTAGGTTGTGGATAGGTTGAAAGATGAGCAATAGACTGTGGCTTTGATGTGCTTCAGTCTGGCTACATATCACTTTGTTTATGTTTTTTTTATTGTAAGTATATGTCAGATGTATGATAAAATAATATGTTAAGTTTTATGTGTGAAGTATGTGAACTCAAGGCAAATATCCCTCTGGGGACAATAAAGGAGGCTATCGCCTGCAAAATGGGCTTCATGATATGTAAAAATGTAAACGTTGTCGTAAGACTATAGCAAGCACATCATTGGAAAGGTCTCAAACCTCAACAGTAACATATGTCAGTCTGAAGAGGATACATTACTCCTGATTTGAATTATTGACCTCTGCTCTGAACCTTGAACCCAGTACATGTTTGTGCAGGCTTGTCATTTAGCAACAGTATGTGCTGCACACATAGGACCAGCTGTTATAGAAAGCTCTGGACCTTAGCTGTCATGCAGATATGGTCTCCAATGTTTAATCACTGTCAAATATGGTAATAAGCTAGTTTGACCTATTTAACAATTCAATTTTTAAAATCTGATGAGACCAGTGTGTTCCCCATCCCCCCCAAAATTCTACACTGCCAACTTCTACTTATGAGAAATATACCAATATATTTCAAAACTACAACTTCACACAGAACAAAGTTACAACGCTAGTGTTACTTGTAGTTCTTCCGGGCTGGGTGGTTGGACTTGTTCGACGACTCTGTTTTTCTGCTGTCTGCTGTGAATGGGCTCCAACTACACTCGAAAAGTTTAAAACTGAGCAAAGTGTTGTTGCTGGTGATAAAACCACTGATTAAATATGTACATTGAAGCTATACTGGTGTTAAAAAACCCCTGACCTGCATTGAGGGATATGGGATTCATAGAGTATGTGACCCGCTCAGCCCACATTGTAGTGTTCTGTCTTACAGCATACTGTAATGTTTCACCAATAATAATACTGGAATGACATTATTAAAATAATGTAATGAATACCATGATAACATCTAAATAAATGTTGATAAATGTAGCATTATAGTTTTAAAAATATCAATAATCAAATCAATCCAGCTTCCCTGGCAATAAGACAGAAATAATAACATTAAAAGAAATACATATAAACCATATGATCTCATGAATAAATGTTATCTATGTATCCATGTAAGATGTATCTAGGAGATGGAGGAAACTGTCATGATGAAATGTCTTCCCCCTAGTATAAACACTGTACTTAAGACGACACACCACATTTTAGGCTTTTATTAGCTTATACAACCACAAAACAACACACATAGCTCAGACACATAACAAAAATCACAAATGCAAAAAGTGAAGAGCATGTCAAGTGATTACAAAGGCCTGGTAGGGACTGACCCTGTGATACATGATGGGCAGCTATGGAGTGATTTGCAGTGGTGGTAGTGCAAAAGTAAACATTGCAGGGATTTAATCAGTGCAAAGCTGTTTAATATTACTAAGGAAAAAAAGAGTGTAATAGTATTGCTTAACAAAAGCAATACAAAGAAGATCAAATAAATAGAACAACAGAATTAGGCTTAGGCTACGTTTACACGGAAACGATCTGAAGAGAAAACGCAAAAGTGATCACTTTTTATTCTGCGTTTAGACGAGCGTTATGAGGGGGAAATCTGCGTGCATACGGTGACGCAAAAGTGTGTGAAATTCAATGTAGTATGCACTCCAGGCGGCTAGGTGGCAATGTGAAGCACTGATCGGTGCCTTCACTGTCTAGCAGACTTTTGCATTTTTACCGTTTAGACGGAAACGCGACGGTGGAGCGTTTTTAAGATTTCCACTCTGGAGGGTGGTTTCACTTTTTTGCGTTTTTAAGCCCCAAAAACGCCGTCGCCGTCTAAACGAAAGGCACATCTGATAAAATATTTTTACGTTTTCACCCGCGAGCGTTCTCGTGTAAACAGGGCCCTAAATATATTTATAAAAAAGAAAAAAAGATTATACAAGCCAACAGGGGTAAATGTTGGGACCACGGCCCAGAATGTGTGGAGGGGCAAATGTAGCCTGTAAGACAGTGAAATGGATAGTGGATACTAGACAATAGAGAAAGTGATGTGATGGCTGGCGCAGGGTGAGACTCATGCTGAAAAGTCCATTTCTCCCCTAACCTTTTCTGTGACATTGAGTTGCTGGTTTGCCCTGGGGACAAATGACCTCCTCGTTGTTGAGCATGACAGAAGACTGCTACTGCAAATTATCCTCAGTTTGTTAAATGATTAACCTCAGCTCCATGCCAAACACAGAGCCAGCTTTCCTTACCAACCTGTCCCAGCTGCCCTCTTCTTAATGCTGCCTCCCCAGCACACAACAGCATAAAAATAGGACTCTGGCCATGTTTAGTCTTGCTCAGAGTCACTGCTGGAATGGTACTCCTCAGAATCACTTTCAAAGTTAATTTCGGTTTCAGTCAGAACTTGAACATAACATTTCTTCGCATGCTTTGCCAGGCTGTTGCTTGCTTCTTTGTTCTTCATTGTCAAGCTCTGTAGACCTCGGATACCATCTTGAAGCAGACCCCACGTCTTACCTTACGTTAAAACACATTGAGCCTTTATTAATTAGAAACATTCAGAAACATTGTAATGTATGCCAAGTATAACAAATACATACCTGATGTCACATTAGAAAGCTGGGATGACATCTGCTTCAGGGTGTCTGCACGGGTGCAAAGAGACTTCCAATGTTTGTTCATCTCAGCTATAAGAATCCTCTTCTCCTCCTCAAGTCTCCTTACTGCCATCACAATGTCGAACGCTTTCCTCTTTGTCCTTAGATCTACAGAGTCTGAAATACATAGATGAAACATAAGTCAGTTGTAATTAAGATTAGCATTTCAATATTTTCTGGGGTTACAATCGAGCCATGACAGATTTTGTCCTACTATGTGACTATTTCACAAAGTCAATGGAATTGTGTACATACCACCGTGTGTAAGCTGCCATGGCCAAACAATCTCGTCAGAAAGAATGGTGTCCAATGTCAGTTGTTCTGCATTAGGAACCAAGGTGTTGTACTTTTCCACTACAGAAGTTAAGATTTTTTTTTCCTCCCTGATCTTTCGGCGGATTCGGGCACGTCCTTTGCATCCGTCACTATCCTTATAAAGACGCTGGGACCTCCTCTTAACACTTGCCACCAGCTCCTCTATGCGGTTGGCAACAGCGGCAACATCAGCATCATTTGGGGATGTTGTTGCTGAGAGGAAGAAATTAAGAGATAAGAAATATGCTTCTTGATTCCATGAAAAAATATTTTTGGTGTATGAGCAAAATAAAGCCTCAACAATCTTTTCATATTTCTCTGTAACTGAGAGGCTACACTTGTAGCTAAGTTTGAGTATAGTTAGGTTAGCTAGGTTCTTTATTGTCCCCATGGGGATAATCTTGTCCACACGTCATCAGCAATCAGAGTATGTGCTCTTTGACTACGATTACAATGAGCCTCTTTGGAATTGCAGCCAAGCTTAGTCAGAAGTGTTACATCAAGCACCATATCAAACAGTATAAAACAGTATATCCTACCTTCTGCCCACTCATTGACATCAAAGATCCACTTCTCCAGTTGACTGTCTGAGATGTCCATTACCGTTTTCATGGCCTCCAGGTTATGCAACTGGCCTTGCAGGGCTATTTTGGCCTTCAAACATAAATGACAATGAGGGAAACGCCTACAACTTTGACAATTGTTTATAAGGATTGTGAAGTACCTTCACTATTAGAAAACCACATACAATACTAATTAAATATACAGTATATTCGTATATATGTGGACTATGAATATATGTGGTATGAACATTTAATATTTTATTTTACAATATCGCTATGCATTTTGCATAAGGGAAAACTGGTGTCTTTACCTTCCGATATCGGCGGGCAAGGGTAGAAGCCAAGTTGTCAAACTTTTGTTGGTTCCAGCGCATGGCCATGATCGTCAGCATGTCTATGCGTCCTGCAAAAATAAAAAAATATGAGATTATCACCTTTCTTTCCAGTAGCAGTAGGAGAAGAAACTGTGCAGACAATAATAACTTACAGTACTTTGGAACTATTAATCTGCTGTCTTGTGCCAGTTGATTACTGTCCCATGAAAGGGTTGCACAGGATAGTGAAGAAATAGCATGAAACAGTGGCGCAGGACAGTAGTCAAATGGCTTAGAGCACTATGGCAGGACAGTAGGTGAATGGTACTCTGATGTGTATTTTTTATATCGCACTGCCCTTCCTTATTATCCTCACGTCAAATAAAATAGGATGATGGTATTGTAATCGATCCATCCATTTATGTTGAATATTCTGAGCTTTATATTTTCAGAGTCAGCATATATGCATGAGCTCAAAGTGGCTCACCATTGTCATCAGGATAAAAATTTACTGGTTACCTTACCTGCTTTTGACATGTGCTTTGTCGTAACAGCAATCCTTGAGAGGAAGGCGTTACACTGCTCCACCTCTTCCCCAAGAGTCGAACCAGCCCCCTCCTGATATGCTCCACTCCATTTTACCTTTAAAAAAAAAAAAAAAAAAAAAAAAACTAAGTGGCAACAATATTATGCAGGAATTCAGGGAAAGAAAATGTCATGGACAATCATTTTTTCTTACCTCACATTTGAAATCATGAGCTTTGGCATGAAAAACAGAAAGAAATGGCCTCATGGTGAGGAGATCCTGAAGCTCAGGGCATTTCTCTGCCACTCTCTGGAGGTAAGGCCAGTACTTGCATGCCACATCCATTGCAAAAAATGTAACTGGTTTACAGGCCATTTGCTTTTGGAGGTATAGGGGGTAGGCAAAAATCTCCCCCCTGAACATATTGAGGGCACGAAGCAGAACCCCATGACGACATACAGCGAGTTCCAGGCCCTCCTCGTCTGTTTTTCCTGAGGACTTCTGAGACGTTTCACGCGCCGCTGACCATTGCCCTCCACAGACACCTCTTCCAGAGACCTAAAACATGGAAGATGGTTAACAGTCCAAACTTGTTCAAACAAAGTCCTCTGTAGGACGTGGTGTTTTATAGGTAAATATAGTGAAGTTGTGCAAGTTTACATGACTGGTTGAGGTATGGACATAGTCCACGAATTTTGCGACGTCATCATCATTCGCGATGAACACGCCATCAAAGATGGCTTTTTCCTCCGATCTAAATAAAAGAGATACATATTAACTTTAAATATTCATATGATTTTGAATTCACAGCAGTTACTTTCAAAGTAATGGACCGTCAATGCACACACAGTACCTTGCTGCACTCTTGAATCTGTAGTGCTTACGGTTTCCATCAACGGATACTGCAAGCATGTCTGGGCTGCACGCTGGGCAGTCAAAGTGGTCCTCCTGGCATAATTTTTCCACTTCGAATCGGACAGCTTCCCACTGCAAGAAGCTTTTCCGGAAGCTGTCTGCTGTGATGTTTCCGCTCTGTTTCAAAGAAGAGTTTAGTAAAAGAGAACAAAAGACAACAGTAAAACGGATCAAATTAAACAATATACTCACTTAAGTAAAATGTTCTAAATGGATGCATTTTGGGATGTTTGTACAAACTTTGTTACCACTCCTTAGAATACATATCGAAGGAAATAAACAATGTGTAAACTTCACTCATACACTATACACTGGTGTATTTGGGGGACCTGGCCATTAAACATACAGGATAGTTTGACATTCAGTCTAAATCTAAACGCAAAGAGAGCTACAACGGCTTCCATACTGTTTAGAAGTAAGCCTGTGCAATGTTTAGCCCATTAATCCAAGGGAACACTTCTGGGATCAGGAAATGATATTGGGGAGAAGATGTCAAAGTCAGTAGCCATTGGAGTTGAATTTGAGATCTTCAGAATGACCTGTTTTTTCATAAATGTCTCAGTGCAAACTGCTGATGAGAGAACATGAGTTTATGGTTGTCTATAAAGGGTCTAATGGCTCTTTTCATGTGTGCTATCATCATCATCATGTCCTCATAGTATTATATATGGAGTTACGAAATTATTACCACAAATACTTACACGGCCAAAGCGAACAGTGCGTTGATCCAGCATTCTAAGAAATGCTTGGCTAGACATCCCTGGTGCAGCCATCTTCAGCTCTTCAAAAGAAAAAAGGACATCTGTTGCGTACACAGTTGAATAGTGAGAAGTGGCAGGCCAGTAGTCATTATGGATCAGGTCATCCACTCCAGGACTCCAAGTGGCTTCACATGCTTTGCATATAATCTGAGGCAATCTGAGATCATATCGCCCTGGAAAAAGAAGAAAATATATACACAAAGTTAATTATGACAGACCAAAATTTTGTAAGGCACTCTATTGGAAGTCACACTTTTGTCAGGAAAATGAACTATCCCCATTCAAACAAAGGTTAATTGTTTTCCTCCACATAGATGGGCCCATCCAATCTAATCAACACAAAACCTATTGACACCTCTGGATTTCCATCCATGATAAAGAAAATCAGAGAAAAATCAAAAAGAAAATTCGACAGAAGTGACCCCCACCCAAACCCATAAAGTTCTTCTTACCATTCATTGTAACCACAACTATGGACTGTCCTGCGATGACACTGGACGATACTTGTAGACAACCGCATATTGTCTCTGGCATCTCCAAAGGAACAAGACGCTCTTGAAAAAAAAAAAAAAACACATGGATGAGAATTAAACAATAACATTTATTTACTGGAAACTATTTTAAACAAGATGCACTTGACGGCTTCATCGACCTATCAGAAAACAGCATTTCAGTCTAAGAATTTGACTTAAAAACTACAACTTACCACACTGGGTTAGAACCCTCTCCACAACACAAGTTGTGGGAGGCAATGGATGAAAAAATGCACGTGTCATCGTATCCCTGTTGTGGAACACTTGACCTTGGTGGACCCTGACATCACACTGGCCACAGAGGAATGGGTGTGGTCGGCAGTCACAACAATGGATAACGGCTGGACCATTTCCACAATGTTGGCAGATCCGAGTTGCTGCATGTTGTCGAGCCACCATGGTGTTGACCAGTCGGGGTCTCTCTTTCTCCCACCACCCTGATATGAGGCTCTTTCGAGTCGACCAGTCTGCTGAGGCTTGAAGTGCCGTTTCATCTTCATATATGTCCTCCTCACCCAGTGAGCGTTTAAGCTCTTGAAGGAAGGACTCTGTTAAAACAATGCACAATATTTAAAAACAGTAGTTTATTATAACAAAAGAGAATAGCATTGAACAATTTTATAATAAATGAACATACTGTTTTGAACCAGTGAAGTCAAAATAAATAACACACCTGCAGTAACGGAAGGAAAGTCACTGGTCATTTCCGCACTGGTTTCCGGAGCCCTGACATGAGAGACACCAGTCTTTCGACTCTGGCTTTGACTGGGACCTGCTGTAGCAAAAAAACAAAAAACAAAGCTGTTGCTTTTTACACTCAATGACACAAACTTTACCTGATGCTAGGCACAGGTACGTAATAATAACCTCAGATATATTCTAATTCAGACCCATGACTTGTGATTATGCTGTATACCTTTCCAAGTCACAAAACTAGATCTGGAGTCTACATTTTAATAAACATTAATGTAAAAAAAATCGTACCTGCTTGTTTCCGGGATGATCTGGGCCTGCCGTAAATAATGTTTCCATCACTGTCCCTCTTAATCCACCTAACATCTTGCTTGCTGTTTGATGGCCGGCTGGTGGACGGATTACTGGTGGAAGGCTGACTGGTGGATGGTTCTGCTTCCTGCATGCCAATGAGCTGTTGGAGGTGAGCTTGATGTTCAGCCTGATCAACAAGGTCACTCATCTCATTCAGGAGACGGTCCATCTCATTATCAGACATGGCACAAAATATAAACACACAGGGACAAAAACAAAACAAAAAAACAACAACAAATAGAGAGACGGGGGGGGGGGGGGGGGTAAGACAGCAAGAGAGAGAGAGAACACAATACAACAGTAGAGAGAGGAACAAGATACAAGACAAATGTGGCTCTTAAAAGTGCCTTTTTTTTCTCGATGTAATGAGGTGCTGTTTTTTTTTAAAGGACAGGGATTAAGGAACCTGCAGAGAAAGAGAAGAACAAATCAAAAAAGAATAGATCACCAAACTACATATTACAATATGAATAACTACTAGACTAAGAAGTTAAGCAAATGCTGCTCTTGTTTATTCATGCAATCACAATATCATAAAAAATGAATGGCTTCAAAAAGAAGTATTTTGAACACATCCTTGTTCTGCTTTAATTCTATATATCCCCAATAACCTTTCCCCCAATAATCATTTACACGTCCAAAATAAAATTGCGTTTATTTCCACACAAAAAAAATGTTGTGTATAGCCTACCATATATATATATATATATATATATATATATATATATATATATATATATATATATATATATATATATACACACACACTGTATATATGAAGAGTTCAGATGCAAAAGCCTCTAAGTGCCAACTGAAATTTTCTTCTAGAATGATCATTTACAGTATATAAAGCTTGTATATTTAAGTTCAGTAATTTCACTTAAATGACAATTAATAGGTAATTTGCATTGCATTTAAGTGAAATTATATATTATATTATATATTATATGTAATATTAATACAATTACGAGTTTATAAAAAAAAACATGTTGTAGGCATATAGGCTAGCCTATAAACTCGTAATTTTATAAATTTTGGCCGTGTAAATGCTTATTCATTTCTCTTTCTTATGAGACTGTTGTATTTATTTCTCTTTCTTATGAGACTATTGTAAGCGACTTACCGTGGTGGAATCGCGCTGGGCAATGGTTTCTGCGATGGTCGCACACAGTGACGTGTTGCACAAAATTGCGCCAAAATATCAATCATAATTAAAAAGCACAGTCTTAATATTTTTTTATAATATTTTTTTAATATAATTTTAAAGGGGTCAGCATAAATGTCTAAGTGAAGGAAACACGGGTATATTACATTTAAACACACAACTTCCCAGAATGCATCCATCACTTTGCCAAAGGATATGTCCATATTAAGCAATAAAAACATTTCTGCAGTAGGCTGTTTAATTTATTACAACATCATAATCAGTAATGAGAAGAAAGTTCTATAAAAGTAGGCTAAGGTTTTTTTTTTTTTTGTCGCATAAAAAGCAAAGTTGTAGGCTATAGGATCACTATAGTATAAGCAATTGCAAATTGAAATACCATCGGCAAAATCCCACCTAAATTAAGGCATGTTTTAAGCCTACAGCAAATATGCAGTCCTGCAATTATGTCGTTTTAATGTAGCCTAAAATTATATTTAAAAAAATAAATAAATAAAAAGGATAGAGAGATAGAAAAAGTCGTGATACCGATTTAGTCAAGGATTTCTGCCCCACGAAAATGTATGGTCACCGCGCCAATTATTGTACAGTAGCCTATGCGCCACACGCTACTGTGAAATACACATTTTCAGCATAATTAATCACCTGAAACCATACTTTCCAGCTGGATGGATAACCCCCATTTCGTCAAAATCCAAAGATGAGGGATTTGCATTCAAATATCGGACGACCCTCTCCGTTGTCAAGCGACGAATAGGGGGTACCCTCAACGTCGGCATTTGGACGTGAGGGGGAAATGATCAAACTATGTGATCTAAAATTATAAAATATCCCATCTAAATTAAGGCATGTGTTAAGCATACAGCAAATATAAAGTCCTGTAAATATGTAATTTTAATGTAGCCCAAAATGATATAAAAAAAGAGAAAGGAAAAGGTCGTGATACCCATTCAGACAAGGGTTTCTGCCTCACGAAAATGTATGCTCACCGCACCAATGAATGATTGTAACAATATGCGCTGCACGCTACTGCAAAATACACATTTGCAGCATAAAATCAGTCGCCTAAAACCATTCTTTCCAGCGCAGGCAAACCACTGGATGTGTAACCCCATTTCGTCAAAATCCAAAGATGAGGGATTTGCACTCAAATCTATCGGACGACCCTCTCCGTTGTCAAGCGACGAATAGGGGGTACCCTCAACGTCGGCATATGGACGTGAGGGGGAAATGATCAAACTATGTGATCTAAAATTATAAAATATCCCACCTAAATTAAGGCATGTGTTAAGCATACAGCAAATATAAAGTCCTGTAATTATGTAATTTTAAAGTAGCCCAAAATGATATAAAACAGAGAAAAGAAAAGGTCGTGATACCCATTCAGACAAGGGTTTCTGACCACGAAAATGTATGCTCACCGCACCAATGAATGATTGTAACAATATGCGCTGCACGCTACTGCAAAATACACATTTGCAGCATAAAATCAGTCGCCTAAAACCATTCTTTCCAGCGCAGGCAAACCACTGGATGTGTAACCCCATTTCGTCAGAATTCAAAGATGAGGGATTTGCACTCAAATCTATCGGACGACCCTCTCCGTTGTCAAGCGACGAATAGGGGGTACCCTCAACGTCGGCTTTTGGACGTGAGGGGGAAATGACCAAACGGCAGTATGTGACGAATAGGGGTGAGACCGTGTTGGTTTGGTGGGTGAACTATTCTGAACTATTAACATCCTTTTTATCGTACTCACCTCCCATACCGATTGACACAATACTCTGATAAATAAAACACATAACACTATCAGCTATCTGGTGAAATGGTCTGATGTTAGACTGAACATTTTTGATCAATACTTTTCAGTATAGAAGGAAATATTTTTATAATCAAGCTCTCATCTTAAGCTTGTTACATTACACTGCCTTCTCTACTTAGGTTCTATACCTAATCTTATAAGGCATAATGTTGCTTATTTTTAGAACAGCTTTTGGATCTAAAGCCTATGATGCTTTAAAAGTATATATGTCTTGGATCATAGTGGAAGTGTTTTAACAAAACTGTTGACTTCAGCTGTGAGACCATCAACTAAGATGGACTAAAAAAGTAAACTAAAACATCCATCCTAGATGCTAAGCAAGACGGATACAAGCAACGCACAGTTACACCATCATTATTTCTGTGGACTTTTCATTTCGATTCAGTCCCAAGCCTTTTCATCTCTTCATGTTTTTTTCTCTCTCTCCCTGGTCTCATCTAAATAACATTTTAATCAAAGCTGTGTTCGAGAGAGAGAGAGTGAGAGAGAGAGAGAGCTGTAGGATTCATTAAAATCTAAGCCATGTCTCTCTCAGACTCATGCACATACATGCACAGATCCCATCTGCTGAGGGTCAGCTCTGAATAGCAGAGTTGGTCCCCGGGGACGTGTTGGCCCTTCTCAGTGTGTGCTTAAGCGGATTTGGCTCCTGCTCTTTCTCTCTCTGTCTGTCTCCCTCTCCTGTCTTTCTCTAGAAGTCTCTCTCTCCTCTTAATCACTGTCAGAGAGAGAGGTGAGAGGCCTTGAGTCACACCTGAGTCCAGACCACAGGAAGAATACAACAAAGGAGATCTGTTTAATATATCAGTTGTTTTTAGACAGCAATGTGATCAAATGAAGTGCAAATAGAGAGTTTTTCTGATGTCTTCTGCATCTCAGTTTATTCTCCTGAGAAAGACACCGATATTCTCACGTGTTACATTTAAGTTCTAGAACTGAGCAGTCTCTACCTCAAAATCTAGGGAGCATCTTACTTAGACAGCCTTTTTAGGCACTGTATGTACACATACGCAGTAATATATATTAAGAAAGTAAATAGGGCTGATTTTGATTTCATGGTGACTCAGTTACCTTAACTGCGCATTTCTAGGCACCTCCATCATTTCTCTCTCCAGGATGGAGGAAGAATGCTAAATAATCCACTGCTGGTCTCTACAGAGCAAATCTAGCAACCTGAGCCAATGCAGAGATGCTCTTTCCAGGGAGAAAAAATACTGTCAGTTCCCACGGCATCAGCGAGATCGAACTATTTTAAGATGGTGTGAAGAACAGGGCGGTGGAAGGGGGAGGGGACGATTCTCAAGCAGAGGAAAAGTGTTGATAAGTGATGAAATATTCATTTAGTTTTGTGCCTATATGTTTGCCGTTGAGCCATACTACCAGACTTTTTTTGGACCCCTTTCACCTGCAAACCCATCAGGTTTCAAACACTGAGATGTAAGCCAGCATTTGTGTAATTCGCACATGCTGCAGAGAGACTGAACTTCTATTCCCTGTGCATGGGGAAAGTAATTTAAAACCTAATTACATGAATAAATGCCTCAGGGCATCAATAGTTCATAAACATGACAGAGAGAAAAAACTGGCCAACACATTCTTAAGATAAGTCACAGTCTCTTTCCCCTAGGAGCTTCCTTTGTAATTTAGCACAACCTATATTGATCAGTTACTGTAGATTCTTGAAATTTGATTTTTACATTTTATGAAGAAAAATTCACCACTGTAATATTAGTTTTCTATGTAGTAGTTGACACATTTCTGTATGGTTGTTAGGATGTTTTGGTTGGTAACTAAAGCATTGATTGGTGGTTGCTAGGGTATTCTGAGTGTTTTTTTTAACTATTTTGCTTTTGCTAGGGTTTGTGGTTATTTGCTAGGTTGCGGTTGTGGGTGGTTGGCAGTGCGTTCTTAAAGGCACAATATGTAAGATTATTACATTATAATATCCAAAAAACACTAGCACATTTATTTTGTTGACTTTTGTACTTACATTTTCCCAAATGTCTCCAACAATGTTTAAATCCAGAGAAATCCGCTATTTTAACCAATTTTAATCATTGCGTCACCTGTAAATGGCATCATGTCCCCGTTATCCTCGGTTTCCGATTTTACTGCCATAAAAACCATGGCAAAACAGTGAGTCTCATGAAAAAATGTGAAAGTAGTACTTGAAGCTTCGAACACGCCACTGTTGTTGTTTCGCACAGTAGCCATGGACCACAATTGTTCGTTATCGTTTGCAGCAGGTTCTGTCGCCAAATATAGCTCCAAGAGCACAGAGCTATCAAATGACCCAAGATGAGTTTTTGACAAGAGGAGAAATAAAACGAGGATCAATATCGGAGTGGCATTTCCTAACACTGTTTAACAAGTCTGGTGAACAAGTCTATGGCAGTGTAATTAAATAGCCTACAAGTATGTGTTATAGGTAAATAGTAAGTCAGCCTTTTTGCAAGAGCTGTGGGTACGTTCAAATGTACTTTTAGTATGATTGTTTTGAACACATAAACTGCGCTGCGTTACCCCACCATTTAATTCAACAAAGTGACATGTATGAGTAGTAATTTAGCATTGAACATGCGGCTAATTCATTAGAAAAAAAGTGATCAAACATAACGGTTATAAAACTTTATTTCATTACCTCATCCATGAACATTATTTGTGAGTCCTGATTGATTTCCACCGCAGAGGAGGTGAAGACGACAGCTCCCATCATTCCACGCTCCTTCACTGCACCATCAAGCTACACCTTTGGTATTGTTTTGAATATAAGACCTCTAGTGACAAAAATTACATACTGTGCCTATAAGTGATTTGTTGGGTTTTATAGGTGGTGGCAAGAGCGTTGTTATGTGATTTCAAACAAGTTCAGAGGGGAGGTTGTTGTGTTGCTATGTGGTTGCTAGGGTGTCATGGTTTGTTGTTAGTGTAAGGGAGGCCAGCTAGCAAGTGCTGTGTACGTAAACTTCACTCTCCTGCCCTCAAGCATTGATCAAACGATAGAACGTAGCGCATGGTTTGCCCATGACCTTGGCATTTCTAAGGAATATGTAGCCGCTGTGCTGGACTACTGTGAGTCAGCAGCAGAAGCGTTGGAGACTGGTATGTGTGGCTTTATTCTGTGCTGTCGTCTCCGCCGGCCTCAAAACATCTCTATACTTGGCTATTTTAATTTTCTGCTTTGACGGCACTTGCAATTATACAACCTTGTACCTGCAGTGACTTTCAGCATGTTTCCTGTATAAGAACGTCTGACATGTTTACATTTTATGTGGCGTGAGAAAATCACATAAACCACGCAAAATCCGATTCAAAGCGTCTGAAACGGATTTCCAGAAATACGATTAGAAGATTTCAAACCACAAATGAATTTTGATTTGGATCATATATGATTTTTTTGCCGTTCACATTTGCTAATCAACCACATTTGCCTGGTACACACCGTACGATTTTGGGCTGTCTCAGATGAAAGATGACCAATCGTGGTGATTTCTGTGGCTCCTAAATGCTGGTCCTATGTAGTACAGTGAGAGAGGTTCAAAGATGGCAGTTGTCAAGGTCTTACGACCAAAGATAGCCTGCGACCATTTTCTGACAGTGTCATAAATTTAGCTTCATCTCACAGTGTGTTTGCTACGACCTACGTCTACTGACTAGCCAATAAAAATGCAACATGAAATACGGTATTGATCAACGCGAAATGACGCTAAAACTTAAAACTACTTTCCTCAAGCTCCATTTACAAGATTTGTCTGCTTGGCCTCTTTTCCCTAACCATAACAGCATCCATATTCTCCTCTTTCGCTCTTTTTTTCAGCGCACATAAAAACCACAATTGTCAGTGCGATTCATCTCGCTCTATTTGTTTACCACTAGCTCATGCTGAGGATGTTTTCTTCTTCTAATCTACGATTCAATAGGTGTCATTATCGTAAAGTCTACATACATGTCGTACCCATGTTTATTAGATCTGCCGTACAGAGAGATTTGTAATGAACTTACAGGATTGCCGAAAATGTATAGTCTGTAGCAGGCATTATACCTCCTACTTAGCGTGCATATCTCCCATAGTGGCTATAGCCAGGCTGAGCGGTACCAGTTGCACTAGATGTTTGCTAAGTTTGCTAGAGCATTGCAAGATGGTGGCTAGGTTACTTTGAGTCATTGACGTGACTATTATGTATTTGCTAGGGCACTGATATGCGGTAGCTAAAATATTCTATAGAAGTTTCTAGAGCATTGATAGGAAGTTTCTATGTGACAGTGTTCAGGGTGGTTGCTAGGAATTGGTAGATGGCTGCTAGAATGGGGTTTATTTAAAGGGGCATTCAGTAGTTCTTAAGCTACCGTTAGCATTTTTGTTCTTTTTGTATTTTAAGCACTGAGACCACAATGGTGTTAGATGCTGCACTGCCATCTTTTGAAGTGGATAAGCATAATCTTCTGAGTTTTATACAATTTATACTGATCCTAGTGAGTTTCAGATGGTCTAGTAATTAATTCTCTCACCCAACAAAAAACTTGCAACTTGGCCATCACTATTCAGGATTTTCTCTGTCATCAAATCTTTCCAACTTGCATATGTTGTACCAATATTTCAGCTCATTGTTTTTCTTTGTCTGTCTTTCTGTTATCTAAATGTGTTCCTAATTTTAGCATCATCAAACCATACTAATCAACTAGCATATACGACATCCAATAATGGCGGCAGCCAATGATGTGAGCGTAAGGTTTCTCTTGGATGTTTAGTGAAACACAGCGGTCATATCATTTCAACATGGTAAAATACATTAATACAGGTGACCCGCAACATAAAAAATATGTTGGGATGAGTTTTGCATTGAAGGATAATATTTAAGGTTATGGGGGTTGTTCAAGTAACTAACTTAGTATTAATACTAATATTGATGCTTGCCTTAGCAAAGAAAATAAGTGAGAAAAATAATTATTTAAAAGAGAAGGTTAGGATATAAGAGCCCAGTTTGAGTCACCATTGACTCATTCCTGTTTAGTCATTCGTGACAGCAGGTTTAGAGAAGATCATATTAATGTACAGACTGCTTGAGCAAACCTTACTTCTGCCTCTCTGCATGACATGAGTCCATCTGATGAAACACCCCCTTTGCAATAACTGTTTAGGGAGAGTTAAGTCGATTTGGGAGGGGTTCACGGAAATAATTGTGTTTGGATCCTGGTGTCCCATGAGCCCTGCAGAGGTTTGGTCATTACATACTCATTCTGGATGCTGATTAGAGCCCCACGGCCCCTAGAGATGCTGGGATACCCTTCAACACCTGCTGCCCCGAGCACAGCACTGGATCAAACTCATTTATTACACACACACACACACATACACATCCATTACTCTTTGTTTGGTCAAAAACAGAATAGTGATTCCAAAACTGACTAAGTTTAGCCTATTCCTATCAGTATACACCATCACAAATACATTCATACTGTATGTGCTGCATTTTGGGGGGTTTAAGATGATGGGTATCATGCGGGTGGGTTTGTCACGGAGGCAATTGGCGTGACGCGTGTCATCGGTGGGCTGTGGGAAAACACGTTCCGGTCGGCTGGTGACAGCAATGTGTGTCCTGTCACATTAACACATGCCACAGAGGAAGCCAGCTCAGGTCATTACAGTGAGACGGCTCATCTTTCTTTCCAACAGAGCATACCGTTGTCCAGTCAAGACAGCAGGGTTGAAGCGTAAAGGGAGAATTTAAATATATTTATGCTGACTGATTAACAAATGAATGAATTTAGAACTAAAACTATGAATTTGAACTAAAAACAATGAAACATCCTTTAAAATCAAACAACTGATTTTGAGATGTTTTGATTTAGAGGGTCTTTATTGTTCTGGGGTTTGTGGTGTCTGCCTGGTCTAGGTTTTAGTTTTTGGGAGTCTGGTACTGGTCTAGGTTTTAGTTTTTGGGAGTCTGGTACTGGTCTAGGTTTTAGTTTTTGGGAGTCTGGTACTGGTCTAGGTTTTAGTTTTTGGGAGTCTGGTACTGGTCTAGATTTTAGTTTTTGGGAGTCTGGTACTGGTCTAGGTTTTAGAAGGCCTGGGTTTTTGAAGGTTTGGTGTGGTCTAGATTTTGGGGGGTCTGGCATTGGCCTTGGTCTTTAATTCTGTTCTATACTTTTATGTCTAATAACAAATAATAGACCAGCACGCTCAGCAGTCTGTTATAGGGCTGTTAAGTGGTATTGATTAGAGATTTGTTTCCATTTAATTGCTGGTGGTAATTTGTCCTTTGTTGGTCATGCACCTAAATCAGGTCTGACCACTGGTGTAATGAGTCAAATCTATCGACTCTGGCTACATATAAGGTTTACACACTTATGCTTGACTTATTTTTTGATGGATATTAAATATATTTTGAGGATGCACGTTGCAGGAAGCATGTGATCGAGCATCACTTTCACAAGCCCTTGTGTATGCCCTAGTATACTTTTTAAAAAAAGAATATTTGAAATATGTTAACTTCAAAGGTAATATTGTTTAACACACAGATCTACAAGTACTTTTCATATGCTTAAATATGTTAGTCAACGCATCAACATAATTGCACTTTAAAGCATGACAAAAGATTATTAAAACGTAATGATTTAAAATACACTTTAAAATAAAACTTAATTTAACATTGTTACAAAGTGCACTTTTTTAAAAGTATACTTCAGTGTGTTGAGAATCAATCATGAAAGTGTCCTCTCTTTAAGTACACTTAAGTGGTCTTTTATTTGATTAATATTATATACATTTAAAAATAGTCAAGTCAAGTCACCTTCATTTATTTAGCGCTTTTAACAAAATAGATTGTTTCAAACCAGTGATAATAGGAAATGAAAGTAACAGAGATTGTTTTGGCTTAAATATATACTTTTAAGATTTTAAGTGCACTGCAAATGCACAATTAAGCACACTTCTTTTTCACAAGGGCTGTGATACATCATCCTCATTGAAATCAATGCAGTAAACTGGCTTGAACTCCAGGCGCTGAAGAACTTTAACAACACATCATAAAAAGGTGAGATCCACTGAACTTTATCAAGCTGATGTTTGTAAAAGAGAAACTTACTTTGTTACAGAAAAGTCTGTAAAATCAAAGAGAGACACAACAAATCAATGCCCAGGATGATTTTAATGACTATATCATGCAAAAATAATCATCATACTCTATAAAGAACATCAACTCTTATCTTTTCGAAACCAGAAAATTGCCTTTAATTTTTGGTCCACCGATCACAAAAATCAAAGGAAAGACATCATAATGTCTTCATTTGAATAATTGTTTATAAAAATCACACTTAGTGAGCAGTTCATACAGTTTAACACCTTTTGACATCAACAAATCGCTCTGTTTGACACAACAACAGAATATAACAATCACTTGTGCACTTCAGTCTCAGGCAAGAGGCCATGAAAAGAGCTTTAGGTTTCTGATATAGTTATCACACAATACACAAATCTAGAAAACATTTAGCTGAGTTTCAGAACAACTTAAAGCATGGCTCAGATTCCAACCTCTGAAAATGTCCACGTATCTTCTAATCAGAACAAACATAAGCTGGTTCTGACGTTTCGATAAGACTTTCGCAACCATTCGAATGACTCTGTAAACTAGACACAATCCAGATTTGTCGATGGTAAACATTACAAGATTGCTGATGTCATTAGTAAATTATTGCAGTACATGTTCTTAATAGTTGTGTTTGTTTATTTGTTTATTTATTATTATTATTTTTTGATCAAGGAACAGTGTAAGACTTTGACACATTACTGCTGGTTAACGAAACACAACACACTTGTTTGTGTCATGAATGGAGCATCAGAGTGAATCTCACAAAACGTGCAAGTAACATTTCATTTTTCAAAGAAAATGAACCTTTAGGACTGTAAGATTATGTTTGTATTATTACAATGACATTATTTTCATGAAAATAAGCACCACCTAGGTTACTTATTTCTATAACAAATAATATTAATAATAAGACTGAAATACTTTACTGTTTAATAAATAAATAAAAAGTAATATCATTTTTTATTTTTGCATTGCTATAATTAGAATTTGGGGGAAATGTGCTTAATTGTCGTAATTGTCAAAAAACAGATTTTCTTAATGCAAAATATGTTTTTTTAAAGGGTTACTTCACCCAAAAATGAAAATTATGTCATTAATTACTCACTGTTGTCGTTCCAAACTCGTAAGACTTTCTTTCATCTTCTGAACACAAATGAAGATCTTTTTGATGAAATCTGAGAGCTTTCTGTCCCTCCATTGACAGCTATGCAACTACCATTTTGACGCTTCAAAAAGTTCATAAAGAGATCGTAAAACTAATCCTTAAGAATTAAGTGATTTAGTCCAAATTTTCTGGGGAGACACGATCACTTTATATGATGAACAGATTGAATTTAGGCTTTTAATCACATATAATCATCAACTCACACATCAGTTAAGGTAAAAGGAAGCTCACACATGATTGCTTTACATGCAAGAACCAATGATGTTCATTCTGGTGTTACGCATCACGTTTGAGAAGAACCAATGAGGTTTGTTCTCACGTGTCAAGCAGTTATGGTTGAACTTCTGTTTATATTCGCTGATCAATGTTAATATGTGAATAAAAGACTAAATTAAATCTGTTCATCATATAAAGCGATCAAGTCTCTTCCGAAAATTTGAACTAAGCCACTCGATTCATATGGATTAGTTGTACTTTATGAAGCATCAAAGTGGTAGTTGCAGAGCTGTCAATGGAGGGACAGAAATCTCTGATGAAGATTGATGAGCATTTATTCATTTTTAATAAACACTAAAACTGAAATAGGTGAAATAAGACCTGTAGACTTGTTCCTGACAGGTTTCATGAGATTCACTCAAGAACACATCACATCAGCTTTGCATGGCGACAGTTAAATACGTTAGATGATCACCTGGTCCTTATTCAGGATTCGACCATACAAGGCTCTCAGTTGCATCACAATATACATCCCACATGAACCGCCTCGCTCTTATGACAGTTTCAATGATAAATATGGCCCAATAAACAGTAAGCACAGATATCACTGACCCAGCTTCACAACAGTCTCACAGAAACAGTAAATCCATGTCAAAACACATACTTAAGATAGAAATTACTTTTTTTTTTTCTTTTCAAATAACAACATGTCAGTGCATTCAAAGTATCAAAATGTCTGGTTTGTCATTATATGGTGGTTAAAATGAAACATTTTAAATGAAGACCAGCTTAATACCACTTAAAATACAGGACTGTATTGCCAAGCACACACTTGAATGTATCGTTGATGTAAAGTAGCTGAACAAAATTTATACAAGATTGCACTTTAAAAATTTCTCAAGTGTACTTTAGGACGTTTCAAACATTTAAAGGTTTTTCAATATATTTCACACTTATTTTAATACACATGAGTATCAGATATATTTGCAATTTTGTGCTATTAGATTCTTTCTGCACCAAGCAGTTGTATAATGTCTATTTTTGCTCTATCTTCTAGGGTTATGTCCCAATTAAAGGGACCAGTTTATAATGTGTAATACAGTACATGAACATAATGATAAACAGCATTCTTTGTAGGTTTAAGTTATATAATATAGTTAAATAACCCAAATTTTGCATATTTTCTGTAAGGTCAATGGCAAGAGCTCTTTAAACCAGAGTAAACACTTGTTTCTTTTGAACAAAACTACATGTTAATCTAAACTACTCTACTGCTCTGATTGGTCCTGACCAATTAAACTCAACTACTCATCTACTAAAGTTACAGTAGAAGACACAAAACTAAAACAAAACTAGTCTAAACCTTTAAAAAAACAGCCAAGACCTGTGCTTTGATTACAGATGTCTGTGCTATTAAATGTTGTCAGTTGATTAAATGTTGTAAACCACAGTAATAATTGAACATCTGTACTTTTAAAAGAAACATTACATTGTCTTTAAACTGATTTAGCCATATAAATTCTTTATATAATCCTAAATATGACATTTTATATCTAATTAGCTGTATATTCTCATTTATATATCTCAATACATTATTCCTTCTTAAATATTTTTGCCTCTGAATAGATTTCTCTGACTCCTACAGCTATGCTTGTTGAGTACTGTGTCTATAATCACTTATATCTCTCTTTATTTCTTTTTTACTTTGTCTTATTTCTAAAGATTTGTTTTGTTTTGACTCAATGGAAATTAAATATCTACGAGTACCCGTCTCCTCTATACGTCTGCTCGGCGTCCTCCTGGATGTATTCCTCGGTTTTCTCCCAGCTTTTCGCCCATCCCCCATTCAGCTGTGTTGTGGCCCCATATGATTTGGCGGGTCCTCCAAGACCGGCCTGGCCTCCAAAAGGAGCGCTGCTCAGCGTGATGTCACCGGTCTCCTCCGCCAACTCGTCTTCATCGATGAAGCCACACTTCTCCTCGCTGGTCTCCTCTGGATCTGCCCACGGCTGCTTCTCTCCGGACGCAAAAATCCCGTAGAACACGACACCACCGTAATGCACCAGTGCGGCGATCAGGAACACGTTCTGCCATTCTTCACGAGTCTGGTGGACAAGAAAGAGAAAATGTAGGGCCAGATTTGCTAACAGCTTGTGCCAGCTCAAACCCTGTTTTGCCGTTAAAAAACTACTGCCAGGATTTACTAAAGACACACAGTGGAAAATTACTGCTGTAAAGTCTGGGAAAAGAATAGAGTAAACTTTATAGTACTTACACTATGTGTATCTGATATGAATAACACACGTCGGCAAATTATATTTGAATAAATTGTTATTGCTGCTTCCATAGACATCAGTGTGTATTTTAAAAACTTCAAATGTTTTACTAGTGCTTATGTGTATTTAAATGTCTGAAACCTAAATTAAACATTATGTGTTTGAAAACACTGCAAATAGTTGTGATATATGACAAGTGCTGAGTGCGTCCTTCTCTGGCTCAGCGCCAGCCAACCCGTGAAAGCACAGTTTGAATCTGGCAGTTATGTCACGTCACTGTTCATTCTAAATCCCGTATGTGGGACCGTACTCTCAGGGGCACAGAAATAAAAATCCCATATATGGGCCGTACCGCTCAAAAGGTTAACCCGCCAGAGCCGTGTGGAACACTTTTATCATGGATGGATGCACTTTGATGGACTTCAAAACAGAAACAACCATTCACTGCCCTAATAAAGCTTGGAAGAGCCAGGACATTTTTTAATATAACTCCGATTGTGTTCGTCTGAAAGAAGAATGTCATATACACCTAGGATGACTTGAGTAAATCATGGGGTAAATGTTTGGGTGAACTATCCCTTTAACTTATTTTTTTTACATAACTAATTACCTAAATTTGAGTTTTGCTAACTTATTCGGGTTTACAGTGTAAGGCATATTATTTAGAGATATAGAGAACGTCTCGGTTACTTATGTAACCCTGAGCATTTGGTGCAGTTGTTTATATGGCCAAAAAATGAGATGAAATTCTGATAGCTTGTAATATAAATCAATGATATTTATAACAGCAAAGCAGACAGTTCACAGTTGTATACTTACATAAAATGTATATAAATATCAGTTCCCTTTCAGTCGCTCACGTTCGACATAGTCGACGTGTCGACTGATTGGGATCCCGCTTAGGGAGCCTGTCATCTTCGAGTATTGTTAAAAGAGCTAATGCACATTAGCATGTATGAATTACAACACACGCTCCGCCCTGCAGCGCGGGTATAAATACGGAAGTGGATGCACGCACCAGTTGTTTTTCGCTGAGGAGCCGAGCGGAGCCCGGAGTCAGTGGTGATCCAGCAATAGTAGTGACGGGACTACGTCTCCATTCCCTCCTTCAGGAAACGAGGGTTACATACATAACCGAGACGTTCCCTTTCAGTCGCTCACGTTCAACGTAGTCGACGTGCCGACTGATTGGGATCCCTATTAAAACGCCACTAGAGCTGCCACCTTCCAGTGCCTAGACAAAAGACTCCTGATCCTCCCGCACATTGAGGCGGAGATAGGACAGGACTAAGGTCAGGAAAGTCACTGCTGTTTCACAAGACCACTGGGAAAGAGTTAACCTTCGTTGGAAGGAATACGCTGCGGGAGCCACATCCTACCCAAAGGGAGGTAACATGTGGAAAAACACATGGACTGAGCGAATTACCGGGCAGTACAACATTTGGAATGTCACTGAGGTGGCTCCAGCTGAAACAGGGGGGAGACGCAACCGGTCAGTGATGGCAGGGCAGACTCTGCCAAGGGAAGACACAGGCTCGCAGCAGGGAGCCGCACCATGGAAGAATACACATATGGGATCGCCGTAGGGATCACAATATATGGACCCAGCCTAGCACAAGCTCCACCAGTGCATATGAGTGGTAGGACTAGCATCGGACGCTCTGCCACATCCAATGCCGAAGGGGTGTGGAGGAACTCAACAGGGTTCGGCTAAAGGGGAACTCAACTGGAGCAATGGCGCACGTATCCAGTCTATAGGAGGGCAAGCCGACACTACAAACCGGGCTAACAGTGAAACTGGCTTCATGTGAAGGAAGCCCATGGAAAGCAACCGGCTCGACACATAGGCTATTTTCCTAGCGAATGTGCTGGTGTCGCCCAGCCCGCAGCTCTAAAAATCTGTTAGCGAGGCACTCTGTGTCAACGCCCAGGAAGGAGCTACACTCACTCTTTGGTCCACTACAGAGGGACCAGCACGTTCCTCGGGGAGCTCCACCGGTACCGGTGTGAAGGAGGAGTGAGGGATCCATGGGGCTTTGCCGGGCGGATTACCCCTCACTGTAAGCCTCAGATCACCCAACCCATGCGGCACTCCAGCCTTCTTCTGGGAAGTTGGCCCAGGAGAAACACTAGAGCGGGGCATGGGCGTGGGGACCCCACCTTCGCGTTTAACAAAGGCGATTCTCGATCTCAACACCGAGATGACCATGTTCCCACAGTGAGAACATGAATCATCCACGAGAGCTGCTTCAGCGTGCTGTAAGCCCAAACACGTGATGCATCTATCTTGACCGTCAGAGGGAGACAGAGCCCTACCGCACCCAGAAACGCACGGATGGAATGGCATCTTGAAAAAGACTCTTGCTCTTTCAGGAAATGGGACCCGTCACCAGTGCCGGAGCACACAGGGGAACAACCGCGGCAACACTTTTCAGTGAAGCACTCACCACTTCCGCCCTCAACCGGCCGTCAACAAACACTCTTTAAATAAATGCTGTTAAAACAGCAGTTGAGAGCTTTCAGTAGCTCGCGATCACCGCTGCAGATGCTGTAGAAACACCAGCATTGGGAGAGTCTTCCAGAAGAACACAGACACACTCGCTCGTTGTAGACACAACACTCTTCAGAGACATCAGTAACCCGATCGGCTCCGAAGCGAACTGGTGCGTGCATCCACTTCCGTATTTATACCCGCGCTGCGGGGCGGAGCGTGTGATGTAATTCACGCACGCCAATGTGCATTGGCTCTTTTAACAATACTCGAAGATGACAGGCTCCCTAAGCGGGATCCTAATCGTTTGACACGTCGACTACATCGAATGTGAGCGGCTGAAAGGGAACTGATATTTATATGCATTTTATGTAAGTATACAACTGTGAACTGTCTGCTTTACTGTTATAAATATCATTGATTTATATTACAAGCTATCAGAATTTCATCTCACTTTTTTGGCCATATAAACAACTGCACCAAATGCTCAGTTTGGGCCTTTTTTTTATCCTTGAGTATGAGCTCCATATTCTTACTATATGAGCCATAAATGCCTGATGTATCAAATACTATACTCAACAAAAAACACATATGCAAACTTTTTGTTTATATATATATATATATATATATATATATATATATATATATATATATATATATATATATATATATATATATTTATATATATATATATATATATATAGGCTAAAGGTTCAATGAACTGTTCCATAAAAATAAAAATCGGACTATCATCTGTCAGGCTTTAAAGTGTTATGATAACAACAACAAAAAAAAACATGATTAAATGAATAAAGAAAATGTGGATAATTTCAGGATTTCTCACCTTATTTTTGGTCATAGCTCCTACAATGAGAGGGCAGACCATACCAGAAAGTGTGCCCACTCCATTAGAAATGCCCATCAGTATGCTGGCATACCTTGGCGCAATGTCCAAGTGGTTGACATTAAAACCTTAGAGAGGAGCCGGATTTAAAAAAAAGAAATTCAGAAATACTGGGAGACATTTATTTTATATATATTTTTAAATCCAAAAATTATATAGCATCTCACCTGATATAGCAAATCCGCTAAAACCAACGGCTAGCACCAGAAATGAGATGGCCACACCTTTACTGTGAGAGAAACCAACCACTAACAGCAGTGTGGCCTCCATTCCAAACCCTACAGTCATATGGGTGGGTCAAAGGTCATACCAACAAATATATTTTTATTAATTTCATAAAAGATACAAATGATGTAATCAAATATGGTCGCTCTCACCTCCGCAATTCATGATCTTCCTGACGGTGGTGGTGGTTAAGATGTTTTTTCTGCGCAGGTAGTCAGCCAGTTGGCCGCCAATTGGCACTATGATGGTCATAACCAGGTGGGGTAAAGCAGAGAGCATACCAACCTGATAACAGTCAAAGAAAACTTCAAAATGATGAAAACTGAAAAAATAACCATTTACAAAATTCTCGTTCCAAACACATGTGATTCTTGATGAATCCCTGAGCCACACTTTTGGTGATTTTATGCACTTGTCCTGTAAATTCCCTACGTTAAAGCTTTAAAGCTCATTTGCATTTTGTGAAAAAGAAGGGAAGTGGACTTAATTGTATTGAATGTGCACTTATAGTGTACTTCAAATCTTGAAAATCTATATGCATATTTTACGTATAAAAAAAACAAAAAAAAAACAACTGTACTTGCAGATATAAATTGAATAAAATGCCACTTAAGTGTACTTTAAGAGTACACTTTCATGACTAGGTTTCTTAAAACACTCAAGTACACTTTGTACACAAAATGCACTTTGTAATAATGTAATTTTAAATCATTGTTTTAATAATTTTTGTCATGCTTTAAAGAAATATACTTATTTAAATGTCTTGGCTAACATGTAAAATAGTTATTATATTATATTGTACTTTATTATATTTATTATATTAACTGTAGTGTGCTATTTGATTTGATTAAGTTAAATATATGTACTAAAGGTACAAATGTGTCACTATTAGTGTGTTTTACTTTCGTTTTCATGGACTTTTAAGTCCAAATCCAATTTTTTTTGTGCACATCCGATAGCAAGTGTGAACGGCAAAAAAACACATGAAATGCAATTTTTACAAATCCATTTCAAGCTACATTCATTTGCGGTTTGAAATCCTATTCAAATCACATTTTTGGAAATCCATTTCAGTCTGACTGCTCTGGTCAGTTTTCACGTGGTTTATGTATCTTTCTCATGCCAAGGAAAACATAAACATCAGACGTTGTTGTTGGAAAGTCGCTGCAGAAACAATGCTGTGTTGTTGCCGAACGAGCAGAAAAGGACAATATAATGGAGACATGTTTTGAGACCAGCGGATCTTCCCTCATCCGCTCATCCCAGCCTCCTGCATTTCTGCCGCTGCCTCAGAAGATGCAGTAGTCCAGCGCGCAACTACAGGAAATCCAATAATTTTCCATCAGATTACAATCAGATACATAAATAATTGGATTTGGACTGACAGTGTGATTGTAGCCTTAGTTTGTAACCTGTTTCCTTTGTTTCATTTTCCCGCTCTTTGTTGGTTACTATGGTTTTTGATTATTAGCACACCTTCAGTTGAGTTCATTAACCTTGTGTTTTTAAAGGGCTCCTATTATGCCCTTTTATGAAGTCTATGGCCTTTTATGAAGTGTACTAGAATATCATGCTTGATTGTTCAAAAAATTCACTATTTTTCACATATTTTACCATTTTAAAGCATCTAGAGAGGTCAGTCTGGCACGAACACGCTGATTTCAGTGAAGCCCCGCCTTCCGAAATACAGATGTGCTGTGATTGGTTAGCTGACCAGTGTGGTGGCAGCGCTTAGTGCTTGTTTTGGAAATGTCCTTCCCCTCCATAACTGCAAGTTCTGCTCTAGTGTAAATATGAATACGGATGCATCATTTCAAACCAATTCGAGCCCGATTCAGACCCTGACAATGTTAACGAACAAGAGGATCGTGCAAAACGGAGTTCACAGTTTCACAATGTTTCAGAGTGGTATGTTTTTTGTAATTTTCTTATACATTATAGATACGATGTTATCCACTATTTAATCGTGATATTTGTCGGGAAACTAAGGTAATACAAACACTAATCGATCACAAAACCTTGGTTAATTTGGTTAAAGCGGTGAACCGTCTTACAAAAGCGAGAGCTTACGAAAGCAACAGAAAACAAGATGTTCTTCTTAATAAAATGTGCATCGCACAGATAAACTTTGAGGTTATAATGTTCAGGAATAGTGTTTAAAATAAATTTTAACCACTCAAAGTTTGTCAGCCTTAGGAAGGTCAAACAAATGAGTTTTGGAAACAGGGTGGAAAAAACAGTCTCTTTGCAAAAAACAAACTATGTCTCTTTGACATAGCAACAACATAGTCTTCTCTAATGCAGCTCAACCAGGCCTCGTCCCCTTTTTTGCGTATTCTGTGGGCGGAGATTAAATTAGTAACATTGTGACTTAATATCCAGAAAAAAACGTGTTGTAGTCCAAACGAGTCGTTTGTTGTAGTTCTTGATTCTGTTAAATAAAATATCACCCTTTGGAGTGGACGTTGAGATTTGTAATCTTGCAGACCTTTTTTATGCTCAAACAGCAACATTACACACTAACTAAAGTTGAAAAAGTGAACAAGCATAATAGGACCCCCCTTAATTCCCTCAATTTATTGTCTAGTTTCGTTGTGTTTGCACCCTTTTGAAGATCTGTTTTGCTTTATTTAATAAACCACACTGCTATTTGGAACTACTTTGCCTATCTCCATCTATATTGGACTAAAAACATTGCAAAATGTGTAATTACAAATATATTTAAATACAAAACATACACGTTTCAATAGAAATTACATTAAAGTATATTTTAGTTTACGGTAATTGCTTGTCAGTACATTCGGCAGTACACTTTAACCATATTTCAAAGACAATTAAGAAATTACATTAATATGTACTTAAATACTAATAAAAGTGGGTCAAAAAGCACTCTTAATTTCAGCTCATTTCATTTAATATGAATTTACACTATAATACATTTTCATTTTATTCTGAATGACACACTTAAGTACTGTATATTCTTTTAAAGTAGATTATTTCCAAAATAACCTTTTTAAAAGTATGCTAAAAGGGTTGCACAGATTAAAAGTGCATGTGTCACAGCAAGTTTTAGACATTTAAGAGCTTTTTTTGCACATATTACTCACACATATTCACTATATGGCTTAAAACATTGTAACATAAAACTTGTAAGATAATGGTGCATAACAACAGCTGAAATATTATGCTAATTTTCTATAGATTTACACAGAAGAACAAAGTCATACGGGTTTAGACGTTTCGGGTGAACGGGAGTGAACAGTGTCTGGCTGAGAAACACTGTGAAAACACTGAAAGCCTCTACAATACAATATAGCATCCTAAATAACCAAATGTGTGGCTTAAAAATATCACTAAATGGAAATCCTAAACAAGCCCTGGCTGATAAAACCCCAAAACAACTTGTAAGTCCAATCTCCCATACTGCACCTATGAGCCAGTTTGACCAGCAGAATTAAAGCAGTGGTTCAATTACTCCTGTCAGGCTTGCAGGATTTATATCACTCTCTCAGCTCAGGAGCCGAAGATCAATAACAATGTCAGCTTTCATTTATGTACGCCACTATGAACACACATTTCTGAATGCCCAACATCTCAAATACAATCCAATACGGCGACTCAGTGAATGAGGGGTCAGACACAACAGATAGTAATGATTCAAGCCTGACCAGAAAGGATTGCATATGAGACCAATTCATACAGCAAATGCACAAGCACATGTGCTGTAAGCCTTACGAGCTGTCAAATATTGAGACTTGATTAATGCAAAAACATTTTCTCCCTAAATTCACTCACCTTACTGATTTCAAAGCCAAACACTTCTTCAAAGTACGCCGGCTGACTGATGAGCAACAAATAGAACGTCCAGCTCCGGCAGAAGTTAGCCACAATGATTGCATAGACCGGCATGGAGGTGAAGAACTTCCTCCAGGGTGTCTTGTATTTCTGTAGAAAAAAGAAACATGTTAATAAATCTATAGAAGACCTGTAGCATGAATATTTTAAGCAATCAAAACAGTTTGACAAGCATGAGTTTTTAACTACAACTTTCCAGTCTCTCTATTTATGAATACTCAGAAGTTGAATAAATTCTAATGACATAAAACATTTAGAAAGAAACAAAGAAAAAAGAAAAAAATATATTATAGTACATTTTTTACCGGTTTGTCACATACTGTGGTGTTTTCAGTTTAATTTTCAAGGTCATTTACACGACTAATCATGGAAAACGGAAAACTTGTTATGCGTTTTGGCCGTTCATTTAGATGACTACAGTGTTTTGGGGGCCTGAAAACAAACTTTAGAAAATGGATTTCAAAGTGCAAGTTTTTGAAAACAATACCGTTTTTTTATCTCCATTTAAACTTGAATTTGTGAAAATGGTGACGTCATACGCATGCGTATTACATGTTCAGTCTATAGATGCGTAGTGTTTCTTTACAAAGTAACATTGCCAACTACAGCATTTTTAATCGATTTCACTGATCCGTGTAAACGGGAATCGTTTTGACAACGTTGTCATTTGTACGTCAAAGCGTTGTCGTGTTGCAAAGGAAAAACTTTTTCATTTTTAGTGTCTAGTTGCTGTGTAAATGTAGTGTAAACCCTTAGCTTGTCTTCATTATTTCCTGTTTCCTTTCTGTTGTCATGGTTTCTAGCACGTTTATCATTGGTTGTCATGGTTACTTATTAATTCATTGATTTCACACGCCTGTTCCTTGTTATGATCCTTAGTTGGTTGTGTACATAATGCCCTCATTTTTCATTTACTCATTGTTGGGTGATGGATGTGCTTATGAACACTTTCTTTGATTCTTCGTGTTGGATTATTCTCTTTTATTTTGTTTAATAAAGTTATGCTGTCATTTAGATCCGCTACACCTTGCCTCATCTTCTTCCTCAGCCTGAACATTACACAGTTCCTGTATTTATTTACACTTAATAGCATGTAATGTATTTATATTAGTGATGGGAGGTTCAGATCATTTTACTGACTCTCTTGTTCGATCTCGTTCATAAAAATGAACAAATCTTTTTTCGAGTCATTTCGTTCATTTAAGGGGCTTTAAATGTTATACTTTTAACAGGCAAATCCCCCGAACACATCCACCTACGCAATCTTGATCATATTCTGAATTAAGAAATCATTATAATGCAGTCAAAAATAATTTACAGGGAACATAAATAATTACTTTACCTTCTGAGTCTTTCGTTCATTTGTCACGTGACAGACGTAATGAACGGATTGTTCATGAACTAATTTATATTCTCAAGCTGCACAACTGCCATTGACATGAAAAGGAATCTAAAAGATTCTCAAGCTCTCCAGGGCAAAAGCTCTTAGAACACAGACAACATAAGAAAAAAAATGATTTGCTTCAGCACTGCTACCTTAAAGCTAATAGACATGGACTAATACCCAAATTTGATTTCATGGGATCTTCGGATTTCTCCAGGAAAACGTACCTCAGATGGCCCAAGTAGATTGGCACTTTCTCCGATACTCTCCTCTATGTAAGTTCTCTCTTCATCTGTGATGGTGGGATGATCTGCTGGGCTCTCATATGAAACCAGAATCCAAAACATGTACCAGAAAATCCCAAAACACCCTGTAGCCCAATGGAGAGAAAATCATGGAGAACAAGTACACACAAAAAATAACATTCTGTTATCATTTCAGAGTTCGCAGTCAATATTATAAACCTACCATATATATAGAAGACAGAAGACCAGCCTGAATACTGCACTAATATTCCTGCCAACGGCATGGCGATCACAGCGCCCGCATATGAACCTGAAACAGGGTGTTTGTAAAGGTTTTATTTTGGGTATTCTGTGTTGTGTATGCTTTTAAAAAGCCAAACTGTATTTACCACAAAATGAGGTGGTTGCTAGGCGACTTCTCTCAAGGGGTGGAGCCCACTTGCTCCAAATTCCATGGCATGCTGGGTAGGTCACACCCTGGACACACACAATATTTTATATATATTACAATAGTGTTATATATGTATACATAAAAAAAAAAATATATATATATATATATATATATATATATATATATATATACAGTATATATATATATATATATATATATATATATATATATGATATACATATATACATAAAAGAAAGATTTAAAATATTTTCATTACATAATGCAGACATGGTCAATACAAATCTGCTGAAGTTCAAACTGAGCATCAGAATGGGGAAGAACGGTGATTTAAGTGAGTTTGAACATGGTGCCAGACGGGCTGGTCTGAGTATTTAAACTGCTGATCTGCTGGGATTTTTACAAAACTACTGAAACTATAAATATCCAGTGAGAGTCAGTTCTGTAGGTGGCCTGTTGATGCCAGAGGTCAGAGGAGAATGACCAGACTGGTTGAGCTGATAGAAAGGCAACAGTAACTCAAATAAACACTCGTTACAACCGAGGTCTGCAGAAGAGCATCTCAGAACGAAAAACACGTCCAACCTTGAAGCAGACGGGCTACAGCAGCAGAATACACTCCTGTCAGCTGAGAACTGAAACTGAGGCTACAATTCATACGGGTTCAACAAAATTGGACAATAGAATACTGCCTGGTCTGATGAGTGTCGATTTCTTCTGCGACATTCAGACGGTAGGGTCAGAATTTGGCATAAAGCAACATGAAAGCATGGATCCATCCTGGTTCAGGCTGCTGGTGGTGTAACGGTGTGGAGGATATTTTCTTGGCACAATTTGAGCCTCTTAGTACCCAGTTTTGGGGAAAGTTACTTTGAAAAGTAATGCATGTTGCGTTACTCCCTTAAAAAGTAACTAATTGCGCTACTTGGTTACTTTTTTAGAAAAGTAATGTGTTATGTTACTTTAGTGTTACTTTTTCTCACCTGGGCTGGGCTTGTTTGTGTGTTTTTTTTTATAACAAAAAGTTATATTTTTGGGCAAATGTAAAGGCCCTTTCACACCAAAATTGAAATAATAAAGCTGAAGGAAATGCAAATTCACTCCTGTACAGTAGAGGGCGCAGCTCAAACAAAGCTCTCAGCTGTGCTGCTGTTCTGGATCGCAGAAGAATGGAATGCAGGAGAAGAAAGTTTAACCCTTTTAATGAAAACCAAGTATAAATGAAAGTATAAATGAAAACCAGAAGTTGGTTTTCATTTATACTTCTGCGTCGTTAGCCGCGTTGACGCACAATTACACATGGAGAGGGAGTATGTGAAACCTGAGGGAGTGGTTCTGGCAGACCAATCACAGCGCTTGCGTCCGCATAGAACTTACTCACATTTTTTCTCAACATGGGGACGAGAGGGCGAGTCAAAAAATGGGAAAACAAAGTAACTTGCATTACTTATTTGAAAAGGTAACTCAGATATGTTGTTGTAAAAGTAATGCGTTACTTTACTAGTTACTTGAAAAAAGTAATCTGATTGTAATGTATTACTCCCAATATTAGTACCAATTAAGCATATATATATATATATATATATATATATATATATATATATATATATATATATATATATACTGTATATATATATATATATATGCAATAAAAATATTTAAAAGCTCTAGAACAAAAGTTGTAAAGAAATACCTTACAAGGGGTCATAAAAAACATAGATAAATCTAACCCTTAACAAATTAACAGTAACGCATACAATCGCAATTCAAATAAGGATTAATGATCCATGCAGACTTGCGCAAACGCAAGCAGATCAGATCTGATTCACCACAAACACACTAATGCTGCCCATTAAATCTTCATTACTAGCTAATTGTCACAGAATCAGTCACTGATAGACACAAATTGCTGCAGCCAGCAAAGGAAAGCACATCCGCAGAGCTAATGTCAATACACACAACACAAGCTAGTGTGGTTACAATAACCTCAAATGAGTTTTAATTCATGTACAGTCGGCACTCATCATATACTGAACAATAGTGTAGAATAGCAGGCGACCGGCGCACAGACAAAGCCAGCAAGCAGCTGCTAATACTCTTTCAATGTTCATCCTTTGAGTTTTGTTTGAATAAGGGATGACATCATAAGTCAGTATACTCTCCTTTTCAAGCGTTTCAGTTTTCATAATTTGTTTATTCTCTCCTGTGCTTTCAGTGTGTCTGCTGTACACTCTTGAAAATAAAGATTTCAAAAGGGAGGTTTTTGCAGTGATTTCATATAAGAACTATATTTGGTTCCCCAAAGAACCTTTCAGTGAACAGTAACAGAACCATTTTTTTATGGTTTTAACATTTTCTTAAAAATCTAAAGAACCGTTTTCCAGTAAATAACATTTTGTTCCAAGGATGTTAGAGATTCTGCATGAAACCATCAATGCCAATAAAGAATCTTTATTTTTAGGAGTGATAGTGGGGTAATGAACCGTCCTATTACCTTTTTTTTCAAGGAGGAAGATCAAGGAATTACAATGGTTATAGAGGCAATACACAAATCCACACTACACAAAAGTTTTCTCTAACCGGTGTTATGTGCATTGGTGTAAAATACATGGTTCAAAACCATCTTAAATGAGCATATTTTTGTGAATTCAATCCAGGTAAATTTCAATATCATCATATTTCATACAGACAAGAGTCAACAATAGCATATAAATCAAGGCAGATTTTAAAGGGTTAGTTCACCCAAACATGAAAATGCTGTTATCATTTACTCACCCTCATGTTGTTCCAAACATGTATGAGTTTCTTTCTTCTGTTGAACACAAAAGAAGATCTTTTAAAGAATGTGGTTGCCAGACAGCCTATGGAAGTCACATTCTTCAAAATAGTTTCCTTTGTGTTCAACAGAAGAAAGAAACTCACAGGTCTGGAACAACATGTAATGATGACAGAAATTTCATTTTTGGTTCAACTATTCCTTTAATTGAAAGATTTAACTGTTTTCCCATTGCAAAAAAAAAAAAAAAGCTTGATATGTTTTAACCTGACCTTTACATTGTTTTAATAGTTTGTTTCATAATCATTGAAATTTAGCTCAAAAATCTTCTAAGTGAAAGTTCGTCCTGAAATGAAGAAAATATTTTTCACCTTAATGACTTGATTTCTTCACATACAAAAGAGATATTTTGAAGATATGTTTTTGTCCATATTGTTAAGTCAATGGGGTCCAAAATATTTCTTGAAGTATCTTCTTTTGCGTTTCAGATTTAAAAAAGGTAATAAGGAATGACGTTTTAGATGAACTATCCCTAAAAGCACTCCCCAAGTTTTAAAACTTTGAGCTTTATGTCTAAGGAAATCCATGTTCATTCAAAATACATTAAAGTTAATGCAAATTGAACTGTTAAAATATTTACTCATATGCATATTCTTTATGATAGTTTTTACAAATGGAACCTTATTGTAAAGTGTTACTGATCACACAGACAAGGATAGTAATCGATTTTATTCATGTTAACTGTCGATTTTATGTTTATTTAATGTGAATTTAATGGCTATGCTTTTTTAAATTGTGTGTAACGACTTGTACTGTAAACACAATTTTAATTTGCTCTGAACTGAGAGATGAGTAGAAATTATTTTCTATGATGCAAATGCTGTCCAGTTAAACTTGACCCCAATAATATTTCAACATCTGGTTGCTATGGGGGGCTGAACCTGTTATATGTTTAGTATAAATGCTCTGGATAAAACATGTGTTAAATAATTAAACAGTAATTTGATAAGCATTGTACGGATTAAAAGAAAGAACAGAGTCTTACTTCCACCAGGCCCTGCAGTATCCTCACGAACATGACGCAGCCGTAGTGCACGCGTGCAGCAGAGGGGATGAACATGTTGAGTGTGGACGTCAGCAGGATAGCAGCACCAAACACCCTGGAAATCACAGTGGGCAGAAAAACAACGTGATACTCTTTCATTAATGACTGAAAGTGCAGATGCAGGAAACTGAGCAGAAACATGCCAGGACCCGATAGCTAAGAACATTTACTCAGTTTAACTCAGTTTTACCCGAAGGCATCAGTGTCTAGTAGAGAAATCATTCTAAGAACGCTCAAAGGAAGGAAAACATGTTTTATTAATTGTGTGCGGATTCTAATTTACACGAGCTGCAGCCATCGGTTTTAATGTGTGAAATCAAATTCATGTAAGTGAAATCTCAAAATTCTAACGCCAAGATGCAAAGACAAAGAAATCAAAAATCTACATTTAACAGGTCCTCAGGCAGACATGTTCCTTATATACATGCAGGCTCAAAATGCGCACCTGCTTAATTTACAACATCTAAAAAACGCAATTTACAAAATGTATATATATATAAAGCCTATTTAAACAGGCTTTTTCCTATGTAAAAATATGAGTCTATATCAGTCAAAGGGAGTTATGTTGTGCCTCAGAAGCGCGCAGACACGTGATCATGTCTGCTGGTTAATGAGGTCTCAGGGGAAAGCGTGTCTGCTCTTCTGCATTCAGGGTTCATGGCAACCAAATAAAGCACAGACAGGGAAGGATATGGCCTTTCAACCTAATATAAACACCTATGTGAAATAAATCTCTAGGCTATTTTTAAATATATAAATTGATAATTAAATATTTGTAAAAATTAAACGTAGCCTATAAACAGTTTGTAAATGCGTGTGGTGAATTACCTGTTGGCAGCCAGTCGTGAGGATATATATCCACCTGGGATCTGTGTCACTATATAGCCCCAGAAAAACGAGCCGTGGATCATTCCCACCGTCTCCGGATCCCAGTTAAACTTAGCTTTCTTATGGAAAAAAAAAAAATAAAAAAATAATAATAATAATAATATATATATATATATATATATATATATATATATATATATATATATATATATATATATATATATATAATAACGCACGGTTAATTCAGCTGTCATTTTATAAACATATGAAACACTGTAACTTAAAAAAAGCTTTCAGTGAAACATTTTCCATTTTCCTCATAAAATGTATATTTTTGAAACAGTGGAGGTGTTTCTTCACATGAGGATGCTCTGAGTGACAGGGACTTGAGGGAGGAGCACTGGCTCTGAGAGGTTCAGGCTCACCTCTGTGATTATGATCTTTCCATCTTTGTGAATGGTGCTGTTGTTGACCATGCCGACGATCGCGACTCCGAGGTTACAGCGGATCCCGAACGAGATGCAGAAGCCGAGGCCGCTCATGATGGCGATGATGTAGCGGCGCGGGAGCCCGAAGCACGTGCAGTCGCACAGAGGCGCTTTCTTCTCTTTTATTTGCGTGGGACGCCCATCTTCCGTCAGTTCGATCACCTCACCCGTCTTCTGCTTCTTCTCCATCACCCTGTGAAGATACAACATTGCTCACTTTCTACATACGTGCGTGGAGTGGTCTGGGAACGTTAGTTTATAATAAATACATTTAAAAAGCAAGGGAAAATAACCATTAGGCTAAACTACAACATTCGAATATTCGATCATCTCACAAAAACGTCACTCTATAAAGTTCGAAACCCGAAACCTATTCCCAGGAAAAATGAAAATAACGGAACGTTAGTCGAACGTTATTCTGTGTCTGCTAATAGACTTTTCAAAATATATAAAACAGATAGGCTAAAAAAATTTTTTTTTATTAATTTTATTCCACTAGTTTTTGGATATGATGTTATCATGTTTGTTTATTTTATTTAATAATTAAATCCATCAACCATTCAGCAAAATAACAGGACAGACAGAGTTAGGCTATATATCTCTGTCTGATCACGATTTGACAAACTGAGTTATTTGCACCGCATTGCAGCATTTTTATCTCTTACATCCTTATATAAATACATATCTACAGCCTTAAATGCAGACGTGACCATATTTTGCTTTTCTTTTCTTTTTTTTCTTTTCTTTTTTTCAACACATATGGCTGCTTCAACAGTTAAATATAAGGGGGAAAAAACATTAAAACAAACGAAATAGCCTACAAGAAATATTAGATTGTGTATCATATTAGATTGACCGTTGTGTATCGGATCACAGTGAAGATTTGTTTTGTTTTTTTTCTGTGATGAAAACCATTCACTGATTCGTTCCGACTCTGAGCGTTTCATAACCACTGGCCTAAAATGAAATATACAAAATACACAATACAAAAACGCTCTGAAAAATGTTTTCATCGCACTGTTTTCATACAATACAAGGAATTTAGACGATTTTGACAAAGTAAAATGGAAAAAGCTGTGATTCTATTCTGAAATTGAATTGTCAGCTACTAAAATAAATAGACTAGCCTATTTTTTGTGTTTTAACGTTTAAAAAGAATGAAAAAATAAATAATAATAATTTAATTAAAGGGACTTATTCTAAGCTCGTATGTCACGACTTTCTTTTCATGAATTATTAATTGATTCAGGAACGCTGTGGGCAGAGGAACGATCCTCGGAGGAATTCTTTCATCTCTAGATCTACACACGATCATATCACGATCTTTAACGCACACAGTAATTTCTGTCGAATTTTTTCCTAACGAAAAATGACGAAAAAAATGTGCCACACTACAAATTGTTTAATCACTGTAAATGATGCGTTATGTAGCCAATTTTACGTAGCTATGGGAGGGAAATATGCTATTTGAATTTCTGTAGACATGAAAATTCTACTTTGACATCGAGATAATAATCTAATATTTTTCCTGTCTTCATTTTTTTAATGAAAGGGGCTGATACCTGTGCATGTGTCCCAGGGTTTTCCCGGCCAGATTCCTCAATCTCTCCTTGCCGGGAGCCAAAACTCGTTCCTTCATCGTATCCATCTCCAAAGATAATATTCCACTCGATATGAATAAGAAATTTTAATTTGAATTGGCTGTAAGATATTTCAGCATATTCCTTGAGTGTGGAAACCTGAGCAGTATTTTTTGACCCAGTAAAAAAATGCGTTTTTATTCCTTGTAGACGACTTACAAAACAACAAGATAACCAATCAATTAAAATCTTGTTTCACAGTCACTGAAATGTCCTTTGAAACTCCCTTTCCGACTTCTGTAATTCCTCGCTTTTCCATTTTGTCGACATATTTTTAATCACAAACGAGAATAATCCATCAGATTTCACCTTTGAAAAAACCCAGGAGGAAGATGACAAAGACAGAAGAAGAAAAATAAACGTGGAGCGGTGGAAGCCAGCACTAGGTGCGGGAGCGCGGTCGGGACCGTGGACAGGGAAAGCGCGCGTCCAGAGAGACAGACAGCGAGTGAGCTGCGCGCTCCACACCTGCGCGCTCCCATCGTGCACTCATGAACTGCTTAAAAGAAATGTATTGAAATCTACCAATTAGCAAAGATCCATTGGCAAACATATTTATGAGTCATATTCTATTATTATTTGATGCATTGAGTGGTTTTATCAGGTATGCTTACAAAAATGCGAACCTTCAAGTCATCAGTCATTTTGACTGGCATTGTATGGGCTTTTGGGACGAGACAATTGAGTAGGTTATTGTTGGAGTCAGAATTATAATTATTTTCATTCATTTAGGAATATTCATGATAGATTACACCAACAATACCAATAATAATTTATTAAAACAGGGTTGGGCATGAAAAAAAGATTTCGAATAATGACCACAAGAGGGCGCTAGACTCTGTGTCGTGTTGTTTGCCCTGATCTGTTAAATTATTCATAAATACATATAAGCAGTGAAAAAAAAAAAAAAAAAAAAATCGATAATTAATTGCTGTTTATTTGAAATTTAGCAAACTGGCAGCTCCAGTAGTAATAAAAAGATTAATCTTGAACTATGCCATGGAAACTAGCAAGTATAAACCTTAATTAAACAATTTAATAATAAAGTAAAAAGGAATTTAAATCTGTATGATATTATGCTGCAGCATCATTGGACCAGCAGTTTGGAAAATGGATGGATGGATGTTTTAGCTGCGGCGCCATCTTCTGGTCAGACGCGGGAATTCATTCGGTGCTACCGTCATGCACTATGGGTATTCTCTAGCCGTTGAACGTATGGTTGTAGACTCGTTATTTCGGTGCATTGTGGGATTGAATGAGTGCACACGATCATTTCCACTATGGTTTTGGACACACCTACAAATGGCTGTCCCCTCAAATAGTACCCTATTTAAGGGTATAGGGAGCGATTTTGGGGACAGCCTTCGAAAGACTGTAATGTTTATTCTGATGTCTTTTTAAAATATACATGCTCTTTTCTTCTTGACTAAAATAAATAAAAAAAAATTAATGAGGTCCATAATTTTCAGTAAAGCTTATACAACATGTGTTTTGCATTTCAACACTCTGGTGTTGTCAAGTTTTTCAAGGACTTTTAGTTTGTTATCATTTCCAGATTTTTTGTTTCATTGATTAGTTCACACCTGTTTCATATTGAGTTTTATTATCTTGTGTATTTAAGGCCTTCAGTTGTCTTAGTTTTTCTGGTGTTCCCTTTCGAAAGGGAACTCGCACTGCGTCAGAACGCTAGGGGAACGCCTCTGACTGATGACTGAAACACTGTATAATCACAACAATCGTATTGGCCGGCGACAGCCATGACGTCACTCTCTAGCGCGACCAGAAAGTATAAAGGGGCAACTAGAGAACATCTCATCCTCTTTTCGTCTTCAGGGACTGTTTTACTGACACTGTGAGTTGAAAATTATGGCTGGGAACAAGCGCTTTAGGAAGTGTGCCGACCCGTGGAAGAGGTTTCTTACACCTGGTGACACTCACAACCTATGCGTGTTTTGCCTGGGTGAAGAACACGCAGGCTTGGTCCTTGAGGGGGTGCGCGAACTGTGAGCGTTTTTCAATGAAAACGCTCCGTTCTCGTCTGTCTCTCTTCACGAGGGAAGAGGGACAGTCACCTGTACCCCACGGTTCGGGTCCTGCTCGCGCCGTGGCAGAGAGGAGACTGAGATCGTGGGGGTCTCAGATGGAGCTCGCCGACGAGTTTGAGAGAGGGGTGAATCTCTCACACTCGTCGGCGGCTGACGAGAATGAGCTGCTGGGCGAGGATGTGCTCTCTGATGCACCCTCTGGTCCAGCAGCCAGTGCTCTACTGGCTTCGAGCCTGGATGAGAAGGAGGAGGCTTAAGCGGTTGAAGATGCCAAGATGGCTGAACCTGCCCAGCCCCCCTGCCCCATGTATGCGGAGCTGGTGGAGGTGATGGAGCGCGCTACCACTAGGCTTGAGTTGCCATGGTGGCGCGTCAGAGGGGAAGCCGCTCATGGGAGGCTTGACAAGCACTTTCTCTCTGGCCACACCCCACCAGCCCTGGTGAGCCTTCCATTCCTTCCCAACCCCCACACAGAGGTTATGAAGGCATTGAAGAACCCGTACACTGCTCGCATTCACCGCTTGTCGATGCCGAGTTATCACTTTAATGGAAAATTTAATAAGTCCATTAAAGTGAATCTATTCATGATTAAAGTGCTCAAAACGCCTCTCCAGGGGTTAATAAAGGCATTCTGAAGTGAAGCGATGCGTTCGTGTAAGAAAAATATCCATATTTAAAACTTTATCGACTAAAATAACTAGCTTCCAGAAGACGGCCCTACGCATCAACTTACGCTAAAAGAGTAACACTTGAACTTGACGCACAATGTAATGACGGCAGTTGACGCCTCTCGCGGTTCAAACAAACAGGGCTGGGCAACTGCGTTCGGCATTACGCAAGTCGATGCGAACGGCCGTCTTCCGGAAGCAAGTTATTTGAGTTATGGAACCTGTGGGTTTGGCCTCTGAGGGGGCCCAAATCATAGACTCAGGTCTCTCAACTGAGGTTGTTGAGACCATCGCTCTATCAACGAGGAAACTTTACACCTTGAAGTGGAGAGGTTTTGCTTCTTGGTGTGGAATGCAACAGTGGGATCCAGTAAACCGCCCGGTTGATTCAGTGCTAGAGTTTCTGCAAGATCATTTTTTTCTGCAGGGTTATCCCTACCACACTGAAGATGTATGTGGCAGCCATAGCTGCCTACCATGTCCCTTTGGGTGGTATATCTGTGGGGAGAAACCAGTTGGTGTCACGTTTTCCCTGTGGTGCTCTGTGGTTAAGGCCTGCAATTCGCACCAGAGTTCCAGCCTGGGACCTGGCTATTGTGCTAGAAGGATTATCCATGACTCCCTTTGAGCCCATCAAGACTTTTCCAGAAAGATTTCTGATCTTAAAGACAGTATTTCTTATTGCCATAACGTGTCTTAAAAGAGTTGGAGACCTCCAGGCCCTGTCGGTATCACTTACATGCCTTGAGTTTACACCGGGGATGGTCATGGCATTCTTTTACCCAAAGCCAGCTATGGCCATAAGGTTCCGACCAATGTACCGTGGCCTGTTGTCTTGCAAGCCTTCTGCCCTCCTCTTGTCAGAGATCAGGACCAGGAAAAGATGAACCTTGTGTGTCCAGTGAGAGTGCTGTATGCTTATGTCCACAGAGCTGTCCTGTGTAGAGGAAAACTAATCAGCTGTTTGTCTCCTTTGGATTGCCTAAAAAGGGGCTCCCTGCATCCAAACAGACAGTCACCAAATGGATATTTGAGGCTATTTATCTTGTTTATGAGGTTCCTGGCCAGCCTTCACCTTTGGCTGTCAGAGCTCATTCTACAAGGAGTATGACGGCCTCCAGAGCCTTACTTTCGGGTGTGTCCCTTCGAGATGTTTGTGATGTGGCAGGCTGGTTCTCTCCGCTCACATTTGTAAGGTTCTCCAACCTGGTTCACGGGTGCTCATGTCTTAGTTGTGCTCACAGTATTCACACAGACAGGCACTTGTAAGCATGACGTTTTGGTATTGTCATTCCCAAAGTGTCCTTGACGTAGCACGAGTTCGAAAGGGAACGTCTCAGGTAACGACTGTGACCCTTGTTCCATGAGAAGGGAACAAGACGCTGCGTCACCCTGTCATTCTTACTTCATCCCTGTGATCGATTTGCTTCGGCTAAGTGAAGCTAACAGCGGTCATTCCGGATTTATGCTTTCCTGGTCATGACGTCACCCGCTTGTGATGTACCGTCTCGCCATTGGACTGATTTTACACACATGCTTCAGACGCAATCACACAGAGGCGTTCCTTCTCAGGGAACAAGGGTTACAGTTGCAACCGAGACATTTTTCAAAGAACATGGCCCATTTTTTTACATTAAACAGCAGATTAAACAATTAAGATTGATAAACATCTGTAGCAAGCTGTCCATTAAGTTACGTCCCAGGATGTTCTAATATCATTTGTTGTGGGAAAATGTTTGTGCGCCCTGTGTTGTGCTCTGTTTCTCTTCCTCACGGCGCTGATCCACTTGTCCGTGCGACACTTCTGTCGCGCCGCGCTCCACTATATTCCTATGGGTGACGTCAAGCGACTTTGTCGCACCCGCAAAGCATTCCGGGAAGGCGGCGCTTCATTTGAAAAAATGCTGCGCGTCAAAAAGCTGGCCGATGCCCATCTTTATGCAAATGAAGTCCGTTAAACGCGACGCGTCTATCCAATAGAAGTAGAGCATATGGAGACGGAGGGAAGTCTCTCGCAGGTCCTCTGTTCTAATACGCTACATTTCCCGCTCGGTCAAAACCACGCCCATAGCGGTTAACGCCCATCAACGTACCAATGTGGGGAGGCGTCGCGACACCACGCGACAGTCGTGTCGGACAAGTGGATCAGCGCTCTCTCTCTCAGGTTAATTACCATCAGCTGCAACTCGTTGTGAGCATGCCTGAGACTGAGCAGAGGAGTATAAATGGTGCACTCAGTGCACGTGTGTGCATGTGTGTGAGTATGTTAAGTGAGAACCTGAGTTAGGAGTGGAACCTATGCTCATTTGTTGTGTGAAAACAAAAGTTACTTAGCTTACATTCTAGTGATTTTTTACCTGTGGGTAATTAAAAGGCATTGTATAACTTCTTATTAGCTCTGTTCACTTATTTATGATTATCTGGGTAATGTAGGGAGAGTGTGCCTTTTTATTTTGTATATATAATTTTCTCCTGTTTTTGGTTAGAGAGGAAGCTCAGGGAAGTTTGTGTTGTTGATTTTCATCTTTGTTTTTGTGCAGGGTAGGTCCTTAAACCTTAGTTAGCTTCTGTTTTGTTTATTATTTTAGGCCATGCTCTCTCCTGAAGATTTATTCCCATCTTTTGTTGACCTTTTTGATATATGAAGAAAATAAATACTTTTACTTTTCCTTAAAGTCGTTATGTTTTCACTCCGAGACTGAGGCTGAAGTGTGTCCTCCGCGTATTTTTACGTATCTATTATCATATTTTCTTTTCCTTTGTTACCTCACCTCCTGACCCCTAGACTGGGAGGAGAACGTAACAATTATCACGTAAAATAATAAATCACAGCAGTGCTGTTTGTACAAATTTAGACTGTTTCTCTGCAGTCGAAACCCATCAGTCTTACTGCCGGGTTTTATGGAGCAAACTCTCTTACTGGATATATGAAATATAATTTAGCTGGTGCTGAAACTTAACCCTCTCCCAAAACTCCAAAATTTGTGACATAAGAATTCAAAGCAATGTGTACAACAATTAAATACTATTGAATTTCTTGATTCAATAGTTTATTTGGGTGACAGTGGGTTGCTTAAAGTATGAAAAATTGAGTACATTTCTGGTACATTAGCAGTGGAGAAAAACACCAGATTCATATCCACATCCAAAATAACATGCATAAAACAACTTAAAACAGTAATTATCAAGAAAAACACAGATAAAGGTTAAGGCATAAATGTTGATCATTTTGATCACCCAGAACTTCAACATCTAGCTGAAATGCTAAAAAGGCCAGGTAATGTTTTAAGATAAATGGCTTTTCATCTTGTAGCAGCTTGCAGATTGTCAGCTACATACATCAACAGTGAAATATTCAAACGGCATACATTTTAATGAATAACAGTTCTTCAAATGATGAAACAATGATCTAATTCTTCATGACAGATCCAGAAAAAAAAAAAAAAACTACAGAAAAAGTATCATAATTTCCAACTTAAATATTCAAGTCACAAATAACAGCAAAATGCATGTGCTAAGATTTTCCACACTCATTAGCATATATACATGTCAAATTGTCAACTCTTCATGGTCCTCATTACAACGGTTTGATTTGAAGTTGCTGAAGCATTTAGTTCAACGGAAATTAACCATTCATAGTTTTGGAGAAATTCACAAGGTTTCTTTGTCCACACATCTTGCTTCCATAACACTGAGATAAATTACTTCTCAATAAGTGCTTTGTGCAAAACATAAAATCAAAGTGACTGCCATTCTCCGACCAGGACAACGCAGTAAACGAATTGGAAAGGAAGTACAAACAATCACTCAGCCTGGATTTTATATTTAGACAAACAAAGGCACATTAAAAAAAATATTAGATTTCTAACTTGGCCATTAAAATCACGGGAGCAACTTTGGCTTTGAGAAGATTTCCTGCACATCATTGTAAGGCTTTAAAGTGCAGATAATCTTTAACTATGACCACAAGAGTGATAACTGCTTTATAAATAGCGTGAGTGAAAATTCAACACCTCCATCACCCAAACAGCACTGTGTAAGTGTGCAAATATATCGGAGCGGCTTCAATCTATGAAATAATACTGCTAAATAATTAGTGCCAGTTTCTGTCTTATATTTCAGTCATAAAAGAAAATACACTAAATGAACTAAAAAATAAAAATAAAAATAAAACACACTTGTACGTAATAGGAAACAACTCACAAAATTACAATTTTCCTGAAAACCCTTTTTAGATATGAATTTCTTTTTACATGAATTCTGAACATGTAGTAAATAGAAGTGTTTTATATTAAAGTCTCGTTTGAAATAACGTAAAGGATCCATGCATAATGACTATGATGTTAAGGCATTTTATCTTTGGTAGCTTAAAGGCATTCTAAACAATAAAGTGTTAATTTTTGCTGAGTGCTTGTATTTCGGTGTGAAGGAGACATTCCTCTCGTAGTTCAGAGTGAAACACACGAACCTGCCAAGAAAATATCAGGTTTACATTTCTAACCTGACACTTCAGCTACCTGATTTTCACACAGTGTTTCTTAACAGAGAACATAAACAGCCTGTACTGCATGTTTTTAGTGTCTTATAAGAGACATTGGCAACACAAACAGAGAACAATGACGTGAAAGAGAGAGAAGACTTGATTGTTCATGTGCAAATGTCATTCTGCATAGACAGAAAATGAGTTACAGCTGAACTCATGCGGCTTTAGATATGTCTACTGCACATGAATTTATAAGATGTTTACTTTGTATTTCTTATTGTGGATGCTGGATGCTTCCTTTATGTAGGCATCACATGGCTGATAATGAGAAATCTGGGAGACATAAAATAGGAGTGATTTTTCAAGGAATACCCCAAACAAAGTAAAAAGATTATCCAACATAAACCATGAGATGTTAGGAACCAGTGGCATGTGATTTTGTGTTGAAAAAGAGAGGATTGGTTTGTGGCATGAGCTAAGTGTAAGCTTCTCTCATTGGCTGTCAGGTGCACAGATAGGCCTGTGTTAGGTCAGACAGTCTGATACCATCTCGACTTTCATAGGCACGGAGGCTGTGGTCGGACACGTGCACTGGTCAATGTTCTGGCTGTTCTGGCTGAGCTGGATTTTGAGCTTTTCCAGCTCATAGTCGTGCAGGTACTCCTGGATGAGGTAGCGCTCGCGCTTTACACGAGCCTTCACGTCTGACGGCACGTCGGGGATCAACCACGCCACAAAGAACTTCACCACAAACACCACATGCTGGGAGAGAAGACGGTTGTTATTGCAGAAAAAGTTTAGCGTTTATTTTAATACTGACGACAATGAATATATTATAAAAGTTAATCTAAGTAAGATAAACAGAAATAATAAAGCAATATCACACGAGCAAGAGTGCGTTATGGCCGTTCACACAGGACACACTCTTATATTCCATCAGTAAAGTTTTTTATTATTATTTTTTAAATGTGTTCTTTTTTTTATCACTTTTTTATATTTAAATCACATTAAATTGCTAATAATCTGACAAAACGAAATGTATTAAAGCAACAGAGTGCCTTGCCTTTCATTTCTGTTCAAAAGTTTTGCTCAAGTGTGAATTTTCTGGTGTGAAATTGTAAGTTGTGATGCATCATGGTGTAAACAGACCAAACAAAGAGTTGCCTGGCTTTATAGAACACAATTAACACATTTACACATTCCAGAGTTGGATCTGCTATTTTTAAAGAGACAAATGTTGTGAAATGATGTACACATTGTAAGTGCTCCAGTGTTCAATTGTACTGAACATGCACTTGTAGTGTACTTCAAATCTTACAAGGATATTTTTAAAACAACTGTACTTGTAGATAATATATTGTTGAAATAAAAAGCCACATAAATGTACTTAAAGAGAGTACAAATTCTGACTATATTGTAAATGATTGACAATGCATTTGGCACTCTTTTTCAAAGTATGCTAAAATGTACTTCTGTTTCTGAAGGGAATGGGGAGAATTTAAAGAGCCCATACCTCCATAATGATGATAAACGCCAATTTGGCAGCTAGAATATGCCAGAACTGCATAGTATGACTGTACTCTTTCTCATGTCCTGGAGGGTGGCGATAGTCACGGTACCTAGAAGATCATCAGCCTTTATGTTTATTACACATTTGTCAGTGTTACCATAAATATCTACAGAAAGACACAGCACAAACATACACAACAGTACCTGCAGGTGGTGATGTTGTTGCTGTCGTACCATTCTGGGTTCTCGCCGTCATCTGGACGGTTTTCAATTGGAATCGCGGAGATGTTGAAGATTGAAAGGCTGTTGTTGATGTATCCATTCATAGAGATTCCATTGTCCGGATGATACGCATACAGATACACCAGCCGAGGGATCATGTCAGACGTGAATGAGACAATGAAAGCCTGACAAACAAATCAATAACATTAGCTCTTACTAACATTAATGGCACAGAGAGCAGGATTATTAGGCTGCTGTCACTTTAGGACCGAATGCACGGATCCATTATACTGATACAAATCCGGTTTACACCCAACTGTTTACTTTTACTTGGGACGGGTTAACATGAACACGCCACACAATTGGCATTTTGACATAAGTGTTTGTGTATTTGACCATTCAAGCGCAATAGGATGTAAAAGAGAACTGAATTCGCAATCACGAGCGATTCAGCCGTGTCAGTCAGCACGAGCACCACATTGAGTTATTTTTCCACCGCTTTTAACATCAAGTACATCCCGCTCTTTATTGCCTCAGTCATGCGTTTCATCTAAAGAGTCAATAGTGCTGTCCTATGCGTATATATTTACATACGGTGATATACACGATATTGCTAAATCTCTAACGATTGATATTTTATACCATTGCCACGGTATATGTCGTCATACGACCCCATCCCTAAATGACATGTACTACTTAAATGCTGTTTCATGACCTACTTTGATACCATTTCTGGTCAGGATTTGCTTCATAACCAGTTTATAAGTAAATGAAAGTTGACGATAGGCCATACAATTACTGAAAATAATACAACCAAGAATATGGTAATGAGATGTAGGTATGAAAACGTGCTTCCACCATGGAATTAAAAAAAAGCAGTTTTTATCTCCCAACTCTGACTTTCGAACATGCAATTATGAGTTTATATTTCACAATTCTGAGAAATATGTCAGATTTGCGAGAAAAAAGTATGAGATAAAAACTCGCAATTACCTTTTTAATTATTTATTCTGTGGCGGAAACAAGCTTCCATGTGTACGTGTACCAATGATTCTTATTAACCGGTTACACGGTTAATTGTTTTAAATGAATCAGTCTAAAAGACTCGTGAGCTATCAGCTTAAATACTTCAAACAAGTCTACAGTAGTCAGAACGGCTCCTCACTTATTACTTTCATCATAACTGTTTTAGTAAAAGAGTTTTCTTCAGGTGTTAAGTGGAATCGGAACCAGAACCATAATGTGGTACAGACTCACATTGGTGACCACTGAGAAAACAGCGATCATGTTGAGGATCTCCTCCCATGCCCCAATGCTGTGTGCTTTTGCTGCCACGGGCCTGCGAAACTGAGTAGTGAACTTCCAGGCATCCACTCGCACTTCCAAGATATTATTCATCAGAGCCAGCAGAGGAGCCAGCGGGAAAGAGGCCACAAACAGGGTGATGAAGCCAAACTGGACAACTGCAAAACAAAGATGAGATGAAGTGCTACTCCACACAAAGATAAGCTACAGCACCATCTGTCTGCAACACTGAGTTATTGCAGGTTGAAAGCTTGTTCAAATAAAAGTTGCAAGTAAAGATACTTTGAAACTTTAGTTAAGTTACAAGCAATTCATAATGTAATTAAGTTAAGCTACATTAAAAATATTCTTTTATAAAGTAATTATCTACATATATATAATATTTTATAAATATTTTTTTAAATTATAGACCTTAGTAAGAAAGCACCATATTTAATATTTGACAGGAATAAAAAAACGAGGCTGTGAGGGACAAGTACAGTGTGTTCAATGGATTGTACTGTTGTTTAACAACATGCCAACTGTTCAGCTCACAAAACATCTTTCCTAATAACTTTCATTTGACAAAAGCTTCTTAAAACTTGAAAGTTGAGAGTTTTGAAAACTAAGACCAGTGCCACGGTAAAGCCAATTCCTCACAGCCTCATTTTCTTCACTGTGAAATTCAATATGGCCTACAGGTCTATAGCTAACAGTTCATAATTTACATAAAAGTTACAGTTTCACTTTATTTTAAGGTGACGTAGTTACATTGTACTCAGATAATCTTAATTAACTACATGTACCTACTATAGAGTTACGGTTAAGTATAGGGTTTGGTTTAGTTACTTGTAATTATGCATAATTTACTGTTATTACTATAGTAAGTACATGTAATGTGTAACTACGTCACCTTAAATTAAAGTGTTACCAAAGTTGCTTATTTGGCCTCAGTGCAAAGTCTACTCATTTCACAGCAACGTATGAAATTAATACACGGGCATGACATTGATTTGAGATGAAATTATTTCATTAGCTTTCTTGTAGAGAAAAAGAATCAAGTATTCTAGAGCGCTGTGTAATAATTGAAGGTAATATATTGTTTCCTATCTTTTATATATGATTTTATATAAACACTCCTGGGCAAAAAATGGGCCACGCCCCAAATGGCTAAACACTAAGCTTTTTTCTGTCTTCACCAAAATGCAGTATTTAAAAAGCCATTTCTGTCTCAGAAAACCATCAAAGACAAAACGAAGGTTGAATCACAATAAAACACGAGTTGCATAAGCGATGTCTTCAAAAATCTGCTGAGAAATATAATAATAAATGCATTTGTAGCTCAGTGAAGCATGAGGAAGAGGAGCCTTTCAGCCGCTGCTTCACTGGGAAACTCATCTCATGCTTTGGAGATCAGGAGAATACAGCAGAAATGAAAAGCTCTTCTCTAAAGATGATCAGATGTTATTTTTGCTCCTGCTCAAACTGCAAACACAACCAAGAAGTGTCTTGAGAACGAGTCCCTCAGGCTCATGTTTAGCTCAGGTTTGAATGTTTGGTCTCACATTAAACTCAAACGAACTGGGAGACATTTTCAACGTTTGAAGACATTAACAGAGAGCAGAACAACACTGACTCTTCTTCCTGTGGAAGTTTCTTTATCTACAGTATTTGTGCCATTCTTGCTCATTTCCTGGCCAGTGATTTGTGATTAAAATGGTGAAGACCATTAAAAGACCCCTAGATATTTTTGAGAGATGAAACTATGCTGATGACCTGGGTCTGTGGTGGAGTAGTGAGTTTGATGTGTAATTAAACTAAATTCCTAGAGCTTCTGAACAAATCTTTGGGGTTTGGACTGAAGGGGCAGTGAACCCGAGGTTACCCCGTGAGTCAGTCCTAGAGCTCCTCCTGTCCGATTTTAGGGAAGAATCGGGTCCATCGGAGACGTCCGAAAGGTTTCTTAGGCGCGCAGAAAAGACACCACAGACACAGTGTAATCACCATGGAAAAATCTCAGAGTAAAACTGGGAGTTGTGAAAAACATGATACACCGGTGTTTTGCCAGATGAGAAGTTTATATACGTATCATTATTTTATAACTGTATCACATATCTCTTTTAATTCCTTTCTGTGTAAAGCACTTTGAATTGTATTGCACACTTTTGTTTTTGCCCAGGAGTATGTGCGTGTGTCTGTGTCTCCACTCACCCATCTCCAGGTACTCGTAGAACAGGCCGAGCTGACTGAAGGTCTGGAGGTCATGATCCTGCTCCCAGCGGCTGTACAGACTCTCTGGATGATTACGAGCACTTCTGCTCACCCACCAGTTACGCAACCAGCTACATACATAAACATGAAGATATATATAAAATATATAAAACACTACCCACTATCAATAAATAAACAATTAACACTAATAAATAAATTAAAAACACACAGCCACATTGAGTGGATCTGAATTATTATACTCTGTTTAGTCATGACATTAAATATTACTTAAGGTATATACCCTGGTAATGCAACAAATACTGATGGTTATGAATATAATGTGTGATTACGATGTCATGGGGACTTACGGGACGAGCGCTTCCTGTATGTTCCCCCAAACCTGTTTACCCACCATCACTATCACTAACTGAGTGGTTAACTCAATCAAACAGCCGCCTGGCTCGCACTGGAAAGACAATTATGATCATCATAAACAAGTTCATTCATTATAATTTTATACAATAATATGCATTTTATTGTGCTTTAACTCTATACACAATTCATATAAATTAAAGTTACACAGGCAATAATCCATGCAAAACAACATTTTAAAAGGTGAAATAATAATGGCATGGCAAATAATTCTGATGGGATGTCAGGTCTACCTCTTCATTTCTCAACCCACTCCATTTGCCGAACATGTAGGCATAGTTGCCAGGGTAACCCACAAATTTGCCCTTGAAAAAGGCGACGTAAAAACATGAGGAATAGTAGTTGACAAACTGGAAGAGGAACATCTTCACTGTTAGCTTGTTCTCGTACTCCACATGGGTTTTGGGAACCTCTGTGGACAAAACAAACAAGTGGATAAAAGTCAGTATGCAAACCTACAAAAATATGTTTATTACGGAAATACTTTAGTAATTGTACAATTATTTATTCACCAGCATTTATGAATTGACTGGAACATATCAGAACAATCCGTTCACAAATTGGAAGTTGCAAATGACAAATAAATACAACAAATTAATAGAATAGTTACATAACATTTATTTATAATCTTATATAAATGTATTTTTTTATTTATTATATTTATTAAAAAGTTACATTACTTGATTTTTTAGTCAGCATAATAGGGGTTATGCGCAACATACTTCCGGGTTCTACAAAACAGATATAACTACTTCCGGTCGTCAGCTACTGAGGTAAACACAGCGTAGGAATGGTGACCTTTTATAGCCGGTGTTTACAGGAGCTACCCATTCTATCCATTTCAGATGTACATCGTATTGCCAAACGGACTTCCAGAGCCCCGAGTACTCCGTTAAATAAAGGATTTAAGTTTTACGCCTCCTCATTTATTCATGATTATGAAGGTATGTAAGTTAGTATATGTAGCTTTTGCTAATGGCACCCGATGTAGAGTTAGCTAACTATCAGTAAGTTAGTTTAGACTTGTATGCTATCATAGTAGTTTAATCTCTTATATTTGCTTGCAGATGGTTAAAACAATCAAATCAAGACTGCATTTTATTTTTTTTATAAAAAAAAATGTTTCTGATACTTAAGCATTCGTGACATTTTTATTAAAACAGAAATAAGAATTGTATTCTAAAAAAAGCGCAAAATAAGTTACTTCAGAGATAACCTACCGCTGCAGATGCGTACGGTAATGCAAACCGGAAATGTTTATACCCGTTTTCCGGTTCGAGCGTTGGGCGTTCCGCATAACCCCTATTGAGGTTAAGAAAGACTCACCCATATCAGTGATCTTGATGGCTACGCGCTCATACAGGAAGTTCAGAATCATGATGATGACGAAGTTGATGCAGGAAGCAGTTACGGATGTGGCAAACTGGGGTGTGATTAAGCTTCCAACCACATCCAGCTTATTGGTTGGGCTGTCCTTCATGATGCTGGCAAACGCCGCAAACACTGCCAGACGGTACGCTATCACACCGATTATACTGGCGATAATCAGAGAGATCTGGGTTTTGGGGCGAGAGAGGTAAACGTCACACACACAAAACAGCTCATACACTGCAATTAGTATACTACTCAATTATTCATACAAAAATATTGTAATTTTTTTTCACTGTGGAAACTAGGAACTATGACACGCCAAAACAGTTGCATGCCTCATGCTGGTAAAAACATGCATCCTGATTTAACTTACTGACTCACTGATGTGTGTGTCCATACAGTCCAGTGACTTATTAACATTCAATCATCAGTCTAACACAGATATTATGCAAATAGATATATGCTATTTAATATTTGTATATAATAGCTCTGTTTCAAAACTACTACCAACATAGGCAGCTTCTAAGGGTATATTTATATGACAATGTAGTAAAAAAATGGAATACGTTTTTGCTTTGCATTTTATGCGTACAGGCGACAACGTTTAAAATCGATCCCGTTCACACGGATCCACGAAAAAGACTAAAATCGCTGTATTCTGCTGCCAGGCCAGTAGTTGGCGATGTCACTTTGTAAAGAAACACACACGCCTATAGACTGAAAACGTAATTCACATGCATACCGTAAATTCACGGTTTTGTAGTTTACATGAAGACAATAATAGTATCATTTTCAAAAACGTGCACTTTGAAACCTCATTTCAAAAGCTTGCGTTTTCAGGCCACCAAAACACATAAAAGGTTTTCAGTTTTTGCTTGAAAACGATGTTGTGTAAACGCCACCTAACTGCAGTGAAATCTTAAGTTATTAATTTGGAACACTGCACAAAGGCAGTCATTAAATACAATACAATAATAATATATAATTTAATACGCAACATTAAACAAAAAGCGTTCTATATGCAAAGTTTACAGAAGATTTGATTCTTCAATAGATTTAAAATGTTTTTTGATATTAGCATGTTGCTTAGCTAATGACACAAAACTCTAATAAGCATGGAAGAACATAGCACATGCATTTATTGAGTAAACAGTCCATTGCTAACCGCCTTTTCGGTATTAAATAACATCTTTGCACATGATGCCTTAGACCTTGGGTGCTCAATCCTGTTCCTGGAGATCTACCTTCCTGCAGAGCTAGGGAGATCAACCCCGATCCAACACACCTGTGTGTAATTATCAAGAGCTCCTGAAGATCTTCATTAGCTGCTTCAGTTGTGTTGAATCAAGTTTGGATGAACTTTGCAGGAAGGCAGATCTCCAGGAGCGGGATTGGGAACCCCTGCCTGTTGTATGTAGACAGCTCAGGCATTGGAACAGAGCTAATATATTCAATGGGGTTCAAAAATCTGAGACCACTAGTGAAAATGTTTTGTCTATTTTGTAATGAGCAATTGGTTTTATTTGAAAAAGAAAAGAAAAAGGGAAAAAATAAGAATTTCTAAGTATTTTTGTGAAAACCAAAAATGGAAACCATGATTTATTCACCCTCAAGCCATCCTAGGTGTATATGACTCTTTCTTCTTTCATACAACGACAATCAGAGATATATTTAAAAATATCCTGGCTCTTCCAAGCTTTATAAAGGTAGTGAATGGAGGATGATATTTTTAAACACCCCAAAAAGTGCCTCCATCCATCAATAAAAGTGCTCCACACGGCTCCGGGGGGTTAATAAAGGCCTTCTGAAGTGAAGCAATGCGTTTTTGAAAGAAAAATATCCATGTGAAAAACTTCATAAACTAAAATAACTAGCTTCCGACAGATGATTGTGTTCGTTTGAAATAAAAAAGTCATATACACCTAGGGTGGCTTAAGGGGGAGTGAATCATGGGGTAATTTTTATTTGTGGGTAAGTATTCCTTAAATGTTTAATTTAATGCGAGTTTGAATATCATTTTGCATGACCTTTATAGCCATACTGAAAGCCACAATGGATAATTTACCTCAGACCTTGAAAATAAATTAAAGGAACCAAGAACATAAACTGTGAACAAACAGATGCACTCTATGACAAAGATTGTTTCAGTCATTCAGTGTGTATTTGTAATAATGTTAAAATTGTGAAATATTTATGAATTTGATTATATGCTTATCAATTTGGTTGCGAGTGCAGTTCGCTTGCAGAGAGACTCCGCCCACACGCTGATTGGCTGTGGTTTTTTGATTGATTTTGTAGCGTCTCGTAGTCGTGTGGACAGATAAATAGAGGAATCTTATCGCATCGTGTCTAGGTAGGACATGGTGTTATGTCATAACATTTATGATGTTAAAAAATCTTAAAAGTTTAATTCAATTTTGAATCCCAGATTTTCAGTGTTGTCTAAGACTTTTGAACCCCACTGTATTTTTGTACATTATGTGCTAATATAAAAGGTGACAACATTTGTACTTTACTGTATAAGGAAAATGAAAGTCTTAGTCTGCTATAAGTAGCAGACCGCTTTGATGCTCACCCAGAAGAGGACGGTGGCCCCAGACAGCATTGAGCGAGCACACTTGCTTGTTAGAGGTAAATAGGGCTCCATCTCCTACACAGCAAGCAAGCAAAGCAGGGAACATGAGCAACCACCACCACACACCTGGGACAGAAGCCCTAATCTAGCACTGTGCTAGTGCTGTCAGTGTCCACAATGCTGTCTAGAGGACTCTTCCTGTTTCTAATGAGATCGCTAGAATCAGATCAATTCTACGACTAGCTGGGATCACACTGCGAGCAGGTCGCTAACGCTATACACACACACTCACACACATCAAACCAATCTCTTTTCATCCTGTGCCTGCCTTACCCACAAGACAACAGTGGTCCAGCACAGGATAAACCTGCCTGCTTTATCAGCTGGTGTCTGGTCTAGAACCCACTCCTGTTCCTATACAGCGTGAGCAAAGTCAAACAAACACGCAATTGTTTCTCAGTCGGTTGGTGGATAAACTAACCTTGACGTCCAAACTCGAGAGTTTACCTTCGACTCTGTAAACTCATTTTCTGTCTATTTAACACTATTAGACAGCAGATTTTTACAAACCCAATCCAAACCACATTCATATTTATACGATTTGAAATTGAATTTGACTGCATTTCAGATTAACTAGTTTTCTCAACATTAACAGTAGATTTTACAGCTTTGTGTGAATGTACACGTGCCATTCACTATGTTCAGCTAATGAAACACTTCATAAAATATGGACTGAGACAATTAGATTTGACCAGAGACCTTAATGCAGTACAACAAACTAAACATATTGTACGTTAAACGGCACTGACTAATGGATCCACCTTACAACTCACAACTCACCAATATCACTGAGTCTGGTTAAACATTTTCTAACTAGCCTAGTAACCCTTTTAATTTGCCTGAGTTTACAATTATGTACAGTTGAAAAAATATGATTAGCTAATATAAAATCAGCTGAAAGAAGAGATAAAACAATGAAGAACATAATATAAGTTTGACAAACATTTAAATGCAGGGCAAATGGTGAAATTCAAGAAAATCTTGCAATGAACATTATGAGCAAACAACAAATTCTCTGTAGAATGAAGAAAAAAAATGTCAGTAGCATAATACACTGCTAAATGAATCAGTCATTAAAATGAATTACAAATCCTTTATTCCTCATTCATGGTCCTGGAGAGTTGTTTCGTTCCAGCACACCTGAATCAAATGATGGCCAGTTGAAATGGAGCATATCTGGATCTAAAGTCTGTAGGTTAGTGGCTCTCCAAGAGCAGGAATGAAGAACACTGCTCTACATGATCTAAATTTGATCACATAAAATCTCTGGGTCAGAAGGCAAATAGATGCTTACTTGTGTAACGTTGTTGAGCCGTCGACTGGTGCACTTGATTTCGTATTCGGGTCTAAGCTGCAGCTGTTGTTGCTCTTCCTCAAAGTCAACCAGATCCCACTCGTACTCCAGTCGGGCCTGACGCCGCTTCCAGAACTCCAGGAACAGAGTCACTGACACCGGAGGAAAATTACAGCTTAAAATTCATATACATTGTTCATCTGCATTCATGAAGAACTGCACATTACAGCCTGAAAATGTACTAAATATATATCCTTTAAGAAAAAACTGGTTTCCATGCAACCAGATGTCATGACATGCAATGTTTATTGAAAATCTGGACTGTATGTGATGAAAACAAATTAATGACTGACAACTTCCCTAGTTTCCTAGTAGAAGAATCATCTATTACCATTAGAGTAAAAGGAAATATTAATTAAACAGGGCTGTCACCAACACATTTTTTTTTTTGGTAATCGAGTAATCTGTCGATTATTTTGACAATTAATCGAGTAATCAGATAATTGTGGTAAGTTAACAACAGCATTTAAAATACTTATACTGTATAATAACAATGAGGGAATAATAAGTGGTTCAAATAAAGTTTTATGAGCAAGTAATCATATGGTTTTATTGAACAACACTGTTAAAATACATAAAGTGATATACATAATATAAACAATCAATGTTTGTACATTACGTATTATAACAAATGCCTGCAGAGGGCGCCAACAGCCTGGCGATTGTTTTTATTACACATTACAGCATGATCAAATCCTTGTTTAATATTGGCCAAATAACATTTAATTCAAATGTCCACTTAATCTTTAATATTTAGCCACTTCTTTACAATGAAATGCTATGAGGGTTTAAACTTTCATTTTGAATTTGCGATGAACAACAATTTGCATATTTAGAAACATACTGATGTATTCTTTTGTGTTGGCACAGGTATATAAGCTAATCCATTTATATTACAAATCTGGTGAAATGGTGCACGTTGTATTCCTAGATGAATGTTATAAGCAACCCAAACTCACAGCATACGCAGAGATGGAGATTGTTAACCGAGCTAACACAATGAAACACAAAGCTTGTCAGACTTGTGCGTTCCAAAATACACATTATTGGAAACCCAAACAAACAGCACATGCAGAGACGTGCGGAGCAGAATTTACTGTGAATTGAGACGCTGGAAGAAACACGCAACCTGCACTCATGTAAATGATTAAAGCGCTGCGCTTCACTCTGAAACCCGCAGTGCATATATATTTTTTATTGAATAGCAGACTTTGTGATTTCACAATAGTATGCAACATTATGATTTTTTTATATATTGTGCAGCCTTAGAAAATCTAGTCTAATAATGCGGTTTGTGGTTTCTCGTCCTTGGAATGCGCCACTTCCAGTATTTTGCCGGTTAATCAACATGAGTAAATTGCAATTAAAGATTTTTTTTAAATTCGAGTACTCACATTTAATCAAGGAATCGTGACAGCCCTATTTATAAACCTTAGTCAAGGTAAGTGTCATTTTTATCATGATCATAATAATTAAAACTAAACTAATTAAAACTACATCTACACATTCTCTTAAATTATGGCCCATCCCTATTTTAGTAGTTTGATGTAACAAATACAGACACACAGATAACAAAACAATTCTAGAACCAGCACACAAACGTTACAAAGAGCTAAAAAACTCTTTACTCACCCCATATTCCCATGAATATTGCAAAGAACACCGTGGCTGTGTTGTCAAACAGATATGATTGCTAAAAGGCAATTAGATGGAGAAGGTATGACTTTACATCAATAAGTATGCAAAAAAACATGCTCCATAAAAAAAATTGTTACACCATGTAAACTTTTTACTCACCCACGAAGAGCTACAGGTTGTGCTGAGCTTCCAGTAGCCGCATTTCTTATCGCAGAGAGGACACATGACAATCTGCCCACCAATGGTCTCATTACAGATCTCTTTACTACAGAAGACAACAAAAACTGCCTCAAAATTTGTTTCTGTGAACCCAAACTCATAACTTGTGTCTGAGGCCTCTATGTGTTTCCGAAATGTGATTCTTAATGCATTGCACTCTCAGCACTGCCACAAGGGGCGCTAAAGCAGGCACTAGCATGAACTGTCTTCTTCTACACTCAGTTTTCTAGCCTCATCCTCACCTCCAGACGTTGTTGTCAAAGGTGGCCACACCATAGATGAAACAGAGTAGACCAACAACTGCAGCATAAGACAGCATCTCTGTGTAGAAACCCAGCCAAGCGAAGTAGATGCCGATCTTCTCTCCATAGTACTTCCTTTGGTACAGGAAGCAGAAATTATTCAATGAAAATGTCCATCCACTTGCTCAAGGTGTCAGCAAAAGTAACATGCATCACATTCTCTCTATTTAATATTGAGTATTTTATGTGAGTTTATTTCTTTAACAAAAGCTATGGTGCAAAGTCAGTCTATGCGAGTAACAAAAAGTGATGATAAACATATTGCAATGCTTTTAATATGCCATTAAGCTTACTCTATGCCATTAGACAAGATATGTGTTTTTTCATTGGCTTGTGAGCCTGAGAGTGTTAAGAAAGATGTTTTAACTTATTAACTTATAATTCTGATTCAATTAATTATTTTCATCATCTGAACAAGCTGTGTGGCATTTAACGGTAAATATTTTAGTATATACAAATATGGCTGTTCATCACTTGTAATGTTATACTGGTACATACAAATTAAAATGTTTAAACATTCTTCCTTGTGTTCATTTAGTATAAAATGTCTTGATTTTAACTAGATTTCCACTGGTTTAGCTATTGCACTGTGTGAATTTCTGCACCCTAGTGCTACTGAATTGCAAAAACAGGTTTCATGAACACTTGGTCAAACAAGAGGGTAATTCTGCCCCTGACTACTGTTCGAATTATGTATGTATATACATGTATTTCAACAAACACTAAATACAATCTTTTTTTTTTTTACAAAAAGGTTAAAATTGTATCAATTTGCCTACAACTATCACATGTGGTTTCAGGCAGACAGAAGAGTAACGTTCCAACACGAAGTTTAATGACAAATATCCCAAGGGCAAACAGGCAGGGCAACACACACTTAGGATAATGGTGATCGGACAGAGAATGAATGTGAGGGACCAACTTATATAGCAAACACAAATGAGGATGATTAACAGAACACAGCTGACACAAACTGAACAAAGGAACACATGATGAACAAAACCTAAAAGGTCATGATAATGAAACTAACTGAACATATGTGACGACAATGGCTGTTTAAGATGATGTTTCTTCTTGATTGAAAAATAAAAATAAATAATATCTGAAAATATCAAGATAATTTATTCTTGGCTGTTTTTCTGAGGAAGTTAAATACAAACCAAGGCTGCGGTTGGCCTTACCGGATGAGGTTGAGCGGCTGCTCCTTGTAAAAGCGGCTGAAACGGGCCCAGTGTTTATACAGGGAATAGCGTTCGCTCTCACAGTTAGCATCACGAGACTTGTTCCAGTACCTACACTACAAAAACACACATTGACGTTATTGTTTTTCGACGAAGCAAAACCTTTTGAATCATTGCCACCATTTCAAGTCTCCAGAGAAACATCGACTCAATAGGTTTGATGGTTTTGAGGCACATCTTGCCATGTAAAAGACCTACGTCATGCAGAGGGAAGGCAGCTGTGTAGGTCCCGTTGTTCAGCAGCCTCTTAATGCCCTTCTTGTCCTTGTCATCTTTACTGTATGGAACTCGGGAAAGGATGTAATATACCTGCGTGGAGAAGAAAATAAGCCAAGCCTTCGGTTACAGGGCAGTTCCTTAGTAAAAGCTAAAAAAGTCTACTTCTCTGCTCTGGAAGTTTAGAGGTTAGTACGACCACACTGTAATGGAAGTTGTTTAATAAAATGTAATATCTTTATACATCTTTATACCTGTGATGGTAAAACTAATTACTCCAGTCTTCAGTGTCAAATGATCCTTCAGAAATCATTCTAATATACTGATTTGGTCCTCAAGAACCATTTCTTTCTATTTTCATTGTTGAAAACGTTTTTGCTGCTTCATATTTTTTGAGGAAACTGTGAAATACTTAAGAAATCTAGGTTAAGCGTGACTTTAAAAAATAAAATACTTTTATTCAGCAAGGACATGTTCAATTGATCAAAAGTGACTATAAGTGAGAAAAGTAAATACATTTATAACTTTACAAAAGATTTCTATTTTAAATAAATGCTGTTTATTAAAAACTTTAAAAAAGAATCCTGAAAAATGGTTTCCACAAAAATATTAAGCAGCATTATTGATAATATCAACATTGATAATAATAAGAATCATTATTAATAATTGAGAACTAACTGATTATGTTTGAGCACCAAATCAGCATATTATAATGATTTCTGAAGCATTGTGTGACACTGAAGACTAAATGTCTTTTATATATAAAATAAATGTAAGTATTTTTGGCATTTCTAATGCCTAATAACGTTTTTCTTACAATCCTGTTCCTCGTGGACGGAGGAAAGAAGGTTTCTTTATCTTCGATGAGGAAGAAGTCAATCTTGCTCTTGTCAAACGTGTAGGTGAAGTAATCCGGCTCAGGGTTCATCACATGATCAGGAAGACGGTAGGGCGTGAAGAGCCAGCTCATGGGCACTTCTTTTTTAACTGGAATATCATTGGCTTTAAAAGGCACTTTGATTTTCAGAACATCTGCATATGTTGCCAGCACTTCCCATGGTACGTGGATCTTCAGGAAATATGTATTTCCATCTTCCGACTCCTGGAAAGACAGACATGTCACACATAAGAAAAGTGTGAACTTGTTTATACATTTTTACTAATGCCCTTTCTGGTACAGTTTTCTTTTTTTATGCACAGTAGCAGGTCAAAATGAACATTGCATCAGCATAATCATTCATGCTTCAGGAGAAATACATTTTTAGTAAAAAGAATATAAGAAGATGTTTTGAAGAATGTCGGTAGACAAACAGTTAATGGGCCCCATTGACTTCCATAATATTTTTTTCCTACTATGGAATTCTGGTATTTCTATGATTCAAAACTCAAAGGTCCCCATCCCTATTATTTGCCAAAATGTCTCCTCGTGTTCTGCAGGAGAATGAAAGTCCTCAGGTTTGAACAGACATGAGGGGAAGAAATGATGACAGAAATTAAGTGTAGCGTTAGTTCTGGCAGGTCACGTTAGTCAAGCTCTCATCAGCTGACTCTCAGCTGATCCACGTCTACCTATAGGAATACGACGCCTATCACTGTATACATATAAGCTCCTTCAGTATTATCAGCAGCTATCGCGTTCTCAGGAGCTAATTATCCTCCTGCATCTCCAGCTCCTCCTCTCGTCAGTCAGGATTTGAGTGTCCTTTGAATCTGAATAAATTCTTGAATGTTGTACTTAAAATCTTGAATTAATGATATCTGCAATACATTTATGTTGGTTCTGTTCTGTTTCCCCTAAGGGGGGTTATCGCTGCGCTCCTGCTCTTATCCATGCTAGGTTGCATGGATGCGCAAGGAGTTCTTGCCCAGAACAGAACCATACCGCCAATCCAAACTATATGATAATGGTCAATCGTATTTGACGATAGTGGTCCTGACAGAACTTGTATGTAAATGAAGAGACCATATTACTCCTGTATTGATTTCGTTACATTGGTTACCAATTCGATACAGAATACAGTATAAAGTGTTATTATATGTTTTCAAATCTGAGTATATCTCTGATTTAATTAGTTTACATAAACCTTTGAGATCTCTTCGCTCCAATGATCAGCTGTGTCTGCTGATCGCGCTTGAAATGTAGAGGTGATAGAGCTTTTTTTGTTACTCTCATGTACAGCACTTGTGGTTTTTGAAAGTGCTCTAGAAATAAAGTTGAGTTGAGTTGTGTGTTATCATGAAGTTCACTTCCCTCTAATGGATACTAACTGCTAAAACAATCCTTTATATTGTACCCAGCTAAACAAATACGATGAAATATATTGCTAATGATCAGATATTGCAGAATCATAATAATCTAGTGCTTATGAATCAATATATTTATTTGTGAGATACAGTGAGAACTAATCTGATGAAATATCGCTGTCCTGAAATGGCTTGTTGGTGGCATATGTAAATTGTTTTACTCACAGATTTGTCCTCAGTCTCCAGGTCAAGTCCGGCTTTCTGTAAGTTAGCCTCAAACTCCTTCCTTCGATCCTGCATGAAAGATCAATAACACATCTGACAATCAGAGTTGTGCTTTTGGTGCAATACATAGTACATAATACATAGTACATAGCACAAGAAGGGTTTAAGGTAACTACTTGTGACAAGATTATTTCTGTCTGCAGAGCTGTATGTGTGTGAAGTGTGTGTGAGTTCCAGCCCAGGCCTGGTAAAGCACATAATTTATGAGTAACAAGAATGTGGAAGTACACAAGACTATGACACACACACCGTGGTGTGAGACTTCACAAAGTAAGGGCTGACAGCACAGTTTGGGGGCTACTGAGAGTGCTCATCTGGAGGACAGAGTTGAAAGCTTTTTCCCATTGTCTACGTGTGTGATTGTAACTAATAAAATTTCATATTTTTACTTTTTTTACAACAGATTTTTTTGTTGGATATAATTGTGTATTTATGACTAATATTTCACCGTACTAAAGCTGCGTCCCTAATGACGCACTATAGACTTGTACTCCATGTACCAGTGTTGTGTACTCGAGACTCGGACTCGGTCTCGGACTCGGTCTCGAGACCATATTTTAATGGTCTCGGTCTTGTGATGGACTCGTGTGCATTTTGACTCGGAATTGACTCGTACTCGAACATATTAGGACTCGGACTTATTCCCGAGTCCACTCGAGTCCCATTCAAAATATTTCATGATTGTTACTGTATGTTAATATTTCTTTAAATTGTTGTTTGATTGAAACGTCCAATGATTGCTGACTTTCTTGTGCGCAACTGCGCATGACTTGAGACTAACGTTCTGTATAGAGTGATACAACAATGTTATGTGGACAAGAGCACTTACTGATTGTAATAATTGTAAGTAATAATTGTAATAAAATGACCTTTACACCACCTACTATGTGACCTTTTTACCATTACAGTGTACATGATTCCATGGTATATTTGATTTACTGTTTGAGTATGGTGCCAATTTTATTGTTACGACCAAATATTTTACATATTCTTGAAGATATCTTTAGGTCTGGTTTTTAGACCCAACCTTAGGTTATCCAACCTCTCTGGTCTCGGTCTCGACTCGACTCGGACTCGACTCTCTTTTATGGTCTCGGTCTCGACTCGGACTCGACCCTCTCTGGTCTTGGTCTCGACTCGGACTCGAGTGAGCTGGTCTCGACTACAACACTGCCATGTACTCATGTATTATGTACTCATCCGTGTAGTGTATAAACTTTATAAGGTTATTTTGTCATTCAACATCGGAGTCTAAAAAGCTATTCCACAGGTTGTTTTTCCTGTTAATTTAGGGCACCATCCGGGTATTTAAAGTGCGCATTTTCTTTTTGGAATTTTCAGTGTAATTTTTAACATAATGTATGCCTTAAATCAATTACATGACCAATATTGAAGTCTTTTCTTAATGCAATGTAAATTATGTACAGTAGGCTTATCAAATCAAAGATACAAGTACTTAGCACTGTCACTTTCACCATGAGAAAGTTTATCTAGGATGCCTTAAATGTTTATGATAGCTAGTGTTATCAGCAGTGTGAAGATATGCACAGTCGGTTAGACCTCGAACAGATCGAGATTGAGATTGAGATTGAGAACCACAAAACTCATGTGACCCAAAATTAGTTACATTTACTAACATGTTTTTTAAGTGGCTTGCAGAAAGTCTGACTCAGTGCTAATCATTATTTGTAAGGATTAGGATCAGTCATTGTTTTGTAGGATTACTATTCAAGTCAAGTCAAGTCAAGTCATCTTCATTTATATAGCGCTTTTAACAACGTAGATTGTTTCAAAGCAGCTTTACAGAGATAAGCGGATAATTTAAGGTAACAGATATTGTTTTGGCTTTATAGCAGAGTTAAGTTATTTTCCATCTAAAGTTAGTTTTGATTGATTTGCTTCCGTCGCAATGATAATTTGTTATTAAATTAGGGGCCGCTAAGACGACACCATTCCCTCTACACAGACTTTAAACGCGAACCTGTGAGAAACGCTGATGGCGTTCACATGCGCATTTAGAATGGGTTCTATAGTTATGTGCATTTGAAAATATGCAGGTTTGGAATTCCCTACAAGCCAAGCCTAAACAAAGTACTTGTCTTTCCTTATAAATTTTGATAAAGAATTTTATTTTATTTTGTTGCTTTGGGGTAGGAACGCGAAACGAATTCAGTTTACAAGTTAGTAATTTGTTTAGCAAATGACTCCCCCAACACACACACACACACACACACACACACACACAGAGTTCACAGTGGGAAGCCAAATGTTATTATATGAATACATCATAGAGTGGATAACAAACCTGTTTCTTTTCTCCATCCTTGTCGTCGATGTAAGACAGAACAAAATCTATCCTCCGTAGACCATCTCTGAAGTACACAGAATCCTTACTCTGCTGCTGCTTATCCACCTGCACAAACACAAATAGTTTTTTTTTTTTTTTACATTTATTTTAACACAGTCAAGCTTTTATACAAAGTACTGCAGCTTTATAATGTTTTCTATATCATCACAATAAAGGATGCATAGAAACAGAGCTTAAACATGAGTATTAAACATAACAGAGACTATAGCAGTTTCAAAACTTCAAACCAATTCATAAGTCTGCTGTTTAACTCCAAAAATTAAAACCTGAACAAATACTTAAGCACAAGCTGCATGCTAAAGAAAAGCCAGACTTAAAGTGCAGTCACATTTACAACATTGTACTGCAATTTTTCGAAATCCAGTCATTTCAATAGGAATCCACACGATCTGACATTTCTTCATACAAATTTTTCAACAGGTTTAAATTGGTAACACGGACCAACAGAAAGCTATTTGTTTTGTTTTTTAAGTGACTTTTGTCTGTGCTGTGCTTCATACATTGCTACATTATTGACAATGGACAATATTTCCCCTCACATAGTCCCTGCTTGCCAGGTAGTACTTTTTCAAAGTACAGGAACTTTCAGGGGTGGGACTTGGGCCCTGAACATGATGATTGGTTGTGTTCACGCAGAATTTTGATTGGTTGACTCCACGCAGTGTTTTATTTCAACCACCATTTTTTAAAGTCTGTTGCAGTACGTGCAGTAACAGTCATCTGCTATTCGAATCAACAATGTAGTTAAAAAAATATGACAGATGGACCGACGACGAGGTTCAGGCTTTATTAAGCTTAAATTCAGAGGATGAAATCCAGCAGGAACTGGAAAGTAGCGTGCAGTCTTTCGTCACCAGACTATTTGCCTAATCTTCACAGTATTCTAGACCACGGTGGAAACACAGACAGCAACAGGTCTGGGGGAAAAAAAGTTCCTGGGACAAATTGTTGCAGGTTATTTCGGGTGGAAATGCGGCTTATGTGTCTAAAGAACTTTCAAGGTCAGATAGAAATTATCCATTTCCTACAAACTAAAGCCTTATACACAGATGAGCCATTACATTATGACCACCCCCAGCCTTGAGCAATCAGTGCAGTATATATGCCACCCGAGGACCGGCTTTCGGTCATTAGAGTGTTCCGTGTCAGAATGGAAAAGCTGCCGATTTATCAGAGTTTGAAAAAGGACAAATTGTGATGGCACAGCGTCTCTGGACTTCGATCTCGGAAACGGCGCAGCTTGTGAGTTGTTCATGTGCCGCTGTAGTCAATACATATCAAAATTGGTGCACAGATGGACAAACGACGAACCGTGATCCAGTCGAGTGTGTCAGCAGCTCATTGATGCCAGAGGAGAGTGGAGACTGCTGTGCATTTTTCACAGCGACTACAGGGCCACAGTGCGACAAATCACCAGCAGTTACAACAGCGGTGGCCAGAGAAATGAGTGACAGCACACAGTTCATCGCAGCCTTCTGCGTATGGGCCTACCGCAGCCGACGACCCAGCCGGGTGCCAATGCTAACTGTAAGCCATTGCCAGCAATGCATGAAATAGGCCAAAGATCATTGAGATTGGACTGTGGATGATTGGAATAAAGTGGCCTGGCCATCACGTCGGCGGCCAAGCGCAGATATGCCGATTACCAAAAGAGGCAATGGCACCTGGATGAACTTTTGGGCGGACACAGGCCGGCAGCGGCGGAGTTATGTGGTGGGCGATGTTTCCTTCCCAACAGCACAATCCCTTACTGCTGTCAGGTATCTGTTAATGCCTTGGCCTCCAAATTCACCTGACATGAACCCAATCAAACATTTCGACTTGGAAAAGCGGTTTCGCCCTACATCACCACCACCCCAATGAACGGGAACTGGAGGACCTATTGCTGACATTATTGTACAAGATACACCAATAGACCTATCGCCGCCTCGTCAAATCAATGCCTCGCCGCATCGTTGCTGTTTTGTGGGCTAAAGGAGGTCTTAAAGGAGGTTATTAGGTAGGTGGTCATAATGTAATGGGTCATCGCTGTATATACCAAGCAGTGGCGGCTCGTCAAGGCACAGCCTACCTAGGGGTGGGAGATATTGACCAAAATGAATATCTCGATATTTTTTTCCAATATCTCGATATCGATATTCAGAAGATATTTTTGCCATCCTTCAAAGAAACTTGTGCAAACTAGCAAAGAAGGTCCAGTTGGTATTTTGACTTGCTGCATTTGACCTATTATTGTAGGCTATAGAAAAAAACAAAACAATAAAGGAGCTAACTAAACAGAATCTGAGGTAGCCCCTACTTTTTCCACATACAAAAAAATAAATAAAAAAACGGAACTAGGCACCTCTTGCAACAGTGATTATTAAATCAAACAATATTGTTGATGATAAATTCAAAAGTAAAACAAATATTTTCAAAACGCTATAAATCCATCCATTTTTCCCCAAAACGCTATAAATTGATGGTTTGTCTTTTTAAAAAAGTCTTTTGTCTTTTATTTTTCGTGTTTGCATTTATGAGGAAAAAACACGTGATAGTTCTCCATTATGGACGTGATGGCTCTGAAAGCGGCACTAAAAGACTTTCAAACTTTCACAGAGACCTCAAAACAGAAAGCACAAAGCCTTTCTTTAAAACGAATTTCGTTTTGTATTATTGTATCTTAATTTTAATAATTTTTTCATTAACCAATTTCCTGGATTTCATACATAAAAAGTATAGGCTAGCACAACAAAAGTGCTTGAACTGGAGATTATATCATCATGAACCGAACCGTAGCCTACTCGCCTCACAGGCCTAAAAAATTTGAAATATATTTACAGAAAGCTGGTTCTAAACAAAACCATCCAAAACAAAATAAAACTATAATAAATGTGCATTTCTCCGGTGCGTTCACTAGCCTACTGCGAAGATCGCGAGTCAATAGCCTATCGTCGACTTCATCTTTGCAGCCGACACAGAAATTAATAAACAATTAAAATATCTTATTGCAGTATTTTACATATTCATAATCATTACTTTTGCTGGTTCTTTGAGGCAGCTTTTTAGGTTTATGGCGTTTTGGAAAAGAGCTCTTCACGTACAAACACCGTTTCACCAAGGCACAGCGGCCCTTCAGCAGAAAAAAAAAGAGAAAAAGCACGGACTTACTAATTACGAAACTTTGAAGTGGTTGAACAGGTGAAACTGTCACAAATTCCTCTGCAGCTCAAACCTTCTCAGTACGAGTTATGAAGGAAGAGAACAGCGTTTTCAGCGCGTCCTCCTCTGATTGCTGATTCTTAAATCATTTTACAAAACGGTTTTGCGCATGTGCTTCTGCGCACACTATTTCGAATTTACTTATGAATGTGCGTTTTTGACGACACGGGACCATCAGAGGTTGCTTCCGGGAATAGTACTGCCCTACAGTATTAAAAATCGCTACATATAATTGTTTAGAAGGTTATAGTGTGCGTTATTTGTTTTCTCTTTAACTTCTTTCAGCTCTTTTCATGTTTGGGGGGTCGGATTGTACAAATTATGAAATATTCGATATCCCAATTTTGCATATCGTCCAGACAACAATTTGGATATTATCGTCTAAACGATATATCGCCCACCTCTAAGCCTACCCAAGATTTTGAGGAGAAAATGAGAGAAGGACGATTTAATGTTAATACAATTCCTCACTTGGTAAAAAAAATTGCCAGTAGTGTTCAAATTTACAAAAGCTATCAGTCAAACAGTATCTACAAATTAAAAATGAAGAAAATTTACCAAAAAGCCATATAAAACAGTTAAGTAAATAATTAATATTCATCATCGTCATCATCATCCTCAGCAGGGTATCCCCAGACGTTACAATTTAGTGTGCCTCCTCTATTTTAAATCCCATGAGCCGCCACTGATACCAATAATAATATTTATGTAACAACAACACTGGTGTCCTATGGAAGCTTGTTTCCGCCACTGAATAAAAAAAATGTAAAACATAATTGCGACTTTTTATCTCACAATTGGGAGTTTACATCTTCTCAGAATTCTGACTTTATAACTCGCAACTGCGACTTTATATCACGCAATTCTGACTATATAACTCGCAATTGAGAATTTATATCACGCAATTCTGACTTTAACTTGCAACTGCGACTTTATATCGCGCAATTCTGACTTTATAACTCGCAACTGTGACTTTATATCGCGCAATTCTGACTTTATAACTCGCAATTGCGACTTTGTCAGGTAATTCTCAATTGTGAGATAAAAAGTCTGAATTGTGAGATAAAAACTCGCAATTACCTTTTTATTTTTTATTCTGTGGTTACTATTACTTCCATAGTGTCCACACCAATGGACAATGACATTCTGGGCCCTATCTTGCACCCAGCGCAATTGACTTTGTACACCGACGCATGTATCATTCCTATTTTGCACCCGCGCAAAGCGCGCTTTTCCCTCCACAGAAGCACGTCGCTAAACTAGGGAATGAACTTGCGCTCCCTGGGCGGTTCAGCGCAAAAAAGGAGGCGTGTTCCGGCGCAAACGTTCCTTCATGCTATTTTGCAGGTTTAGAAAACAATTGCGCCACTAACCAGGAAAAAATTGTTTAAAGTCAGTGGCGCGTTGCGCATGTTATTCATATGCTATTTTAAGGGCACATGCTTGGCCATAATCAACTTAGCGTGTGCACAACGCGCATACACTTTGATTCTCTCATCTACACAGAAGCAGCAGTTTTCATTTTTGCAAATCATACATTATTACGATAGATAGATAGATAGATAGATAGATAGATAGATAGATAGATAGATAGATAGATAGATAGATAGATAGATAGATAGATAGATAGACAATTTATTATAAAAGCATACATCTAGCTTACACATTTACCCAAATTATCATACGCCTTTTTAACCGAAGTTAATTTGGGTGGGTTTCTCCATCCCCAACGTCCCTGACGAGAGTGTTGCTCTCCTTGGCTATGAACTGCTCCTGGCGCGCTCCTGGCAAATCCGCCGTTATGATAGGAATCCGCTTTAGAACAAGCGCGCCTGCTCTTAAAGGGAATGTGAGATGACGCTCTGATTGGTTTATTTCACGTTACGCCCAAACCACACCTATGAATAATGAAGCTCTTCAGACCAACCCATTTTAGATTTGCGCCTGGCGCAAGAGTCATTTATCCCGCCGGGAAAATAGCAACAGCGCCAAGACCCGCCCACAAAGTTACTTGCGCTTTGTGCTTTGACACTTGCGTTTCAGATCGTTAAAATAGGGTCCCATGTTTATTACAGTATAAGCGCACTGCAGTTGTGTTGTCTGACGCTTTAAATGCTTAAGCTCTTTTAAGTCAGGTGGGTTCAGATTGGCCCTATAGTTATAATAAATGTCCTTGGTGTGAATGGGCCTTAACATTAACCCAAACCCTGATTAAAAACACAATAAACACAAAAAAATGTTATATTCATTTTTCTAATCCAAAAACATCACAGAAGGGAGGTTTTGTCATATTTTTGTTCATTTCTAGGGATAGCCGAATTGTACACACTTTCAATAAACCTTGTGGTCAAACCAAATTCGAATGCCAGCTCATGGTCCTTTCTGTTCCCATCCCTCTCTTTCTCTCACACTTTGCTTCCTGTTCACTATCCGCTATACTAATTAAGGCAAAAACACCATTAAAAAAAGATACTGTGATACTTAATAATTAGGTAGAATGACAATTAGCATGACACAGCTCTCAACTAGTAACTCTCTTCCTCTCCTCCAGTTCAAAGGATTGCATTATACAGCAACATGATTGCTGCCACCTACTGTTCAGGACAATCTGATAGTCTGATATAAAGATGTAAACACTGAGGAAGGCCTCTGCAGAGATACATACACAGGCAAGTGTATTAAAACCTATATTAATCTCAGTTTATGAGCTGCATGACAACACTGACCAGATCAGCCCTGAGAGGGACATTTTTAGCCTAGACTAACACTGGCATTGCCCAAAGTTAAAAGACTGCAGGCTGTATTTTGAGCCAGTTCTGCTCCAGCCCTGTCAGTCTGCAGCTGTTCTCCAACAACTAAAAATAACTTACATACACTGCATAACACAAACAAATACAGCCGGTGACCACAACGGCAACCGAGCATAAAACACCTCTACATTCTCTCACAGCCACTTCCAGAGATGTGACCAAGCCGAACGACATTTCTCTGAGGTTTAACACCGCTGATTTACTTATGCCATTCCTACAAACAAAACAAAGCAGTCGACGAATAACACATCCCTACTAGAGTACGCAAGTAATACACACCAACATGCATTAGTAAAAGCAATTACCACTGGCTAGTAATGTCAGGACACTGCTAAACACATCCCCCAGAGATCCTCCTCCGTTATTCCACAAACAGCTGGCGGAAGATGGAAGAAGGAGAGAGAAATGGAGATAAGAGAAACATTTTACCTCCAATCCATTTATCAAGTGCTGCATCTTTCACGATTCTGGGAGTCTCCAGAGGCGGAGACCACCTCCTTTCTACAACAGCCCAGCAAATTGGACACACACACACACACACACACACACTGTAAAGCGGCCCTCCTTTAAAATGCACACACGCCCAGTCAATAATAGAGCAGAAAGAGAGAGATAGAGGGGGCTAACAGAGATGACATCATTGTGCCAGCAGGGCAGCCCTGATAATGTAATCATAATGTCTAGATTTGAGAAATGCTGGTCACCATCATTAGTAGTGTTTAGCAAGCTGGTATCAGCATGGGATGCTGGTTGCTGGTCTTTGGCATGGGAAGTGGGATTGCTGGTGGTGGACCAGACAAACTAGCGCAATACCAGCTCTGACCAGCATAAATAAGCTCCACACGCTGTTTTCTGAAGGAATTTACAGACAGCAACGTCGCTGTGTGACTGGCCAACACGATCTTATGAAAGTACGTATATATAGCGTGAATGTTATTGCTTGTGCCATTTATACACCAAAAATTGTTTTTTGCATGCAAATGATATACGCATTGTAAACCCCTTGGGTCGGATTAGAGATGTGTAGTGCGTGCGTAGCCTATTACATGCCATTAAGTGCGTATTATATGTACGCGAAAACTGCGTATAATAGGCTATAATGTACGCAAAACAATTTTTGGCATGTAAATGATACGAGAAATAAAATTCATGCTATAGATGCGCACTTTAATGAGAGTCTGGCAGAGTGGATCCTCATTTTCACCTCACGATGACGGTAAGATAATATTTATTTGTTTTATGATTGTTTGGTAAACCTAATTTACTGATAGCCTACTGAATAAGTGTTTGTCTTAGAACCAAAAAGTCACTATTATTAAAATCTTGGTCTGTAAATAGTCTTTTTTTATTTTACAAGATGCTAGGTCACTATCGGACAGTTGTATACCTTTTTACAGTCTATGTTGTATACCCATCTAACGTAATTCTTAGAAAAATTAAATCTCGATTGGAGCTAGTAACCCATTCTGAATTAAACAAATAATTTGAAATCTAGTAACCTTAACTACTCAATAACAGTGTTAATTTCATTAAGGACATTATTACTGATGAAAATGTTCATTAGGTGAAGGCTTTTTTTTCAACGATAACAAATATGACGAAATATATGAATCATGACAATAATTACAGTTTTTTCCCCAAACAAACTGATAAAAATATGACGACAAAAAAGAGATCTATTTTAGGCTGTTCAGATTGCGAATTTTCACAGACTGTGATGACGTGTTTAACGGTCATCGGCATCGTAATCGTATCAAAATCTCTCTATTTTTTAGGGGCCACTGTGGCTTGTTCTAAACAGCAGTGAATGAAGCAATGCTGCCACTCTCTTTTAAAGAAATGCTGTACTCACCATCGTTTTTGGACCCCCCCAAAGAGCTTTGACACAATTCGAACACTGGATGGGCTTATGGAAAAGCAGAAATGCAGCTGTTACCCAGGTAACCCAGTAAACAAAGCAGCTGCTGTACTTTCTGTACGTTCACACCGCCGCCGACTTGTCATTCATTTTCAATGGAAGCTGGCTTCTCTCAGCTGCAAGGAGCGCTATTTGAAGAGTAATTTAATTGTTTAGTTGGTCTCACGTCCTGTTGAATAACACGGGGAGGCGGGGCTTATGACCTATACTAGGACCAGTCACCGGGGACGATCGAGACGTTTTGGCTTCACTTTTCAGGGCTTGTGCGGCATGCTTGGTTCAAAGCGTTTCAGATGAATGTTAAAGGCGGACTATGATGACGAAAGGGAACATGGTTTGTGTAACATTAGCAACACAGTATTAGCTGTTTGATAACACTGTCAAGCAAAAGGCTAATCATATTAATTACCGTTGTGTGTCCGACGTTGTAAAGCACCATTGTGCAGCGTTTACCTCAGTAAGTTTGCGTGTGAATCAATGGACATGTGGAGCGTGTGAATCTGTGAGCTGATGTGACTAAGTGGAGGCGGGGATAATTTGCATATTCATGGTTATTCATGGATGGCTCGTTGTTAATGTTAGTTAATACATTGACAAACATTAACTAATGGGACCTTATTGTAAATTGTTCATGTCTCTGTACCCTCCAGCAAATGTTGTGACTTGGGTAGTTATGAAACCCTGTGTACAGCCCTGAGTGTAGACATGTTGTTTCGAGTTGCTTAGCCTTTATTTTAGACTTAGACTTAAATTAATTGTGTTGATTATTTGAAATGATTTCAAACTTGACATTGACTGTGTAAAGCTCTTTTAATTACTAGTATTGTGTATGGAATGTGCCTTATGAATAAACTTGCCTTGCCTTCTGTGTGGTTGCTAGGGTGATGTGGGAGGTGGTTGGTAGGGTGTTGCTATGCGGTTGCTAAGGTATTTTGAGTGAGGTGGATGCTCAGGTGGTTTAGCACCTTTATATGCTGTTGCAAGGGTGGTCTGGGTGGTTGTTAGGGCATTGCTACATGGTTGCTAGAGAAGGTTGGTAGGGTGTTGCTAGGTGGTGGCTAGGGCATTGTAAAGTAGATGATCAGGTGGTGGTCAGAGAGTTTATGTGTAGTCACTATAGTGTTATGGGTGTTTTCAAACATGTTGCTTTCCTGTTGTGAAAGTGGTCTGGGTGGTTGTTAGGGCGTTGCTATTGTGTTCTTGCTTACTGGCCAAATTTCAAAGAGTCTATCCTTAAGGCTATGATATTCTGGTCTCTATAAGGCTTAAGTCCCTCCCTCAATGTAAATCTAGGGAAATTGTTCTTTCTTTTTATCGTTTAAATTGACAGATTACATATTAAGTGGGTAAATACTGAATCTGTCAGTTTTGGAAAAACTAACCCTTAGAGTATGCTGAGCTATGAAAGAGTATCCGCTGAGCAATAAAATTGTAATGTTCTCTCTGCTGTCATTTGCATGTCAAGCTCAAAACCCATTTACAAATCGTGACATTTTCAAAAGGACCAACCTCAGCGTCAGAAAGTTACAATTGCATGTAAATAATTAGGCATATCAATCATGACTTTCCCATCTGATTCACTATGTCTTCTTCACATCCGTATTGTACTTTCCCAGTGTTTTTGTTTTTCCAAATTTGGTAAAGCTAAAAATTCTGGCATTATTTACTCACTCACATCATATTGTTCAAAATCTGTACAAAATTATTCCTGACATGGTGTAAATGCTAACAATTCTTTTTTCTTTTTTTTTTTTTATAAACTTTCCCTTTAAGAGTGATGTAGCCTGATCCCTTTCAAAACAAATCTCACTGGCACACACAGAAATACTCCTCTGTGCAAACATCATCTAATTAACATCCTGCTGTCTCTTTACTGTAAGCAGGAATATATATGTTTGACCTGGCATAGCGACTGCTGTTCTTTCACTACAGGTCTCTCCCTCTTTCATTTACTATAATTACAAGTTGAAGATGATGCATATGAACATATGTTAGAAAAAAAAACAGTCAATAATAACCATACACTCCTGCACTGACATATAGAGTAAGTATATGCGTGGTTAGGTAAATCAGGCCGGGACAGAGTGAGCTTCAGCCACAAAAAACACTATCTCCAACACAGATATATAATTATGGAACATGACACAATTAGAGACTCAGACTCTATAAAAAACACAGCTAATGAACATGATGATGCTTTTATGTTCACAGACATGTTATCATACAGGGAAGGAAACTTAGTGTTTTTTTTTTAGAAACTTAATAATACACACTAAAAAAAAGCATTTTTTAAGAAAGCTGGAGAAAAAAAACAAGGTAAAATTAATCAATTAAAGTTCTCTCAACTGCTTTTTATAATGTGCAAATCATATGTTAACATCTCAACAAATGGGTTAAAGATTTCAAAGTCCCCCGTCTGTGATCTCCATTTCTGTTTCTTTCCTCTGATGTTTTAAAATGCTGCTTTCAAAATCCGCACTAAACATCATTTATTGATGCTGCAAAGCAGGCTCAGAGCTCACAAACCCTTAACAAATCAACAACATTGTTCAATATGAAATTGTTTGTTTGGACAACTCTAGCCTGAACAATGTTTGGGATAATATTGTGGATTTAAAATGTGTGTGTAGAGTTTCAAAGTAATTCACATTCATTAATTTTGTGGCTCAAAAGGCTATTTTGCTGGATATTTTTTGCAGCAAATGCAATTGGAAAATAATACAAACCGGTTTATCAAACATTCCTGTTATTTAAACCGATAGTCCTGCGCAAAACACACCATCATTCGAGCCAGATGTAGACGTGACAGACCACTTTTGATCACGCCATATCATTTACATTTTTCAGAGAATTTAACATAAAATCAATTTACTTTCTGAAAAAAATTCCCTTATTTTATTGTGCACAATTCAGATTTCTAAAGAAAAAACAACAACTGTTTTTCTAAATATTTCCTCAAAATAATATTTCTTAAAATTTTACTACATAATGCCTATGAAACTATTTTAGCTGACATGATCAAGGCTACTTAACAAGTCAACTTACAAGTCAAAAAAATAGTGTTGTCACACCACGTGCACTTTGTTTGTGTTTTGCTCCGTTCCCACCTTAGTTGTCATGGTTATTAATTTGATCTCATAATTATGTTTAGGTGTGTGTCTTGTTATCTCCACTACTTAAGTTCAGTTCTGTTTGAGTTTTATTGGCGGTTCTCATCAGTGTGTACATTGTGTTGGACTGCTTATCTGAGTTGGAATTTGCCTTGTGGATTGTTAAAGCCTGCTATACTTCATTTTCTTTGCCGAGTGTTTGTCTTGCATCACACAATGCACGAGTCGGCGAAACAACTGTATAGGTTTAGCTTGTGTCCCTACATATGGCTTGAACCTCTCCTTCAAGAATATTTCATCATCCAACAGGCAAAAACTGTTAGAAAAGTCATGGCACACTGCAGGACCCATTACAAACTGACATTTAATACTCAAGTAATTCAAACAATCCACTAAATTGTCTCTTCCCAATCCAATACATACAGTTATAAAATTAGGTCCCAACCTACATTATTTCCCACTGAATATTTAGTTTTACACAACCATAAGTCACTTTATAGAAACTTTGCCATGCATTTCATGATGTTTTTCACAACACAATAATAGAGACTAATATGATCAAAATGCAAGATGCTCACTCAAAGCAAGCACACACACACACACACACAGTTCAGCCCTCTTTACCGTGGCGTACCCTGGAGCGATACTTCAGAAATAATGCTCTCTTTCTCCAGATCTGTGGATGAATTGAGTGTGTCGTGAGGTTAATGACACTAGAATACACACAGTAACAAAGGTAAAGCACACAAATGTCAACGCCTGGTCTATTCACACTACACAATAAACCATCCGGGCGAAAGCCCATTTGATGTTCATGTGTTACTAATTTATTTCAGAATGCTTTATTGTAATAATGAAGCCAGATGAAGTATATAAAAAATAATCTAATAGCATGTTATCAACAGCAATATAGTAATATTACTCAAATTCTGTGCATTAAGTTACAAGGACAAAGCTTCTCCTATTTGCCTTTGGTTTTCCAAGGCCTCAGCAGTGAGTGAACGGCCATTGCTATGAGCGTCTAAAGTAGCAGGACATGCAAACACTCTGGTTGTGAGTAGAGAAAAGCCTAATATTAATAATTGCAAAAAGGAAATATGCAAGAGGCTTAAGTGCCTATCTTTGTTATGAATGTGGATTTAAAAAAGGGGTCATATTGTTTGTTTATTTAAACATAATGGGCCAGATTTATTAACAGCTTGTGCCAGCGCAAACCCTCATTTGGCGTTAACCAACTAGGATTTACTAAAGACACGCAGTGAACAATTAGCGCTGTAAAGTCGTGGACAGGGTTATTTTTGTGGCTGAACTTATTGCATATGCATTTGTAGGAGTTTCCCTTTAAGACACAAAACTTATGGGAGGAGAATTTTTAAATGAATCATGCAAGGTCATTTACTAAGGTTTGAGCTAGTCAATTTACTGCTATTTGCACCATTATTTACCATGCAAAAAAAAGCATGTTTTAAACGAGACGCTGATTTGTGCTGCACTTGGTAGATTGTGTTGGTCATTATGGAAATGATCCGACTGAGTCTGTGTTCTTTCATTTGTATACATTAACTTTTCAGAACTTTCCACTCCCATCTGCGCTTTTTCGGAATTGCGCTCTCGTGCTAATTTGCCCTGTTTAGTAAATCTGCCCCAAAGACTGTGCAAATTGATTAATAAGAAATCAAATGAATGATATCATATTCTGATTAATTGCATGCTATTAAATTAATTCATCAGCACTTGATGACAAAAGCCCTGCATAGTGGATAATTCCTTCATTTATACATGTACATTACATTATTGTGGAATTTGCATAAAGTATTGAATAATATACATGACAAAAACAATTGGCTTTAGATGTTTTCATATCATTGAACATACAACTCATACAACTGGCCTACAGTCCACGATTTCACAATCAAGTTTTTCAATCTGCTCTTTTATTACATCAATCCTATTTGTATGTTTTTTTTTCTTCATAGTTCTTTATAGTGTTATTAATTTATAATTAATTCTGTTATTGTGATGACTTGATAGCCTATTAAATATATATGAAATATTTGATGTTTAACTATTTGATAAAAAATGTGTTTTCCATGATGGCCCCTTTAAGTCACACTTCAAACTCACACACAACACAAACACACTCCCTTCTTACCCCCTTAAAGCTGGAGAGGTGCTGCTGTGGTTCAGTGTGTTCTCGCTCACACTGTTCACATTCAATCACTGAAGAATGACTTGAGCAAACAGACACAGTGCTTGTGCATTCAGAGACAACACTCACCATGGACTACACAGACAGGAAGAAAAACAGAACAGAGAGAAGAGAAAGTGTGCAGTCTAAGAAAAAGAAAAAGATAAAAACATAAAAAGCCAAGAAAAATATAGAGAAGGGTGAAGGACAGATAACAGCGAAGATAAAGTGAACTTCAGTATTTTCTTTTGATGACATCAGCAAAACTCAAAGTATTTCATCAGAGTCTGAGGGGAAGAAGTAGGGGGAACAATTAACAATAGAAAAGAAAATTCTGTTATTTACACACACTAATGTCATTCAAAACCTGTATGATTTTATTCCTTCTGTGGAAGAACACAAATGAAGAAATTTTCATGAATGTCCACTCAACTCCATGCAATAAAAGTGAAACTAGGGGTCAGTTAAACTCCAAAAATTATTATTATTGTTTTGTAAAGCATTATAAATATATCAGAAAATTAGTCTATTTGACTAATATTCCAAGTCTTCTGAAGTTTAAGATAGGGGAAACTGACTAAAATTTTAATATTTATTCATGTTATTCAATGAAAATCTCCTTCATGAATGCATATATTCAACGTGTCATGATCAGTCATGAGACATTAGTGTGACCGGACGCTTTTCTACCGTCACCCAGTGCGAGCCAGGGCTAACAACATATCGGACCAATAGCCTCGCAACTCGAGCCGCGAGGACCAAATCAAGCTGTGTTTCCACTGTCAGGCCAACAGCCCAACAACAGCCCTACCCTAAATCCCGCTTTAACGCGCCTTCACACAACTCCACTATTTCACCAGCATGGGGAAGCTAGCTGACTGAAAACTAGCTAGATCGCAAAATGAACATGACGTTTGGTCTTCACTTAAAGACTTGAGACTTCATAATCTATATTTGACCAATGATTTACAATAAAAAATGCTACAGTGACAGTAATTTGTCTAAGTTCTTCAAGCAGTCTCTGGTATTTTCCATTATATGTGTATTTATTATCAGTGGTTAGCATAAGTAGCCTTTAGCATCGTATAGAAATATATTTCTGCCTCATACTGTGATCAGAATCCCTATCGGATTGCATGCGGAAGTTATTTAGGACACTTGCTGGTGTCTGATAATGAGTTTTGAACTGAAAATTGTTTTAAATGTCTTAAATGTTTAGGTTAGCTGGTAGCCTGATGTAATAACATGGGAAATGAGCAGTGGTGTTGACCCTCTCCTGACTTTTGTCTCCTGACTCCAGTTGGCTTGCTTTGGGCCAAGGTATTCGGCAGGCCATAAACCCCAGGCTGTTGGCACAGAGGAAGCCCTGAGAAGGCCCAATCAAGCCCAGAAGTGACAGTGGAAACGCGACTGGCACACACTAGCACGCTCGCTTTTGGCCCGACAGTGGAAACACGGCTACTGAGAACAAATCTGACACGTCATGCTATGGGTCTGAATATTATGCACAGGTGTGAATGAGATTTGAGAGCAGTGAAAGAGGGGAAAATTTTTAAATACTGTTCAGTTTTTTGCATGACTTCAGTCGTATGGACTTTAAGATACTTTTATGGAGCTGTTTTGTCATTTTTGAGTCCCAGTCCCTATTCACTTTCACTGTACGCAGCATGAACACACTGTGAAACTTCATACGGGTCTCAAACAACATGCTTGTGAGCAAATGATGACAGAATTTTCATCTTTGGATTAGAGCTGCACAATTAATCGTTGAAACATCGCGATTTCGATTCAAATACTAAAGAGATCTTTTTCCTAAATTATAACTATTCGGCTATGTTTATTAAACCTTTGAGAAGTAAGCGAACGTCCAAATCTGCGTTGGCGATGCCTGCTATGAAACAGCTTCACAAACAGGCTTTTTAACCATACAGTGTCATTATTTCTGAAGTACTGGGATAAAAGTTTATAGTTCGGATATAAGCACTGATGTCTATGGTAACGATCAGTAATTTGAAGCTTCAAATAAAGATTGTATTGATTACATCGTTACACCAGTAGGTGGCGACAAGTGACAAGTGTTAAAAAATGTATTTGTCATTGGATCATTCATTCACGAGATTAGTTAAATGCTAATTCATCTAGTAATGAAACAAGTGAAGAGTGAGTCATTAAATCATTAATTCAATAATAAATTTTAAAAAATTATAATTAATTAAGACCCTGTATGAATATAATTAATTCAAATTAATTAAATATTTTTATATAGACTGCGGCAATTCATATTTTGTAAGAACCTTTAGTCATTTACATGTTATTTTGTTTTCGTGAGAATGAGAATCGTGATCTCTATTTTTTTATTCAATCGTGATTCTCAATTTATCTGTAATCGTGCAACTCTAATCCATTAAGTACATCTGTTTCTCAAGTCCACAATAGTTTCTCAAAACAAACTTGTTTTACTGGTAAAACGGCACCACAAAGAACAATCCTGAAAACCTAAACGAAAACTGCAAACACACTGGAAGTTGTTTGGGAACAAGTTATTTTTCATATGCAAACTTAATGGGTGTGCATGGGTAAAGGTGAACTGATTTGAATGAATGTGTCATGATGGAAGGACACCTGTCTAGGCAAACAAAAACTGACCATTGGGCATTAATATGAGCTAATAAATTATATTGTTGCCCTGCATTGTGTTCTTAATTAACATAAACATGACTTTATTAATGCATTGACCTGTGACAAAACACACTTTGTTCACAAGACAAATTAATTTCTTTGAAAACGTCTCTATTGAGTCACAGCATGTCTATTTATCTATTTATCTCAACAAAGGATGTTTTTTTAATCATTTTTTTAATAATGCATAACTAACTTATGCAATAACCTGCTATATGACACCTGCTTCTGATTTCTATACAGTTGGCTGAACAATGAATGCACTGAAAACCCTATAAAAATGATTAAAAATAAACAATCCTAGTGTGTTTTGGGTGGTTGCAGAGGGCTGTTAGCTTGTTATGCGGTTACTAGGGGTTCCTTACTGGACAAAATCTCAAGTATCTCGCCTGCGAATGAGATATGGTTACACCATAAAGCCCTGAAGGATTTCCCTGCTGAAAACATCAATATTTTGTGTGCTTTAGATGCTGATGTTCCCAGAAACCAGCAATATTTCCTTGCTCATCCAGCTTAAGACCAATAAAGACCATGCTGGTTGACCAGATTATTTGGCGGTAAATAGCAACCACAAGCTAGACCAGCACTAAACCACCACAAACCAGCATAAATCAGCCTGGACCAGGATGGAAATTCTGGTCTACGCAGATCTTTACAACAGGTTTGTGACAGTATTGAGACTAGTATTGGCACTGTCAAATGATTTGACGTAGAAACTGAAGATCAGGAGGACTTAAACTGGTGTGTGAATGTATGAGAATTTTTACCGCAGCATTTTCAAGTTGAAACGACTCCTTATCCGAACTGGTATGGAAGCCATTGTTTTCTTCTGGAGAGAAAAAAGACAAAATAAGGGATGTTAATAGATGTTCAAGTGACTTCCCTTTTTCCAAAAATCTTCCCTTTTCTAGTTGTTTCTTCAAATATGGGCTGTTGTGAAAGCAATGTAAATTCCTTCTGATAAAACAATTTGTAACATTGTCAAACTTTTGGGGATAAAAATGAGGTGAAATGTCTCTTATGGTCAAACAGATATGCTGAACTATCTAATACAACAAACTCTTGTTTTGCTGCTCACATTAAACCAAAACATATTAACATACTTGAACAGAAAGCACACAAACACACTGGTCATACTAACACAGAAGCACAGTAAGGTACAGACATTTATTTTTTAAATTCCAGACACAAATACAAATTATGTTTACTTCTCCAAAAGCTTAAGTCACTTGTCCAACTTACTTAAGTGAAATAACCAAGACTATCCCAATTCCCATCCATCTTTATTTGTGATCAAGTCATAGGCTAGTACATTTTGTTTCTGGAACCTTTCCATTTGAATATTTTATTGTTCTAACATTGATTATTAAATTGCTTTATATTGTATCATAAGAGTTTCTGACCACAAACGTAAGAGGAAGTACACAGTGCGAGTGTCCTGAAATGCTGAACAGTTTAGAATAACAAAAGGAAATCTTTGAAGATACAATGCAAATCTTGATAATCATCTGTATATGTGTGTAACTATGGTTACAAGCATTAGTAGCAAGTATAAGAGCTGACTTTGGTTATATATCAATAAATAAATAAAAACGATGTACTTCAGTCTGCTGTTATATGTCAATAGGACAATTTGACTGTCACGCCTGATAGTAAATATGGCTGTCAGTCCCAAACACTGACTGTATGAAGTCACATAGTCCAAAACCAGCTCTTACATCTAAATACAGCTGGAATACTAGAAGGTTTCTTATCAGATCAGGCAAAATTTACTACAGGCCAAGCTCATGTAGGCTATAACACCAACCAGAGGAGAATTGCTCCAGAGCTCATAGCATGCAGCACTTTCTAAACATAGATATCTGAGTAGATATCTGACTATCTTTTCTCTGTGGAGAATTCTTGAAGAATCTTCTCACAGTCGAGTCACAGGCTAAACATGTTTGAGCTGTTTTAACTGAACGCAACATTCACTGACATATCTTAAAATGCCATTGCCGTTGTTTTGTCAAAAGAAGATGCACACCAATAATGTTTTTTTTCTTTTTTTTCTAAGGCACGTTTATAAAAGCTATAAATGACCTAATTTAACAAAGGCCTAATCCTGGCTTAATCTAAGCCCTGTTTGTTAAACCAGGTCTATGTCTGCAAATTATTAGTCTTTGTAAGATGATTTTTAAATGCTTAGTTTATGATTAAATTATTCACGCTCTGAACGGAGACGTTTTTAGAATTATACTAGACTTTTTACTTTCTAAAAAAGTATAGGCTACTATCAATCAGGCGACAGAAGGCATGTGGTAGATTGTGTTCAACAGTTTCATTCTTGTTGATAATTTATAAATGTTGATATCAAATATGACACAGTAGTTTTATAGGGTTCATTTCATATTTTCCCTCACTTCCCAAATGAATCTCAAACACAAAATACACGAGGGTGAGTGAATAATGAGAGAATTGTCATGTTTGGGTGGACTCATCTCCTGTTCAATGTTTCTGTCTCTGACTCACAGAAAGTCAGCTTTGACAAAACCCATAAAACCATGCAAATAGTGTGTTATCAAACCAATGAATTTCAGATGAACAATCTCTGCTGTTACATAAAGATAACATTTCATAATTGTATAGTGTGTGTATAGCCTATCCATGTGACAGTGGTTTTTCGAACAAGCCAGGATTCATTTAATATTTATTTTCATTGCATGCAGATGTCTGACTTTTGATTGACATTCACAATTATTTTACATTTACTCAAAGAAACTTACAATACATTGAAGGAATAGTATATACTCTGTATGCATGACTTTAGTTTTACTAGCATTCTTTATTGTTTGAGCAACAGAATATATAAATCAGTCTTGTCCTAATATATTGCATATTTTAGGACAAAGACTGCTCTGTTCTGTTCCTAGAGATCTATCATCCTGCAAAGTTAAGCTCCAATCCTAATCAAGGCTGAACCAGCTAATAGATACGATCTTCATGAACACTTGACCGCTGTAAGGAAACAAGTCAACTTTAGGTACATGATATGAAACTGGAAGCGAGAATGGTTGCTATGCTAACACAGGAAATATGAACACAAAGCACAAGAGACCACCTAGTTTGTGGTTAGTTGAAATGCACAGCATAAAACCATGATGTCAAAATGGTGTTACTAGTTCCAGTTCTTTTGAGTGAAATTATTTTATGGTTTAAGTGGCAGTGAACTGTGTGTGGTCACTCACAGTGTGTTAACTAAAGACAGAGTTGAAAACATAAATGTTGCAGATGAGTTTACAGAGCCCGTTATCAGCTTATCAGGGAACTCCTCTAATCATGCAGGGGCAAGTGAAGACGAACTGAAGTCAGCAACATTCAAACAAGTCTGACAAAGGCAGCCATATCCATTGTGTCTTGATTCATATCAAGTGGTTGCATTAGTAAATATATGACAAGTCTATATAATTCAAAGTCATTATCAAGCTACTTTTTAAAAACCTATTTTATATGGTAATCTATACCCTCTGACCATAGCCCAGATTATGAGGAATGAACATTGTTTTTGAGCTGTTCATTGTGTCTGTTAGTCAGAATCTTCCCTTCACTGCAATGAGTTTAATAGAAACTGCTTTGGCTGTTGGCATGACTACACAGATGACAAAGAGAAGGAAAAGTACATGACCATTTTAAGGTAAAAACCCAATCAAGGATTTTAAAGGGGAAGTTCATGAGAATCTCAGCCTATTCTGTTAAACTATACAGTCACAACTAGTCCATGAGAGTTTATCTCTGCCATTGTACATTAGTGTGCACCCACTGTATTGCATATCAACATAGTCATGCTAACAGGGTATGCCTACTTTTATACTATGTTAGAGAGTCAAAATGTATTATATCAACATTCTTGTAAACACCAGAAAAGTGTATACTATTTTTCTGGTGTTTACAAGAACAGTGCTAGAAAAATATTTTAAAGTTTTACTGAAATTTAGCTTTACTCAATAGTCAAATAGTCAATTTGCCCTTACTGAAATTCATTGCCTATGGGCTAATGTAATGTAAACCTGACTACCTGAAGAACACAAATTACAGGCTATATATTAATACATCCAGATACAATAAAGAGTGGTTTAAAGTTGTTGTTTTTTGTTTTGTTTTGTTTTTTTACTTTATTTTAAACTATTATTATTATAAGTTTAAAGCTGTTGTCTCATGTTACTGTCGCGCACAATTTAGACGGAACGGATGTGCGCATTTGTAAAATACTCTTCGGGCCATTAACTCTAAAAAGACTATTTGAATAAGATAAATGAACAACAGAAGAGGCAACTAACTTAAGAATAAAGCACAAAATGTATTTTTCTCTTCTTATTTTAAAACATTCCCATGTGTGAAAACGAGTAAAGGCGTGTTCCGGGCACTTACCGCCGCTGGACCAAGCAGTTCGGTTCATTTCTATAAGCGTCTCATCACTCGACTTTCCCGATCCGCGATTCATTTTAAGTGTCCTGATGTATTCTAATTGTGAATCTGTTACAAATCACAGATCTTTCCGTAAGGGCTCCGTGTGAGCCCACGCCCCGTGATCCGACCTCAGCGCTGCCCGAGGAATGACCGTTCACTTCACGCTCAGCGGATCAGATTTGCCCACTCGGGTTTGTCTTGGGTCTCATTTGGCGAAATTACGATCCTTACTATGGCAAGAGCTGCTCTCTTAATATGCATGAGCAATGTCTTCACTATTGGAGGGTTTACTAACCACGTTAACATGGACTAATTCATATTCAAGAACAGGTCTTTGCATTGGGAGGCTGCAAACCCACGTCATCGGGGTCTATTTAACATTCATAAGTTAAACCTTCCACATAGTAGGATTGGTAAATTCGCTCACTCTTGAGCGCTCACTTCATTTAAAGGGGAGTGACATAAAAATGACCGCAATTTTGTCGGCACACTACAAATATATGTCCATAATTCTTAACCCTTGCGTTTAGATTCACTTAGCTTGAAAAAAATGCCTTTCTGAGAAATTGATTTAGCCTGAGTGAATTCATGGTCTACTTCTAAGAAATTCTGTGGAATATTAGAATGCAGATAATTTCATTAATAAATTATTAGCCTACTTTGTTAAAGCTGCAGTCTGTAGCTTTTTTGGGTTAAAAATTATCCAAAATATTTTTTTTAAGCAAGTACATAACCAGCCAGTGTTCAACACTATCTGCTTGCCTTAGCTCGATTCAAAATGGTAAGCTTGTAATAATGTTTTTAATTCCAGTGGTACTGGTGGATTTCCACGGGAAATTCGAGCATGTCTTTGCGTCATTACGTCATATCTGTACACATAACGAAGGTGTCTCAGCTACGTAGCCTATATTGCGTGTGAGGATGTTGGAGGTGGAGATTTATAGCCTTTTCTCACAGCACTTGATATAATTAAACTTATCAATTCGATGGCAGATCCAGAAAGGTTCAAACGACAATCACCAGGAGATTCACCCGCTGTAAAACGCGATAAATATCGGAAGGGCATTAAATGTAGTCATGCAATGCTGATGTTGTTAACATTAACAATTTGAGAACAAAGTATAATTTGCACGGTTTGACGTGATATGATAAGCGATCGTTAGATTTAATCAGTGCGATTTACTGCAATGCTTTTTTCCACTTAGTTGGGCAGAACAAAAGTGGATGTTACTTGTTCAGACGACATTTTCCGGTGAAAATTCTTATGTTGGTCATACTTCCAAAAAGTAGAATCTGTGATTGCGAATGAGAGTATTCACACCGGCGCGGCGACTGACAGCCGCACATTCTCCTCAAAACATTGGATTCATGCCGAGGCAGAACACACATAGGGCCCTATTTTAACGATCTGAAACGCAAGTTTCAAAGCGCAAAGCGCAAGTAACTTTGTGGACGGGTCTTGGCGCTGTTGCTATTTTCCCGGCGGGATAAATGACTCTTGCGCCAGGCGCAAATCTAAAATGGGTTGGTCTGAAGTAGCTTCATTATTCATAGGTGTGGTTTGGGCGTAACATGAAATAAACCAATCAGAGCGTCATCTCACATTCCCTTTAAGAGCAGGCGTGCTTTGTTCTAAAGCAGATTCCTATTATAACGGCGGATTCGCCAGGCGCGCGCCAGGAGCGGTTCACAGCCAAGGAGAGCAACGCTCTCGTCAGGGACGTTGGGGATGGAGAAACCCACCCAAATTAACTTCGGTTAAAAAGGCGTATGATAATTTGGGTAAATGTGTAAGCTAGATGTATGCTTTTATAATAAATTGTCTATCTATCTATCTATCTATCTATCTATCTATCTATCTATCTATCTATCTATCTATCTATCTATCTATCTATCTATCTATCTATCTATCTATCGTAATAATGTATGATTTGCAAAAATGAAAACTGCTGCTTCTGTGTAGATGAGAGAATCAAAGTGCGCGTTGTGCACACGCTACATTGATTATGGCCAAGCATGCGCCCTTAAAATAGCATATGAATAACATGCGCAACGCGCCACTGATTTTAAACTATTTTTTCCTGGTTAGTGGCGCAATTGTTTTCTAAACCTGCAAAATAGCATGAAGGAACGTTTGCGTCGGAACACGCCTCCTTTTTTGCGCTGAACCGCCCAGGGAGCGCAAGTTCATTCCCTAGTTTAGCGACGTGCTTCTGTGGAGGGAAAAGCGCGCTTTGTGCGGGTGCAAAATAGGAATGATACATGCGTCGGTGTACAAAGTCAATTGCGCTGGGTGCAAGATAGGGCCCATAAAGTTGATAATTCTGCGAATAACTGCAATTGCAGATTTCGAACAGAGATGGCGACAAAGAGGAAAAACTGCGGACTGCAGCTTTAACTAGAGGCAAAAGTTTGTGAACTTTGAGTTGGCTTGAGAAGCCTGAACCTCTACTCAAAATCTATTTTGTCTGTAGGTTGTTATATTTCTTAGAGATTTCTGCTTGTTCTAAATCAGATAAAGATGAAGTCGGTCAATAAGATACCAGTCTGTGCAGCGTCTCTAATAGTGAAACTCTAGGCTACTTCAAAAACAGAAAGAAATATGTAATAACTTTTCATTTTCTAAGTGATTACTGATAAATCACAGAACAGCGTTGACAATAAGTTTCTGCTCTCCTGAATGTTTCTGCATGCGATGTGTGCACTACTGTCTGAATGAATCAGCGCATTAGTTTAGAAAGGCCATTTTACCTGTACAAAAGAAACTGTTTAAAACATGCCTTCACCCGATAAATATTAAGAATCCATATGGTTCAAACATAACTTGTGAAGCGCACTCAGAGTATGCATTTATTTGTTATTTTAACTGATGGAAACGGAGAGTAATATAGAGTAGACAAAATATTGCTAATCCTGTGGCCCCTCTATAGGACAGCATTAGTATTACAGCCAATGTAAGTCAGTGGGATTTTGTATTGTAATTTATGCAAAAACTGTAAATGTCAGATCAGTTTTAAAAGATATACTGTAGCAACAATCTACAGAACAGTCTGAAGGTCTGTGTTGAGTTTGGTGCTTATAGCATTAAAGCTTAATGAGGAGTTTTCAGGAAATTTAGTCTCAGAAGAAAACGGAAGAAGAAGAAGAATATTAATTCAGAGGCTATTTGCAATAAAAGCAAATATAATAAATGCTATTTACAATAAGTGTAAATATCGATAGATTCTATTTACACTAAGTGCAAATAGCAAATTTTCTTAACAATAGCTGTTGTTTACACTTAGTTTAAATAGCAATAGATTCTATCTACACTAAGTGGAAATAGCGATTGATTCTATTTATACTATAAATAGTGGCAAATACTATTGCCACCTCAGTGTTAAATTGCACACTAAATGGTATGCAATAATAACATAGAGTGTAAATTATTATATCTATGAAAATTATTAAATGATGCTGCCTTATTGGGAATATAAAGCTCTCCCTATACACCTACTGTACCCCTAACTCCAACCGATAAACACTTTATTATTAAATATGCGTAGATACTTTATTACACTTAGTGTAAATAGACACTCCATAATTGGCAATTGGATAACAATGGGTGTTTCTGCAACAACGGTAACTTTTTACTCTCCCAAATAAAATAAAATAAAAATCAACCGCCTATGAATTAAAATTTTAACCATCACAGTCTGTAATGCATATAAAAATGTACACAAAATTGAATGTAGTCGTTGAGATTTTAATTTGTTTATTTTATATGGTTTTCATCTCTTCTTCCTACAAAATGTCCTTACCGCAACATTAAAATAACGTTATTTTTTTACACTTTTCTTTTTTACTTTCTATAAAAATGTAAGACATTTACATAGTTACTTTCAAGGTAAATACTGATATTAAAAAAGTAAATAAAATTAGGGGATTTTATGATTTTCTTTATGCCACGGAAAATTACGGGAACCTTAGATATCAATTAGTTTCATACACACCAAAGATAAAATATTTAGCTTTTTATGACAAATATTGTCATTTTAATGTGTAAATCACATCAAGAGTTAAAAGAATTTTTCCAAATAAAAATTAGATTAATAATTAAAATAAATCATTGCTGCGGTAATGACAGTTTGTGACAGTAGGACACAATGTTAATGACATGTTAATAATGTAACCTTAACAATAGGTTACTGTAGAGAAAAACAGTAACAGATTAAAACAGAAGGTATTTTGTCTATGCAAGGTATTGCAGTAAAGGCTCAAACTGATTGTCATGTTTCAAAAAATAATACATTTATGAATTTCCATTGCAACATCAAACTAATTTGAGGCCTTCCGAATTTTGTCCCCTGGTTACTTTTGTTTATCCTCCACTATCTTCTTTTCTGATTTGTCAGTTGGGAGACACTCTTTACCTTCTCATTTTCCAATTTTTGTAATGCTGTCTGGGTCTTTTCTCATTACCTCTCTGCATTTCTGTCATCTTATTGTAGATGAATTTGGTATCATCAAGGGTTGCAAAAATTGCATGTTTATATTTAGTTTACAATAGACTTTATAATTGCAATATATACTGATCAGCCACAGCATTAAAAATACCTGCCTAATATCATGTAGATCTCCCTCATGCTGCCAAAACAGGTCTGATATGTCAAGACAAGGACTCCACAAGACCTCTGAATGTGCCCTGTAGTATCAGGTTGCGGGGTGGTGCCTCCATGGGTCAGATTTTTTCATCAAACACATCCTATAGATGTGGCAGTGACAGTGAAGGACAAGAGAGGAACAGGCCTGGACTATTTCCATGTGTGTGCAGTCGTCCATGAGGGGCTGCCACTCTTACTTTTGTTTTGTTGTTTGTTTATTTTGACATATTAACCTCATTCCCTGATCCTTTAACCCTAGTGCTAATTGATATATATATATATATATATATATATATATATATATATATATATATATATATATATATATATATATATATATATATATATATATATATATATATATATATATATATATATAAAAATAATAATAAAAAATAAAATTTAGAAATTTGCATAAAAATAAAAATAACTGAATTTTTACTTTTATTTCAATTAAATTAATGTACTATATATTTTAGTTTGATAATGTTTTTTCATTTAATATTTTGTATTTTTAGGGAATTTTATTATAAATTAAATATATACTAAATTATATTTACACTGTATTTATAATCCATTTATTCACTTTTTGAGTATAGACCTAAAAATTTAATTTCCAACTTAAACTGTCATAAATCTTCAATGCTTTAGAGCACAAATTTAAGTTTGATCTCTTTTCAAAGACAACACTTGACAGATTATTGCTGAAGTGAAAAAAGTTTAAAAAGTAAACTTAAAAAAAAAGTTACAGAACTTTACATTTATTGTTATGAAAAATGTGCAAAAATACTATTTTCAATTTTTATTTGAAATATATGTTTTCAAAAACATATTTTACTCTGTGAGAAAATCAAAGCCATAAATCGAATTTGTGTTCAAAATTTGAGCCTGATATCTCAAAAAAAATTTGCTTTCAGTAAGATTTTGTTTGGCCGCAGTACCAAAAGTTTTCTCTAGATGAAATTTGTCTCCCATTAATTTCCAATGCGCTCATTTTTTACTGCGAGGAGCACAAGTCGACTATTTTTTTTTCCAGGACCATGTAACCTGTTCGAATCATGTCCATGATTTATTTTTATTTTTTTCTGTTCACATAACAATTGCCAAAACCTTTACCAAGATTCATACAATTCCGATAAAAAAAAAAAAAAAAAAATGTATGTATGTATTTGTATGTATGTATGTAAGAACGTAAGATATTTCGGTCAAAAATGACCGAAGAGCACCAGCTTTGTTACAGACCTATAAATGCTTCATAATTTTTCATTAAATCACACTATTCATTCATTATTTTTTATTTCAAGGTGTGTAATAAGACTAGCTATGTATATATTTATCAAGCATCAGATGACAAATTTTAATATAAATCTAAAATTTCACTACTGGTGGGACTTAAAAGTGCCCGTAGTAGCAGAAACACGCACACACACACACACACACACACACACACACACACACACACACACATACGCACACACGCACACACGCAGACACACACACACACACACACACACACACACACACACACACACACACACACACACACACAGACACACACACACACACACACTATACTCACTCCGCTGGGCAAAGATGAAAACAGAGCAGGATGCTATTGTTTCAAATGTTCACGTTGAATGTTATCTGAATATTAATGTTGTCTTGATAACACAGCAGTACGATTCATGTTTATAGCTGATAAGATTGTCAATAATTCAAAGTTATTACATCTTGATACAGTCTTGGTGTGGCATTTGGTAAACACACACATAAATACGTAAGGAATTGTTCCTGTTGGGTTTAAAGAAGATTCAATTTCAGTAACATCAAATGAATCGTGAAGGTCATGTGATCATAAACAGCAAAGTTGCCTGCAGTTCCCATTGCACGTTCCATCTGATAACAACAAAAGAAGACTCTTCATGAAGGAATTAAGTTTGAGATGACCCAACGATAAAGCGTTCACTTCCTGCCCTTTCAAGGGCACAAAAATGGAATGTGCCAATTATATATTCTCTGACATTTCAGAACAATTGAGCAACAAAAATACAATTTGCCATTAGGAACAACTCAGTAATGTAACGCATTATAAAACTACATTCATTATTACATGTAACAAACATTCTCTAAAATTAGCTCAGCATTGAATGCTTAGTGTTTGACCAATATGGGTTTTTTAAATGGGACAATTCTGTGTCACAGACATAATGTCAGAAATACACATACAAACAATAAAAAATAAAGACATTGCTTGAACACAAATTTTTCCCCCCACAAAATGTAGTCAAAATGTATTTAAAAATATGACAACTGACAATGTGCAGCATTCATCAACAAATTTGTCAGTAGATTGGACACCACTTCAGTTCATTAGCCAAGTCTTTTGTCGCAAAATTACTGGCTATATAGGTTGATAATCAGAACCATCATTGCAATGTCTGAAGCCTTTAAAAATGATAATATCACACACACACACACACACACACACACACACACACACACACACACACACACACACACACACACACACACACGTTTCCCCATACAGAACAGAAAGAGAAAAGGCTGTTTCTGAAGCAGCTTCCTATGAATTCTCCACATCTTGATGGCTTGTTCCAGCCCCACCAGGAGTGTAACTAGAGGAGCCTGTGTAGCCCAATATAGACTCTTCTGGCCAGGGCCACCCTTCAAGTGGTTACCACGGCCCTTCACTCCAGCAATTACACATGGAGTTCTGTCTGGGTGTGGCAGCGGGACAGAAACATAGCTGCCTATTTCCCAAACCTACAATTCTACAATCTGGGTTTCATAATTCCACAGCCATATGTGAAGGTGGCAGACGCATGGGGCGGGAGCCTCCTTTCTGAGGGCCATGGTCTTCCTTATGGGTGGGACCAAAGTAATAACATAGGGCAAACGTGTTTAATCTGGTTTATAAGATTATAGAGGAGATTCAGATTTTTATCATTTGAACTCACATATAGATAGCTTGAATTTAAAGTCAAACCGTGAGCTTGTGAGTTTTAAGACATTTTTGTAAAGTTGATTGGAACAAAATATAAAACAATGGTACCAAAAGATCAGACCACCCTTGTAGACACTGCAAATAAAATGTAAATGGCATTTGGATGTGAGAAAGCATAGGATATACATATTTACAATTCCATCTTTGTTAAGGATGCATGAATCAAGCCGTGTATAAGGTTGTTATCCTGAACAAAACTTGCTTCTGCTTTGACAATACATGTATTGTGTTGTTCTAAAAATTAATATACATTTTTTTCTTTTCATTATTCAATGTCTGGAAACATGGCAAAGCATCTTTTTTTTTTTGGACCAAATGTAATTTTCTTCAAAAATGCTCTATATGACAAATATTTTTTTATTTGAATATAATATAATAAAAAATAACATCTAACTCAAACATATAACTATATTAAACATTTTTCAGTGGTCCTTAAGTTTTTAACACATACATACATGCAGAATGCAGTGCAGTTCTGACTCCTGCAGTAGTGGCGCACAAACTTTCTTTTTATACAGTAATTATATAGATCTCGTGCCTCCACCTAGTGGCAGAAGTGCAACTTCAAAATGCAACGTTGTGGGTTGCTCACATTATGGGTTTGATTTACAATAAACAGATAATGGTCAGATGATAGCCAAAAGATACTCGCAAGCGCTATCATACAGTCTATATACACCTTTACAGTCCACCTTTGATAAAAAACAAAAAACAAAGCTCCCAAAATACATTATTGCCAATAAACTATAGGCTATATTATTATTAATAATAATATTATTATTAGACTTTGCAGGTTGTGTCATGCGATATATATAGGCTATTAATAAATCAAAAACATATAAGAATATTTTAGCAAAAGTGTACTTTCAGGGTTTTTTTTTTTTTTTTTTTTTTTTTTTTTGCAATGTATTTTTATTGCCTATATATTCTATATTCTAAATAAGAAGTGAAAAGAGACCTTAGAAACCTAAACTACACGTTAACTATGTTTCGGTAAATGTGTTGCTATTATTCATTTTAAAAATTGTGAATTGTGATGTTTATATTTATTATAATATATGAAAAATATAATCTATTGTTGTCGTTTTAATATAAATGATAAACGGGAACTATATTAGATTTTAGACGTGTGTTTGGGTTAGTGTGCTCATGTGACGCAGTTGTTTGGGTTGTTGTGCTCCTATGACGAGTTTTATCAGACGTGAGCGCACGTTTAGTGACATCAAGACCGAGAGTAATCCGGCGACATTCCACAGCGGCTGACGCTCAAGTCAAGCCAACTGTACATGTCAAGTTCCTCACAGCAGCACGGAAGTGTACACGAATTTCTAATGAGTCTTTTGTGCTTACTCTTTGGTTTGTAATGGCGAATTATTAAAGGTTCCCTTTAACTGACAGGTGTCTGTGATCCCGTGTAAAACCAGCACAGCTGCCATGGACTGGGACCCTGGATCTTTCATGATGAAGCGGAAACTAGGACGGAGACAGGTGAGATGAACTTTAACTGCCTTACCCAACAGCGATGTTAACTGCACTGTTTGGTTAGTTTTTGCCTGTCTTAGTAGGCTATCTTACAGTTTCTTAGTGCTTCACTTAAAACATGAAAATAACACAATTGTTAATTGAGAGCCAACAGAATTCATGAATCACAGGCAGATTTGTGTGTCTGATTCAAAGATGTAGGCTACCAGGATCAGGAAGAATGTCTGACCTAAAAGTAAACAGCTTATATAGAAACATATTTAATGTGCATATTTAATGTGCCTGCCAAATTACTTTTATATTTAGGCTACATTGTACTAAGATTGACAGTGGTTCCTTGATCTTGATAACATTGATTCAATAGAATGTCTTCAAGATTGTTTTTTTGTTTTTTTTGCTCTGTCAAAAGATCGAAAAAATTACAGAAATGTTTTTACACACAAATCATTATGAGCCATGGCATAAGTTACAAGCACAGATATACAATACACTGAGGTTTGATAAAAGCTGATGTCTTTTAACAGGTGTTTCTTCAGAGGAACACCAGCAGAGAAAGTTTCAGAGAACATTGCACCCCGATTGAGGTCTTATTATATAGTGTGTTGTGACTGTAAGGGAATTAATTCAGAAATATGAAACCAAACCAAGAGAAAAGACTTCCGCTAAGCCATGAAAAGGTTGAACGCCCCTGTTCTAAGATTGAATGGTTTGATTGTCTGTGTGAAACTGCAAGTTAAGTTGTCTACTGCAGCTGTCATGGAGAAGCAGCATCAATAGACACAGTATCTGTGATACGACCTGTGTTTGGGGTCATGCCATAAGCAACACAAAACGTTCCCTTATCAATCAAAACATTTGCTATGGTTGCAATACCTCTGCTTCTGTTGGCGTGGGACGTTTAAACCAGTTCTGAGCTATTCAGACTATTTTAGGGGAAAACAAACATTGACATTTATCTAGTGTAGAATCAGATACTAAACTACAACTAGAACAATTAAAACAATTTAGAAACAACATTCAAACCCTCATGACTTGATAACTGAGTAACCATGATGGAATTTCTGGTATTCACAGGCATTTGGGAGAGTTTCTTGTTTCAATAAACTATAAGATGATTAGTCAGTAGTATGAAAGTAGAACTTGATGGTGGAAAATAACTTTCCAAAATGCTTTCATTTGTATTTCAGTTTACAGTATAATGTGCATGCAGCTGCATCTGTGTCGTTATTGTACTATTTTGCAATAGAGTAAGAACATAGGGACAAGAACTGATTGGAAAGTACATGGAGGGGGTTGATATTGATCTGTGCTATTGCCAGAAATAGCCTAAATCCAGAGTTTGTGATCTCTTATCTTACATATCTCTTTTTTTTTTCTCATTGTACAATATTATATATATATATATATATATATATATATATATATATATATATATATATATATATATATATATATGTGTGTGTGTGTGTGTGTGTGTGTGTGTGTGTGTGTGTTAAGAACATACTGACAGTACATTTTCACCTTTTTCCCTTCTTGTAAATGGGGTTATTATTCTGAACTGTTTATATTGTGTTGTTGTTGTAGGGGAGCATTGACCTTTTAGAGACCATCGGAGTTGTAAATGAGAATGGCAATGAGATCCCATCTATGCCACCAGTGGTAAGGCCTATAGCACATCACAGCTCATAATAGGTTTCAAAGTGAAACCACTATGAATTGCACATAAAACATAATACAGGTTTCAAAGTGAGGCTGTTAGTGAAAAGACTACTTTTTTTTTTTTTTTTATAAAAAAATGTTAATAACTTACTGTATATTATCAGTGTAATAGAAAGATGGCAGCATGCATTAGGCTGACATAAACAAAACCTGATGATTTGAGTATGTTCCAAAGAGCATCTTTTGTGCGTTATAATAAATCAAAATTAAACTTTAAATGGGGTGAGAAATTTCAGATTTTTAACATGGTCTCAATTTTTGACCCCACTGTACATGTTTAAATTATTTACAACTTATACACACAAAGGAAAGTCACTAGAATGAAATGAAAATTGCATAGGATGTATTTATGTAAGTGGGAAGGTTCTGATAATAATTTATTAGCACTGCTTTCTTTCTTTTTAATCTCAGCAACCTCCTCTGACCTTCGATTTTGTTCTTGTGGCAAAAATCTCAGAAGAAGAGGAAAATAACGAATGCACCAGAAAACAGAAAGCTTTCATTGAAACTTTGAAAGCTAAGAAATTAAGCATTCAAGTAAGGGAGTTTTTGCATTTTTGAGATCTGGTTTAAGAAGTCTATAACTAATGTCTTGACATATGAAGGGGAAATTCCTTTTTGCATATGAAAGTGTACCTAAAAAATTTCAAGAGTTGCGTAATTGCTGACACAACAATTGAGTGCAAAACTGCGGTTCTATTTTGCACAGTTTCATTGCTCAAATAGTGTGTCTTACAATATTGTGTATAATATGTACAAGTCAATGATACAATATGCTGTTAAATTAACAAGACTGCTGTGAACCATATTATTATGACTTTATTATTATTAGATTTAGTTCAACACTATATAATGGCACTGCGTTATTATATTGTTTGGATAATGGTACTAATAATGAAATGTTGTCAAATATTTGCTTTACTCTTTTTATTTGGTGTATGTTTCTTTTTGCAGAAATTTAGAGATGATTATAAGGTATTTTATTGCATTAGAGCACCAGAAAGGGTTTTTGAGACATACCGGTATCTCTTAAAAGTGTCTGATGCCTGTAACTGGAGTTGTGAGCAGCAAGGTTCTATTCCTCAGTCAACCAGGTAACACAGTCTCAAAAAATAGCCATGTTTATGACTGTAATTCAAACACATTTGTTTAAAGGCCACATGATGAAAAATTATAGGGTTTTTAATACGTGATTGGAATTACTTTGATCACTGTTCAGTATTGACTAACTAAGAGATTCCAATTTTTGCCTAACTTGCTCAGTGATAGTAAATTTTGCCTATGAATAGAGATTAGAATAGAGAGGAGAATAGAGATTTTCACCAATTAAACGGCTAGCAAACAAAATGCTACTTCTCTTACTAATGGTAATCTGAGTAATCCCTATTCTCTATAGTGCAGTGGAGAAAGGTGACAGTCACGATTGATGTATTGTGAAAAAAAAAACTGTTGTACACAAACAAAGAAGCCACTTTAACAGAAGGGCTTTGATCTGCATTGTGGCTCTGTTTCAGGATTCGTATTGTTGATTTCATTCTGCATCACACATGCATCGATTCTGAGGGTGAGTAACAGTTTCCCTAGATTGCTCATTCATATTACTTTCTATTACATCACTGTATTATTTCAACCTTCATATGATTCATCTTGAACTGTCGATTTCATAATACATTCTCGCTCTACCGCTCTTAGGTGTTTCAGAATATCTGCCCGATCTCATGAAAAAAAATGTTTTTGAGACTCACTTCTGCTTACATGAGGTATGATTTTAATATTTGATTTCCTCTTGCTCACAGCATTTTGTACACATGTAGTACAGAGTCCACACTGCAGAATCATTATGCAAATGTGTTGATAAGGAAGTATATCCCAGGGTGATAACTATCACTATTTGATGCTCAAAGCAGCATATAAGAAAAGTATCTTGTCACAATGAGTATTTGATCACACACATTCTTATACTCTGCGTTTCAGATGTCTGTCTTGAAAAAAATCTCATTTGACTACTGAGTGAAACAGAAAAATGTAAGATTTCAGAGTTCAAATGAGATTTTTTTTTTTAAGACAGACATTTGAAACCAACAAATAACACCACGGCTAAACAAAACATCTCGGTTACGTATGTAACCATGGTTCCCTGAAAAGGGAACAAAACACTGCGTTGAAACGCTGTGGGAACGCCTCAGCGTGATTGTGTCATAAAGCATGTATTAAATCAGTCCAGTGGCGAGATGGAACGTCATAGGTGGGTGACGTCATTGACCAGGAAACTATAAAGCACACCCAAACCAAGCACTTTTAGCTTCTGATAGACTGAAGGAAGTCGATCACAGGCATGCTGTGAGTATAGCTGGGCGACACAGCATCTCTTTCCCTTTTCAGGGAATGCTACAGGTATACCCATGCCACTGTATGAGCAAATGCCCGCCCGTGTGAAATCGTATGCACACAGTGTTGAATTGTCATGGTGTGACGAGAGGAGACGAGATAGAGTCTCCAGAGTGGCCATTTGCTCATCCTTTGCTTAAATGTCGGAAACCCTTTCCTGGGTGACCCAAAGCAAATAAACAGCTGTTCAGACTTCCTCCTCAGGGCAGCTCTGTGGACGTAGGCATCTAGAACCCTAACTGGGCAGAGCAGATTTAGTTTCTCTTGGTCAGACATTCAGAAAGGGAGGAGGATAGAAGGCCTGCAGCACAATAGGTCTTACAGTATTAGTAGTAACTTTAGCAACATAACCTGGTCTGGGGTAGAGAAAAGCAATCACAATATCAGGCGCAAATTCCAAGCACGAGGGAGATACTGATAGGGTTTGTAAGTCTCCAATTCTCTTAAGAGGCCAGATAGCAAGGAGAAAGACAGTTTTCAGCATGAGAAACTTCTCAGGAACTTCCGCAGTAGGCTCGAAGGGAGCCAAGGAAAGGCCCTCCACTACTATGGCCAAATCCCAGGCCAGCACCCTCATGCAGACTGCAGATCTAAGCCTCAAGATGCCACGGAGGAAATGTGTATCACACCACCCAAAGGAGTGTGGTAAGCAGCTAAGGCTGCCACATACACCTTTAGGGTGGAGGGGGATAGCCCTGCGAAGAATCCCTCCAGCAGGAATTCCAGCACTGCACCCCACTGGGCAGTTAACTGGGTCCAGCTGGTGACTTCCGCACCATGAAGTGAATAAGGCATAAAAAAAAAAGTTTGGTTCCGGTTGGTTGACAGTTGAGGTCATGGGTCGGTAGGGAATGATTATTATTTTTTTTCCCAGTGGCAGCAAGGGATAGGTAGGAAATTATTATTTTTTATTTATTTTACTTTACAGTAGCGATGGATACTCTATTTTTTCATAACATAGCCTATTTATGTTAGCCCATTTCCATTACGTGGACGATGTTGTAAAGTACATGCATCTGATGAGTTTTATTGATGTCAATAGTGCGCGCTCTCTGTAGGCAATAGGCATATTCATATTTTGCCGCTATGTGGAAAAAATCCAGCAAAATGCGCCGGCGCGTTTGTTGACCCCAGAGGATTAACTTTAGCCTAACCATAAATTGTGATTATATATATGATCACTCACATCAAGACGCCACTGCGGTGGTGGAGTCCATGCAGGAGGAGCAGCGTTTGGCACTGCGTCGCTTTTCAGCGCAAGCTGTGTGGAGAAGCCCATTTCCACCTCTATTGCGTTGGAGAAGCAATCCTGCGTAAAATGCAGGTTGCACACTTGAGCTCCACTGGCACCTAATTTCAAAGTCTGAATTATTTCTTCCCCAAGCTCATAAAATAAATTTGGGTCGCACATAAATTGACAGGGTCAGTTGGAAACCGGAACCAAACAAATTTTTTTTAATGCCTAATATCCACTTCAGGCCATAGAGTTTCCTCATGGACATAACTCTCAAGTGAAGGATAGTCTCAACAACCTCAGTTGAAAGACCTGAACTTATGAGCTGGGTCCCCTCAGAGGCCAAGCACACAATTTCCACAACTCTGGATGCAGGGACTTTACTTCCTCCCCTATGACTAGAGCCTGCTGTGGCACTTTTTTTTTAGGGCAGACATTCGGATAAGCACTCACTGGGAACCCCTGCGCCCCGAGACACACAAGGTGGCGGGGTTGGCAGAACGGCCCCCTGAGGGCACAGATGGCACAAGGGGAGAGATGGCTCGCAAGCATCTCTTCAGCCCTGGGCATTTCCCCATAACTGTGTTGTTTAAGCCCATGGATGTTTAAATTTGTTGATTTTTGTGGACTAAATACATGGTATGAAACTGGTCTCTTCCTCTTCCTCAGTCTGGAGGTCAGGAAAAAACAGCAAGCTCCGATGTGGAGGTTGTGTACGTGATGGCAGAAAGCGTTCATCTAGATTGCTTTTCTGACAAAGCTCCGGTTTCTCGGCCGGTCAGTCAATGTTTAATTTAGCAACGCCATGAGATATAACCTCCATCAGTTCCTCACATGCAGGAGTCTGAAGTGACGAGTCTTCAGTGTCTCCTGTCTCAATACTGATGACATCCAGCTCCTACGAAATGGAAAGTTGCTGTACCAGTGTTTCACTTGGGGTGGAAGTAACTGCAGAGCGTGCTTCCAAACCCTGAGATGAAACACTGGACCTAGCAGGTGAAGGCAGAGAAAGAGCCAGGCCAATCTCTAACGGCGTTACCCCAGCGTTTCGATGCAGCGCGAGTTCCCTTCAGGACAACTAAACCTACAGGGTCTCTAGGGTGACTATGTGTTTTCTGTTACAGTCCAAATAAATGAGATTTCATGGTTTTGTAGAAATTGTAACCACCCCCCCCCCACCCCCCCACCCCCCCAAAAAAACACCTTTGTCTTTTGTCCACTTTAATTCCTAGAAAAGGGAGCAGAAAGAATTGAAGCAGAGCTGGGCTCGATGGTCTGCTTGTTTTCGGGGCCAACCCATAACTAACGTCAGGTTCTCTTTCTTTTTATTTTGTGGTTTTACTCATCTCTCTGTTCATTATAGACTTATTTCCATTCTTTTTTCCATTAGTATCCTTGAAGGTTTCTTGATGATGCATTTATTGTATGTGTTGTCAGAAACTACCTTGGCGAGAAGGTGGCTCTTTATTTCCTGTGGCTGGGCTGGTACACATTTCTCTTGATTCCTGCTTCTGTAATTGGTCTCATAGTATTCCTGTATGGCCTGGCTTTCTACAGCACAAGTCCTCTCATGTGAGTAACCTAATATTAATAAACTTCAATATTTGATTTTCAAATACATCTTTGTTGTTCGATAAACAATTATGGTACTGTGTAACCACTTGCTGTCTAATGTAAAATAAGGGTCCTGAAGCAAAATCAACCTTTGTGTGTGCTTGTGTGTGTGTACGCAGACAAGAGGTGTGCCAGTCGAACGTTATTATGTGCCCTCTGTGCGATTTTAGTTGCAAAGTGTGGGAGCTTTCCGACACCTGCATGTATGCAAAGGTACTGTATTTTTTATGCAGACAATTGTGCACTGACAAGTCGCATACTTTGTTTTTTACATATACACACATATGCACTATATCATGACTCAATCACCCACTTATAAGAAGCACTCAAGGCCCTTTAGAATACTCATATCATATTTTAATGATTCAGTAAAAATGTTAGGCTAACTGAGATTTTGGTATGGAGATAATTGAAGATTAGTTTTTTTCTGTTGTAGTCTTAAGGCTGGAATACACTACAGGACTTTTAAAATCTGAACAGATTAGGCATCACTAGGCATCATACACTTGCCAAATTTGTAAGTGGTTACAGGGAAAACTGGGGTTCATACCAGACTACCAGACTTTAAAATCGTTCCGAACACAACAAACACACACAAGAAACACACTCCTCATTGCTAGGAGAAGCATGACAGTTGATGATCACAGTAGCTGTCACAAGAGAAAGAAAATGAGCCAAATGAATTTGGATTGAGATGGAGAAGAGTAGCACAATCAGTTGTTTTAATTGAGGCTTATTTTACGCATGTTCTGTTAATTTACTTTTGTTTTGTTTTGTTATTGTATTTGTATTGTATTTTATTGCAGCACTGATAGATAGAGGACAGCTTCTGTTTCAGTAATGTTTTAAAATTGGCTCAAAATATTAAATATGTTTTGATATCCTCCAAATGGATGGAATCATTGTCTGAACCTAAAACTAAAGGAATCTGTGCCCATCATAAACTATGTGATTTTATGTGAAGTCTGTCCAAATCTGCAGACTGGCACAGACTTTTGTCAACGATTGTCGACTCATCTAGACATCAAATCGGGGCAAAAATCAGAGCAAAATTTGTGTATTGTATTCCAGCCTTTAGTAAAAAACAATTTTAGTTAAAAAAAGGGTTCTTAGGGTGTATTCACACCAGGAAAGTCCGCTAGTTCACTTGCTTTTGTCCAGACCAAATACAGTGTCATTTTTTTTGTTTTGTGTGGTTCGCTTTCACACTGTCCTTTTTGCTAGTGAACCAAAATTTGTAAATAAAACCACAGTGTGCTAAGCAAGGCTATTTTCGTAAACGAAAACTGAAAGTAAGACTAAAATTATGGTCAAAAATCATTTTCGTAAACTGAAATAAAATAGAAATTAATGAAAAACTAAAACTAAACGAAACTAACAACAGTTACTGAAAAACTAACTGAAACAAAATAATAATTCGCAGAAATAATAATAAATAATTCGCTCTCCTAAATAAGCCTACCGGAAAATCACTTTTTTCCACTGTGCTACTTTATTTTTCAATGTATGACCGTTGCGCTTGAGTCTCGCGTCTTCTGCAGCATCACGTGCATGACACGACGCTCTAAAAACGCGGCACTCAAGTTAAAATAAGTTCAACTTTTAAAAGACACGTATCGAGACCTTGCGCTTTTTCCCCACTGTGCCCGCGTCTCTTTTTTCCGTTTTTCAAAGCAAAACCGCTTTCTCTGTGAACCAGCCCTAAGAAGCAGAAAGGCCCAACACTGCAAAGAATGCTTTCTTAATTAGTATTTTTGTTTTGTTTCCAGTCCCAATATCTAAAAATTCTTAGGGGAGCGCGAGGCACAACGTAACGCGGGGTTAGTTGTTGGGGCGCGGGAAGAGGTTTTAGGTTGGGGGTGCTGTTTTTTTTTTTGGGGGGGGGGGGGGCGTCACCACTTTTGAATAAGAAACAATATCAAGACTATAAAACTCGTCAAATCTCCGCGAATCACAACAAGCGTATCAGTGAGAACACTTGTTCAAATAGCGCACACACTCAAACCTGACTGCACATCACATTTTTGACTTTATTGATTCTGCTTTTATTCGTAATGCAATGCACCGGACAACGGGACATAAATTAATCATTAAAGAATGAGACTTTATGGGACATTTGCACAAAAATAATAAATAACTTGCCGTAGTCTATTTTAGAAGTCGCCAGGGACGCGGGAAGTGGGGGTGCTGGGGGTGCTTTTATGTTTTTAAAACATAAGCGCAGAGTGTTACGTAGGCTAATATTGTGTGTGCGTCGAAAGAATTTGTCCGCAGCTGCTCAAAAAAACAAACAAAAAAAACAAAAACAAAAAAACACAGTCAAACACCCCACTGTTAGTGTTTTGTAAGGAACAGGCAAATATGTAAAATATAGTAGGAGACATTTGAATTGTTTACTAATAAAACAGTTTTTATGTCAGTGTCGGCTATAAGATGAAGTTGACGCGATCTTCGCAGCGCCAGAGAGAAATGCACATTTCATACGAATTACATAAGCAGCGCAGTCTGTTTTCTTTCGTTTTGAATTGTTCTGCTTAAAAGTAGACATTTCAAGCTATCTATATGTCTCAGGTATGTGAGGCAATTAGGCTACCTTATAGGCCTATACGCTGAGTTTCGGTTCATTATGAGACGAGCTCCAGGTTCGCCAGCGCCTCCGTGTCCTGATTCAACACGCTTGTTTTAAATACTTCCGCACATGCTTGGATGACGAAACTTTTGTGTATTTACTAGTTGCCATATCAACACTATATAGAGAAAAAATTGCGCCAAAATTAATTTTTTTGGAAGATATCCATATACATTTAATAAACCATAGCAAAAGTAAATGTATTACTTAAGTTAATTTTTCATCTCTATTTTTTGTGTTTATTTAAAATAAGACAAATCTGATATTATTTTAATCTCCAAGATGTTATTTAACAGTTGAGATAGTTCTTTAATGCTTTGCTAACTAGCAGAAGACACTAGCCGGGTTTAAATCCCAGTTGTGCAGGCGGGGCATGTTGTAACACTGCGTTACAATGTGCCCCTATTAGAAATATGCTATTATATTCTATACTTTTATTAATTTTATTGAGAAAACATGAGAAAAAGGTGAATAAAGACTGAGAGTCAATGTTCAGAAATTACTAATTATTTATTTGTTTTGAACTATGTGTTATAGCTGTGTTTTCATGTGTTCGTAGTCAAAACTCAAAAATGAGTTTATATTTAATTATTAAAAATTGCCATTATTTTATATGAAAAAGTTTTTTAATTGTATTTAATTTAGAAAATATTTTAGTTTGTTTTGGATATTTATTTTTTTTATTAGATCAGATAAAATTTTAAGCTGTCATATGTTATGTTACAATGTGCCCCACACATGTTACAATGTACCCCACCTATGGGGCATGTTGTCACATTTCACTTCCATTCTTTCGGGGTATATCAAGAAAAAAGTATATACTGTATTAATAAAACAAAAACACATAATTGTAGACGTGGGAAATTAATGTGGGAAAAAATAAATACTCTGAACCATAAGTAGATTTACACAAACTGAGAAAGTCAAAAAGCATTACTTTGTGCCCCGCTCTCCCCTACATCAAGAAGCGTTTACTAGAGAAGTAAAATGACATAAGAAATTCTATTTTGTTTTAAGATAAAAAGAAAGTAATTTAAGTAATTTTTGCTTAAAACAAGCAAAATTATCTGCCAACGGGGTAAGAAAAATAATCTTGGTTTCCATTCGAATTCAGATTTTTTTTCTTACCCCGTTGGCAGATAATTTTGCTTGTTTTAAGCAAAAATTATTTAAATTACTTTCTTTTTATCTTAAAACAAAATAGAATCTCTTATGTCATTTTACTTCTCTAGTAAATGCTTCTTGATTTAAGAATTTTTAGATATTTGGACTGGAAACAAAACAAAAATACTAAGTAAGAAAAGCATTTTTTGCAGTGAAATAAGTATTTCCACCTCATGCAAATACAGCTGTACCTTAATTCCAGGTATAAGATAACCATCTCATGTGAAACTAGCCTAAACAAGATAGGCCTATTCCACACATATTAGACAAGATACCACACTGAGCAGAAAACGGAAAAAAACAAATAGCATGTCTATAGCCCAGAAATAGATGTATATTTGTCAGAGTAGAAGTATACTAAATGTCTGGTCTGAAGAGAACATTTGAATGTGTATAACTATGATTATATGATTTTAAACGATGCAATAGACAGAAAGCATAAATGGATCAATACAAGAATAATGTTTGAAAGGATTCATAATTGAAATAACCTTAAAGAATAATCATAATAATCATACGCATATCTTTTTCTTTTTCTTATACACCACGTTTAACAAGATTTGATTTTTAATATTATTATATCATTTTTACTTTTTAGTTGCATTTGTTTGGTTCTTTGTTCATCCTCAAACAATTATTTAATTTTTATTATTGAGAGGTTTTCACAAGAGTTAAATGTAAACTGCAAACATTAAACTTTGCTGAAATTAAATGTCTTTAACTGGAAATGTTCTGTTAACTCTGCTTAACTATAATTACTAAAACTGAAACTGAAACTAAATCTATAAAAACTAAATAGAAATGTTCACAAAATAAAAACTAAAACTAACAAAACCATTAATGAAACTAACTAAAACTAAACTGAAATTTATAGGAAATTTGAAAATGATATTAAAATAAAAACTAATTTAAAAATGGACAACTATAATAACCTTGGTGCTAAGGTCATCCATTCATTGGACAGAAATTCAAACCGTACCAGATTTCGTTTGGAACCGGACCGAGACCACCTCTTCAGCTGGGTCTCGGTTTAGTTGTTTGGTCCGCACCTGAGTGCGATTGCTGTATTCACACCTGCCCAAAAGATCCACACCAAGGTGGGAAACGAACTTGAGTTCGATTCAATCGAACCAAATAAGATATGTGTGAATACACCCTTAGGGTGCTTTCACACTGGGCTCGTTTGCTGTGGTCTGAGCCCGAGCTAGATTGTTCCTGGCGCCCCCCGGAGCGTTGGTCTGGTTTCACACTCAATTTGATTCTATCGAACACTGGGGCGTTTGCGTGCATCTTATCGCAATGCAAACGTGCACGCTGCATGATAGAAAACAGAACGCGGGTCAATATATTGTGTTTTTTATTAATTTGGTGCTATTATGCACAGCTGAGTAAACAACACAGATTCACTGTGTGTATGTATCGCATAAGGTGTCTTTCTGCTGCTTGCAAACGGACTCTTTTGAGGAGACAGTTTGATTTCCATTAATTTGTCAGACTCACTTTCGCACATATCTAAGGTAAATCATCAGCTCTGTCATCCCTTACATGTGTTTAATTTAACTAAATACATCATAATCCGCTAAAACGCATGCACAGGTTTCTTTACTTTCTGAACAAGTGCGCACCTGAGTCTGTGTTGCTTTCACATTCACGTGAACCGCGGCACAGTTCAAGCGCAACTGAACTCAGACCACCTCCTCCAGGTAGTCTCGGGTTCGGTACCCCAGTGCGCACCCGGGTTCGCATGACAGCGTTCACAATAGTAATTTTTCATGCAAACTGCGCCCCGTTCCGAACTAAACTGCCAGTGTGAGAGCACCCTTAGGCTGCTTTCACACTGGGCTCGTTTGTTGTGGTCCGAGCCCGAGGGCGTTTGTTCCGCAACATTGGTCTGGTTTCACACTCAACTTGATTCTATCGAACCCTGGTGCGTTTGTGTGCATCTTACGCCATTGCAAACTTGCACGGCGCATGATAGAAAACAGAACGCGAGTCAATATATAATTGTTTTTTTTTATTAATTTGATGCTATTATGCACAGCTGAGTGAACAACACAGGTTTACTGTGTGTGTGTGATGCATAAGGTGGTTTGTCTGCTGCTTGCAAACAAACTCTTTTGAAGATTTCCATTAATTTGTTGTCCTGATTCCACACACTATGCGTGAATACACTGCAGGCTCACTCTCGCTTGTATCCAAGGTAAATCATCAACACTATCATCCCTTACATGCGTTTTATTTAACTAAATACATACAGTAATAATCAGCTAAAACGCATGGGCAGGTCACTTTTCTACTTGATATGAAAGCTTTAGCATAAGTTCTGCCAGGAAAACTCAATCAGCGCGTCATGTACAGTGAGGAAAATAAGTATTTGAACACCCTGCTATTTTGCAAGTTCTCCCACTTGGAAATCATGGAGGGGTCTGAAATTGTCATCGTAGGTGCATGTCCACTGTGAGAGACATAATCTAAAAAAAAAAATCCAGAAATCACAATATATGATTTTTTAACTATTTATTTGTATGATACAGCTGCAAATAAGTATTTGAACACCTGTCTATCAGCTAGAATTCTGACCCTCAAAGACCTGTTAGTCTGCCTTTAAAATGTCCACCTCCACTCCATTTATTATCCTAAATTAGATGCCCCTGTTTGAGGTCGTTAGCTGCATAAAGACACCTGTCCACCCCATACAATCAGTAAGAATCCAACTACTAACATGGCCATGACAAAAGAGCTGTCCAAAGACACTAGAGACAAAATTGTACACCTCCACAAGGCTGGAAAGGGCTATGGGGAAATTGCCAAGCAGCTTGGTGAAAAAAGGTCCACTGTTGGAGCAATCATTAGAAAATGGAAGAAGCTAAACATGACTGTCAATCTCCCTCGGACTGGGGCTCCATGCAAGATCTCACCTCGTGGGGTCTCAATGATCCTAAGAAAGGTAAGAAATCAGCCCAGAACTACACGGGAGGAGCTGGTCAATGACCTGAAAAGAGCTGGGACCACCATTTCCAAGGTTACTGTTGGTAATACACTAAGACGTCATGGTTTGAAATCATGCATGGCACGGAAGGTTCCCCTGCTTAAACCAGCACATGTCAAGGCCCGTCTTAAGTTTGCCAATGACCATTTGGATGATCCAGAGGAGTCATGGGAGAAAGTCATGTGGTCAGATGAGACCAAAATAGAACTTTTTGGTCATAATTCCACTAAACGTGTTTGGAGGAAGAAGAATGATGAGTACCATCCCAAGAACACCATCCCTACTGTGAAGCATGGGGGTGATAGCATCATGCTTTGGGGGTGTTTTTCTGCACATGGGACAGGGCGACTGCACTGTATTAAGGAGAGGATGACCGGGCCATGTATTGCGAGATTTTGGGGAACAACCTCCTTCCCTCAGTTAGAGCATTGAAGATGGGTCGAGGCTGGGTCTTCCAACATGACAATGACCCGAAGCACACAGCCAGGATAACCAAGGAGTGGCTCTGTAAGAAGCATATCAAGGTTCTGGCGTGGCCTAGCCAGTCTCCAGACCTAAACCCAATAGAGAATCTTTGGAGGGAGCTCAAACTCCGTGTTTCTCAGCGACAGCCCAGAAACCTGACTGATCTAGAGAAGATCTGTGTGGAGGAGTGGGCCAAAATCCCTCCTGCAGTGTGTGCAAACCTGGTGAAAAACTACAGGAAACGTTTGACCTCTGTAATTGTAAACAAAGGCTACTGTACCAAATATTAACATTGATTTTCTCAGGTGTTCAAATACTTATTTGCAGCTGTATCATACAAATAAATTGTTAAAAAATCATATATTGTGATTTCTGGATTTTTTTTTTTTTTTGATTATGTCTCTCACAGTGGACATGCACCTACGATGACAATTTCAGACCCCTCCATGATTTCTAAGTGGGAGAACTTGCAAAATAGCAGGGTGTTCAAATACTTATTTTCCTCACTGTATTACCTCACTTCTAACCAATCATGTGCTAACACTCGCAGTATAAAAGATTGGTACTTACATTTGTCTGAGTTCGCAGATGCTGACGCTGTCAATTACCTTCATCCTCCCCAACCACAACCAAGATGGTACCTTCCCCTTCATCCTCCCCACCACAACCAGGATGGTCCCTTCCTTTACCTCCAGGGAGTCGGCTACGCCCCTGCCTTCGTCTTCAGGCAGGATATGCAGCTTCCGCTACCCTCGCATTGCGCGCTAAGGACGGGGCCTACACCAAAGAACTTTATAAATTTATGCTTGCTGGGCTGTTAATAAATATACGCTTGCTATATCAATTTATCTCCCGAGTCTTTCTGGTAGAACAAGTGCTCACCCGAGTCTGTGTAGGTTTCACATTCACGGTTCGAGTGCAACCGAACTCAGACCACCTCCTCCAGGTAGTCTCGGGTTCGGTACCCCAGTGCGCACCCGGGTCCACATGACAGTGTTCACATTAGCGATTTTTCATGCAAACTGTGCCCCGTTCCGAGCTAAACTGCCAGTGTGAAAGCACCCTAAGAGAGGATTCTGAAATAGCGTTTTTTGTAACTTAAACGGAACTTTAGCAAAATGTTCTTAGAATATATATTGTGACGGAACGGCTGCCCCTCCCTTGTAATCAGCGCCACCCCGTCCCTTAACTCGGCGCCCTTCGCAAGGTTTCCGACTGGAGTGGGTGTGATTGGAGAGGAGGGGCGCTGAAGAGGAGAATTGGCAGCGTGTGATGAGGCACACCTGAAGAATATGAAGCCTCATCACCGCCGCTGTTAAATGCTGAGCGCGCCTTTAATTTATTTATTTTTTTTTAAATGCAAACATTAAGGGAAACCATTAATTAGAATTAGGACATAGAACATTTCATTTAATAATTTTGCAAAAATTATGAGAATGTTAGTTTCTCTGAGCATTCTGAAACAAATAGTAAGTAACGTTTAAAATACATTAGACAAACATCCAAATAAAACTATAGAAAAAAAATAAAAATACTTTCCATCAATGATGTATAAATAATGTTTTTATCTGTGCTAAAATTTTGAGAATGTTATTACAGACCAGATAACTTTATACAAAAAATATATTAACATTACTGGTAGAACTCTATTTGCTGGGGGGTTAAAATGTTTTAATATGTGCTGACACTGTGTTTTTTGGGTCACGTGCAGGTGAGCCTTCTGTTTGATAATGAGGGAACAGTAGCATTCGCCATGTTCATGGCTGTGTGGGGTAAGTTCAACAACAGCTCTAACCTCATTTAAGTTGGATTGATTCAATGTTATGACAGATGTTATTGTCTTCTTCACAGCCACTGTGTTTCTGGAGTTTTGGAAGCGTCACAGATCGTCTTATGTGTGCGCATGGAAGGTCTTTGACTGGTGTGAGGAAGAGGTATTACAAAGTAACTATCTCTATAACAAAAAATACATCATACAGCATTAGACCTTTGAGTTAGCGACTGGGAATTTTATACGAGCTTTAGATGATAACTTTAAATAATATGGTCAAGCTACCCTCTTGAAAAAGCAGCTGGCTACACTAATAAAACATATTAAACTACATTAAAGGGATAGTTAACCCAAAAATGAAAATTACCCCATGATTTACTCACCTTCAAGCCATCCTAGGTGTCTATGACATTCTTCTTTCAGATAAATACAATCAGAGTTATATTAAAAAATGTCCTGGCTCTTCCAAGCTTTATAATGGCAGTGAATGGCCGGTTTCTGTTTTGAAGTCCATAAAAGTGCATCTATTCATGATAAAAGTGCTTCAATAAATGCCTTCTGAAGTGAAGTGATGCGTTTGTGTAAGAAAGATATCCATTTTTAAAACCTTACCGACTAAAATTACTAGCTTCCGGCAAATGGCCTACATAAGTCGACTTACGCCAAAAGAGTAAAACTTGATGATGTATGACGTAGGAGGTAGGAGTGCCATAAGCTTTGACGCCTCTCACGGTTCAAACAAACAGCGCTGGGCATCAAACTCAAGCTCCTCCTTTTAGACTTCTAATTCGTGTTTTGTTTTGCTTTATCCTCTGCGCTTCCACGTTCATCAATGCGTCATGCGTCAGGTCAAAGGTTACTCTCTCGCTGTAGGGCCGTCTGTTGGAAGCTAGTAATTTTAGTCGATAAAGTTTTAAATATGGATATTTTTCTTACACAAACACATTGCTTCGCTTCAGAAGACCTTTATTAAAGTCCTAAAAACATGTATGAGGGTCACAGAACTAATGACTGGTGTAAAGTACAATTTTAACATACAATTAGTCACTCTCCGTTCTGGTAAACTCTCAAAATCATTTGCAACCAAATGTTTCCCAGTTTTTGATGCACATCCACTGCTGCAATGACACTACTTTCAGTGTTACTCCAAAAAACTGCATCATTGTTACATCATGGTGAAGAACTACAAATATATAAAGCTTAGGGTGGTTGGGTATAACATGTAATTTTGTATGCACTTGTACCATGCAGGAGGAGTTGATTCTGGAGATTGTAAATAATGCACACTGTGAACCCAAGATGCACATGCACTCTTATCTACGATCCACTATAGTAATGGTTTTAGCCACACTCATGGTAAGAAACCCATATTGATTTTGCGAAGATGCATTTACTCTCATAAAAAAAAAAAAAATTCATATATGTATGGCTAACACTCTTTGTTGGTGTCTGTGGTTTATGTGTTATCAGATGCTGATCATCATAGGTTTGACCCATGTCCTGGTTGTGTTTCGAGTGATTGTTACTGTACTGTTGGCTGAAAACAGTTCTTGGCCGGTCATTATTGAGAATTCCCAAACAGTTGCCTTGATGCTTGGAGCTGTGCTTCACTACATTACCATCACCGTCATGACTCGGGTAAACTCTTCAAACCTCCCACTATTTTCAGAGAACAGATAGTTGTCTTATTTTTAAAGACTTTTTTTCCCTGTGTTCATGTATTTCGTATTGAAACAAGAAGTTTGGACAGAACATACTGAAAAGCTCATATTTTTATATAACCAACAATCTTTGGTTCATGAAAAACCTATGAATCATGATTTGCTACTTGCTATTGATAATCAGTGTCAGGTCATATTAAGTGGACATTCTCATTCTTGAGAGCATTTTATTAGTCAAAAACGGTAAATGCCCCTGATTGCAAGATGATGTCATCAATATTTTTGATAGGTTTTCCTGGAAGAGAAAGACAATCTTCAAATATGCATATCTGCTAAACAAATTTCTTATTTTAATTTTCATTTTAGGAGTACACATTTCTTGAAGTTTTTAAGCTTAATTAATACGTAATTTAAGTCTTAATCATTTGATATCAAATATCTTACACCATTTTGAACTTTCAATCTCAAATCATTGATTCTATCATTGGGGTAGTTTTAGAGATATATGACAATGTTTCAAACAGCCTGGGGTTGAATCCAGGTCCAAACTGTAGAATCTTATGAATGTTGTTGTGGAAAAAGTCTTCACTCTTTGCAAAAAAAAAAGTAAACAAGTTCCAGATGCCAAAGATCAGACTGGTCAATCTGTATTGGTCCAGTCAAAGATGTACAAACCGAGATGCCAACTGAACATCTACTGTAACAATCTAATTCACAACTCTCTCTTTTATAGAGTTTTTCCCAACCTGCTTAACCAATGATCGTACATTTGGGTACATTGTACTTTCCAATCTTTTTATTAGAGAAGATTCTAATCTTCTCCTTTCGCCTGCCACAATTAATTCCTAATCATACCTTCTACTTAAAAGTGGCGTGTCGCCAACTGGTATATATATATATATATATATATATATATATATATATATATATATATATATATATATATATATATATTTAAATCATCAAGAGAACATATTAAAAAACATTTATCAAGAAAGTGTACACAACATGTAAATCAAAAATAGAAATTGAATATCATTGGACCACTTATGGACTGGTGTAGGCTTGCCCACTGATCGTTTTCTTTGTAGAGGGAGCTCTAGCATTTAGAATGGTCTCTACAACATTGGTTGAGAGACCAAGTTCTATGAGTGGGTTCCCCTCCGGGGCCCAACCCACAGTTTCCATATCTCAGGTCAGGGCTGCCAAATTGCACCACACACCTGAGACAGAAGTTCACTCCTGGTCTGAATCTCCCAAGGAGAGCCTTTCAAGAGACATTCTAGGTCCGAGATCCATATTCTGGCTGGCCAAAACAGAGGTACGAGCAACAGGCGTACTCCGTCCTGCCATACGCTCACTAGAACTCTTGAGAGCAGAGCTATCGGGGTAAACGCATAAAGACGCATGCCTCTGCCATGTTTTCACCTTAGCATCCAGCCCCAAAGGTGCTAGAGGTGTGAGGGAGAACCAAAGAGGACAGTGGGTCAACTCAATTAAAGCATACAGGTCGACTTCTGCTTGGCCAAACTTCTGTTACATTAACTTTACCACCTGTGGCTGAGGTCTCCATTTTGTGGGCCTCCATTCTGTGGGCCTCAGCTCCTGCCTAAAAGGATGTCTGCTCCAGTGTTGTGATATACCAGAATTTGGACTGTCCTCAGTGAGGGTTGTTTGAAGACCGCAATCCAGCCTGTAAGAGAGGCATCCATTGAAATGGTTTTCTGATGGAACACACCGAGTGAGACACCCTGAGTTAAAAAACGGGGTCGTCTCCACAGAAGAAGGGTACTAAGACACTTGTACGTAACCCTTATGACTTGCAGAGGGTGGCATCAAAGGTGAAAACCCCTGCATTTGAGCCACCTTTAAAGTGGTCTCATATAGAGCACGCCTAATGGAATAACCTGGGCTGCTGTTGCCATAAGAGCCATGAGCCTTTGGAATAGGCTGACTGGAGTACCCTAGCAAAAACTGTACTTAAGTAAAAGTACAAGTACTTATAGAAATCTTTACTCAAAGTAAAAGTAATAATCTTAATAGTTATTTGAATAAGAGTAAAAAAGTATCCAATGAAAAAACTACAAGTAGCTAGTTAGTTACTTCAGATCATATACAGTGCTGCTTGAAAGTTTGTGAACCCCTTGCAGAATCTGTTAAAAGGTGAAGGAAAACACGAAGGAAACAAAATGCATTAGATCTGGGGGGTGAAAACTTATATATAAGTGTATATATATATATATATATATATATATATATATATATATATATATATATATATATATACTTCTATATATTTACTTTTACTTTTAGTATATTTACTTATGTTTCCCGGAAGACAAATTAAGTACAATTTCCCTTGATCTTCAAATTCAAAAAGTTTTTTACCCCCCGGCTTAATGCATCATGTTTCCTTCTGAACATTGGGCAGTTTAACTGCTCAGGACAAACAAGGGACTGGATCGTGGATCATCCAGGTAACATCCAGTATTAGAGTAGTTCACTTTAAAATGAAAATTACCCCATGATTTACTCACCCTCAAGCCATCCTAGGTGTACATGACTTTCTTCTTTCAGACGAATACAATCGTAACCACAACATTTTTGGGTGAACTATCCCTTAAGTTGCCTGTTTTGAATCAGCTTTTGCATTGAGTTGCCTGTAACGCAATACAATTTGGAACAGAGCATATTTCTCTTTTGGCTTATGATAACAATAGTTGTAACCATGTAATTATTTCATTCAGGTAAATTGTACAGTAGCCATGAAGCTGAGTGAAATAGGTCAGTGAAACACGGTTTGTGGCTTTAATTGTCAGACATTTTTATTGTTAACCCTATTTGTTTGATATAAAACACTTTTCAAGCCTATATTGTTTTTTGTTTTTTTGTTGCTTGCAGAGAATAAGCACTCCCGTTCTGCCATTGAAAGGAGTTTTACAGTGAAGATGTTCATATTCCAGTTCTTTACAATGTTCTCCTCTCTCATGTACACAGCGTTCTTTCTGGGAAGGTAGCCTTGACAGTTAATAGTTTCTATTATATTGTATTTTCTATTATATTATACTAATTACTATAAATTAATTGCTCTGTTTGCAGAGTAATCCCATTGTTAAATTACTTATGAATTTATTTTTAAAATTATATCAACCTTTACCAGACACAATACATTATTCATGAATTTGTCAGTATTAGTTTTGTGTAGCCTTGTCATATGCTTTGACCGATTGGTTATATTGTACAGTGCAGTTGAGAGGTGTTTTTACCAGGGCATAACTAATTTCCTCTAAAATTAATCAAATTTTACTGTAATAAAAATGTACTGTAAGCAACAACAACAAAAAAGTAATACACTTAAAAAATATATTTTTTTTTAGAATTAATGGTCACCCTGGAGGATATACAAGAATATCTGGCAGATGGAGACTGGAGGAGGTGTGGCAATTATAATTTTCTCTACAATGTGCTATAAATAAACAATGCTCTACTGTATTTTATTTTTAACTTATTTGTTTACATTCATTTTTTTTACATTCTTTTCAATTCAGTGTCACCCAAGTGGCTGTCTCACAGATTTGTTCATTCAGATGTCTATTATCATGGTACTTAAACAGACCTTCAACAATATCTTTGAATATTCTGGTCCGTAAGTGGAACATTTTTATTGTCTTTGTGTGGTCTGTGCTTTTTATCATTTAACACTGGTGTTGGAAATCAGTATCTTTTTCAGAACCAGTTCCATTATATTATAAAATACTGACAACCTAACATTTTTATGACGTTAGATTCCGCTACTACACGTCTTTTCTATTGTGTGTTCTATGTTGACTTAAAATGTTACCGAAAGTAGTATTTCAGTCATATGCTATTATGTAGTTGGGACCATTTCTTCGTCAAGTATTAAAAATAATAGTTAAGGAACCAGAATCATTACATTTCTTATAATCCTGATCCCTATTTTAGACTACTTCATGTACTTTGTATAACATACAGTAAATGTATAAGAGATAACAAACACTTATTTATACCCTCTTACTCTCATACAGCTGGTTTAGTAGGTGGTTGAACAGGAAAAAGACCCAGAAGCTGCGGAGAAGATGTGTCAAATGCTATAAGAAGGAGTGTATGAGCGTCAAGGAAGGATCCGAACTCTGTGAAAACTGCAAACTCGAAGACCTCCACAGAAACTATGGCCTGATTAAAACTGATAGCTTCAGCCTCTTTAATGAGTTCTTGGAAATGGGTACAGATTCATTTTGTGTGTGTGTATGTTGCCAGAGCGGTTACTAGTGGTGTTTGCTAATACAATAATCACTACTATTGTTCATTCTTATAATTAGGGACATAACTAAAATCCCTAACCTTAAGTATTACATTTTGGTCAGTAACTCGTCCTACACATTTTATCATGATTTTATACCATAGAGACTTGGACTACGCTTCTTTGATTTGGGCCAGTAGTAACCCCAACACATAGTAAAATACTAATAACCACTTAGAACGCCTTAGCAATCACATAGTACCAGCCTGGTAGCCTCCCACTACACCTCAGCATTGTTGCAGCAAGTTTTGTATAGCAAACACAAATAAAATTCTAGTTGTGGGTCTTCAAAACTCTTCTAGAGTTTTTTAAGAGGATACATTAGAAAGCGTATTTTTTCTTTGAAACACAGATGTCTAATATTAGCATTTTTTGTTTGTTTTACCTCCCCCAGTGATGCAGTTCAGTTTTACTACTATCTTCGTAGCAGCATTTCCTTTGGCTCCATTGTTGGCTCTTCTAAACAACATCATTGAGATCCGATTGGATGCCATTAAGATGGTCAGCCTTGAACGCAGACTAGTACCAACAAAGGCCAACGATATTGGTGAGGAAAAAAAAGGCTCATGGCATTAAAAACCGAATATTAATATCATGAGAAATAATTTGATATCAAAGAGCTTATGGAACTAAACATACTGTAACTTGCAGAACTCAAAACTTCCTATGCATTTCAAACTGACCATTTATATTAACACGCTGAAATTGATGTGTTGTCTGAAAGAATCGTTCTGAGCTCCAGTCACTATGAGGAAATAAAATAGTTATTCCTAAATATTTTAACAATTTTCGATGAGGGTAAAATGTGGCTTTGTTTATTGCCTACAACTCTGAATATCCTTCTGAAGCAACTGAACAGGATCCTTCATCATTTCAGTCTTGTTTTAACAGTTTGAGTAGCACATTTCTGTGCAGATTATTTTATGAATCTGTCACAAAATAATGCAGCTTTGCAAAGAAACTTGACAATTAAAGATTGCAATAAAAATAGAGGATGGAAAATGATCATGAAAAAATATGTGGACCTCAAACAATGTAGAAAAAAGACAACTTTTTTTCTCAATTCAGGTGTTTGGACAGAAGTGCTGGAGGCAATTAGTGTGCTTGCGGTCATTGCTAATGGACTGGTCATTGGTATATCCTCTGATTTCATTCCTCGTCTGGTTTACAAGTACTACTATGGGCCTTGTGCCAACGGCAGTGCTACAGGCATTGAGTGAGTTGGACTTGATATTTCACACCTGCTTAATCAACATATTTGCAGCACCACAAATGTGTTTTTCAATCTTCTTTGTTTAATTTCAGTTGTATGGATGGATACATAAACAACACACTTTCCATCGCTAATATGAGAGTTAGTGGAAATTTCACAGATCATCAGATGGTCACTTACAGTGGCATAAATGTGACACACTGCAGGTAATGTCTATTTATCTATATATCTATCCTAAACACCTTAGGGACTTAGCAACCTTTCATAACACTCAAGCAACCAGGATCATTTTATTTGTCAAAACAGTCATGTTTAAGTGGGTGGTTCTTAGCAAGAATAAGCTTGAATGAACACACACAATTTAATTCATTTTTACTTATTATGTAGCTAGCGAAAGCGGTCATATAAGGGATTGTCAAAGTCAACGATACCAGGGACACCGAAACACGGGGGAACATGAAATTTGGTGGGCATGTAGCCCCACTAGACTTTTACGGAAAAATTTCGTTTGGTCCCCGGGGGCCACTCCCCCTCCGCGCTGGGCCCCCCCAAACCCAAAAAATGCAGTTTTTCCTAAATAACTACCTGAACCGTGGCACCGAGGATGAAGAAATTTTTATGGTATGTTGGTCTTAAGGGCCCACATCAACCTAGCCCATAATCACTCATTTGTGATTTGCGCCCCTTCCCATAAAAAATGAAAATGCATTATTATTCTGCTTTAATCGCCCCTATCTTCAGTTGAGATGTTCAGAACTGCACCATATTTCATGTGTATGATTAACTTGACATCCTCTGGGGGTATGCTAAGTTTCGTAGAATTTCATCCATGGGGGGGGTATAAAATAAATTAATTTAAATTAATGAGCGAAGGGTTGCTGGTTTAGGATGATACTGTCACACACACACATGCAGGAATACAAACAAACGCAAGCATGCACACACACTGACATCCACACGCACAGACACACACCCATACACACACATACAAATCCACATGCACAGACACACACACACACACGCGCACACACATGTACGCACGCATACATACACGCACAGACACACACACACAGACACACACATACACAAACACACACACATACACACACACACAGACAGACATGCACATACTACTACTTTTTTTAGGTATCAGCCATATAGTTTTCTGTTTCGAAAACTTCCTGTTTCGAATGCGCATGCGTCGCGTCTGAACGCGTTGTTGTCTTTGGAGCTCCATCGATTGATTTATAATTCTTGATTTCTCTTTAAACTCACTTACAACGAACATTTTCTATTTTTCCTCACCTCATAGTTACAACGCAGACTGTTGAGCAGACGTGTCTCAAGCCTAGTGATCCAACGCTGGATACTCTTATAGGTTACGTCCGTGGATCACGGCTGAACGCGTCTTCTCCGCACTCATTTATAAACAAACTTTTTTTTTTCGCCTATCGTGCGTCTACTCCACACCCGTACCACTAAAAAGACGGATTATATCCAAGACTTAAGCTATAAATTAGTATTAATATTGATAGCATCACTGGTAGCGTCGTTGCTAACTTAACTTACTGTCCATCTGTTAAAATGGCGAATATATCAGATGTAAGTAGTCTACCTTTTGGTGCAGGTGAGGATACATTTGAGCTACACGCGTTGCAGTCTGAGCTGGAAGCTGTTGAGAAACAGATCCACGACCTTTTAGTGAGAAAAGCCGAGCTGATAGACCGGCGGTTAGCTCTTGAAACATCACGCGCCGATGCAATTGCACACAAATCAATGATCAACGTTACTAACCCGCTGACTCCGACCTCGTCTACTCCGTGCGTTACTCAGCATCGGTCACGAGCGTCGAGGCCACGATCAGCTATGGTCTCGTTTACGCCGGCTCCAACATACCACCACGAAGCCTGGATATTTCCGCAGCGGAAGACGCGAGTCAGGTCTAGACCAAGAAAACTCTCTCCGACCCTCCCGGTTTTCGAGATATCCACACAAAACCGCTTCTCCCCTCTTAGCGAAACAGAACGCGATGCTGTGATCATCGGTGATTCCATCGTTCGACACGTACAAGCTACGTTAAATAAAAGTAAGGTGCATAGTCACTGCTTTCCTGGTGCTCGTGTTTCTGAAATCGCTGCTCACGTTCCCGAGATTCTGAACGAGCGCGTCGGAACTGTGGTCCTGCACGCGGGAGGGGCCGACATCAGGCTGCGACAGACAGAGGTTCTGAAGAAAGACTTCAGGAATCTGATCGATACGGTACGCAGCACATCGCCTGATATAACGATCATTGTGTCAGGACCGCTTCCCACGTACCGACTAGGTCATGAAAAGTTTAGTAGATTATTCGCGCTAAATGAATGGTTAATATCATGGTGCAATGAGCAGAAACTGCTCTTTGTAAATAATTGGAATCTGTTTTGGGAGCGTCCTAGGCTTTACCGTGCTGATGGCTTACACCCAAGCAGATTCGGATCGGATCTTCTGTCAGATAACATCTCCAAAATGTTAAATACCTTTTGACTAGTAACCAAAAGTTCAAATCATAGTCTCTGCTGCACCAAATTAACTGATATAAATAGTGTAGAATATTGCATAGAAACTGTGTCTATTCCTCGTTTAGTGAGATCAAATAATAAATCTACTGCAGGATCTAGAAAAAATCTAATTGTTATTAAACCAGAAAATGTTGCTATTAGTAACCAAAAACAATTTCTAAAGCTAGGTCTTCTAAACATTAGATCACTCACACCTAAGGCAGTTATTGTAAATGAAATAGTCACGGATAATAGCTTCGATGTACTTTGCCTTACTGAAACTTGGCTTAAACCTAATGATTATTTCGGTCTAAATGAGTCTACTCCATTAGGATACTCCTATAAGCACGAACCCCGTCTGATTGGTCGTGGCGGCGGTGTTGCAGCGGTCTATAGAGATATTCTCAATGTTACTCAGAAAACGGGTTATAAGTTTATTTCGTTTGAAATACTTGTACTAAATGTTACGCTCTTAGATGTTAGAAAAAAATCCATATTATCTCTAGCCTTGGCTACCGTATATAGACCGCCTGGGCCTTACGCTGATTTCCTAAAAGAGTTTGCAGATTTTCTCTCAGATCTATTGGTCAATGTAGATAAAGCATTAATTGTTGGAGATTTTAACATACACGTAGATAATCCAAATGATGCGTCAGGGGCTACGTTTATAGATTTATTAAATTCCTTTGGGGTCAAACAAAACGTCACCGGACCAACTCATCGTCTTAATCATACACTCGATTTAATTATATCATATGGAACCGATCCAACCGATATAGATATCATTCCACAAAGTGATGATGTCACTGACCATTACTTGGTAACTTGCATATTACGTACTGCTGTAATATGTCATGCGGCGCCGCGTTTTCGACCAGGCAGAACAATCCTTCCATCCACCATAGATAATTTCTCGAGTTGCTTGTCTGATCTGTCTCAGCTGCTGCCTGAACCCAAACAAACAGATGAACTAGAAGAACTAACTAGCACTATGAGCACCATTCTCTCTAGAACATTGGATGTTGTTGCACCCGTTAGATTAAAAAAGGTTACAGAGAAAATTAAAGCACCATGGTACAATAATACTACGCATGTTCTAAAGAGAGAAACCCGTAATTTAGAGCGTAAATGGAAACAAACTAATTTAGAGGTCTTTAGAATCGCGTGGAAAGACAGTATGTCACGTTATAAAAAGGCCCTAAAAGCGTCCAGGGCTGAGCATCTCCGCAAACTAATAGAAAACAACCAAAACAATCCTAGGTTTTTATTTAACACCGTGGCTAGACTAACAAATAAACAGACGTCACCCGAACAAAATATCCCGTTACAGTTTAGTAGTAATGATTTCATGAACTTCTTCACTGAGAAAATAGAAAACATCAGAACCACAATTGTAAACGTTCAATCCTCAATCGCGCCTTATAATTCAGCCTCAATTTTCCCCCCGCAAGAACAATTACAGTGCTTTACAACTATAGAACAAAAAGAGTTAAATAAACTTATCACTTCATCTAAAACAACAACATGTTTATTAGATCCTATACCAACTAAACTACTGAAGGAAGTGTTACCTGTAGTGGAAGAGCCTCTCCTCAATATTATTAACTCGTCTTTATCTTTAGGTCATGTTCCAAGAACATTTAAACTGGCAGTTATAAAACCTCTCATTAAGAAACCACAATTAGATCATAATAATCTAGCAAATTATAGACCCATTTCAAATCTACCTTTTATGTCTAAAATACTAGAAAAAGTTGTGTCCACTCAACTGGGCTCTTTCTTGCAAGAAAATGATATCTATGAAAAGTTTCAGTCTGGATTCAGGCCGCATCATAGCACTGAAACTGCGCTCGTTAAAATCACAAATGATTTACTCTTAGCTTCTGACCAAGGCTGTATCTCAATACTAGTTTTACTTGATCTAAGTGCTGCGTTCGATACTATAGATCATACAATACTCTTAGATCGACTACAAAATTATACTGGTGTTCAAGGACAAGCATTAAGCTGGTTTAGATCATACTTATCTGACCGCTACCATTTTGTCTATTTAAATGGAGAAAAATCGATCATAACTCCAGTAAACTATGGAGTGCCGCAGGGATCTGTGTTAGGCCCTCTGTTATTCTCAATATATATGATGCCACTTGGAAATATTATAAGGAAACATGGAATTAGTTTCCATTGTTATGCTGACGACACTCAAATATATATTTCATCACGGCCGGATGAAAACGCTAATTTATCCAAATTGACAGAGTGTGTTAAAGATATAAAAGATTGGATGACGCGTAATTTTCTTTTATTAAATCCAGACAAGACAGAGGTAATACTTATCGGTTCAAAAAACCGCCCACAGAACCTCTCACAATACAACTTTGACATCGTAGGATGTCCTGTTACTTTATCCTCTACAGTAAAAGACCTGGGTGTTATACTCGATTGTAACCTGTCTTTTGAAAATCATATTTCGTATGTTACAAAAACTGCCTTTTTCCACCTTAGAAACATTGCTAAGCTATGTAATATGCTATCAGTTTCTGATGCAGAAAAGTTAGTTCATGCATTCATGACCTCGAGACTAGATTACTGTAATGCTTTATTAGCCGGTTGTCCTGCATCCTCAATAAACAAGCTACAGTTAGTCCAAAATGCAGCCGCTAGAGTTCTTACTAGATCAAGAAAATATGATCATATAACACCGATTTTATCATCACTACATTGGCTACCTATAATGTTCCGTATTAATTATAAGGTATTGCTACTGACTTATAAAGCCCTAAACGGCTTAGCTCCAGTCTATTTAACGGATCTTCTATCACCCTATAATCCATCGCGCTCTTTAAGATCAATAAATTCGAGGCTTTTGGTCATACCTAGGATATCCAGATCAACCAAAGGAGGGAGAGCATTTTCACATTTGGCTCCAAAACTCTGGAATAGCCTTCCTGATACTGTTCGTTACTCGGACTCACTCTCCCAGTTTAAAACTAGATTAAAGACGCATCTTTTCAGCCAGGCATTCATATAATATTGTTAATCTCACAGTTTCAAACTACAATCCGGCCTCTAGTTCATAAATGGCAGAGGAGAACTGGCCCCCGACTGAGCCTGGGTTCTCCCAAGGTTTTTTTTTCTCCATTAGGTCACCTGATGGAGTTTTAGGACACCATTAGGTCACTTGATGGAGTTTTTCGGTTCCTTGCCACTGTTGCCTTTGGCTTGCTCAGTTGGGGATATTTTGGGGATATTTAATTTTATTCTATCAATCAATAAATTCCACTAGAAACAAACTTTGTTGTATTATTTTATTTTAATACTGTGAAGCTGCTTTGATACAATCTGTATTGTAAAAAGCGCTATACAAATATACTTGATTTGATTTGATTTGATATACCCGATTTACCAATACCCAATGTGTTATGCTTGGGCAGTATACTATGAGGTGGGTGGGACATGTTTCATGCCATGTTAGATCACATCCTGAGAGTCTACGCTTTCAGAAAATATATAGTTTATATAGTTGAATCAGTTTTCTCTTCATGGTACAGACCAAAATGTATTATGTGTACTTTTTGTGGAAAGCCAGTGCAGGCCTGAGCGGCGGTCATATTTTGTACCGCCATGCGGTACATCTAGTTATTTTGTATTTATGTGCACATTTGCACATTTGATTATGGTCATAATCAAACCTGTGCTGTTTATGTACTGTTTATCTACTGTACTGTTTATTTTCAGCTATAGAGACTACCGAAGTAATGAAGACTATAGTTTAACTAATCAGTTTTGGGTCATTCTGGCAGCACGATTAGTCTTCATAATTCTGTTTGAGGTAATCTAATTTACATAAATAAGGATTCTAGATACACAGTAATTACACTAAGAATAATAATGAATTGTATTGCTCACTCACTATTTTGATCTATTTCTCTGTGACCAGCATGTAGTTGTGATCTTTAAGTGTGTAGCAAGCTGGTTTGTCCCTACTTCCCCCCTGGATGTGAGAAATGAAAGACTGTATGATAAACTCAGAAGGCTGAAAGAAGAATTGAGGTCAGTAACAAGAGCTAATAAAAAAACATTTTAATAAAATTCTATATATTGCCGGGGGGTTTTGTATTAAGAGTCTCAATGATTATGTTAAACATGATCAAGTGTTAATAATTATTACGCTGTTCATTTAAAAAAAATAATAATAATGTACCGCTGTTCTAGCGGTACTAGATTTTATTCATTGCAATTTATTGTAAAGTGAGGCAGGATGTCAGTCACCTGAAAAAAAAACAAAAAAACATATACAGTTGTAATCAAAATCATTCAACCCCTGCAAATCAGGGTTATTGGCAAACATTTACAGACTTTCAGCTGTTTGCACTGAACAAATCAAACAAAAGTAATTGAAATAGCTTAACACAACAAATGTTTCAAGTTGTTTCCCCAAATTCAACTGAAAATGCTACTTTTAATGACTTCTGCAGTCTCAAAATTATTCAAACCCCTGAATAGATTCATAGATTCATTAGTTGCTCCAGCTGTGCTTGAGCTAGAACACATGAAATATCTGAACTTATATAAACAGTATATATAAAGAGAGAGAGAGAGAGAGAGAGAGAGAGAGAGAGAGAGAGAGAGAGAGAGAGAGAGAGAGAGAGAGAGAGAGTGAGTGTGAGAGTATTCTTAATGTGCATAAATAATGTGAAGATAATTCATATTTTAATGAACTTTAAAAATGTATATATGTGTGTTGGTTCATGTTATTTATTTATTTCTCTAATTAAAATAATCTTTTTTTTTCTAGAGTTCAAAGAGCACAACAGGACACTTTGACCAAACTAAATGAGAATGGTAATGTAAAAAGAACATCTAAACAGAAAAAGGCAAACAAGCTAAATAGTATGTGAGACAAATGAGCTAAAACAAAGGTGCCCCCACATAAAAATCTTATTTTTGTGTAATCTCAAGATTGGAATATTTCGCTGGATGAGTGTATATGTCTTGGTAAGCATTGATAAAGTTGCATGAATTGTATATAATTTTGTATATTTTAGCATGGAAATCCATTAGTTGCATTTTATAAGATGTACATATAAAACAAATATTTGACCTATTATACTCATGATAAATGGCATGGTTATATAATTCAGTTATTTTGTGAAATAATGTATAAAAAGACAGCCAATGAAAGTGCTGTGGTTTCTGTTTCTGTCAAAATGTAATTGAATAAAATTAATAAAATTGATGTCTTGACCTCAGAATTGATTCCACCAACATTTGCACTAAATGGATGAGGAACTCAAAGAAATGAATACAACCTTATAGGCTAATTTGAAAAAGATATGCCATGACAGTTCTCTTACGAGAGTTCTCTCGTACTGCGTCTTAGCTAAGACGCTGAGGGAAAAGTCTCTTTTCACGAAATACTGAAGCAAAAAATTATCCTTAATTTTGTAATATTGTAAAGCGCATTTGCAGCAGCATACAGCCATAGGCGAGACGGCTCGCTCGCTCATTGGCTGCTCTGCGGCAACTGCATAAGCCTATCGAGCGAGGGCTGATGCAACATCAGACCAATGAGGGCGCTTCGCGCCCTCCTTGCCACTTCCCGCCGAAACGGGCGTGGCCTAGCCCTATAAAGGTAGCTCGAAAAGGCTGACTCACTTGATTTTTCATCTCTTCAGCGAAGCTCACGCTTCGTTGGATCACGAGAGAAGCAACGCGTCGTCTGAGAAGCACTTCAGCGGGACGAGCCACTTGAAGCCGCTGGCCAGCGCCGCCTTCCACTGCCATACCTGCTGCGCATTCCGACGCCTATATCCTTCTATATATATTCTGTGTATAATGTGTATTGTATGTACCTTTTACACTAAAAGAGCCGGGCGTCTTTTTCAAGACGCCCCCCCCTTCCTAGAGGATCTCACAGCTCTCGCGCTCGCTGACGGCGACCGCCCTCACTCCGAGCCGATTGCCTATGGTGACTCTGAGGACTCACCTGGCATCCTTCTCCGAGGCTGCTCCTCCTGGAAGCGGACGGTCAGGGTTCGTTTTTCTTTACGTTACAAGAAAAACTACCCTGCCTCTGCGCGTCATTCACCGGCGAAAGGAGAAAAGTGTGTTCGTAGTTACTGGCCTCTTTTCTCTTACATTTCCCAGTTTCCTGTCGGCGACTGGAAATGTCATTTGCAGCAAGCGCATGCCTGCCAGCAAACGCCGAAGAATACATGTTGATGCATACCAAAAGCCTGTATCCCCCTGTGGCTCAGTGGTGGAATGATAGGTTTTTCGCATGGGAGACCAGAGTTCGTTTCCCAGTCTTGCGGCATATATTTATGCCGCCAATGCTCCGCTCTGTCAGTCCCCCGGGGGCGACTGCAGAGGTGCATTTTTGCACCCAGCAAGCGCGTCGTACCCGCTTGCCTGCAACCGAACACCGTTTCTACGGTTCCCGTGCGTCACTGGCGAAAAGAGAATGGAGTGTTTTAGCCCCGCTGAAACCGGGCGATATCCACTCTTCTCACATTCTGACACTTTCCAGGTGTCTGAAAATGTCAGTATTGCATGTTGTGCTACACGCATGCCTGCAACAAACACTAGTGTGGTTAATACTCGCGGTAACTGAAAGCCTATGTGTCTTCCTCTGTGGTCCAGTGGTAGATTCATAGCCTTTCGCGCAGTCGACCTGGGTTCGATTCCCAGGTCCGACGGCAGAAAAATTTATGCCGTCACATACAATTCGCTCTATCAGTCCCCTGAAAGGCGACTGCAGATGTGAATTTTTGCAGCCGACGAGCACGTGGTACAACCCGTGCCCGCTTGTCTGCACACGAAAGCCGTTCTACGGCTACCTAGAAAAATCCCATTGGGATGTATTTCTGGTGTTCCGGCCACTGCCGATGGTGCTATATGTGTAGAGAAGATGCCCACTGTCTAGTGCCCATCCCTACACACAAGCACAGCCCTTCATACAGGGCAAGCACACAGTGCGCTCAATGCGCTGCAGTGCGCTGCAGACAGTGCGCTCAATGCAGTAAATGTGTCCGCCACAGCGCGCGCTGGACATTCAGCGCGCAGCGAGCTCTCTCCGCTGCGGCGCGACCTTCCCGCTCAGGGAATTTCAGAAGATGCTAGGTCTCATGGCCTCAGCATCACCAGTTCTTCAGTTGGGCCTGCTCCGCATGCACCCCTTGCAGTTCTGGCTGAAAGCGCGGGTACCGCGCAGAGCGTGGATATCCGGTCGGCTGCGTCTCAAGGTCAGTCAGAGCTGTGTTACAGCTCTAAAACCTTGGACAGCGAACGACTGGTACCAATCAGGTGTAAGCCTGGGGACTTCCTCGAGAGTGAAAGTGGTGTCGACGGACGCCTCCACCTCGGGATGGGGAGCGCTGCTCGAGGGCAGACTGTTCTTTGGCCTGTGGTCAGAACGAGAAAAGCTCCGACATATCAACTGTCTGGAAATGCTGGTAGTGGAAAACGCGCTGACGCGCTTTCGTCCCAGAATCAAGGACCATCACGTCTTAGTCCGTTCGGACAACATGTCTGTGGTGTCCTACATAAATCACCAGGGCGGTCTCAGATCCCGAGACCTGTACAGGTTGGCGGAACGCCTCCTGGTTTGGGCTCAGCACAACTTGCGCTCGCTGAGAGCAGTTCATGTGCCTGGGCTACAGAATCTGGGTCCAGACAGACTGTCCAGAAACAACATTCCCACGAGCGAATGGTCTCTACACCCACAAACAGTCCAGCTGCTGTGGGAGAGATTTGGCAGAGCGGAAGTGGACCTCTTCGCGTCCCACGAAAACGCTCACTGCCCCGCGTTCTTTTCCAAGAACGAAAGCGCGCTGTCCCAAAGGTGGCCGCGCTGTCCGCTCTATGCTTTTCCCCCCGTCTCCCTCCTTCCTCAGGTGATAGAACGGGTGAGGGAAACGAAATGCTCAGTGCTGCTTGTAGCACCACTTTGGAAGAACCAACCATGGTTTCCAGATTTGATGCAGTTAGCAGACACTGCCCCATGGCCGGTGCCGTTGAGGAGGGACCCCCTCTCGCAGGCCAAGGGGCGAAGCGCCCTCATTGGTCTGATGTTGCATCAGCCGTCTCGCCGTCTCGCCTATGGCTGTATGCTGCTGCAAATGCGCTTTACAATATTACAAAATTAAGGATAATTTTTTGCTTCAGTATTTCATGAAAAGAGACTTTTCCCTCAGCATCTTAGCTAAGACGCAGTACTCGTTCCCTCTTCTAGAGAGAACCGAGGTTACGTTAGTAGCCGAGAACGTTTTACAGCAATGCCTTTGTTGGAGACTTTTTATTTGATCAGCGTTGTAATATTTGAAACAGAAGAAATTATAGTAATACATTTTCTAAATAGCGTTTTCTCCTTTGCTAGAATTTAAAAAGTTTTCGTAATTTCACATTTGTATTCCTTACCTCACAGGGTTATTCATTCTCACATTTTTTTTTTTTTTTTTCGTTTTTGACTTCTAAACGGAATAATTTATCACATATTCGATTTTTTCCCATGAACATAAATAAAGAAATCTTGTGTCGTTTTTTCATATTTTTATCTTTGTTTTCATCACACTTTGTCCTAATCCGCCAAATGGAAAAACAATTAAACCAAAATGAATAAACAGCTTCAATATTCGATCTCTACATGGGCAGGAATGAAACGCCTCTTTCCGCTGATTGGTCAACCAGAGATCAAACAGCCAGACTAATAAATGGCTCGAAACAAACCGTGGCGGTTTGAGTGAGCCGTTTGAGTGAGCCGTCCTCACTGCATCCAACACATTGCCAGATCCCCCAAAAGGCAGCTGGTTAAATGGCTTTATGAATGTCCAGTAGCTGATGGAATTTGTAGATGTGTTCATGAACATCTGCAGATTGCATTATTTCCATAAGCCACATTTTTAATGTCCTAGTGGTGGAAATGCACTGAAATGGGGTTTATATTATAGGAGGATGTTAAAATTCGCCTTAAAGGAACACTCCACCGTTTTTTCATATTAAACTATGTTATTCCCTTAACTAAGACGAGTTGATACATACCTCTCTCGTCTCAGTGCGTGCACTCAATCGCTTTGGCGCGCAGTGACACTTTGATAGCACTTAGCTTAGCCCAGTTCATTCATTACGATCCAAACAGAGATGAAGTTAGAAGCGACCAGACACCTCCACGTTTTCCCTATTTAAATACAGTTACACGAGTAGTTACACAACCAAGTATGGTGACACAAAATAAAATGTAGTGCTTTCAGAATGTGTGCCCTTTCAGAAGACTTGTGACTTTGAGTATGTGTGTGTAAAAATAACAAATAGAGGAAATGAAACTTGACAGATGATTAGGGTTGAAACCCTGTGATTATGAAGGAATCTTTACCTAGCAACAGAAGGGCTTGTCTAAAAAGAACCGATCAAATTATGTAATGTTTCATGCCATTTTGCCATACCCCTTATTCTATAAAAACTGTTGTATCTGTGTTTACTGGTGGTATTCTCAATGGAATTTGTCTGAGATCCTCCGGCCTTGCTTCTTCTTGGGAGAGATTCCCTGAGAACTGCTCGGGAACTCTTCCGGCTGTGATTAAAGCATTTAAAGGACATTTGCTGAAGTCTGTTTGTCGATTATTCCTGCGCAGGAAGTAAGCTAGTTTAGGGAAATAAGTTAGAGTAAGAAAACTCGGCCAGTTGTCGACTGAAGACACAAGAGCTAGAGTATAAAGGTATTGGGTGTCGATTTGGAGATGCCCCAGATAAAGGTATTGGGTGTCGATTTGGAGACGCCCCCAGTTAATAAGATCAATTGGCCGTTGATTGGAGATGCCCCAGATAGTTAGTTAGGTTAGATCGTGAAACCCCTTTACCATTCACACCAGTATTTATTTTAACCTCACATAATACAGCTGGAGACAGTAAGTTTGTGAGTGAGACCTGACAGTGTGGGGGAGAAGACAGTGTGAGGAGTCAGGAACTGAGCATGGGGGTAAGAGATGAGATTGGGCCAGTTGTGTTGTGCTCTCTGTTCCTAAGATCTCTTCTTCAGATTAGTGAGTTTTATTGTTTTATTGCAGGTTCAAATTCTTGAATTCAGTCTTAGTAGAAATCCATCCTTACAACACAATCACCCTACAATGATAAAAATCCACCCACTCCTTTTTTTTTTAATCCCCATTAAAACAAAGCAGTCTCATTAAACATGCCGTTTTAATTCTCTGAGCAGTGTGACATAATACTGCTCAGGCCCCGCCAACAGCCGCTGACTGACAGTCCTGCATTACCACCAGTGTTGCCATCTTAGCGACTTTTCAGACTCTTTAAGCGACTTAACAAAAAAAAAAAAAAAAATGCCTAGCAACTTTTTGGACAAACCTCAGTAACTTTCCAAATGCCAGTACTGTCCTGCAAGCGTGACGTCTTGCTTTCTCTCTGCCATCACTCTTTGAACGCACGTCTGCTTATAGACGTGAATGGATTTATCATATATCTGCTTATCCTTTGTTTTATATTTAAAGGGACATTAAGTAAGATTTTCTCCCATCTAGTGGTGAAATTGTATTTTGCACTCAAACGAATAGCGCTCTACAGCGCCTCGCTTTTTAAAATGCGTGTTGCATCTACGGTAGCTGTTATGTACCAAAAAGCTAAGCTTCTAATAGCACTTCATCGAGTTTTCCTTCTGGTGAACTGGTTTGTTATTTCAAACAAACTGCAACTTGACAACGAACAAACGAATGTTAGTTTTGAACAAACAAAACTTACAACCTTGTTTTTAGGACCTTCTCTACTTTACTCAATAGCTGCTATTCATCAAAGAGCCTGTTTAACTTTTAACTATACAGTAAATGTTCTACTGTCTATAAACTAATAAAGTACACAACCAAGCAATGAAAAGCTTGTAATTAAGACTGTAACATTGACTTGTCACAGGTCGGGGTGGGCCAAGCCAGGCTGCATCCACCCCTGGAGACCGGGTACCACCTCGAGGAGCGTGTCAAGGACCAGACAGACAAGGGAATAAAAGAATAACAGTTTCTTTATTAAGTTAAAAGCAATAATTTGAGAATCCTAATTAAAATCTTCTTTCTTATTGCCAGAAGTAACTCGATGGCCCCCTGGACCGTAGAGGGGAGGACGATCGTGGCAGCCCTGCAGCTCGTTGGAGAGGGATCAGAGGGAAGCTCACACCGTCCAGGTAGGTCACTGGGTAAGTACTCTTTACAGGACTCAAGAGGAAGTCGTGGTTATACGGACCTCTCGTTCTGAACAGGGCAACAGCTTTCGTTAGGAGCGTGTGGAGACCACCAGACGGGGAGGATGCTTTAAGCGAGACGCTCCGCTTCAGCTGTGCACTGTAACAATGTAACAGGATTTAACCATTCAACAGTAGATGAAACATTCAGCATTAACAGAGTCGGGCTCTCTCAAAATGGTAAGTTGGGCGCTTGATATATCAAAACCTTCTTTGGAGACAGCGGGTGAAAGACTAAGGAGAGAGTGCACAGCAGACTACTATTACTTCTCCACACGATGAACTTCACTCCATAACACAAACCGTGTGAATCGTCACTTCAGGCACTGCATTCCACTCGCACTCCGTGCATTCGGGCCAGCACTCACCCACCGGTCTTTCTCCCACCAGATCGACTCTCGTCTCTCGCAGGGGCTCAACTTCTCTCCAGAGACAGCAGAATACGGATGCAGCAATCATCAGCGAAGGAAGAACAAAAGTTGGAGACAGATCAATAATTCACTCGGTGTACTAGTTCACTCGTGCCACACGCTTTCCAAACTCTCCACACCACTTCAGTGTTAGTGCATATAAACAACGAATCCAATACTCATCACTTTGCGTCTTTCCCACTGCTGACGATGTCCCTTGGGTTTTCGTTGACAAATACTTCACTCTCTCCTTTCCATTCCTCAGCTTCGATCTTCGCCCGCTTCACAGCCCAGCCTCAAATACAAACAACCCGCCGACAAAAACACAGTATCTCACGGGAGGAGAACCACACCGACAGTCTGCTTCCTCTCTCTATTTAAAGTCCCATCTGAATACGTGTTCCTCTCACAACGCTCTCTGTAATTACTCCACACCTGCTGTCAATCGGGCAATTGGCCTCGCTGCCATGGCAACAGATTCGCAGTGCAATGAGACGGGTGTCCACAGGAGGTCTCCAAATAACACTGCATTCACAAGGGCTTTAATCTCTTTTCTAATTGTTATTTGTCACACCGTGACACTTACATGTCGAGAAGAAAGCAGGCAACTTCAGCATCTCTTTTGAAAGCTTTCTCCTGCATTAGCTATCCCGAGTTCCCGACATTAACCCTTTGTAATCTCCGATCACGTTTCCATTTACGGTCTATTTTGGACTTTTTATACGACGAGGACTCCTTATCCTGTGATTCGGCATTTGTATGGTCCTCCATTATAAATAACCGTGCAGTGTAGCCTTTTAAACTTGCCGCTGCTGGGGCAGTGACGAGCGCCTCTCTCTGCTCTGCGCCTCCGCTTCTGCTAGTTTCAGTCACGTGACGCTGGCTCTGAACGAAAGCGCGTTGTGGAAACGCGTTGGCCTAGTACTTTTTGTCCCTCTCTGCTATTATAGTTTTTCAAGATGGCGGAACTACATGGAAGCCTCCGTGGACCTACCCGTCCCGTGTATATAAAGATAATAAATTCGTTTACGAGGATAAGTCAGATCATTGGCATAGCTATTTGTACACCATTGAGGACATATTTATGATTAAAAATATTGCTTTTTGATAATAAAATACCTAAAAAGCTACTTAATGTCCCTTTAAAGAATTTGGTTTGACCATTTTGATTTCCATTCTTCTCTTGTGCTTATCACTTGTGTAGTGTAGTGATATCATGAGAACGGAGTTGGGAAGAGAGGAGTGATCACGAGAGTGGGAGAGCTAGCATGTAGTTGAGAGAGTTGTTAATAAAGTGGATATAACAGCATTAAAGACTGGTTATTGAACACATAAATAGAACGACTTGGATTACCGTTCAACTGTAGTTGGAAGCGACATCTGGATCTGAAAGACTGGCAGAACTGGAATGATGGAAGGTGAAGAAGCTGTAGCACGAGCATCACCAATACATGTCGCACAGGCTCAGTTATCGCCGCCCATTCCATTGAACCCCGGAGTTTCAGATTTGAATGTAGAATACAAAACATGGAAAGACTCTTATAGTTTCTTTGAGTTGACCAGTGGAACTATCAATGCTGCTGATATGGTAAGATGTGCTACTTTTTTGCATTGTATTGGTGCTCCAGTGCAGAGTTTTGCCAATCAAGATTCATATACGGAGACAGTGGCTGCACTGGATGCTTACTTTACTCCACGGAAATATTTTGTGCTAGAAAGACAAAAATTCAGACTGAGATCACAACTACAGGATGAAATGATTGACGCATTTGTGAACACGTTAAGGGAACTGGCCAAATCTTGTGAGTTCGGAGCTTTAGAACGTGATATGATACGAGATCAACTCGTAGAGAAATGTGCACATAGACGATTAAGAGATAAACTGTTGCAGGAAGAAGGGCTTACATTGGAAAGAGCATTAACTGTTGCTAGAATTTTTTAATCAGCCCAAGTGGAGTCTTAAGTACTTTCAGAAAACAACACCAAAGAAAAAGACAATCAAGTTAATTTCATGAAGGGTATAAGAGCTCCTAGCAAAAGTGAAATCACAAAATGCCAGCAGAGGGCGATTTGAAAAGGACAACAGTGAAACCAAGTGTTATAGATGTGGACTGAGAACACATAAAGCAGATGACTGTGGGGCAAAATCAGCAACCTGCCTGTATTATAAAAACGGTCATTATGCACGTGTTTGTAGAAAGAAAAATAACTCACAGGAGCATAAAAATGACAGATACAAGGCCAAAGACAGGTCAGACTGCAAAGACAAACCAGTGAGAGCTGTAAATGACAATTTGCGTATTCAATTGATCCAGAAGGAAAAGAGACCATAAGAGTTAATGGACAGAGGCTGAAGATGGTCATGGATACAAGGAGTGGAAGAAATTTCATTGGAGAAGAACTATGTCACAAATTGTTTGCACAACAAGTTGAACTAAAACAAATCAAGATAAAATTCTACGCTTATGCACAGACGCACTCTCTCCACTGTGTGGGATTTTTTAAGCACATTTCCAATTGAAGGATAATGTCACAAAGAATGACATTTTTGTAATAAAAGGAAACATAGAGCCACTGTTAGGAAGGCTTTGACTTAAAGATCCTGAATACCACAGACCTGGGGTCTCATTTATAAAGCGTGCGTACGCACAAAACGGGGCTGGAAACGTACGTACGCCAGTTCCCACGCAAAGGTTGTGATCTATAAAAAACAAACTTGACGGGAGAATGTGCGCACCTTTAAGCAAACTTTGAGCCGTGGGTACGCACATTCTGGAGACAAAGGGAATTGGCGACACCGATGGTGAGCTGGAGTTAAGTGTCTTTTTGGTCACTTTTAGACAGAAAATCTAAAGAAAATGAAACATACAGAAAGATAATACAAATATAATTTCACTCACCAAGCCTGTCACTTGAAGCAAATATCCATCCCTTCTTAAATGTCCGCGCCAGCGAGCGCGTTGGGCCGTTTATTGAAACTGACGCAAATAACAGTTTAAATAAATAAAATAATGATTTAAACTATGTTTTACTTCTGATATAAACATTTAGATTAAATATGCCATTCAAATTAATGGAGTTAAGCACTTAAACATGAAATCATTACTGAGAAGTTACAACATTTTTATATTCAAATTCAGTCAATAGAAATATTTGTTGTGGATGCGATGTTTTTGAACTTTCCTGTGGCGTGCTGTGTTTTAATGTTTTAACCACAGAGATAATTGCTTATCATGATAATAATACCAGATTGTCTGAGAAAATAGTTTCGTGCAAATAATGCCCAAGGCCTCTCTGTTTCCATTAAAAATATAAATCAACTAAAAATATATTCGGCCAGTGGAAAAGATTGAGAAAAACTTTCTCTGAAATGTATTTTACACTATTTGATTTATGTATTCAAAAACAAGGCAAGTATAGGCAACTACTTGATTTTTATTAATGTAATGTGTCTTGTACCGTTAAACGTTATCACGTGGATGAATAATCATATGCAAATGATATGCAGATGAGGATCTGCATAGTAAAACTAGGCGTTGTAAGCTCCATATATGGTTATTTCGGGGTGGAGACGCATGTGCGCACAATCTTCCGCTGCCTGGGATTTATAAAGTGAATTATGCGCAGGTTCTGGCGTACGAACGGTTTTATAAATACGAATATTATTTTGCGTACGCCATTTTTGGCTTTCGGGCGCACGTACACTTTTAGTAAGGTTCCTACGCACAGTTTTATAAATGAGACCCCTGGTCAGTGCAATTGAAAATTCGCCCCGAGAGATTTTTGAAACTTGAGGCTGAATATCAGTGTTTGTTTAAAGGACTGGGACAAATCAAAGATTACAGCCATAAAATATCTGTAAATGAAAAGGTCACACCTGTAGCTCAAGCTTTAAGGAGAGTACCTTACCTGATGGTAGAGGCTGAAACAAGAGCTGGACAAAATACTGGGAGATGGAATCATAGAGGAAGTGCACATAGGATCTGAATGGGTGTCAAACATTCTTCTCATTCCAAAAAAAAGATACTAAAGAAGTGAGACTTTGTGTAGATCTGAGAGAAGTGAATAAAGCGGTGGTAAGAGAAAGACACCCTGTACCAACAATAGACAGTATACTGCAAGCAATGCAGGGAGCAAAGGTAGTGATGTAGTACTCGAGTCCGGTCTCGAGAACGATTTCTGCTTTCTCGGACTTGTTCCTTCAAAGACTCGGTCTTGACTCGGACTCGACCCTTCAAAGACTCAGTCTTGACTCGGACTCGGCATAGGCGGCCCCATCACTAGTCCACTAGAATACATACCACTAGAAAATTAGTCCATATTAAGACGTTAAGACTGCTCCTCTAAACAATTCCCGATCTAGCTTAGTCTGTAGGCCTAACTGTTGATTATTAACTGGGGTGATATTAAATCATGAATATGAAAACTGACATGTTTTTATGGTCTTGGTCTCGACTCCTAAAGACTCGGTCTCGACTTGGACTTGCTTCCTCAAAGACTCGGTCTTGACTCGGACTCGACTGTATTTGAAAACCAACGGACTCGGTCTCGACTCGGTCTTGACCCTTCAAAGACTCGGTCTTGACTCGGACTCGGCATAGGCGGTCTCGTCCCCATCGCTAAGCAAAGGTGTTCGCAAAACTGGATGCCCGTAAAGGCTTCTGGCAAGTTGATCTGGCACTTGAATCCAGACAAATGACCACATTCATTACACACAGGGGATGCAACCGTTTTAGGAAGGTTTAATTTGGATTGTCCAGTGCTCTTGAAGCATACCAGAAATCCATGGACTATATGTTATGTGGGATGCCAGGTGTAGTGTGCTACATAGATTATGCGGTCGTGTTTGCTGAAAATGAGCTGGAGCAAATGTAGCAAGTTGGGAAGAGAAAAGTATTGATTGTGTTTTGGTTTTGTATGATGAACTTCCCAAAACTATTTTTCTTTGTGGTTGGGAACTATCGGTTGGGGTGTTTGTTGGGTGGGACATTTATCAGTGTAGCGCGCTATGCATTTGGACTGCGTGAGTTACGTCAACCTCAGTTTGCGGATGGACGCTGGCGAGGCAAGACGCACTTATTTTCTCTCGCTCTTCCTACTTAATGTTGGTATGTAAGAGCCCCAGACAGCAAGCCAACATTGAATAAACATTGTTTTTCCATCTGAATCATCATTATGGTTGATGTTGAAATTTCAATTCAAAATAAATGTTGAATCACCATTACCATATCGATGAAAACCTGATGTTATTAATGTTGATGGCAACAATATTGGAACAACATTGATCTATAGTTATCTTTATGATTGATTAAGCATTGATATTTGGTTTACCGGGCGATCGCAATGTGTTGAAAAGTCATTGATTTATAGTTGACCAGGAAACAACGCTGTTTGTTGAAGAGTCATCGGCATATAGTTGACCGGGAAATATGATTGAAAATGCATGGGCGTCAGTTTGGTTTGAAATGTGCTGGGGACAGAGACGCATTCGGAAGTGCATTTTCAGAAGTGCTGGGTACAATGACGCATTCATATTTCTTCTCTCTTTCGCGCAGGTTATGTTTTGAAAGACGATGTCCTGTAGCTCAGGCACTTTTTAACAGGCCCACCCAAAACTTAAAAAAAACAAAACAAAAAAAAAAACCTTTATATATATATATATATATATATATAAATCGCCAATAAGCTCATAATTTGTGCTAAAATAGTGTTTAGTTTTAAAAACCATTTTAAAAAGCTGGTTATATTTTGATGTTTCTGCGCAAGTTCAGCAGACAGTGAGGTTCAGGTTTGTTCCGATCAGGGGCCTCATTTATAAAACTGTGCGTAGGATCCTTACTAAAAGTGTACATGCGCCCGAAAGCCAAAAATGGCGTACGCAAAAAAAATATTCAGACTTATAAATCCGTTCGTACGCCAGAACCTGTGCAGAATTCACTTCATAAATCCCAGTCAGCGGAAGATTGTGCGCACATGCGTCTCCACCCCGAAATAACCATATATGGAGCTTACAACGCCTAGTATACTATGCAGATCCTCATCTGCATATCATTTGCATATAATTATTCATCCAACGTTTAACGGTACAAGACACATTACATTAATAAAAATCATGTATTTGCCTATCCTTGTCTTGTTTTTGAATACATAAATCAAATAATGTAAAATACATTTAATCTTTTCCACTGGCCGAATAGTATTTTAATTGATTTATATTTTTTAATGGAAACAGATAGACCTTGGGCATTATTTGCACGAAACTATTTTCTCAGACAATCTGGTATTATTATCATGATAAGCAATTATCTCTGTGGTTAAAACATTAAAACACAACAAGCTACAGGAAACCTGTTCAAAAACGTAGCATCCACAACAAATATTTCTATTGATTGAATTTGAATATAAAAAATGTTGTAACTTCTCAGTAATGATTTCATGTTTAAGTGTTCTCCATTAATTTGAATGGCATATTTAATCTAAATGTTTATATCAGAAGTAAAACATAGTTTAAATCATTATTTTATTTATTTAAACTGTAGCCTATTTGCGTCAGTTTCACTAAACGGCTCAACGCGCTCGCTGGCGCGGACATTTAAAAAGGGATGGATATTTGCTTCAAGTGACAGGCTTGGTGAGTGAAATTATATTTGTATTATCTTGTATTTCTTTAGATTTTCTGTCTAAAAGTGATCTTCTGCAAGACACCAGTGCAGAGCTATAATGAAATAGAGTCCAAATTTTATTAAAATCAATGAATCCATCAAACTCCATCATAATCATATCATAATGATAATTCAGGTTGATGCAATTTGATTTATTGGGTGATGTAATAGGATAATTTATAAGTTTTTCATTTTAAATAGTTATTGCTATTTGGGCCAGTTAGTGTCGCCAAAACACATACTCTTCTAAAAGAGTGCGTGCACGGTCAAGAGCATCCTTACGGTGCGCACTTATTTACGCCAAGTTTATTTTTTATAAATCCCGATATGTGCGTGGAACGTATGCGTACGCAACGTTTATACATCAGGCCCCAGATGTCCTGTTGCCTGGTTCGAAATTGAAAATATGTGGAATAAGGGCTGCTTCCGACTAAAAGTTTTTTTTTCTAGTCGACTAGTTGGCTAGTTGTTTATTTAAGTCATTCGTGGACAAATCGCCCCTTTATATTAATTTAATTACTTATAGCCTACAGGATAATGAGCGTTTACGTATAGCCGCACTCAAGCGCACGACCGCACGCATAAAGCTTGCCACAAAGAACGCTCCATCTACCCACAGCAGTGACCGCGGCGGGCCAGAATTACACAAAAGACATGGTTTACCTTTACTTTATTCAATGCAGAACTGTCTCGAGTTGTAACGTTAACTGGAAATGCCGATTAGACCATCTCGTCGTAATAGCCTACAAATCCAAAATATGAATAATCCTCGAGCAGGGCTGCGATATGCGTGCGATACAGTTTTGTAACTCCATTGTGTTTGTTTTCAGAAATGATAACAGTCGTTTTATACTAGTGCTTATGCGATATCACGATTTTTGATTTTCTTCTGCACCGTTTCTGAGCGCGGGGAAGCGCGCGCGCCACGCGCGCACTGTTACAGCGCCTGACAACCAGGCCTGGCGTCAAGGGAGGGCTTTTAGCCCCACATACTTCATTTAGAAACAATTAAAATGCTTCGTTAATTTGAAAGACATAGCCTTATTATTAGCCTGTTTTGCGGTGAGATTTATGCATATTCCTCCATGCACCCAGTATTTAAGCAGAAATTAATGTGCAATTTTGTCAACCAGAAAAATATTTTGTCTATGGTAACTCTAATCAATACATTTACTATTTAATTAGTTATAAGTATCCAGTTATTTATATTTAATTTGTTGAGTTAACAATTAGTTCTGATTTAATAAAATAATAAACATGATTTTTTTAGAGTCACTTGGCCTCATAAATTGTCCTTATGAAAGATGTCACTGCAAGCTAATCCTTTTTGCCTCCCTTTAATTCGAATACATCCATGAACATATTGGGCAGTTTTGAAAAGTGCTTTGAATGTAGTCCGTCTTATACAGCCTCAACAAAAATGTGTTTCTACCCAGAAATATAAAATGATTTACCTAACTATGAGATGGCAAGATGAGAGAGGGGGTAAAATCTTTGCGTGGCAGGTGGAGCTGCCACTCGACCAGTCACGGATATATGTTCCATTCAGACATAATAGCACATGTGACAGAAAATTACGTGATGTGACGTGATATAGGTATCTTGTACTTAAATAGAGTGAACGGAGTCCATTATTCATGAATAAAAAATGTTCAGTCTTTAGAAAAACCTTTGCAAGCCCAGTTTAAAAGAACATGTTATCATCTGCTTTGTGGGGAAATAATCAGGGCAGTGGATGATTCTGAATTAAATTGCTGTTTACTGACACTGTGATTTACTTTTTGTCCTTTTTTTCAGATCATTAATCCACATCTTTTTCAAGTAAGCAAGTCTTTAGTATAATAAGCCTCATCTGAGAATCTTAAAATATCTGTTTCTGATTCTGCACACCACATGCACTCACAATGGCATCACGCTGGTCAAAGAGGCGCAAATGTAGGTCAATGCTTAAAGGGATAGTTCACTTTGAAATTAATTTTGGATATGTTTTAGCTTACCTCAAGGGCATCCAAGATGTAGGTGTCTTTGTTTCCGCAGTAGTTTCAATTTTGATATTTTTAGGTCAAACCGTTCTTGTCTGTCAGTCATATAATGCAGGTCGATGGTCACTGTCTCAAAACACAAGCACAGAGTCCAAATTAAAACAATTCCCCATCATAAGTACACATTGATGGCCTAAGACACGAAACGAGCGGTTTGTGTGAGAAAACGAACAGTATTTATATCGTTGTTATCTCTTGAAAACAGCACACGTCCAAATGATCTGACGGCGCGGGCGGGTATAGATATATACATAGATGTCGCCTTGGCTACTGCAGTTCATTGGAACGAAACCGTAGCCAAGCGACATCTAGTGTATATATCTATACCCGCCCGCGGGCGGGTATAGATGTATACACTAGACGTCACCTTCGCTACTGCAGTTCATTGTAACGAAACCGTAGCCAAGGCGACATCTATGTATATATCTATACCCGCCCGCGCCGTCAGATCATTTGGACGTGTGCTGTTTTCAAGAGATAACAACGATATAAATACTGTTCGTTTTCTCACACAAACCGCTCGTTTCGTGTCTTAGGCCATCAATGTGTACTTATGATGGGGAATTGTTTCATTTGGACGATGGGGAATTGTTTTAATTTGGACTCTGTGCTTGTGTTTTGAGACAGTGACCATCGACCTGCATTATATGACTGACAGACAAGAACGGTTTGACCTAAAAATATCAAAATTGAAACTACTGCGGAAACAAAGACACCTACATCTTGGATGCCCTTGAGGTAAGCTAAAACATATCCAAAATTAATTTCAAAGTGAACTATCCCTTTAAGGTCACAGAGTCAGAGATACTACAGCAATTTGAGGAGACCTTTAATAATACAAATATGCAAGGCAAGACTGACACAGCATCGGAACATGTAGAGTGCCCAAGGGAAGTAGTGGATCCAATTGTTTCAACCTCTAGTCACTCAGTTGTAGAGGAGCTACCAGTTATAGAGGAGCTTCCAGTTATAGGGAACTATGAGCCAAGTTCAGAATTCAGTGAGACCCATGAGTCAATAGACACAACTCATATTGATTCAGATGATACTGAAACTCCAACTGAAACTCCAACTTTTTTTCTGAAACTCCAACCAGTTTTTGATGACTGGTCTGAGATTTTGGGCCTCTACATTTTCAGTCTCTCTGGTGGCATTAACTGCACTTTTGAGCATTTTGCGCGTGTTTCATCCAGAATTGCCTAAAGATGCTCAGACAGTTCTGAGGACGCAAGGTCAAATAATAACTAAGAAGATGGCGGGTGGGTAATACTATCACTTTGGCCTAACCAATGGGTTAATGTCGAGGCTTAAATCTTTGACTCTCCCTGCCAACTTGAACACACTTAAGTTGCAGTTCAATATAGATGGGTTACCACTATTCAGAAGCAGTAGACTTCAGTTCTGGCCAATTCTTGCAATGGTAGATGTTGATTACACCAGATCTCCCTTCCTTGTTGGCCTGTTCTGTGGCCTTAGCAAGCCTAAAAGTGCTTCGGACTTCTTGGGCCCATTTATTGAGGACCTTAAGGCCATTCTGGAGAGGGGTTTAATTTATAATGGGCAGCAGCTAATGGCAAAAGTGTGCTCGTTCATTTGCGATGCCCCTGCACGAGCCTTAGAACAAAATACTAAAAAACAAAATTAAAAACACCAAGGGTCACAATGGTTACTCAGGTTGCGATAAATGCATTCAAGTGGGTGAATGGCAGGGCAAAATGACATTTCCTGATGTCAATGCTAAATTAAGAGCCGACGCAGACTTCGCCTCCATGATCGATGAGGACCACCACTTGAGTTGAACGCCATCTCCCCTAGTTAGTGTAGTGAAAATGGTGACAATGTTCCCATTGGACTACATGCATTTATGTTGTCTTGGGGTAACCAGAAAAAATGCTGTATATATGGATGTGGGGCAAATGTCTTGCATCTAGGTTGGGAAGTAAAACAATTGGGGAGATTTCTGTGAAGTTGAAGGCATTGACACCTTACACTCCAACTGAGTTCAGTCGCAAACCCAGGGAACTCGCAGAAATTGATAGGTGGAAAGCAACAGAGCTCCAGTATTTTATGCTATACGCTGGCCCTGTAGTGCTGAGAGATACGATTCCTTTGGAGATGTTTAACAACTTTATGTTGTTTTCTGTTGCTATGTGTAACCCCCTAGACTGGCCTAGAGTTTAACACCGTTTTAATTTTAGTTGTATGCAGTACCGTAGTTTCCCTGTAGGGGCCGCTATACAAATGAGTTGACTGAGAAGAAAATATAGAGAAGAAGACTGTAGAATAGCTGATGAGATCAAGAAAGCCCTTGTAAATAAAGAGGTGGTTGTAGGTGTGTTTTTTGACATCGAGAAGGCATATGATATGCTGTGGAAAGAAGGTGTTATCATTAAGCTGTATGATGCAGGGATTCGGGGTAGAATGATTAATTGGATTAAGGACTTTCTGAGGGTACGGTGTATTCAGGTTAGAGTAGGTGGGAGCTTTTCTGAATCTGTGTTTGTAGATAATGGGACTCCGCAGGGTAGTGTAATCAGTCCAGTCCTGTTCAATATAATGGTTAATAATATGTTTGATGAGGTAGGAAGTGGATTTCAACGATCTTTGTTTGCAGATGATGGAGCATTGTGGAAAAGAGGCCGTAATACTGGGTATTTGTTTAAACAAATGCAGTGTGCTTTGAATAAGGTGCAGGCTTGGAGTGATAAGTGGGGCTTTAGGCTATCATTGACAAAAACAAAGTATATGGTGTTTGGCAGGAAGAGGAATATAGAAAGTCTAGGTCTTAAGTTGTATGGGGAATCTCTTGAAAGAGTTAGGGTCTTCAAGTTTCTTGGGGTCTGGGTAGATGAAAAGTTAACATATAAAGAGCATGTATGTAGAATGGTGAGTAAATGTGGAAAGGTTATTAATATTTTGAGGTGTTTGGGGGGATGCTCTTGGGGTGCAGACAGGAATCTTTTGCTGATGATTTATAAAGCTATGATAAGATCAGTTTTTGATTATGGGTGTCTTGCATATGGATCAGCAGCTAGGTCCACACTTAGTAAGTTAGATGTGGTTCAATCTAGGGCTTTGAGGATATGTACTGGGGCATTCCGGACAACGCCGATTCTGTCGCTGCTGGTGGAAGCAGGGGAAGTTCCGCTGAGGTTGCGACGTGCAAAATTGGCATTAAATTATTTTGTTAAAATTAAAAGTTCTGGGTCAGCTCTTCCTTCATTTTCCTTGTTAGCGGAGTGTTGGGAGTTTAGGAAGGTTGTGAGTAGACTTAATAGATTTAGTGTTTTACATTCTGTTAAGACATATGCAGAGGAGCTTAAGCTCAATGAAAGGGAAATGGTGCCTTCTGTCTATTGGCCATCTATCCCTCATTGGTTATTGCCTGAGGCTGATGTAGATATATCTATTAAAAATGTAATAAAGGAAGGAAGTGTAGGAAATGTTGCTTGCTATGTACAGGAACATCTTAGGAATTTATGGAATAGCTACATAGATATTTATACAGATGGATCTAGAGACCCTGAGAGTAAGAAAGTGGGCTTTGGTTTATATGTTCCGCAATTTCATGTTAGACAGTGTCATAGATTACCTGATGGTCTTTCAATCTTTACAGCTGAACTTGTAGCAATCATATGGGCTCTGAGGTGGGTGGAAGAAGGTGGGGTGGAGAAAGCCATCATTTGTTCTGACTCGCTATCTGGCTTGATGGCGATAGGGGGAGAAAGAGGAGGGGCTAGGTTAGATTTAGTCGGGGAGATATTAACAAGTGTTTATAGATTAGAGAGGCGGGGGTGTAGTGTGGGTTTCTTGTGGGTTCCAGCACATGTGGGGGTTGAGGGGAATGAGGCTGCTGATGAGGCTGCTAGGGCAAGTTTAGTTAGGGGAAATGTGGAGGTGGAGGTGGCATTTGACAGACTGGAGTGCCGCAGTATCATTAATGAAAGACTGACACAACAATGGCAGCACGAGTGGAGTAAAGACATTAGCGGGAGAAAGTTATATGACATAAAACCATTAGTCAACCCTGGGAATTCAATTATCCTGCCTCGGATGGATCAGATTAAGTTGGCCCGACTAAGACTGGGTCATTGTGGATTGGCAAGTGGGCTGTTTCTGGTGGGAAAGCACATGGACGGCAAGTGTCAAGCTTGTGGAGTACAGGAGTCTGTCAAGCATGTCATCATGTTCTGTCCGAGATATGCTGAAGAAAGGAGATTGTTATTCATTGGTCTAAACGTTCTGGGAGTTGATTTATTCTCTGTTAAAACTCTGATGGGTGATGGTAATAATCAAAAAGAAAGAGCATTGGAATTATTTCTTTTCCTAAAGGCCACTGGCATATATTGGAAAATATAGGCTAGGGGAGCTTTAATGTAGATTATCTTTATCACCAGTGGGAGGCAGCAATGCACTATAAGTGCCTAGTCTGCCGGAAAGGAATAGAAGAAGAAGAATAGCTGATGAGCACGAGGTGATCAAGCGCTGCTTTTGAATTACTAAAGAGAGTGCATTTTTTCTGAACAAAAAGAGTTTAAACTTTCCATAAGTCTTGTGAAGTATGTTCGTGAGTCCAAAAGGAATTCCATTTGATTCTATTGAGAATTTTCTGCGAACTCTGGTGAGTTTCTGTGTTTAAAGAAATGTTTAGTTGATGTGCTTTAACTGATTAACGTTCAGAATTGTATATATGTTATACTGAATATATATAAAAAAAAAATTAAAAAAAACAGAGTTAAAATGTGATGTTTTTTGAAAGTCAAGATATTTTTTTGTATTTGAATTCACGTTATACAAACGGAGATCGGGGAAACTGATAGATTTGATTCTTGATACATTCATTTTATGATGTTTCCTGTATACATATGGAGGACAAATAATGTATTTATACATGAAAGTGTATTTTGAAGTGCAGATGATAAATTTGTGCGTTGAACAGACTTATATGTGCTAATTAGTATGCTCACGTGTACTGACGTTAATCTCACGTGTACTGATGTTAATTAGCTGAGGTAACACCTGTATAAACATGTGAGTGATGCTTTTGCGATCTCACAAGTTTATTAAATGAGAAAAAAAAAGAAAAAAAAAACATATTTGAATTTTGAGAGATGTTAACTGTGAACTGTAAATTGTGTTTTGTGTAGATTGTTTTTTGTTTTTTTTTTGTTGCCTGATTCCATCCTGTGAAAAGAAATGTGAAATGAGCCTTGAGCCAAGGCGAGCCAGTCCGTGATTTAGAGAAGGTCCTACTACTGCATTCTACTTGACGTCCAACCTGGACCAGTTTGCATCGTGGGATTCTGTGCAATTACAGCTAAGCTGTTGCTACACTACCCGGGTAGTAGAAAAAGGCCTTAAACACAATTAACTTAACACACACACCCATTTTCCAAGGAACGAGGAGAACTTTGGACTTTTTATTTTTTTTATTTTATTCTCAGACTTTTCGTACACAACCTGGACTAAATACTGCTTTTCCCCTTTCAGAGTGTTGTGACGAGTCCTCAATAAATATATATATATATATATATATATATATATATATATATTTTTTTTTTTTTTTTCATTTGTTCTATGTACAATAAATGTGCTGGCTGTTGCTGATCTACACTATTTGCCCTAAACTTAATTTCTATCCTCCCAAGAGTCGAACCTAGACCTAAATATTCAGTGATACAACCCTTATGGTATTTGGTTGACTTTGACAGTGTTACATATGCATCTCCTTTTGTCTCCTGGGACATCAGAGAAAATAGTGGACTGTGCTCACGAATTGCTAATTTCATTTGTGAGTCACTTTGTCAAGTCAAGTCATCTTCATTTATATAGCGCTTTTAACAACGTAGATTGTTTCAAAGCAGCTTTACAGAGATAAGTGGATAATTTAAGGTAACAGATATTGTTTTGGCTTTATAGCAGAGTTAAGTTATTTTCCATCTAAAGTTAGTTTTGATTGATTTGCTTCCGTCGCAACGATAATTTGTTATTAAATTAGGGGCCGCTAAGACGACACCATTCCCTCTACACAGACTTTAAACGCGAACCTGTGAGAAACGCTGATGGCGTTCACATGCGCATTTAGAATGGGTTCTATAGTTATGTGCATTTGAAAATATGCAGGTTTGGAATTCCCTACAAGCCAAGCCTAAACAAAGTACTTGTCTTTCCTTATAAATTTTGATAAAGAATTTTATTTTATTTTGTTGCTTTGGGGTAGGAATGCGAAACGAATTTTCCCGACAACGCCTTATCTGTAGAGTGGTAGAGGGATCCTCCATAGGGAGAGACTAGTTGGCACTTCAGCACTGCGTTGTCATCGGTCCAGGCGAAGGTCCTTCGTCAGATCTGGATACGGCCTGGATCCGGCAGGCTGCAGGAAAACCTCGGAATACACACAGACACTAAAATTAGCGTAGATGCCATTCTTCTTATGATGTATCAAGTACATCAGGATTTATGGGAAGTGTTCCCGGTTCCGGCTGACCTAATCTATGCAGCCTAACATTAAATTATAGAAGTCTATAATGTATTATGTGAATGCTAGGTCAAAGAGATGTGTCTTTAATCTGGCTTTGAACTGACAGAGTGTGTCTGCTTCTCGGACAACGGTAGGAAGACTGTTCCAGAGTTTTGGTGCTAAATAGGAAAAGGATCTACCGCCAGCAGTCGATTTTGATATTCTAGGTAGGGGTGTGCCATATCATACCGTCCACGATAATACCGGTATAAATGTTTACATGATAAATAAGTGTCATATCGCGATATCACTGATATAGTGACGCAATGACGTATGGCGCATTACGTTCCCTAGCACGCACAACAACAACACCTGTCTGAGTGCGAGAGCAGCAAGTCAGCCTTCAGTGACGATTTACCTAAAAAGGAGCTACTTCAATAGTATTTTAATAATTCCCGCAGGTCTACCACTTATAATGCGGGAAATTCCCCCGCAAACATTGATTCACTTTAGCATGTACATTGTATGAGTAGCCTAAATGAATCCACACAGATTATAAAATCAAATCAATAATTTTAAAACTTTCTCCAAGACGCAATTTTACCAACCGCGTGAGTGTTGGTGCCGCGTCTTCTCTCTCTCGCTCTCAAAATGGGTTGCACAAGTCAATCGTCGATACCACCACACTCTTGTGTTTAGCAGTCAGGACATGACGGAATTGTCTTTTGTCACTTGCATCGAAACTAAAGTTTATCATTTTCACTTATTTTTAAGTCTTAAGTTTAAACATTTGCGATTTAAACTATTCAGTACTCTCGCGCTCTCTCTGAGAGATGTTTACTCTGCGTGCATAAGGTAAAGCCATCTCAAACAGCTCGCGAGTAACAAAAGTTCTTTTTCGCGGATTATATCGGGGAAAAAACACGCAAAATTGTGTAAAAATTCCGGTCATGGTTAGTATATTCATAAACAGTCGGTTTATGTCTGAAATAAGCATAAAACGCGTGTGACAGACAGTATAATGAAAAAACAGTAATGGATCCGGGGCGGGCACTAGCTCTAAAAGTGACAGCAGCCATATGTGTCTGTCATTAATTAATGTCAAAACAACAAAAGATAGCTTTCATTGTAAGGAATCAGAATTAATAGCCTATGTATTTAATTTAGTCAGAACTCAGGACTATCAGTGTTATTTTACATTTGATTACCTTATTCAGTTTCTGTAGCATTTCTGAATACTACTGTTGTTAGACCTACCCAAAAATGTTTCTCTTTATTTGTATCTTTATTATTTTGTATACATTTTTTGCTACTTTTTTCAATTTAATTCAAAGATTGAAATCAAGCTTCCTTGTGTTGTGTAAACTCTTAAAAACAAAATTACCCAATTGTAAAAACACAATGAGTGAGCAAACATTTATGTGAGATAAAAAAAAAATAATTCTATATTGTCATAAATATCATTATCGCAAATATTCTTGAAATATCGTGATATAATTTTGAGGCTATATCGCCCACCCCTAATTCTAGGTATTATCAACTGGCCGGAATTTTGAGATCGCAATAGACGTGACGGACTATAATGCGTTAAGAGCTCGCTCAAGTACTGCGGAGCTAAACCATTTAGTGCTTTGTAAGTAATCAGCAATATTTAAAAATTTATGCGATGTTTAATAGGGAGCCAATGCAATGCCAATGACAGAACTGGGCTAATATGGTCATACTTCCTGGTTCTGGTAAGAACTCGAGCTGCTGCGTTTTGAACCAGCTGTAGTTTGTTTATTAAGCGTGCAGGGCAACCACCCAGTAGAGCATTACAATAATCTAGCCTTGAGGTCATGAACGCATGAACTAATTGTTCCGCATTTGTCAATGAGAGCATATGACGTAATTTAGATATATTTTTAAGATGGGAAAATGCGGTTTTACAAATACTAGACACGTGACTTTCAAATGAAAGATTGGTATCAAAGAGCACACCCAGGTTCCTAACCGACGACGAAGACTTAACAGAGCAGCCATCGAGTGTTAGACAGTATTCTAGGTTATTACGTGAGGAAGTTTTTTGTCCAATAATTAGAAACTCTGTTTTTTCAGAATTTAGAAGTAGGAAATTACGAGTCATCCAATTTTTTATATCCGCTATGCATTCCGTTAATTTTGTGAATTGATAAGTTTCGTTAGGTTTTGAAGAAATATAGAGCTGAGTATCGTCAGCATAACAGTGAAAGCTAATTCCATGTATAATGATATCTCCTAATGGTAGCATGTACAGAGTGAACAGCAGCGGTCCTAGTACTGAGCCTTGTGGTACGCCATACTGAACTTGTGATCGATGAGACATCTCATCATTTACTGCTACAAACTGATAACGGTCAGATAAGTATGATTTAAACCATGCTAGTGCATTTCCCGTAATGCCAACATAATGTTCGAGTCTATTTAAAAGAATGTTGTGGTCAATGGTGTCAAATGCAGCACTAAGATCGAGTAACACTAATAGAGAGTGTTACGATTTCCTGATTGGTCTAGGGGAGGAATGAAACAGTAAAAATGGATGGTGGTGAAATGAATGTGCAACAGCATGAAGCCACCCCGTCTCCAGACCCAGAGTTGTTTCACAATAACCACATAGTGATCTCATTCAAGAAAGTAGTTTTATTTACAAATTAGGCAAAAGAAAAAAAAAGAGAGAGGTATCAAGTTCAGAAGGGGGTATAGCCAAAACAACAAACATAAATCAATCTTACTCCTCATTAATCAAACTACCTAAACTAAAAGAAAAGAAAACAAAAGTACAGCAAAATAAGCTAACTCCCTTGCTAGCATAAACAGGAGAAAAAAGTATGATTCAAAATAAATGGCACCCACCTCCCTACTAACCTCACAAAAATAAAGAAATAAATGATTAAGTAACAAACTTCAAATAAACCAAGAGAAAATGATCCATTAAGTCAAACAATGATTAAACCATTAAAGGTAACACTCACTTCTGCCTTTAAAGTCTCAATCAGGGATTGAAATAGAAAGAGACTAAAAAGAGAAAACTACTTCACTAAGTAGTACACACGATATAAGGTAGAGATACACTGTTCACTACTGGCTTCAACAAAGTCTCAGGTCTGGGGTTGAAGAAGGGACCTCATTGCTGCTGCTGCACACAGTCAAGCCACCACCAACACAGCTCTGATGGTGTTTGCAGTTTAAATACTCCCAGCATCCAATCACAGCAGGCCATTGATTATCTGTACCAGGTGGAACCATTTTTCCTATGAAGAGAGACCGGGATAGAGAAAGAGAAAACAGCACAGCTGAACACACACAAACAGAACCTTACGGCTCTGGACGTAACAAGAGATACAACCACGATTGGATGATAAGAGCAAATCATTTGTGACTCTAACGAGAGCTGTCTCGGTACTATGGTACGGTCTAAATCCGGACTGGAAATCCTCGCAGATATCATTTCTCTCAAGAAAGGAACACAGTTGTGAGGATACCGCCTTTTCTAATATCTTTGACAGAAAAGGTAGATTCGAGATCGGCCTGTAATTGACTAATTCTGTAGGATCAAGTTGCGTTTTTTTAACAAGCGGTTTAATCATAGCCAGCTTAAAGTTTTTTGGTACGTATCCTAGAGACAAAGATGAATTAATGATATTAAGTAGAGGATCTATGACCTCTGGAAGCATCTCTTTCAGTAGCTTAGTTGGTATAGGGTCTAACATACATGTTGTCGATTTAGATGATTTAATGAGTTTAGTAAATTCTTCCTCTCCTATAGCAACGAATGAATCAAATTTTTCCTCCGGGAGACTACAATGCACTGCCTGATGCGATACTGTAGTAGACGGTTGCATAGTTATAATTTTGTCCCTGATATTATCAATCTTGTAAGTGAAGAAGTTCATAAAGTCATTACTGCTGTGTTGCTTGGAAACTTCTGGGCTTGAAGCTTTCTTTTTCGTTAGTTTAGCCACTGTTTCAAATAAATACCTAGGATTATGTTTATTTTCTTCTAATAGGGTTGAAAAATAAGCAGATCTAGCAGCTTTTAAAGCCTCTCTGTAAGTAATTGAGCTCTCCTTCCATGAAATGCGAAATACCTCTAGTTTTGTTTTCTTCCAGTTGCGCTCCATTTTTCTGGCTGCTCTCTTAAGTGCCTGAGTGTGCTCGTTGTACCACGGCGTTGGATTATTTTCTTTAATCTTCTTTAAGCGCAATGGAGCAACTGTGTCTAAAGTGCTGGAAAAGAGAGTTAAACGTTTCTGTTGTAATATCTAGTTCTTCTAAGCTATCTGGGATGCTGAGATGATGAAACTGATCAGGAAGATTATTAATAAAGCAATCTTTAGTGGCAGAAGTGATAGGTCTCACATATTTGAAACACGGAGTTGTCTTTGCAGCCTTGGCTAAATGCAAATTACACAAGACTAGATAATGATCTGAGATGTCATCGCTCTGCTGCAGAATTTCAACGGCATCAACATCTATTCCGTGGGATAATATTAGATCTAGAGTATGATTACGACGATGAGTAGGTCCTGACACGTGTTGTCTAACTCCAATTGAATTTACAATGTCTTTAAATGCCAATCCCAATGCATCTTTTTCATTATCGATGTGTATATTAAAATCACCAACAATTAGTACTTTATCTGCAGTCAATATTAATTCTGATAGAAAGTCCGCAAATTCTTTGATAAAGTCTGTATGGTGCCCTGGTGGCCTGTATACAGTATCCAGCACAAATCTCAAACGTGATTTATCGTTTACACTATATTTTACATTAAGCACCAATGCTTCAAAAGAATTATATTTAAAACTTGATTTCTTAGTGGTTTTGAAACTATTACTATAAATTACAGCAACACCACCCCCTTTGCGTTTCAGACGAGGCTCATGTTTATAACAGTAATCTTGCGGGGTTGATTCATTTAAAGTAATGTAATCGTTTGGTTTTAGCCAGGTTTCTGTCAAACACAGCACATCTAGGTTATTATCTGAAATCATATCATTAACAATGAGTGCTTTTGAAGTAAGCGATCGAATATTCAGCAACCCAAGCTTTAGCATTTGCTCATCTGTATTATAGCCGTTTTTTTATTTGTTGAACATCAATTAAATTTTTAACCTTAGATGGGTTAAAACGTTTTTTGGATTTCCAAATTCGGGGAACAGACACAGTCTCTATATAATGATAGCAAGGTGAAAGAGGCTCTATGTGATGGGATTTATCTGACCTTGGTGACGCGAGGCCGCTAGCAGACAGTCGGTTTAGCCAGTCTGTCTGCTTCCTGACCTGAGGCCCAGATTGTCATGTTTGAGCTCTAAGACTATGTGCTATATTACTAGAGAGAAGAGCAGCACCATCCCAGGAGGGATGAATACCATCTCTTTTCAACAGGTCAGGTTTGCCCCAAAAACTTTTCCAATTGTCTATGAATTCTATATTATTAAGCGGACACCACTTCGACAGCCAACCGTTAAGCGAACACAATCTACTAACTATCTCATCACTCCTGCGAACAGGAAGGGGGCCAGAGCAAATTACAGTCCTTGACATCGTACTTGCAAGTTCACACACCTCTTTAATATTAATTTTGGTGATCTCCGACTGGCGGAGTCGAACATCATTAGTGCCGACATGAATAATGATCTTAGAGAATTTACGATTAGCATTAGCCAGCACTTTTAAATTTGCTTTGATGTCAGGCGCTCTGGCTCCTGGCAAACATGTGACTATGGTGGTTGGTGTCTCTATTTTCACGTTCCATGTAATAGAATCGCCAATAACTAGGGCACAATCATTCTCAGTGGGTGTTTCACTGAGCGGGGCAAATCGATTTGTTATGGTAATCGGAACGGAAGAGTGGTTTTTTGATCCGCGACTAGAGCGATCCCTCACTGTCACCCATTTGCCCGGCTGCGCAGGCTCTACTTCAGCTGGAACCGACTCATGTAAAGAGTTCACTATGCTATGCGCATCCAAAACATCTGAAGCTCTGGCACTCTTACTATCCTCAATTAAAGTTTGGATGCGTGTTTCTAATTCTGAAATCTTCTCTGTCAGCCTAACTGTCTCCTTACATTTATCACATATAAATCCTATATTGCCAACAGAGAAGTCTATGCTAAACATGTGACATGAAGTGCAGGTGACAATAACAGGACAAGACATTACTCACCGTGTTTGTTGACTGATTCTTACTCACCTGAGCTTTTATGAACTCAAAGGCGCGGACGCGCGAGAGAAAATTAAATAAATAAAATAGCCGAGCGCACGGGTGGCGCGTTAACAGGCTAGCGAATTACTAGCGTTTTGTGCTAGTAGTACTAATAGCAGAAGCTAGCGATGTCAGTTTAATCAGAGATGTTGGGTAAAATGTAGTAGTATAAACAACTAGAAATGGTAGTAAATGATGGTTCAAAACAAAGAAATACAAGGCTAAGACGGAGCTTACAGCACCGAAGCAAACAAACACACTCACAGCAGGCAGTGAGGCAGACAGGAGCAATCGATCAGCGATCAGACTTTGGGCAGCTATATGGCAGAAGTGAAATAACTTACAATGTCCACCAGCTGACACACCTGGCAGCAGAATATCATCTCTATGGTCCCTTAGATAACATTGCTGCCTTTCCTTATGAGAACTATTTGGCCCAACTGAAACATTTACTGCGCAAACCTCATTTGCCTTTACAGCAAATAGTTAAAAGGCTTTCTGAAAGAGACCCTCAGACACCCCAAATCAACAAAGGCCATAAATTCATGCACCTCCATCATGATGGTCCATTGGTGCCTCATTGGGACATGGGGATCAGTATAGAAAGGTTGTAACTAAAGATTTCACCTTATCATAGGTTTGGGGATAATTGCATTCAGATAGTTGAGGACATCGCTCTTGTTGACAACATAATCAAAGTAGCTGAGGAAACATATGTGATCTTCCAGAAATTTACAAAGAAGGAATCATATGTCCAATACCCCTTCGAATCAGCCATCATTGGCTGTTACAAAGTGTGGGACTTAAGCAGCGGTGTTGGTGTTGTAAAGCTCCAAATAATAAAAAACAAATATATACTTTTCCCCGATAAAAAAAGAGTTCATAGCCATTCCCCTCATACATACAAAGTAAATCATTTTTGTACAAATCAGTTCATAAAAATTAGTTCAGTTCATAAAAATCAGTTCAGTTCATAAAAAACAGTTCATAAAAATCAGTTCATGTGTTAATAACCAACCATTATCTTTACCATAAAAATAGTATGAAGCAGTGGTGCCTTGTAAAGTTCCACAGTGGTGGAGCAGAAGTTGTGCCACACATGGCTTCAGGGGGAGAAAGTTTTCTGGCCTCCATACCCTCTAAAAGAGTCTGGCAAGGTTCATGCTGCCATCAGGAGAAGGGAGGAACCAAAAGAAAATTGGCAGACTTATGAGCCTGTCAGGGTCCTCATAAGCCGAGGTGGGTATTGTTAAATCAGGTTGACATTTTATCATAGCCCTTTGTATCAGTATCTCATAACAACTCTGTGTCTGCAGATACCTTTGAGGAAGCAGAGAGGTGCCTGGAGAGGTATTTGAAGCAGCAATGCGGACACCACTGATATCCAGTCAGAGGAGGAGAGCCAACAGCCTCAGAAAAGGAGAAAGAAGTAATAATTTCCAAATTCACAGTGCGAAGTTGCTGAATTGTATGTGCACATGGCCATCCTCAGAAATATATGTTTACTGTAACATCGGAATAGTTGACATTTTGAATATTTCAGTAACTACAGATGAACAAATGTAAATAATGCAGTGTATTTATAGTTTGTCCATGTTCACTTCTAGACCAAACCTAATCTACAAGAATTCGGATGACTCTGATGAAGATCAACCTCGGAGTAAATATCCCCAAGCTCCAAAAATGTTGTTCCCAGGTACAGTAGGTGTTACGGTAGTGTTCCCTGTGTTTGTTCGTTCTCCTCCCATTCTCTACCTCTGCTCAGGTGCACTGCATCTGAGGACCTTGATTAGCAGCACATGACCAGCTGATTGATTGGGAGTTAAAAGGCTTGTTCGACTTCATGCAGCTCTGCGCAGACCGATCGGCGGCTGACTTGAAGCAGTGCATGCCGGTTAGAAATTTTGTCCGACTTGATGCAGCGCCGACGCCACGTGACTGTGACGTATGCCATCAAAGTACCGCGAGGGCAATTCGAGAGTAGCCGGAGAACTCAGCCAGCGCAGCTTCTCAAGAGTGGCTGCATTGGGCTGCACGAGGGCGGATGACGACACAGCTGTTCCACGATTGGCCGGATTCACTGCATGACAACGATCACGTGTGTTTCGTGTTTATTCGAACACCTTTAGTTCTTCTAAAGCACTCAAATCAGTTTATTATAACAGTAAACACTCTTTTCATGTCGTTGTCATGTTATATTGTGTCATGTTTATCAAATAAAACAGATTAAAAAACGTAGACTCCACTTCATTTATAACAGCTTATGTTGAACTTTATTCTTGTTCAAACAGACGCTGTATGAAGCAGTAGCCTAAATAAAGTATTGAATAAAAATTTATCTGAAAAATCTGTGTATTATTTGTCAAATATTGCATTTATTTCACTTCAGCTGTGGTAAAGTATGCAAATACCACGTGAGCAGTCACTACGGGAACCAGAAAGTGTCCGACTTCACGTCTCCGTTTGCAGCTCCTCCCCACCTGCACGCGGCTACTCTCGCCGATCGGTTGCATCCAGCCGCAGCCGATGTCGAACACACCTATTGGCTCCAGTATCCTGTTCCTGACGAGAGGCCTTTGGTGTGGAGACTGCTGGCTGTCTTGCTGCTTCTCAGCCTGTGATTTTGTCTGATCTTGATTTGGACTTTGTGTCACGTATTAGTTTAGTGTCTTGATCTTAATAAATGAAAAAGTTATAGTGTGCACATCCCACCTTCTGGCAGGTGCAGATAGCAAATAGTAATTGAAACGATGTTGAATCAACTAGGGCTGCAGCTATCGATTCTTTTTGTAATCGATTAATCTAGCACTGAATCGATCGATTAATCGAGTAATCGGATAAAACAAATTGTGTGTTTTTAAACAACCAAAACAAATAATGCATAACGAAAATGAGGTATTTATTCCAACTCCAACATTTGGCTCCAAAACTAAGCCTATTTATTGCAATCTTTACCCATATAGTGTTTATAAGTGCCAGTGCCAACAATTATATAACAATACAGTTAAGTCAACTTACTGTAAAACATGTATAACATGTACTGTAAAACTATAAATACAAACTTAAATAGTAAAGGCCATTTGGCCTTAGTTTTTGTCTTCTTAATACAACATTACAAAAAAAGGATTGCACCTTCTGCAAATTACCCACCGGAGAGCAAAAATAAATGAAATGAATATAAAATATCAAGCCAAACAGGTACACAATGTATACAATTTATAAAAAAAAAAGGGGGAAAAGGGGAATGTTTTATTGCAAAAATTATTTATTACAAAATGCATTGTTAAATAGAAAAAAACAGCATTTTGTTTTTCACTTAGGCTAGTTTAAAGGGACAATAAGTAGCTTTTTAGGTATTTTATTATCTAAAAGCAATATTTTTAACCATACATATGTCCTCAATGGTGTACAAATACCTATGCCAATGATCTGACTAATCCTCGTAAATGAAGAATTTATTATCTTTATATACATGGGACGGGTAGGTCCGCCATCTTGAAAAACTATAATAGCAGAGAGGGACAAAAAGTACTAGGCCAACGCGTTTCCACAACGCGTTTCGTTCAGAGTCCGCGTCACGTGACTGAAGTCAACAGAAGAGCAGAGAGTGGTGCTTGTCACCATAGACATCATGTCTATGCTTGTCACTGTCGTGGCAAGTTTAAAAGGCTGCACTGTACGATTATTTATACACCGTTCATTAATACATATGCTGAGTCACAGGATAAGGAGTCATCGTCGTCGAAAAAGTCCATAATAGACCGTAAAAGGAATCGTGATCGGAGATTACAAAAAACAAGGGTTAATGTTGGGACAGCTAATGCAGGAGGAAGCTTTCAAAAGAGACGCTGAAGTTTCCTGTTTTCTTCTCGACAGGTAAGTCAATGTTACTGTCTTAATTACAAGCTTTTCATTGCTTGGTTGTATACTTTATTAGTTTATAGACAGTATAACATTTATAGTTAAAAGTTAAACAGGCTCTTTGAATGAATAGCAGCTATTGAGTAAAGTAGAGAAGGTCCTAAAAACAAGGTTGTAAGTTTTGTTTGATCAAAACTAACATTCGTTTGTTCGTTGTGTCAAGTTGCAGTTTGTTTGAAATAACAAACCAGTTCACCCGAAGGAAAACTCGATGAAGTGCTATTAGAAGCTTAGCTTTTGGGTACATAACGGCTACCGTAGATGCAACACGCACTTTAAAAAGTGAGGCGCTGTAGAGCGCTATTCGTTTGAATGCAAAATACAATTTCACCGCTAGATGGGAGAAATTCCTACTTATTGTCCCTTTAAGTATATTACGTTTTGTAGTATTATATTTTTTTTGTTAATTGAAAATGTTCTATGCTCAATTACTTTGGTAGCCGATTATGTCTTCCCCAAAAGAGTGGATTTGGAGAAGCAGGCTGGGGAGTTTCATTTGTTGTTGTCTGTAACTATTTGGCAGACGTGACATAGCCTACAAACAAGGTCTTGCAAAGACTGCAATACAATATTTGTTCCTCCATAACGTCCCGGTGTATACAGTGAATGCATGCTGAAATTATTGTTGTAAATATTGTTTAAGCATATGTGATGCATTGCCGCAATTGGTCTGACTGGCGCGTGAGAGAGACGAAGGTGCGTGTGTGTGTGTGAAGAGGTTCTTTTTTTAGGCTATACTCTCTTGCAATTGAAGTGAATACGTTTACTACTTAAAAACATCAAAGCTAAACATCATATCTAGTCAACCCGCATCACGACATCACTACAAATACAATATGCGATTAAAATCAGCTAAGATCAATGTATAGGCTTAGGCACAGGCAGAAATATTGGCGCTGGATAAAAAAAAAAAAAATGCGGGGTACAGAATCGTTACCTTGTTTCAGCGACGCTGAAAGGAAGCGATCCCAAACTTCAGACATTCTCTGCCGTTTATGGACATCTTTACTCTCCGCCATAGCGCCAACTAAATTCAAAATGTATCACGCGCTAATGGTGTGCTTCCTCTGAACATTGAACAACGGTCCGTGTGAAATCAGATCCCTGCGCGTATAGTGCGCGTCATAGGAATTTAACGAGGCTTCGAGGCAGAGTTTTTGCCTCGAGGAATTTTTGTAATCGAGTAAATCGATGAATCGCTGCAGCCCTAAAATCAACATCCTGCTGTCAACGTTAAAGTCATTGAATCAACGCCGAACTCAGAGGGTGCAACATGATGAAGAATCAACATCAATTATCACTGAAACAACGTTTAAATCATACCTAGAGATCAACAGAATTTCAATGGTATTTCGATTACAATGGATAATGAAACAATGTTGAAATCCCAGCATATCAACACAACTTCAATGGTGTTTTAGTATACCACAGGTTTAATCTGAAGGTCTGTAATTTTAATATAATATTAAAAACATTATTATTAGGTTATAATCCTGCTTTATCGACAGCCAGGATGGGCTAGCAAAATATAGAAAATAGAAACTATACCTTTAGGCTATAACCTAGACTAGCACAAATGACACCCCACGCATTCTTTAAAAATTAAACAATCATTTTTATTGTATTATTTCACTTTTTTTTTCTCTTAACGTGCTAACTCCTGCTGCGTCTGTCTTCCAGCTCCTCCCGCTCGGTCTGGGGCGTAGCGCAGCCACTTCTGTACAGCTTGAGCGAAGTCATAGGTGTTTGCCGTTGTAAGACGTTGAGTCAAGGCATCTAGAATACAAGTAAAAGTATGCTACTGTGATTTAGTCAATGATTTGTTCAATCAAGCTGTCGTCAAGGATTTGGAGCAGAACATGGCACGAACACAGTACACATAGGAAAGTCAAATACACACACACGCTACACACACAGGGGTGGACGCAGCCACCCACACACGAAGGGTCACACACGGGGTAGAATTAAAAGGGTAATCACGCTACACTAAAACACGTACATAAACAGTAAATAAGGCATAACACACACAAAACAACCCCAAAGTTCTCCCAGAATCCCAGCATGCATCAGCGTCAGAGCCGTAGTGCATAGGCACCGACGTTACAGTACATTTCAGTTTAACATTAGCCTATGCCTGTGAATGATATAGGCTAAACTTGATAACCTAGCCATGCAGCCTAGAAATGTAGAAAAAAGTGTGTGTGGCATAGCTATCCTTCCCTCAAAACGCCTCACACCCAAGTCTTAATAGCTCAATTGACTTGACTAATTTAATTTGTGCGCGCCCATGTATTTTCTGCTCATGCCCTTCAGCTGGACAAATGATGTCACGCACTGGCCCACGCGCCACTCTCTCTCTGAATCACGTTACAGGTGTGATCACTCTTTGATTGGCGTGAAATTTAACAGTCACGTGTGTGCTGGATGCTGGTCCGATATTTTTCCACTCTGGTCTGAAGAGTCACTGAGGTAATTTGTGGCAGCAGGGACACCACAACAAACTTAACATCTGAAAACATTAACTGGTAAGTCAAAGACAACGTCTAATAGGCTAGGTGAATGTAGCCGTTTTTTAACATCAATTTGGAAAAGTCTGTCAAATAGCCTATCTTAGGATGAAATTATTTGACAAACACGTAGCCTAGTTTTATGACATACAGTGCCTACTGGCTCAAATTTGTGTGGAGTGCTTCTCCCTTCTCACCAGAGGGAGAAAAATCTTTTAATTTCTTCTGTAGGCCTAATGTGTCTAGTGTTACACAATTTAGAGAAATAGCCTAGCTGAGGTAGACATCCGCCTGCCAGATGTGATTCGGCCTCAGGTTAGCCCTTTCTTCAGACGAACTCTTTTACAGTCTATGGACGAACTACTAGCGAATTGGCCGAATAGGAGCAAGCTTCACTCATTCCCATTTTCGTTTCAAGGTTCAACGCACATCGGTGTTCAGTCAAATTAGGCTACTTGTCAAATATAGACAAAATGGAAAAAATATTAAGCTAAATTAATAATAAATTTCATGTTACATAGTCCAATTGGTAGTAAATTGAATAGGATAGGACAGAAGCGTGAAGCTTGAGTTTATTTACTCAGTTGAGGGCATACTGTTTTACTGAAAGCACTGCATTCATACTGCATTCATACTTAAGCAGAATGACTTACCAAACATGCATTTGCAGAGAGCCATTTCTTTAAAGGGCTGCTTCTGTTTGCCCACATCCTTATTCTTCTTGCCTGCCCAGTTTAGGCCTGAGGCCAGCTCATTGGTCATGCTGTATGCCAGCATGTGCCGGACCCTGATCTCCAGGGTGGTCCCCCCAATAACTGTGAAGCGGGCCACCTATCAAAATAAAAAAGTAACTATTTTCAGTTTAAAAAGTAAACAATTTTAAAAAAAGCTCTTTTTCAAAGATGATGTAATGTTGCTCTATGTAGATTTGTCAATTGTCAAGTCTGAATTTAACTGAGATTGATAAAGATGTGCTAAAATATCAGACATTGTTGACTGGGACATTTTAAAGTGATATTTGTTTCTATCCTCATCTGGGATGAGCTTAAACACAGATAGTTTAACAGATTTGTTAAACAATTTAACAAAATTGGGCAGGTCAGTGAAGGTCAATCAGAAGAATGATGTGACCACTATTTAATCATTAAATAATTACCATTGTTTTCCTTTGATCATTGAGCACAATGTTATATTGATTTACTCTTCAAACGGATCATCGACCTCTCATTTATATGCTCAATCCAGAGAAGTCAAAGCTTCTGTCTCCTAGAATACAAAGACTTGGACTGAGACTGTCTTTACCTGCAATGTGTTCAATCTTGTAGTCATATGGATACAATGTTGCAGACTCACTTTCTAGACTTCCTTTACCGGAAACTGAGGACAACAGTTCCGTGGACACGTATATGGACAGAGTGTTGTCTGTAAATATGATGGATGTACCAGCCTTGACTCTTAAGGAACTTAAAAGAGCTACAATGAACAATACTACCTTGACGCAACTGATAGTGGAGACAGGACAATGGCCTACTACAATTCCTGAAAGCCTAAATTCATACAAACACTGCTCTGATGAGTTGTCAACCCATGATGGTCTTTTGCTGTGGGGACACAAGATGGTTCTTCCTTCCGCACTGGTACAGCAAGTTTTGAAAATTGCACACGAGACACATCAAGGTGTAATTCGCACAAAGCAATTCTTGAGAAGCAAATTCTATTGGCCTAATATGGACATGGAGGTCGAAAGAATGGTCAAAAACTGTAATGCATGTGTTCCAAATCAACCCTAGCATGAAGATCAACCACTGCATCCATTAGAGCTACTGTCTAACAGCATGAGTTTAGCGCCAAAGGTCAGTTTATCATTTAATAAATATATTGTTAGCGAGCCAACGGTAGCTGCTCGCTATCACTAATCGCCAACCTAAAGATAATAACATAGCCTATGAATTTTTCAAAACAGTATTAAGTAATCAGTGTGAATTGGTTCATATACTGGTTCTAACAGCATGAGTTAATGTCAGTTTATCGTTTAATCACCACATCAGTCGTAAACTGAGGATATTTGTTCAAGTTTAGAACCAGTTTATGATTATAGCCCGAAAACACACACACAAATACATTTGTAAGGCTATAAAAGTCTTATTTGTCAAAAAATGCAGAACCACCACAAATTTCTGTTAAATTTTGTTCTGTTACAGTTAGTTACTGAAATGTTGAATAAAATTGTAGAATTATATTAAAAACAGATGATTGAAATAAATGATAAAATCTAAAGACTCCAACATTTCTCTTTGTAACATCTTGTTCAGGTTTGATTCTAATCATAATGTAACATTATTGAAAACTTTTAAGTAAAAAAAAGTCAACTAGTCTCTCCCTATGGAGGATCCCTCTACCACTCTACAGATAAGGCGTTGTCGGGAAAATTCGTTTCGCGTTCCTACCCCAAAGCAACAAAATAAAATAAAATTCTTTATCAAAATTTATAAGGAAAGACAAGTACTTTGTTTAGGCTTGGCTTGTAGGGAATTCCAAACCTGCATATTTTCAAATGCACATAACTATAGAACCCATTCTAAATGCGCATTTGAACGCCATCAGCGTTTCTCACAGGTTCGCGTTTAAAGTCTGTGTAGAGGGAATGGTGTCGTCTTAGCGGCCCCTAATTTAATAAATTATCGTTGCGACGGAAGCAAATCAATCAAAACTAACTTTAGATGGAAAATAACTTAACTCATAAAGCCAAAACAATATCTGTTACCTTAAATTATCCGCTTATCTCTGTAAAGCTGCTTTGAAACAATCTACGTTGTTAAAAGCGCTATATAAATGAAGATGACGACTTAAAAAAAAAAAAAATGCTAAAAAAAAAAAAATGCTAAACTTTGACAAAAAGTATTATTACCTTCACATACTAGTATTGTTTATTTTACTGACATTGTAGATTTCTTCCACATGTTGTTGACTTTTGAGATATGAAATCTGTCTCACCAGGTGCGAAGAGCCAGAACCCTCTGAACCCTGACTTTGTCCCAACAATATTTCCATATCAGCTCCCCCAACAAGAGGAAGAGGACAGACGAGAGACTGGAAAAGAAGAGGTAGTGGAGATGGACAAAGATGACAGGCAAGAGTTTGACAGAGAAGACAGACATGAGTTAGATGAAGATAGACAGGAAATTGACAGGGGAGATGAAGAGGAGTTGGGTGGAGAAGACAGACATGAGTTGGATGAAGAAGAGGGACAGGAGATTGACAGAGAGGAGCCTGGATTGGAGACTAGCAGTGCTGTAGGCCTAGCTCTGGACTGTTCCTGTGGAAATGCCTCTTGTGAAGCCACAATGAAACAATTAAATGAGGAGTGCATAAGATTACAGACAGAAATTTGGAAGCTCAAAGGTCAAGTAAATTCATTGTCTTTCAACCAAGAAAGTTTGAAGGACAAAGATGATAAAGTACATAAATTAACAGGCCTGCCTTCATATGTAAAACTAATTGTTGTTTTCTCTTTTATCTCATCATTCCTAAAGTTGAAATCCAGTTTGTCCCCTTTTCAGCAGTTTCTGTTGACATTAATGCGCCTGAGAATTGTCAGGATACAGGCACGGAGACAGAGGTAAGTGAATCCAAACACAGCTTTATTCAAGTTGACAAGAGTGCAAGGTGAGTATTCAGGGAGTTCAAATGCAGATTCAATGACGATCACTCAGTGCGGGGCAGACAGCAGGTAAGCATGTTCACTTCAGGTTTGTAGATACCAAACAGTCACGGTTTCATAAATACTTGTCTTTTCTCTTTCAGGTGCAGTCGATAGCAAGCAAGCTCGAAGGAAACACTGGAAGCTCGGGAGAACAACGGATCACAGGCAATAGGAAATCGAACAGGATGACACAGAGATTAGTGTTTCACAGGTGAGTATACATTACATCTTGGTAGCATCAGAGGTTCAGGAGACAACGGATTGTGGTCTGTTCCTGTTGGCGGCTTGACCAAGAACTGGGGCTATGGTGAGTGTTTTATAGTGCTGGATAATGACTGTGCTGATTGGGAACAGGTGTGGGTGATTAGTAATCCGGAGAGAGTGAATGCAGGTGTGCCAAAGAGGATCCTGGGTATTGTAGTGTATGACAGAACCAGGGAAACCGTGACAAGAATGAACTTGCCACTTCTTTTTAGCTCATGTGTTTCATGTATCAACATCAACTGCTGGTCGGGTTTTCAACAACACACTGAATGTAATGAATATCAGGCTGTGTAATATCATAAAGTGGCCAAGCAGAGATCAGATCCTTTGTAGTCTCCCAATGTGTTATAGAAACAGCTTTGAAAATTGTACCAGTATTATTGATTGCTTTGAAATATTTATCGAAAGACCAAAGGAAATGAGAGCAAGAGCACAAACATATTCTCAGTATAAGCATCATATCTCCAAAACTCCACAAAGGGTCATCAGTTTTGTTTCGAAAGGTTGGGGCAGGAGGACAAGTGACAAGCATGTGACTGAGCACAGTGGATTTCTTGAGTTATTGTCCCCAGGAGATGTTGTTCTTGCAGGCATGGGGTTTAATGTGGCAGACTCTTTGGGTCTTGTTAATGCTCAAGATACTGGCATTTACTTAAGGAAAACAGCAGCTTCACCCAGCTGAAGTTGAGTCATCACAGGAACTGGCAGCAGTGCGCATCCATGTGAGTTATAGGCCTTGTAACTCTATAGAGAGTTATAGGCCTTGTACAAAATAAATACACTATTTTGCAAGGAACTATACCAATAACACTGTGCTACTCAACCCCAGATAGACTCACACCTCTGGACAAGATGGTGAAAGTGTGCTGTGCCCTCCGTAACCTCTGCCCTCCTGTTGTTCCACCAGAGTGAATAAATCTATGAATTGTGTCAAACCATACATCAAAGTCTATTATGTTTTTTATGTGACAATAAGACACACTGGAGAGTTTTTTTATGGCTGATATAGTACAAATATTTTATTTATCAACTTCTTGACAAACAGAAGATAAGACCAGTAAAACTCACTGCTTATTAATTAATTTAGCAGGATATGGAATTGGATAAATAGGATATATTTTCAAGATATAAATAGTATTTACAATTTGGCAGACAACTACACAGGGCACTCCAAAACCAGCTGAAAGGCAATAGGAGGAACCTTCCCAACAAAAATAATTATATACAAATCAAAGAAAGCAAAATAAAAACTGTGAATCATGCACAGAGAACTTGATACAGTCAATGTGCGTTAGAGCTGGGTCAGGGTGACATGGAGAAAATCAAACATCACGATATTTTTGACCAAACATCAATGTCGATATTGAAGGGTTCACTATTGGTGCTTTCACAAAATATTTACACAATGAGAGTTTTGATAACTAATCATCAATAATGATACCATGGCAAATTATAAAACAGTAAGTAAATCCGTTAAGTCCAGAAAATTACATCACTTCACTGTAATGTAGGCTTTAAAACCAGGAAAAGACAACACGTGTGTCATATCACGATATTACAATACCCAAAATGTAAGATGATATCTAGCCTCATATATTGATGTCGATATAATATCAATATATTGCCTAGCCCTAATGTGCGTGCGTGTGTGCCGTCAAGACTACAGGGAATGAACCAATAGAACCTGAAGCATAAGGCAGGCTGTGTGTGTGTGTGTGTGTGTGTGTGTGTGTGTGTGTGTGTGTGTGTGTGTGTGCGCGTGCGCGCGTGTGTGTGTGTGCGCGTGCGCGCGTGTGTGTGTGTCTCTCCAGCTGGTTCACCACAATAGCACCCTGACTGGGGCTGTTGCTCTGAGGTTGGGGAAACCACTGGACGTGGCACTGTGTAATATTTCCCAAGAAGTTCTGGCAAAATCCTAGTTTTAATAAATTGTTCTACTCTTTTGTATGTCTCATTGAAGCACACTTAAACAAAGTGAATGCGCTGAATTAACATTTCAGTGGGACTCCACACAAAGTCACCACACTGGACCTCAGCAATGCGCATTTGTAGTTGGACTTGTGCCATATATTTGTGATTCGGCTTTAGCGCTATCACATTGTCCTTTGCCATTAGACAGAAGTTTGTGTCAGCATTACAGTTGACGATAGACTGGTCTTTAAGAGTAAAAGGGCATGTTATCTCAAGCACACCTCTATCGTAGCAAGCACAGGTAATAATTCCATCCAGCGATGCACCGATCCATGGCAGTGATGTGTTGATGATTAGGCCTGTTGTCTGCACTTGAAAATCGGTGTGATGATCTTGCAGTGCCGTGATGTACTGTGTCCTTGCTGTTGTCTCACTCACATTTCCCCATCTAGAAAAATAGAGAATAAGGTATTGTTTAGACATACTCATACTTCATTAGCACACTACATTATACCACTGCAAATACAGAATAATGTATTAATTATTCTGGAGTGCACACACTATTATGTTCATGTAATGGCAGCCTCTTTTGACAAACATGGAAAAGTTGTATATTTAGGATTGGGATCATATTCTCAGCTTGTATCATTTAAGTCCTTTAAGTGGGATTGTAAGAACATCATTGTTTCTCTGAAATATGGCTATGACAAATAGAATGAAAACCAGCCCTGGGCAGCATACTTTGATATGTAGTCTTTCTTTGTACATTTCTATCGTTACCTCATTGCCTCTGTAGACACCTGACAGGACCGGGGATAGCAAATCCTCTTTATCAAGGATACAGCACTGTCTGACCTGCCTGCTTCATGGAAGACTGACACTGTTACTCTGTCTGCTCTTTGCTCAAACCAAACCTTACTGGCAAACTATGCTCTGGTTGCCTCTTCTACTGCTAAGGACTGAAAGTTGACAAATGTAATGCTATTTCAACAAAATAAAGCTATTAATGTAAACATTAAAACTAAATACAAATATTGGTTAATGATCGATAAAAATATTAATTAGAGTACAAGACTTACAATTTGCCAGTACATACCTCTTGCTCTGTTATCTGAAGATTGTCAAAGATGCTTTCACTACTAGTAAGGACGAGAAATCAGCATGCAACTTTGAATATAATTTAGAAATGGTTCTGGCAAATTCAGTTGAAGGGTCTTTGGTTTGTATCTGTGAGAGTGGCCCTCGATCACAGACAAGATAGCAGTTCCCTTTCTTCCTGAACATCACATTCATAAAGCTTTTGGTAGAACTCCATATACTCCTCTTCTGTAGGGACAGGAATGCTGGGTAGTGGTGAGTATTACAGTCTTCTTCTTCATGAATGGTATTACAGGTATTACAGTCTAAAGGTATTAGACGTATTTACAGTCTAATGTAAATTACAGGTATTACAGTCTAATGGTATTAATGGTATTAGAGTTATTACAGTCTTCTTCTTCATGAATGAGATGTTGCTGATTTCCTCGTACTGCACCTTGCTGGTTTTGCTCGGAAGAACCCATGCACAGGGCGTCTCTGTACTAGACAGTCCATCTCTTAGATTTACCGCTGCTAAGACAGCATACATGAGAGCAGCAGCATGCGGGCGTGCTTCACCCAGTCCTGCTTTGCAGGTGCGGTGGGCCACTAAAATTGTCCCATCATCATGGACCACGATCCATGGTTTTGTGGGGGTCATGTTGACGGCCTGAGAGTGGTTCTCCTTATGAGAAGCCAGCAGACCAATTAGTCTAGTAAAATCAACTAATTTGTCAATCAATGCATTTAAAGCACAGTACCATGTAATAACTGTTTTGTTTTTGTTTTTTTACAGTGTACTATGGGAGTGGAGAGACACCAGATCATGAGATACTGCTAAATGAATGTTGAAGAAGCCAACAGATTCATTAAAACCATCATGGCCATTGACTGTTAGTTTTGAAAGGTATAGGTTATTAAATAAATTACACCAGACCTACATAATATGTGCTAGTTGAATTTCAACAAAGGTCCAAAATAATCTATGTAAATATGACTTCGATGACACAGTAGAAAAGAGAGAGAGAGAGCTCTTAAAAAAGACCATATCTGTTATTTCCTCCGCAAAACATGAAAACACGACGCTTTTCATTTAGAAAAAGAGCGTTTATTCGCTATTTTTTGTTGTTGTTGCAAAGTGTGCATTAGTTCTTATAGTTTGTTTTGAAACCATGACCAGATGATTTAGCTTGTGCTGACATATGCTAGAGAACCGCTGGAAGTTAGTCTAGATAGCCTTGAGTTGTTAGGCTAGCTGCTAGCTGCTGTTTACAAAGTTGGGTTAAAAGAACATTTACCTTTCATTCACAAGAAACATCTTCTTCTTGTGAAGGTGCCATATTTTCAAGTCAAGGACCTGCAACAAAGTACCGATATGCCTCGGTACTCTTGTACGCTTTGAGGCTTTCACCGGTGTATGGCGATGGATTATGTACAAGGTATATATATATCATTGAATGCCAGGATTGGTAGTTCGGTAGCAGCGGACAGAGGTATATCAGGTATTGCGAAGGGATCACACCCTAACGGTGATATTTTTGGAAAGTAGCATTTCTTTTCATGGCAGTCGAGGTGCGAAACGTTGTCTTTCGTAGCCATTTACTGTATCTGTACGAAGCTGTAAATCGTAGCAAGCTAGCTAGCTAATGCTTGTCAGTACCATAGACAGTACTCGGCAGGTACTCAAGATGGCAGCAGTCAACTGGAAAAAGAGCGGATGTCGTAAGAGGTCACGTGACTGATATTCATGTATTGGCTGATTCAGTGGTTGAGGGTGGCCATTTTGGGTTGACATCATTGTAGTCAAGTCCCACTTCAGTCAGTACTTAAGAATCAGTCTAAGGCTTTACTGAAAGTTGCTTTTAGCTTCTTTATAAAAGTCTCCTACTCTTAAGGTGATGATACACAGGGCAACTTTTTGAGCAATATTGCTGGGCAATGTTGCCATCAACGGGCAACCAGATGAGACACAGGGCCCACAACCAATCTAAATAATCCAGATAGAAATGTATTGCCCATTTTCAATGGGAAAGTGCCCAAGCAACAATCGCTCGGAGAAGTCCTACTTTTTACTAAGAATTTTTTGACACTTAAGTCAAAGCTTAAGACTATTCTTAAGAGCATTTCTGAGAAGTTTTATGAATATGGGCCCTGCGTGTTTGTTTAGGGTTAGAGCTAAACTAAGCTATATAGTCTGACCAAAGCCCCAACATCTGTGCAAATATATCAAACATATAGTGTGAATAATACGACTGTTTTATGAATAAGCATTTAATAGTGGTTAAATCAAAATTACAATGTGTGACATGTGCTTCATTATTAACGTTTATTCATTTAGCAGACAATTTTATTCAAAGACACTTACAAATGAGGAATACAATCTTAAGGAGGCTATGACATAAGAAATGCTTGCAAGTAGCACTACAAAGTTTCAAACAATGTCCAGAAAAGTACAAGCTATATAACAAGGAGGCAAATAATTGAGAAAAATAAGTTGTTTTTAAATAATTTGCTATGCCATGCTGTAAATGAACAAGTCGTTCACATGAGCTTTTACCCAATCCTCATTCGCATGCGGAAAACTGAGATATGATATGAATGACAGATATGATATGGTGAATAAAGGGAAACACGTGACGATTTACATTTTATTTACGTGATGTGTACATCAGCTTATGGAAACGTGATTAACAAGTGTGATAAGGCGTATATATTTATTATTGTGATTAATGTTATTATTATTATTATTATATGACAGATCATCTGGCCAGACATGAGAGTCACAGAGAGACTCGGAGTCTCCGGATGTTCGTGTGCTTCAAGCTGCCCAAAACAACATCTGTATGAAAGCCTCCTGACGCCCCTCACTGATGCTGATTTCATTAAAGTCTCTTCAGACTGTTTGCTGAACATAAAGAAGACGCGTTCAGGCTTTTATCAACTTTTCCACTTAAACAATTTATCAAATTTACACGCGGCTTTCCCCCTTGCCTGATGCTCGCCTTTGATTTGATCTGATGAAGGCAAAATAAACATTTCCTCTTCGCGTATATTAGTCTCAAATGAAAGCTCAGAACCTCTGCTTGGTGTTCACTTTGTTTTGACTGTGCTAAACTATTTTACCGTTGCAATTTTGCCTCAAATGTAAGAGAAGAAAACACACGCATGAGGGGTTCGTGGACGCGCACAGACACCGAGCGGGCAGGTTGAGTCTATAAGGTTCTCATGTGTTATTTAAGAGCGCAGCGGCGCGCGAGCGCCAGTCATTGCTGAAACCAGAGACAGTATTTGAAACACTGAAGATCCAATCAGAGAGAAATGGCAGAAACCGCACCCGCACCCGCTGTTGCCGCCCCGGCCAAAGCGCCCAAGAAGAAGTCCGCTGCGAAAGCCAAGAAAGCAGGACCAGGCGTCGGCGAGCTCATCGTCAAAGCTGTGTCCGCATCCAAGGAGAGGAGCGGCGTGTCTCTTGCCGCGCTGAAGAAAGCGCTCGCTGCCGGCGGCTACGATGTGGAGAAGAACAACTCCCGCGTCAAGATCGCCATCAAGAGCCTGGTGACCAAAGGCGCCCTGGTGCAGGTCAAAGGGACCGGCGCCTCGGGCTCATTCAAGCTCAACAAGCAGCAAGCCGAGACCAAGAAGAAAGCGGCTACTAAAGCGAAGAAGCCCGCGGCCAAGAAACCCGCTGCTGCCAAGAAGCCCAAGAGCGCTGCGGCAAAGAAGCCCGCCGCCAAGAAATCGCCTAAGAAACCCGCCGCTAAGAAGTCGCCCAAGAAGGCCAAGAAACCCGCCGCCACAGCCGCTAAGAAGGCGACGAAGAGCCCCAAGAAGGCAAAGAAACCAGCAGCCGCTAAGAAAGCAGCCAAGAGTCCCAAAAAGGCAAAAACTGCTAAACCTAAGGTGGCAAAACCCAAAGCTACCAAGCCTAAAAAGGCAGCGCCCAAAAAGAAGTAAAGTTCACTGTTTGTTCCTCAACGGCTCTTTTAAGAGCCCCCACTTACTCTGAATTAGAGCAAAACTTGTTTATATTGAAGATTTCTGTTAATTTCGAAAGCAGATAATGGAGATGTGCCTTTTAACCTCTTAGACTCATTCATTTAAAACAAATAAATCAAAACACCGTTTAAAACTAATAACTTAAGTAAACCATTATCTATGGTTAAGAAATTATTTAAGAAATGTATTATAAATGGCCAAAAAAAAAAAAAGAGGGTTCAGACTGTTCAGAAATGGCATGTTATACGACATGGTACAGACAGAATACACACACAACACTATGCTGGGGAATTAATGCAATACAAACAACCCCACATCCAACAATATGGACAGTGATAAAACTCCAGTATTGCAATAGGAACATAATCAGATGGTCAGTGTGCACAGAATATACAGTGATACAAGAAGACAGAGAAATCCTCCAAATCTAAATATTTAGACCAAAAGGCTCTTTTAAGAGCCACCCATTTTACCTGATAGTGTTTTTCATTGGTAATTTTTATAAACACCATAAAGGTGTTTGGTTGATGGAGGAAATTACCCATTAAACCAGTGAAATATATGATTGCTCTGCATCATCGACTATTATAGGTAACGTTACAGTCGCAAGTGTGTGTGTCATAAGCACATACGATCCCCTAATGTGTGTTTGTTACCCGATCGACCCATCTCCCTTAATATTAAAATATAGTTGGTTTACCAAGCTCTGAGGGTTTCCACCCGTCCCGTAAAATAGGGGATCAAAGAACCAGAGTAATATTTACCAATTTCTGTTACCATGAAGCCGAGATGTATATTGCTTTTTTATTTTAGATAATTTATTAAAATCTTTAATAGTGTATCTCGACTTTAATGTGATCTTCTAATCCGAGATCTGCAAAATCACTGGGAATTAAGGCGAGTATTTCAGAACAAATAAATACAACATTGTGAGTATAAAGATCTGGGAGGTGTTATACACTGTTTGATTTAAATAATACATCAAATATGAAGTATTCAACAGAACAAAAGCAGCTCGAGCGGGAAACCTTCCACTTGTTTGAAAAAGAGGCAACGCGCAGTCATTGGCTGGCACTCATCCGAAGACGTCACGTATTAGCCAATCACAAGGTCTGCATCCTCGCGACACTATGAGCTCGTGACGGTACAATGCTTTAAAAGCGGGCGTATAACGTATAGCAGCATTTCCTTCCAGCGCAAGCAGGACAGAGAGAAAGACCGCAGCAATGGCCAGAACCAAGCAGACCGCTCGTAAATCCACCGGTGGTAAAGCCCCGAGGAAGCAGCTCGCTACTAAAGCCGCCCGTAAGAGCGCTCCGGCCACCGGCGGCGTCAAGAAGCCTCACCGCTACCGGCCCGGGACTGTGGCTCTGCGGGAGATCCGCCGCTATCAGAAGTCCACCGAGCTGCTGATCCGCAAACTGCCCTTCCAGCGGCTGGTGAGAGAAATCGCTCAGGACTTCAAGACGGACCTGCGCTTCCAGAGCTCCGCTGTCATGGCCCTGCAGGAGTCCAGCGAGGCTTATTTGGTCGGTCTGTTCGAGGACACCAACCTGTGCGCAATCCACGCCAAGAGGGTCACCATCATGCCCAAAGATATCCAGCTGGCCCGCCGCATCCGCGGAGAGCGCGCTTAAACCCGCGTCTGCGTCAACCCACAACGGCTCTTTTAAGAGCCACCAAAACTGCACTGAACGAGATCATTTCCAGTTTAATTCAATACGAGTAGAAAGTTGCGTTCATGCATTACATTAATACTCTCTGAGTCACCGTTCTCTAAATCATCAGTTACCCTTTCAGAATAAAATATAATCCTTGCCCTAATTAGAAAATACTTAGACATAAAGAAATATGAATGAATTTCGTGTAATTAAAGCGGTTATGTATTTTAATATTTGTATGGGCCTAGATCTATATTCTTTTTTTTTTTTTTTTTTTTACTTGAATGCTGTGATGTCAGTTATACAGGGTGTGAATCACACAATGGCCTTTAGGACAAATTATATATAAAACACCAATTATTGTAATTAACAAAACTATCATGTGCAATCGATTGACATGTAAACTGCGCACTCAGATTCCAATGTTGTTGTGGATAGTTTCAACGGAGCTAGAAATCGATCTTCATATTTACAGGTAAAGCTTCTTTTCATCTTCAAACAGTTCTCCCAAACAAGGCTACAGTGGTTGTTTTTTTCCAACTCTTTTCTTCCAGCTACTCCCTAATAGTGGCATGGTCTGTTTTGAAACTTTTAGCGCAAGTTGAATGCCAACTTTAGAGATTACTCTTATACAGGTGCAAGTTCAGCTAAATGTAGACGTACAGTATAAACCACTGAGGCCTGAAATCATTTATATTCTGCAAATATATCCGAAATGTCTAATACAAAATGTACTATACTGCACTTCTAGATTAGCACATTTCATTACCATTCAGTATCTCTGTATATTACATGATGATATTATAACATCTTCATCAAATCAAATAAATCTTGTAAAACATGAAAGAAGTCGGACAGGCCTCGTTAGATTATGGTTTGGGTTGAACCTCATTGTTTTGCTATATGGGGAGGTGCGTTTTGCGCCTTGTGACGCGGTGTTGGTTTCTCTCAGGTCCTGTAAGTAAATATAAAAGGCCTCCTTGCAACGCTGAACGAATATATCTTGTCATCGTTTGACTTGAGTGAGTGAAAAACATGTCTGGAAGAGGCAAAGGCGGTAAAGGACTCGGGAAAGGAGGCGCTAAGCGTCACCGTAAAGTTTTGCGCGATAACATCCAGGGAATCACCAAACCCGCTATTCGTCGTCTGGCTCGACGCGGCGGCGTCAAGCGCATTTCCGGTCTGATCTATGAGGAGACCCGCGGAGTGTTGAAGGTGTTCCTGGAGAACGTGATCCGCGATGCCGTCACCTACACCGAGCACGCCAAGAGAAAGACCGTCACCGCCATGGATGTTGTGTACGCGCTGAAGAGACAGGGACGCACCCTGTACGGCTTCGGCGGATAAACACCTGAAACCAGGAGAAACCACACAAACCCAACGGCTCTTTTAAGAGCCACACACACTTTCAGTTAAAGAGTCTTGCCACATCAGTGTTAATGATTCATATTTTTTTTTTTTTAAGTAAATGATACAATTCAAAATTGTTTTCAGAAAAATAATTATGCAAGGATAGATTTAACTTGTCTTTATTTGACCCTGGACCACAAAATCAGTCACTAGTAGCACGGGTATATTTGTGGCAATAGCCAACAATACATTGTATGGGTCAAAATTATAGATTTTTCTATTATGGCAAAAAATCATTAAAATATTAAGTAAAGATCATGTTCTATGAAGATATTTTGTAAGTTTCCTACCATAATATAAAACACTTACTTTTGTGAGTGAATGCAGCACAATCGCGAACATAAATGGACAAATTTAAAGGTGATTTTCTCAATGTTTCAATTTTTTTTGCACCCTCAGATTCCAGATGTTCAAATAGTTGTATCCTGCCAAATATTGTCCTATCCTAACAAACCATACATCAATGGAAAGCTTATTTATTCAGCTGTCATATGATGTATAAATGTTTTGTGGTCCAGGGTCACATAAGGTTCACTGTATAATTGCATTAAAGTCGCACAAAAATTTGAACTCTATAAACTTTTCTTTCAGAAGCACATTTCCTAGAGATTCACCACCTATTGGACTTTAAAGTGATTTACAAAAACAAGAAAAAAAGAAAATGGTGAAAATAAAAGCGAAACGTCAGCGGTAAAGGGGCTTTGAGAGACTTTCTGGTATACAAAGCTGTTTTTAAAGGAATTTTATCGTTGCTATTATTAATTCCCTTCAAAAAGGACTTTTCAGATGACACGATCATGCCTAATTGGCTTTTTCTTCAAAAATGTATCAAAACGAAAATAGCGGGAAATGAACAAAGGAAACGGTGTCCTGTGGCGTGTCACTCAAACATTTGGCGGTAGGAGGGGCTATCATTTAACCCTTCGTGATTGGCACTTGTTCCTCTCGTGATTCTTTGAGTTGTCCAATGAAATACGAGTTTATGGGTTTGGCCTATGAAATCAGGCAATCAGCAGATTCTCGAATCTCTTTGAAAATTAACATAAGGAGCGAATAAATGCCTCTGTATCGCACTGGGTTTTACACTGAATTGTCGGTTTTCTGATCATTCAACATCATGCCTGAACCAGCCAAGTCCGCGCCTAAGAAGGGCTCAAAGAAGGCCGTCACCAAGACCGCCGGTAAGGGAGGAAAGAAGCGCAGAAAGTCCAGGAAGGAGAGCTATGCCATCTATGTCTATAAAGTCTTGAAGCAGGTTCATCCTGACACCGGCATCTCCTCCAAAGCGATGGGCATCATGAACTCCTTCGTCAACGACATCTTCGAGCGCATCGCCGGTGAGTCGTCTCGCCTCGCGCACTACAACAAGCGCTCCACCATCACCTCTAGAGAGATCCAGACCGCCGTGCGTCTGCTGCTGCCTGGAGAGCTGGCCAAACACGCCGTGTCCGAGGGCACAAAGGCCGTCACCAAATACACCAGCTCCAAGTAAAGCGGGATCTGAAGATTTCAGCTACCACAAAGGCTCTTTTAAGAGCCACCCACCTTATCCACTTAAAGAGTTTCTGTTGTTTGTTATTGTTTAAATGGTGAAAATTTGCATCTTCTGACATTTGATCTTTTTTCTCAGATGCATGAATTTTTTTTTTTTTTTCGGGTTTAACTTCGAAAGTAGCTGTTGAAACTATGAAAACCTTCAATTTTATCTCGCTCTTTCTCTCACCTGATTCAAATGTCTCTTTAAGAGCCACCCATTTTCTCCTTAAAGGTAGGGTAGGCACATTTTTTGAAAAACACTTTGTTATAGTTAGGCAGTGGGCCAAGTCCGTCTATCTCGTTTAGTTTTTGATTTGACAGTTACCCAGCAGCTGTCTGGCTCATTTTTTTTATTTGGCTGTATGAATAATTCACAAAAAGATTACCGATTGTTTCCAACGCCAATTGTTGCACATTAAAGTATAAAAATAGATTTAATTTCGCTAGCTGATCACAAACGTTGGCCGGAGTGAGATCCAATCAACGCTCGTGTTGTTACCTTGTTGAATTGATTTGGCCAATCACGTTATTCGTTGAACCGGCGTCGCGTCAGTCTGAAGCCAAATCAACCCACCCTGGAGAGACCGGTGTGTCTCGGCAAGACAACGTCAAGGTAAGATTTGTTTTACAATGATTATACACCCCTATATCTTAATGCTTTTCATATAAGTTGTATTTAAGACTGCAAGCTATAGTTCGCCGTGAATAAATGCGTTGTCGTTGATGAGAACAGTAACGTTAGCCACGAAAGAAAGTTGGTAGTGGAGCAGTAAAGCTAGGTCTAACGGTATGTTGCTTAGGCTAATCCAAAATAATCATTCGGTACATACACAATGAACTAAGCAAAGAGTATTCAAATACGGGAAAATAATTTAAACGGGAAGACAGCAGGAAATAAGTCTGACTAAGAGAGAATCAAGGGGTAAACGGGAGGGTAGCTATGTCCAGGTTGGTTACTGCAAGCTACCTAGGCTACAAGTAAGCTAGACTAATTATTAGCTAAAAAGAGTGCAAACCAAAACAAATTAATTACAACTCGAAAAGAGGAGCAAACGTTTATTTTGATGTTTAAATTTCCCCATTTAAAACAGCAGGAGTGGATTTCAGCCACTCCAGTAAATGTTTTAATATAATTCAGTTAATATGAGCTCATAGAAACTTAATAGTTATGAAAAAAATAAGAAAACTATTTAAAATAAGTTTTAAAATAACCAAAACAAATAAATTATTTCAAATCAACTTTATTGTGGTAGTCATGGAGTTATTTAAGCTAATTAATTATGGCTGATTGTCACAGTTTATACATTGACACAATTCTGTGCATGGTAGCTTATGCTTTTTGCAAGTGCAGTTCCCTCCCACACATTTAAGGGTTTTGCATTGACAGTGCACCAGCTCTAACACACTCTGTGGTGCTGGGGGCAGTGTCATCCAGTGCACTACCAGGTATTCTCCCTCCATCCTCCATCCATGCGAGTAGGGGGAGGCTGCAGACCTGGAGCCGGTAGATCTACGCCCCAGCAGTTTTACGTCCCTGCTGTTCCTGATGCGTCCAGTAGGGGGAGGCTGTACAGCGACACGAATTGAGGTATATTAAATAATCCGCTAAAGTTATTGTTGTTTAGCAATGATGCAACATTTATTATTTATAAACGATTAGCTTGATAGAGCTAGGTAGATATCAATTCATTTCTATATATCAATGGATGGGTCTATATTTATTTCGAAAGACAAAAATTTCTGGACGGTCAGGTTGATGTTCTGTCTGGCTTAAATTTATAAGTTATAGCTTACCACGTGTAAGTTTAGCTGCCCCTAGTCTTCTCTACTCACTTTCAAAATTAATTTTCTTTAGAATTTTCTTTTGTTGCCTGTCTTTATCTTGCCTCTTCTGGTAAGACTACTTTACTCCTTTCTGGTTTGACTTGTTTCTTTTAAAATGAGATGATCTAACTATCTAATTTATATCTAAATATACATTTTTCTTAAAATAGTTTACTGATCTGGATTAAAATGTAGGCTGTGTGCACTTAATGTGGGATTTATCATACTCAGTGTTTGCCAAGTAACTTGCATGATGCATCCCATAAAGGTGTGTGTTTGCTTTAGCTACTTAAGGAAATGAAAAAATCCCTCTCTCTCTCTCAACTTGTATAAACTATAAACACCCATCTCTTTTTTTAACTGCATTCCAAACCAATAGCTTCTCTAGTAAATAAATGACTTTACAGAGACATACAAGGACATGTTTTTAATGTCATTTTCAATTTTCTCTGCACAGTCCATCATCAGTGGCCAAAAGAAATCAAAGTGTCTTGACACTTTTTCCAAAAGTGTTCCACCAACAAGTGCCTGTGCCATTGTACTTTGAAGATCAGGAGTAAATTGATGCAATCCACACTCACCTGACATAAATTCTGGGCAACACACACACACACACACACACACACACACACACACACACACACACACACACACACACACACACACACTCACTCACACACTGTGACTAGATCAAATTCACCATGGATGTCCTTTTTACATTTTTTTAAAGTTTTGGTTTTTTTTATGAAATACCCACAGATATGAAACTCAAATTAAAAAGGCAGTTTGTGTTCTCGTAACACTTTCTTTTATGTGGTCTGTGACTCATAGGGGTCAGTGATTCTGCAGGGTCTCCAATAAGTATTATAGTTTATCTCAGTTGCTTTGGTGCATTTCTCAGATCACACCTGAAATCACATCATCTTGCACTTGTGCACATCATAAAAGCAATTTCTCATTTTATACAAATTGCAAATGCTTCGGTACATTCATGCAATTGATAATGTACAACTGTCTGCTGTTTCCTATACGTTATCAACTCTTTATGTCATGTTGATCAAAATATAGGCCTATTATACTAGTTCCTTGCATAAGTCATTAAATGCAAAATGGTTGACTAGTTGTCATAAACTGTTAAGCATGTTTTCAATACATTTCCATTACACGTTATTTTGTAAATGTGTCCTGATGAATTGCGAAGGTGTATTTAGAATTTCACTAATGAAGGAAATAATGAATTGATATAATGAATAATGATGAAATGTACCAAAGCAACTGTGATAAAAAAAAAAAAAGTATTCAGGAATTTTATACAAAGTCCTGCTGCTTGTGAATTTGACAAGATCAAATTCACCATGGATGTCCTTTTTACATTTTTTTTTATGTTTAATTATTTATTTATTTTTATCAGTGAGCAGAAGCACTTTGACAGGAGGATAGAAAAACAGTTAAAGAAGAGTGGCAAGCCATAGGGGAGTCATCTACAGGAGTCATCATAATTCATAAATGGTGTTGATAAATGTTTTTGTGAACAACAATATTGTCTCCTTATAAATGGCCCTTGGAATTTTAGAAAAGGGATAAATTGTGTTTGTCTTCATAAAATGCTATGTAGGACACTGTTTTGTAGCTGCATGATGACTAAGTGAATAGTACAGCAGATATTTAATCGAGAATCCATATAATTTCATGGTGCTGTCTAATGGGCTAAATATGGTTAATATCTAATTGTAACTATATAAATTCACAACAACATATTTCACTCAGTCTCCTGTATAAAAACATACAGTGAATATTCTATTATTAATTATTATTATTATTATTTATTCAATATTAAGATATTCAATATTCAATGAACTATTCTACAGTATGTCATATATCATTACTTGTCATCTGATCCAACTATGTGTGTTATTTTTTTAATTCATAAAAACAAATAGTCTTCTGTATAGGCTGAGTGAAGCCCAACCTAATATCTACAGATATGTTAATCCATAGTGCAGATTTATACTAAAACATTTATATTTAAATTAACAAAAAACACAAATTCGGGCAAAATCTATGAACGGGACGGTTATTAATGTGTAAGTTTTGAGCGTCGATTTAATGGTGTTATTTTGCAGCATATCCCCCTACTGGACGTATCAGGAACAGCAGGGGCGTAAAACTGCTGGGGCGTAAAACTGCTTGGGGCGTAGATCTACCGGCTCCAGGTCTGCAGCCTCCCCATATAGATCCATGCTCTACCGGCGGGGGTATGTCAGGTTGTTTTTGCAGACTTCTTCTGTAGAATGAAAAATATGAAAACATTACTTTGGCCTATTAACCTACTGTATCAGTTTCTTGGTCATGTACCTGTGTATTGCAGCCTGGTAGTTGGCACGCTGAATGTGCTGCTGAAGGGAGTCTTGATTTGGAGGAAGGCTCCTTTCGAGACATTTCCCAGACTTAAACATGTGCCACCTTGCCTGGTTGACACTTTTGACATCTTTTACATCATATAGCTCGCATGTGAAGGCCTCCACTGCTTCATATAGGTCTGGGGTCACAGTGAAAGTTCTGCCTATTCTCTGGAATGTGTTGCAGTGCTCTTGATTGGATAGGAGTGCCTTCACTGCCTTCACCTTTCCTATGCCATACAGGGAGCTGACAGTGTCACAACCAGTGAAACAGTGAAGACCAATCAGCGCATCGCAGACTATGGCTCCCAGCCGGTCATGGATCTTCTGGACTTCGACTGTGCGAGAATTTCCTCCTTTCCCTGTCTGGAAATACAGGTGAGCTCCGATGTCTTTGTAGAAAGCGAGGGCCAGTACAAACACATCAGTGTCAGGACTTCTGATAATAATATGCCTGCTATAATCAGCAGCATGAGCACAGTGTAGCAGTAGTCTGGTGTCCGCTTCTTCCTGGGTCGTGAACAGCGCTGGCATTGGCAAGGCTTCCAAATCAGTTGTATCTGGGTTTTTTTTTAGAGCATGGCACTCTCCTCCATGTGCAACGATCACAGTCAGGTCCTCAATCATGTGCCCTCCAGATGTACACCATCTATCAAAGAAAAATTGTAGGAGATTTTCCTTATTTTCCCCACATGCCAAGAACTTTGCCCATTGTTTTGGTGTCCTTTGGTCTTCAGAATATATTTTGGTAATTTGACAACCCTTAACTGCACGTCGGTCTCGTTCTGCATTCTTGATGCTCATGACTTTGTAGGTGTCTGGTACAAAATGGATTACTTTGGACTTGCTAGCTTTGGCCACACTGACAATCAGCCTGAGAGCACCGTCAGCAAACATCCCGAAAGTTGGTTGGGGTTTCATCGCTTGTACAAGTGCCATAGCATCCCACACCCACGTGGAGCCCTCAGGAACGTTGTCCACTGTTGCTGGTGGGTTTACAACAGCTTCCAGGAAATGCAACAGCTTTGCTTTGTCTGTTTTCATCAGAGAGCCATCAAAATGAGCTAGTGCAGCAGGTAACGGCCCTAAACTATGTACCAGCATCTCACTCATGTCAATTTTTCTTGAGGTCCCAACTACAATTAATCTGGCAAAAAGATCACAGTCTGCTTTTAGGGATATCTCTCTACCTTTTGCTTTTGTTACTGTTGCAGTTGCAGTGTCTTTGAAGGTCTTGAGCTTCATTTTTTTTATGGGCTGATAAATGCATACCTCATTACTTTGAAGCCTCTTTTCACATAATTCTAAGAAGGCTTTCTCTCCTCTCTCTTTTGCTTCATTCAAATCATTAAAAATCGACTCTGATGCAACATGTCCAGATGTTATATGGTAAAGGACCTCTCGATCAATGGAAGGATCAAATGGATTTATCATGTTCTGAATGGTGGATATGATGTTTTTTACATCCCTCTCATCACGTTCTCTGCGCGTGTCATCAAGTTCAGCTCGTTGTTTTGTTGTGGGGCTGTGCCCGGCCATGTCTTTGCACTCCATACTGATAGCTGCACGTTCATGATGTGTGAGTGTCCATCTATGAACCGCACCTTTGTTAAGTGAAAACCCAGTCAGTCCACCTTTAGTTTTGGAGTCACGGTTTGCTGTTTGTTCGATGACTTGATCACATGCTGTGTAAGCAAAGCCATATGTTTGCTGTCTTTGGGCGACAAAATCCCCTGATTGGAGCTGGTGGTTTATGTTTGGATGAGTGTACCCTAAACTGACCATTTCCATCCAGTACGTTGACAGGTATCGGGCATAGTTGATCCTGTCATAACAGAAGAACCATGGCATAATGGAACACACACTTGATAGGTGGAGACTCCAGTTTGCCTCTCGTGTTCCTCTGATGAAGAGGAGAAGATCTTCTACCATTGCAATGTATGTGCACCAAAAGTGGAATGTCTTGTTGGTGGTGTTGTCTTTAATGAAATCTTCATACCCTTTCATTACTTTTTGAAAGTTCTCAGACATTACCAGATCATCAAATTCTTCACCAGGGAAAGCTGTCTGCAGACCAACAGCAGTCTTGACAGCAGCTTCACGTCCATCTTCTGGAAGAATGTCCAGGTATGCCTGCCAGCGAAGTCTGTAGGGCTTCACACATTAACTTGTGTACACGCATACTTCGATTGTATTGATGTCCAGATATGACTCCCTCCACAGATCCTGCAGCAACAACTTCAGCTTCTATCATGACATCCTGAAATCCTGCGTCTCCAAATCGCTTCCCAATACAGGCCAGGTACGCCATGGCTGTGTGAAATTCCCCCATTCGAAGGACGAGACGTTCCTGAAATGTTTTGTTTGTCCAACGAATCTCTTGGGCTTTCGAGTATATGGCCTGATCCATTACTAACACAATTTCGCTCAGCTTTAGTTTGTCTGCTATAGCTATGGAACGTGTAAGGGATAGTGTGCACCGTGTTTAAGTCGGTTGGACTGGCATCAATGACAGGCAGGTAACCGATGTTTGATTGTGTTGGAATTGCACCTCTTTGCAGCAGTGTATTGTAGCCAGTCCATCCAGGAAGAACACTTTGGACTTCTTGAGTCTTCATGAAGAAGTAAGCACTGTCCATTGTCCTTGCTGTTGCCTGCACAGGAATGTAGATCTCACATCCAACTTCAATTCTAGACCTAAAACATTCTGGACCGGCCCTTTTTCCTCTTGTAAAGATGTCAATTTGGATAGGAGGAGTTTTAAGGGACCTTTTCCTGCTTTTCTGCAGCGATACAAATTCTGAGGTAGGTACATCACTGGAGGTGGGCTTCTGAATTATGATGCCGTTGGTGTTATGCGTTGTGCCTTTTCCTGACAGCGTTTCCTCACCAAAGTCATTGTTGTCCCAAACAAGGGTTGCAGAGATTTCAGGTACAATGCTTGGTGGGATGTATGTATCACCTCTTTCAAGCTGTAGCTCTGCGAGAGCAGTGTCGTGTTCAAGCACTTGGGAGTGTGAGCTACAGTGCCCAAGACCATTCAAAATCCCAATTACCTGTGCTGAGCCTGTCATATGCCTAACCGCCATAGCTAGCGCAGTATGCTTTGGCATGAGCCACCTTCCTCTCATGACTAGATTCATGATGTCCTGGCACATTGACCCAATCTTCTGCTTCTCATCCACACCAACACTAACATGCTGAACACCGGATTGAAACTCTGAAGTTGTACCTGTTATCCAAGCAATAAAATTGTACAACTCGGGTGGTATCATTCTCAAGGCAGTATCAATATTGAGGTCTTGGGCTGTTGGTGGCCATGGCAGTTTAGCTGTACATTTGCATTTTTCCTGTATGATCTCCTTGAGAGACATGGCTGCATGATACAGAAGTCTCTCATAAGTCTGTCCCTTCATAACCAGGCTTGGCTCAGTGTCATCCTCATTGTCGTCATCACTTTGGTCTGATGATGATGACTGCTGTGTTGCTACATCAGGGATAACCTCCTCAGCACACAAGTCTTCAACAAATACTAAATAATTTTTTGATGACTTCAAAAACTTTAGGGAAGGATGTGACTTTTGAAGCCTAGCCTTTAAACGACAGACTGTGTATGCTGAAATGTCAGTGCCCTCTCTTTCCTTAACTATTGCCTTGAAAAGCTCATTTAGCCGGGACAGCCTGAGAACTTCGCGCTTCTTCAATAACCTCTCTTCCACCACTGACTTACAGAAATGGTCGTAGCCTGCCTGATATGGGTTTTCTTCAGAACCTTGAGTGTGTTTTTTATAAAGATAAGATGTGTAGCGTTTGTAACAGCTTGGATGATACATGGCCTCTGAGGCAACAAGGTCTCTCCCACGGATATGGATGAGAACCCTCTCATCCATCTTGTCCTCTGCCGCAAAAAGCAAGTTACCTGCTGTCAGCGTCTCACATTTTGAAAGCTTTTCTTTTTTCCTTTTTCTATGACTGTCAATAACATACTGATTCTTCCTGCATATTAGGCATCTAGCTGGGAGTAGATGAGATGCTCTCGTTTGTTCGGGGCAATCATCCAATGCAGAGCGCAGAATCCGGACCTTGGAGACACTCTCATCATTGAACGGCAGTGGTTCAGCTACATCTGTCGGTGGTTGGGCTTCACCTACATAACAGAACAGGTATAAGATGGAATATGGTGGAAAAATATTTTAGTTCAAGATGGCTGTTTTTGAGCTATTTAACAAAATTAACAAAATATTTGTGGTCAGAACTGCAGTAGTCTTGTCAAGCTTGTTTAAGATGGTTAGCATCTTAATACAAATGTCAAGATGAAAAATGTGATTTAAAATTATCTAGTAATGTGCACTTTCTGTGTTTATTTATCTGAATACAATACAGTTGTTTATCTAACACACAGACACGGACAGGACAACATCATATCTCTCCACACCCAAATGACTACAGAGGTGATCGTTGACAATCATCACATCAACAGCACCATGATGGAGCAGGTCAAGATCACGGAGTTGCTTAGTATCCACATCACAGATGACCCATCTTGATCTATCGACACCACCAACAGAACCTGGCCAAGAAAGTCCCAAAACCTCTGCACTTCCTCCCACAGTTGAGGAAGGCTCATCTCCCAAAAATCCATCCTCTTAACTTTCTATAGGGGAATTGCATCCACAACAAATATATTTATTGAATATAAAAATGTTGTAACTTCTCAGTAATGATTTCATGTTGTTAAAGTGTTTAACACCATTAATGAGAATGGCATATTTAATCTAAATGTTTATATCAGAAGTAAAACATATAGTTTAAATCACTTTTATTTATTTAAACTGTTATTGTGAACATGCACTGTATTTATGATTGGGACTCATAATAAAGATTTACGGTTTTACTTCATCTGCCGTTAGATAAGCTATGCGTCAGTTTCACTATATGGCTCAACGCGCTCGCTGGCGCGGACATTTAAGAAGGGATGGATATTTGCTTCAAGTGATAGGTTTGGTGAGTGAAATTATATTTGTATTATCTTTCTGTATAATTTTTTTTTAGATTTTAGGTCTAAAAGTGACCTAAAAGTTAAAGGCATAACTTCAGCTCATCATCGGTGACGCCAATCGCCAAACTGCTCCATCTCCAAACGTTCATATGCATGGGTCAGAGTTTGCGTGCAGGTGCGCAAATTTTTCCCGTCAAGTTTGTTTTTATAAATAACAATTTATGCGTCGGATGTGGCGTACGCCTCTTTCATGGCCTGTTTTGTGCGTACGCAGCGGTTATAGCCCAGAGTGCCAGAGTCCACTCCAGGCCATAAGCCAAATTGGGGTAGAAACCTTAATTCCGATTGGCTGTGTTACGTTGTGGGAATAGGAGGCGTGTCTGGTGAGACCAGAGGTATAAATTACAGAGAACAGCCACCGCGGCGCTTGCTCAAATTTCATCGGATTCCAGCTGGACAACTACTTTCACACTACTGTCTGGACATTGTTGTATTTATTTTATATAAAAAAATATACATTTGATACAAACCTTCACTGTTGTTAGCTGCCTTTTCTCTCTTCTTACGTGCTCTTTCAATGTGTTCTTTGTTAGTGAAGAGCATGTAGCATTCTCTGTGAAATCCAACATTAGCCGGCACATCTTGGACATCTTCTGAGTTTAAGTTAAATGCCAATACGGCTTTTTCAGCTACTGTACTCTCTGTGGTTTGCAGGTTCACCCATAAGTGTGTACATTGAACAAATTTTGCCCAACTTGTCTGGGAAAAGGGGGTTACAAGGCTTTTTACATTTGAGGCTAAATGGATAAAACACCTAATTTTTTACCTTAGTATTACTGAATTGCTTTACTAAAGATAACTGCCTCCGCTGTAGAATCTGTTCATTATTTACATTGGTTGTCAAGGAAACGGGAGGTTTTCTAACGTTATGATTAGTACGCCTGCTTATTTGCCGGTGTGGTGAATAATCGGGTCCGGCTGAAGAAATGGGTCCGGGCTTAGGACCCAATTAGTATGCCAGTAGTATGCCTGATCTAAATCTGTTCTCGCGATACGGTAAGGCAGTATCAGTGCAGTAATATCAGGTAAAGCTCATAGCACGATCATCGGATAACGTTAGCTGAATGCTATGCTACTATCTAAGCTAACTAAAAAACACACTAACAACGAGAAATGTTTAATTTCACAATCTATAGCTTCGGTTAAATACTAGTATATGAAACGTATAATGTAAAATACATTAAATACATTGATGACTCGTTATAACGTAGTACAAACGTCTTCTATAATAAAGTGATTTTGTATGATTTATAACCAGGCACTTAAGCGATTACCCATAAAACGTGCTTTGAACCAATCGGATTGCTTGGGTCCTAAGCCCGGACCCATTTCTTCAGCCGGACCCGATTGTTCATCACACCGGTTTAAAAAAGTAAGAGTTTGTAAGGACATTTTGCGTCAAATGTGCATACAACAAAGTTGGAAACAATTTCTGTAGTACTTATATGATTTTATTACATGACCTTAGCAAAAAAAAACGTAGACAGCTGTGAGGTAAGTATTAAATTCGTAATTTCGAGGTCCGGCCCACCGCCTAAGTGGTTGAAACATCATGATACCAATCAGATAATAGAAGTGGTCTAAACATAAATAAATGTCCATACATTTAACAAATAATAAAATAACATTAAAAAATCCATACCTGCCTGACCCTCCATTTCAAAAAAGTGCTTCAGATGTTTTAGAATCTGTTGTGAATATCACATTCAAAACTAAATATGGTAAATGTAGAAAAAACGTGTTGTAAATTGGTGGATATTCTAAACTAATTTGATCCGTGTTTCATCCAAAGCTGTTTTTTTGTTATTCAGTGAAAATGACAAGTTTAAGAAAGCTTTAGTTTAATTCTTGTTTGGTTGGGTTATTGAGGTAATAGTTATCGAATGAAAGAATTTAAGAGTAAATGCATTAATTCTCCTGTTGTTATATTTGAAAAAGACCATCCAGGTAAATTTATATTGCTTTGGAATGAAGTGGATAAAGAAAACATGATTTCAGTGTTGGATAAATTGCTACGTTTAAATACACGTTTGTGAAATCTCAATTTTAGCCCTCATATTTTCTTATTTTCTAAATGATGTACTGTTCTGAAATTAAAGCACTCTTCAACTTAATAAAATCAAGGTCATTATGTAATAACTTGCTACATCATGAGAAATCTACATGCTAATGTGAATCAAGTTTACTATAGGCCTCTACAAAGCATGTGATATAAGGTTCATTGTTGTGTAGACAGGAGCATTTGGGCCTAGTTAAGTCGATTTCTGATTCATTTTAATTGTTTGTGCTAATAAAACATTATTGCAGTGAAATTTGCTTGCCAAAAGAGTGTTTTTAAAATAGTCTAATAATAAAACTCAATCTTTGGATTTATCATGGTCAGTTTCTTAAAGACTAATGCCAACTGACCTGTCAGATGATGATGACTGAAGGACAATTTCAGTCTGAATTTTGCACAGCTGTCACTGTACTTTACTGTACATGGATCAGCTATTATTATGCTTTTTTATCTGTACTGACATTTAGCAGATGCTTTTTTCCAAAGCGACTTACTTAACCCTCTGGTTGTTTTAATGTAAGTGGACTAAAACTTACAGTGTGTGGTAATGTTAGATGGATGTTTGATGCACTTCAGATTAGGATGAAATTAATATCTGTGGAAGAAGAGGCCTAAAAAGCAGTCAGATCCAAAAAGAAATACAAAACCTGTGCTGAATGAAAGAAATCCAGTTGACAAATATTTGGTAATAATATAGCAATTTGAAAGGATTACAAACATTTTTATGTAGGCCGGTCATTTTTAATAAATTGTATAGAATATTTTATAATTTTATAAAATTTTGCCTAAATTATACTTTTAAATAATATTTAATGAGGCCTGTGGTCAGTCAGATCCCCCCCAAAAAAAGAAATACAAAACCTGTGCTAAATGAAATAAAATGAGCTGACAAAAAGACTGAATCCAATATTTAGAGATAACATGTGAGACTTACAAGCAATTTTAAAAGGCCAGCCATTTTTAAACCGGAACACCAAATTATGTAAATTGTTTTGAAGCAGCACAAGGGTTAAAGAGGTCGTTCAAAGATGAGATGGAACAGATAGTGAAAAGAAAGTCAAGTGTCCAGCATACAAGAGAACGGTTTAACCAAACTGGAAGATTTCATGCACGCAGGGCACTTGATGATACATTTCTTTTACTATCTGCTCCTTCTAATCCAGAAGAAAATCCATTAAAAATGTTTGTAAAGAAGTTCATATGTAGGAACAATAATAATAATTGTAGAGGTGTAACCTCTGGATTGCTCGGATAGTCCTTGAAGACTGGTGCCCTCAGGTAAGAGAGTAAGGGCTCGGAGAGTTACATTCAAAAAACTTTAATATGTTGGGCACATAAATAACGTGTGTATGTCTGTGTGGTTTGAAACAAAGGAAAATAGTACAAATTAGACATAAACGAATATTACAGTCATTGTTAAATTGCTACAAATAATATACATTTTCAAACTGAACATAAAAGATAAACAATCAACAATTTGCTGAAAATTCCACAATTATAATAGTGTAGCATGTCAAAAAAATCGTAAAATGGCAAACAGCTCAACAATTAAATGTTAATATGACAACACATAACATGTCTGAGGAACTAGCACGTTAGCTTTCTGACATAGATTATCAAATAACGTCATCTGGTGCACATACAAACTTACAAGATTAATACAACATCATAATAATATCAACAACATTATTAACGTGCACGTTTTGACATGAAAATAAGAAATACACTTCCTTTTCTTCACAAATGCACACAGCTTTAAAGTTCGGATGCTCGCCATGACCCAGCGCGTGTGGTGTATAAAGCGGGTCTTAAAGGGGATGTTGTATTGGTATCAGTAAAGTGAAAGACATGTGCCCTCTAGTGGTGAAACATGAAAGTGCAATTAAAGGGATAGACTTCTCTACAATAATAGTAATAATAAATATAGCTGCAAGCAGCAATTAAGGGGTCAAGCATAGAGAAGGCAAGATTGGTCATGCCATCATGGGAGCCTCAGATCAACTGCAACAACGAGCAATTAAAGAAATTAAGTTAAACATTAAATTAAGAGCATTAAGATGAAAAATCATATATTCAGTCAATACTAATATTATTTAATGGTTTATCACTTTCGACCAATAGGTGGATGTAGTAAAGGTATGTTGTTATGGGAAGAAGGAGGCGGGAACCGGCGAAGTTCACAAACTTTAATAATGGTAAAATAAACAACAAAACGAAAGTAAAGGCGGCAGCTTTACTTAAAACTCAACATAAAGTCCAGGCCTGGTCCTCTCTCGTCTTTCACGTAGCATTTGTAATTGCGCCACCAGGTGTTCCCGATCATGAATCTGTCACCTAGCAATGGTGCGAGAGGACAGCTGCCATCATTTTTATTTTTATGTTTTATATTTTACTGGAGGAGATGGTGGGGATGTTTCATCCCCGGCGCTGGCGAGTGATGTGTCTCCGGCTTGGTCAAGACCGTGGCCAGGGAAGGTAAACTGGTTTGCTGCATCCCAATTCAGAAGCTGCGTCCTTGATTGCTGGAGTACACTTTAAAATTTAGATAAGTATTGGGTTTACTTGAGTAATGTAATGATATTTATGAAAATACAAAATACACATAAAGCAGTTCAAATGTTGACTTGTAGGCTACCTTACCAAGATGCGATTTTTATGGAGTTTATTCTCTTGACCATGGTGAACATATTTAGGCATATTTTCATCTTGTTTTGTTTTTACACAGTTGAAGCATAAAAACAGAAAACAATAAATAAAGTCGAATATACTTTTTTTTTTTATAAAAAACAATCCAGTACAAACGGTACTCCCGCTCGTCATTGGCAGCTGTCACAGTTGCTAGGCAACAAGAACAGTCCTCTGTAGGCTAGACCTTCGGATGCAGCCTTTGATATGGGACGCAGCTGCAGTTAGCAACAATTCCTTAATATTGTGACAATAAATTGTGCTCGTTTCATTTTCAAAATAGCCTGTGGTTGATTGTAAGGAAATACATTTGTTAAGTATTCACATACAAATGTGGAGTACTGAGGGTTTTTTTCACTCACAGGACAGCAACACTACAAAAACATGGTCTTTTACAATATGATGCATTGTTGTATAGTAAACTACTCAACAATAAAGTACTTTTAATTCTGAAAATGTTGAAGGTTGTTAAATTTAAACTAGAAGCAGTAATAATAATGCAAAAACATCATATATAAAAACCCTGACAAGGAGGGTTTTTTTTTCTTCTGTAGAATACATACCTTTACTTTTACTCTTGATACCTTAAGTCAGGGGTGGGGAACGTTGATCCTGGAGGGCCATTGTCCTGCAGAGTTTAGCTCCAACCCTAATCAAACACACCTGAAGCTAATCAATGTCTTCAGGATTATTGATGTTGCAGGCAGCCAAATGTTTTTTTCAGGGTTGGAGCTAAACTCTGCAGGACAATGGCCCTCCTGGATCAACGTTCCCCACCCCTGCCTTAAGTACATTACAGTGTGCAAGATAACACTTGTACATAAGGTTTTAAATATTACTAGTAGTTTTTCCCCAATGTGCCATTAATACTTACTAAAAGTAGTTTACTAAAGTATCACAATATATCTTCCAACAATTACTTTGTCATAGCTCTAAACAAATTCTCTTTTCTTTGTTTCCCTAAATCAGACCAGACCCCTGTACTTCAGAATAAACCTGAACATGCCAGTGCTGGACAGTTTTTTAATGACTGACACAGCCTGATTTCCAGCTGAGCAGGGAGGCTCTGAGAGTGCTGCTGGACCTGTTGAGAAGTGAACGGTGACACGGATGGGGTGCCACAATAGAGACCCTGGTATTTATTTTCTGGCTGGCGTGTGGTACATCATACAGGGTCGTCTCCGGAGTGTTTGACATGACATCGTTCCACTGTCTTGTTTCCCCGCATTGAATCGTTGCGCCGCAATGACACAACCGGCCTTTGAAGGGTGCAGCCGCTGAATTGGGACACAGCTCATGTTATCTCTAAATATTGGATTCAGTCTTTTTGTCAGCTCGTTTTCTTTCATTTAGCACAGGTTTTGTATTTATTTTGTTGGATCTGACTGACCGCAGGCCTCATTAAATTGAATTTATGCACCTCATTTTTTGACTGAAAAAAAAATAAAATAAAAAAAAAACATTATTTAAAAGTATAATTTTGTAATATTCTTTACAATTTATTGTGTGTTAGCGGTTGTGGACGAGGCAAAATCTAAACCCGCAGCCGCGAGGAACTAAACACTGAGAGTCTGAATACACTGGGACGCGCAGAAACTCATTTCCACTCGTTGATCCAAGTTTAATCATTTATTGCACTTCAACACGTAAAAGTACATGGTACTGCAGTTACCAGGTGATAAAAGTGCTATATGAGTGCTAAAAGTGCGGTCAACAGAAAGTGTTCGCTCCCAGGCTCACTCCCTCTCTCCGTCAAAGCCCCATTGAATGCAGGTGAGCCCGTGAAGCAAAACAAATAAACCACTATCACTTCCGCCCAAACCCCGGTGGACACGCCCACCACCTACAATCCGAGTGCAGTGAATATTTATGAATGAAACCATACAGAACACATAGGAGACTTACTGGTGGCTCTTACATTCCGGACCCTAATTATTTTCACACAATAATTATACAACTACTGCACATTATGGAAGAGATCAACAATAATATATATTATTATTTTTCTTTTATGTTTAACCATGAAGTTTGTCTGGAAATAGTTTTATTTTGTACAAAATGGCACAAAGTCACAATTGTGGTGTTCTGGGTGTGGTGTTCTGGGTGACCTGCCTACATAAAATTGCATGTAAACCTCTCAATATGCTATATTGTTACCAAATATTTGTCAACTCGTTTTCTTTCGTTAAGCACAGGTTTTGTATTTCTTTTTGGATCTGACTGCTTTTAGGCCTCTTTTTCCACAGATATTACAGTTTTTCTCAATTGCTTAAACACTATAACCAGGCTTTTGAACTAAAATTTCAAAACCATAATGTCATTTATCAAAAAGCACACCAATTTCCCTAAACTATAACACTATTCCCTATTTTGACACATGAGTCAGATTTGTTGAACTGTCACTGCAAAACTCTACACACAAATCCCTTCATTTCTCATTGCCTAGACCAGTGGTTCCCAAACCTGTCCTGAAGGACCCCCAACACTGCACGTTTTCTTTGTCTCCCTAATCAAACACACCTGATTCAACTCCTCAGCTCATTATCACATGGGTTAATGAGCTGATGAGTTGAATCAGGTGTGTTTGATGAGGGAGACAAAGAAAACGTGCAGTGTTGGGGGTCCTTCAGGACAGGTTTGGGAACCACTGGCCTAGACCATGTTGTCATTTAGAAAGCACTAACATTCAATATTGTTCACTCAAGTCAGCACAACTTCAGCTCAGTTAGCAGACAATTACCCAAGTGGAAACACTAAGAGTCAAAATTTAACACACATCAATCAGATCCTTCAATAGATGGATAAAAGGGCCCAAATGTTTTTATTGAGTTTTGGAACAATGGATCCAGAAAGACATGAAGGAAGAGATTGAGGATAAGGAGGAGGACGACGACGAAGGGCAAAGGCAAGAAGACAAGCAGTCTCAGATGAAATTCAAGCCACTCTAGTTGCCCATGTCTTTGTCAATGGTATGACTATGAGGGAGGCTGGGCTACGAGTAAGGCCAAATTTGAGTCGCTTTACCGTCGCCTCAAGAACCTTCAGGGAGGTGTGGTGGCAAACAAAATTCTAACACTGAATAAGAGACAAACATTTCCAATAGTCTTTGATGAGGTTTATTTTCTTGCAAGAAAAGGCCAGCAGTCGTACAGTCACACAGAGTGGCTGCAGAGTGTGACAGTGAAGAGAGGGCATCCTTTCTCCTTTATAGTCTTGACTCCCAGAATGTTATCTTTTTAGGCCAATGATGGTATTTCAACCATATGGAACATTCTTAGACTTGTTCATATTGTCTCCTTGAGTGGAGGCCCTCCTGTCACGCCAACATTCTTTACCATTCCAATACAATTCCATGTTAGAATAAGGTTTGTGTGTGCTCTTTTACTGTCATATGATGGTCACACACATCTTAAGTAAATATATATATAAAAAATAGAGGAGAGAGTTAAAAAAAAGAAAGAAGAAGAGTAAAACAGGAAAACTGTGTGTTGAACTGTGTAGTACATGAATGAATAAAAATGTGCCCATGTATCCATTGGTTGGGTTTTTATTTGTTCATCATGTGAAAAGGTTTGTGAGCGGGGAAACCACAAGCAACATAACTTATGTGGTAGATTTTTAATAGAAAAAATAGTAAACTGTATATTAAACTAACCATGTTTCTAACATCTAACGTTACTTCTCTTTTTAGGCCTAACATGATAACACTTTGAAACACAATGTACTAAAACGTTCTGTCCTGTGTTTTTGAATGTTGTATATTGTGTTGCCATACCCCTTTTTACTTTGGTTGTGTGAGTGTAAAAATAACACATTTGGGAATTGAAACTAGACATGACTAAATTTGAACCTTGTGATTAACAATGAAGTAATCATTAAAACAAAGTTTGCTTTACCTGGTAACAGCAGGGTTTGTCTACACTGTAAAAAAAAAGTGTAATTTTACAGGTAATTGACTGTATTTTTTTACAGAATTTTACCGTTTTGTCATTATACAGCAAATATCTGTAAAATAAAAGGCATTTGCTGTAATTTAAAGGTCCATTGTTAAATTTACAGGTAATTGCTTGTATTTTGGTTTTACAGCAATTTTACGTTTTTTAAAAGGAACTTGTCTGTATTTTTACAGAGTTATGTGTAATTTTACAGAAATTATTAAGTAATATTTTACAGATTTTTTCTGTGAAATTAGAAAACAAAGAAAAGAAGGTATAACTGCGGAAATCAGCATCTATTCAATATGTTTTCCTTACAGATTATTAAGCATGTGGGGGCTAAAGTGAGTTTTTTTAAGGTTAAATAAAAGTATTTGTACCATAGACTGTGATTTGTACATACAGTACCCTACATAGACTACAGTAGGCCTGAATTATTTTTTATTTCACATTTTATTCTACTCATTTTGCTCATTATTTCATTGTCTTATTCTCCCATAATTTCATGTATATTTTATGAATATTTTTCCAAATCTCCGTTGCTGCACATTCAGGGCTTTGTGTGTGTGTGTGTGTGTGTGTGTGTGTGTGTGTTTGAGTGCGCGCGCGCGATGACGCAGGTTCAAATTCATTTCCGCTGTTTACTCCCGCCCACAACGGTTAACGTTAGCTGATCAGTCGAGTTTGGGCAAGCGGGAGATTTGAATTCAGAATTCAGTCTACTCTCGTGAAGTGGATTGTGAGATCAACAGGGGTTCAACGCAATCGTAGTCAAGAGCAGCCGTGAGCAGGAGCTCTGTTTTTAGTCAGTCTGTTTGGATTCTTCGGAAATAACGCCCTTTTCAGTGAGCCTTGTTCGTTCGTCACAGCGAGCGGACATCATGCCAACCGATCACCGGCTGAGGTAAGAGTCTCATTATACTAAGTTACATGTGAACGATATTTTATATTACATTTGTGTTAAGTTTACAGTTTTCAAGCTAACGTTAGCATTCTTAAATGATGTTCAGTTAACTGGCGAGAGCTGGAGGGCAAAACACTGAAAATGTAGCATGCGTCTTTACATTTTCCATCTGTTTTAAGAAAGATCTGTTGAACCCACACCTCAAAAGACCTAAAACGAGCTTTCGTAGACTTGTTATACATATCAAAGTCCGTTTAATTGTAACGTTATATAAAATCTTCGTTAATACGCGATACTATCTGTCAGTAAATCAATCTCTTAAATAGCGGGACATTTTGAAACACTGTCTGGAAGCTGAAAACTCTTCTCTTAAAAATATCCTTGGTTTTAATTATAGTAAAATTATAGTAACCACGTTTTTGGCGGATTTTTATTAATATTTTTAATAACCACAGTTATACTACAAATAGGCCTACCATGTTTTTTTTTTTTTTTTTTTTTTTTTTTTTTTGTGGTTAAACCATAGTTAATTTTCGTACTGTAACTTACTTGATACAGGAAAGCACATGAGACTAGAATATGAACACAACATGATAAATTGCATATTCTGGCTGCATCTGCTTGCCAACACGTAACGTTAGCTATAAAATGCATACATGTGCATATATTAGGCTTATAAAATAAAAGTTGATAGAATGTTTGTGTTCTGATGAAGAAATTAACTTATCTACATTTTGGATGAACTGGGTTCATCATAGTAGCCTTTTTCATAGGATACTTTTGATCATTGGTTATGAAAATTGCATTGATCCAGATGAACAGAAAGTTACACCCCTAGGTGTCTCAGCTCAAAACTTCACTGTTAGCCTTTCCTGCTCAGCTTCCAGATCATAGTCAGTTGAGGTTTTGCATTGTCCCAGTGGAACATATTCTGACATGTGTAAATTTAATACTGAGTTGGTAAATTTTTTTTTTTTTTTTTGTGATTTCAGGTCAAGTGGAAAGCAGAATGATCATGGCAAACAAGGTATGGGAAGAAGTAATTTAAAATATTGTAATGGCCGAGTCTTCTGATTCCATATGATTGCACTAAAAGTGGCAGAACATTTAATTTGTTTTATACTGTATTTTCCCATGTGAATATTCATTTGATCCTTGTGAGGCCACTGGAGCTGCACAATGTTTGGTTTTACTACAGTAAGACCACGATTGTGTTAGTTTCCACGTGACCCATCTATTTATTTATTATTATTATAATTTTTTTTTTTTTTTTTTGTAGTGTAACTAGGCTCTGTCATTTAGAAACATGACTTTTCCTATCACTTAATGACGCATATCTCTACCTTTCATTCCAGCCAGAGGATCTGATGGTTGCTGCTCGCATCTCAGCCTACCTGATGGAAAATTCTTGCTGGATGAATGACCTTCAACTCAACCTTGCCAAGACAGAACTGCTTATGGTTTCAGCCAAACCATCCTTGCTGTGTGATCCTGCTGATTTGCCTTATACAACATCAGAAAGATCTGGCCCTTCCTATCAGAGCCACACAACTCCTTGTCTAAGCTCTTGTTCTATCCAGACTGGACTATTGTAATGCTCTCCTGGCAGCTCTTCCAGCATCAGTCAAACCTCTGCAACTGATCCAGATGGTGCAGCAAGGCCTAAACTCACTGCTTCAGAACTATGTGTGTCTCCAGAAGCTTGTATTCTGCAAGTGAACGGCGCCTTGTGGTGCCATCATCCCAAAGAGACACAAAATCACTTTCACTGACCTTTCCCTGGACTGTTCCCTGCTGGTGGGATGACCTGCCCAACTCAACACATTTTCAAGAAACTGCTAAAGATCCATCTTTTCATAAACACTTGACCCAATAATACTAAATCTTTGTTTTAATAAAAAAAAAAAAAATTGTGCACTGTGCTACACTAACTGGGACTTGTCACTGCACTTGTTGCTTCTATTGTTCTCTTAATATAAATATAAAGTCTTTTAATGTGGATATTTTTACATGTTCTAAATCATTGGTTCCCAACCTGGGGTCCGCGCCCCCCTTAGGGGGGCGCCAGAGTTCACAGGGGGGGCGCGGGAGCGGATATGCTTTGAGGTGAATTTCAATTACAATGTCGTTATTTCAAATGTATAGGAGCGTTGCGCGTGCAAGCGCGCTCATAATGTAAGAGACGCCGGCGCGACCACAACATTGCCCAATATCAAATGGCAAACGTAATGCAAGCGGAACGAAACTGCTCGTTATTGTGTGGTTGAAGGACCGTTTATCAGTTTGGACCAGTGCAGCGCGTGCCGATCGTGATCATGCGACACTGTTACTACACAGCGCTAATAAGAGATCCAGTAAATAAAGCATTTCAAATCGCCACTGAAGTAATAACATCGCTGCGAGATCTAGTGAGAAACATTCACATTTCTCCGTTATTAACGGATCAAACAGCGATGACGTGGAAACCTGGAAGAAACAGTGTCCACAGATCTGCAACATTCATCATGGATTTACTGTAGTAACACTAACTGCACCCATGGAAGTTTGACAGGAATAGGCTATAATGCCTTCAAGTAACATTACATCGGTTTTATTTTTACATCATGAATACAATTGCTGCCCTCAAATGTTAATCTGAAATAAAATAAACCTTTGTTTATAACTACTACAATATTACATTTAATTTTTTCCAAGGAGCTGTTTTGTTTTATATGCTCATAAGAAGAGTGAATTATAGCTCTAGAATTGCTCAAAGTAAAAAAAAAAATCATACTTTATGATGTTAGTTTTATTTAAAAAAAAAGAATTAAAAAAATGAAATTTCTCTGGCATTTCTTTCTTTTTGCTGTATCAAAAACGTACCGAACCGAGACACAAGTGTATCACATCGAACCGAACCGTGAATTTTGTGAACCGTTACACCCCTAATATATATATAGGGGGGGGGGTCACGGATTGTTAAATATGTACATGGGGGGGCCCCAAGGAAAAAGGTTGGGAACCACTGTTCTAAATGATATACTAAGCCTGTATTTCCTATCATTCACGTATATTGATGTTCAGTGTTTGTTTAATGAGTAATACTGTAAATGTGCAGGTATTCCGTACTTGTACGTTTAGTTAATTTAACAGAAATTGACTGTACATTTGCTATTATTAAGGGCTTAATTAGAGATTGGTCAAAGTTGTGAAACTGGATCTGCAAAAAAATAAAAACTGTAAATATACAAACTTTGTATTTGAATTTATGGACTAATTACATTTTTATACATAACTTCATAGTTATTTTACACAGAAAAACTATATATTAAAAGATAATTACTGTAGATAGACAGAGCATTATTATGAAATAACTTTATAAAACCCTAAATTTACAGTTTAACCTTAAAGTTAAATGTTCATTTTATGTAATTTGACATAATTTATCTGTTTTTCCACGGTTTAATAAGCCATTATTAACAGTAATGTACTGTAATTTAATTAATTTTGACCGTAAAGTCAATTCTGTATTTTTACGTTTTTTGCCTGTAATTTTGTGAAATGGTAATTTGTTGTAATTTAACAGAACCCGTCTGGAAACTTTGCTGCCAGAGATTTACCGTTTTTTTACGGGATTTTTTTTTACAGTGTATGAAAACCAATCAAATTGTGGGAAAATTACGTAATGCAGTATGACATTTTTGCCATACCTTGTTATTCTATAAAAACTGTTGTATTCTTTTAGCTGGTGGGATTCTCAATGGAATTTGTCTGAGATCCTCCGGCCTTGCTCCTTGAGAGAGATTCCCTGAGAACTGCTCGGGAAGATCTCCTGGTCATGATTAAAGCATTTAAAGGACATTTGCTAAGGTCTGTTTGTCAATTATTCCTGCGCAGGAAGAAAGCTAGTTAGGGAAGCAAGTTAGTTAGGTATATATTACAGTTTTTCTGAATTGCTAAAACACTAAAACCCATTGTCTGAACCAAATTCTCAATAGCCTTGACCAATTTGTCAAATAAATCACTCTTTCTGTAAAACATTAAACAAATTTAGGTAGTTAAAACACTGTTTGCAAATCTCATGCACTCTTTTCACAAATCTCAAAACACGTTCTCACTCACTAAAACACATTTCGCACTGTGATGCACTTATGTTTCAAAACGCTAAACACAGGCAGGCAAATGTTAAACACAGCTACAACACAGTTGTCATCATTTACACACAACGACTCAAAATTGTTCACACTTATTTCTAATGATGTGACCAAACCAACTGTACATAATACAAGTCGGTTGCACTGAATGTTAATACCAACAATGGATGGAAACAATATAAGAAGGCGAGGAGGAAGAGTATGTGTATACAGTAATAGGTGGTGAACAAAGAGGAAGAGGATGAGGATGAGAAAGAGCAAGATGTGGAGAATGTTGTCAAGGCTGGATCTGCTTTAGGGTTTTTCCGTTTGCCTGCAGAGACAACATTGTCTGTGATGTGGACAAAGTCCACCGGCCGGACCCAACATGAAGATGTGATGCTGAAGCATAATCAATCTCTCTACTGACCTTGATTCTGCAGTTGCACAACTCTTCTGAGTGTCCTTTACTGTAACGTGCTTTTCATTTAGAGTTTTTTACTGTAACCTTTTTGTCTTTTGCAGTTGGGTCACTGTATTTTCACAGTATGCAAGTGCTGAACATACAGACATTCAATACTATACAATATTCAGTACAATACTATACTTGCAGTGCATATACAATTTATTCAGCTTACTACTGTAAGTTGGCATTTGTTTACTTTGTTACAACCTAGACAGCCTGCCCAGATCCGGCCCACATCTGGTACCCATGGAATCCACATGTACCAGATGTGGCCCGGATCGGGGCTGACATATTGCTGTCTGGGAATATACTTTTGTTCCTGTAACTGCATGCGTTGGATTCTGTGTTCTCCATTTTTTGATGTAGTGTCTAATGATCTGTAGTGTTTATAATATTGACTTGCTGTGTGTATGATCTGAAACCATTGTTTGATTTGGAGCACATATAAAATGGTTTTGAGGCCATTGTTTGATTTTGCCAGAAGAGTCAGAGGTTCTCTGAATGTGGTTTGAAAATTTGGTTTTGTGTTTAAGGTTTTGAGAAAGTGAGTGATGGTTTAAAGAAATGTGTTTTAGCAATTCAGAAAAACTGTAAGCGTCGATTGGAGAAGTTAGGGATCGTCGATTGTAAATGGCCCAGGGGGGTCGTCGATTGGAGACAGCCCAGGTATTTATTAAGCATTGATTGGAGACGGCCCCGGTAGACTTAGGTCAGATGAGATAGGACTTAGTTAGGTTTAGGGAAAAATCTGACACTTACCAGTTTTGGAAATGTTATATTGAATTTATTGCACCAGTGTGTTAGACTATGTTGTAGTGTGTGTGATTTTGAGGGCTTGTGTGTCCTGCCTGAGGGCAAAGTTTGTTTTTTTCAGCTAGAGTGAATGGTTTTGAGTGTAAAGCTTCATTTTGACCTGAAAATAGGATGTTTTGGGGAACTGGGTGAGACGTTATGGATTTGTGTTTACTGCTTTGAGAATACGAGGCATAGTTTCAAGAAACGTGTTTAAGCAATCGAGAAAACTAATTTCATCCTATTCTGAAGTGCATCAAACATCCATCTAACATTACCACACACTGTAAGTTTTAGTCCACTTACATTAAAACAACCAGAGGGTTAATTAAGTCACTTTGGATAAAAGCATCTGCTAAATGTCAGTACAGATAAAAAAGCATAATAATAGCTGATCCATGTACAGTAAAGTACAGTGACAGCTGTGCAAAATTCAGACAGAAATTGTCCTTCAGTCATCATCATCTGACAGGTCAGTTGGCATTAGTTTTTAAGAAACTGACCATGATAAATCCAAAGATTGAGTTTTATTATTAGACTTTATTTTAAAAACACCCTTTTGGCAAGCGAATTTCACTGCAATAATGTTTTATTAGCACAAACAATTAAAATGAATCAGAAATCGACTTAACTAGGCCCAAATGCTCCTGTCTACACAACAATGAACCTTATATCACATGCTTTGTAGAGGCCTATAGTAAACTTGATTCACATTAGCATGTAGATTTCTCATGATGTAGCAAGTTATTACATAATGACCTTGATTTTATTAAGTTGAAGAGTGCTTTAATTTCAGAACAGTACATCATTTAGAAAATAAGAAAATTTGAGGGCTAAAATTGAGATTTCACAAACGTGTATTTAAACATAGTAATTTATCCAACACTGAAATCATGTTTTCTTTATCCACTTCATTCCAAAGCAATATAAATTTACCTGGATGGTCTTTTTCAAATATAACAACAGGAGAATTGATGCATTTACTCTTAAATTCTTTCATTCGATAACTATTACCTCAATAACCCAACCAAACAAGAATTAAACTAAAGCTTTCTTAAACTTGTCATTTTCGCTGAATAACAAAAAAAAAACAGCTTTGGATGAAACACGGATCAAATTAGTTTAGAATATCCACCAATTTACAACACGTTTTTTCTACATTTACCATATTTAGTTTTGAATGTGATATTCACAACAGATTCTAAAACATCTGAAGCACTTTTTTGAAATGGAGGGTCAGGCAGGTATGGATCTTTTTATGTTATTTTATTATTTGTTAAATGTATGGACATTTATTTATGTTTAGACCACTTCTATTATCTGATTGGTATCATGATGTTTCAACCAGTATAACAGTGTTTTTCAAAAAATGTGCCTACCCTACCTTTAAGGAGAAAATGGGTGGCTCTTAAAGAGACATTTGAATCAGGTGAGAGAAGGAGCGAGATAAAATTGAAGGTTTTCATAGTTTCAACAGCTACTTTCTAAGTTAAAAAAACTGAGAAAAAAAAAAAAGATTCATGCATCTGAGAAAAAAGATCAAATGTCAGAAGATGCAAATTTTCACCATTTAAACAATAACAAACAACAGAAACTCTTTAAATGGATAAGGTGGGTGGCTCTTAAAAGAGCCTTTGTGGTAGCTGAAATCTTCAGATCCCGCTTTACTTGGAGCTGGTGTATTTGGTGACGGCCTTTGTGCCCTCGGACACGGCGTGTTTGGCCAGCTCTCCGGGCAGCAGCAGACGAACGGCGGTCTGGATCTCTCTAGAGGTGATGGTGGAGCGCTTGTTGTAGTGCGCGAGGCGAGACGACTCACCGGCGATACGCTCGAAGATGTCGTTGACGAAGGAATTCATGATGCCCATCGCTTTGGAGGAGATGCCGGTGTCAGGATGAACCTGCTTCAAGACTTTATAGACATAGATGGCATAGCTCTCCTTCCTGGACTTTCTGCGCTTCTTTCCTCCCTTACCGGCGGTCTTGGTGACGGCCTTCTTTGAGCCCTTCTTAGGCGCGGACTTGGCTGGTTCAGGCATGATGTTGAATGATCAGAAAACCGACAATTCAGTGTAAAACCCAGTGCGATACAGAGGCATTTATTCGCTCCTTATGTTAATTTTCAAAGAGATTCGAGAATCTGCTGATTGCCTGTTTTCATAGGCCAAACCCATAAACTCGTATTTCATTGGACAACTCAAAGAATCACGAGAGGAACAAGTGCCAATCACGAACGGTCAAATGATAGCCCCTCCTACCGCCAAATGTTTGAGTGACACGCCACAGGACACCGTTTCCTTTGTTCATTTCCCGCTTTTTATTTTCGTTTTGATAAAATTTTGAAGAAAAAGCCAAATATTACCTTTACCCTTTTAAGTCCTTTTTGAAAGGAATTAATAATAGCAACGATAAAATTTCTTTAAAAACAGCTTTGTATACCAGAAAGTCTCTCAAAGCCCCTTTACTGCTGACGTTTCTTTTTTTCTTGTTTCTTTTAACGTCCAATAGGTGGTGAATCTCTAGGAAATGTGCTTCTGAAAGAAAAGTTTATAGAACTCAAATTTTTGTGCGACTTTAATGCAATTATACAGTGAATTATATGTGACCCTGGACCACAAAACATTTATACATCATATGAAAGCTGAATAAATAAGCTTTCCATTGATGTATGGTTTGTTAGGATAGGACAATATTTGGCAGGATACAACTATTTGAACATCTGGAATCTGAGGGCGCAAAAAAAAAAAAAAAACATTGAGAAAATCACCTTTAAATTTGTCCATTTATGTTCGCGATTGTGCTGCATTCACTCACAAAAATAAGTTTTATATTATGGTAGGAAACTTACAAAATATCTTCATAGAACATGATCTTTACTTAATATTTTAATGATTTTTGCCATAATAGAAAAAATCTATAATTTTGACCCATATAATGTAATGTTGGCTATTGCCACAAATATATCCGTCCTATTAGTGACTGATTTTGTGGTCCAGGGTCAAATAATCAGTAAAGACACGTCAAATCTGCTCTTGCAGAATTATTTTTCTGAAAACAATTTCAAAATGTATCGTTTAATTTCAAGAAAAGCATGAATTATTAACACTGATGTGGCAAGACTCTTTAACTGTAAGTGTGTGTGGCTCTTAAAAGAGCCGTTGGGTTTGAGCAGTTTCTCCTGGTTTCAGGTGTTTATCCGCCGAAGCCGTACAGGGTGCGTCCCTGTCTCTTCAGCGCGTACACAACATCCATGGCGGTGACGGTCTTTCTCTTGGCGTGCTCGGTGTAGGTGACGGCATCGCGGATCACGTTCTCCAGGAACACCTTCAACACTCCGCGAGTCTCTTCGTAGATCAAACCGGAAATGCGCTTAACGCCGCCGCGGCGAGCCAGACGACGAATAGCGGGCTTGGTGATTCCCTGGATGTTATCGCGCAAAACTTTACGGTGACGCTTAGCGCCTCCTTTCCCGAGTCCTTTACCGCCTTTGCCTCTTCCAGACATGTTTTTCACTCACTCAAGTCAAAACGATGACTAGATATGTACGTTCAGCGTTGCAAGGAGGCCTTTTATATTTACTTACAGGACCTGAGAGAAACCAACACCGCGTCACAAGGTGCAAAACGCCCCTCCCCTCAATGTAGTTCCAGCACAAAACAATGTGGTTCAACCCAAACCATCATCTAACGAGGCCTGTCCGACTTCTTTCATGTTTTATAAGATTTATTTGATTTGATGAATAGGATGTTATAATATCATAATGTAATATACAGAGATACTGAATGGTAATGAAATGTGCTAATCTAGAAGTGCAGTATAGTACATTTTGTATTAGACATTTCGGATATATTTGCAGAATATAAATGATTTCAGGCCTCAGTGGTTTATACTGTACGTCTACATTTAGCTGAACTTGCACCTGTATAAGAGTAATCTCTAAAGTTGGCATTCAACTTGCGCTAAAAGTTTCAAAACAGACCATGCCACTATTAGGGAGTAGCTGGAAGAAAAGAGGTGGAAAAAACAACCACTGTAGCCTTGTTTGGGAGAACTGTTTGAAGATGAAAAGAAGCTTTACCTGTAAATATGAAGATCGATTTCTAGCTCCGTTGAAACTATCCACAACAACATTGGAATCTGAGTGCGCAGTTTACATGTCAATCGATTGCACATGATAGTTTTGTTAATTACAATAATTGGTGTTTTATATATAATTTGTCCTAAAGGCCATTGTGTGATTCACACCCTGTATAACTGACATCACAGCATTCAAGTAAAAAAAAAAAGAAAGAATATAGATCTAGGCCCATACAAATATTAAAATACATAACCGCTTTAATTACACTAAATTCATTCATATTTCTTTATGTCTAAGTATTCTCTAATTAGGGCAAGGATTATATTATGCATGAACGCAACTTTCTACTTATATTGAATTCAACTGGAAATGATCTCGTTCAGTGCAGTTTTGGTGGCTCTTAAAAGAGCCGTTGTGGGTTGACGCAGACGCGGGTTTAAGCGCGCTCTCCGCGGATGCGGCGGGCCAGCTGGATATCTTTGGGCATGATGGTGACCCTCTTGGCGTGGATTGCGCACAGGTTGGTGTCCTCGAACAGACCGACCAAATAAGCCTCGCTGGACTCCTGCAGGGCCATGACAGCGGAGCTCTGGAAGCGTAGGTCCGTCTTGAAGTCCTGAGCGATTTCTCTCACCAGCCGCTGGAAGGGCAGTTTGCGGATCAGCAGCTCGGTGGACTTCTGATAGCGGCGGATCTCCCGCAGAGCCACAGTCCCGGGCCGGTAGCGGTGAGGCTTCTTGACGCCGCCGGTGGCCGGAGCGCTCTTACGGGCGGCTTTAGTAGCGAGCTGCTTCCTCGGGGCTTTACCACCGGTGGATTTACGAGCGGTCTGCTTGGTTCTGGCCATTGCTGCTTTCTCTCTGTCCTGCTTGCGCTGGAAAGAAATGCTGCTATACGTTATACACCCATTTTTAAAGCATTGTACCGTCACGAGCTCATAGTGTCGCGAGGATGCAGACCTTGTGATTGGCTAATACGTGACGTCTCCGAATGAGTGCCAGCCAATGACTGCGCGTTTCCTCTTTTCAAACAAGTGGAAGGTTTCCCGCTCGAGCTGCTTTTGTTCTGTTGAATACTTATACATCAAACAGTGTATATATATAACACCGCCCTGGTCTTTATACTCACAATGTTGTATTTATTTGTTCTGAAATACTCGTCTTAATTCCCAGTGATTGTGCAGATCTCGGATTAGAACAAGATCACATTACAGTCTGTATAAAAGCACAGCAGCGAGACGCACTAGGGTTTCCATCCGTCCCGTAAAATAGGGGATCAAAGACCCAGAGTAACATTGACCAATTTCTGTTACCATGAAGCCGAGATGTATATTGCTTTTTATTTTGGATAATTATTAAAATCTTCAATACATTGTCAGAGCTTGGTAGACCAACTATATGTTAATACTAAGGGAGATGGGTTGGGTGACAAACACATATGGGGATCATCATGTGCTTATGACAAACACACACACTTGCGACCTGTAATCGTCGACGATGCAGTTTATTGGGTGTTTATAAATATTACCAATGAAAAACACTCTCTATCAGATAAAATGGGTGGCTCTTAAAAGAGCCTTTTGGTCTAAAAAAAAATTGACTGCACTTATTTAGATTTAGAGGGTTTCTCGGTCTTCTTGGGCAGCAGCACGGCCTGGATGTTGGGCAGCACGCCGCCCTGAGCGATGGTCACTCGGCCCAGGAGTTTGTTGAGCTCCTCGTCGTTGCGCACCGCCAACTGCAAGTGACGGGGGATGATGCGGGTCTTCTTGTTGTCTCGAGCGGCGTTTCCAGCCAACTCCAGGATCTCAGCAGTCAAATACTCGAGCACCGCCGCCAGATAAACAGGAGCTCCGGCACCGACGCGCTCGCCGTAGTTTCCTTTGCGGAGAAGCCTGTGGACACGGCCAACGGGGAACTGCAGTCCCGCCCTAGAGGAGCGAGTCTTTGCCTTCGCTCTGGCTTTACCGCCGGTTTTGCCTCTTCCGCTCATTTTATTTGATTAAATTCAGGTATTACAATCTTCAAAGCAAAGAGATTGAGTACACGTTTGTTTCTCCACTTACTGCCTTTAAAGGTGAATGCAGGTCGCCCATTGGTTTAGAGTCTATAAAGATTCAAACCAATCACTGGCCTTCGCTCCAAAGCCCAACCCCCTATTCTAGCGGGAATAATTATGCACTAAATAAGTATGTATCAAGTATTTGTGACCATCAAGATAAAAGAGCTGAAGCTATTGAAATATTTGTGATAGAAAATTCATGAAAATGAATATGAAGATGTTTAGGGAATTAATATTAATTCAACAATGTCTTTTTTCTGTGCACACAGTTAATATGTGTAAAAAGGAAATTTAACTAAAATGGTGAAATAATTTTTTCAAATAATTCACATCAATATCAACATGCTACTAGGGTTTGATACGCATACTTTATAACATGTTTATATGCACACTATATAACATCTATATATATGGATATTATACACTGTTCCTACCAAAAGTACTACACATTTCACACACTATATTCTGATATATAGTATCAGTATCTGGCCTTCTGATACTATATTATATATTATGTTTCTAATGTAATATTGGAGTATTATCACCGCCCATATAGCCGGGTGTGGGGTTGTTTTTATTGTCACAATTATCCAGCATGTTGTGGGTATATTCTGTTTGTGTGTTGTATCCTATTTGGACTGTGATTACTGCCTGAACCCTCATAAGCTTTTGGGCCATTTTTAATATATTTTTGAATAAAATAGAGCACTCAACTTGAGTGATTCAAGACTAGGTCACTTATTTTTGAAAAAAAAGTATTTTATATTTTTTTTATAGTTAGCCCTCACGGTGTGCAGTCCGCCTCGCCTGCTGTCACAAATCACAAAAGTGTGGCAGAGGCACACAACCATCTGGCAAAACGCGCTGTAGAGACAATCGATTAATCATTAACATCCCTAGTCTCTACACACATAAATGGAGAGTTTTCACAAGTTTGTGCAGATCAAATTGGTGAACGTGTATGTGGCCTCTATAACAGCATTCCACGCACACGTTGATAATTGCCCAGTAGGTAGAAATGACATAGTGTTACGATTCTTAAAGGAGCACGCCGACTTTTTGGGACTTTAGCTTATTCACCATACATACCCTTTATAAGTCCATACATACCCTTCTCATCTCTGTGCGTGCCATAACTCTGTCTGACGCACCCACTGCTAGCTTAGCTTAGCACAAATACAGGAGGTAAACGGCTCCAGCTAGCATACTGCTCCCAATAAGTGATAAAATAACACCTACATTTTCCTATTTACATGTTGTGATGTGTATAGTCACAGCGTATACAAATAACAAGGTCACATGAGACACAGCCATCTTCTAACCGTATACATACTAGGAACTATATTCTCAGAAGGCGAAGCACTGCTACTTGGGCGGAGATACAACTCTTTTGACCGAGTAGCCTGTTAAATATACTTTTTTACATAGTTTTTCATAGTCTTATGAAACTTACATGTTTGAAAATATTGATTTGAATATTGATATAAAACAGATATGTTTCTAATTCTATGTATCTAATTTTTTGTGTAGGCTAGTCCACTGAAAGTGTACATAGGAATTTACTTTAATTCTACTTTACTCTTTCCCCACCATTGACTGAATTTTCCAGCTATCCATGTTTTTACTGTTATACGGTAGGGGGCGCTATGACACATCTTCTAGTACAGAATCTCCGGATCAAAACTGCTGAAGCTGATAGAAGATTGCTCTCTCAAATGTAAAATAACGTGATCATCAAACATTAAACAACATGTAAAACAAAACTGCTTAATGTTACCAAATGAAATGAAGCGTAACCCATGAAGAGAAAATGACTGTGAAGCTTTGGGGTTGTTGGACTCGATCTACGCCATTTGTGTTTTGATCATAGTTCTGAATCTGATCACGGCGTAGTCTTTGACAAAAATGTGATTTTATCAACGTTTTTGTTTAAAATGTTGCCTTTCCTTATGAAACTTACCGAGTGTAGATTAAAAAGGATGCATGAAGCTAATAAAATGTTTATTAAAGTAGGCTACAGTTAAAGGTATTTTTCAAGTATAAAAAATAATATCTACATTTGAACATAGTACCGATACTGATTTCCAACACCAATCCGTAAAGGGAAATGTGAGCGGTGTCGTCGCGATGTGTCGTCACTTAAAGGCATAGTTCACCCAAAAATGAAAATTCTGTCAGTAATTACTCACCCTCATGTTGTTCCAACCCCGTAAGACATTCGTTAATCTTCGGAACACAAATTAAGATATTTTTGATTAAATCTGACAGCTGGATCACTTCTTCATAGGCTTCTAAGGGATTGAAACTTGCTGGCCCAGAAAAGTTATTAAAGACATTGTTAATATAGTCCAAGTGACTACAGTGGCTCAATCTTAAGTTTATCAAGCGACGAGAATACTCTTTGTGCGCAAAAAAAAATGACTTTATTCAACTATTAATTTCCTTCTCTCTGGGCCTCGAGTGAGTTCACGTAGCAGTGCGTCTGTGTTATACATCACACGCATCACACACATGATTAGCGTCAGCCAATAGTGAGCCTACGTGTGACATACAACACAGAAGTGCTGCGCTGTTACACTAGGTGAACTCACTCGAGGCCCACAGAGAAGGAAATGAATAGTTGAATAAAGTCGTTATTTTTGTTTACTTTTTGCGCACAAAAAGTATTCTCGTTAAAGCCTTACTTTCCATTTAGACTAAAGTGTAGCTTTCCTTGAGAGAAAGAACGTATTATCTTGATGTTTTGAGAGGACTCTCCTGTTTATAGTTAGAGCCTGGTCATTTCCAACCTTGAAAAAGCTGTGTGTCAGTGTGTGTTAATCTTTTTGGTTAAAGTTTAAGGAATAACTGGCATTATTGGAGGTTGACCGAGTTGTTGTTCAGGACATGTTGGCACCCAGCAACGCAAATCTGCGACCTGGAAAGTCATGACGTGCCTAACTTCAGGGTCCGAGTGTCAGCTGCCTAATCGATGGAGATATGCTCCAGTCTATCTGCATATGTGTGGAAAATTACAGTTTATCTATTTCTTAGCCAATGAGAATCATTCAACCTGAAGCAAGGATGTAGCTTAGACCTTAATTGGTGAAGGGTAATTGCTGTGATCTTTTTAACTGTAACGGGGCGGCCTACAAACTCCTTGTGAGTCTTGAAGCTGACTTCTGCTGATGAAACCGCAAACTATCTTCAATGAAACTTTTCTTCAATGTATTATAATTCTGACTCCAGGTCTTCATTTATAATATCTGGTTCTGGGTCTTTGACTGTAAATCCTGTTACAGCAGAATGTTTACTGCTGTCACTTTATTAAATGTATCAAGGGAAAAAGTTTTGAAAAATAGTTTTGCACTGTAAACAAAAATCATAATACAATACATAAATTACTGTTGAAGGGGGTGTATTGGAATCCACTGCTGCTTCAATGTATATGTAATGAGTGATTATAATCAAGTTATTAATCAATATTTTTCCTTCTAAATATCAAATGAGTTGAATGACTTCTCTGGAGATTTTACTTTGTTATAGAAATTACCAGTTCTATTACTGAAATGTTATTTTCATGTATTCTTTAATGTCAGTATTTGATATTTGAATGCAGTAACAATGCTTACCTATTTAGCCCGGCTTCCAGAAATGAAATAGGGACTGGTTTTGTGTTTGAGAAAGGTCCTCAACGTGTTAAAACATATAGGGGTCATTGAAGCCAATAGTTTAAGGGACCATTTCTCAATTAAAGCCTTACTTTCCATTTAGACTAAAGTTTCCAAAACTTGAGAAAAATAACTTATCTTAATGTTTTGAGAGGACTCTCCTGTTTATAGTTAGAGCCTGGTCATTTCCAACCTTGGAAAAGATGTGTGTCGGTGTGTGTGTTAGTCTTCTTGCTTACAGGTTAAGGAACCACTGGCATTGTTGGAGATTGACTGAGTTGTTATTCGGGACATTCTGGCACCCAGCCACCCAAATCTGCAACCTGGAAGGTCACGACGTGCCTGACTTCAGGGTCAGAGTGTCAGCTGCATAATCTATGGAGATATGCTTCAGTCTATCTGTATATGTGTGAAAAATTACTATGTTTATCTATTTCTTGCATTACACTATATTGAGATGTGTTATGGAAATATGATCCCCAGAACAGCACCACCCTCAGGTAACTGTATGTACCGACAGAGCATAGTGGACGTGGCATTACTTTATGATTTCACAAGTTCTCAAAAATGAAAAAGGAAAATGTAGAGGGCTAGATTTGTTCTTTTAAAATTTGTTCTCTAACTAAATCATGCATTACTACATATTCTGAGGGTGGAGGTGTTCTGGGGATCATATTTCCATAATAACACAGAATATGCTCAATGACAGCAGCCACATGCGTTCTGCTCTTTCTGCGCCAAAGCTTGTTCTTGCTTAAAATCCTTTCAAGAGTGTCTTTGCTCAGAGCTATTCCATTGCGTTAAGCGAATAAGCCAAGAACTACATCATTAATAGCTCAAACCACATTTAAAATGTGCTACTCCTTAATGCGTTTACAATTCATCCTTTATCAGGTCGCGTCAGATCAATGAGCTGCAAGTCATAATTTCGGCTTGGTATGCCAAAATTTCAACATGTGGCAGGAATGGGCTTCCATACAGTTCTGACTTTTTCCTCTCAATTCTGAGAAGAAAAGTCAGAATTGTGAAATAAAAAGTCGCAATTACCTTTTTTTTTTTGTCTGTGGCGGGAACAAGCTTCAGTAGTATTCAGCCCAGATTGTATTACAATAATAATAATGCTGCTTTGATTTTCTTGTTTCATAAAAGCAGTGTGAAAGACAGTGCCAGTGGTCATAAATACTGCATTCAGCACCTGGGGAAATATTGACCCCTTCCCTAATCTTCTAATAAAAACAAAAATAATAAAATTCTCCACACATTTATTTACATATGTAGTTTATTTACAAAAATAGTGTACAGTTTCCTCAAATTAAAATAAAATAGAGGGTGTGTAATTGAAGGCACATTGCTGTGCACCCAGGTTTGAACACACTCACTCATTGTTGTGCCATTCCTGGAAACAGTTCCTGTTCAACTGAAGACACAAATGAACGTCACATGCCTGGCATTTCCATGGTGTTTGTTGCTTCTTGCCACGCACTGCTTTGCAATGCACACATATGCGGCGACCAACAGTGGCAATTCTTCTGACATTGGAGGTCAGCTCAGCTCCTGGAACCGGCACATGGTCATTACTGGTCTGTTCTGGATCTGCTTTCTCAGACACACCACAGAGCTCTGCAACAAGCTCTTCCATAAACGCCTTGCGCGTCATGTTGCCGTGTAGCTCCTTGTGCAATATGAAAGCGTTGGTGGCAGCAACGTCCAAGAAGTGTAGAAAGACTTTTCTGTACCACTTCATGGTGTTGTGCTGTGCAGTGTAGTACTGCAACAGCTGGTCGGACGGGTCAACACTTGTCATGTGTTGGTTGTAAGCGCTCACAGGCGCAGGACATGGCAAAGATTTTGTCCTCCGTGTATCTTGTGCTTTCACTTGTCGTTGGACACGGTCTCCTGTATAGGCAGCATGGATGGTGGAACAAACAGACACCTCTCGTTTGTCCATCCACTTCACACACACAAGAGGCCCATCCCGAATCCAACGGATGGATCCCCTGCTGGACTTTTTGGTCAATGGATTAGATGCGCTCCGTGGGAAGTCCTTCCGATAGTCTCTGTAAGTCCCACAAGCCCCAAACTTCATAGTTAACAAGTCTGTTAAGAGCTTTGGACTTGTATAGAAATCGTCCATGTACACATGGTACCCAGAGCCCAAAACTTTCTTGTCCAGAAGAGACATCACAGCATCATAAGAAAGCCCACGGCCTGTGGGAAAGATGTTCTTGCCCGTGTACACAGAGAGGTCCACAGTATATCCATTCGACGAGTCCGCCAGGACAAAAAACTTGAAGCCCAGCTTCGCTGGCTCGGCTTTCATGAATCTTCTCATTCCTGCATTTGCTCTGCATGCCACCAGTCTTTCCTTCACAGCTAAATTTCTTCTAGGATGATAAAAGGTTTTGCACGCAAGGCGGATGGTGTCCATGAGGGGTCTGACCCTGAAGAGCTGGTCATGTTCAGCTGTTCCCCTCTTTTTGTCATTTTCCTTGTCTGCCTCTGGGTGACTTATGTGCAAATTCCATGAAATGGTGCGGTATCGGTCCCTAGACATGACTGTGGCGGGAAAGGGCACAGAGAAGAGACTGTCCTGCCGCCAGTAGTCAGCGATGGAGCTCATCTTCACCGAGGCCATGTAGAAAACGAGTCCAATGTAGCGGTACAGCTCGCCAACACTGACATCTGTCCAACTGTATTTGCGACCCTTTGCGAGTGCCCTGGCAGCCTGAGCGTTTGTGTTGTGGCAGAGATTTGACACGGCGCTCTCTGAGAAAAACAGTTTGAAAAGACTAATAGGAGAGTGCGAGTCAGCAAGACTCGACTGCGGCCCAGGTTCCCGAGCCGGCAGGAACCTCAGAGACTTTGGAGCCACATCGACATCAGTCTCTTCTCTCCATGACAGTGTCTTGGCTCTCTTTAAAACAGGAATCTGGTCACTGTCATTCTCACATCTGTGGGGGGAGAAAACAAAAGTGAGCATGTTGACAAAAGGATCACAACAACATTATCAATTACTAATACTGATCTATTGCCCACTCATTAAAAAGCTATTTACACATTCATCCATGCACATATACTTTGCTTAGATTAAATTTGATTACATGTCATTTTACAAGTGACACATTATTTCACAGTACGAGGCAAACCTGCACTTACTCATTAAGATTCTCAACCGCGTTGAAAACTGAACGATGTTTGTGTCCTGTGTGAGGTCCACGTGAAGGAACCACATTCCTAAGAAAAGAAAAGGTACAAGCACAAATATTAGTAAACAATTAGCTTACGTTGTCTAAGGTGGCAAACCAGTGCATGCATAAGTGATAGACCCTTTTCACATTTCCGGGTTTCTCAGAAGAGAAAATCATCCTAGTTGGGTAAAATTCTAAAGTGTTGAATGAGAGACTAGATTACATATATATTTTGTTTTAATTTGCTCAAATAGCAATAGAAAAACTTCACAAAAGTGTTTTCACAACTTTCAAAAGAGTAAAAAAAAAAAAATAGAGAGCTTAATAAAGGCTTAATAATTAATAATATTTTTTTTTTGTAATTTGATGCAACAGTGATATATTACCAGGCATAGTTATAAATGAACAAATTTAAATAATAATAATAATAATAATAATAATAATAATAATAATAATAAACACTGTACACTCCTTGCCACTGTTGCCTTGGCTTTTGGCTTGCTTAGTTGGGACATTTAATATTCAACAATATTATTGATCTGCCTTATTAAGGGTGGACGATGATGCAATTTTCTTCTAGAAACAAACTTTGTTGTATTATTTTCATATTATCAATGTGAAGCTGCTTTGATACAATCTGTATTGTAAAGAGTGCGATATAAATAAAGGTGACTTAACTAAAGGTGACTAGGATTTAGGATGCCGATCACCATTAAAAGTCATCACAGTCTGTGAAAAGGGTCCATTGAGAATTAATGGATATACGGTCGCGCGCCTTATGGCTGTTGATGGGGCATCGTGTCGATGGGGCATCGTGTTGTGTCGATGCCCCATCAACAGCCATAAAGCGCGCGACCATATAACTATTAACTATCAATGGACCCTTTTCACAGACTGTGATGACTAGTTTTAATGGTGATCAGCATCGTAAATCCTGCATAGTTATTAGTATAATATGTATACACTTGCTTTGGAAGACATTTAGATGTTCACAGGACAACACATTTCACTCAGAATATTAGAAACTGGTAGATATATCGTCTTGCCATATTGGTTTGAAACAGCTATATGCGACTCTAATAACTAAAATAAGAATAAACGGCTTACTCTTCAGAAGATGTGTCCTGCGCTGGCTCAAACTGATCCTCAAAATGCAGGCCTTCATCCTCAACGTCTTCATCATCTTCTGACTCTGAGGAACAAGTCGATTCTTCCTCACTGTCTATGATCATCCGAAGAGCTTCCTCGTGTGCGTGACGTGCCATCTTCAGGAAAAGTCAATAAAGCCAAACAAAAGTTTGCCGCCAGTTTTATCCTGTTGATCGGGGGCGTTTCCCACATTCACGTCATTACCATGTGAATGACGCGCTCTGACGGTGGGCGTGGCCAGACCGGCGCTAAACGAGAACAGGAAAAACCCCTTCAACTTTGTAATTTGGCTTAACTCTCTTTATTTCTGGATTTTAGATATTTCTTCCCTATTTCGTTGGCCGTCTTGGTGAGCGCCTTCTTTGAGGGCAGATTTCACTGGTTCGGGAATGTTAATCTTCAGCTCACGGTGGATCTTCTTCTTCTTTTGATATTTGCGGCAGAGACGCTACAATGGCGTATTGCTGCCCTCCTCAGTTCATTTGAAGAATTCATAGATTTAACAGATTATATCCTTATACAGTCCAGTCCAGTGCAAAAAGTTGATGACAAATCTTGTTGTCTCGAAGTCCTTAGTACATAACAGTTCTGCAAAATGAGTTTTAAAGAAAAAGGTCATGCATAAGTGGCAAACTAGATGGGACAGTAGAAATACAGTGACACAGGGAAATGGTGTTGTAGTATTACACCATTTGAAAGTGTATGTCATGTGCTTTTTATATGTAATAAATATAATATATTGTGATTCATTATTTAATCACTTAGAATTAAGAAAGAGGATATTTTAGGAAAAGGCAGGACATACAGCTATACAGAGCACTAATTAAATTCATATGACATGGGTCTAATGTCTAGAATATATTATGGAATACTTTGAGCATTAATCCCATGGGACCAAGTGTGGCAGTTGTGTTTAAGGCTCAGGGAAATTGTAGAGCTTGTTTGTGCACCCAAGATTCACACCAATCAGGTAGCCTATCTCAAGGTTCTCATCAGGGAGTATGTTCAGATGCGAGTGGATATTTTCCCAGATACCCCTATCAAACCAAACACCACTTCCTTCTCCACTATCCAGACCTAATCCTTAAATTTGGTCCTCTCATTCGTCTTTGGACAATGCGGTTTGAGAGTAAGCACACATATTTTAACCCCTTAACGCCCGAATTTATATAGCTGTATATAAAAAAAAAAATTATGTGTGTTTTTGCCTTTAAGTAGATGGTAAATAATGTTGAGATTATCAATTTCACTTTTGCACAACAAATAAATAGAAATTTTGGTATGTTGCAAATTTGCGACAACAGGCATTTAGGGTAATTTTTTTTACAAAATGGTAAAATTAATAAAACACATTTTCCCATCTCAGGTATGTAGATTTTATTCATGGCACAAAGTTTTTAGAACTTATAAACTTTAATTGACAAATTAATGAATCTTGACAACAGCAAGAAACAAAACACTCTCCTACTCCCTAACATTGACAGTATGACAGTAGTTTTTATACATTCCATGTTACACTCTGTTTAACTCTTTCCTTGTTTCTCCAGTGCATACATTATATATTCTTATAGTGTTATATCCTAACATGCTATTTTTTTGTGGGGAAAAAAAAAAAAGAAAAAAAATTTTTTTTTTGGCTGAAACCATCTAAATACAGCATTATTATAATATGTAGCCATTAGCCTAATCCAGCCGTTATGGCCCAATGTCGCAAATTTGCTACAAACAGAAATCTACAAAGTACGTAAAAAATATTCGTCACATGAAGTCTATATGAATAACATAGCTATAGAAGCAATCAACAAGCTGGTACATATTTTTTATTTTAGCACAACTTAACTCATTTTGGGCAATTTCTCCACATTTGCGCCCTTGATATGCGGATTTTGCAAACCAAAATATTAGCTTCGGTGAACCGGATGTAGTTCCCACTCCGACCGCTCCTATGAGAAACCAGTGCGTGCAAAATGTTCCTAGGTATGTATCGAATGTGCACAAACAGGCATTGGGGGAAAACACACGCGATCTCGCCTGCAGTCTGAATGGAAGGGGTTTGTTGCAAATTCGCGACAGTGGGCGTTAAGGGGTTAAACAGTGTGCACGGAAGCTTCACAACTTCAAAAATCTCTCCAGTACTCTGGCAGAAAGGCACCAGTTGCTTCAGACGTATCTTCATGCTGGTAATATCTTTCCTCCTGTACTTCAAGTATAGGTCAGGCTAATGAATTGACTGCCCACATGTATCATTTCGCCATTCAAGAAGCTGTACGACTCAGTAATTTGACTGGTAGCATCATGGAGACAGCCATGGTCACATACAAAGGTACAACATATAAGAAGGGAATGGGTGTTGTTGTACTTGATGTTAGTGATGGTGGATATGTGCTGGGGAAGATTGCTCTGATAATAGTCTGCCAGGAAAAGGTGTATTTTGTTTCAGAGAGACATCAGTCAGTGCCAGTGTTGGATCTTGGTGTGCACTGTGTACAGCATGACAGTGAGACTCGTTATGTGTGTGTTTGTGTCACCCAGTGTCTGTTTATAGACATTTGGATCTCAAACTTGTTGTGCTTCACCATTCTATCTGTTTAGGTGGCAAGGTGACATGGAGTCAATCATAAAGGGCACTCTTGCCCACTTGAGTGAGGAGAGGCTGACATGTCTTCTTGAACATCTCTCTAACATTGGTATAAGGGCCTCAGATGACTTCAGATTTCTAGCAGAAGATGATTTAAAACAAATGATTTCACTGATTGATAGCAGAAAACTTCTACATGCATTTAACAATAGAGGTAAGTTTGTGCAGTTTGTGTTCTTTATTATGGTAACTTTATTTGTCTCATTTAAATTTGTACTCTGTCTTTAGTAGACTCTGTCTGCACTCTCCTCTTTTTTTGGTCCTTTTTATGTTTTTATTTGTGGTGGTACACCAGTGACAATGCAGCAAACGACACAATTACGGTACACTGACATTAACTCCAGTAACTGAATTGGAAGTCTCCTCAGTAATGACTTCACCACAGTGCAGTGTTCCTTTGCAAAATAAAACCTGGACTTCGACATTTAAAATTCCATGGGAGAAGACTAGGCCCACTCTACAAAGATGTCTCTCTCAGACGCAGTCCCAGAAGACACAGACAGACGGCACATGGTTAGGATCACTGTAGATGCCATGAGAGAAAAATGCTTAAACCCAACTTGGCGTCAGTGTACAGTAATTGCTAAAAGTGTAGTTGACAAATACCCTGATAGCTTTGAAGACAGGACAGATGAAGGTGACAGAATGAGCAATGGATACTTCACGTTGTCCTCACAACTGAAAAAATAGAGTGGATAACCTTAACAGAAACAATACCCTTGCCCCTCTCAGAAAGCCAAAAAGACCTGCTGATACTAATGATGTTCACCCAGCACAGCCAGAAAAAGTTGCAAAAACTGACAGTTATGGATGCATAAACTGGCAGCCATCTCAATTACCAGAAGGAGAGACAATAGACTCTCTACATCATAAAAAAGTAGAACTTAAATTAATTTTCTCTCAGGAAGGACCAAGTGGAGCAGACCGTGTAAGGGTGAATGATTTGATGGTCTTAACTTATGCAAGTCAGCGCAGTGCAATAAACGCCACACCTTCACTTAGTGTACATGAATTGAAAAGAGAATGGCCTTTCCTGTTTGTGAAGAAGTTTTTAATGCAGCACTTCACTTCACTTACTGGGATCGAGCTTGACGAAAGGCTGAGAGAATGCATTGCTGGAAAAGGAAGGAGGGTGCTCCAGTTCTTCAAAACTCAGCTTCTTCGCTGGCCAAAAGAAGTGATCATTGAACGTCTCCAAGGCGAAAACATGGACTCAACAATCGCTGTCATATTGCTGATGATGACCTTCTTTAGAGAGAAAGATGATGCCATTTTCCTTCTTGCTGATGTAATTATTATACTGGATTAATATAATGGCCAATGAATATACTTTTTTTAGATGTGTAAAGATTTATTGCTGTCTCCCTCGTAAGCACTCCTTCTGTCTGACCTTTTGAATGCAGGTCACTAGCACCCATGCAGATGCTGAAGCTCAGTTGTCTCTTCCCACTACACCAAGGATAATCATGCTGGGTGAGGCTGTCATTCAGACTTATACCAGATGATTTAATGCGACCGTTTATGATTCGGAAAGAGAAAATTCGCCCCTATGAGGTCAAGTTTTCAAATTTGTTTTTTAGGAGATTCCATCCTGACATCGGAAAAATGGATGCTCTGCGTAGAAGGAAAGGTGGTCATCCAGTCAGTTAACCCTCAGGATGACTTCACATCTGCCCTGGCTGTCTTCTTCGCTTCTTTCTATATTTTCAACCTGGAGTACCAAGCTGAGGCTGCATCAACCTTGGAATTCATCCAGAGGTAACTATTGGTGAATCCATAAAAAACAACAACAACAACAACAAAAAAAAAACATACTGTTTGGCATCATGATCATGTTGAGTACTGGAAAAGTGAACACTTTATCCAGTGTGACCAACTTATGACTGATATTCATGCAAGCTTTTGCAAATAATGCTATAATTGCATGTCCATATCTACAGTGAAAGTACTATGGTCATTCAAACCCATGAGACTTATAAGTACTTATTCAGTAAAGAGAAAAGATTAGTCAGTGTAATTAAGGTATCAACAAACAAAAGTCTAATTTCAATATTTAATTTGTTTTTAATGGGAAATACCAGCATTACATTTAATCAGAAGCATTTTTACCTTAATTGTATCAATCAGGGTCATTCAGAAAGAAGATTCATTGTGAAAGTGATCTCTCTGTGTTCGTCTATGCAGTGTTGAATATGTTTTTCATTTCTTTCAGCGTGTACAGTTGTTCGAGATTGCAGCGTGCTGAGGATGAGTTTCGCTCTTTGCTTGGCCCTGCCAAGTCTGGAGTGTTTCTAGTTTAATGAATTAAATTTTAATAAAGAATTTTAAACTGACTTCTGTGCGTTGTCATAATTGACGTAACATCTAATAATCAGTAATATAACTGTGTGAAATATTGTTTGCATACACGCCTTTAGCTTTCATTCTTTTTTTAAGCGTGTAACAGATTGTAGTTGGTTATATATATATATATATATATATATATATATATATATATATATATATATATATATATATATACCATAATCAATTATACTGCATAGTAACTTTACAGTATTTTAAAATACAGTGCAAAAACAAGCACTGTAATTCATTTTACAGTATAAAAATGCTGTGCAAAAACAAGAACTGTAATTAATTTTACAGTATAAATATACTGTAAGTTATTATACGGTATGCTGTGAAGTACTGTTGTCAGATTTACAGTAATTTTACCGTGGAATAAAATACTGAAGCTTGCTGGATATTTGTTGCCAGTAAGTTACTCTTAATTTGTCATTCAGTACCTGTGGCGATAATGCTCCTAAGGTGTTAATTGCCATTAAAACATGAAGAAGAAGCAGAACTCCACCACAAGTTTCAGGATAATAATCCTTACTCTCTCTTCACATTTTGGTAAAGGTGTGGCTTGGTTTTCCCCCCACAAGGTCTCACCATCTTGCCTCAATTTAAAAGCAGCAACGGAATTCCTGGAGAAATGTTATTAAATATCAAGCATTACCCAATGATATACGAACTAAACAAGACCCTTGGACATCAACCTCAGTTTGGAGTCATAAAAAAGTTATTTTATAAGTGACAGAAATTTACAGAAAGTAACAGCTGTAAGGTCAACTGATTGAATTGAAGAAGTCTCTGAATGCGTTTATGTACTTATAACAAGTCAAGTAAAACAACAACAACAACGACAACTGTTAAGAGTGGTGATGAACTGGGTATTTATTGAAAGCTCATTTCAGAGGGCTAGATTGCCCTTCTCCGTGTTTTCATTGGTCAGAATTGGGCCGCTAAAGAGACTCATCCGCCAATTGAAAGCTTCTAAATTTGAATTCCTTTCCATTGCCGGAAGTAACTTGACTGCACCACGTCACGACGCACGCGCCTCTTTGTCTGACTTTCCCGCTCATGAGGTGTCATGACAGATCACAATCATGCCAGCAAAGTACTTTAAATGGACGATTGTAATTATGCAATGTTCTTACATAATATTGTGCACATTAAACTACACAAATAAAGTCCCTCGGGATTCCCGGATTTTGGCAAGAACTCCTTTTATGTGTTAGAACCAGTTTAACCTAAGAGTAAAATGGACCTCGGATCAGGATTCCTACTTTCCATTTCAAAATTCCACTTTTCCAAACCTCTCTGTAGATTTTCAGACCATAATTTAACACAAATGATTCATGCAGCATTATTCGGCATATAGTAGCCTAGTCATCCGTAAATAATTTATTTTTTCCTCCATCGGTTTTCTCGAAGTGATAACATGTACGTGCTTGCATGAGGAGGATAAACTTAAAAACTTTATAACATATAACTGTTACCTATATACACCCCTGCCACATCAGTTTGATACAGTAAATGTGGTTTAATGTTTGTCACAAAAACAAAACAAAAAAAACAAAACAGTTCAATCTGGTTTGAGTGACATACATTTAAGTATTATATTATTTTAGTGAAGTTCAAAAGAGTCGGTTTCAGTACAATGAAAAAATGCGCCATAAATTCAGTCGTTTTTGACAAACACTAAACGTGTGACACGAGAACACCCTGCTCGTTTAAGTTCTTAGAGACTCTAAATTCTATATTGTAGAAAATTAAACAGGAGCAGTAGTCTGGAAATACAAAGCTCCGGAATTACTAAAATCAAATCTCCTGCCTCAAAGTGGTTACTAATTAATAGTTGACAAAAACAACTTAAGACATACTCTTTTTCAAAATATGTGTTTGGCTCTTAAAAGAGCCGTTGGGTTTGAGCGGTTTCTCCTGGTTTCAGGTGTTTATCCGCCGAAGCCGTACAGGGTGCGTCCCTGTCTCTTCAGCGCGTACACAACATCCATGGCGGTGACGGTCTTTCTCTTGGCGTGCTCGGTGTAGGTGACGGCATCGCGGATCACGTTCTCCAGGAACACCTTCAACACTCCGCGGGTCTCCTCATAGATCAGACCGGAAATGCGCTTAACGCCGCCGCGTCGAGCCAGGCGACGAATGGCGGGCTTGGTAATTCCCTGGATGTTATCGCGCAAAACTTTACGGTGACGCTTAGCGCCTCCTTTCCCGAGTCCTTTACCGCCTTTGCCTCTTCCAGACATGTTTTTCACTCACTCAAGTCAAACGATGACAAGATATGTATGTTCAGCGTTGCAAGGAGGCCTTTTATATTTACTTACAGGACCTGAGAGAAACCAACACCGCGTCACAAGGCGCAAAACGCCCCTCCCCTCAATGTAGTTCCAGCACAAAACAATGTGGTTCAACCCAAACCATCATCTAACGAGGCCTGTCCGACTTCTTTCATGTTTTATAAGATTTATTTGATTTGATGAATAGGATGTTATAATATCATCATGTAATATACAGAGATACTGAATGGTAATGAAATGTGCTAATCTAGAAGTACAGTATAGTACATTTTGTATTAGACATTTCGGATATATTTGCAGAATATAAATGATTTCAGGCCTCAGTGGTTTATACTGTACGTCTACATTTAGCTGAACTTGCACCTGTATAAGAGTAATCTCTAAAGTTGGCATTCAACTTGCGCTAAAAGTTTCAAAACAGACAATGCCACTATTAGGGAGTAGCTGGAAGAAAAGAGTTGGAAAAAAACAACCACTGTAGCCTTGTTTGGGAGAACTGTTTGAAGATGAAAAGAAGCTTTACCTGTAAATATGAAGATCGATTTCTAGCTCCGTTGAAACTATCCACAACAACATTGGAATCTGAGTGCGCAGTTTACATGTCAATCGATTGCACATGATAGTTTTGTTAATTACAATAATTGGTGTTTTATATATAATTTGTCCTAAAGGCCATTGTGTGATTCACACCCTGTATAACTGACATCACAGCATTCAAGTAAAAAAAAAAAAAAGAATATAGATCTAGGCCCATACAAATATTAAAATACATAACCGCTTTAATTACACGAAATTCATTCATATTTCTTTATGTCTAAGTATTTTCTAATTAGGGCAAGGATTATATTTTATTCTGAAAGGGTAACTGATGATTTAGAGAACGGTGACTCAGAGAGTATTAATGTAATGCATGAACGCAACTTTCTACTTATATTGAATTAAACTGGAAATGATCTCGTTCAGTGCAGTTTTGGTGGCTCTTAAAAGAGCCGTTGTGGGTTGACGCAGACGCGGGTTTAAGCGCGCTCTCCGCGGATGCGGCGGGCCAGCTGGATATCTTTGGGCATGATGGTGACCCTCTTGGCGTGGATGGCGCACAGGTTGGTGTCCTCGAACAGACCGACCAAATAAGCCTCGCTGGACTCCTGCAGGGCCATGACAGCGGAGCTCTGGAAGCGCAGGTCCGTCTTGAAGTCCTGAGCGATTTCTCTCACCAGCCGCTGGAAGGGCAGTTTGCGGATCAGCAGCTCGGTGGACTTCTGATAGCGGCGGATCTCCCGCAGAGCCACAGTCCCGGGCCGGTAGCGGTGAGGCTTCTTGACGCCACCGGTGGCCGGAGCGCTCTTACGGGCGGCTTTAGTAGCGAGCTGCTTCCTCGGGGCTTTACCACCGGTGGATTTACGAGCGGTCTGCTTGGTTCTGGCCATTGCTGCGGTCTTTCTCTCTGTCCTGCTTGCGCTGGAAGGAAATGCTGCTATACGTTATACGCCCGCTTTTAAAGCATTGTGTCGCGAGGATGCAGACCTTGTGATTGGCTAATACGTGACGTCTGCGCATGAGTGCCAGCCAATGACTGCGCGTTTTCTCTTTTTCAAACAAGTGGAAGGTTTCCCGCTCGAGCTGCTTTTGTTCTGTTGAATATTTCATATACATCAGACAGTGTATAGCTTTTAAATACATTATAGCTGTATTCATTCTGTGTGGTTTTTTTTTTTTAACATACTGAAGCAAAATTGCCTTATAAGGGATACAATTATTTAAACATTTGATTTGATTTTTATATGATGGCAATATGTTGCCTTACAGGTACGGTTCTCGAACTAAATATATAACACCTCCCTGGTCTTTATACTCACAATGTTGTTGTATTCAATTGTTCTGAAATACTCGCCTTAATTCCCAGTGATTGTGCAGATCTCGGATTAGATCATCACATTAAAGTCATTATAAAAGCACGGCAGGTGAGACGCACTAGGGTTTCCATCCGTCCCGTAAAATAGGGAATCAAAGAACCAGAGTAACATTTACCAATTACTTTTACCATGAAGCCGATACGTATGTTGCTTTTTACTTTGAACAATTTATTAAAATATTCGATACACTATCAGAGCTTGGTAGACTATAACTATTAACTATGTTAATATTAAGGGAGATGGGTTGGGTAACAAACACACATTAGGGGATCATCATGCTTACAACAAACACGCACACCTGCGACTGTAAGGATACTGTAACCGTCAGTGAAGCGTTCATATATTTTACTCTGGTTTGATGGGTCATTTTCGCTCTCAACCGCCTTAAAGCCGTTTATAAATATTAAAAAGGAAAAACACCCTCTGTCAGATAAAATGGGTGGCTCTTAAAAGAGCCTTTTGGTTTAGATGAGACAAACTTAAATCCATTTATTTAGATTTAGAGGGTTTCTCGGTCTTCTTGGGCAGCAGCACGGCCTGGATGTTGGGCAGCACGCCGCCCTGGGCGATGGTCACTCGGCCCAGGAGTTTGTTGAGCTCCTCGTCGTTGCGCACCGCCAGCTGCAAGTGACGGGGGATGATGCGGGTCTTCTTGTTGTCCCGAGCGGCATTTCCAGCCAACTCCAGGATCTCAGCAGTCAAATACTCGAGCACCGCCGCCAGATAAACAGGTGCTCCGGCACCGACGCGCTCGCCGTAGTTTCCTTTGCGGAGAAGCCTGTGAACACGGCCGACGGGGAACTGCAGTCCCGCCCTAGAGGAGCGAGTCTTTGCCTTCGCTCTGGCTTTACCACCGGTTTTGCCTCTTCCGCTCATTGTTTTTAAATCAGTTACAACAAACTACACAGTCAAAAATAAGCAACAGAATAAAATCCGTATACCTCCACTCACTGGCTTTAAACGAGAGTGCCAGTCGCCGATTGGTTTAGAGTCTGTAAAGATTTAAACCAATCACTGAACTTCTCTCCCCCTAGCGGGTATTATTCTATTTTTTACAGTCTATGGTATTATTGTGCACTGTTTGCGCAAGTATTTGTGAGTGTGACTAATAAGACAGAAGAGTTATATGACATTTAAATAAGTACAAAAATGGATATTGTACACTGTTTCTACCAAAAGCGCTGCACCTTTCACACAGACACTGTATATTCTGTGCACACTGACCATCTGATATACAGTATTATGTTCCTATTGCAATACTGGAGTTTTATCACTGTCCATATTGTTGGATGTGGGGTTGTTTGTATTGCATTAATTCCCCAGCATAGTGTTGTGTGTGTATTCTGTCTGTACCGTGTCGTATAACATGCCATTTCTGAACAATCTGAACCCTCTTGTTTTTTTGGCCATTTATAATACATGTCTTATATACTGTTTTTTTTTTTTTTTTTTAACTGGGTGTTTTGAATTGTTTGTTTAGAATCGATGAGTCCAAAACGTTAAAAGTCAGATCTCTGTTGAAAATTAATTTAACATTTTTATCGAAATTAACAGAAATCTTCAATATAAACAAGTTTTGCTCTAATTCAGAGTAAGTGGGGGCTCTTAAAAGAGCCGTTGAGGAACAAACAGTGACTTTACTTCTTTTTGGGCGCTGCCTTTTTAGGCTTGGTAGCTTTGGGTTTTGCCACCTTAGGTTTAGCAGTTTTTGCCTTTTTGGGACTCTTGGCTGCTTTCTTAGCGGCTGCTGGTTTCTTTGCCTTCTTGGGGCTCTTCGTCGCCTTCTTAGCGGCTGTGGCGGCGGGTTTCTTGGCCTTCTTGGGCGACTTCTTGGCGGCGGGTTTCTTAGGCGATTTCTTGGCGGCGGGCTTCTTTGCCGCAGCGCTCTTGGGCTTCTTGGCAGCAGCGGGTTTCTTGGCCGCGGGCTTCTTCGCTTTAGTAGCCGCTTTCTTCTTGGTCTCGGCTTGCTGCTTGTTGAGCTTGAATGAGCCCGAGGCGCCGGTCCCTTTGACCTGCACCAGGGCGCCTTTGGTCACCAGGCTCTTGATGGCGATCTTGACGCGGGAGTTGTTCTTCTCCACATCGTAGCCGCCGGCAGCGAGCGCTTTCTTCAGCGCGGCAAGAGACACGCCGCTCCTCTCCTTGGATGCGGACACAGCTTTGACGATGAGCTCGCCGACGCCTGGTCCTGCTTTCTTGGCTTTCGCAGCGGACTTCTTCTTGGGCGCTTTGGCCGGGGTGGCAACAGCGGGTGCGGGTGCGGTTTCTGCCATTTCTCTCTGATTGGATCTACAGTGTTTCAAATACTGTCTCTGGTTTCTGCAATGTGACTGGCGCTCGCGCGCCGCTGCGCTCTTAAATAACACATGAGAACCTTATAGACTCAACCTGCCCGCTCGGCGTCCGTGCGCGTCCACGAACCCCTCATGCGTGTGTTTTCTTCTCTTACATTTGAGGCAAAATTGCAACGGTAAAATAGTTTAGCACAGTCAAAACAAAGTGAACACCAAGCAGAGGTTCTGAGCTTTCATTTGAGACTAATATACGCGAAGAGGAAATGTTTATTTTGCCTTCATCAGATCAAATCAAAGGCGAGCATCAGGCACGGGGGAAAGCCGCGTGTAAATTTGATAAATTGTTTAAGTGGAAAAGTTGATAAAAGCCTGAACGCGTCTTCTTTATGTTCAGCAAACAGTCTGAAGAGACTTTAATGAAATCAGCATCAGTGAGGGGCGTCAGGAGGCTTTCATACAGATGTTGTTTTGGGCAGCTTGAAGCACACGAACATCCGGAGACTCCGAGTCTCTCTGTGACTCTCATGTCTGGCCAGATGATCTGTCCATATAATAATAAAAATAATAATATTAATAACAATAATACATATACGCCTGATCACACAAGTGTTAATGTTTTAACTTGTTAAACACGTTTCCATAAGCTGATGTGCATACAAGTCATTCCATGAAACCGGCATGATTTGAGTCCCTCTGACCTTTTTAAGTGTATTTTACCTATTGGGTCACCAAAATCTATTTTTAAAAGCTTTTTGTATCAATTGAAATGTCTCCTTTAATAAAGTTTAAAAATTATGACATAATATCTTTACATTAGAAATTAGCTTGTTTTTTCAGTTGACACCACCTATTTTGTCCCTCATGGCTTTCTATGAAAGTCTACTTGGGATATGAATAATAAAATTAGAAAAAAGTCCATACATTTTGCCATTCCCATGAAGATCTATCTGTGCTTTTTTGCTGGGAATGGTTTTTTTTTCCCAAGTAAATTCAAGATTATTCATTAAAATCACATTATTTAGTTCCGTCCCTCAGTAATCCCTCAACCCCGTTACACAAATCATTCTCCCCCATAAAAATAATGAACAGATCCTTATATGTGACATCAATAACAGGAAGTAACATCAGAAGACTTTTCTGAACAACATTGTGTGTAGACACAGGCAAGTTACCACCTGCTTTTATAACTATAACTTATTTAGAATTGTAATATTGTGGTTGTCAGGTTCAACGACTCAACCCTGTTACATCAAATAAAGATAGAATTCTTTTACTTGTGAAAATTATATTTGTTATTTCAACAACTAGTGCAAAATGCCCATGCAAAATCAGTTTTTGCGTGTGTTTTTAGTAATTGTTGGTTTGGTGCCCGTGAAAGAGACTGTGAATGCATTGAATTCAGGGAGCAGGCTAGGTTACTACAAATGATGGCTGTGAATAAACTATAATATTCAGAAGTAAACAGTGTAGCTGACTGAGTGTTTATGAATACCACAACCTTCTAAGTGCTAGTGCAAAATGCCCGTGCAAAATCAGTTTTTGAGTGTGTTTTTAGTAATTGTTGGTTTGGTGTGTTTGAGTGCTCATCTCTCTATAAATTACAGGAACGTCTGTCTGTCTGTCTGTCTGTCTGTCTGTCTGTCTGTCTGTCTGTCTGTCTGTCTGTGTGTCTGTCTGTCTGTCTGTCTGTGTGTCTGTTAACCACATATCTCTCGAACCGTTAGTCCGATGGATTTCAAACTTGACAGGTGTCTCGCCACGTGCAATAGTAAGTGCAGTGCCAAGTTTGACGTTGTTTGGATGAGAAATGCAAAAGATATCGTTAAATATATCATTTTTAAAAGGTTGTGGTTTAAAAATAAACATTCTGACATTAGAGGGTTGTATCGGTCAAAAAAGCCCCAAGAAGGTTGTGGTTTAAAAATAAACATTCTGACATAAACACTCAGTCAGCTACACTGTTTACTTCTGAATATTATAGTTTGGTTCCAGAACGTGATAAATCCATTTTGATTAATTTGAGTAAAAATGTGTTTTCTTTACCAAGAAAGTGGCCAGATGAAAACCACTATTTTCGGTTTCAAACTTGCATAATAACATAAAAAATTCAAATCCAGATTTTGATTTTCAAAGATTTATTATAAAAACTGATTATTTTTTCCCAAAAAGGCAATAAATTCATGGCACTTTTCTTTCATAATGCAATTAATCCATTGAATCAATATAAAAGTTATTTTTTATAATACTAGTGCAAAATACCCGTGCAAAATCAGTTTTTGTGTGTGTTTTTAGTAATTGTTGGTTTGGTGTGATTGAATGCTCATTGTTACAATTGCACAGCAAAATGGGCTACTACAAATGATGCCCGTGAAAGAGACTGTGAACGCATTGAATAGGATATGTTTAGTTGGTGAATAGCATAGGCTAAGCGCACCAGAATGAAACATAATATTCAGAAGTAAACAGCATAGCTGACATATAGATTCAGTTTACATGCACAAATGAATAAGCGTGTCGATTCAGGGAGCAGTGCAAAGTGCCCGTGCAAAATCAGTTTTCGTGTGTGTTTTTAGTAATTGTTGGTTTCTTGGTAAAGAAAACTCATTTTTACTCAAATTAATCAAAATGGATTTATCACGTTTTGGAACCAAACTATAATATCCAGAAGTAAACAGTGTAGCTGACTGAGTGTCAGAATGTTTATTTTTAAACCACAACCTTCTTGGGGCTTCTTTGAATGATACAACTCTCTAATGTCAGAATGTTTACTTTTAAACCACAACCTTTTAAAAATGATATATTTAACGATATCTTTTGCATTTCTCATCCAAACAATGTCAAACTTGGCACTGCACTTACTCGTGCCCGTGGCGAGACACCTGTCAAGTTTGAAATCCATCGGACTAACGGTTCGAGAGATATGTGGTTAACAGACACACAGACAGACACACAGACAGACAGACAGACGTTTCTGTAATTTATAGAGAGATTGAAACTGTTGAAATCAGCCATCGCTATAATATCTCCTGAACTTTTTGGACTGCGATCAGCTCACAAAAACTGATTTTGCACAGGCAATTTGCACTGCTCCCTGAATCGACGCGCTTATTCATTTGTGGATGTAAACTGAATCTATAAGTCAGCTATGCTGTTTACTTCTGAATATTATATTTCATTCTGGTGCGCTTAATGTTATCGCTACTGTGTAATAGTAGCCTATGCTATTCACCAACTAAACATATCCTTTTCAATGCGTTCACATTCTCTTTCACGGGCATCTTTGTAGTAACCTATTCACAAACTGTTTGCTCATGCAGAGCGTTTTCTCGGCGTAGTCTGTCTGTATGTCTGTGTGTGTCTGTATGTCTGTGTGTCTGTATGTCTGTTATTCGCATATCTCTCGAACCGTTAGTCCGATGGATTTCAAACTTGGCAGGTGTCTCGCTACGGGCATGAGTAAGTGCAGTGCCAAGTTTGACATTGTTTGGATTAGAAATGCAAAATATTGGTAAATATATATCGGTAACAGAAGCACACTCTAGCTTTTGACCCTCAGAGAGAGGGTCAAAGAAAGCAGTGGAGCTTAAGTAGCTTGGAGTTCACTGTGTAGCCTGCTCCCTGAATCGTGTAGTTCAGTGTTCCACATTTATTGTATGTCATTATGTCAGTATCAGTATTTGCTTTCTACCATGCACAAATAAAAATGACACTGAACTTTTGCTGTGTAATTGTAACAATGAGCACTCAAATACACCAAACCAATAATTACTAAAAACACACACAAAAACTGATTTTGCACGGGCACTTTGCACTGCTCCCTGAATTGACGCGCTTATTCATTTGTGGATGTAAACTGAATCTGTAAGTCAGCTATGCTGTTTACTTCTGAATATTATATTTCATTCTGGTGCGCTTAACGTTATCGCTACTGTGTAATAGTAGCCTATGCTATTCACTAACTAAACATATCCTATTCAATGTGTTCACAGTCTCTTTCACAGGCATCATTTGTAGTAGCCTATTCACAAACTGTTTCCTCAAGCATAGTGTTTTCTTGGAGTTCACTGTGTGCTTTCTGCACAAATAAAAATGTCACTGAACTTTTGCTGTATAATTGTAACAATGAGCACTCAAACACACCAAACCAACAATTACTAAAAACACACTCAAAAACTGATTTTGCACGGGCATTTTGCACTAGCACTTAGAAGGTTGTGGTATTCATAAACACTCAGTTTATTCACAGCCATCATTTGTAGTAACCTAGCCTGCTCCCTGAATTCAATGCGTTCACAGTCTCTTTCACGGGCACCAAACCAACAATTACTAAAAACACACACAAAAACTGATTTTGCACAGGCATTTTGCACTAGTTGTTACATTTGCACAGCAAAAGTTCAGTGACATTTTTATTTGTGCATGGTAGAAAGCACACAGTGAACTCCGAGAAAACGCTATGCTTGAGGAAACGGTTTGTGAATAGGTTACTACAAATTATGCCCCTGAAAGAGACTGTGAACACATTGAATAGGATATGTTTAGTTGGTGAATAGCATAGGCTACTATTACACAGCAGCGATAACGTTAAGCGCACATGATGAAATATAATATTCAGAATGAAATATAATATTCAGAAGTAAACAGCATAGCTGACTTACAGATTCAGTTAACATCCACAAATGAATAAGCGCGTCGATTCAGGGAGCAGTGCAAAGTGCCCGTGCAAAATCAGTTTTTGTGAGCTGATCGCCGTCAAAAAAGTTCAGGAGATATTTCTTAGTGATGGCTGATTTCAACAGTTTCAATATGATAGCATTTTGGAAAAAAAAGTGTCATGAATTTATTGCATTTTTGGGGGAAAATAATCAGTTTTTATAATAAATCTTTGAAAATCCAAATCTGGATTTGAATTTTTTATGATATTATAACCTTCATCTTGCCACTTTCTTGGTAAAGAAAACACATTTTTACTAATATTAATCAAAATGGATTTATCACGTTCTGGAACCAAACTATAATATTCAGAAGTAAACAGTGTAGCTGACAGAGTGTTTATGTCAGAATGTTTATTTTTAAACCACAACCTTTTAAAAATGATATATTTAACGATATCTTTAGCATTTCTCATCCAAACAACGTCAAACTTGGCACTGCACTTACTCGTGCCCGTGGCAAGACACCTGACGAATTTGAAATCCATCGGACTAACGGTTCGAGAGATATGTGGTTAACACACACACACACACACACACACACACACACACACACACACACACACACACACACACACAGACAGACAGACAGACAGACAGACAGACGTTCCTGTAATTTATAGAGATATATGCATGATTTCTTAATACCATGCATGCCGTGTGCTCTCCTGTTATTCACTACACTAGTTCAAAATGCCCGTGCAAAATCAGTTTTTGTGTGTGTTTTTAGTAATTGTTGGTTTGGTGCCCGTGAAAGAGACTGTGAACGCATTGAATTCAGGGAGCAGGCTAGGTTACTACAAATGATGGCTGTGAATAAACTATAATATTCAGAAGTAAACAGTGTAGCTGACTGAGTGTTTATGTATACCACAACCTTCTAAGTGCTAGTGCAAAATGCCCGTGCAAAATTAGTTTTTGAGTGTGTTTTTAGTAATTGTTGGTTTGGTGTGTTTGAGTGCTCATTGTTACAATTACACAGCAAAAGTTCAGTGACATTTTTATTTGTGCATGGTAGAAAGCACACAGTGAACTCAGAGAAAACGCTATGCTTGAGGAAACAGTTTGTGAATAGGCAACTACAAATGATGGCCGTGAAAGAGACTGTGAACGCATTGAATAGGATATGTTTAGTTGGTGAATAGCATAGGCTACTATTACACAGTAGCGAGAACTTTAAGCGCACCAGAATTAAATATAATATTCAGAAACAGCATAGCTGACTTATAGATTCAGTTAACATCCACAAATGAATAAGCGCGTCGATTCAGGGAGCAGTGCAAAGTGCCCGTGCAAATTTTTTGTGAGCTGATCGTAGTCAAAAAAGTTCAGGAGATATTTCTTAGTGATGTCTGATTTCAACAGTTTCAATATGATAGCATTTTGAGAAAAAAGTGTCTTGAATTTATTGCATTTTGGGAGAAAAAAATCAAAATCTGGATTTGAATTTCTTATGATATTATAACCTAAGGATGCTATGTGAAAGTTTGAAACAGAAAATAGTGGTTCTCATCTTGCCATTTTCTTGGTAAAGAAAACACATTTTTACTCAAATTAATCAAAATGGATTTATCACGTTTTGGAACCAAACTATAATATTCAGAAGTAAACAGTAGCTGACAGAGTGTTTATGTCAGAATGTTTATTTTTAAACCACAGCCTTCTTGGGGCTTCTTTGACCGATACAACTCTCTAGTGTCAGAATGTTTATTTTTAAACCACAACCTTTTAAAAATGATATATTTAACGATATCTTTAGCATTTCTCATCCAAACAACGTCAAACTTGGCACTGCACTTACTCGTGACCGTAGCGAGACACCTGTCAAGTTTGAAATCCATCGGACTAACGGTTCGAGAGATATGTGGTTAACAGACATACAGACAGACAGACAGACACACAGACACACAGACAGACAGACGTTTCTGTAATTTATAGAGAGACTAGTGCAAAATACCCGTGCAAAATCAGTTTTTGTGTGTGTTTTTAGTAATTGTTGGTTTGGTGTGATTGAATGCTCATTGTTACACTTGCACAGCAAAATGGGCTACTACAAATGATGCCCGTGAAAGAGACTGTGAACGCATTGAATAGGATATGTTTAGTTGGTGAATAGCATAGGCTAAGCGCACCAGAATGAAACATAATATTCAGAAGTAAACAGCATAGCTGACATATAGATTCAGTTTACATCCACAAATGAATAAGCGTGTCGATTCAGGGAGCAGTGCAAAGTGCCCGTGCAAAATCAGTTTTCGTGTGTGTTTTTAGTAATTGTTGGTTTCTTGGTAAAGAAAACTCATTTTTACTCAAATTAATCAAAATGGATTTATCACGTTTTGGAACCAAACTATAATATCCAGAAGTAAACAGTGTAGCTGACTGAGTGTCAGAATGTTTATTTTTAAACCACAACCTTCTTGGGGCTTCTTTGAATGATACAACTCTCTAGTGTCAGAATGTTTATTTTTAAACCACAACCTTTTAAAAATGATATATTTAACGATATCTTTAGCATTTCTCATCCAAACAACGTCAAACTTGGCACTGCACTTACTCGTGCCCGTAGTGAGACACCTGTCAAGTTTGAAATCCATCGGACTAACGGTTCGAGAGATATGTGGTTAACAGACACACAGACAGACAGACAGACAGACAGACAGACACACAGACAGACAGACTTGCACAGCAAAAGTTCAGTGACATTTTTATTTGTGCATGGTAGAAAGCACACAGTGAACTCTGAGAAAACGCTATGCTTGAGCAAACAGTTTGTGAATGGGCTACTACAAATGATGCCCGTGTAAGAGACTGTGAACGCATTGAATAGGATATGTTTTGGTGAATAGAGCAAACAGTTTGTGAATGGGCTACTACAAATGATGCCCGTGTAAGAGACTGTGAACGCATTGAATAGGATATGTTTTGGTGAATAGCATAGGCTAGTATTACACAGTAGCGATAACATTAAGCGCACCAGAATGAAACATAATATTCAGAAGTAAACAGCATAGCTGACATATAGATTCAGTTTACATCCACAAATGAATAAGCGTGTCGATTCAGGGAGCAGTGCAAAGTGCCCGTGCAAAATCAGTTTTCGTGTGTGTTTTTAATAATTGTTGGTTTCTTGGTAAAGAAAACACATTTTTACTCAAATTAATCAAAACTAGTGCAAAATGCCCGTGCAAAATCAGTTTTTGTGTGTGTTTTTAGTAATTGTTGGTTTGGTGCCCGTGAAAGAGACTGTGAATGCATTGAATTCAGGGAGCAGGCTAGGTTACTACAAATGATGGCTGTGAATAAACTATAATATTCAGAAGTAAACAGTGTAGCTGACAGAGTGTTTATGTATACCACAACCTTCTAAGTTCTAGTGCAAAATGCCCGTGCAAAATCAGTTTTTGTGTGTGTTTTTAGTAATTGTTGGTTTGGTGTGTTTGAGTGCTCATTGTTACAATTACACAGCAAAAGTTCAGTGACATTTTTATTTGTGCATGGTAGAAAGCACACAGTGAACTCTGAGAAAACACTATGCTTGAGCAAACAGTTTGTGAATAGGCTACTACAAATGATGCCCGTGAAAGAGACTGTGAACGCATTGAATAGGATAACTTATGTTTAGTTGGTGAATAACATAGGCTACTATTACACAGTAGCGATAACGTTAAGCGCACCAGAATTAAATATAATATTCAGAAGTAAACAGCATAGCTGACTTACAGATTCAGTTTACATCCACAAATGAATAAGCGCGTCGATTCAGGGAGCAGTGCAAAGTGCCCGTGCAAAATCAGTTTTTGTGAGCTGATCGCCGTCAAAAAAGTTCAGGAGATATTTCTTAGTGATGGCTGATTTCAACAGTTTCAGTATGATAAAAAATAACTTTTATATTGATTCAATGGATTAAATGCATTTTGGAAAAAAAAGTGTCATGAATTTATTGCATTTTTGGGGAAAAATAATCCGTTTTTATAATAAATCTTTGAAAATCCAAATCTGGATTTGAATTTTTTATGATATTATAACCTAAAGATGCTATGTGAAAGTTTGAAACAGAAAATAGTGGTTTTCATCTTGCCACTTTCTTGGTAAAGAAAACACATTTTTACTCAAATTAATCAAAATGGATTTATCACGTTCTGGAACCAAACTATAATATTCAGAAGTAAACAGTGTAGCTGACTGAGTGTTTATGTCAGAATGTTTATTTTTAAACCACAACCTTTTAAAAATGATATATTTAACGATATCTTTAGCATTTCTCATCCAAACAACGTCAAACTCGGCACTGCACTTACTCGTGCCCGTGGCAAGACACCTGTCGAGTTTGAAATCCATCGGACTAACGGTTCGAGAGATATGTGGTTAACAGGCACACAGACAGACACACAGACAGACACGCAAAATGCCCGTGCAAAATCAGTTTTTAAGTGTGTTTTTAGTCATTGTTGGTTTGGTGTTTGAGTGCACATTGTTACAATTACACAGCAAAAGTTCAGTGACATTTTTATTTGTGCATGGTAGAAAGCACACAGTGAACTCTCCGAGAAAACGCTTGAGCAAACAGTTTGTGAATAGGCAACTACAAATGATGCCCGTGAAAGAGACTGTGAACGCATTGAATAGGATAACTTATGTTTAGTTGGTGAATAACATAGGCTACTATTACACAGTAGCGATAACGTTAAGCGCACCAGAATGAAATATAATATTCAGAAGTAAACAGCATAGCTGACTTACAGATTCAGTTTACATCCACAAATGAATAAGCGCGTTGATTCAGGGAGCAGTGCAAAGTGCCCGTGCAAAATCAGTTTTTGTGAGCTGATCGCAGTCAAAAAAGTTCAGGAGATATTAGCGATGGCTGATTTCAACAGTTTCAGTATGATAAAAAAATAACTTTTATATTGATTCAATGGCAATGTCATGAATTTATTGCATTTTTGGGGAAAAATAATACGTTTTTGTAAAAAATCTTTGAAAATCAAAATTTGGATTTGAATTGTTATGTTATTATAACCTAAAGATGCTATGTGAAAGTTTGAAACAGAAAATATGGTTTTCATCGTGTTTATATCAGAATGTTTATTTTTAAACCACAACCTTCTTGGAGCTTCTTTGAATGATACAACCCTCTAATGTCAGAATGTTTATTTTTAAACCACAACCTTCTAAGTGCTTCTTTTAATGATATTTTTAACGATATCTTTAGCATTTCTCATCCAAACAACGTCAAACTTGGCACTGCACTTACTCGTGACCGTAGCGAGACACCTGTCAAGTTTGAAATCCATCGGACTAACGGTTCGAGAGATATGTGGTTAACAGACACACAGACAGACAGACAGACAGACAGACAGACAGACAGACAGACAGACACACACACAGACAGACAGACAGACAGACAGACAGACAGACAGACGTTTCTGTAATTTATAGAGAGATGGATTTATCACATTTATCACCAAACTATAATATTCAGAAGTAAACAGTGTAGCTGACTGATTGTCAGAATGTTTATTTTTAAACCACAACCTTCTTGGGGCTTCTTTGAATGATACAACTCTCTAATGTCAGAATGTTTATTTTTAAACCACAACCTTTTAAAAATGATATATTTAACGATATCTTTAGCATTTCTCATCCAAACAACGTCAAACTTGGCACTGCACTTACTCGTGCCCGTAGCGAGAGACCTGTCAAGTTTGAAATCCATCGGACTAACGGTTGTGAAAATACCCGTGCAAAATCAGTTTTTGTGTGTGTTTTTAGTAATTGTTGGTTTGGTGTGATTGAATGCTCATTGTTACACTTGCACAGCAAAAGTTCAGTGACATTTTTATTTGTGCATGGTAGAAAGCACACTGTGAACTCAGAGAAAACGCTATGCTTGAGCAAACAGTTTGTGAATGGGCTACTACAAATGATGCCCGTGTAAGAGACTGTGAACGCATTGAATAGGATATGTTTTGGTGAATAGCATAGGCTAGTATTACACAGTAGCGATAACATTAAGCGCACCAGAATGAAACATAATATTCAGAAGTAAACAGCATAGCTGACTTACAGATTCAGTTTACATCCACAAATGAATAAGCGTGTCGATTCAGGGAGCAGTGCAAAGTGCCCGTGCAAAATCAGTTTTCGTGTGTGTTTTTAATAATTGTTGGTTTCTTGGTAAAGAAAACACATTTTTACTCAAATTAATCAAAATGGATTTATCACATTTATCACCAAACTATAATATTCAGAAGTAAACAGTGTAGCTGACTGATTGTCAGAATGTTTATTTTTAAACCACAACCTTCTTGGGGCTTCTTTGAATGATACAACTCTCTAATGTCAGAATGTTTATTTTTAAACCACAACCTTTTAAAAATGATATATTTAACGATATCTTTAGCATTTCTCATCCAAACAACGTCAAACTTGGCACTGCACTTACTCGTGCCCGTAGCGAGAGACCTGTCAAGTTTGAAATCCATCGGACTAACGGTTCGAGAGATATGTGGTTAACAGACATACAGACAGACAGACAGACAGACAGACAGACAGACAGACGTTTCTGTAATTTATAGAGAGATGTAGAGCAGTGGCCATTTTCGAGCAAAAAATCACAACCCTGTCACACTTAACCCTGTTACTTTTTTGCTACGAAGCGCGCGCACATGCAAAAAAAAAACACACACAAAAAAAACCACACAAACACATGCTTGCGCGCACACACACACACACACACACACACACACACACACACACACACACACTCACATATCAAACATTTTTTGAATGTTGAAATGTTCAGAGCAAACATAAGAATACTTATTTTAGTTCAAATTCTGAAGTTAAGCCACATCTTTGATCAAAAATGATGAGGTTGCTGTCACAAAAAGTTCCCATTTCAGGCTTTAGTTTAGCATAAGTGTAAAATTATATGTAATTTTACATTTACAATTACTGAATTAGTGTGAGGGACATCTGATTAATAGGAAAATGTTGATTTCATTACAAATATATTTTATAATCATATTCAGAGAGCTCCCATAGTGTCCATAACGGGGTTGAAGACAAATAGTGCCCATATCTTAAAATAATAACCAATAATAATAAGGATTTGATGCCTGAGGTGGGAAAATATGTTTTTCTGGGAGTTAAATATGTAATTAATGTTGTGGGGTGTTCAGAAAAGTAATACAACGTTAAGCCAAGTCTCAGTCACAAATGAAAAAAGACAGACCTTGTGAAGCGAAAAAGTCATTCAGTATTAAGGTCTTACTAACCAACGATCTTGAATTAACCAGAGCGAGGAAACAAGGAACCATCAATTTGAGTATTGAGAAGCACCCACAGTATAGTCCTGGAAGTTTTATCTATTTTTATATTTTATACAAACTATGTTGAAGTCTCTGGGGTCACAGATTGAATGTCAACACAATAGTTGTGTTTAACAGCAGAATTACAGTGGTGAAAAACTACAGTACCCAAGATGTTGTACAGAAAATTCCATCAATCAAAGTCGCCAAAAGCAAAATGCACCAAAAGAGCTCTTTAACTCCGCCCACTCACATGAACCACTGTATCAAGCAGTCAAGTTGGTCTCCTTACACTTTCAAAACACTGGAACATTTGTGTATACGGTATGCATATTTTTAAATAAACTTAAAATATATTGTTTTCAAATATATAAAATCAACATTTTTAAATTACTTTTATTTTTCTCTATTTTTATTTTTATTTATTTTTTAATGCTGTTTACTAGGGTTGTAACGATACCCCCATGTCACGATTCGATACAAATCACCATACTGATACTCCAAGACATATGATATAAGGTAAAACTTTTTTTTTTTTTTTTTTTTACTGTTGATTAAAATGCTAAATTTGGTATTACATTGTGGGTGTAAATGAATATTCTTGGACTTGTTGCTGGAAACCCAATGCACGGGACAATAATGACACCAGAATAAAAATATCCATGATTCTGAAGCTGAAATGTATTGATTGTTGATTTATTCTTTTCACCAGTTTTTTTTTATTTATTTTTTATTGTGGCAAGTGTGTTGCCCTTAGACTTCATTGTAAATAGTGTAAATATGACTGTTTTCCTCCTGGTTAATTTTGATATTGGAGACATTAAATTGTCTTTAGGTGTGAATATGTGTATGCCCGTGTGTTTGCACTGTGATGGACTCGCCATCTGTCCAGGGTATTTCTCTCTTCTTGCCTGAGACACTGGCTGCAGTTTGGAGAATGGATGTATGGCATTCAGGATTTCTAGAGTCATTTATAGTATATGAACTTCTCAGTCCAATTCGCTTATGTGTAGTCAGCCTATACACCTTATTCAGAGCAGTGCCATGACAGGTACTGTATGAAAACGAGGCTGTGAGGGATAGACGTTTCAGCTATAAAAAGCTCTAAATCTCCTATCACTCTTTTCCACAGCTCATGTTTGGAGTTTTTTGGTCTACTTAAATTTCTTGGACAGGTAATTTTGCAGTGTTTCATCAGCAGAACAATCCAAAAAACAAAACAAAAAAAAAACACAAATTCTAAAACAGTACAACCCACTGAAGAGATGAATGTCTGTCCCTCACAGCCTGGCTTGCTTTTATTCCAATTAAAAATCAATCAGGCTCTATTACATTAACTCCTTATGGATGCAAAGCTACCACATTTAAGGTCATCCAAAGGGAAGGTCTCTGGTTACAAAGCAGACCAATCAGTGCAGTACTGAAAAAAGTGGTTCAACTTAAGAAATCTTAATAAAGGGGATGAAGTACTTCCTCAATTTTCCAGTTTGTGCAACTCTGTTACTGTTTACCTGATAAATTAACCCATTCCCTGTAATATTGAAAGTCTGCAAAAACATCCTGAAAAAATGCACCGAATAAAGAGTACTGTGACTTCCTATAATTATATAGGCTAATAATTATATTTCTAAATCCACCCCTTTTCTGTCTTTTCACACTCTTGTAGACTGGGTGACTGACAGCATTTCAACAGGTTTAAACTGGCAGGGAATTTTCTCCTCTTTGCCTTCCTATGAGGCCACAGCACTCAGGTTACAGTGACCTGGGACAGTAAATGTGCCACAGAGAACAATGGGAAGATGTTCAATGGATTATGCTGGCAAAAGCAACAACAGTTTTTTTAAGAAAACTCCTTAACCCATTTGTGCCCAAATTTTTCTGAATGGTTTCATGCATATAATCGTGTTAATAGTGTCCTATGTGAACATGTTCTGCATTTATTTTCCCCAGGTTTTTTTTTCTTTCTTGAAAATCATATTTGAATGTACGGCAACTATAGTTGCCAGTGGGCAAATATGTTGTATGCACCCCCTCAATGTAAAAGATGACTAGGAGGAGAACATTTGGCATTTATCTGAAAATAACTGCTTTCAACAGATCAATCTTTATTCATAAACACATTTATTATGTATAAAAGTCGAAGAACATTTGATGTAAACCCAAAAAACTGCATCTAGCTTATAATCTCTTGAATATGAAAACACAACAAACAACAAATCCATTTGCCTTAACCATTGTGCGCCGTTCAGGGTCTTTTTGACCCACATTTCTAACTTTCATTCTTGGGGATAACATGGATAATTTGACATGGTTTAGTGTAAGATTTTTGCCCATCTTTTGGAAAATGCCGTTTTAAAAATAACAAATTATCACTTTAACCAGTAGATGGCTGCAGAACGATTTGCTATTTGACTAACTGAAAGACATCTTTTCACAAGTTTTTCCAGTTGTATTCATATCTACATATTATGAAATCACAATTATAATAATAAAAGTTACTTTTTGTCAAAGTTTAGGCACTTTTTGTGCTGAAAAAAATAAATAAAAAATTCTGTTATATTATGATTAGAATCAAATGAATTTCATCAATGGACAAAATTCATCCTCAAAATCAGAAACAACACAGAACACACATAGACAGAAATGAATTGGCACACTTTAAATTTGTAGAATTATATGAAAAACAGATGTTTGAAATAAATGATAAACTCTAAAAACTTCAACTTTTCACTTTGTAACATCCTGATTAGGTTTGATTCTAATAATATTGTAACATTATTGAAAAACTAATTATTATTTTTTTCAGTACAAAAACTGCTAAACTTTGACAAAAAGTAACTTTTATTAAAGGTAGGGTAGGTAGGATTTGTCTAAAAAACTTATTTTCCAAATTTGTTTAAACCTTATTTATACATCAATACATAATTAAAATGTAAGTACTCTGAAAAAGAAAGTATAGAAATCTAGTGTCTGTAGACCTCTCACGACTGTTTTAAAGACAGCTCATTATTTCCATTCACTCCACCCCCTCCCTTCTGGGCTCCTTACAAAGCCACGCCCCCAAAACACATGAACGCGCGACTCCGACCGCTGAGCTGAACAAGCATTAGCACAGTGCATGTAGTGACATCATGTCAGAATCACATGTAATAAAAAAATCTAATGCTAATTGCTTATGAATATAAACAAATAAGATGTATTTTAGTACTCACTATCAACCTAACATATTGATATTGGTAAAGTTTAAATTTAAAATATACATTTTTTGATTCGCTAACGAGCTTGTTATATAAGCTAAAAACAGGTTGCATTGATACACTTTTTTACATTACCATCAGTTACATTGTGATGAAGATGAATTTCGTGTAAGATTCATAACATATACAGTATGGTGTTCTGCATGTAGGGGTGGGAGATATTGACAAAAATGAATATCTCGATATTTTTTTCCAATATCTAGATATCGATATTCAGGCGATATTTTTGCCACCCTTCAAAGAAATGTGTGCAAACTGGCAAAGAAGGTCCAGTTGGTCTTTTGACTTGCTGCATTTGACCTATATTATTGTAGGCTATAGAAAAAAACAATAAAGGAGCTAACTAAACAGAATCTTTGGCAGCCCCTACTTTTTCCACTTTCAAAAAAAAAAAAAAAAACCTTAACTAGGCACTTCTTGCAACAGTGATTATTAAATCAAACAACAATATTGTTGATGATCAATTCAAAGTAAAAAAAAAAAAAAACATTTTCAAAATGGTATAAATCCATCCATTTTTGCCCAAAACGCTATAAATCCATTTTTTTTTTTTTTTCAAAAATGTATGGTTTGTCTTTTTAAAAACGTCTTTTGTCTTTTATTTTTCGTGTTTGCATTTATGAGGAAAAAACAATACTACGTGACAGTTCTCCATTATGGACGCGAGCGCTCTGAAAAGCGGCACTTAGACTTTCAAACTTTCACAGAGACCTCAAAACAGAAAGCACAAAGCCTTTCTTTAAAACGAATTTCGTTTTGTATTAATTGTATCTTAATTTTAATATTTTTTTCATTAACCAATTTTCTGGATTACATACATAAAAATAAATATAGGCTATCAATCACAACACAAGGTGCTTGAACTGGAGATTATATCATCATGAACCGAACAGTAGCCTCGCCTCACAGGCCTAAAAAATGTGAAATATATTTACATAAAGTTGGTTCTAAACAAAACCATCCAAAACAAAATAAAACTATGTAGCCTAATAAATGTGCATTTCTCTGGTGCGTTCACTAGCCTACTGCGAAGATCGCGAGTCTATCGTCAACTTTATCTTTGCAGCCGACACAGAAATTAATAAACAATTAAAATGTCTTATTGCAATATTTTACATATTTTTGCTGGATCTTTGAGGCAGCTTTTTAGGTTTATGGCGTTTTGGAAAAGAGCTCTTCACGTACAAACACCATTTCACCAGGGCACAGCGGCCCTTCAGCACATAAGAACAAAAAGAGAAAAAGCACGGACTTACTAATTACGAAACTTTGATGTGGTTGAACAGGTGAAACAGTCACAAATTCCTTTGCAACTCAAACCTTCTCAGTACGAGTTATGAAGAAAGAGAACAGCATTACAGTTTTCAGCGCGTCCTCCTTTAATTGCTGTGTTGTGACTGGAAAAGTGCGTGCAGGAGCACATGCGCAAAACGTAGGTTTGTAAAATGCCCTTTTGTAAAATAAAAATAATTTTAGGGCGAAGCAGGAGGTCGTGCAAGAGGCCGTGGCGTGCAACTAGGGTCCGAGGAAGTAGAGGCCGAGGACGGGGTGGTCGCTGGAAAGCCACGCTGATATTGACACACGTTTTATTTCTTTGTTTATCCAAAGACTTTTTTGTTCATTACCTTTTCTTGTACTGTCTTCTTTTTTGCCTTGTTTGCCTTCACTAACTGCATGCCGGTAATGTGAATTTTGATTGCTCTTTCTCTGCCATTGTTTTGCTATTCCCAGGTTCCATGCCTCTTGAATTCCTCAAATCAAACGTGCGCGCGCAAGTGGGCAGATCCCGTGGCAAAAGGGTGGTTGCCATGGTTGCGAGAGAGTGACAGTCGCCTAAGCCAATTCTTTGTTTCGTGTTTCTGTGTTTCTGTGTTTAATGCAGATTAAACGGTCTAGAGTCACTTGATTTTTATACTCTTTTTTTTCAGAGTACTTACATTTTAATTATGTATTGATATATATAGAAAGTTTAAACAAATTTGCATTTTTTGTTTTTATAAAATCCTACCTACCCTGCCTTTAACTTATAACTTGTAACTTATATTGTTATAATTGTGATTTCATTATATGTAGATATGAATCTACCTGGAAAAACTTGTGAAAAGAAGTCTTTTAGTTTGAAACTTTTAGTACATTAAGAGCTCTGCAGCCATCTACTGGTTAAAGTGATTTATTTAAAAAAAAAATAATAATAATTTTAAAACTGCATTTTCCAAAATTTGGGCAAAAATCTTACACTAAACCTTGTCAAATTATCCATGTTATCCCCATGAATGAAAGTTAGTATTTACTACTTATTTTCTACAATAACCTTGATTTATTAACCTATTAACACAGTATACCCCATTTTCCCATGATATATGTACTTGCAAGGCATTTGCCCACCGGCAACTATAGTTGCCGCTTGTATACAAAAAAGTATACAAGTATACAAAAAAACTATAGAAAACTATAAAACTATAAAAAAACTATAGATCTCTTGTAAGATTTGTTTTGTTTGGATGATTCTAGAGACCTTCATGATTATGTAGATATATACATGCAAACAAAAAATACTTATTAGTAACATGAAAATGACCTTTCTTTTGGAGGTTTTGCCTTCGCCATGCTTCCTAGAATTAGGGCTTGGAAGTTGACAGCCTCATGTGACAGGGAGGAAGCGAATACCTTTTTTTTTTCTTGAAATCCTTTATTTGGTTGTTTGCTTGCATGTCATTGAAAAATAAAACATGGACAACATCTAGAAAAATACTTACAAAAGGAAAATGACAACTATGCATTGCGGCAACTATAGTTGCCGGTGGGCTAGAGAATACATAGAGAGGTTACCCTTTCTGAATTTCTCAAAATAGTTCACGAGGTCTAAAATCTCCCATCACGCATTTAATATTTAAAACCCCATAGAATCAGAGGTGTTCTTCGAATCCTGAAGATGTTGGACATGCCCTAACATGTGTGCTTATTTCAGCCATTTACACCATAAGGAAAATGGCTCACTACACTGCATTCAGCCCAGATTGTATTTCAATAACAATGCTACTTTGATTTTCTGGTTTCTTAAAAGCAGTGTGAAAGACAGTGCCAGTGGTCATAAATATTGCATTCAGCACCTGAGGAAATATTGATCCCTTCCCTAAAGGATCTATTAATATGAAAAAAAAAAAAAAAAACTCCTCACAATCACACACATTTTTAAATGTAGTTTATTTACAAAAATAGTGTACAGTTTACTCAAACAAAAGAGGGTGTGTAATTGAAGGCACATTGCTGTGCACCCAGGTTTGAACACACTCACTCATTGTTGTGCCATTCCTGGAAACAGTTCCTGTTCAACTGAAGACACAAATGAACGTCACATGCCTGGCATTTCCATGGTGTTTGCTGCTTCTTGCCACGCACTGCTTTGCAATGCACACATATGCGGCGACCAACAGTGGCAATTCTTCTGACATTGGAGGTCAGCTCAGCTCCTGGAACCGGCACATGGTCATTACTGGTCTGTTCTGGATCTGCTTTCTCAGACACACCACAGAGCTCTGCAACAAGCTCTTCCATGAACGCCTTGTGCGTCATGTTGCCGTGTAGCTCCTTGTGCAATATGAAAGCGTTGGTGGCAGCAACGTCCAAGAAGTGTAGAAAGACTTTTCTGTACCACTTCATGGTGTTGTGCTGTGCAGTGTAGTACTGCAACAGCTGGTCGGACGGGTCAACACTTGTCATGTGCTGGTTGTAAGCGCTCACAGGCGCAGGACATGGAAAAGACTTTTTCCTCCGTGTATCTTGTGCTTTCACTTGTCGTTGCACACGGTCTCCTGTATAGGCAGCATGGATAGTGGAACAAACAGACACCTCTCGTTTGTCCATCCACTTCACACACACAAGAGGCCCATCCCGAATCCACCGGATGGATCCCCTGCTGGACTTTTTGGTCAATGGATTAGATGCGCTCCGTGGGAAGTCCTTCCGATAGTCTCTGTAAGTCCCACAGGCACCAAACTTCATAGCAAACAAGTCTGTTAAGAGCTTTGGACTTGTGTAGAAATCGTCCATGTACACATGGTACCCAGAGCCCAAAACTTTCTTGTCCAGAAGAGACATCACAGCATCATAAGAAAGCCCACGGCCTGTGGGAAAGATGTTCTTGCCCGTGTACACAGAGAGGTCCACAGTATATCCATTCGACGAGTCCGCCAGGACAAAAAACTTGAAGCCCAGCTTTGCTGGCTCGGCTTTCATGAATCTTCTCATTCCTGCATTTGCTCTGCATGCCACCAGTCTTTCCTTCACAGCTAAATTTCTTCTAGGATGATAAAAGGTTTTGCACGCAAGGCGGATGGTGTCCATGAGGGGTCTGACCCTGAAGAGCTGGTCATGTTCAGCTGTTCCCCTCTTTTTGTCATTTTCCTTGTCTGCCTCTGGGTGACTTATGTGCAAATTCCATGAAATGGTGCGGTATCGGTCCCTAGACATGACTGTGGCGGGAAAGGGCACAGAGAAGAGACTGTCCTGCCGCCAGTAGTCAGCGATGGAGCTCATCTTCACCGAGGCCATGTAGAAAACGAGTCCAATGTAGCGGTACAGCTCGCCAACACTGACATCTGTCCAACTGTATTTGCGACCCTTTGCGAGTGCCCTGGCAGCCTGAGCGTTTGTGTTGTGGCAGAGATTTGACACGGCGCTCTCTGAGAAAAACAGTTTGAAAAGACTAATAGGAGAGTGCGAGTCAGCAAGACTCGACTGCGGCCCAGGTTCCCGAGCCGGCAGGAATCTCAGAGACTTTGGAGCCACATCGACATCAGTCTCTTCTCTCCATGACAGTGTCTTGGTCCTCTTTAAAACAGGAATCTGGTCACGGTCATTCTCACATCTGTGGGGGGAGAAAACAAAAGTGAGCATGTTGACAAAAGGATCACAACATTATCAATTACTAATACTGATCTATTGCCCACTCATTAAAAAGCTATTTACACATTCATCCATGCACATATACTTTGCTTAGATTAATTTTGATTACATGTACTGTGAAATAACATGTCACTTGTAAAATGACAGGGTAAACGTGCACTTACACATTAAGATTCTCAACCGCGTTGAAAACTGAACGATGTTTGTGTCCTGTGTGAGGTCCACGTGAAGGAACCACATTCCTAAGAAAAGAAAAGATACAAGCACAAATATTAGTAAACAATTAGCTTATGTTGTCCAAGGTGGCAAACCAGTGCATGCATAAGTGATAGACCCTTTTCACATTTCCGGGTTTCTCAGAAGAGAAAATCATCCTAGTTGGGTAAAATTATAATGTGGTGAATGAGAGACTATATATATATATATATATATATATATATATATATATATATATATATATATATATATATATATATATATATATATATATATATATTTTGTAATATATTTTGTTTTCAATTTGCTCAAATAACAACAGAACTTCAAAAAAGTTTTTACAACTTTCAAAAAGAGTAAGAAAGATGTTAATCTCACTGTCACTCACACAGCCGCAGTATTAGAAACCACCCTAATTTTTTAGTAATCTGATGCAACGGTGATATATTACCATGTATAGTTATAAATGTGCATACATTTAAATAGTAATGATAATAATAATAATAATAATAATAATAATAATAATAATAATAATAATAATAATAAACACTCTGCAGGATTCACGATGCTGATCACCATTAAAACTAGTCATCTCAGTCTGTGAAAAGGGTCCATTGATAGTTAATGGATATACGGTCGCGAGCTTTATGGCTGTTGATGGGGCATCGACACAACACGATGCCCCATCGACATGATGCCCCATCAATAGCCATAAAGCGCGCGACTGTATATATATTGATAATGTATATACAGTCGCGCGCTTTATGGCTATTGATGGCTATTGATGGGGCATCATGTCGATGGGGCATCGTGTTGTGTCGATGCCCCATCAACAGCCATAAAGCTCGCGACCGTATATCCATTAACTATCAATGGACCCTTTTCACAGACTGAGATGACTAGTTATAATGGTGATCAGCATCGTAAATCCTGCATAGTGTATATTATATTATTATTATTATTATTATTATTATTATTAATAATAATAATAAATAATTCTGTAATTAATTAATTACACATTCAAAACATTTAAACCTCAGCAGATGTTGGAGAACACAGTTAAGCTCCGTTGCTAAATGTCTCTCTCGCTCTCAATCTCTCTCTCCACATTAGAGTATAACATATACACTTGTTTTGTAAGACTTTTAGATGTTCTAAAAGTCCACGGGACAACACATTTCACTCAGAATATCACAAACTGGTAGATATCGTCTGGCCATATTGGTTTGAAACAGCTATATGCGACTCTAATAACTAAAATAAGAATAAACGGCTTACTCTTCAGAAGATGTGTCCTGCGCTGGCTCAAACTGATCCTCAAAATGCAGGCCTTCATCATCAACGTCTTCATCATCTTCTGACTCTGAGGAACAAGTCGATTCTTCCTCACTGTCTATGATCATCCGGAGTGCTTCCTCGTGTGCGTGACGTGCCATCTTCAGGAAAAGTCAATAAAGCCAAACACAAGTTTGCCGCCAGTTTTATCCTGTTGATCGGGGGCGTTTCCCACAGTCACGTCATTACCATGTGAATGACGCGCTCTGACGGTGGGCGTGGCCAGACCGGCGCTAAACGAGAACAGGAAAAACCCCTTCAACTTTGTAATTTGGCTTAACTCTCTTTATTTCTGGATTTTAGATGTTTCTTCCCTATTTCGTTGGCCGTCTTTGTGAGCGCCTTCATTGAGGGCAGATTTCACTGGTTCGGGAATGTTAATCTTTTGATATTTGCGGCAGACTAGACCCTCCTCAGTTCATTTGAAGAATTAATAGATTTAACAGATTATATCCTTATATATACAGTCCAGTCCTGTGCAAAAAGTTGATAAATTTTGTTGTCTCGTAGTCCTTAGTACAGAGTAATGATTTTAATAAATAACTTGAAGTTCCAGCTTCCGACAGTTCTGAGTAGCCTACATGAGATTTATCTTTGTTCGATGATATAAACAGTCCATTAGAGCATGGCACACAGTTTCTACTTCTCCACATGCATCTGCCATCTTGTTTTCCAACCATTGCCAGCCCATAATTCAATGCACACCTCATTCCTAAACCTGTATGGAATGATTCACTGTTGACTGAATAGAAAAATAATGTCTGCCTTTATTTTCCTTTTCCCATTCTGTTTGCCATATTTTCATTAGTTCTTGCTGAATAATATATTTACAACCAACCCTTCCATACATTACTTCCAATTGTACTTTTGTAATTGTAATTGTACAATTGTTGTTGTTGTTTTTTTGCCATTTCATCAGCCTCTTCACTCCCCTGAATTCACAGAGGATCTGATTATGCTCATGCTCATTTGAAGCTCATGTTATTTTCAAAAAGCTGGATTGTCTTCCTCTGATTGGCTATATATGGGTTGAAGATGTTTCATTGGCTCATGAAATTTTTTGCAAAATAAAAATAATCGTTTCTGTAAATTTCCCATAAAATTCATTTATGAGGTTGATGTCCAAGGGTCTTGTTTAGTTCGTATATCATTGGGTAATGCTTGACATTTAAATGAGCATGAGCATAATCAGATCCTCTGTGAATTCAGGGGAGTGAAGAGGCTGATGAAATGGCAAAAAAACAACAACAACAATTGTACAATTACAATTACAAAAGTACAATTGGAAGTAATGTATGGAAGGGTTGGTTGTAAATATATTATTCAGCAAGAACTAATGAAAATATGGCAAACAGAATGGGAAAAGGAAAATAAAGGCAGACATTATTTTTCTATTCAGTCAACAGTGAATCATTCCATACAGGTTTAGGAATGAGGTGTGCATTGAATTATGGGCTGGCAATGGTTGGAAAACAAGATGGCAGATGCATGTGGAGAAGTAGAAACTGTGTGCCATGCTCTAATGGACTGTTTATATCATCGAACAAAGATAAATCTCATGTAGGCTACTCAGAACTGTCGGAAGCTGGAACTTCAAGTTATTTATTAAAATCATTACTCTGTACTAAGGACTACGAGACAACAAAATTTATCAACTTTTTGCACAGGACTGGACTGTATATATAAGGATATAATCTGTTAAATCTATTAATTCTTCAAATGAACTGAGGAGGGTCTAGTCTGCCGCAAATATCAAAAGATTAACATTCCCGAACCAGTGAAATCTGCCCTCAATGAAGGCGCTCACAAAGACGGCCAACGAAATAGGGAAGAAACATCTAAAATCCAGAAATAAAGAGAGTTAAGCCAAATTACAAAGTTGAAGGGGTTTTTCCTGTTCTCGTTTAGCGCCGGTCTGGCCACGCCCACCGTCAGAGCGCGTCATTCACATGGTAATGACGTGACTGTGGGAAACGCCCCCGATCAACAGGATAAAACTGGCGGCAAACTTGTGTTTGGCTTTATTGACTTTTCCTGAAGATGGCACGTCACGCACACGAGGAAGCACTCCGGATGATCATAGACAGTGAGGAAGAATCGACTTGTTCCTCAGAGTCAGAAGATGATGAAGACGTTGATGATGAAGGCCTGCATTTTGAGGATCAGTTTGAGCCAGCGCAGGACACATCTTCTGAAGAGTAAGCCGTTTATTCTTATTTTAGTTATTAGAGTCGCATATAGCTGTTTCAAACCAATATGGCCAGACGATATCTACCAGTTTGTGATATTCTGAGTGAAATGTGTTGTCCCGTGGACTTTTAGAACATCTAAAAGTCTTACAAAACAAGTGTATATGTTATACTCTAATGTGGAGAGAGAGATTGAGAGCGAGAGAGACATTTAGCAACGGAGCTTAACTGTGTTCTCCAACATCTGCTGAGGTTTAAATGTTTTGAATGTGTAATTAATTAATTACAGAATTATTTATTATTATTATTAATAATAATAATAATAATAATAATAATATAATATACACTATGCAGGATTTACGATGCTGATCACCATTATAACTAGTCATCTCAGTCTGTGAAAAGGGTCCATTGATAGTTAATGGATATACGGTCGCGAGCTTTATGGCTGTTGATGGGGCATCGACACAACACGATGCCCCATCGACATGATGCCCCATCAATAGCCATCAATAGCCATAAAGCGCGCGACTGTATATACATTATCAATATATATACAGTCGCGCGCTTTATGGCTATTGATGGGGCATCATGTCGATGGGGCATCGTGTTGTGTCGATGCCCCATCAACAGCCATAAAGCTCGCGACCGTATATCCATTAACTATCAATGGACCCTTTTCACAGACTGAGATGACTAGTTTTAATGGTGATCAGCATCGTGAATCCTGCAGAGTGTTTATTATTATTATTATTATTATTATTATTATTATTATTATTATTATTATCATTACTATTTAAATGTATGCACATTTATAACTATACATGGTAATATATCACCGTTGCATCAGATTACTAAAAAATTAGGGTGGTTTCTAATACTGCGGCTGTGTGAGTGACAGTGAGATTAACATCTTTCTTACTCTTTTTGAAAGTTGTAAAAACTTTTTTGAAGTTCTGTTGTTATTTGAGCAAATTGAAAACAAAATATATTACAAAATATATATATATATATATATATTAGTCTCTCATTCACCACATTATAATTTTACCCAACTAGGATGATTTTCTCTTCTGAGAAACCCGGAAATGTGAAAAGGGTCTATCACTTATGCATGCACTGGTTTGCCACCTTGGACAACATAAGCTAATTGTTTACTAATATTTGTGCTTGTATCTTTTCTTTTCTTAGGAATGTGGTTCCTTCACGTGGACCTCACACAGGACACAAACATCGTTCAGTTTTCAACGCGGTTGAGAATCTTAATGTGTAAGTGCACGTTTACCCTGTCATTTTACAAGTGACATGTTATTTCACAGTACATGTAATCAAAATTAATCTAAGCAAAGTATATGTGCATGGATGAATGTGTAAATAGCTTTTTAATGAGTGGGCAATAGATCAGTATTAGTAATTGATAATGTTGTGATCCTTTTGTCAACATGCTCACTTTTGTTTTCTCCCCCCACAGATGTGAGAATGACCGTGACCAGATTCCTGTTTTAAAGAGGACCAAGACACTGTCATGGAGAGAAGAGACTGATGTCGATGTGGCTCCAAAGTCTCTGAGATTCCTGCCGGCTCGGGAACCTGGGCCGCAGTCGAGTCTTGCTGACTCGCACTCTCCTATTAGTCTTTTCAAACTGTTTTTCTCAGAGAGCGCCGTGTCAAATCTCTGCCACAACACAAACGCTCAGGCTGCCAGGGCACTCGCAAAGGGTCGCAAATACAGTTGGACAGATGTCAGTGTTGGCGAGCTGTACCGCTACATTGGACTCGTTTTCTACATGGCCTCGGTGAAGATGAGCTCCATCGCTGACTACTGGCGGCAGGACAGTCTCTTCTCTGTGCCCTTTCCCGCCACAGTCATGTCTAGGGACCGATACCGCACCATTTCATGGAATTTGCACATAAGTCACCCAGAGGCAGACAAGGAAAATGACAAAAAGAGGGGAACAGCTGAACATGACCAGCTCTTCAGGGTCAGACCCCTCATGGACACCATCCGCCTTGCGTGCAAAACCTTTTATCATCCTAGAAGAAATTTAGCTGTGAAGGAAAGACTGGTGGCATGCAGAGCAAATGCAGGAATGAGAAGATTCATGAAAGCCGAGCCAGCAAAGCTGGGCTTCAAGTTTTTTGTCCTGGCGGACTCGTCGAATGGATATACTGTGGACCTCTCTGTGTACACGGGCAAGAACATCTTTCCCACAGGCCGTGGGCTTTCTTATGATGCTGTGATGTCTCTTCTGGACAAGAAAGTTTTGGGCTCTGGGTACCATGTGTACATGGACGATTTCTACACAAGTCCAAAGCTCTTAACAGACTTGTTTGCTATGAAGTTTGGTGCCTGTGGGACTTACAGAGACTATCGGAAGGACTTCCCACGGAGCGCATCTAATCCATTGACCAAAAAGTCCAGCAGGGGATCCATCCGGTGGATTCGGGATGGGCCTCTTGTGTGTGTGAAGTGGATGGACAAACGAGAGGTGTCTGTTTGTTCCACTATCCATGCTGCCTATACAGGAGACCGTGTGCAACGACAAGTGAAAGCACAAGATACACGGAGGAAAAAGTCTTTTCCATGTCCTGCGCCTGTGAGCGCTTACAACCAGCACATGACAAGTGTTGACCCGTCCGACCAGCTGTTGCAGTACTACACTGCACAGCACAACACCATGAAGTGGTACAGAAAAGTCTTTCTACACTTCTTGGACGTTGCTGCCACCAACGCTTTCATATTGCACAAGGAGCTACACGGCAACATGACGCACAAGGCGTTCATGGAAGAGCTTGTTGCAGAGCTCTGTGGTGTGTCTGAGAAAGCAGATCCAGAACAGACCAGTAATGACCATGTGCCGGTTCCAGGAGCTGAGCTGACCTCCAATGTCAGAAGAATTGCCACTGTTGGTCGCCGCATATGTGTGCATTGCAAAGCAGTGCGTGGCAAGAAGCAGCAAACACCATGGAAATGCCAGGCATGTGACGTTCATTTGTGTCTTCAGTTGAACAGGAACTGTTTCCAGGAATGGCACAACAATGAGTGAGTGTGTTCAAACCTGGGTGCACAGCAATGTGCCTTCAATTACACACCCTCTTTTGTTTGAGTAAACTGTACACTATTTTTGTAAATAAACTACATTTAAAAATGTGTGTGATTGTGAGGAGTTTTTTTTTTTTTTTTTTTTTTCATATTAATAGATCCTTTAGGGAAGGGATCAATATTTCCTCAGGTGCTGAATGCAATATTTATGACCACTGGCACTGTCTTTCACACTGCTTTTAAGAAACCAGAAAATCAAAGTAGCATTATTATTGAAATACAATCTGGGCTGAATGCAGTGTAGTGAGCCATTTTCCTTATGGTGTAAATGGCTGAAATAAGCACACATGTTAGGGCATGTCCAACATCTTCAGGATTCGAAGAACACCTCTGATTCTATGGGGTTTTAAATATTAAATGCGTGATGGGAGATTTTAGACCTCGTGAACTATTTTGAGAAATTCAGAAAGGGTAACCTCTCTATGTATTCTCTAGCCCACCGGCAACTATAGTTGCCGCAATGCATAGTTGTCATTTTCCTTTTGTAAGTATTTTTCTAGATGTTGTCCATGTTTTATTTTTCAATGACATGCAAGCAAACAACCAAATAAAGGATTTCAAGAAAAAAAAAAGGTATTCGCTTCCTCCCTGTCACATGAGGCTGTCAACTTCCAAGCCCTAATTCTAGGAAGCATGGCGAAGGCAAAACCTCCAAAAGAAAGGTCATTTTCATGTTACTAATAAGTATTTTTTGTTTGCATGTATATATCTACATAATCATGAAGGTCTCTAGAATCATCCAAACAAAACAAATCTTACAAGAGATCTATAGTTTTTTTGTATACTTGGTCAAAAGTCCAAGCGGCAACTATAGTTGCCGGTGGGCAAATGCCTTGCAAGTACATATATCATGGGAAAATGGGGTATACTGTGTTAATAGGTTAATAAATCAAGGTTATTGTAGAAAATAAGTAGTAAATACTAACTTTCATTCATGGGGATAACATGGATAATTTGACAAGGTTTAGTGTAAGATTTTTGCCCAAATTGTGGAAAATGCAGTTTTAAAATTATTATTATTTTTTTTTAAATAAATCACTTTAACCAGTAGATGGCTGCAGAGCTCTTAATGTACTAAAAGTTTCAAACTAAAAGACTTCTTTTCACAAGTTTTTCCAGGTAGATTCATATCTACATATAATGAAATCACAATTATAACAATATAAGTTACAAGTTATAAGTTAAAGGCAGGGTAGGTAGGATTTTATAAAAACAAAAAATGCAAATTTGTTTAAACTTTCTATATCAATACATAATTAAAATGTAAGTACTCTGAAAAAAAAGAGTATAAAAATCAAGTGACTCTAGACCGTTTAATCTGCATTAAACACAGCTCATTATTTCCATTCGGGACGAAACAAAGAATTGGCTTAGGCGACTGTCACTCTCTCGCAACCATGGCAACCACCCTTTTGCCACGGGATCTGCCCACTTGCGCGCGCACGTTTGATTTGAGGAATTCAAGAGGCATGGAACCTGGGAATAGCAAAACAATGGCAGAGAAAGAGCAATCAAAATTCACATTACCGGCATGCAGTTAGTGAAGGCAAACAAGGCAAAAAAGAAGACAGTACAAGAAAAGGTAATGAACAAAAAAGTCTTTGGATAAACAAAGAAATAAAACGTGTGTCAATATCAGCGTGGCTTTCCAGCGACCACCCCGTCCTCGGCCTCTACTTCCTCGGACCCTAGTTGCACGCCACGGCCTCTTGCACGACCTCCTGCTTCGCCCTAAAATTATTTTTATTTTACAAAAGGGCATTTTACAAACCTACGTTTTGCGCATGTGCTCCTGCACGCACTTTTCCAGTCACAACACAGCAATTAACCCATTTAAGCCCACCGGCAACTATAGTTGCCGCAGTACATAGTTGTCATTTTCCTTTTGTAAATATTTTTCTAGATGTTCTCCATGTTTTATTTCTCAATGAAATGCAAGCAAACAACCAAATAAAGGATTTCAAGAAAAAAAAAAAGGTATTCACTTCCTCCCTGTCACATGAGGCTGTCAACTTCCTACCCCTATTTCCAGGAAGCAGGGCGAAGGCAAACCCTCCCAAAGAAAAGTCATTTTCATGTTACTAATAAGTATTTTTTGTTGACATATATATATCTACATAATCATGAAGGTCTCTAGAAACAGCCAAACAAAACAAATCTTACAAGAGATATATAGTTTTTTGTATACTTAGTCAAAAGTCCAAGCGGCAACTATAGTTGCCGGTGGGCAAATGCCTTGTAAGTACATATATCATGGGAAAATGGGGTATACTGTGTTAATAGGTTAATAAATCAAGTTTATTGGTCTTGTTTAGTGCATAAACATAACTTAACCCTTTAAATGACATCTCTATATAGATATATTTTTTTCTTCATTCTATTTATTTGTATTTATTTATTTTCATTTACCTTTTTGATACACAATGCCCTGTTATGGCTGCACTTTGTTCTGCACTATGTTCCACAACTTTAACCCTTGTGCGCTGTTCGTTTGCGGTTTACAGTCAGGCTGTTTGGGGTCTGAGAGACCCCAGGCAACAAAATGTTATTTTGTAACAATATATATATTTTAAACAAATGTAATTTTACTCAGTTTATTAATGTTTTTACTCTACATTTGGACATTTTTACTCCACAAAATGTTCAAAAAAAAGAAAAGAAAAATTAATACAAAATGTGCCTTATAAAATACCCACATTTCTAACTTTCATTAATGGGGATAACATGGATAATTTGACATGGTTTAGTGTAAGATTTTTGGCCAAATCTTGGAAAATGCAGTTTTAAAAGTAAAAAAATAAATAAATCACTTTAACCAGTAGATGGCTGCAGAGCTCTAAAAGTACTAAAAGTTTCAAACTAAAAGACATCTTTTCATAAGTTTTTCGGGTTAGATTCATATCTACATATAATGAAATCACAATTATAACAATAAAAGTTACTTTTTGTCAAAGTTTGGCAGTTTTTGTACTGAAAAAAATCAGTTTTTCAATAATGTTCCATTATGATTAGAATCAAACCTGATCAGGATGTTACAAAGAGAAAAGTTGGAGTTTTTAGAGTTTATCATTTATTTCAAACATCTGTTTTTCATATAATTCTACAAATTTAAAGTGTGCCACTTCATTTCTGTCTGTGTGTTCTGTGTTGTTTCTGATTTTGAGGATGGATTTTGTCCATTGATCAAATTCATTTGATTCTAATCATAATATAACACTACTGAAAAACAGATTTTTTTTTCAGTACAAAAAGTGCCTAAACTTTGACAAAAAGTAACTTTTATTATTATAATTGTGATTTCATTATATGTAGATATGGATACAACTGGAAAAACTTGTGAAAAGATGTCTTTCAGTTAGTCAAAAAGCAAATAGCAAATAGTGGTGCTCTGCAGCCATCTACTGGTTAAAGTGATAAATTGTTACTTTTAGAACAGCATTTTCCAAAAGATGGGCAAAAATCTTTTAAAAACACTTAACCATGTCAAATTATCCATGTTATCCCCATGAATGAAAGTCAGAAATGTGGGTCAAAAAGAATTGAACAGCGCACAATGGTTAAGGCAAATGGATTTGTTGTTTGTTGTGTTTTCATATTCAAGAGATTATAAGCTAGATGCAGTTTTTTTGGGGTCTGCATCAAATGTTCTTCGACTTTTATACATAATAAATTTGTTTATGAATAAAGATTGATCTGTTGAAAGCAGTTATTTTGAGATAAATGCCAAATGTTCTCCTCCTATTCATATTTTACATTGAAGGGGTGCATACAACATATTTGCCCACCGGCAACTATAGTTGCCGCACATTCAAATATGATTTTCAAGAAAGAAAAAAAAAACCTGGGGAAAATAAATGCAGAACATGTTCACATAGGACACTATTAACAGGATTATATGCATGAAACCATTCAGAAAAATTTGGGCACAAATGGGTTAAAGGAGGACGCGCTGAAAACTGTAATGCTGTTCTCTTTCTTCATAACTCGTACTGAGAAGGTTTGAGTTGCAAAGGAATTTGTGACTGTTTCACCTGTTCAACCACATCAAAGTTTCGTAATTAGTAAGTCCGTGCTTTTTCTCTTTTTGTTCTTATGTGCTGAAGGGCCGCTGTGCCCTGGTGAAATGGTGTTTGTACGTGAAGAGCTCTTTTCCAAAACGCCATAAACCTAAAAAGCTGCCTCAAAGATCCAGCAAAAATATGTAAAATATTGCAATAAGACATTTTAATTGTTTATTAATTTCTGTGTCGGCTGCAAAGATGAAGTTGACGATAGACTCGCGATCTTCGCAGTAGGCTAGTGAACGCACCAGAGAAATGCACATTTATTAGGCTACATAGTTTTATTTTGTTTTGGATGGTTTTGTTTAGAACCAACTTTATGTAAATATATTTCACATTTTTTAGGCCTGTGAGGCGAGGCTACTGTTCGGTTCATGATGATATAATCTCCAGTTCAAGCACCTTGTGTTGTGATTGATAGCCTATATTTATTTTTATGTATGTAATCCAGAAAATTGGTTAATGAAAAAAATATTAAAATTAAGATACAATTAATACAAAACGAAATTCGTTTTAAAGAAAGGCTTTGTGCTTTCTGTTTTGAGGTCTCTGTGAAAGTTTGAAAGTCTAAGTGCCGCTTTTCAGAGCGCTCGCGTCCATAATGGAGAACTGTCACGTAGTATTGTTTTTTCCTCATAAATGCAAACACGAAAAATAAAAGACAAAAGACGTTTTTAAAAAGACAAACCATACATTTTTGAAAAAAAAAAAAAAAATGGATTTATAGCGTTTTGGGCAAAAATGGATGGATTTATACCATTTTGAAAATGTTTTTTTTTTTTTTTACTTTGAATTGATCATCAACAATATTGTTGTTTGATTTAATAATCACTGTTGCAAGAAGTGCCTAGTTAAGGTTTTTTTTTTTTTTTTTTGAAAGTGGAAAAAGTAGGGGCTGCCAAAGATTCTGTTTAGTTAGCTCCTTTATTGTTTTTTTCTATAGCCTACAATAATATAGGTCAAATGCAGCAAGTCAAAAGACCAACTGGACCTTCTTTGCCAGTTTGCACACATTTCTTTGAAGGGTGGCAAAAATATCGCCTGAGTATCGATATCTAGATATTGGAAAAAAATATCGAGATATTCATTTTTGTCAATATCTCCCACCCCTACATGCAGAACACCATACTGTATATGTTATGAATCTTACACGAAATTCATCTTCATCACAATGTAACTGATGGTAATGTAAAAAAGTGTATCAATGCAACCTGTTTTTAGCTTATATAACAAGCTCGTTAGCGAATCAAAAAATGTATATTTTAAATTTAAACTTTACCAATATCAATATGTTAGGTTGATAGTGAGTACTAAAATACATCTTATTTGTTTATATTCATAAGCAATTAGCATTAGATTTTTTTATTACATGTGATTCTGACATGATGTCACTACATGCACTGTGCTAATGCTTGTTCAGCTCAGCGGTCGGAGTCGCGCGTTCATGTGTTTTGGGGGCGTGGCTTTGTAAGGAGCCCAGAAGGGAGGGGGTGGAGTGAATGGAAATAATGAGCTGTCTTTAAAACAGTCGTGAGAGGTCTACAGACACTAGATTTCTATACTTTCTTTTTCAGAGTACTTACATTTTAATTATGTATTGATGTATAAATAAGGTTTAAACAAATTTGGAAAATAAGTTTTTTAGACAAATCCTACCTACCCTACCTTTAATAAAAGTTACTTTTTGTCAAAGTTTAGCAGTTTTTGTACTGAAAAAAATAATAATTAGTTTTTCAATAATGTTACAATATTATTAGAATCAAACCTAATCAGGATGTTACAAAGTGAAAAGTTGAAGTTTTTAGAGTTTATCATTTATTTCAAACATCTGTTTTTCATATAATTCTACAAATTTAAAGTGTGCCAATTCATTTCTGTCTATGTGTGTTCTGTGTTGTTTCTGATTTTGAGGATGAATTTTGTCCATTGATGAAATTCATTTGATTCTAATCATAATATAACAGAATTTTTTATTTATTTTTTTCAGCACAAAAAGTGCCTAAACTTTGACAAAAAGTAACTTTTATTATTATAATTGTGATTTCATAATATGTAGATATGAATACAACTGGAAAAACTTGTGAAAAGATGTCTTTCAGTTAGTCAAATAGCAAATCGTTCTGCAGCCATCTACTGGTTAAAGTGATAATTTGTTATTTTTAAAACGGCATTTTCCAAAAGATGGGCAAAAATCTTACACTAAACCATGTCAAATTATCCATGTTATCCCCAAGAATGAAAGTTAGAAATGTGGGTCAAAAAGACCCTGAACAGCGCACAATGGTTAAGGCAAATGGATTTGTTGTTTGTTGTGTTTTCATATTCAAGAGATTATAAGCTAGATGCAGTTTTTTGGGTTTACATCAAATGTTCTTCGACTTTTATACATAATAAATGTGTTTATGAATAAAGATTGATCTGTTGAAAGCAGTTATTTTCAGATAAATGCCAAATGTTCTCCTCCTAGTCATATTTTACATTGAGGGGGTGCATACAACATATTTGCCCACTGGCAACTATAGTTGCCGTACATTCAAATATGATTTTCAAGAAAGAAAAAAAAAATGCAGAACATGTTCACATAGGACACTATTAACACGATTATATGCATGAAACCATTCAGAAAAATTTGGGCACAAATGGGTTAAGGAGTTTTCTTAAAAAAACTGTTGTTGCTTTTGCCAGCATAATCCATTGAACATCTTCCCATTGTTCTCTGTGGCACATTTACTGTCCCAGGTCACTGTAACCTGAGTGCTGTGGCCTCATAGGAAGGCAAAGAGGAGAAAATTCCCTGCCAGTTTAAACCTGTTGAAATGCTGTCAGTCACCCAGTCTACAAGAGTGTGAAAAGACAGAAAAGGGGTGGATTTAGAAATATAATTATTAGCCTATATAATTATAGGAAGTCACAGTACTCTTTATTCGGTGCATTTTTTCAGGATGTTTTTGCAGACTTTCAATATTACAGGGAATGGGTTAATTTATCAGGTAAACAGTAACAGAGTTGCACAAACTGGAAAATTGAGGAAGTACTTCATCCCCTTTATTAAGATTTCTTAAGTTGAACCACTTTTTTCAGTACTGCACTGATTGGTCTGCTTTGTAACCAGAGACCTTCCCTTTGGATGACCTTAAATGTGGTAGCTTTGCATCCATAAGGAGTTAATGTAATAGAGCCTGATTGATTTTTAATTGGAATAAAAGCAAGCCAGGCTGTGAGGGACAGACATTCATCTCTTCAGTGGGTTGTACTGTTTTAGAATTTGTGTTTTTTGTTTTGTTTTGTTTTTTGGATTGTTCTGCTGATGAAACACTGCAAAATTACCTGTCCAAGAAATTTAAGTAGACCAAAAAACTCCAAACATGAGCTGTGGAAAAGAGTGATAGGAGATTTAGAGCTTTTTATAGCTGAAACGTCTATCCCTCACAGCCTCGTTTTCATACAGTACCTGTCATGGCACTGCTCTGAATAAGGTGTATAGGCTGACTACACATAAGCGAATTGGACTGAGAAGTTCATATACTATAAATGACTCTAGAAATCCTGAATGCCATACATCCATTCTCCAAACTGCAGCCAGTGTCTCAGGCAAGAAGAGAGAAATACCCTGGACAGATGGCGAGTCCATCACAGTGCAAACACACGGGCATACACATATTTACACCTAAAGACAATTTAATGTCTCCAATATCAAAATTAACCAGGAGGAAAACAGTCATATTTACACTATTTACAATGAAGTCTAAGGGCAACACACTTGCCACAATAAAAAATAAATAAAAAAAAACTGGTGAAAAGAATAAATCAACAATCAATACATTTCAGCTTCAGAATCATGGATATTTTTATTCTGGTGTCATTATTGTCCCGTGCATTGGGTTTCCAGCAACAAGTCCAAGAATATTCATTTACACCCACAATGTAATACCAAATTTAGCATTTTAATCAACAGTAAAAAAAAAAAAAAATAAATAAATAAAAAAAAAAAGTTTTACCTTATATCATATGTCTTGGAGTATCAGTATGGTGATTTGTATCGAATCGTGACATGGGGGTATCGTTACAACCCTAGTAAACAGCATTAAAAAATAAATAAAAATAAAAATAGAGAAAAATAAAAGTAATTTAAAAATGTTGATTTTATATATTTGAAAACAATATATTTTAAGTTTATTTAAAAATATGCATACCGTATACACAAATGTTCCAGTGTTTTGAAAGTGTAAGGAGACCAACTTGACTGCTTGATACAGTGGTTCATGTGAGTGGGCGGAGTTAAAGAGCTCTTTTGGTGCATTTTGCTTTTGGCGACTTTGATTGATGGAATTTTCTGTACAACATCTTGGGTACTGTAGTTTTTCACCACTGTAATTCTGCTGTTAAACACAACTATTGTGTTGACATTCAATCTGTGACCCCAACATAGTTTGTATAAAATATAAAAATAGATAAAACTTCCAGGACTATACTGTGGGTGCTTCTCAATACTCAAATTGATGGTTCCTTGTTTCCTCGCTCTGGTTAATTCAAGATCGTTGGTTAGTAAGACCTTAATACTGAATGACTTTTTCGCTTCACAAGGTCTGTCTTTTTTCATTTGTGACTGAGACTTGGCTTAACGTTGTATTACTTTTCTGAACACCCCACAACATTAATTACATATTTAACTCCCAGAAAAACATATTTTCCCACCTCAGGCATCAAATCCTTATTATTATTGGTTATTATTTTAAGATATGGGCACTATTTGTCTTCAACCACTGTAATTCTGCTGTTAAACACAACTATTGTGTTGACATTCAATCTGTGACCCCAGAGACTTCAACATAGTTTGTATAAAATATAAAAATAGATAAAACTTCCAGGACTATACTGTGGGTGCTTCTCAATACTCAAATTGATGGTTCCTTGTTTCCTCGCTCTGGTTAATTCAAGATCGTTGGTTAGTAAGACCTTAATACTGAATGACTTTTTCGCTTCACAAGGTCTGTCTTTTTTCATTTGTGACTGAGACTTGGCTTAACGTTGTATTACTTTTCTGAACACCCCACAACATTAATTACATATTTAACTCCCAGAAAAACATATTTTCCCACCTCAGGCATCAAATCCTTATTATTATTGGTTATTATTTTAAGATATGGGCACTATTTGTCTTCAACCCCGTTATGGACACTATGGGAGCTCTCTGAATATGATTATAAAATATATTTGTAATGAAATCAACATTTTCCTATTAATCAGATGTCCCTCACACTAATTCAGTAATTGTAAATGTAAAATTACATATAATTTTACACTTATGCTAAACTAAAGCCTGAAATGGGAACTTTTTGTGACAGCAACCTCATCATTTTTGATCAAAGATGTGGCTTAACTTCAGAATTTGAACTAAAATAAGTATTCTTATGTTTGCTCTGAACATTTCAACATTCAAAAAATGTTTGATATGTGTGTGTGTGTGTGTGTGTGTGTGTGTGTGTGTGTGTGTGTGTGTGTGTGTGTGTGTGTGTGTGTGTGTGTGTGTGTGTGTGTGTGTGTGTGTGTGTGTGTGTGTGTGTGTGTGTGTGTGCGCGCAAGCATGTGTTTGTGTGGTTTTTTTTGTGTGTGGTTTTTTTTTGCATGTGCGCGCGCTTCGTAGCAAAAAAGTAACAGGGTTAAGTGTGACAGGGTTGTGATTTTTTGCTCGAAAATGGCCACTGCTCTACATCTCTCTATAAATTACAGAAACGTCTGTCTGTCTGTGTGTCTGTCTGTGTGTCTGTCTGTGTGTCTGTCTGTCTGTCTGTCTGTCTGTCTGTCTGTATGTCTGTTAACCACATATCTCTCGAACCGTTAGTCCGATGGATTTCAAACTTGACAGGTCTCTCGCTACGGGCACGAGTAAGTGCAGTGCCAAGTTTGACGTTGTTTGGATGAGAAATGCTAAAGATATCGTTAAATATATCATTTTTAAAAGGTTGTGGTTTAAAAATAAACATTCTGACATTAGAGAGTTGTATCATTCAAAGAAGCCCCAAGAAGGTTGTGGTTTAAAAATAAACATTCTGACAATCAGTCAGCTACACTGTTTACTTCTGAATATTATAGTTTGGTGATAAATGTGATAAATCCATTTTGATTAATTTGAGTAAAAATGTGTTTTCTTTACCAAGAAACCAACAATTATTAAAAACACACACGAAAACTGATTTTGCACGGGCACTTTGCACTGCTCCCTGAATCGACACGCTTATTCATTTGTGGATGTAAACTGAATCTGTAAGTCAGCTATGCTGTTTACTTCTGAATATTATGTTTCATTCTGGTGCGCTTAATGTTATCGCTACTGTGTAATACTAGCCTATGCTATTCACCAAAACATATCCTATTCAATGCGTTCACAGTCTCTTACACGGGCATCATTTGTAGTAGCCCATTCACAAACTGTTTGCTCAAGCATAGCGTTTTCTCTGAGTTCACAGTGTGCTTTCTACCATGCACAAATAAAAATGTCACTGAACTTTTGCTGTGCAAGTGTAACAATGAGCATTCAATCACACCAAACCAACAATTACTAAAAACACACACAAAAACTGATTTTGCACAGGTATTTTCACAACCGTTAGTCCGATGGATTTCAAACTTGACAGGTCTCTCGCTACGGGCACGAGTAAGTGCAGTGCCAAGTTTGACGTTGTTTGGATGAGAAATGCTAAAGATATCGTTAAATATATCATGTTTAAAAGGTTGTGGTTTAAAAGTAAACATTCTGACATTAGAGAGTTGTATCATTCAAAGAAGCCCCAAGAAGGTTGTGGTTTAAAAATAAACATTCTGACAATCAGTCAGCTACACTGTTTACTTCTGAATATTATAGTTTGGTGATAAATGTGATAAATCCATCTCTCTATAAATTACAGAAACGTCTGTCTGTCTGTCTGTCTGTCTGTCTGTGTGTCTGTCTGTCTGTCTGTCTGTGTGTCTGTTAACCACATATCTCTCGAACCGTTAGTCCGATGGATTTCAAACTTGACAGGTGTCTCGCTACGGTCACGAGTAAGTGCAGTGCCAAGTTTGACGTTGTTTGGATGAGAAATGCTAAAGATATCGTTAAAAATATCATTAAAAGAAGCACTTAGAAGGTTGTGGTTTAAAAATAAACATTCTGACATTAGAGGGTTGTATCATTCAAAGAAGCTCCAAGAAGGTTGTGGTTTAAAAATAAACATTCTGATATAAACACGATGAAAACCATATTTTCTGTTTCAAACTTTCACATAGCATCTTTAGGTTATAATAACATAACAATTCAAATCCAAATTTTGATTTTCAAAGATTTTTTACAAAAACGTATTATTTTTCCCCAAAAATGCAATAAATTCATGACATTGCCATTGAATCAATATAAAAGTTATTTTTTTATCATACTGAAACTGTTGAAATCAGCCATCGCTAATATCTCCTGAACTTTTTTGACGGCGATCAGCTCACAAAAACTGATTTTGCACGGGCACTTTGCACTGCTCCCTGAATCAACGCGCTTATTCATTTGTGGATGTAAACTGAATCTGTAAGTCAGCTATGCTGTTTACTTCTGAATATTATATTTCATTCTGGTGCGCTTAACGTTATCGCTACTGTGTAATAGTAGCCTATGTTATTCACCAACTAAACATAAGTTATCCTATTCAATGCGTTCACAGTCTCTTTCACGGGCATCATTTGTAGTTGCCTATTCACAAACTGTTTGCTCAAGCGTTTTCTCGGAGAGTTCACTGTGTACTTTCTACCATGCACAAATAAAAATGTCACTGAACTTTTGCTGTGTAATTGTAACAATGTGCACTCAAACACCAAACCAACAATGACTAAAAACACACTTAAAAACTGATTTTGCACGGGCATTTTGCGTGTCTGTCTGTGTGTCTGTCTGTGTGCCTGTTAACCACATATCTCTCGAACCGTTAGTCCGATGGATTTCAAACTCGACAGGTGTCTTGCCACGGGCACGAGTAAGTGCAGTGCCGAGTTTGACGTTGTTTGGATGAGAAATGCTAAAGATATCGTTAAATATATCATTTTTAAAAGGTTGTGGTTTAAAAATAAACATTCTGACATAAACACTCAGTCAGCTACACTGTTTACTTCTGAATATTATAGTTTGGTTCCAGAACGTGATAAATCCATTTTGATTAATTTGAGTAAAAATGTGTTTTCTTTACCAAGAAAGTGGCAAGATGAAAACCACTATTTTCTGTTTCAAACTTTCACATAGCATCTTTAGGTTATAATATCATAAAAAATTCAAATCCAGATTTGGATTTTCAAAGATTTATTATAAAAACGGATTATTTTTCCCCAAAAATGCAATAAATTCATGACACTTTTTTTTCCAAAATGCATTTAATCCATTGAATCAATATAAAAGTTATTTTTTATCATACTGAAACTGTTGAAATCAGCCATCACTAAGAAATATCTCCTGAACTTTTTTGACGGCGATCAGCTCACAAAAACTGATTTTGCACGGGCACTTTGCACTGCTCCCTGAATCGACGCGCTTATTCATTTGTGGATGTAAACTGAATCTGTAAGTCAGCTATGCTGTTTACTTCTGAATATTATATTTAATTCTGGTGCGCTTAACGTTATCGCTACTGTGTAATAGTAGCCTATGTTATTCACCAACTAAACATAAGTTATCCTATTCAATGCGTTCACAGTCTCTTTCACGGGCATCATTTGTAGTAGCCTATTCACAAACTGTTTGCTCAAGCATAGTGTTTTCTCAGAGTTCACTGTGTGCTTTCTACCATGCACAAATAAAAATGTCACTGAACTTTTGCTGTGTAATTGTAACAATGAGCACTCAAACACACCAAACCAACAATTACTAAAAACACACACAAAAACTGATTTTGCACGGGCATTTTGCACTAGAACTTAGAAGGTTGTGGTATACATAAACACTCTGTCAGCTACACTGTTTACTTCTGAATATTATAGTTTATTCACAGCCATCATTTGTAGTAACCTAGCCTGCTCCCTGAATTCAATGCATTCACAGTCTCTTTCACGGGCACCAAACCAACAATTACTAAAAACACACACAAAAACTGATTTTGCACGGGCATTTTGCACTAGTTTTGATTAATTTGAGTAAAAATGTGTTTTCTTTACCAAGAAACCAACAATTATTAAAAACACACACGAAAACTGATTTTGCACGGGCACTTTGCACTGCTCCCTGAATCGACACGCTTATTCATTTGTGGATGTAAACTGAATCTATATGTCAGCTATGCTGTTTACTTCTGAATATTATGTTTCATTCTGGTGCGCTTAATGTTATCGCTACTGTGTAATACTAGCCTATGCTATTCACCAAAACATATCCTATTCAATGCGTTCACAGTCTCTTACACGGGCATCATTTGTAGTAGCCCATTCACAAACTGTTTGCTCTATTCACCAAAACATATCCTATTCAATGCGTTCACAGTCTCTTACACGGGCATCATTTGTAGTAGCCCATTCACAAACTGTTTGCTCAAGCATAGCGTTTTCTCAGAGTTCACTGTGTGCTTTCTACCATGCACAAATAAAAATGTCACTGAACTTTTGCTGTGCAAGTCTGTCTGTCTGTGTGTCTGTGTGTCTGTCTGTCTGTCTGTCTGTCTGTGTGTCTGTTAACCACATATCTCTCGAACCGTTAGTCCGATGGATTTCAAACTTGACAGGTGTCTCGCCACGGGCACGAGTAAGTGCAGTGCCAAGTTTGACATTGTTTGGATGAGAAATGCAAAAGATATCGTTAAATATATCATTTTTAAAAGGTTGTGGTTTAAAAGTAAACATTCTGACATTAGAGAGTTGTATCATTCAAAGAAGCCCCAAGAAGGTTGTGGTTTAAAAATAAACATTCTGACACTCAGTCAGCTACACTGTTTACTTCTGGATATTATAGTTTGGTTCCAAAACGTGATAAATCCATTTTGATTAATTTGAGTAAAAATGAGTTTTCTTTACCAAGAAACCAACAATTACTAAAAACACACACGAAAACTGATTTTGCACGGGCACTTTGCACTGCTCCCTGAATCGACACGCTTATTCATTTGTGCATGTAAACTGAATCTATATGTCAGCTATGCTGTTTACTTCTGAATATTATGTTTCATTCTGGTGCGCTTAGCCTATGCTATTCACCAACTAAACATATCCTATTCAATGCGTTCACAGTCTCTTTCACGGGCATCATTTGTAGTAGCCCATTTTGCTGTGCAATTGTAACAATGAGCATTCAATCACACCAAACCAACAATTACTAAAAACACACACAAAAACTGATTTTGCACGGGTATTTTGCACTAGTATTATAAAAAATAACTTTTATATTGATTCAATGGATTAATTGCATTATGAAAGAAAAGTGCCATGAATTTATTGCCTTTTTGGGAAAAAATAATCAGTTTTTATAATAAATCTTTGAAAATCAAAATCTGGATTTGAATTTTTTATGTTATTATGCAAGTTTGAAACCGAAAATAGTGGTTTTCATCTGGCCACTTTCTTGGTAAAGAAAACACATTTTTACTCAAATTAATCAAAATGGATTTATCACGTTCTGGAACCAAACTATAATATTCAGAAGTAAACAGTGTAGCTGACTGAGTGTTTATGTCAGAATGTTTATTTTTAAACCACAACCTTCTTGGGGCTTTTTTGACCGATACAACCCTCTAATGTCAGAATGTTTATTTTTAAACCACAACCTTTTAAAAATGATATATTTAACGATATCTTTTGCATTTCTCATCCAAACAACGTCAAACTTGGCACTGCACTTACTATTGCCCGTGGCGAGACACCTGTCAAGTTTGAAATCCATCGGACTAACGGTTCGAGAGATATGCGGTTAACAGACACACAGACAGACAGACAGACACACAGACAGACAGACGTTCCTGTAATTTATAGAGAGATGAGCACTCAAACACACCAAACCAACAATTACTAAAAACACACTCAAAAACTGATTTTGCACGGGCATTTTGCACTAGCACTTAGAAGGTTGTGGTATTCATAAACACTCAGTCAGCTACACTGTTTAATTCTGAATATTATAGTTTATTCACAGCCATCATTTGTAGTAACCTAGCCTGCTCCCTGAATTCAATGCATTCACAGTCTCTTTCACGGGCACCAAACCAACAATTACTAAAAACACACGCAAAAACTGATTTTGCATGGGCATTTTGCACTAGTTGTTGAAATAACAAATATAATTTTCACAAGTAAAAGAATTCTATCTTTATTTGATGTAACAGAGTTGAGTCGTTGAACCTGACAACCACAATATTACAATTCTAAATAAGTTATAGTTATAAAAGCAGGTGGTAACTTGCCTGTGTCTACACACAATGTTGTTCAGAAAAGTCTTCTGATGTTACTTCCTGTTATTGATGTCACATATAAGGATCTGTTCATTATTTTTATGGGGGAGAATGATTTGTGTAACGGGGTTGAGGGATTACTGAGGGACGGAACTAAATAATGTGATTTTAATGAATAATCTTGAATTTACTTGGGAAAAAAAACCATTCCCAGCAAAAAAGCACAGATAGATCTTCATGGGAATGGCAAAATGTATGGACTTTTTTCTAATTTTATTATTCATATCCCAAGTAGACTTTCATAGAAAGCCATGAGGGACAAAATAGGTGGTGTCAACTGAAAAAACAAGCTAATTTCTAATGTAAAGATATTATGTCATAATTTTTAAACTTTATTAAAGGAGACATTTCAATTGATACAAAAAGCTTTTAAAAATAGATTTTGGTGACCCAATAGGTAAAATACACTTAAAAAGGTCAGAGGGACTCAAATCATGCCGGTTTCATGGAATGACTCGTATGCACATCAGCTTATGGAAACGTGTTTAACAAGTTAAAACATTAACACTTGTGTGATCAGGCGTATATGTATTATTGTTATTAATATTATTATTATTTTTATTATTATATGGACAGATCATCTGGCCAGACATGAGAGTCACAGAGAGACTCGGAGTCTCCGGATGTTCGTGTGCTTCAAGCTGCCCAAAACAACATCTGTATGAAAGCCTCCTGACGCCCCTCACTGATGCTGATTTCATTAAAGTCTCTTCAGACTGTTTGCTGAACATAAAGAAGACGCGTTCAGGCTTTTATCAACTTTTCCACTTAAACAATTTATCAAATTTACACGCGGCTTTCCCCCGTGCCTGATGCTCGCCTTTGATTTGATCTGATGAAGGCAAAATAAACATTTCCTCTTCGCGTATATTAGTCTCAAATGAAAGCTCAGAACCTCTGCTTGGTGTTCACTTTGTTTTGACTGTGCTAAACTATTTTACCGTTGCAATTTTGCCTCAAATGTAAGAGAAGAAAACACACGCATGAGGGGTTCGTGGACGCGCACGGACGCCGAGCGGGCAGGTTGAGTCTATAAGGTTCTCATGTGTTATTTAAGAGCGCAGCGGCGCGCGAGCGCCAGTCACATTGCAGAAACCAGAGACAGTATTTGAAACACTGTAGATCCAATCAGAGAGAAATGGCAGAAACCGCACCCGCACCCGCTGTTGCCACCCCGGCCAAAGCGCCCAAGAAGAAGTCCGCTGCGAAAGCCAAGAAAGCAGGACCAGGCGTCGGCGAGCTCATCGTCAAAGCTGTGTCCGCATCCAAGGAGAGGAGCGGCGTGTCTCTTGCCGCGCTGAAGAAAGCGCTCGCTGCCGGCGGCTACGATGTGGAGAAGAACAACTCCCGCGTCAAGATCGCCATCAAGAGCCTGGTGACCAAAGGCGCCCTGGTGCAGGTCAAAGGGACCGGCGCCTCGGGCTCATTCAAGCTCAACAAGCAGCAAGCCGAGACCAAGAAGAAAGCGGCTACTAAAGCGAAGAAGCCCGCGGCCAAGAAACCCGCTGCTGCCAAGAAGCCCAAGAGCGCTGCGGCAAAGAAGCCCGCCGCCAAGAAATCGCCTAAGAAACCCGCCGCCAAGAAGTCGCCCAAGAAGGCCAAGAAACCCGCCGCCACAGCCGCTAAGAAGGCGACGAAGAGCCCCAAGAAGGCAAAGAAACCAGCAGCCGCTAAGAAAGCAGCCAAGAGTCCCAAAAAGGCAAAAACTGCTAAACCTAAGGTGGCAAAACCCAAAGCTACCAAGCCTAAAAAGGCAGCGCCCAAAAAGAAGTAAAGTCACTGTTTGTTCCTCAACGGCTCTTTTAAGAGCCACCCACTTACTCTGAATTAGAGCAAAACTTGTTTATATTGAAGATTTCTGTTAATTTCGATAAAAATGTTAAATTAATTTTCAACAGAGATCTGACTTTTAACGTTTTGGACTCATCGATTCTAAACAAACAATTCAAAACACCCAGTTTAAAAAAAAAAAAAAAACAGTATATAAGACATGTATTATAAATGGCCAAAAAAACAAGAGGGTTCAGATTGTTCAGAAATGGCATGTTATACGACACGGTACAGACAGAATACACACACAACACTATGCTGGGAATTAATGCAATACAAACAACCCCACATCCAACAATATGGACAGTGATAAAACTCCAGTATTGCAATAGGAACATAATACTGTATATCAGATGGTCAGTGTGCACAGAATATACAGTGTCTGTGTGAAAGGTGCAGCGCTTTTGGTAGAAACAGTGTACAATATCCATTTTTGTACTTATTTAAATGTCATATAACTCTTCTGTCTTATTAGTCACACTCACAAATACTTGCGCAAACAGTGCACAATAATACCATAGACTGTAAAAAATAGAATAATACCCGCTAGGGGGAGAGAAGTTCAGTGATTGGTTTAAATCTTTACAGACTCTAAACCAATCGGCAACTGGCACTCTCGTTTAAAGCCAGTGAGTGGAGGTATACGGATTTTATTCTGTTGCTTATTTTTGACTGTGTAGTTTGTTGTAACTGATTTAAAAACAATGAGCGGAAGAGGCAAAACCGGTGGTAAAGCCAGAGCGAAGGCAAAGACTCGCTCCTCTAGGGCGGGACTGCAGTTCCCCGTCGGCCGTGTTCACAGGCTTCTCCGCAAAGGAAACTACGGCGAGCGCGTCGGTGCCGGAGCACCTGTTTATCTGGCGGCGGTGCTCGAGTATTTGACTGCTGAGATCCTGGAGTTGGCTGGAAATGCCGCTCGGGACAACAAGAAGACCCGCATCATCCCCCGTCACTTGCAGCTGGCGGTGCGCAACGACGAGGAGCTCAACAAACTCCTGGGCCGAGTGACCATCGCCCAGGGCGGCGTGCTGCCCAACATCCAGGCCGTGCTGCTGCCCAAGAAGACCGAGAAACCCTCTAAATCTAAATAAATGGATTTAAGTTTGTCTCATCTAAACCAAAAGGCTCTTTTAAGAGCCACCCATTTTATCTGACAGAGGGTGTTTTTCCTTTTTAATATTTATAAACGGCTTTAAGGCGGTTGAGAGCGAAAATGACCCATCAAACCAGAGTAAAATATATGAACGCTTCACTGACGGTTACAGTATCCTTACAGTCGCAGGTGTGCGTGTTTGTTGTAAGCATGATGATCCCCTAATGTGTGTTTGTTACCCAACCCATCTCCCTTAATATTAACATAGTTAATAGTTATAGTCTACCAAGCTCTGATAGTGTATCGAATATTTTAATAAATTGTTCAAAGTAAAAAGCAACATACGTATCGGCTTCATGGTAAAAGTAATTGGTAAATGTTACTCTGGTTCTTTGATTCCCTATTTTACGGGACGGATGGAAACCCTAGTGCGTCTCACCTGCCGTGCTTTTATAATGACTTTAATGTGATGATCTAATCCGAGATCTGCACAATCACTGGGAATTAAGGCGAGTATTTCAGAACAATTGAATACAACAACATTGTGAGTATAAAGACCAGGGAGGTGTTATATATTTAGTTCGAGAACCGTACCTGTAAGGCAACATATTGCCATCATATAAAAATCAAATCAAATGTTTAAATAATTGTATCCCTTATAAGGCAATTTTGCTTCAGTATGTTAAAAAAAAAAAACCACACAGAATGAATACAGCTATAATGTATTTAAAAGCTATACACTGTCTGATGTATATGAAATATTCAACAGAACAAAAGCAGCTCGAGCGGGAAACCTTCCACTTGTTTGAAAAAGAGAAAACGCGCAGTCATTGGCTGGCACTCATGCGCAGACGTCACGTATTAGCCAATCACAAGGTCTGCATCCTCGCGACACAATGCTTTAAAAGCGGGCGTATAACGTATAGCAGCATTTCCTTCCAGCGCAAGCAGGACAGAGAGAAAGACCGCAGCAATGGCCAGAACCAAGCAGACCGCTCGTAAATCCACCGGTGGTAAAGCCCCGAGGAAGCAGCTCGCTACTAAAGCCGCCCGTAAGAGCGCTCCGGCCACCGGTGGCGTCAAGAAGCCTCACCGCTACCGGCCCGGGACTGTGGCTCTGCGGGAGATCCGCCGCTATCAGAAGTCCACCGAGCTGCTGATCCGCAAACTGCCCTTCCAGCGGCTGGTGAGAGAAATCGCTCAGGACTTCAAGACGGACCTGCGCTTCCAGAGCTCCGCTGTCATGGCCCTGCAGGAGTCCAGCGAGGCTTATTTGGTCGGTCTGTTCGAGGACACCAACCTGTGCGCCATCCACGCCAAGAGGGTCACCATCATGCCCAAAGATATCCAGCTGGCCCGCCGCATCCGCGGAGAGCGCGCTTAAACCCGCGTCTGCGTCAACCCACAACGGCTCTTTTAAGAGCCACCAAAACTGCACTGAACGAGATCATTTCCAGTTTAATTCAATATAAGTAGAAAGTTGCGTTCATGCATTACATTAATACTCTCTGAGTCACCGTTCTCTAAATCATCAGTTACCCTTTCAGAATAAAATATAATCCTTGCCCTAATTAGAAAATACTTAGACATAAAGAAATATGAATGAATTTCGTGTAATTAAAGCGGTTATGTATTTTAATATTTGTATGGGCCTAGATCTATATTCTTTTTTTTTTTTTTACTTGAATGCTGTGATGTCAGTTATACAGGGTGTGAATCACACAATGGCCTTTAGGACAAATTATATATAAAACACCAATTATTGTAATTAACAAAACTATCATGTGCAATCGATTGACATGTAAACTGCGCACTCAGATTCCAATGTTGTTGTGGATAGTTTCAACGGAGCTAGAAATCGATCTTCATATTTACAGGTAAAGCTTCTTTTCATCTTCAAACAGTTCTCCCAAACAAGGCTACAGTGGTTGTTTTTTTCCAACTCTTTTCTTCCAGCTACTCCCTAATAGTGGCATTGTCTGTTTTGAAACTTTTAGCGCAAGTTGAATGCCAACTTTAGAGATTACTCTTATACAGGTGCAAGTTCAGCTAAATGTAGACGTACAGTATAAACCACTGAGGCCTGAAATCATTTATATTCTGCAAATATATCCGAAATGTCTAATACAAAATGTACTATACTGTACTTCTAGATTAGCACATTTCATTACCATTCAGTATCTCTGTATATTACATGATGATATTATAACATCCTATTCATCAAATCAAATAAATCTTATAAAACATGAAAGAAGTCGGACAGGCCTCGTTAGATGATGGTTTGGGTTGAACCACATTGTTTTGTGCTGGAACTACATTGAGGGGAGGGGCGTTTTGCGCCTTGTGACGCGGTGTTGGTTTCTCTCAGGTCCTGTAAGTAAATATAAAAGGCCTCCTTGCAACGCTGAACATACATATCTTGTCATCGTTTGACTTGAGTGAGTGAAAAACATGTCTGGAAGAGGCAAAGGCGGTAAAGGACTCGGGAAAGGAGGCGCTAAGCGTCACCGTAAAGTTTTGCGCGATAACATCCAGGGAATTACCAAGCCCGCCATTCGTCGCCTGGCTCGACGCGGCGGCGTTAAGCGCATTTCCGGTCTGATCTATGAGGAGACCCGCGGAGTGTTGAAGGTGTTCCTGGAGAACGTGATCCGCGATGCCGTCACCTACACCGAGCACGCCAAGAGAAAGACCGTCACCGCCATGGATGTTGTGTACGCGCTGAAGAGACAGGGACGCACCCTGTACGGCTTCGGCGGATAAACACCTGAAACCAGGAGAAACCGCTCAAACCCAACGGCTCTTTTAAGAGCCAAACACATATTTTGAAAAAGAGTATGTCTTAAGTTGTTTTTGTCAACTATTAATTAGTAACCACTTTGAGGCAGGAGATTTGATTTTAGTAATTCCGGAGCTTTGTATTTCCAGACTACTGCTCCTGTTTAATTTTCTACAATATACAGGGATGTGATTTTTCCGGATTAATCCGGAATTCCGGATTTTCCGACCTGAAAATGTGACCTACGTGAATCGTGCAGATCTGTAAAAAAAAAAAAAAAATCTCACAGCCGTCACCATGGTAACCCGGGACGGAACCACAATCGCCGTCCCCGCGCAACAGGGCCACACCGGGCGGTTTTTTCACGTCAGTTAGGGTGACAAATTCATCTGAAGCCTATTTCATAGCTTAATGTGAGGGACAGAAGTCTATTTACATCAATAAAGTATACGGAAACTCGTTTCCTTCTTCTGCGGCTGTCATTCTCCATTCAGTATTCAAACAGCGCGCGCGCCTCTTCCGGTTACAGCAAGATGCACGGTAAAACTCTCTCCAATATGATATCCACATTATAATGCTTGATCTGTAGAGAAAAGGCTGTGGATTTGCATATAATGACTTTATTTTGTTGGAGTTTGTTGCTGTTTTTAAACGACTCGCTACCGTGTGCCTGTTAACGTTAGATCACACACATCACAAGGACTATGAATCGGCATCAAACGCACAATAACTGGAATTTAAAACTGTGAAGAAACAAATTATCAATAAACTGTTGGACAGATATACACTAGGATTTGTGCGATCTACATTTCTTCGCTTTGTGCCGTGAACTTTTAAATGCGCACTTGTGCAGCGCAGCGCTGCGCACTGTGACTCCATGTTGCTTTGAGCACATCATTCTGCGCCCGCGATGCGCATACGCGCTTTGTGCGCTCTGTTTTGAAGCGTTTCATATTATCATGGTTTCGCGCACTGAAAGATTATTAAAATACTATATTTTTGTATACCTAGCCTGCACAATACATTTAAAATAAGCATAATTTAATTGTATGTTATTTATGTATGTGTAGTGAAGTGTAGGCTATATAAAGAGAGGTGGTGATGGAGCAGTGGACAAGACACTTGCTTTTGATTCCCACTGTTACACATCCACCAAATAAGTTGTTATGTGTCATACTCATGACATAATAAGTTGGATGTTGCACATTAAGCAGTTTAAGTTTGGTTTAAAAAAAAAATGTAAAAAGATATATTTAATTTTTTTAATTTAAACAATTTGTTGTCGTGTCCTAAAAAGTTGGATGTTACACATTTAGCAGTATAGGTTTGGTAAAAAGATAATATTTTTTAAAATTCAAATAAGTGATTGTCATTGTTGTTATAATTATTATTACTACTATTATTATAGAATGGTGTTGATGGCACAGTGCATTAGACACTTGGCTTTGATTTCCACTGCGGGCGGTCGGGGCGGGGCGGGGCGGGGCGGGGCAGGGGGGTGGGGGGTGTTGGGGGGAGGGGGGGTCGGGGTCTCAGTATATTTTCCTGCTTTTTTGTCCTTAGCCAATCACATGCCTAAATATAGAATTTAGAGTCTCTAAGAACTTAAACGAGCAGGGTGTTCTCGTGTCACACGTTTAGTGTTTGTCAAAAACGACTGAATTTATGGCGCATTTTTTCATTGTACTGAAACCGACTCTTTTGAACTTCACTAAAATAATATAATACTTAAATGTATGTCACTCAAACCAGATTGAACTGTTTTGTTTTTTTTGTTTTGTTTTTGTGACAAACATTAAACCACATTTACTGTATCAAACTGATGTGGCAGGGGTGTATATAGGTAACAGTTATATGTTATAAAGTTTTTAAGTTTATCCTCCTCATGCAAGCACGTACATGTTATCACTTCGAGAAAACCGATGGAGGAAAAAATAAATTATTTACGGATGACTAGGCTACTATATGCCGAATAATGCTGCATGAATCATTTGTGTTAAATTATGGTCTGAAAATCTACAGAGAGGTTTGGAAAAGTGGAATTTTGAAATGGAAAGTAGGAATCCTGATCCGAGGTCCATTTTACTCTTAGGTTAAACTGGTTCTAACACATAAAAGGAGTTCTTGCCAAAATCCGGGAATCCCGAGGGACTTTATTTGTGTAGTTTAATGTGCACAATATTATGTAAGAACATTGCATAATTACAATCGTCCATTTAAAGTACTTTGCTGGCATGATTGTGATCTGTCATGACACCTCATGAGCGGGAAAGTCAGACAAAGAGGCGCGTGCGTCGTGACGTGGTGCAGTCAAGTTACTTCCGGCAATGGAAAGGAATTCAAATTTAGAAGCTTTCAATTGGCGGATGAGTCTCTTTAGCGGCCCAATTCTGACCAATGAAAACACGGAGAAGGGCAATCTAGCCCTCTGAAATGAGCTTTCAATAAATACCCAGTTCATCACCACTCTTAACAGTTGTCGTTGTTGTTGTTGTTTTACTTGACTTGTTATAAGTACATAAACGCATTCAGAGACTTCTTCAATTCAATCAGTTGACCTTACAGCTGTTACTTTCTGTAAATTTCTGTCACTTATAAAATAACTTTTTTATGACTCCAAACTGAGGTTGATGTCCAAGGGTCTTGTTTAGTTCGTATATCATTGGGTAATGCTTGATATTTAATAACATTTCTCCAGGAATTCCGTTGCTGCTTTTAAATTGAGGCAAGATGGTGAGACCTTGTGGGGGGAAAACCAAGCCACACCTTTACCAAAATGTGAAGAGAGAGTAAGGATTATTATCCTGAAACTTGTGGTGGAGTTCTGCTTCTTCTTCATGTTTTAATGGCAATTAACACCTTAGGAGCATTATCGCCACAGGTACTGAATGACAAATTAAGAGTAACTTACTGGCAACAAATATCCAGCAAGCTTCAGTATTTTATTCCACGGTAAAATTACTGTAAATCTGACAACAGTACTTCACAGCATACCGTATAATAACTTACAGTATATTTATACTGTAAAATTAATTACAGTTCTTGTTTTTGCACAGCATTTTTATACTGTAAAATGAATTACAGTGCTTGTTTTTGCACTGTATTTTAAAATACTGTAAAGTTACTATGCAGTATAATTGATTATGGTATATATATATATATATATATATATATATATATATATATATATATATATATATATATATATATATAACCAACTACAATCTGTTACACGCTTAAAAAAAGAATGAAAGCTAAAGGCGTGTATGCAAACAATATTTCACACAGTTATATTACTGATTATTAGATGTTACGTCAATTATGACAACGCACAGAAGTCAGTTTAAAATTCTTTATTAAAATTTAATTCATTAAACTAGAAACACTCCAGACTTGGCAGGGCCAAGCAAAGAGCGAAACTCATCCTCAGCACGCTGCAATCTCGAACAACTGTACACGCTGAAAGAAATGAAAAACATATTCAACACTGCATAGACGAACACAGAGAGATCACTTTCACAATGAATCTTCTTTCTGAATGACCCTGATTGATACAATTAAGGTAAAAATGCTTCTGATTAAATGTAATGCTGGTATTTCCCATTAAAAACAAATTAAATATTGAAATTAGACTTTTGTTTGTTGATACCTTAATTACACTGACTAATCTTTTCTCTTTACTGAATAAGTACTTATAAGTCTCATGGGTTTGAATGACCATAGTACTTTCACTGTAGATATGGACATGCAATTATAGCATTATTTGCAAAAGCTTGCATGAATATCAGTCATAAGTTGGTCACACTGGATAAAGTGTTCACTTTTCCAGTACTCAACATGATCATGATGCCAAACAGTATGTTTTTTTTTTTTTGTTGTTGTTGTTGTTTTTTATGGATTCACCAATAGTTACCTCTGGATGAATTCCAAGGTTGATGCAGCCTCAGCTTGGTACTCCAGGTTGAAAATATAGAAAGAAGCGAAGAAGACAGCCAGGGCAGATGTGAAGTCATCCTGAGGGTTAACTGACTGGATGACCACCTTTCCTTCTACGCAGAGCATCCATTTTTCCGATGTCAGGATGGAATCTCCTAAAAAACAAATTTGAAAACTTGACCTCATAGGGGCGAATTTTCTCTTTCCGAATCATAAACGGTCGCATTAAATCATCTGGTATAAGTCTGAATGACAGCCTCACCCAGCATGATTATCCTTGGTGTAGTGGGAAGAGACAACTGAGCTTCAGCATCTGCATGGGTGCTAGTGACCTGCATTCAAAAGGTCAGACAGAAGGAGTGCTTACGAGGGAGACAGCAATAAATCTTTACACATCTAAAAAAAGTATATTCATTGGCCATTATATTAATCCAGTATAATAATTACATCAGCAAGAAGGAAAATGGCATCATCTTTCTCTCTAAAGAAGGTCATCATCAGCAATATGACAGCGATTGTTGAGTCCATGTTTTCGCCTTGGAGACGTTCAATGATCACTTCTTTTGGCCAGCGAAGAAGCTGAGTTTTGAAGAACTGGAGCACCCTCCTTCCTTTTCCAGCAATGCATTCTCTCAGCCTTTCGTCAAGCTCGATCCCAGTAAGTGAAGTGAAGTGCTGCATTAAAAACTTCTTCACAAACAGGAAAGGCCATTCTCTTTTCAATTCATGTACACTAAGTGAAGGTGTGGCGTTTATTGCACTGCGCTGACTTGCATAAGTTAAGACCATCAAATCATTCACCCTTACACGGTCTGCTCCACTTGGTCCTTCCTGAGAGAAAATTAATTTAAGTTCTACTTTTTTATGATGTAGAGAGTCTATTGTCTCTCCTTCTGGTAATTGAGATGGCTGCCAGTTTATGCATCCATAACTGTCAGTTTTTGCAACTTTTTCTGGCTGTGCTGGGTGAACATCATTAGTATCAGCAGGTCTTTTTGGCTTTCTGAGAGGGGCAAGGGTATTGTTTCTGTTAAGGTTATCCACTCTATTTTTTCAGTTGTGAGGACAACGTGAAGTATCCATTGCTCATTCTGTCACCTTCATCTGTCCTGTCTTCAAAGCTATCAGGGTATTTGTCAACTACACTTTTAGCAATTACTGTACACTGACGCCAAGTTGGGTTTAAGCATTTTTCTCTCATGGCATCTACAGTGATCCTAACCATGTGCCGTCTGTCTGTGTCTTCTGGGACTGCGTCTGAGAGAGACATCTTTGTAGAGTGGGCCTAGTCTTCTCCCATGGAATTTTAAATGTCGAAGTCCAGGTTTTATTTTGCAAAGGAACACTGCACTGTGGTGAAGTCATTACTGAGGAGACTTCCAATTCAGTTACTGGAGTTAATGTCAGTGTACCGTAATTGTGTCGTTTGCTGCATTGTCACTGGTGTACCACCACAAATAAAAACATAAAAAGGACCAAAAAAAGAGGAGAGTGCAGACAGAGTCTACTAAAGACAGAGTACAAATTTAAATGAGACAAATAAAGTTACCATAATAAAGAACACAAACTGCACAAACTTACCTCTATTGTTAAATGCATGTAGAAGTTTTCTGCTATCAATCAGTGAAATCATTTGTTTTAAATCATCTTCTGCTAGAAATCTGAAGTCATCTGAGGCCCTTATACCAATGTTAGAGAGATGTTCAAGAAGACATGTCAGCCTCTCCTCACTCAAGTGGGCAAGAGTGCCCTTTATGATTGACTCCATGTCACCTTGCCACCTAAACAGATAGAATGGTGAAGCACAACAAGTTTGAGATCCAAATGTCTATAAACAGACACTGGGTGACACAAACACACACATAACGAGTCTCACTGTCATGCTGTACACAGTGCACACCAAGATCCAACACTGGCACTGACTGATGTCTCTCTGAAACAAAATACACCTTTTCCTGGCAGACTATTATCAGAGCAATCTTCCCCAGCACATATCCACCATCACTAACATCAAGTACAACAACACCCATTCCCTTCTTATATGTTGTACCTTTGTATGTGACCATGGCTGTCTCCATGATGCTACCAGTCAAATTACTGAGTCGTACAGCTTCTTGAATGGCGAAATGATACATGTGGGCAGTCAATTCATTAGCCTGACCTATACTTGAAGTACAGGAGGAAAGATATTACCAGCATGAAGATACGTCTGAAGCAACTGGTGCCTTTCTGCCAGAGTACTGGAGAGATTTTTGAAGTTGTGAAGCTTCCGTGCACACTGTTTAAAATATGTGTGCTTACTCTCAAACCGCATTGTCCAAAGACGAATGAGAGGACCAAATTTAAGGATTAGGTCTGGATAGTGGAGAAGGAAGTGGTGTTTGGTTTGATAGGGGTATCTGGGAAAATATCCACTCGCATCTGAACATACTCCCTGATGAGAACCTTGAGATAGGCTACCTGATTGGTGTGAATCTTGGGTGCACAAACAAGCTCTACAATTTCCCTGAGCCTTAAACACAACTGCCACACTTGGTCCCATGGGATTAATGCTCAAAGTATTCCATAATATATTCTAGACATTAGACCCATGTCATATGAATTTAATTAGTGCTCTGTATAGCTGTATGTCCTGCCTTTTCCTAAAATATCCTCTTTCTTAATTCTAAGTGATTAAATAATGTATCACAATATATTATATTTATTACATATAAAAAGCACATGACATACACTTTCAAATGGTGTAATACTACAACACCATTTCCCTGTGTCACTGTATTTCTACTGTCCCATCTAGTTTGCCACTTATGCATGACCTTTTTCTTTAAAACTCATTTTGCAGAACTGTTATGTACTAAGGACTTCGAGACAACAAGATTTGTCATCAACTTTTTGCACTGGACTGGACTGTATATAAGGATATAATCTGTTAAATCTATGAATTCTTCAAATGAACTGAGGAGGGCAGCAATACGCCATTGTAGCGTCTCTGCCGCAAATATCAAAAGAAGAAGAAGATCCACCGTGAGCTGAAGATTAACATTCCCGAACCAGTGAAATCTGCCCTCAAAGAAGGCGCTCACCAAGACGGCCAACGAAATAGGGAAGAAATATCTAAAATCCAGAAATAAAGAGAGTTAAGCCAAATTACAAAGTTGAAGGGGTTTTTCCTGTTCTCGTTTAGCGCCGGTTTGGCCAAGCCCACCGTCAGAGCGCGTCATTCACATGGTAATGACGTGAATGTGGGAAACGCCCCCGATCAACAGGATAAAACTGGCGGCAAACTTGTGTTTGGCTTTATTGACTTTTCCTGAAGATGGCACGTCACGCACACGAGGAAGCTCTTCGGATGATCGTAGACAGTGAGGAAGAATCGACTTGTTCCTCAGAGTCAGAAGATGATGAAGACGTTGATGATGAAGGCCTGCATTTTGAGGATCAGTTTGAGCCAGCGCAGGACACATCTTCTGAAGAGTAAGCCGTTTATTCTTATTTTAGTTATTAGAGTCGCATATAGCTGTTTCAAACCAATATGGCCAGACGATATCTACCAGTTTCTAATATTCTGAGTGAAATGTGTTGTTCTGTGAACATCTAAATGTCTTGCAAAACAAGTGTATACATATTATACTAATAACTATGCAGGATTTACGATGCTGATCACCATTAAAACTAGTCATCACAGTCTGTGAAAAGGATCCATTGATAATTAATGGATATACGGTCGCGCGCCTTATGGCTGTTGATGGGGCATCGACACAACACGATGCCCCATCAACAGCCATAAGGCGCGCGACCGTATATCCATTAATTATCAATGGACCCTTTTCACAGACTGTGATGACTACTTTTAATGGTGATCGGCATCCTAAATCCTAGTCACCTTTAGTTAAGTCACCTTTATTTATATAGCACTTTTTACAATACAGATTGTATCAAAGCAGCTTCACATTGATAATATGAAAATAATACAACAAAGTTTGTTTCTAGAAGAAAATTGCATCATCGTCCACCATTAAGGCAGATCAATAATATTGTTGAATATTAAATGTCCCAACTAAGCAAGCCAAAAGCCAAGGCAACAGTGGCAAGGAGTGTACAGAGTGTTTATTATTATTATTATTATTATTATTATTATTATTTAAATGTATGTACATTTATAACTATGCCTGGTAATATGTCACTGTTGCATCAAATTACAAAAAAAAATATATTATTAATTATTAAGCCTTTATTAAGCTCTGTATTATTTTTTTTTTTACTCTTTTGAAAGTTGTGAAAACACTTTTGTGAAGTTTTTCTATTGCTATTTGAGCAAATTAAAACAAAATATATATGTAATCTAGTCTCTCATTCAACACTTTAGAATTTTACCCAACTAGGATGATTTTCTCTTCTGAGAAACCCGGAAATGTGAAAAGGGTCTATCACTTATGCATGCACTGGTTTGCCACCTTAGACAACGTAAGCTAATTGTTTACTAATATTTGTGCTTGTACCTTTTCTTTTCTTAGGAATGTGGTTCCTTCACGTGGACCTCACACAGGACACAAACATCGTTCAGTTTTCAACGCGGTTGAGAATTTTAATGAGTAAGTGCAGGTTTGCCTCGTCATTTTACAAGTGACACATTATTTCACAGTACATGTAATCAAAATGAATCTAAGCAAAGTATATGTGAATGGATGAATGTGTAAATAGCTTTTTAATGAGTGGGCAATAGATCAGTATTAGTAATTGATAATGTTGTGATCCTTTTGTCAACATGCTCACTTTTGTTTTCTCCCCCCACAGATGTGAGAATGACAGTGACCAGATTCCTGTTTTAAAGAGAGCCAAGACACTGTCATGGAGAGAAGAGTCTGATGTCGATGTGGCTCCAAAGTCTCTGAGGTTCCTGCCGGCTCGGGAACCTGGGCCGCAGTCGAGTCTTGCTGACTCGCACTCTCCTATTAGTCTTTTCAAACTGTTTTTCTCAGAGAGCGCCGTGTCAAATCTCTGCCACAACACAAACGCTCAGGCTGCCAGGGCACTCGCAAAGGGTCGCAAATACAGTTGGACAGATGTCAGTGTTGGCGAGCTGTACCGCTACATTGGACTCGTTTTCTACATGGCCTCGGTGAAGATGAGCTCCATCGCTGACTACTGGCGGCAGGACAGTCTCTTCTCTGTGCCCTTTCCCGCCACAGTCATGTCTAGGGACCGATACCGCACCATTTCATGGAATTTGCACATAAGTCACCCAGAGGCAGACAAGGAAAATGACAAAAAGAGGGGAACAGCTGAACATGACCAGCTCTTCAGGGTCAGACCCCTCATGGACACCATCCGTCTTGCGTGCAAAACCTTTTATCATCCCAGAAGAAATTTAGCTGTGAAGGAAAGACTGGTGGCATGCAGAGCAAATGCAGGAATGAGAAGATTCATGAAAGCCGAGCCAGCAAAGCTGGGCTTCAAGTTTTTTGTCCTGGCGGACTCGTCGAATGGATATACTGTGGACCTCTCTGTGTACACGGGCAAGAACATCTTTCCCACAGGCCGTGGGCTTTCTTATGATGCTGTGATGTCTCTTCTGGACAAGAAAGTTTTGGGCTCTGGGTACCATGTGTACATGGACGATTTCTACACAAGTCCAAAGCTCTTAACAGACTTGTTTGCTATGAAGTTTGGGGCTTGTGGGATTTACAGAGACTATCGGAAGGACTTCCCACGGAGCGCATCTAATCCATTGACCAAAAAGTCCAGCAGGGGATCCATCCGGTGGATTCGGGATGGGCCTCTTGTGTGTGTGAAGTGGATGGACAAACGAGAGGTGTCTGTTTGTTCCACTATCCATGCTGCCTATACAGGAGACCGTGTGCAACGACAAGTGAAAGCACGAGATACACGGAGGAAAAAGTCTTTTCCATGTCCTGCGCCTGTGAGCGCTTACAACCAGCACATGACAAGTGTTGACCCGTCCGACCAGCTGTTGCAGTACTACACTGCACAGCACAACACCATGAAGTGGTACAGAAAAGTCTTTCTACACTTCTTGGACGTTGCTGCCACCAACGCTTTCATATTGCACAAGGAGCTACACGGCAACATGACGCGCAAGGCGTTTATGGAAGAGCTTGTTGCAGAGCTCTGTGGTGTGTCTGAGAAAGCAGATCCAGAACAGACCAGTAATGACCATGTGCCGGTTCCAGGAGCTGAGCTGACCTCCAATGTCAGGAGAATTGCCACTGTTGGTCGCCGCATATGTGTGCATTGCAAAGCAGTGCGTGGCAAGAAGCAGCAAACACCATGGAAATGCCAGGCATGTGACGTTCATTTGTGTCTTCAGTTGAACAGGAACTGTTTCCAGGAATGGCACAACAATGAGTGACTGTGTTCAAACCTGGGTGCACAGCAATGTGCCTTCAATTACACACCCTCTTTTGTTTGAGTAAACTGTACACTATTTTTGTAAATAAACTACATTTAAAAATGTGTGTGATTGTGAGGAGTTTTTTTTTTTTTTTTCATATTAATAGATCCTTTAGGGAAGGGATCAATAGTTCCTCAGGTGAATGCAATATTTATGACCACTGGCACTGTCTTTCACACTGCTTTTAAGAAACCAGAAAATCAAAGTAGCATTATTACTGAAATACAATCTGGGCTGAATACTATTGAAGCTTGTTCCTGCCACAGACTTAAAAAATAAGATAGAGACTTTATCTCACAATTCTGACTTTTCAGAATTGCAAGAGAAAAAAAGGCAGAACTGTATGGAAGCCCATTCCTGCCACATGTCGAAATGTTGGCATACCAAACCGAAATTATGACTTGCTGCTCATTGATCTGACGCGACCCGATAAAGGATGAATTGTAAACGCATTAAGGAGTAGCGCATTTTAAATGTGGTTTGAGCTACTAATGATGCAATTCTTGCCTTATTCGCTTAACGCCATGGAATAGCTCTGAGCAAAGACACTCTTGAAAGGATTTTAAGCAAGAACAAACTTTGGTGCAGAAAGAACAGAACGGATGTGGCTGCTTTCATTGAGCATATTCTGATGTGTTATGGAAATATGATCCCCAGAGCACCACCAGCCTCAGAATATGTAGTAATGCACAATTTAGTTGGAGAACAAATTTTTCTAGCCCTCTACGTTTTCCTTTTTCATTTTCGAGAACCTATGAAATCAAAGTAATGCCACATCCAGTTTGCTCTGATAGTACATAGTTACCTGAGGGTTGCGCTGTTCTGGGGATCATATTTCCATAACACATCACAATATAGTGTAATGCAAGATTTCGTTTGAGGATTAATTGTCTTGTCCTCCACATGCTTGGTTTTGATTATATTTGTAATAATACATTAATTTATGTATTGTATTATGATTTTTGTTTACAGTGCAAAACTATTTTTCAAAACTTTTTCCCTTGATACATTTAATAAAGTGACAGCAGTAAACATTCTGCTGTAACGGGACTTACAGTCAAAGACCCAGAACCAGATATGATGAATGACCTGGAGTCAGAATTATAATACATTGAAGAAAAGTTTCACTGAAGATAGTTTGCAGTTTCATCAGCAGAAGTCAGCTTCAAAACTCACAAGGAGTTTGTAGGAACGTTTACAGTTACAAAGATCACAGCAATTATACCCTTCACCAATTAAGGTCTAAGCTACATCCTTGCTTCAGGTTGAATGATTCTCATTGGCTAAGAAATAGATAAACAGTAATTTTCCACACATATACAGATAGACTGGAGCATATCTCCATCAATTAGGCAGCTGACACTCGAACCCTGAAGTTAGGCATGTCGTGACCTTCCAGGTCACAGATTTGCGTTGCTGGGCGCCAACATGACAGAGGAAGCTCTTCGTCCCACCAGACTGCACAGAAAACAGAAAGAATTAATAAACACCACAAGGCACAACACCAAATAAATAATTTACTGTACCCACTGATTAAGAAATGTAAAAACGTCAATACTTCTAATCTATAATTAAGGAAAAGAATAAAAAACACTTGGAAAAATTATTTTATTCTGTAGTGCCCTTATCAGCATGTTGTTCACTGAGGTCATTTCAGACGTGTTCAAATGAACACTAATAACTCTAGGGGTGTAACGATACCCTCGTGTCACAGTTCGATACCACGATACGATATTATTGCGATACTCCAAGACATAAGGTAAAAAGTTAACAAAAAATGTACTGTTGATTAAAATGCGAAATTCGGAATTACATTGTGTGTGTAAATGAATAGGCCTGGACTTGTTGCTGGAAACCCAATTCACAGGACAATAGAGACACCAGAATAAAAATATTCATGATTGTGAAGCTGAAAATACAGAATTATTTTAGATGAATATGCTTGCACTCTGACACTGACTAGATATATTTAAAACAATGTAGGCCACTTTTTACTGGTAACAGAAGATATTTGGCATTATCAGGACACACAAATATTCCCCCATTGCATTATTATACATTATATTCAACATTATATACAGTAGTTTAATGTAGTACTGACATGAAAACTTCAGAGAACTTCTCTCACAGTAATTTTAATTTTGGGTTAACTTCACACAATACATATTGTTGCATTTTTGTATTGCAATATATTGTTTGTGACACTATTGTTACACCCCTACTAATAAGACATTAAAAATACATAGTATTATGACACACTGAGGGGCAAAAGAGAAGAAGAAATGTTGTATCAACAATGTATTGCAACATGTATCAAATTGAGTCAGGAGTAAAAGTTACAAGTAGTATGCTTTTCAAGGACAGTGCTGCTATAATTAATTAAATCTAACTCAGAAATTGGACTTTATATGAGTTCAGTGATTCATGTCAAATGATTGTGAAATAATGACTATAAAACACAACCAACACCATCAGATCACCTTTTCTATTTGTTCATCTGGCTGTTATAACTCAGGTACAGCAGCCAAACAAAATCTAAAGTTAATGCTTTAAGGGTCAACAGCCCAACTAAAGCAAACACTGATCATCACGCAACACCATAATGGTAACAAACCAATTACGGTTTTCTCCTTAAGTGATTCTGCTTGTTAATATTAACACCCTGAGTGTGGACTCATATAAACACTGAGAGTTTTAATTTAACACTGGGGATTTTGCCGTGTAGTTCACAAACTGACACGAGATCTCAGCACTTACCCAGCATGGTGAAGGTCTTTCCTGAGCCCGTCTGTCCACTGAAAAACAAAAACAACGTCATGAATCGACTAGGCTCTAACATTTTTAAAACAGGAACCACACAGGAACTCACTAGGCAAAAATGATGCCGTTGTATCCGTTCATGCACGACTCCACGATGTTTTTAGCCACGCTGGAGAACACCTCCTCCTGAGAGAAACAAAGAGCAGTGGATGAGATGTTCCTCGGCTGATCTTCAGCCAGAGAAGACCCTTCTGAAGCCCTGTCTCACCTGGCTTGTGTTCATGTCAGCCACATGGTCGTAAGTGAAGGTCCGAGGCTCTGGTTTGCAGTGCAGTCTGACAGTGTGCGGTGAGCTCACGGTCAGGCACAGACTGTGATCACCGTCTGTTGTTAACCCAGAGCCTTGAGTCAGCGGCCGTACCCGCACAAACACCTTGATGGCATCTCCATTACTGCATGAGGATGTTAGAGGATATTGTTATTTGGGTTGTGTGTCCTGTTTGGTTTGCTGTGCTTATGTAAGGTATTCTGTTAAAATCCGAGAACTGCACAACAATTAAGAATAAAATAAACACTTAAAAGCAAACAAATACAAACATTTAAAGCATATGGGTTGTTTCATGAGCGAAGTAGTAAAGGAACAAAGCACATTGAGCGGGAAACCCTCCGTTTGTTTGAAAAGAGGGAACACGCAGTCATTGGCCAGCAGTCAAAAGCACACGTCACACACCAGTCACGACACTATGAGCTTGTGACGGTACAATGCTTTAAAAGCGGGCGTATAACGTATAGTTGTATTTCCTTCCAGCGCAAGCAGGACAGAGAGAAGAAACCCGCAGCAATGGCCAGAACCAAGCAGACCGCTCGTAAATCCACCGGTGGTAAAGCCCCGAGGAAGCAGCTCGCTACTAAAGCCGCCCGTAAGAGTGCTCCGGCCACCGGCGGCGTCAAGAAGCCTCACCACTACCGGCCCGGGACCGGCCCGGGACCGTGGCTCTGCGGGAGATCCGCCGCTATCAGAAGTCCACCGAGCTGCTGATCCGCAAACTGCCCTTCCAGCGGCTGGTGAGAGAAATCGCTCAGGACTTCAAGACGGACCTGCGCTTCCAGAGCTCCGCTGTCATGGCCCTGCAGGAGTCCAGCGAGGCTTATTTGGTCGGTCTGTTCGAGGACACCAACCTGTGCGCCATCCACGCCAAGAGGGTCACCATCATGCCCAAAGATATCCAGCTGGCCCGCCGCATCCGCGGAGAGCGCGCTTAAACCCGCGTCTGCGTCAACCCACAACGGCTCTTTTAAGAGCCACCACAAATGTATCTAAAGAGTTAGTTCTCTTACGAGAGTCCTCTCGTACTGCGTTTTTGTAAAAACGCTACGGGAAAAACTATTTTTTCACGAAATACTGAAGCAAAAAATTATCCTTAATTTTCCATATATGTAAAGCGTGTTGCAGCAGTACACAGCTATGGCGAGACAGCTTGCTCGCTCATTGGCTGTTCTGCGGCAACTGCATAAGCCTATCGAGCGAGGCCTGAAGTGACGTCACTCCTTGCTCCTTGCCACTTCCCGCCGAGACGGGTGTGGCTAACCTCTATAAAAGGAGCTCGAAAAGGCTGATTCACTTGATTTTCATCTCTTCAGCGAAGCTCACGCATCGCTGGATCACGAGGAAGCACGCGTCGTCTGAGGCAAGCACTTCAGTGGGACGAGCCCTCGAAGCCGCTGGCCAACGCCGCCTTCTACCGCCGTACCTGCTGCGCTTTCCGGCGCCATATCCTTTCTATTATTATTGTTCTTGTGTGTGTGTGTGTGTTCGCCCTGCGACACACACTCGTAAAAGAGCTTGCGTCTTTTTAAAGATGCCTTCCTGCGGCTCGTGCCGAGCCCCACTCACCGAGGGAGACCGTCATGTCATCTGTGTCTCCTGTTTGGGTGAGGATCATGCAGCGCTCGCGGTCGCTGACGGCGGCTGCCCTCACTGCAAGCTTCTGCCGATGGTGACTCTGAGGACTCGCCTGGCATTTTTCTCAGAGCCCGCACTCCCCGCCGCGCTGCCGCGCCGTAAGAAGCGCCGCTCGCAGCGGGTCCCGGAACCCGCTCCAGCCCGACCAAGCTCGCCGGTTTGCCCGCCTGCTTCACCGGCTTCCCCTGAATCACTTCCTGATGCTCAGCGCCCGCAGTCTGCCGCCGCTTCATCAGAGGAAGTTGTTTCCGAAGCCGCGTCGGGGGAGAAAGATTCCTGCTCTATGCTAGCTTCAGGCAGCGAGGACTGGGCGAGCTCCGAGGATCTCGCGCCTCCTGCCCGTAGGCCTTCGGCAAGAGCTAGCATCAAGAAGGAGCTCATGCGAGTACTCGCGTTGGCCGCGGCGAGCCTCGGCCTCGAGTGGTCTGCACCGGAACTCCCTTCTCGCACCCGGCTGGATGGTAGCTTCCTCCCTGGTGAGCGCACCTCTCCGGAATCAAAGCCCGCTCCTTTTCTTCCTGAGCTTCATGAAGAAGTTGCGAAGGCCTGGAACGCTCCCTACTCAGCACGAACACGTTCGTCTGTGTCGCCAGCATTTTCCTCCTTGGATAATGCTAAAGACCGAGGCTACCTTTCACTTCCGCCGGTGGAACAGGCGATAGCGACCCACCTTTGCCCGCCCTCTGCTGGACGGCGGACTAAACCGGTGTTGCCTTCCAAAGCCTGCCGCATGACGTCGACGCTGCTCGCGCGAATTTTCTCTGCCGCTGGGCAGGCTGCGTCGGCACTACACACCATGGCTACGCTGCAGATTTTCCAGGGTGATCTCCTCCGTAAGCTGGACGAGATGGGGCCTGACGCTATCTGCATCGCGGATTTGAGAAGCGCTTCGGATCTCTCCCTCCGCACTACCAAGTCTGCTGCACAAGCCATGGGACTGTGTATGGCTTCCGCCACTGTTGCTGAGAGGCACTTATGGCTGACACTCACGGAGATGGCTGATTCCGAGCGCACCGCGTTTCTCAACGCCCCGCTGTCTTCCGCTGGCCTCTTCGGATCTTCTCTCTCCGAGTTCGTAGAGAGATTTACCGAAGCCCAGAAAGCGTCTCAAGCCTTCAAGCACTTCCTCCCGAAGCGCTCTGGTTCTGCAGCGAGTCGTGAAAAACAGACCCCGCGGAGCTCTCAGCCTCAGCCCCCGCCTTCGGCCGCCTCTTCACAGCAGCGACAGCAGCGCAGCTCGAGGCCCCGCTCTCGCTCTAGCAACCGACACCCCGCTCAGCGCGGGCCGTGGCCGAGGATTGCAGTGAAGCCGGAAGCCCCGAAGAAGTCCTAGCACGCCTAGGAAAGCGCAGGTGTGTGAGTCCCGTTGCGGCCGGTCTCTCACCCAAGCGCGCCGCTGTTTCAGTCCCAAGAATTGCGACTGTTCCAGCGTTTTCTGCAAAGCGCAAGCCCGCACAGCTGCCCGCTTGCCTGCACACAAAAGCCGTTTTTACGGCTACGCAGATATATCCCGAAAAGAGTGTATTTTCTGGTGTCCCGGCCACGGCCGATGGTGCTATAAATGTAGTGTCGATGCCCACTCCTCAGTGCCCATCCCTACACACAAGCACAGCCCTACACTTAGGGCTTGCGCACATAAAATCGACTCAGGTCGATTGTGCTTCCAACATAGTAAAAGTGCCCACTTCCCAGTGCCCACGAACACTTTGTCTCACAGATCACAGGCTCTCTGTAAAAACGGGACCTGTGCGCGCTCGCTCTGCTCAGGCAGGCAGCGCGTCCAAAGCAGTGAATGTGCCCGTTTCCCGCCCACATTTACTCGCAGACAGCATGAGTCCCACAAGACTTTCTCAGCCCTCCCTCACTCAGTTAAGCGCTGTAGTAGGGTCGAGGACGAGCGTTCTGCCCGCTGTAATAAGCGCGCTCCCCGCCTCGAATGTCACAGGCGTAACGCCTATGTTATTGCGCCCCGAAGCACCTCTGTCACACGGCGAACAGAGCGCGCTTCGCATCCAACCCTTAGCCAGCCATGCAGAGGCATGGGCAGCGCTTCCAGGGGTTTCGGACTGGGTGCTAGACATTATAAAGAGAGGCTTCTCGCTACAGTTTTGTCGACGCCCTCCCCGCTTCACAGCGCGCGTCGAAACTACGGTGACTTTAGAAGTAGCACACCTACTTCGCGCCGAAATATCAAAACTGATGAGCATGTACCCCAAGCTCAAAGCGAAGGGGGGCTATACAGCAGATACTTTCTGGTCCCCAAAAAGGACGGTGGTATCAGACCCATACTGGATCTAAGACGGCTGAACAGAGCATTAGTGAAACGCAGTTTCAAAATGCTCACGACCAGGAAAATCCTCGCGCATATTCGCCGAGGAGACTGGTTTATGTCGATAGATCTGAAGGACGCGTATTTTCAAATACAGGCATACATTTACGAAGTGCATGGACGCAGCGCTCTCAGACTCAGAGGCATGCGAGTGCTGAACTATTTGGATGACTGGCTGATCCTAGCTCAATCACGATCACAGCTCGTGGAGCACAGAACCATTTTACTCTATCACCTCGAGAATCTTGGTATCACGGTCAATTGGACAAAGAGTTCGCTGAACCCCAGTCAAGCGATTTCGTTTCTGGGTACCATTCTGGACTCACAGTCTATGACAGCGCGGCTGTCGCCACAGCGCGTGCTGCACATTCAGCGCGCGACTACCCCGCTCAGGAAGTTTCAAAGGATGCTGGGTCTCATGGCCTCAGCATCGCCAGTTCTTCAGCTGGGCTTGCTCCGCATGCGCCCTCTGCAGTTCTGGTTGAGAGCGCGAGTACCGCGCGGAGCGTGGGTGTCCGGCCGGTTACGTCTCAAGGTCAATCAGAGCTGTGTGGCAGCCCTGATACCTTGGATGGCGGACGACTGGTACCGATCAGGTGTAAGCCTGGGGACTTCCTCGGGAGTGAGGATGGTGTCGACAGACGCATCCACCTCGGGATGGGGAGCGCTGCTCGAGGGCAGACCGTTCTTCGGCCTGTGGTCAGAACGAGAAAAGCTCCAACATATCAACTGCCTGGAAATGCTGGCAGTGCACAACGCGCTGACGCGTTTTTGTCCCTAAATCAAGGACCAACACGTCGTAGTCCGTTCGGACAACACGGCCGTGGTGTCCTACATAAATCGCCAGGGCGGTCTCAGATCCAGATCCCTGTACAGGATGGTGAAACGCCTCCTAACATGGGCTCAGCACAATTTGCGCTCGCTGAGAGCAGTGCATGTGCCTGGGCTCCAGAATTTGGGCCCAGACAGACTGTCCAGGAACAACATTCCCCTGGGCGAATGGTCTCTACACCCACAAGCAGTCCGGCTGTTGTGGGAGAGATTCGGCAGAGCGGAGGTGGACCTATTCGCGTCCCGCGAAAACGCTCATTGCCCCGTGTTCTTTTCCAAGAACGACAGCGCGCTGTCCCGGATGTGGCCGCGCTGCCCGCTATACGCTTTTCCCCCCGTCTCCCTCCTGCCTCAGGTGTTAGAGCGGGTCAGGGAAACAAAATGCTCAGTACTGCTTGTAGCACCGTTCTGGAAGAACCAAGCATGGTTTCCAGTCCTGATGCAGTTAGCAGACATCGCTCCATGGCCAGTGCCATTGAGGAGAGATCTCCTCTCGCAGGCCGGGGGCTCGATTTGGCACCCACACCCGGAGTTGTGGTCCCTTCATGTGTGGGCGCTCAACGGATATCCGTTGATCTCGCAGAGGGAGTGATGAATACCATCACTCAGGCTAGAGCACCGTCGACTAGGCGGCTTTATGCCTCGAAGTGGTCGGTTTTCTCCGGCTGGTGTACAGCTCGGGGCCTATCACCCCTCGATTGTGAGGTGACGGAGGTTCTCTCCTTCCTACAGGAGCTGTTGGATAAGGGCAGATCCCCTTCCACGCTCAAAGTTTATGTGGCGGCTATTGCAGCGTTCTCTGGATCAACGCTAGGTCAGTCACTAGGAAGGAACGATTTAGTCATCCGCTTCCTCAGGGGAGCTAGGAGGCTGAATCCTCCCAGACCTCCTTCAGTCCCTATGTGGGACCTTTCTATGGTTTTGGCGGCCATGAAAGGTGCCCCTTTCGAGCCTATCCAATCTATTAGCCTCAAACATTTGTCTTTTAAAACAGTGTTTTTGATGGCTCTCGCTTCGGTGAAGCGCATAGGCGACCTGCACGCGCTCTCCGTGAGCCCAGCGTGCTTAGAGTTTGGACCTAATGACTCTAAAGTCATACTCAAACCTAGGCATGGTTATGTGCCAAAATCCCTCAACACGCCGTTTCGGGCTCAGGTTATCTCCCTGTCTGCCCTGCCGGGATCAACTGAGGAAGGGGACTCAAGTTTTCTTTGCCCCATTAGGGCTTTAAGAGCTTACGTGTCCCGCTCTGCTGTCTTCAGACAGACTGAGCAGCTCTTTGTCTCGTTCAGTGGACGTTCCAAGGGAATGGCTGTTTCGAAACAGAGCCTATCCAGATGGATAGTTGACGCCATAGCGCTGGCTTACACTGTCAAGGGCCTCCAGTGCCCGTTGGGCGTTAGAGCGCACTCCACGAGAAGCGTCGCCTCTTCGTGGGCTTGGTCTAGCGGGATTTCCTTACAGGACATATGTATGGCGGCAGGCTGGGCCTCGCCGTCTACATTTATTAGGTTTTACAACCTAGAGGTTCCCGCCTTGCAGGCTAAGCTACTATCGGTGTAGTCGAATCAGTTGTCTAACTAGAACACTGAAATCGCATGCGCAGCGCGCTACCGACTGTTTTATGGGCAGAATTGTGTAAGACCCACATTTCCCACATTAGTTCAGGTTCCCCACCCTGTCTATGTGATGTCATATTCGCGTCTGCGGACGCGGCCATATAAGGACGGAGGGATTCCCCTTTTGTCTCTAGACTCTCTCTGTGAGGTCATGTTTTGCGTCTGCGGACGCTACAATATAGGGAATTAAGGAAAATATATATGGAAAATTAAGGATAATTTTTTGCTTCAGTATTTCGTGAAAAAATAGTTTTTCCCGTAGCGTTTTTACAAAAACGCAGTACTCGTTCCTTCTTCTAGAGAAAACCGAGGTTACGTTAGTAACCGAGTACGTTTTCGCTCTCTTAAACACTTTATTACCGTTACGAACTGGCTTTATCGAACTTTTTTGATCCACTTCAAATGATGACTACTGATATCTTTTTTCGAAGTGGTACAAAAATGAGTCTTTTTGTGACTGTTGCACTGATTTCATATTTTTCTGTCACTGTTGCTCTTTTAGGGGTGATTTGCCCTCTCATTTTCAGTTTTAAGGTGTTTTTTTGGCATGACAAATATTCTTACATTTGTATTGAAAAAGCATTTGCAAAGATTGCTGTTCAGTTAAAACTGCAAAATGGCACTACTGTTGATTTGGATGTGTGCATATGGTTTGTAAACCCTATGTTATTGGGACAAAATGTCCCCACACAAATATTTTAAATCCTTGTCCTTGTGGGGACATTTTTGGTCCTGATGAGTAAAATGGCTTAAAATCATCTGTTTATAAGGAACGTTTTTAAATGTAAAAATGCAGAAACTTTTCGGCTATAGCCGAAAAATATAAGGGGTAAAATATAGATTGTACCATATAAACATAATTGTCTATGGGAGGAGGAGAAGGAGACGACGACTTCTCAGCTAGGGTTTTCTTCATTTATATAGCGCTTTATACAATACAGATTGTTTAAAAAGCATCTTTACAGTGATAAAATAATGCATTTTAGCTGTTCAGCTGAAGTCAGATTGTAAATATCATCACCATGGCTTATGTCTAAGCAAAGAGCTGAATGCAGGCATTTGGGTGAACTATGCATTTTAGTCAACTGTTAATGAATTTACAGTTTTGATATTGAATTAAAAACAAAATGTAGTAAAATGTTGTCTGTCATGTTATTGGCTTATGGATATTTTTATTGAACATACTAAATTTTTTTTCAGTGAATATAGAACAAAATATGTTAAATAGTAGATAAGTATTTGCTTAAATAATTTTGTTTAAAGAAAACTTACAAGTATAATTGCAGTATAAAAAATGGTTCAAGTAATTCACTGAGAATATAACTAGTAAATTTAATTTTAATTTCATCATAGTTCCTGTATTTGGTTCCTGTTTCATCAGTTCCCTATCAGTTCCCTATAGGTTTCCAAGTATTCAGGCTACCGATGTATGTTCATTGTTCACCATCTGTTATTTCTTCATAACACAAATAAAGATTTTTAAGAAAACACTTGGTTGACGTTTGAGCAACTGGAATTTGGCAGAACCGGACAAGATAATGAACACTTTGAAAAATGTCATCTATCTATCTATCTATCTATCTATCTATCTATCTATCTATCTATAAATTACAGAAACATCTGTCTGTCTGTCTGTGTGTGTGTCTGTTAACCACATATCTCTCAAACCGTTAGTCCGATGGATTTCAAATTCGACAGGTGTCTTGCCACATGCACGAGTAAGTGCAGTGCCAAGTTTGACGTTGTTTGGATGAGAAATGCTAAAGATATCGTTAAATATATCATTTTTAAAAGGTTGTGGTTTAAAAATAAACATTCTGACATAAACACTCAGTCAGCTACACTGTTTACTTCTGAATATTATAGTTTGGTTCCAGAACGTGATAAATCCATTTTGATTAATTTGAGTAAAAATGTGTTTTCTTTACCAAGAAAGTGGCAAGATGAAAACCACTATTTTCTGTTTCAAACTTTCACATAGCATCTTTAGGTTATAATAACATAAAAAATTCAAATCCAGTAAATTCATGACACTTTTTTTTTTCAAAATGCAATTAATCCATTGAATCAATATAAAAGAAATATCTCCTGAACTTTTTTGACTGCGATCAGCTCACAAAAACTGATTTTGCACGGGCACTTTGCACTGCTCCCTGAATCGACGCGCTTATTCATTTGTGGATGTAAACTGAATCTATAAGTCAGCTATGCTGTTTACTTCTGTATATTATATTTCATTCTGGTGCACTTAACGTTATCGCTACTGTGTAGGCTAATAGTAGCCTATGCTATTCACCAACTAAACATATCCTATTCAATGCGTTCACAGTCTCTTTCACTGGCATCATTTGTAGTAGCCTATTCACAAACTGTTTGCTCAAGCATAGCGTTTTCTCTGAGTTCACGTTGTGCTTTCTACCATGCACAAATAAAAATGTCACAGAACTTTTGCTGTGTAATTGTACCAATGAGCACTCAAACACACCAAACCAACAATTACTAAAAAGACACACAAAAACTGATTGTGCACGGGCATTTTGCACTAGTAATTAAAACAGAACTGATGGAGAAAATATGCAAGTGCAGTGAAGAATGCAGGAGTTCATGACTCCAGAAGAGGGCAGTAGTGCGACATCCAGGTACGAGCTGCCCTTAAAACGCAAAGAAGAAGAACAACAACAAGGCGCCAAATTTTGTATCGATCCTTCATTAAGAATGAATCATGAATCTTAAAGGCAAAGGTGAGGATTATTTACTCATGCTATGAGTTAATGTAGCGATCTCAATCTTAGCATATGATGCTAAAGCAAATAGCCGAAATGTTTACTACATGTTTAATTTTTATTACATCGAATAAACAGAAGATATTTACTGTTGGGGTCGAGTACACGTCACAATGTTTACTGACGAGCTTTGTTGTCGTTAATATTAGCACCATGTTTAACGTTACTATAGTTTTGTTATAATTGTGTTTTATCTTTTATGTTTCCTTTCAGCAACCGCGGAATCAAACATCAACAGGTACATAAATATGTAGGCTACATAACGTTAGCCAAAAGATAGTAAACACTGCTGACTGTGCTAACACTGAGCTCACGTTAAAGAATTGAAGAGATTTCCGCTAATGTTTATACCATTATCTATCTAACTTACACCGAGCAGTGCTGGGTATTCACTGATTACATGTAAAATGGATTACGTTATCAGATCCCCAAAACTGAGTAATTAATCTGATTATATTACACTTTTTTAAAAACTCGTAATCAGACTACAGCTATTTTTCTATTGAGTAAATGGTTACATGTTATTCTTACAATAATATTAAATTGGATTCTACTTCTACGTTATATTTAAAAATTTTCATTTAAAAAAAAAAAAAAAGCCTATACGGTTTATATCCGTTCAGAAGGTCTTCCAAGTACACAGACCAGCCACTATCATTGAAAACTGACAACCACAGCATTTGATCATTTCATTTGTAGGAAGTGTTTTCCCAACATTGCATATCTAATCAGCTCCTGATGAGCACATTAAGTATTATTTGAATGATCTTTCAGTGAGTTATTTAACCATGTATATTAAAATGTTCAAATGATCGTCATTTCATGTCTACATGCAATACAGGGATTCTTCAACCTTTTTGTTAGCTGAACCTCTTTGCCATAATACATTTACTGGAAGGAAGCCCTTATATGTTAATTTAATAGGTCAATAATACAAATAAGTCAATAATAATAATAAGGTTTTCTGATGTTGGTTAATGGTCACATGACATGCAAGGAAAAAATAAATTATTATCTTTATTGTTTTTTTTTAGAAAATGTTTTATTTTGATTGTTTTTATTTATTATTATTTAATAGTTATTTATTTATTTATTTACATTTTCACTTGATTGCTTTTCATTAAATTCACGAACCCCATTCTGGGAAACCCTGATAGTTAATGCACTTCCTGTTGTTGATAAAGATTGGAATATATTTTCTTTCTCTTTGTATTTTTATATCAATAATGTACAAGATTATCCTATCCAGATCAATGTGATAAACGAGTTTGGTCAAAAGTAATCAAAAAGGAGTCTGAATACATTTCCTAAATTGAGCAATCTAGATTACATTACTAACTACAATTTTTGTCATGTAATTTGGAATCAGCAACTAACGACTATTTGTAAGTAAAATGCCCAGAACTGCCACCGAGTTTGTTCCCTTTTTGTGATTCTATCAGGTAACTGAGAACACACAGAGTTTATCATGCTGGTCGGTTTACATTTGTCTGGTAGAAACAAATGAATTGCGCTTTTCTTCGCCTTATCTTCACTGGTCATTAAACTATCACTCTGCTTTTGAGCACAGATCTCAACTTTGATGGTTGTAGTTCATGAATGCGTTGGAATACAGACTGGTTTCTCTTTTTAAAGACAGATTATTGAAGGAGTGAACGCATCTTAAAAAAACTGTGTAAAATTATCATAAAAATGTGTATGGTTGCATCCCTTTATACTGAATGTGGATCAAACAGATTTGTGTTCTACCATCCGAGACTCATTTCCTCCTCTAACGTCCTCATGCAGTGATGGAGATGCCATCAAGGTGTTCGTGCGGGTACGGCCGCTGACTCAAGGCTCTGGGTTAACAACAGACGGTGATCACAGTCTGTGCCTGACCGTGAGCTCACCGCACACTGTCAGACTGCACTGCAAACCAGAGCCTCGGACCTTCACTTACGACCATGTGGCTGACATGAACACAAGCCAGGTGAGACAGGGCTTCAGAAGTGTCTTCTCTGGCTGAAGATCAGCCGAGGAACATCTCATCCACTGCTCTTTGTGTCTCTCAGGAGGAGGTGTTCTCCAGCGTGGCTAAAAACATCGTGGAGTCGTGCATGAACGGATACAACGGCACCATTTTTGCCTAGTGAGTTCCTGTGTGGTTCCTGTTTTAAAAATGTTAGAGCCTAGTCGATTCATGACGTTGTTTTTGTTTTTCAGTGGACAGACGGGCTCAGGAAAGACCTTCACCATGCTGGGTAAGTGCTGAGATCTCGTGTCAGTTTGCGGACTAGTTCGCTTTTTGACTGTGTGCATGCATAGCAAACATGAAGTAGCTCCCAAAAAGTATTTAGACACTTGAGCTACAATTAAAAATGGTTGGTAACACTCACTTTACAATAAGGTTCATTAGTTAATGCATTAACTAACATGAACTAACAATGAGCAATACATTTGTTACTATATTAGTTAATCCTTGTTAATGTTAATTAAAATCCAGCTGTTCATGTTAGTTCACAGTGCATTAACTAATGTTTACAAATACAACCTTTGATTTTAATAAAGTATTCGTAAATGTTTAAATTAATCAACTAAGATTAATAAATGCTGAAGTATTGTTCATTCTTAGTTTATGTTAACTAAGGTATTTAACTAATGTTAAATAATGAACCTTATTGTAAAGTGTTACCAAATGTTTTAATAACATTGCAATATATAACAAAAATATCAAAACAAGTGGCATTTGTTTAGAAGATACTGTAAGCTCAAGCTATTTTTGTATCTTATCTTATTTTGTAGTTGTCAAATGCTAGTTCATATGAGTTTGATGTGATTAGAATATGAATTATGAGTGAACTTGAAGGGAACCGACTGCATTCATGCACTACAAATCACAACAGCTGACACATGGTCATTTAAACATGTCTCAGAACAGTAAAGCTGTGAGAACAGTTGTTTGATCAGATGACGTTTTTTGTTATCTAATGCATTGTCAATTATATGTTTCAAGTGTGACTTTTCCAGGAGTTTCCATTTACTTTGTTGGGAGCACTGTAAGTATACAGACAGTGTATGTGTTTTGTGTCTGCAGGTCCCTCAGAGCTGGATAATTTTTCCGATGAGCTGCGTGGTGTGATTCCTCGTAGTTTTGAATACCTCTTCTTCCTCATCAATCGAGAGGTGGAACGGGTGAGACAAGTTTCAATAAATGTAAAATAATTCTAGATTAATTTAATGTTGCCAATTAATTGCACACTCATTGAGGTATCTTGCTGTTTAAATAAATGATGTGTGCATGGGACTCCCAAGAACCTCTCATTCAGAACCAGCTCAAAACTTGGAAATTAGTGAAATGTATATGTTGTTTTAGTTATTCTAGAATGTCTGTGTTCTTCCACTGAATTGGGCAGTACATCACAGTAAAATAGGGCTCTCTGATGTGGGATTTGTTCTGTGTGAAGAAGAAAATGCATAATTAGAGCTACGATGAACGTTGCTGTTGTCATGACAAGTGCATGTTCAATCAGCTTTTGTAGGAGAACAAAACAAAACATTTGATACATGTTGCAATACATTGTTGATACAACATTTCTTCTTCTCTTTTGCCCCTCAGTGTGTCATAATACTATGTATTTTTAATGTCTTATTAGTAGGGGTGTAACAATATATAGTGTCACAAACAATATATTGCAATACAAAAATGCAACAATATGCATTGTGTGAAGTTAACCCAAAATTAAAATTACTGTGAGAGAAGTTCTCTGAAGTTTTCAGAGTTTTCGTGTCAGTACTACATTAAACTACTGTGTATAATGTTGAATATAATGTATAGTAATGCAGTGGGGGAATATTTGTGTGTCCTGATAATGCCAAATGTCTGATGTTACCAGTAAAAAGTGGCCTACATTGTTTTAAATATATCTAGTCAGTGTCAGAGTGCAAGCATATTCATCTAAAATAATTCTGTATTTTCAGCTTCACAATCATGAATATTTTTATTCTGGTGTCTCTATTGTCCTGTGCATTGGGTTTCCAGCAACAAGTCCAGGCCTATTCATTTACACACACAATGTAATTCCGAATTTCGCATTTTAATCAACAGTACATTTTTTGTTAACTTTTTACCATATGTCTTGGAGTATCGCAATAATATCGTATCGTGGTATCGAACTGTGACACGAGGGTATCGTTACACCCCTAGAGTTATTAGTGTTCATTTGAACACGTCTGAAATGACCTCAGTGAACAACATGCTGATAAGGGCACTACAGAATAAAATAATTTTTCCAAGTGTTTTTTATTCTTTTCCTTAATTATAGATTAGAAGTATTAGAAGTATTGACATTTTTACATTTCTTAATCAGTGGGTACAGTAAATTATTTATTTGGTGTTGTGCCTTGTGGTGTTTATTAATTCTTTCTGTTTTCTGTGCAGTCTGGTGGGACGAAGAGCTTCCTCTGCAAGTGTTCGTTTATAGAGATCTACAACGAGCAGATTTATGACCTGTTGGACAGTGTGTCCACCAGCCTGTTCCTGCGAGAGGACATCAAGAGGGGCGTCTTTGTAGAAGGAGCTGTGGAGAAATACGCTGCATCTGCTGCAGAGGCCTATCAGGTCTCGCACATGTTGACCTCGAGTAGTTGTCAAAAAAAAAAACACACTAGCAACAGACCTTAATAGCTTTCAAACCACAAGACTCCTTTCAGGCAAAAACCAACTTTTTGAAATATCCTACAGTGTGACGGCTGGATTCCATCTAACAGAATTCTACTCAAGTTGCTAATTCTGTTTTTAATTAATTATGATGTATAACGGTGTTTTTAATGTATAATGAACAAACTTTTTCTTTTTAAGAGCTGAATGTTTTTTTAACCAATGACTTTTCCCAGTCGTTCGATATTTACTGGATAAGACTTTTTAAATAAATATATTTATAAATAAAATATTAAAAATATTTAGAACCGATAAAAATATTTTAGAATGTTTGCACAACTAGAACAATTTACATTCTACATTTCATACAAATACTGTGGCTATTTAAATTTGATTAGGCAATCTCACATTTTCAGGTTTTCCCAAACTGTGGGAACCTGGTTGTATATTATCTTTATACTATTTTGCCAGTTCTATTGTGACCTTGTGACGTGTTTCTGAATGCTTGTGTTTGCAGGTGTTGTCGATGGGATGGCGGAACCGGCGAGTGGCTTCCACCTCAATGAACCGCGAATCCTCTCGTTCACATGCAGTGTTCACCATGACGTTGGAATCGAAGGAAACTGGACATGAAGTGGTCAACATCAGGACCTCTCAGCTCAACCTGGTGGATCTTGCCGGCTCAGAGAGACAGAGGGACACGCATTCAGAGGGTTCACGGCTCAAGGTGCTTATGTTGAACATTTACCTCTCAAAATACTTTAAAGCAGTGGTTGGCAAACTGTTCAGTTTTCAAACAAAATAAGGGTTTAGTTTCAGGTCATCAGGAACACATTATTATTATTATAAATATTACTACTCTGCAGTATTGTATTACAATAATATTCAACTTGAATCTGTTTCAAATAAGTGTAAGTAATACTCTATCACAGCTAATGTGGACTAAAAATCCACTTTCATGTAATTTAGTTTTGCCTTGATACACTGGCAACAGCAATATGAGGAGTTAATGTTTTAATTCTACCTCAGTATGTCATAGGGCAATCATGCAGTCCTAATGTAATTGACGAAATCAACTCATAACATTGTTATAATTAATTTGTATAGTGTTTCTGTTGCTTTACTTCATTAACATGGCTGTGGTCATACATAAGTGTGCAGCCCAATTTATTTCGGTTCGTCAAGCAAAAGTAGCAATGTAGTCTTTCTTAGTGTGACAAAGTTAAGTACGAATCGTAAAAGTTATGCTCTTTAAAGATATATTTAAGAAACTTTACACTAATTCAACTTTTAGATACTATTCAATTTTAGTGTTGATGTTGCCCACCAAATGAAAAGTTTTAAAACAACTGCTTTAAAGACATTCTGTTACTCCACTGTTATTACTTTAAAAATTAACTGTAACCTTTGATTTGTATGCTTTAGGAGGCAAGCAGCATAAACCGGTCACTGATGTGTCTCGGTCAGGTGATCATGGCCCTGATGGATGTCTCCAATGGGAAAAACCGTCATATTTGTTATAGAGACTCGAAACTGACCTTCCTGCTCAGGGTGAGGGTGCTTTGAGAACATTACTCTAAATGAATGCAGATGAGTGAATCATGGCTGACTGCTGTTCATTTTGTCAGGACTCTCTGGGCGGAAATGCAAAGACGTACATCATCGCTAACGTTCATCCGGGTTCCAGGTGCTTTGGAGAGACGCTGTCCACTCTGCAATTTGCTCAGAGAGCTAAACTCATCAAAAATAAGGTTGAACAGCAGAATTATTCATCCGAACATTCATGATCTTCTCCGTATTCTTGAAGAGATGTGAAGACTGTGTGTTTGTGTCTCTGTAGGCTATGGTAAATGAGGACACTCAGGGTAATGTCAGACAACTGCAAGCAGAAGTGAGAAAACTAAAGGAACAGCTTGCAAATGCTCTTTCTCAAGGGCGCGTTGTAGAGATTACGCCAACAGACCAGCAAACAGGTATACACACATTACAGAGCTCACACAGACAATCTATCTGCCTAGACATAGTGTCAGAAACTACAACTACTGTGAGCACATTCATTCATTATTTAAACTGGTGTTTGTGTTGCCGCAGACTCTGACCCTGAAGTTTCCTATAAGACACAGTTCATTCAGGCTATGAGCTTCTGGAAGAAAGGACAGGAGGAGAAGAAGGTGCTTTTTTTATTGATTTCATTATTATTATTATTATAATATTTTTTTATTGAGAACTTATAATCTGTGCCCATGTTTTAGTAATGGTACACAATGGTACGCACCAAAAAAATTAGGAAATCAATCATTTTAATATAAAAATTAAAAGTAATTAAAATATATACAGTATATATGCCCCAAAATGTAAATTCTGTAATTTACTCACCGTCATGTTTGACTTCAGCAATAAACACTTTTTTTCTATTATGAGTTTGCGTTTTCTTCCCATTATGCTCAGTCTTAACCACAGTCGCCTCTGCTGCTGTCTTTCTTACAGGCTCTTCAGCAGAAAGTGTCTCAGCTGGAAGCTGCCTGGGCTCAGAAGGAGAAATTCATCCAGTCAAACCGCATGATCATGAAGTTCAGAGATGATTACATCGCTCAGCTAAAGAAAGAACTTCAGACAGGCCAGAGATCAGATCCTGAGCAGCAGAACCAGGAGCTGCAGGAAGAGATCCGTCTGCTTCGAGATCAGGTAGACACACTTAAATTCAATAAGATAGATAGACTGCATAACAGTGGTGCTTGAGTCAACAGCATAGCCCAGAATGATAGCTTGGATCAGCATGCTCCAACAGTCAAAGCGGAGTGGAAGAATGAAATGAACAGAACATTACATAAATCTTCAGATTTCAATATTTAGGCATGTGCTGATATTAGATATCTACATTTTATTAGACTGATAATAAAAAAGCTCTTTTCCACTAAACAAATTTCTGGCACAAATACGAATAAGATTGTGAAACAATGGATTCCTAGGATTCTGAGCAGAACCAGAAAATATGAACATATCAGGTCTTTACCACTGGCTCCCAGTTAGATTTAGGATTGATTTTAAAGTATATAAATCATTCAATGGCCTAGGACCTCAATACATTGCAGATATGCTCACTGAATATAAACCCAACAGATCACTCAGATCATTAGGATCATATCAGCTAGAAATACCAAGGGTTCACTCTAAGCATGACGAATCCGCTTTTAGCTATTATGCCAGCCGCAGCTGGAACCAGCTTCCAGAAGAGATCAGATGTGCTCCTACTGTAGTCACTTTCAAATCCAGACTCAAAACACATCTGTTTAGCTATGCATTTACTGAATGAGCTCTGTGCCACTGTTCGTCTGACTGTTTGTACTGTACTGTACTGTATTTTATTTTTCTAAACTGTTTTAATTATTCTTATTTCTTTTTATTATTTTAATTTCTTCTATGTTAAGCACTTTGGATTGCCATTGTGTATGAAATGCGCTATATAAATAAACTTGCCTTGCCTTCTAGTATGGAGACACTTATGTCTGCCCACCAATGTTTTTTAGTGTTTTTATTTATTTTATTTTATTTTTTATTTTTTTACTTTACTGTCAACAAAATGTTCCAGTCAGTATGAAATAATGTTTTAGTTGCATGTCTGGAGCCATTGCAGATAGACATACTCCTTTTTGTTTCTTTAATCTTTGTTATTCACTGGGGCATTTTGGGGGGAAAGAGCCGACTTTGGGGTTCAAACGTGCTCGGGCATGGTTCAGAACGCCTACAATGAGTACACTCTAAGTCTGGTTCGTTTTACTAGTGGGATCACACCGTACTGTGCTCAGTCACTGTTTGCTTAACCGTCCCTGGCCCGCTTGGAAGAGTTGGGCCAGAGCACAGTTCGGTTGGACTCAGGCGCACATGTACACATGTAGTGTGAATTGAATTGTAAATTAATGGTTTCAGCTACTATGTTCAATCTGTAATTCATTGAATGAACTGGTGTTTAACACCTTTAATGCCTTTCAGTTTTGGTGTTGACCTGCTAATATATTCCTAGTCAAGTCAAGTCACCTTCATTTATATAGCGCTTTTTACAATTTTTCAAAGCTTTACAGAGATAATAGGAAATGACCGTAACAAATGATTGATTGATTCACTTCCGTTGCGAAGATCATTAGTTAAAAACTTAGGGGACGTGAACACAACACCGTTCTAACAGGAAAACCCTTAACGCGCTCCGGCCGCCCATCCGCACAAAACAGTGCCTGGTGTCTCAAGAACGCACTCCCTGAAATAGTTTCAAAGGTGCAAACGATTATCCATTATCTCTGCGCAAACCTGTGAAAATGCAGACGTCGCACACATGCGCATTACGTGCTCAGTCCAAAGGTATGCGCTTTGATATGTGCGCAGGGGTGTAGTCCTTCTCTAGTCATTTCTAGTTGTAGTTATACAACTATGCAAACATTTTCTAAAAAATATTTTTCTTTTTGTCAGGTGGAACACCACCCACGGATGATGCGTTATGCAGCGGAGAACTGCGCCCTGCGTGAGGAGAATCGAGCCCTGCGCGCTCTGGATTCTGTCAGATCTGCCGTTGAGACCAAGGTTCAGTCGTTAACTGCGCTGGAGAAAAACTTCCTAGAGCTGCTGGAAGCTCAGAGACCAGAGGAAACCACAGGAGGTGAAGAATTTAAACCTTCGTTTTAACTGTTTGCCACAGTCGTTAGGCAGATATGTATAAAGTAGGGTTGTCAAAGTTAAACGCATGATTTAATTAAACATTAAGAACATTGTAGCTGAAGCTACTTCTCTCTGGCCCTCTTCACAGCTGGGATTAAGATGCATTTTGGTCGATCGGTGGACGATGCTAAATACAGGTGTAAACAGGGTCAAAAACATTTTGAGCTTGCCTACTTTCGACCACTACCAGAGGTAGTTGAAAACGCATTCGACCAGATTGCTTTAGTAGTGTAAACGATCATGTGGTTGAACGCATTCAAATGGTCACAAAAGATGCTGACTCTCCACATTCAGACCTAATGCATAAACATTATGGGAAGTGCACAAGCCAGATGAGATTTAAACTCTGTCGGCTGAAGACCCAAGTTTGGTTTGAAGACGAAAAATGTACCAAGCACAATGTTCTCTCACCATTCCTGATTTCTAACACACACTTTAGTTGTTTATGATGTACTCTGTCATTATATAATTTTTTTATATTTTTAACAAACAAAGGTACCTTTCACTACAAAAAAAAAAAGAGCACTTTTCACTAATTAAAAATTTCAATTAATAGCTTTACAGTAGTCAACACAAAAGTTGACTTTTGCAAAGCTCTTTAAATGTGAAACACAAGGAGATCACTTAGACTGCTGTTACTGCCTTGATTATTAGCTCCTCCCATCTACTCCACCCCTGTCACCATGGAGACGCTGTCATCAGTTTCCATGGAGAGAATGAAGGTTCAGCTGCTGCAGAAACAGTCAGAGCTCACAGCAACAATTCAAGCCTTTGAGGAATTTAAGGAGGTCAACAAGTATGTTCATGTCACATTCATGTGTCTCTTCCCACATGCTTGCGGAGTTCTTGGTGGCTGTAAATTTGATCATTCTGACCAGTGTGTCAACATTATACTCTTCAGAAAACAGGTAGCTGAGCTGGAATCTGAGAAACGCTATCTGGAGAAGTCTAACAAACACCTTGAGAATATCCTGGAGGCCACTAAAGCCTACAGCAAACAGGAAGTGTCTCAACTCAACAAGATTCACGCTGAGACCATTAAGGTAAGGAGACTTTAAGTTGGTCTGTTTTAAAATGATTTCAAATTGAAATGTCTTTCAAATAATGGCTGCTGCTGCTCCTCAGATCTTGACTACGCCCACAAAAGGCTATAACTTGCGAAATCGACTGGTGCCGTTGTCTAGCCCAGAGCATCTGAATGGACAGGCCGAGGATATGGACGTTGATGATATCCAGAGTGAACCGCCGCCCCCTGAGATGAACGAGCTAGCCTGTGAAGCGCTCACTGAAGAGCTCAAGCAAATGCAGGTGCTCACAAAGAACCTTACTTTTTAATCTGTTTTAAGGGTTGTTTTGCAGTTTCAAAGCAGCATACTGCCCCCGACTGAAGATGTCTCTAGTCGACTAGTCATTCATTTAAGCCATTAGTCGACTAATCACGATTATATTAATTTAAAGGGATAGTTCACCCAAAAAAATTAAATTCTGTCATCATTTACTCACCCTCAAGTTGTTCCAGACCTGTATGAATTTATTTATTCTGCTAAACAAAAGAAGCTTTTTGAAGAATATTGGTTACCAAACAGTTGATGGACCCCATTGACTTCCATAGTATGGAAAAAGTAAAAGGCCTCCATGTCATGCAGTAAAGCGTGCTAATACTTTAACTTCCTCACTCTGCACAAACACTTGGATATGCACCTAATAATAGCGCACATTTATCTAGGTTAACGTTAGAGCGAGCGGCCATGTAAAGTTGCTACTTGCGTGTTTCAAATGATGAGGCATATTTGAGGTCGATGGATGATTGGCGAACATTTGGATTCTTTCCCCGACATACTGCTATTACCACAAGGACCCGCCGTTAACGATCTGTCCCTCACGGACTTCGCCACCTCCTGTTCAGTTTTTTTTTTTTCTGCGACTAACCGACTAATAACGTTTTGGACGACTAAGCCTCTTCTCATCGACTAGCGTTTAGTCAACTATTAGGGGGCAGCCCTACAGATTTCCATCAAACTACTGTACAAGAGCTTTTTTTGCATTCTTACAGTATGGAAATCATCAGTGCATGTTCTAGAAAAAAAAATCATAATATTGCATAAAATGTTGATCATATGATTTGATTACTGAAATTAATATTACAATTTACTGTAGATTGTGGGAATCTATTTCAATTTTCTTATTGGTTTGGTTTCAGGAACATGCTCTTGGTGTTCAGGGCCAGTTAGACGAGGAGGAAGCCAAGAACAGGAAACTGCTTCAACAAATCAGCAAGCTGGAAGAACAGGTCACCAAAGCCACTGAGAAGTCCAGTCGCACGGAGGAGGTGTGTTTGTAATAGTGTTCAGTTTTTCTGGTGTTCTGTTTCCTGTGCAAATGGGTTTGATGATGCTCTCTACCCGTAGTTGTTCAGTGCTGAGCGACACTCCTTGCTGGAAAAAGAGGATCATCTGCAGGAGAAAATCAGTACCCTTGAACAGCAGCTGGAAGATGAGAAGAGAGAGATGGATGGTGAGTCTTGAGTGGTTCAGATGCTTAACTCCTTGTCACATGGGTTCCCAAACTTTTTTAATGCTGGGACCCACCTTGAAGAAATGAAGTGTACAAAATTATGAATCGGTCTGTGATTGCTGTGACCTCTCTGCAGTGCTTCGGGTGGAGGTGCGAGATCTGCGTGTTGTCCTTCAGTCCTCTGATAAAGAGCTGGAGACCACGCGGACAGAACTGCAGCAGCAGAGAGCAGAACACGAGAGAGAGACGACACAACTGTCCAACAGCCTGATCAGCACACAGTTGCAGCTGGACACCGTCAAGTACAAACACACCGTTCACATCAAATACACTGCCAGCCACAAGTTTGAACACACCTCCGCCTTATTTACTATTGTTCTAAAAATTGTATATATAATTGAAATCAAGGAATTATGCAGTAAATGAATCAAATCAAAACTATCCAAAAGTAGCCTTAAACCAAAAAAAACCTGAACTTGTTAAATGCTCTATCGGTTAATAAACAAAACGGCATTAATAAACAAGGCTATTTCTCCAAATCAGCCAGTGTTAGTTTAATAAATTTTATTTTAAGCTGAAGCCTTTATATCAAAAGGTTTCAAACTTTTGACTGGTAGTGTAAATTAAACTAAAACATACTCTATAGAAACTGTCTCTCTGAGAGTTGAATTAACCTCCTTCAGATTATAATTGTACTCAGTAGCCTGTCTATCTCTGAGGTTTTGAATGATACCCAGTGTAACCTGTCTCAAATTAGGTCACAGACCGTAAAAGAAAAGCAGCTTTACATTTTCATGTGTTAAAAGTCTCATTTATTCTGTATGAGGGGGAAAAAATAGTGAGCATATTATTATAAATTAAAATATAATAAAAACTATTTATTTTTATTTGGCATTCTATTAAAAACAAAGTTTTTGCGGTAGTGCTCAGTGCCCTTCTCATAAGTGTTTCATTTGTAGTTGATTTTCACCTTATTTGGTGACAATTCAAGATTGCAGGCAGATTTACTTTTTTATTTTATTTTTAAGATAAAAAATATTAATTGCCGTTAAGATTACATTAATATTAATGGGTTAGTTCACCCAAAAATGAAAATTCTGTAATTGATTACTTGCCCTTGTGTCGTTCCAAACTCCTAAGACATTGGTTCATCTTCGTAACACAAATGAAGATCTTTTTAATGAAATCGGAGAGCTTTCAAAACATCTGCGTTGCTTCATAAAATTGAGGTTAAACCACTGGAGTGGATTTACTGATGTCTTTCCTACCTTTCTGGAGCTTGAAAATGGTATTTGCGTAGGCTGTCAATGCAGATACATTACAGAAAGCTCTCAGAATGAATATCTTACGGGGCGGTTTGGGACGGGGGTGCCAAATCATCCTGTTTGCCTGGTAAAGAAGGTCTTGCCTCTGGGGTATCTGCCACGGGGCTGCTGAGAGCAGCTGAATCAACTCGGGGAACCAGGGTTTGGTCTGCCAGAGGGGGGCCACTAGTTTCTCATAACTCTTCTCCTCAGCGTTGTCGATGTTTGAGCCGGTGTGAGCTCACTAACTTCCAAATGCTCAGCCCTCTGACTCTTCCGTTTTTTTCACTCACTGTGTTTGTCCTCTGCATTCAGAGGGGCTCTGCATATGCCACAGCCGTGGCGCAACATTTGCATCAACGTCGCTGGCTCTTTTTGAAATTTGCATCTCTTAGGCGCCCGCCGGAGAGCGCAGGGAAACAGCGCGACAGCTCACCGCGATGAATTCCGCTGGCTGAAGAGCGCGCTGGTCTGGTGCAGTCTGCTGGCTCTGCTTTCTCTGCGAAGAAGGTGAAGGCTTTGAGTAGAGTTGTTCTGCAAGGTCCGTAGATCGTCGCTGAAGGAGCTAAATCTGAATCTATGGTGAAACGAGCGTCTTTTATAGGCAGATGCCCTGCAAATTCTGGCGGAGTCTGCGCTCAGCTCAGCGAGCTGTGCACCGATTGGTTCGCTCAGTTATGTCGCTCCGTGCTTTCGGTTGATCAATCTCATGATGATAGCTGGTTTGTCGCTGTCATTTCTCCGTGGCAGAGGGTGGCATGCCTCAATGTTACCATTTAAATTCCTTTGGATTGAAGAAAGGTAACCACCTGTTCCAATATGAACTGCCATAGGTTTGTGCAGTTACCACTGACCAGCCAATAAGCTTGCGAGTAGCATCTGCACTATTATGGCTGTGCAGTAGCACTGCATTATTATACAAAAAGGCTTCAGTATTCGGAGAAAAGGAGTTTTCCCCATAGCGTATAGTTACGCAATACGACTGACCGTTCGAAAGGGAACATGCTGTGTAGATCAGAGGTTTGATTACTGGGGTGTTCAGATTGATTTTTTTTTTTCCTAACATTCTGTAACCTGTCTCTCTGTCTCAGAAAACATTTATACCCAGTATAACTTGTCTTTCTTAGATTACAATGATGCTCAGTATAATCTGTTTGTCTGTCTCAGGTTGGAGTGGGAGCAGGTGTTGGAAAAACAGCGTGTTCTTCAGGACACGTATGACACACTGCAGGCTGAGTTTCAGTTTGAGTTGGATCAGCACACACAGCAGATGGAGCTCAAGCGCCGAGAGTGTTCAGAAATGCAAATCAAGATTAATGTCAGTATTCATTCACATACTCACACAGTTTTAGTTTTCACTTAAGGGCTTTTCACACTGTGCCTAACCCTGGGATATTGCCGTTCTATACACAGCTTTTATGAAACCCTGTCCTAGAGCAGGGTCAACACCACTTTTGCACTGCAACTCCACAATGTGGTGCCAAACTGGTGCAGTGTTAGAATGTTAAGGCTAAGCCTAAAAGACTGCATTCCTCATGTTCGCATACTTTAGACAGTCACAAAGTCACTGCTTGTTGAATAAAAAGTAGTTTCAGTGTTTGAGGGGAAAAAATTTCAAATGGTGACAGAAAATACATCTACTGGAGTTGTAATGTATTGTAATGTGAATGTATTCTTACTTTTTATAATCTGAAAAAGTCCATTCAGGTAAAACTTGATATATTCAGAAATATATCAAATGAAGGTGTGCAGCGCTAGAGCCTTTATGTACAGTGTACAGCAGCTATCACACTGTAGCCCACTGAAGCTAAGCAGCGTTGAGTCTGGTCTCAGTATCTGGATGGGAGACTGCTGGGAAAACTAGGTTGCTGCTGGTGAGGCCAGCAGGGGGCCGCTCACTCTGGTCTGTGTGGGTCCTAATGGCCCAGTTTATTGACGGGGACACTATACTGAAACAAGCACTGTCCTTTGCATGAGATTTTAAACCGAGGTCCTGACTCTCTGTGGTCATTAAAAATCCCAGGATGTCCTTCAAAAAAAGGTGTAGGGGTGTAGCCTCCTAATCATCCCCATATATACTGATTGGTTTCATCACTCTGTCTCCTCTCCACCAATAAGCCGGTGTGTTGTGGGTAGGGGTGGAACGGTTCACAAAATCCTCGGTTCGGTTTGTATCACGGCTTGTGGTCACGGTTTTCGGTTAGATACGTTATACATTGTTATTTTTTTAATTTATTTTTTTAACACTTTAGAAATACCATAAATTAAATTAAGACAATCATAAATTAAATCTGTGAGATTCTGATACAGCAAGAGGGGAGATGTTGTTCATTTCAACAGGCTTTTCATTTATTTGTCAAAAAAAGTTTACAACTGTTGGCCTTAAACAAATTGTAGCTGAGAACAAAAACACTTATTGTCAAATTTAAAGAATAGGCTTTCTTGTCACTGTTACTCAATCGCCTCTGTGCCAAATTATAAAAAAAAATAAAAAAACACGTTACGCTGCACATGGCTGGACCCGAACAATACACACGTGTCTCGAACCGTGACAAGTGAATTGAACGGTTCGGATTTTTTTCATGAACTGTTCCACCCCTAGTTGTGGCCGTTCTGGTGCAGTCTGGCTGTCGTCGCATCATCATCCAGGTGGTGCTGCACATTGGTGGTGGTTGCGGAGATTCCCCCCCTTCCATATGTAAAGCAATTTGAGTACCCAGAAAAGCCCTATATAAATGTAACTAATCAATTAGCTAATTACAGTGTGAAATGTCTTATGAATACCCAGTATTTAACCCAGAATAAATTATGACCAGTGTGAAGCAGTCTAACCCAGGATAATTCAGAGTGAACTATTACAAGTGTGTAATATACTGTTCTGTTCACCTATACCCTACTGTTCATGTTTATTATGCAGGTTTACTAGTGGTTCAAACATGCTTGGTTGAATGATTTTTAGGTCAGATGTCTATATTTAATTTTATTGTGTGGTTGAAGGCATAGCTATTATCAAAGCATTGACCCTATAGTATGGTTTTGTTTGTAGGAGTTGCAGCACACTCTTCAGGAGGAGAAAGAGCAGAACAACAGTGTGAGATCCCAGCTGACCGCACACCAAGAGAGTGTGTCCAAGTGAGTGAAAGAGACATGAAAACATCTGTCAAAACCCCGCCTTATTATTTGATGTATCTGATTTTGGTATTAGATGATATAGAGTTAGCGTGTAAATAATGGACTTGTTGATATAACTCTATATAGTTATAGTTTTGTTGCTGTAGTTTTCCTCCATCTTTTCTTGCGTGCACAAGTGTCTAAATACTTTTGGGGCGTGTGTGTGTGTGTGGAGAGAGCCAGAGAGAAATGAATGCACTTATAATTTGCATTATGTGCACCTATAGAAGTTTTGATGTTGAGTGTTTTTCAGAGAGCTTGTGCAGTCTGTAGAAGAGAATTCCTCACTGAAGAAACACATCACTGACCTGACAAACAAAAATCAACAACAGGTATGTGTGTCCGTTAACAATTTTAGTCTTTTGTAATTTGCATGATGATGTTCTGATGCTGTATTACATGACCTCTACATGTCTGTTTGGTTCTGATGTGTCTGTGCAGTGTGATGAGATCAGTGCTCTACAGCAGAGTGTGTGTTCAGCCAACATGACTATCAACAGCCTCAAGCAGAAGATAGAACAGGACAAAGTGAGAATGCAATACACTGATCACAAAAAGCAGGAATCTTTCAGTTTATGCATTGGGTATCAAGAACTAATAACTTGTACTACATTTGTAGTAATGTACAACTTTATTACTTGTACTACATTAACTTGTACTACATTAACTGATTTACACGGATAAATAATTTATAAAAAAAATACTGCAATATTCCATTAAAAATAAGAATTGTCAATTCTGATTTCAAATGTGACTTTAAAGTGTGTTCATGGTAAACCATAAACACAAGCAACTTATGATTGCTGTCATTAGGTTGAATACTGAAAATATCATGATTCGTGCAATTAGTTGTTTACTGTGTAAGTGTGTATGATCTTATAGGTTTCTGATATTGATGTTTATATTGAGGTTAATCTAAATATACATGTAACTGCAATTAAATGTGTTTATATGTATTTAAGATCTATTTTGAAAACAAGTCAAGATAACATTTTATCTATAATTCTTATTGTAACCTATGTTTTAATGAAAAACCAGACTAAGACGGACTGAATAACAATAGGATTTAGTTTTTCCTCTGCTATGTTATGACTGGGGTTTCACTATATGTGTGTTTGTGTGCAGGATGTGGTGCTGGAGTTTATGCAGGAGACCAGAGAGCTTCGGAGTGAGGTGGCTGAGAGAGATCAGACTGTGTGTTTGCTGCGAGGAGAGATCGCTGACATCAGTGTGAGTTGCCCTATCCATACCCTACATGCTCATAATGCTTTAGGTAAGTTGTATTGATATATTAAGTGTTGTACCTGCAGGGGAAGTATAGCACAGTTTGTACTGAGAAAGAGCAGATGAAAGAGAACATCACACAAATGCAGAACGAACTGCAGGAGCTGCGAGAAGCTTCAGAGAGGCGTCTTGCTTCTGACCGTGTAGAGGTATGTGTGTAACAGGGTTTACGTTTTGCTTCTGACAGTGTTGGGGTATGTGTGTAACTGGGTTAAGTTTTAATACTTTGTCACAAGCCAAAACTGAAGTATGTGTGTGTCACAGCTGGAGCTGCTGCAGGAAGATATGTCCTATGCTACTGATGAGATGGAGAGACTCAGTAAAGTGGTGGAGGAACAAGCTGCTTTATTGGAGAGGTCAAGGACTCTGAACACAGAGAAAGAGAACAATATAAACACCCTAGAGGAACAGGTACTGCCCCTTCTGCGTTCTACGTCAATTCATGCTGCAGTTTTTAAATCAAATATGTAGGAGTTAATGTGTAGAGTCCACCTGGCATTCAGTCATTATCGATGGCTCTCTGCGATACTTGATTCTGATTGAACAGTCGTGGTATTTTGCAGTCAAATATTTTTGAATAATGAACTGTAAACCAGTGGTTCTCAACTGGTGTGTTGCAAACCAAAAATGGGTCTCGGAATTGTTCTGATGTGTCTTAGACTGCAGGCAAACAATGTGAAATCCAGTTATTAAAATGCAATATATATTCAAGTATAGGTAGGTTAACAGTATTCATCAACTTTCAAAAGTGTGGAGAAAATGCTTCTCGAACTCAGACCACCTTCTACAGGTAGTCTCGGGTTCGATACCATGATGCGCTCCTAGGTGCTCATTACAACTTTTACATTACCAATTTTTCATGCAAACCGTGCCCTGTTTTGAGCTAACCTGCCAGTGTGAAAGCACTCGGTAACAATTTAGTTTAGGGTCCAATTCTCACTATTAACTAGTTGCTTTTTTTTTTATTAGTATTTATAAAGCACATATTAATGCCTTATTCTGCATGACCATTTTCTACATGCCTTACTCCTAAACTTAACAACTCCCTTACTAACTAATAAGCAGTAAAAGTTTTTTGAGGCAAAAGTCGTAGTTAATAGTTAGTTAGTGAGAATTGGACCATAATCTAAAGTGTGACCAAGCACCCTTAGTACAAGCTTGTTGAATCAGACAAACGTCCACAATATGCATGAAAACATAACAGAATGATTTCTGGTGCACACACATTCACAGGTGAAACAGCTGAATGATCAGATTAACCTTCTGAGAGTGAGAGAGTCTGTCAATCAACCTCCAGCTGCTGCCACACCCAAAGGAAAAATACAGGTGTGTGTGTTTGAGAGAGAGAGTGCTTGCTCTTGATTGTGATGAAAGAGTCAATTTAAAAATGAAGCCTTTGTTAAACATTGTCTGTTTTTTCAGACACCCCAAACCCCCGGTGGCTTTAGCTCGAGTCTGTCTCAGGTGCTGGAGAGTCAAGAGAGAGAGCTGGAGAGTCGACGCTCTTCAATGATCACCATGGAGGTTCTGCTGAAGGAACTCAACGCAGAGCGCACAGCCAAGAACCAAGAGATCGTCAGATTAAAGGTTATGCTCACGCACAGTTCCCACTTCAGTCACAGCAGATATACGGGTTAATCTCACAGCTTATTATATAATTAAATATAATAAATATATTTATTTGTAATTATTTATTTATTGTATTCTAGAAACTGTTCATCTATTTGAGAGGGAGGAGTTCTCTTTTATCATACTCTTGTTTAGTGTTCACCTTTGGATAGTTTTGTTTCACTGCCACAAAAATTTCCATCTTTGAATTCAGTTGAATTCAGGCTGTTTTTTGCCAAATTAATTTCCTTTTCTTTTCTTTTTTCTTGAAAGTTTTCAGGAGGTTAATTTTTCATAACAATGTTTGCCTGTGCATCTATAGGCCCAGCTGAATGAAAAAGAGATTGTGCGAATGGAGATTCAAACACTGTTGGACCAGTTTTACAACGTCCAGAATCAGCAACAGCAGGGCAGCTGTGTGCAAAAGTAAGAATGGTTCACTCATACACTCGTTCATACGTTCTGTCTATGAAATTATCTCTTTGCTTTGTCTTTATAGAGATGTGAAGGAGACCATACCCATTTCTGTGCTGAGAGAACTACAAGAAGAGAGGAAAGTGAAAGTATGTCCAGGCAAGATCTAAAAAAATCTCTACTGTATATGAATTAGATTACATCAACCCTCTGGAGTCTAGACTGTTTCCAATAACCTGGGTCAATGATGTGACCCGATGCTAGAATTTTATTTTAGAAAAATTCAACGGTTCAGAGTCACTTTTTATCACTTACATCATGCTTATATCACTGTTACCACTTTTCTGGTAATGTATGCGTGTAGAACTTATATGCCACTAATTCAGCATCTTGCTTAGAAAAAGATGTTGTTGGTAATGGTTGACTTGAGTAGCTACTACAGTATTTGATATTGGAATAACTAGGTTGTGTTTGCGTGTGTGATAGAGAGGGATGTTATTATCTGCGTCTGCCATGGCTAACAGTATTGAACGATGGTGTCACTGAAACAGTTGAACTACTTTCACTTGGAACATTTTTCCATGCATGAATGTTTTCAAGGCCCTCCTAACATGGAGATCAGGGCAACATCAAGGTAGCAAAATGTAAATGTCTGAAAGTATATTTTTGAAGAAGTAATTGCTTCAGGTTTTTTTGTTGTCTTTATAACTTTTGGTGTAATCCAATTGCATTTATTCATGACTAACTTGGTAAAAAGGTACATTAGAAATGCTATATGCCCTTTTAAATGACACTGGACTGAACTGTGTTAAGTTGAATCTCTTTTTTTCTCAGAGCTCCATGATGATGCAGTTGACTGATGCTCAGACAGCGTAAGTGAAAATAATGAATTTAATCTATTTTGGAATAAGGCTGTAACATAACAAAATGTGGAAAAAGTGTGTGCGTGCGTGCGTGTGTGCGTGTGTGTGTGTGTGCGTGCATGAGGCCCCTGCGCGATCATTTGAATAGTTTCCTTGCAACAGTGGAAACGACTTAAAACACTTGAATGTGAACCGAAACTCAGCACTGCTTGTCGCATAGTTTTCAGTTTTTTCTTTCGTTTTGTTACTATTATAGAATACAGCTTTTATTGTCATTGTAAACAACAAAATTACAAATAGTCACCATGCTCACTCAACAAATCAACAAATATTAGAAAACAATAAATACACATGTACGGAGCCCCTAAAGGGACGTGGTGGTGGAAAAAATTTAGGTTGGGAGAATTTTATTTTTTCAAATCTTTTGCGTTCCCTCGCAAAACTTTTGCGTTCCCACGCAAAACCTGTTTTGAGCTCGGACAGACACTTCCTGTTTAATGTCCCGCTGGCAGTGTTTCAGAGCTCCGTACGTTAATGGAGCGTTTCATAGTGTTTGAACTTGGACTCAGATATAAAGAAATGCGGTCAGTGCTTAACTCAAGGAGTTCAGTGAAGCTGGCAATATTCACATAGGCTATTCGAACTTCCCTATTCTTGAGCTAAACTTTGTTAAAGCACAAACGACACCTATTTACAATCACAGTAACCTAGACAACGAGCTACAACCCAATTCTCATCAAAACGAGCTTTATAATATTAATTTGTCTCTAACCAGACGAATGAGAGACAAGTCCAAATAAGGGACCGTCTGTAAAGTGCAAATTCCACAACCCTTCTGCACATTTTATACTATTGAACATATTCAATAGCTTCACTGTGATCACACTGTACTGTCACCAAATTCAGTTCACACATCACTGCTCTCCTGCTGGTTATACTACATAGTTTGATTTTTTTAAAAAGCATACTTTTTTTTATAATTATTTATTATGAAATAAAATCCATAGCTTCACCCTTTTTAGAAAATATATTATAAATAACTTCACTGTTATACAGTGATGCCATCAAATTCAGTAAGCAAATATAATGCAAACGCTGCGTACAGTACCAATATAATTTGTGTAAAGAATAGGCCTACTTATTTTTTATGTGCAATTACTTCCCAAACTAAGTGTTGTAGGCCTATAACCAACAGAGCGGTGATGTGTGAACTAAATTTGGTGTGTTACAGTGAAGTTATTGAATATTTTTCATAATATAAAATGTGCAAAAGCAGTGTAGTATGACCAGTGGGTCACCATTGATATGTAAACTGAATTGGGTGGGACTACAGTTTGTAACATTGAAGTCAGTGACTATTTTTGACTATGAGTTGAGGTGTAGTCGTTTTTGGGTTATATTGCACTTTGCAGTCCCTTTGAGCTTGTCTCTCAGCCGCCTGCTCATAGAGATCCATTTAGCCTATATTATAAAAGCTTGTTTTGATGAGAATTGGGTTGTACTCGTTGTCTAGGTTACTGTGGTTGTAAATAGCTGTCGTTTGTGCTTTAACAACGTTTAGCTCAAGAATAGGGACGTTCGAATAGCCTATGTGAATATTGCCAGCTTCACTGAACTCCTTGAGTTAAGCACTGACCGCATCTTTATATCTGAGTCCAAGTTCAAACACTATGAAACGCTCCATTAACGTACGGAGCTCTGAAACACTGCCAGCGGGACATTAAACAGGAAGTGTCTGTCCGAGCTCAAAACAGGTTTTGCGTGGGAACGCAAATATCTTTGCGAGGGAACGCAAAAGTTTTGCGTGGGAACGCAAAGTTTCTCGAGGGAACACAAAAGATTTGAAAAAAAAAATTTCTCCCATCCTAAAAAATGTTCCACCACCACGTCCCTTTAGGGGCTCCGTACACATGGAGTTAACATAGAATGAAAATAAATAACATAAGATAACAAGAAATGAGATAAATAACATAAGATAACAAGAAATGAGATGAGTAAACGTGATGAAAATGAGCATCAATGTACAAGAATGGAATTAACATGTTACTCTCTGTGGACCTTGATTATTGCACACTGAGGAGGTGTGAGGGATTATGGGTAGCAGCAGTGTTCGGTATTGTCACAGCCCTGGGAAAGAAACTATTTTTCTTCCGGGAAGTCAGAGTGATATTCCTGTAGGGCTGGGCGATATATCGCATGACATTGTTAGGCGCATCTTGTCAGTAAAGCCGGTTCCTTGATTAGCAGTAAATCGCCATCACCTGCTTTCAGATGGAGCGGCATTTACTACACAGAGCCGTAGTTCACTGACAAGCTGAGCCATATCGCATTAATTATCGCAGGCCCGCGATATGGCTCAGCTTGTCAGTTAACTACGGCTCTTACTACGGCTCTTACAACTAGCGGCATTTACTACACAGAGCCGTAGTTCACTGACAAGCTGAGCCATATCGCATTAATTATCGCAGGCCCGCGATATGGCTCAGCTTGTCAGTTAACTACGGCTCTTACTACGGCTCTTACAACTAGCGGCATTTACTACACAGAGCCGTAGTTCACTGACAAGCTGAGCCATATCGCATTAATTATCGCAGGCCCGCGATATGGCTCAGCTTGTCAGTTAACTACGGCTCTTTGTTGTAAATGCCGCTCCATCTGAAAGCAGGTGATGGCGATTTACTACTAATCAAGGAACCGGCTTTACTGACGAGATGCGCATAACAATGTCACGCGATATATCGCCCAGCCCTATATTCCTGTATTTCCTCCCAGATGGCAGAAGGTTAAACAGGTGATGGCTTGGATGAGATGGTCTTTTATAATGTTTTGAGCTCGCAAGCAAAGTGAGGTGTAAATTGAGTCCAGGGGCCGGTTGCATAAAGCTCTAAGACAGTCTTACAACTTAGACATCAATTTATTTTCTTTAAGACTGTTCATATCTTTTTTAAATCATTTACATAAAAATGTAGATTAGCCTAATTTGATAGCAAAAACTAAGACTGACTGCCCTTGATTAACTGCTATTGGGTCATATTTGAACTTAAGACACTGTCTTAACATAATGGCTATGTTTATGCAACCGTCTCCAGGTCCCGATGGTATCCTGTTGATAGTTCAATGTATAAACAGGCAAAAGTTCCATGCCATTGCTGGTTTCCCTGATGTACTTGGCTGCATTGATGGGACACAAATCAGGATAAAAGCACCCACAGTGGATAAATGCTTTTGTGAATTCCTATTCACAGGGCTTTACTAAACACTCAAGTCATCTGTGACCAAAGTTTACGTTTTTTAAACTGTGTTGCTAGATGGCCAGGTTCAAAGCATGACAGCTTCATAAGAATGATTTGAAAAATTTGATTCTGATTATTTTATCAGTTTAGACGGGCTAATATTTCAGATAAAGTAATACAGGTTTTGAATACACCCCAAATGTCCTCGTTACTAATTGCAATAGAGCCAGAGAGAGCAGCAAAGGTGAAAGGAGCATGCATTGCATAATTTGTCCATGCTGTGGAAAATGCCTGTTGATGATCTGGGAGGTGAAGAGATTGAGGAGGTCCTGCAGGAAGAGCACTGTAGACAATTTCAAGACCCACCTCCAGAGAGAACATATTTTGTGCAAGGAAAATCGGGTCGCTCCACTTCTTCCTAACTTCCTTTTATCTCCCTCTGCTCACAGCCTTTTGCATTTATTTTATGTCCTGCCAAATCTCACCCTTCTTGTGGTTTGTGACAGATTAGTTTAATTTGCTTTGAAGGACTGTTTTGTTTTCTTTGCATCCATCAATTAAAAGAAGAATTTCTTCATCACTGAAATTTTTCTTCCCATTTCTTTTCTCCTCCATGTGTGGGCTTTTATTTTCAATTAAAAGTTTAATGTTTTGAGTTTGATAACTTTTGCTTTCATTTCTTTTTTTCTTTCAGTTTAGGCCAGTCAAGAATGAGTTTGAAAATACGTGCTGTTCAGAATATTTCCTGTTTACCTACTAGAAGGCTTTCTGATTAGGTTAAGAAAAATAGACGTCATTCTATGCGACAACGCATTACTTTTAAGGAGAGTTTACAACCTATTTTCTGCCTGAAAAACAAATGGAGCTACCGAATAAAATACAGAGTTAGTTATAAACTAGCTAGTAGTTACTAAGCCTCTAGTTTGGACTTTACGCTCCAGTTTAAGTTAGGGATGTGTAAGGCAATACAGCTTGACGCAAGTGTTCTTTGCTAGTTTCAGCCTGACGCAGTTATCATTTTCATGTCCTGCGCCACGTTGTTTAAATAGCAAATGCATTTGCGGCCATTTGTGCGCCCATGGTCTGAAAACAAGGTGTGTTCAGGTGCTTGGTTGGCGCGTTGCTATTTTGAGGCAACTGAAACCTGGTCTAAAGTCAAAGGCGCTATCACAGGGACACCAGCACCACACAAACGTGGCAAATATTAAAAATAAAAGGATTTCATTGTAAAAGAATATTATTGTGTACATAAAGATATGGTGGAATCCGGCTTGTCCCGTTGATGGTCTGCGTGTGTGCTTTAACCTCGCGCATGAGCAGATCTGTTTGCTCTCTGGAGACGCGTTCAGTTTTTCCGCTTGCAGACTGCCATCTAAATAGCGAATCCACCATGGCATGAGTGCAGCTGGCTTTTAAAGGTCCCATATTGTCAAAACTGGAATTTTCTGGCTTTTTTCATGATAACAGAGGTCTAGGGGCTATGTAACTACCATATAAGTTACAAAACCAATCTGTGTCAATCCACAGACAAATGCACATAGCCTGCATAAAGTAGTTGTGCTTTTTCACGAGCCGTTGACACTTCCGTAAAAATGTGACGTCAGAACTACTGTCACCACTGCCCACTGCTATTTGTGCATGTAAAACTAAACCCCTGGAAAACAAATGTAGGTATTTTTAATGGGTCACTGACACATTCTGTCTTAATTAATTTACTTCTAATTTAATCTTGTCAGTTAACAGTTAATGATCTGTTAACGAGCGCGGGGGAAGAAATGAACATCCCTAGCTTTGATCAGTCCTTAACCCAGATCTACACTGGAGGTGTTTGAAGTGGCAATTTTTTTTCAGTTGATGGCCTGTTAATGTCATGCTGCAAACCTTTGTCTGAATTGATTGCCATTAAACTCCACAACATTAACAAACTACCCAACCCTCTGTTTGTGTGTGTTACAGACTCCAGCGTAATGAGGTTACTCTTGCCCAGTCTCAGACGTGTGTGCAGGAACTGACCACTGAACTTAGGAATCGTTGCCTGGAGCTGCGGGATCTGCGGGAGAAAGACCATCAACAAGAAAAACTGCAGCAGGTCAGAGAGAAAGCAATAGCCACTTTTCCACTGTCGGGCCAGTGCAAGCCAGAGCTAACAACGTGATGGGTGGAGCCAATAGCCTTGGACCTCAAGCACAGAGCCCAAAACCAAGTTGTGTTTCTGCTGCAGGGCTACTGGCCTGACAGTGGAAACTACTGAAACTAAAACTACTGAACGATTAATTGCTACACGCTGGTCACGTGACACGCGGGAATAAAGCATATAGGCCTGGCATACAGGAAAGAACCGTTTATGTTTAATTTATGTGATATTGTGTTATAGATTCTCTCTCCAACGATTCTGGATCGATTCAGAGAATTTTAGAATCGAGTCTGAGCTTAGTTTTTAAATGGTGTTGTGTTAGCGGCCCCTAAGTTAATAACTAATGATCTTTGCAACGGAAGTGAATCAATCAAAACTTTAGCTGGATAATAACTTTATTCTAGAGCTGCTGTAAAGCCAAAACAATCTCTGCTACTTTAATTTCCTATTATCTCTGTAAAGCTGCTTTGAAACAGTTCATATTGTTAAAAGCGCTATATAATTGAAGGTGACTTGACTTGACATAGATGCGTGCTTTAGAAACAACCGTATTCTGCTTGCTTCTAATTCCTCTCTCTCACACACACACACGCGTGCGCACACCACTCGAACCTTCCAAAAAATAATCTTTCATGTAATTCGCTTCAACCTTTCCGAACTTTAAGGACATTCATTGCACAGGTTATGCTCTGTGAGAAACGCGCGCTTTGCTTGATGTTAAGCCTTGTTTATACTTTCGCCTGGCTCCGCAGCCAGCGCGAGTCTTCACAGACTGCGCGCGCACCTCCCCAAACGGACGAGGCTTTTATGCTTGATGTGCTCGCCGTTGTACTATTCTGTGAAACGACAGGGGGCTACTCAAGTAATTGTTCTCTTAAAGGAACACGCCAACTTTTTGGGACTTTAGCTTATTCACTGTATCCCCCAGAGTTAGATAAGTCCATCCATACATACCCTTCTCATCTCCGTGCGTCTGACACACCTACCGCTAGCCTAGCTTAGCACAGATACTGGAGGTAAACGGCTCCAGCTAGCATACTGCTCCAAATAAGTGACAAAATAACGCCAACATTTTCCTATTTACACATTGTGATTTGTATAGTCACAGCGTGTACAAATAACAAGTTCACATGAGAGACAGCCATCTTCTAACCGTATACACACTGGGAACTATATTCTCAGAAGGCGAAGAACTGCTAGTTGGGCCGAGTGATTTACTCGCAGCACCTGAGAAGCCCGTAGTGAGGAGCAGAGAGTTCGCTTCAGAGTAAATCACTCCACGGAAGTAGCAGTGCTTCGCCTTCTGAGAATATGATGGATGGATGGATGGATGGATGGATGGATGGATGGATGGATGGATGGATGGATGGATGGATGGATGGATGGATGGATGGATGGATGGATGGATGGATGGATGGATGGATGGATGGATGGATGGATGGTCGATCGATCGATATTTAAACTCGCAAATAGAACCTTATAGTACCAAGTTAGAGTTCAACTTTGTAGATGGAACCTTTTTGTTTTCTAAATAAAAAGTCCTAAAATGTACACAACTTAAAAAATAAAATTAAAAAAACATCACATAATATAAATAAGTTGTCACGGAATACAATTATGTGAATAACTCAATTTTACAAAAATGTCAGATAGAATCTTATAATTCCAAGGTGATGATTTAATTAAAATAGTTTTATTTCTAGATAAATAAATAAAAAAAGTGCAAATGAAAAACTTTCCTGATGACGCTGACTGATGTCCAATCAGGCCGATTCTAACTTTGAAGCTGATTAAAACCGTTTAAGCACAATGTTTTCTGTGCGTTTCAAATGTTTCAAAGCCGCCTCTCAGACAGCCTGTTAGTTAGGCTTGTAGTTTTTTACTGTGGTATTCAAATTTGAATTAAAAAAAATTGAAATTTCACTGTTGTTTACATTGTCTCTTTACAACTTTAGTTATTGTATTCCATGTTTCTGACCCATTTAACCTTGTATTCTAATTTATTTATTCATTTGTTTTTGTGATGGGGCCCCAACAAGTAAAAATGTGAACCACTGGCCAAATCCTTTGATGAACCCTTATAATGGGGAAAGGGGATTGGTTGGACATTACTACTTAAAATACTAATTATTTGATTCTCAGCCCTGTAGTCATGTGGTTCCAGAACTGTATAACTGTCTTTTGTGGACCACTAAAGGACAATATGTAGTGCAAGAGTCAGAAAGCTATTTTTAAAATTTGTTATGAAACTCTATATACAATAATTTAGTTGTGAAGAGACCAAAATTCAAGAAATAATTAAAATCTTCATCTGTAGCAGTTAAATCTCATTCGCAGACATGTTATTGATATCAACAATGATATGAATGGATGTCATCGCCATCAAAGCTGAGGCAATGCTTCTTAACCTTGCAGTGTTTGAATATACACAAATACACATTATAGGGAAACTGGTGGCCAGAACACTGAGCAAAATTCTTTCTTCCATGGAACACAAAAGAAGAAAAGTCAAATGGATTTGGAACAAAATGAGGATTAGCAAACAATGACAGAATGTTCCTTTTTGGGGATCTGTCCCTTTAAGTTCATTTAAATGTGTGTAAATGTAAATCCTTAATTGTAACCCTAGTGGTGTCTTTCAGGAAATTGAGGTTCTGAGAAAGCAGGTGGACCATCTGACCGAGGAAAATGGGAAACTGTTGGGTCATCAGAACCCCAAGCAGAAGATTGAGTACCTGGTCAAATTGAAAAAGGAGATCACCAAACTTCAGGAGGTCAGTATGAACCCACAGTTTTTATGCACAAAACCAGAGACGTATAAGACAGAGAACATTCTCTCGTTTACATGGGAAAAATCATAACACTCAAAGTGGCAGCTGTAGTCCCGTCTTCATAGAGGCATAGCATGCTCAATATGGCCATCCAATTGAAGAGGCAATCCCTGTTTATCCAGAACTAAAAGTTTAAAGTTCAGATATGAACACTGATGTCTACGATAGCGTGTTTAAAAAAAGAAAACTTGGTGCTTAAAATAACGCATTTATTGATTACATTGTTTCGCCACTAAGTGGTGTAAAAGTAAAAAATGTATTTGTTATTGAATCATTTATTCAAGAGAATGTAGTATTGTATGATGCTAATGAAATAAAAGTCAGAAAGATATGGTGATTTGTTTTTGTAAATATGACTCATCTTATACATCATGTACAGTCTGTATAAGTGTATGATTTAACTTTTCCCGATGGTCTAGTGTTTTAAAAAAATTGCAATATATTGCAATATCGAATCGCAATACTTGTAGAATCGCGATTCTTAAAAAAAAATCGCAATACATATGGTATTGGCACCCAAGTCTCATGATTGTATCGAATCGGGAGATAGGTGTATCGTCCCAGCCCTACTACTTACCAAGCGGCAACCTCCCTGTCTCTCTCTTGAAACCAACACGGAAGTTAATTCAACGGCAATTCATCGACTGGCCCCTTGAGGCTGGGTGCAGAAGTGAGTCAAATCTGCATCTCCCCCATGTTAAAATACCCAACTTTACAGCAGAAAAAAACACATTTACAGCCTGGTGCAAAAAGTGGCTTTGGTCTATATAGCTTATTTTTCCCTTCATGACACTGTGAGGGGGGTGAATTTTTTTATAACTCATCCGTTTAAATTATATTAAGCCTTAAAATTTCTGCATAATTAAGGGTGTCCACTTTTGAGTGACAGGTGGATTCCCGTTGCTGTGGTCATTAGTCATCATTAGCCGTTTGTCTGCTCTCTGTTAGCCGTCACGTTACATCAGTTCATTGTCTGACTGTAAAAATAAATAAATTCGGGAGTGACGCGCTGCCAAGATGGCGACGGTCGGCCACGCCCACTTTAGGCTTCAAAAACGCTCTTCAGAAACCTACGGGTGACGTCATAGACACTACGTCCATATTTTTTTACAGTCTATGCTACTTACACAATTATTTTAAGTATATATCATTATATTATTTACAAATACACATATTTTAAGGATATTTTTAGGGATGGACAACCTTCAGATAGGGGGTCCCCCCCCCGTGATTTCTGCCTATGCGTACATGAGCACATGATGTGCACCACGGACTAATCACTTATCAGCTTCTCCTCTGTTTTATATTTAAAGAATTAATTTTGACCGTTTTGGTAGCCATTCTTCTTGTGTTCATTCCAGTTTCCAAACTCTCTGAATTCAGATTTATTTATTTAGACTGTACATTGTACATATTCAAACATAATAATAAACTTTAAACTTTATTAAACTTACACATAAAAAATGTTGTCATTCTCTATATCATACTTGTTCTGTTGTCTGACAGAAAATATGTAAATGAGAACAGCTTTATTAGACATTCGGCTATATTAAAATACAGTGTGTGAGCATAGACTGGGAGGAAAAAAAACGACGGGATGACGTCATAACTATACTAATTGACGCATAATGTCATCTAGCGACATTTAGTGACTTTTTGGGCAGACTTTAGCTACTTTCCTTGGAAAATAGTTGGCAGCACTGTGTATGGCCATGTGACTCATAAAAGATAGCCTTCTGTATGTGTTTTCAGGGTTTTCCTCTTGAAGTCTGGACCATTTTTATATTTTGCTTAAAAGGTGCAATGTGTGATATTTCTTAGGATCTATTGACAGAAATGCAATATAAGATCCATAACTATGTTTTCAGTGGTGTATAAAGACCTTACTTAATGAACCGTTATGTTTTTATTACCTTAGAATGAGTCATTTATATCTACATAACCGCGGGCACCCCCTTCTATGAAGGTCGACATATCGTGACGTCATGTTTCTACCGTAGCCGACAGCGAACAAACAGCGCTACAGAGCGCGTTTCGTCACTAACTTGAATGAGAAGCAGCAGAGAAAGACGCAGCAGAATACTCAGGTTGTCCCTGACTCTGCAAACGTGGAGAAAAACATGCTGTCTGAACGATGCCTCGGACATCGTAACGTTAGCTATTTCCCCTTACCTAGCTGCTTTGATGGTCTTATTCATAGCTCTTATCTTAGGCCATGTCCACACTAATACGTTTTCGTTTGAAAACGTATATTTTTCTCTCCGTTTTGGCCTTCCGTCCACACTGAGACGGCGTTTTTATTAATGAAAACGGAGCTTTTTTGAAAACGCACTCCAAAGCGGATACTTTTGAAAACGCCGTTTTCGCGCTGTAGTGTGGACTCTGAAACCGGAGGCATTTAAAAACGATGACGTAAATTTAGTCATGTGTATTGAATATATTGTACCAATAGATATTCGTGTTTATTACCAGTATTGTGCCTGTTATGTGCTATTCACTTTCACACTGTTGCTGAAAATATTCTACATTGCACACTCATATCACAGTCCTGCAAAGATGACAGAATTTACTCACATTTCCTGTCCTGCTGCGGCAATACATGAGTACTGGTAATTGCATTTTAGACCAAACACATGGTGACTGCGTGCGACCTAGACCGCATCAGTGAATGGTGAGATATTTTATTCAATAAAATTATCCTGTCAGAAGAATTGCGCGATAACTTCATTATTTATTTTTCCATCTGAATCATATCAGTGATCTTTTGTGGGGGTTTAACGCATGCGCAGTAAAGGTGAATTCAGGGTTTCATGCGTTTTTCAAAAGTTTCTCATCCACACTGAAACGTCCAAAAACGCCTGAAAACGTTAGTGTGGACGGAGAGCGTTTATAAACGAAAACGCCGTTTTCAAATGTATCTGGATTAATGTAGACGTAGCCTTATACTAACTAGCATGGAAACAGGCTATGGTAAAGTCAGTGAATAAAAGACTAACACAATGATGAACAAGTAAAAATAATCGCAATAACATGTGGTTTTACTGAATAATTAAGTAAATATAATTTAATATAAAATATAATATAAAGAAACCTCATTGCTTGACTTGCTACTCTCTGCTGACTCAGACGACAACATTTTCCGATCCTACGTCGGCCATCGTAGCTTCTCATTCGAGTTTGCAATTTGAAGGATTGGCCTTGAGTGACTGACTGTTTGCATTTCGCAAATCTCACCACTAGATGCCGCTAAAAATCACACACTGCACCTTTAAAATAAGTATCTACTAAATACAAATAACGTATATAATAATCAAAATGCTCTCATTATGAGCAGAAAACGAAGTTAACTAGTAATTTCAAAGTTTAATGGTCTTTCCTTGCAATCTACAAATAATTTTCTCAATTGTAACAATGTTTATTATGAAATGCTCTTAACATGCTGATTAATAGGCCTAATGCTAAATGTAGTCACAAACCTGGTTTGAATGGTCAAAGTCATAAATAAATTAGAGCTAATAGTGGACTAAACGTTAGTCGTCAAGAAGAGGCCTTGGTTGACTATGTTTTAATTAGTCGGTTAGTCACAGAAAAAAAAACAAAAAAAACACAGGAATTGGTAAAGTCACTCAGTGACAAGATCGTTAAAGGGAGAGTTCACCCAAAAATAAAAATTCTCATCATTTACTCACCCTCAAGTTGTTCCAAACCTGTACGAGTTTCTTTCTTCTGATGAACACAAAAGAAGAATTTTAAAGAATGTTGGTAACCGGACAGTTTACAGTAGCCATTGACTTCCAAAGTTGGGAAAAAAAATACTATGGAAGTCAATGGCGACTGTCAACTGTCATGAACAACATGAGGGTGAGTGAATGATGACAGAATTCCTTTAACACGGCTGGCTCATGCGGTAATGTCGGGCAGAAAATTCGATTTGACAAAAAGGTGATGTGCAACCTCAAACATGACTTTTATTTAAAACATGTAGACCTAAGTAGCCTGACGTTAGCCATTTTACATGGCCGCTTGCTCTAATGTTAACCTAGATATATGTGTGCTATTATTAGCCGCATATCCAAGTGTACGTGTGGAGTGTGGAAGCTAAATGAGAACCTCTTACTGCACAAACTGTTTAACTTCCATGTCGTCCATGCCTTCAGTGTGCATCTTCTCTATGGCTGGCTTCATTTATATAATGTATCGGTTTTGTTTGTGTTTTTATTAGATGTTAAGGCTGTACTATAGTGCTTACATTGATGTTTCTCTTCTAACTGATTCATTTTGCTGTATATTTATTTATTTATTTGTTTGTTTATAATGTTTGTCCTACATTTTTAAAAAAAAACAGTTTTTGAAGATAAGGCAGTTAATTATATTATAGGTTATTTTTTGTTTACATTCTGATCTTAGAAAAGTTAATGCAATGTTTGCCGGTGTCACTGCAGCAAGCTTTATGTGCACACTTAAGCATTTAATTTATTTTAAATGCTCATTGTCATAGTTTAGTATTTCTCTCCTGACTAAACAACTAATGGCTTTAATGAACGACTAATAGTTGTCTAGGAAAATATTTAGTTGGGGATCAAATATCTGTTTAATCTGTTATCTATATAGTATATATAATGAAATTTGAAATGTCTTGGAAAAGTCCTGGAAAATTATCTCTGAAAGAGTGGAAACCCTGCTTTTACTACATTCCCTCATTTTTCCACCTGTCCCTAAAATCCCTAGTAAAATCCATTCTCGCTCAAGCTCATACATTCTATCTTGTAAAATATTCCTCTCTGAATCATGTTTTACACCTCATTATGATATGCTCAACATTTTCAGGGACATTACATACATTACATTTATCTAATATGCATAAAGCATCTCTCTTATCTCTTGATGCTTTCATATTCTCAAGATGGGAAAGAATTTTTAAAGTACCGAGCTGCTGTTGCAGGATTGTATTAAATCTGTCTCTGTGTTTTCAGGAAAACGGCAAACTCAGGCAGTGTCTTCAAATGGAAGAAAGTCCTGCAACAGGCCTATAACATGTTCACCCTTCACATGCTGGAAGTAAAAAATGATATGATTTTGGGTGTGTGTGTGTGTGTGTGTGTGTGTGTGTGTGTGTGTGTGTGTGTGTGTGTGTGTGTGTGTGTGTGTGTGTGTGTGTGTGTGTGTGTGTGTGTGTGTGTGTGTGTGTGTGTGTGTGTGTGTGTGTGTGTGTGTGTGTGTGTGTGTGTGTGTCTCATTCAGGTTTTTTTTTATTTTGATTTTTGCTTCCATTTTTATCTTTGTTCTTCTTTTTTAAATTTCCTTTCTGTTCTAAACGGTAGCTTTACAATTTATGAATTGTAATTATTTTTGTATAATAAATCTATTAAAGCAACCCTTCAAAAGGCATTATACATGTGTAACTGCTTGTTCATATTTTGGGGATAAATTTATACCCAGAAGTGAACCAAATTTCACAAAATTACCTCATTTGTAATAATGGTATTTTTATTTTAAGTTTTTTTTTTGTTTTTTTTTTTAAGGGTTAGAATATTAAATTTACACCTAGCTACATATAAAAACAATAACTGTCTGAATGCAGACATTACATACATTTCTAAGTAAAACATGAAAGACTTTTCTTATCTCTCCCCTTCTGTTTTTAAATGTCTGGAATATTATGCGTTTCAAATAGGTGTTTGAAATAGCATTCTCTACAAGTAGTGAGAGAGTATGGCTTTAGTCACACTTTAGTCCATGGCTTACAACGGAAATGTGAACTGCATAACACTTATGCAAACTTCTTTGGAGTTTAAAAGTAATGACTTATTTAATTCTATTGTAGTGTGGTTTCACTACAGTGGTTCGTGCTGTTGTTAAGCTGAAATGACTTGTTAACTGACAAGAAATGTAGTTTTATACCATTATACTATTATAACTATCTGCCACTTATTTCTGTCATTGTTTGTTGGAGAACATTGATTGAAGTGAGTATTGAAATATGTAGCATTAAAATGTTAACAAAAATAGTTTGCAAGAAAGAGGATTTATCATAACTTTTACACAAGATTAAACAATTTACTGTAATCAGTGTTTATGTGAAACATTACATAGCTTGAACATTAATGTAGTTTGAAGAACATACATTTTTGGAAAAGAAACTGGGTTGTAACGAACATCTACACACTCTTTATGTGATCATGTGGATGGCTCTTTAGGGTAGTTGGAGGCGTCACACCACACTTCACTTAGAGCTGGTGTATCTGTTGCCTCAGACACTGTGTTTGACCGGTTCTCCGCAGCAGCAGATGCACAGCGGTCTGAATCTCTCTAGAAGTGAAATCTCTATAATGTGAAGTGTAAATGTTCAAAGAGGGAATGATAAACATGATGCTGTCGATTGATATAAAGTTGTACTGAACCTGGAATATTCCCATAGATATGATTGAGGATGATTTGAAAATTTGTCATGTCTAGAAGCAAATTAAACCACAATGTCGTAAATGATACAAAAATGCTTGGTTGACTGATGTTTCTTAAACATTCAGTTGTTATGCTGTGAATGTATAATTTTAAAAAGCGTTCATCATTCATATGCCAAACATTAAACAAGTTCAGGCAATTAGACACCATTTGCAAATCTCATGCACTCTTTTTCCAAAACTCTAAACACATTCTCACTCAGTAAAACACATTTCGCACTGTGATGCACTTTTGTTGCAAAATGGCAGGTAAAGTTCAACACATCTAATCACAGTTGCATGGTTTACACACTCAAAAATTTACTCAAAATTGTTCACACTTGTTTCTAATGATGTGATCAAACCAACTGTACAAAAATAAGCCAGTTCAGAGAGCACAGGTGCACTGAATGTTGATATGAACAATAGATGAAACAATCTGAGGAATGGAGGAAGAGTGAGTAAAAAGTGGTGGACAAGGAAGAAGAGGATAAGGATGATGAAGGTGTGGAGTCTTATCAAAACTGAATTGGCACACCAGATGTTTTTTTTTCTTTGCCTGGCAAGAGACAACATTGCCTGTGATGTGGACAGTCCTCAGGCCGGACGCAACATGAAGATGTGATGCTGAGGCAGAATGAATCTCACTGACTTTGTTTTTGCAGTTACGCAACTCTTCTGAGTGTACTGTAACATGCTTTTCATTTACAATTTTCTTTGACCTTTTGGGCTACTGTATTTTTACAGTATGCAAGTGCTGAATATACAGACATTCAATACTATACAATATTCAATGCAATACTTACTTGCAGCACATACAGTAGGCCAGTGGTTCCCAAACTATAATTAATTAATTACATTTTTTGCTTACTACATTCATCAAAATGGACACCTGGTTAAAAACTGGCACTTTAAAGAAATCAAGGGACAGTGAGCCATCTACATCGGCATCTCTGCAGAGATGTGCACCGACCATGGTGGTGAATAATGAAGAAACCCAATAGAGAGGTGCAGTTCGCATCACGCTGGTTCCCTCGACAAAAACCCAATAGGATTTTCCATAGCCTTTTGGATTATCGCTAAAAACAAGCTCTGTGATCAACAAAAGTTTATGATACTTGACATTTTCCCAGAACGTTTGAGTTAGAATAGTTTGTAAGAGCACAATTATAAGCAAGGATGCAATTAAATGTTAAAGTGTCTTGAGCTTGTGTTCACCACAGACCTTATTTCAGCCATTTAACCAAAACCATTATGTCCATGTGCTCTGTGGATTTATAAAGTGGTCAAAAGGAACTTTGCTGCTGGACTCTGTGTTCTAATAGACACCCCAGCTGGGATCAAGTCTGACATTCCTACTTAATTCCTATCTTCCCTTACATGGTCCTTCGAGCCGGAGCTCACTTATTAGCAGAAGGAAATGTCCAGTCAGTCCTTGCCATCCCTTTCCCATAATGAACAACCACGTCGCTAGATTCAGCTCTCAGCCCACTATGATGACTTTGTGATGCAGCATTCTGTCTTATCATCCACCATTGGCTAGTGATGAGTTTTCTCCTGAGGACTGTAGTGCACAGTATCATCCACGGAAAAAGGAAGATGTGAATGAGGAGCCATTTCATGAAGAAAACAGCCAGCCTCCTTCTGTAGTTACAGAATCCAACCATCAAACTGATCTCCTTCAGCAGTGGATTACAGACGTCAAGATGCAAGGTAGATTAATCCAACAGTGCATGAATGCAGGTGGTTCTCCATGATCATTCTACTCCTAGACATTCAGAGCCGGTTTTTATTCCACCACCTAATTGAGTTATTCAGCAACTCAAATCTCAGGTTCAAGCTCCTTTCCAGCTTCAGTCTCCACCTCCTGTAAAACATAATGTCTCTGCTCATTTTCTACCTTCAGTTTCATCTGATCGTCTTAATTTCCCACAAGCCACATTTCAAGCCTCTCATGCTCCTGCATTGTCAGCTCCTGTTCTTCAGTCAACTTTGTCTCAGCCATTGTTTATACCAGCTGCAGTCCCTAACCAGCCTGCTGTGTCAGTACATTTGCCCAGCAGTATTCAACCTGCTACTGTGACACCGCCCCCACTGGTTACTTATGCACCTGCTTTAAATGTTCCTCAATATCCAAGCACACAGCCTTTAACAGTGACCTCTTATGCACCTGTTTCTCAGTTATATCAACATCAAGTATTTCTCTTTCTGAGCTCACTTGTGCCTCAATGTGAATCAATGAATCAATGTTGATGGCATTTAAATTCTGCAGCAGAGCGATGACATCTTAGATCATTATTTAATCTCAAGTATACTTAATTTAGCCAAGGTTTCTCTGTGTTAAAAATATGGTAGAACTATCACTTCTGCCACTAAAGATTGTTTTATAAATAATCTTCCTGATCAGTTTCATCTCGTCAGCATCCCAGATAGCCTAGAAGAACTCGATGTTGCAACAGAAATGAGCAGATTCAGCAGGAAAAAAAAGATATTGGGGGTGTGCCTGTGATCATATGGCAGCGGACTGCAACCTAAGAAACCCTTGTAACTTTTGCAATAGAAACAGTTACAAATTATTTGCCATGTTAATCAAATTCCCAATCAAAACCTGTACCTAGATCATCCCAGTGACTGTAACAGAGTGCTGTTAAAGGTAGTAGCAGTAACACTGACAAATGGGGACAAAACTCTGGATACATATACCATATTAGATAATGGATCTGAAAGGACAATCATCTTACAACCAGCCGTTCAACACTATGCTTGAAGGGTAAACCAGAGTTTAACATTGAGAACTGTGTGTCAGGATGTTAAAGGGGTCATATAATGTCATTTTTGTACAAGCTAATATGATTCTTTAGGGTCTAAATTAAAAGTTTGTAATATACTTTATTTAAAAATTCTCATTAGTATTGTAAGAAAACACTCATTTTACCTGGTCAAAAACAGCTCTGTTTTCAGCACGCCGTTTCAGTGCATGTGTCTTTAAATGATAATGAGCTTTGCTCACCCCGCCCCTCTGTTCTGTGCGTACACTGTTTGTTATAATAACACAATAACCTATCGCGTTGTTCATTATAAACGTGGGATTATGAATTATATTGATAACGTCGTACATAGAAAACATGCCATAATGTATGGAATTAATTTTGTGCCAGTAATAATGAACGTATCCTTTTCAAGAAACTAATGAAAATATAAATTGAAACTGAATAAAATATCTTTGAAACTGAAAAAGAATAAATCACAGGCAAATTTTTTGACTTCGTTTTTAATACACTGCATGTTTTGCTAACTATTTCTCATATTTCAATCGCAGATCTGAACTTACAAAAGCGCTTCCAGAGTTTTCGTTTACGCTTCTGAAGTTTCGTTTGCCGTTCTGACACATTTCTCTCGTGGGGGCGGGGCTAGTGTGTTCTCATTGGCTACTGAGTTTTTGATTGACAGCTTCTTCACCTGGAAGTGAAGACGTCAGTGTTGTGTTTACATGTGTGGATTTGAGCATCTGTAAGCGCAGCGTTCTATTTCATTTTAGTGATATTAAGTTTATATCTGTATTTATTTGCTGCTACACTATATTGTTGAGATGATTTCTTATAGAAGGAATAGTACAGACGAATGATATCATTATCATTAGTCATCGTCGCTATCAGGATTACTGGATAGCCTACTCGTGGTAAGTCAGATTTTTTTTTTAATACTATACTAATACTATTTATAATACTGGCTTTTTTCAGGTGGAGAGGCATTTTAGAGCTCAGTGAGAGCCCATAACATTATACAGCTGTGTTGTCTTGATTTAACTGTATCCCAATCATTACATGACTTGTTTATCTACATTCGGTTACAGTCTTCGATTAGATCATATTTTCCCCCAGCCACCCCAAACAACATTGGGCTAGAGTACTGTACAGTATCTGTACTGTAGCCTACAGTACAAAAAGTACTGTATCAGTCAATGACCGATGCCAAAGGACCAGAGCGCTGTCAATCACTGCCTGATTCAACTTTGGCAATGTAAAGCCCTTTTTTTACCATGCCAATAAAGCTATTTAAACCTGAATTTCTCAATTGCTGATTAATTTGCGATGCAAAGGTTTTGAAAGAGGAGAGACACGACTTGACCACAGAACACGTCTCTGTTCATAATATGTAAACACTCAATTATTTTGAAGTATCGCCCTGGTCGCAGTATTTATTCTGATTACTTGTTTTGTGTGATGAAGATGACTGATAAAGCTATTATATGTAGCTAGTATGAGAAACATACTTTTTCTGTGTCCATATTTGACTAATAATAATGCAAAAAATTACACTTCAAATGAACATTTCTGAGAAAAATGTTTAATCTTTAATAGTCTTTAATAATAAATATATGTCCAAATTAAAAACTTAATACGTGCAAGTAATTATGACTGAAAACATCCAGCAACTAGGGAATACACAGCCATGGATATATGTTTATATATAGGGCTATACAGCCATCTACTGGTTACACAACAGTATTACAGATGATAAATGCTGCATGACTCCGAGGTACATATTTAGTACTGTAAAATCCCTTAAAACATTTATATAATTTGTTTGGAATAAATATTTTAAGTCTGCAACTTGTTACTGTATGTGGGAGTTCAAAGCAGTTTGTATTGTTAGATTATAATACATTTCCTCTCTCATTTTCCAGGAGTGGAGCAACTTTTCCATAAACAAAATTCTGATGCTGACACAGAGTGATGCTGATGGAGTGATAGTACCAGAGATCCACTGTCCCTATCAGACAATAATCTTACTTTGTTCAGACACATCACCTTTGAATGACTGGGATCTTGATCTTCAGACACCTGATTTATTTTATTCTAATATTATAAACTAGCAAATATTTCAATTTCCTCTAGATTAAAACAAACACAGTTCACAAGTACACAAGAGGTTGCACTTTATTCTTATTAGTCTATGCTGATCTTGGACTAGCATACCAACAGCATATGAATGTTAAGGGGATAGTTCACCCAAAAATAAATTCTCACTTATTTTACTCACCCTCATGCTGTCCCAGATGCATTTTACTTTCTTTCTACTGATAAACACGATTTAAGATTGTAAGGAAAGTAATCCATCTCTGCGAGTCCTAAAGACGCTTTAAACCACACACAGTGAGCGTGACGGTAATCCATGCGACCTCAGTGGATGAGTCAATGCCTTCTGAAGTCAAACAATAGGCTAGATAAAAGAAATACTAATAATGTAAAATGTTTTAACTATTAAAAATCTCTTCTGACCAACTGTCTACAGTGGTTACAATCCACTTGTATTATATGGACTCACAGAGATGGATTTTTCCTTAAAAATCTTTGTCTATGTTTATGTGAAGAAGAAAGTCATATACATCTGGGATGGCATGAAGGAGAGTAAATGATGAGAGAATTCTCATGTTTTGGGTGGACTATCCTTGTACTGCTTGTGTCCAGACACTGCTTTGTTATTTGTACTGCAACAGGAACTGCTCAAAGAATCGTGACATTTAAAATGTATATGAATTTTTAAAATGTATTCTGTATTTTAGGCTTGGGCGATATGCTCCATTTTCATATTGTCTTATCGTCAGCCTGTGAGATCGGCGATACACGATATTATCGTGAGGGGGCGGGGCTTACTTATTAGATTATTAACTTGCTTATTTACTCATCAATTTGCTTGTTTTATTACTTCGTTTTAAATATGAGAATTTTTTTCTATTTTGCTAGCAAAGGTGGAGTGTTTATTAATAGGCTAAATCAGGTTATTTCCCGGTATATTGAGGTAAAAAAAAAGATCCTAATCATTCTTGTATCTGACTCAGAGTATTTCAACATGTCAGCGGGAAATTTACGGACACACATTATCCTCTCATGCCGTTACAGATGCAGCATTTTGCCTGTAGGCTACTTCTGCACGAGATGAGAACACGTTTTAATTTCTTGGGTCAAAAAAAAGTGTTGGAGTCTGCGATAGGCTATATGTCCTACCAGTGCTCTCTCTGTCTGGATGCACTTCACTTATGCGCACCGCACTTCAAGCCCAAATAACGCGGGTTTTAAATGCCGGGAGAAATCAGAGGCAAAAATCTAAAAGTCGATCGGTTATACTTAAACCTATGACTTGACTCTGATAAAGGAAAACGGGTTAATGCGTTTACATGACCACATGCATTGTCTGTTTATTCAGCATAATCGGGTTAATAACGTCCATGTAAACGCGCTCATTCCCTGAAAATGAAAGCAGAAACGGACTGAGCTTTCACTGCATTTACGGCGCGTTCTCTCAGAGACGACGGTGGATATAACGGTACAGCAACTATCAATTTACTGGCTTAATATTTCTCTTGACTTACATTATTGACAGTGAAAAAATTTGAAGAATATTTCTTGTTAAACAAGTTTGAAGTTGCTTGTGATTTTCACAGATGGCAGAGTTTCACAGATATGCTTCGTGAACTAAAGACTTTTATTAGGCCTAGGCGGCCTATATAATTTTATTGATATTATTATAATTAATATTTTGTAATTGTATTGTTTTTAGTGTTATTAGTGTCATTAAATATTTTGTTAATGTGCTATGGAAACAAAATACTGACGAACAACGATGCCGTGACTTCATCTTGGCTCTGTATGATGCGTCTGTTAAAACAAGCACTCTTGGCAATTTGTGAATGGATCACCTTGCAATTAAATTTCGTTGTGTTATGTAGTTTTTTTAGTCTGTTTTAAAAACATTTTCACCAGGTTTCAATCACAATATCGAACAGCTTGATTTGAGACAGGAGGAAACTTATAAGAAGATTAAAAAAAAAACACTGGATGGATTTTTATCATTTTATGATGGTTGTGTACAGGCACTGCCAACACACATTTCAGTACAATCAACTTGTAAAAGTGCATGTACCATTATATGGCCCCTTTAAGACCCTTGAGGGTGCAGCAGTAAGTTTCAATGTAATTCCTGTATGCAATCCAGAGAAATCCTTGCTTATACGAGATGCTTTCACTGCTGAACATCTTGCTAAATCCACCGGTCACATGTTCCAATTAGACCTCTTTCAGCTCTCCACCAGATGACTTCTCTAAGGATGTAGAAAAGCTTTGGCAACTTGATGCTGTATCACCAAGGAGTGATAAAGTTGTCCGTTCCAAGCAAGATTAAAAGGCAGTTCAGCTTTAGGAAAGTCAGACAACCTGAGTTGCAGCAGATGGAATTGATGGGAATGCTACACTTCTCCTTCGTTCAAGTATTTGTGCACCTCTGAAAGCCCCAATAAAGGAAGCTATATTTAGGCTTCAAAGCTGTGAGATGTGCCTCCTCAATTAACTGAATTTGTCGAAAACTTACAACAACTGTCTTCTCCTGAGACCTCAAGTTCTCCTCTCTGAGTGAAATCAAGTACCTTTTTCTCAAAGCCCAATTCTAAACTTGAGAAACCTAGGGATCCCATAGAACCCATTTCCTTTCCATCTGAGAAGTCCAGCTCTCATTCCTCTAAGAAGCCCAGCTCTAAACCTGAAAAAACTCTAAACTGCTATGCAACCCAGTTCTTCCCTCTCATCTGAGAGATCCAGCACTAAACCTGTGAAACTACATTTTAAATCTAGCCCGTTTTCCACCTTTCAAGACCTGTTGATGACTACTGCAGCATCCATTCACGGGGCGGTTGTTAAAAACTAAATTCCCTCTGCTGAGGTCTTAAAACAACCACAGACTGAGTCATTCAGAGACAATATTGCATGCCAAGAGAACATGTTTAAGCCCAATTTATACTTCTGCGTTGAACTCACGCCGTAGCTACGTCGTAGGCTGTGTGTATCCTTCGGCGTACCCTGATGTGCACCTCTCCAAAAATGTAACAATGTGTCAATTCTACACGGACGCAAGCGCTGTGATTGGTCTGCTAGAACCACTCCCTCAGGTTCCACATGCTCCCTCCCCATGTGCAATTGCGCATCAACTCGGCCAACGACGCAGAAGTATAAATGAAAACCTACGTGTAGCCTACAGCTTAGAGGCTCCGGCGTAGGTCCGACGCAGAAGTATAAATTGGGCTTTACGTATATACTAGACAAAAATAGTGCATTGAAAGCCCTAACCTCTCCCTGGACTCTGTCATCATCCTTGATCAACCAGCTTCCTAATTCTACTTGGCCTATAGGTGGCAAGGTCGTGGTAACTCATCCTAGTAAGGATCTCTGAGGTTCAAGTGAAGGAAAAAAGGTACATCAGACCTGTAGCATGTCTTGTCCCTATTCCTGTTTTTGCTGATTCCCTTTAATGTTAATGTTGCAAATTTGTGATACAAATTTGGGGGCGGCTCTATTAAAGATTATTATTTTATTTTATTAATAATTCCCTTTTAAAGGGAATGGGAGATGAGACTCTGGTTGGTTTATTTCACGTTACGCCAAAAACACACCCATTACTCATTAAGAGAATAGGGACAACCCTTTTAGACCATGAGCCACGCGTCGACTATTTCCTGTTGTTAAACTAGAAAAAGTGGATTTGGACACACCCTAAGTGCACTTGCGCCCTGCGCTTTAGACCATGCACTTAGATCGTTAAAATAGGGCCCATGATGTACTCCCTGTTCATTTGCTCTGTTGATTAATAAAGTGGTCAAATAAAACTGTACTGCTGGACTCTGTGTTCTAATAGACACCCCAGAAGCCAGACATTCCTACTTAATTCCTATCCTCCTTTACAGTTTATATATTGACCTGCTGAGTGATCTGAAAGCATTGTTTGATTTTGAGTACAGGTGAAATGGTTTTGAGCCGATTGTTTGATTTTAGTGTCAGAGGTTTTGTGAATGTAGTTTGAAGAATTGGTTTTGTGTTTAATGTTGTGAGAAAAGGGGTTTCAAGAAATGTGTCTTAGTAATTGTGAAATTGTGAAATGTAATATGAGTATGTTATATTTTGCAAAACCTGAGGGCCATACAGAATGTGCTTTACCTATGTTTAAATGAGCAAACTGGGCTCACAGGATATCACAATAAAATTAATAATTATTAAAAAAAAAAAGAGCATGTCAGGACAAAAGCTAAATTTGTCATCGTGTGTGTGTGTGTGTGTGTGTGTGTGTGTGTGTGTGGAAAAAACAACACACTTAGTTTTATTCTTTATTTAAGTTTTAAATAATGCATATTAAATCATTGGTTAAGATAACAAAAAGTACATTCTATAAAGCATATAAAAGCACTGGATACATCTATACACTGTTGAAATGATCAGAACACAAAACCATTTTACTGTAATTTTTCATGACCAACAAAAGTGCCTTTAAGAACAATAAATCTCCCTCTGTAAAATACTCACATTTTGTCTTTTGGTGATTAAACAAAACAGGCTTTTGAAGACATACCTAATAAATTGAACTATATTACTTTTTTAATTAATTAAAACTCTTCACTCTTTTAACAATAAATGGTACATTGTGGCATCCAACACAGTATTAAAATGCATTTGTGTCAAATAGGTTAGCATTAAATAAAGGGAAGCGGCCTCTAAGATCAGCTTTTGTCATAATCTGAAGATTTTCTTCAGAGAAGTAGGAACTCTAGAGGTTTGACTTTAGGTGATTAGGGAGCGCTCACATGGAAGGGACTTCCTGGTACAGTTTCATCCCCCCATTTAACAATAACTACATAGTTTCCTTTCTCCTTCACTGTGTAGGTTACATTGTAAAGCTTGTTTCCCATATGTTTAACAGCCACATCTTCACATGGAGTTCTGGGACCATGGACACCAACCATTAGCATGTTTGTACCTGAAAAAATAAAAAATAAAATACCCTGTATAATTATGTATTTAGTTTGTGCTAAACCATTATTGACTTAATTTTGGTTTTATTTTACCTGCTTTACTACAGTCAACGGAAAAATTGTTCTTCTGGCCCACAAAGGCTTTGGAGAGGCCAGCACCATGACATACAACCTTACTGGCATCTGAAGTTGACTGTGAGCTGGACAGAGAACTGTAAGCTCCGGCCATCTTAGAGGTTTTGGTAACAGTTTCCACAATGACTGATGAAGTTTCATGCAGACTGTGGCCCCCAGACAGACGCATACCTACAACAAGAGATAGACATGTTAAAACCCATAGTCACAACTCTCTAACTGTGCAAATATTACATAGCTGAAAAAACACACCTATGGATGTCCTATGACTTATTTAAGGTAAAACTGTTCCTGGTTCAATACAATCTAAGCTTAATGGCAGCATTTGTGGCATAATTATGTATTAATTACCAACAACAACAACAAAAAAATCAGGAAACATTCCATCACATCGAAAGTACGAATTTCAATCAATTTGTGTTCATCCTACCTGTAACCTTTGCTTTGAAGGGACTGCCAACAATATGCTGGGGGCCACCATATTTGATGCATATAAGATAGTTGCCTGGTGCCATAGGTGTATAAGACACTTTGTAACCTTCTGGGCACTCAGTGCAGTCCATTTTGACCTTTGAGGGCCCATCAATAGTAACAGATAAGGCACCTGATCCAGCCTTGCATGTGTTGACGACAAACTCAGAGGGAACCCCTACAGAACAATAAGAACATAAGATTAAAATTGGATCTACTGGTGATTTATAACTGAGCAAGACCATCTGCAGCAACATCAAGCTAAATCCTTCATAATACTAATCATTACATATCACTAATTTTTGCACTTATCAAGCACAATATTACAGTGGTCCAATACCTGTGCGTCCACCCTCCAGTCCTGGACCAAAGGCAGACACCATTCCTGGATCTCCAACAGATTCTGCTTCTCCAACACGGACTCTGAATGGGCTACCTGGGATATGGCTTCCATTGAACTTCACATCAATTGAATGAACACCATTCTCACGTGGAATGAAGCGAATTGCATTCTTGTCTATGAAAAGGATGGAATTATAATGTTGTAACAATTAAAGGTTGTAACATTAACATTTAAAGGCAGGGTAGGTAGGATTTTATAAAAACAAAAAATGCAAATTTGTTTAAACTTTCTATATATATCAATACATAATTAAAATGTAAGTACTCTGAAAAAAAAGAGTATAAAAATCAAGTGACTCTAGACCGTTTAATCTGCATTAAACACAGCTCATTATTTCCATTCGGGACGAAACAAAGAATTGGCTTAGGCGACTGTCACTCTCTCGCAACCATGGCAACCACCCTTTTGCCACGGGATCTGCCCACTTGCGCGCGCACGTTTGATTTGAGGAATTCAAGAGGCATGGAACCTGGGAATAGCAAAACAATGGCAGAGAAAGAGCAATCAAAATTCACATTACCGGCATGCAGTTAGTGAAGGCAAACAAGGCAAAAAAGAAGACAGTACAAGAAAAGGTAATGAACAAAAAAGTCTTTGGATAAACAAAGAAATAAAACGTGTGTCAATATCAGCGTGGCTTTCCAGCGACCACCCCGTCCTCGGCCTCTACTTCCTCGGACCCTAGTTGCACGCCACGGCCTCTTGCACGACCTCCTGCTTCGCCCTAAAATTATTTTTATTTTACAAAAGGGCATTTTACAAACCTACGTTTTGCGCATGTGCTCCTGCACGCACTTTTCCAGTCACAACACAGCAATTAAAGGAGGACGCGCTGAAAACTGTAATGCTGTTCTCTTTCTTCATAACTCGTACTGAGAAGGTTTGAGTTGCAAAGGAATTTGTGACTGTTTCACCTGTTCAACCACATCAAAGTTTCGTAATTAGTAAGTCCGTGCTTTTTCTCTTTTTGTTCTTATGTGCTGAAGGGCCGCTGTGCCCTGGTGAAATGGTGTTTGTACGTGAAGAGCTCTTTTCCAAAACGCCATAAACCTAAAAAGCTGCCTCAAAGATCCAGCAAAAATATGTAAAATATTGCAATAAGACATTTTAATTGTTTATTAATTTCTGTGTCGGCTGCAAAGATGAAGTTGACGATAGACTCACGATCTTCGCAGTAGGCTAGTGAACGCACCAGAGAAATGCACATTTATTAGGCTACATAGTTTTATTTTGTTTTGGATGGTTTTGTTTAGAACCAACTTTCTGTAAATATATTTCACATTTTTTAGGCCTGTGAGGCGAGGCTACTGTTCGGTTCATGATGATATAATCTCCAGTTCAAGCACCTTGTGTTGTGATTGATAGCCTATATTTATTTTTATGTATGTAATCCAGAAAATTGGTTAATGAAAAAAATATTAAAATTAAGATACAATTAATACAAAACGAAATTCGTTTTAAAGAAAGGCTTTGTGCTTTCTGTTTTGAGGTCTCTGTGAAAGTTTGAAAGTCTAAGTGCCGCTTTTCAGAGCGCTCGCGTCCATAATGGAGAACTGTCACGTAGTATTGTTTTTTCCTCATAAATGCAAACACGAAAAATAAAAGACAAAAGACGTTTTTAAAAAGACAAACCATACATTTTTGAAAAAAAAAAAAAAAAATGGATTTATAGCGTTTTGGGCAAAAATGGATGGATTTATACCATTTTGAAAATGTTTTTTTATTTTTTTACTTTGAATTGATCATCAACAATATTGTTGTTTGATTTAATAATCACTGTTGCAAGAAGTGCCTAGTTAAGGTTTTTTTTTTTTTTTTTGAAAGTGGAAAAAGTAGGGGCTGCCAAAGATTCTGTTTAGTTAGCTCCTTTATTGTTTTTTTCTATAGCCTACAATAATATAGGTCAAATGCAGCAAGTCAAAAGACCAACTGGACCTTCTTTGCCAGTTTGCACACATTTCTTTGAAGGGTGGCAAAAATATCGCCTGAATATCGATATCTAGATATTGGAAAAAAATATCGAGATATTCATTTTTGTCAATATCTCCCACCCCTACATGCAGAACACCATACTGTATATGTTATGAATCTTACACGAAATTCATCTTCATCACAATGTAACTGATGGTAATGTAAAAAAGTGTATCAATGCAACCTGTTTTTAGCTTATATAACAAGCTCGTTAGCGAATCAAAAAATGTATATTTTAAATTTAAACTTTACCAATATCAATATGTTAGGTTGATAGTGAGTACTAAAATACATCTTATTTGTTTATATTCATAAGCAATTAGCATTAGATTTTTTTATTACATGTGATTCTGACATGATGTCACTACATGCACTGTGCTAATGCTTGTTCAGCTCAGCGTCGGAGTCGCGCGTTCATGTGTTTTGGGGGCGTGGCTTTGTAAGGAGCCCAGAAGGGAGGGGGTGGAGTGAATGGAAATAATGAGCTGTCTTTAAAACAGTCGTGAGAGGTCTACAGACACTAGATTTCTATACTTTCTTTTTCAGAGTACTTACATTTTAATTATGTATTGATGTATAAATAAGGTTTAAACAAATTTGGAAAATAAGTTTTTTAGACAAATCCTACCTACCCTACCTTTAACAAAGTAACATTTCAATAAGCATTTGCCATCTTTTACAATCTGTATTGTATAAAGAGCTATATAAATAAAGATGACTTGGGTTATTTGTTGTCATGCTTTCAAATAAGTCATGTTCTTAAGACAAAACATAAACAAGTCTACAACTCACCGCTATCCAGTTCAGTGACATAACACTCCTCTACTACACCAGAGGGGGCATGTACTTTAGCATCTATGACACCCCTCGCCCCATTCCTCTGAACCGCAAATGAGGCTTCCTGATTAACCTTCAAATCCTTCTCCTGCAAGTGAAAAGAGGAATGAAAGTTTGATTTCTGACTCCAAAATGCTCAGTCAGATAGATAGATAGATAGATAGATAGATAGATAGATAGATAGATAGATAGATAGATAGATAGATAGATAGATAGATAGAGCACACTTAAGAACACTTAATCCTTGCTCAATAAAAATCTAGTATGGCCGTGGACAGACATGGAGTCGAATTACATTTCGAGCACAAAAATAGCTGAGCCATGACTCAAAGAGCAGAAAGAGTTGTTCTGGCAAGCGTTTATTTCACTGTTGCTGTATAGTTACTACCATGTGTTCAGTGCATGTTATATAATATCCCTCATTGTTCCTTATTGTTTTGTAAGGTACAGGCTAGCTGTGACTAGAGCTTACCTGAAGGCTTGTAACAGTAAGTCGACGTGCATCATCAGACAATGTAGCAACAGGAACAATGAAGGGGCTATCTGGGATATGTTCATTATTGAACTTGATGGAAACTTCATAGTCACCTGAAAGGAGAAATGGGGAATGAGAATGCAATGATTTCAACTGGTTTTGCTATCTGATTGTAACTCAAATCATAGCAACTACTTTGTAAACCTTACCTGGCTCTTGCACAATGTAAATAACACCACAGGATCCATCTTTTCTGTCTTCAAAGGAGATTTCGGCCTTGCTTGGCCCCTCTATAGCAATAGACAGACCGCCTGCTCCAGCCTCTCTTGTCCAAATACTGAATTCAGCTAGAGAGGGTAATGAAAAGAGATGCAGTAAATGAAAGAAAAAAATTTATATACATCTCTATCATTACAAAAATAAGAAGAAAACAATTTGTTTAAAACATACCAGGAACTTTTGCAACAGCTCTCTCTAGGCCTGTGCCTCCAGCCCGGACCTTGTGGGAACCTCCTTCTCCGAGAGGCCCGACTGTAAACTGGAAGGGGCTTCCAGGGACATGCTCACCCCTGTATTTGACGTTGACAGTGTGAGAACCCATTTCGACAGGTACGAAGCGGACTCTGTAGGTACTGTTCCCGCTATCAACAATCTCTGCATCTGTTACGTTTCCACCAGGACTGGTCACCTGGGCTGTCATTCCCTGGATCCCTGTGTCACCTGGACAAGGGGAAAACAAGTAAAGGAAAGATGAAACAAGGATGAAAAAATCCTTGTTTTGGTGGTGGTAGTGGTGGTGGTTGGGGGGGGGGGGGGGCTTGGGGGGGTACAGCATGATAAAGATTTACCCTCTTGCCGAACTGTACCAAAGCTTCCCAGTCTTTCTCTTCCCAGGAAGGATCCAAATACATCTCTGAAAGGGTCGCCGCCCAGCTCTGTGCTCTCCTCTACGTGTACTTCCCGCTTAGTCTCACCACCATGTGACTTGCTGATTTCGGTGCGTTCTGTACGTGTGTAAGTGTGGCTACTGCGTGTGAAGGTACGAGTTAAGCGCTCCTGTGCTGACATCATCTGAAACCAATTTCCTAAGTAAAAAATAAATCAGATTTCAGACACTTTGGCTAATACTGTCACAGTTAATTGTATTCTAACTCACACAATCTCCTTTATTGGCATTTGTTTTTACCTGGAATTTTAAGGTTTAGGTCACATGCGCTGCCCACTGAAGCAATAGAGGCAGCTTGCCTTTTCCTTGTTATACTCTCCTTCATCCTTCCTTCTCCTGTTATCTTCACTGTAAAAGGACTTCCTACGGAGTGGTGCGAGCAAACAAAATGTTACAAATCTCTGCCGTAATGGACTGCCAACCTACATGAGCATATCACTGTAAAGAAACACTGAAAAAGTAACCTGGTATATGTTTGTCTGCAAACTTGATGTTGATGATGTAGTTGCCTGGTTCAGTGGGGCAATATGTCACTTTACATGTTCCATCTTCCACATCCTCACAATTGATATCCACTTTACTTGGACCCTCGATGGACAATCCAAGACCTCCATATCCTTTGAATCAAGACAGCGTGGAAATACATTAAATTAGGTGTATTTCACCAGGTTTGAATTTGAAATCATGCATAGACAAATCATGCAAGTTCAAAAGCTCATAACAGAAGACAAAGAACTGTAAGAACATACCAGCATTTCTGGTGTCCACAAAGAACTCTGCCACTTCAAAGGTATGAGCTTCAACCAAACCTTTACCAAAAGCCTTGACTCTGCTGGCCTCTCCGATTTCAGTTGGTCCTACCATAATCTTAAAAGGGCTGTTGTTCACGTGTTTCCCACTCTTCCTCACGCTGACCTCATGCTCCCCCACTTCCTTTGGGGTGAAGGAGAGACCTGGCGAAGCGAGGGGAGCAGAGATTAATCAAAGCCAATCTAGTACATGCAGAAAACATTTGATGGCCTCTTGTGCTTACCAATGTGCTGGTTGGGCAACCTCTTCAGTAGGCAAGGTTCGTCCTTTCCTGATGGAGCTTTGATGCTAGCTGTCAGATAGCTCAGGTCTGTTTCTGTGATCTTCAGTGAGACATCTGCCGCTGTGCCAACGTTCATCTGAGACCTTCGGAGTGAATCATCACCTACACAAACAGACATATTATAGGTAAGGATGGCAAGAGTTCAGTTATTTTTACCAGGTGTAATTTTTAAAAACACAAGTGACACATTTCTTATCGTACCAGTAATTTTTGCAGTGAAGGGGCTGCCAGGAATATGGCTGTTGTCAAACTTGACAATGATGTTGTAATCACCAGGTGCAGTGGGCAAGTAGGACACAGTGCACGTACCATCTTTATTGTCCTTACAACTGATTTCAGCTTTAGATGGGCCCTCTACGGCGAGGGACAAACCACCTGTGAAGGGCAAACAAAATGGACTATTTGGCACACTTTTTATAAAAAATATATTTATATATTTGCTTTGCTGCAAACACCTTTATGTACCTTGTCCAGCATTCTTGGTAACAACCGTAAAAGTGGCCAGTTTATTGATTATCCCATGACACAAACCAGGTCCATAGGCTGTCACCATCCCACTGTTCATTACATCTACATAGAACTGCAAAGGACTTCCTGTGAACATAATTGCATTGAAGCTGTGACTCTGTAAACTACATGACGCAGTGTATTATTTCACTGACATCTTAAATTACTTAAATTAAGCAGAAAAGCGAAACTCTCTGCTAGCATTGTGTGTTTGCAATTGCAAATGAGTTTGATATTATCAAATAAAAGTTATTTTTATTTTATTTTAAGGACATCTTGAGTGTCCAAATGTTTTTTTTTGGGCCATTTCGCACATAATGTGAAAAGGGGGTCCAACCTGGGATGTGGTTGCCATCATACTTTATGTCCATTTCATGCAGGCCTCTCTCTGTAGGCTGAAATTGCACTGTGACTGTTCCATCTTTGTTGTCCCTGATAAAGGGACGAGCTGTCTTACCAGAGGGCATACGCACCTCGCCTGCAAATAAAACAGACATGGGATACTTTTAACAACAGCACACAAAAGTAGTACGATTTTTGCTTTAAATTAACATGATTAAAAATGTTACCACTGAGCTCTCCTTGCTGGACAGTGAATGGGATAACTAAGTTCAGGGGTTGAAACATGGGTTTTGTGTCGTCTCTCGGTGCAACAGGCTGATCTGTAGCCTGAGATAGCATAAAAAGACAAGCAACAATGATTTCAAACAGTGCCCTGCTCACTGTCACTGCAGTACTGAATATTTTATCCATTCTGTTGTAATGTCCCTGGTATTGATATCAATAGATCTATAATTGGTTTATCAGGCCAGTGATACACAGTTCAACACACCTGTTCAGTAATATCACTCACCATGACTTGAAAAGGGCTTTTAGGAATATGTTGCCCTCCGAAGCGGATTGTGATGACATATTTTCCCGGCTCGGGTGCAGTATAATATATGTCGAAGGTGCCATCTGGATTTTCTCTAACATCCATATCCAGCTCAATGCCATTTGGGGTCAGAACTGTACATGTCACCTTCCCTTTTCCAGCAGCCTTGGCATCCACAGTGATGAATGTCTCTTCTGCCATCTTAATATTGGGCCCAAGACTTTCTGCTCAAATAACAACATTGTTAAAAACCGAAGAACTTAATTATGGAACCATATTACTTGGTGTAATGGTAAAATATTTATAATGGTAGAATATTTCATTATAGAATATATCACCCTTATACAATAATTCATAAAAAAATTTAAAATAAATTTTCTGATTCCTTACCAACACCATGTCCTCCAATAGACACTGAAAATAAAAAGCAAGCAAAAATAAAAATAAAAATCAGTAAAAACAAGAGTTACGAAAAGAAAGCACAAAACACCAAGCACCAAAATGGAAAGAATACCTGTGAGCAGACACTTGCTGGCATCACCAGTTGGTAAGGCTTGGATATTGTAAGGTGAGTATGGAATGTTATCTCCACCATACTTAATGGTTATGGTGTAGCGGCCAGTCATATCTGGCACATAAGATACAGTGTAAGTTCCATCTCTGTTGTCTTGAATGCTGGCTTTTTTCGGCTTTCCCTCTGGATCCTAAATAGAACACAACGTTTAAATGCACTGCTCTGGTAATATATGCCTTATTTTGAGGTTTTTTATTTATATATGTATATATATAAATGTGCTCACAAGGATTTGAACTGTCAGAAGGCCTTTCCCTGCATCGCGAGCATCAATGGTAAACTCCACTGGTAGACTGGCAGCAACTCCTTTAGTGTCCAGACCAGGTCCGCTAGCCCGCACCTTACTGGCATCGTGTGAGGGGGCTGAATTGACTTTGAATGGACTGTTTACAACCACAAAATAAAAGACATGCAAATTATGTCTTCAAGTGACATTACTGTCATATGGTAACAATTAAACAGTCTAAAATGCCTGACTTTAAGATCTTACCTGCCAGGTACTTCTTGGTTGGCGTATTTGACAGACACAGTGTGTGGCCCCTCCTGCGCAGGGGTGTAGTTGACGGTATGCGTTCCATCTCGGTTGTTTTTAACAACAACAGGCTCAAGAGTTCCTGTAAGACAGAACATGTTCAAGATTTCATGTATCAAGTATGGCAAGTATGGAACATATCTACTGAATTCAGAACCGCATTCTAGTATACTACTCGTACTTTAAATTCAGCATTTCTTCTACAGTGTAGAAGTACATTTAAACAAGTTATTTAGTGTTAGACTGGATCAGAGCATATTTGTAGTGGCCTGCAGGGGTTCATGTTTTGTACCTTTTGGTCCATACAGCTGGACCTCTAGAGGAGCCAGTCCTGCTTTGCTACTGTCCACAGTGAAGGTTTGTGGAACATGTGCTGTAACTCTGTTAGCAAGTCCAGGACCTGAGCACTTCACCTTACTGACATCCACCACATCCTTAACCAGCACCCGGAATGGACTGCCTGAGAACAGTAACCCCAAATATGAAGTAGTTATAGAACTATACAATTTAAATTAAAAATTATATAGATAATACAGTAATACTGTATTGGTAGTTAACATCTTTATAGGTAATTAGATAATATTTCACCTGGAATAGGCTGGCCTCCATAAGTGATATTGACATCATAGTCTCCAGCAGTGAAAGGCATATATTCAACACTGCAACTACCATCTTTGTTGTCCTTACAGAACATTTTGGATTCTGATGCTCCTTCAATGGTCAAACCCAAACCACCTGTCCCAGCACCCCTTTAAAATAAGTATGGATGTACAATTAGATGTTAATTTCCCACATCTAATCGAGCTTTAAAGCAACTATGAGTTTCATTTAGGGCATCAATGATGCTACAGTATATGCATACAGAGTCCATACCTTGTCTCCACTGTGAAGCAGTTGGGTTTGTTAACTAGCCCACCTTCCAGGCCTGGACCATAAGCTCGAACACGTGTTGGGTCACAACCTTCTACAACGGACACCTTAAAGGGGCTCTTAGGAACAGCAACATCATCATAAAAGACCTCGATCAGGTGCAAACCTACACAAAGCAAAGAATTACTTTCATTTGAAGAACTCAGCTTTATGCCAATCCAACTTCATAGCTGTCTTACACATATTATTTAATATTATTTTATTATTATTAGTTTATAATTGCATCTATGAAATAAGAAAGAACCTTCAGAGTTTGACAGCATATAGCTTTTGTAGTGTTTCTAGAAAGTATTTGTAATAGGCTCTGTTTGAACTGCAGCTGTCATTGGTATTAATATAAGATGTATTTCTGTACGGATGTGCAGAGGGCCCTAGTCAGGCACACAACTATTTAATGATCTCTTTTTACAATGCATTTCCTATTTATAAACTCCCTCTCCATCTGTCATATGCTCTCATTCAGTACCGCTTCTAAGCTCTAAAAGCTTCTCAAACCCTGTCTTGTCTGTATATGTACTCCAGGGGCCCCCCTTTGCAGGAACCCCTAAACTTTGCGGGAAAGTGGATCAAATACCCAATCCATTGTATAATATATATACATACATGTATCTTTTTCTAAAAAGATATCTCATTTGAAAAACTTTATACTCACTTAGCATTCACATGTATTTATATATAAAATATTTCAATCTCTTTGAAAGCCTTTGAAAAAACCCTCACTTTCAACATATTTTTCTCCTTAAACATATTTGTTCTGTGTTTGAGTGACATACCATCCTCAAAAGCAGTATATTCCACTCTATATGTGCCGTCGCCCTTATCAGTGATATATGCATCTGTGTTAGCGCCTGATGGATTGATGATACGAATCTTAACATGATTCCCTCCTTTGGTCTTAGTCTGGGCCCGGGCATCCACAATGAAGTGTGTTGTCACTTCCCTGAGGACCCCTTAAGTGACAGAAAAACAGGAAAATAAGGTATAATTGATTTGCAGTTGGAAAGTTAATCACAGAAAGTTGTTGTTTTAATTTTTAAATATTACCTCTTGGCTCGACTCCTGGTCCATACACTTTAATCCCACTGGTGTCCACTGACGGCTCCACCTGAACATGTATGGGGCTCTTGGGCACCTGCTGACCTCCATATTTAATTGTGATGGTGTGTGTCCCATGAAAGAGTGGGGTGTAGGTGACAGAGAATGTTCCATCACTGTTCTTTTTAATACAAACTTCAGCTTGAGCCCCTGAATCTGACACAATCTCAATGGTGAGTTCAGCCTCTCCGGCTCTACTGCAGTCCACTGTGAAACTGGCCACCTCACCAGCTTTAGCCCTCTCTAGTCCTGGTCCACTCACTATAACCTTGCCAGCATCCAGAGCTGGCTTGACAGCAGCTTTAAAAGGAGAGCCAGGGATATGAGCCTCCCCAAATAGGATATTGATGTTGTAGTCACCAGCCTCTGTGGGCAAGTAGAAAACAGAGCAGGTTCCATCACCGTTGTCTTGGCACTCAATCTTCGCCTCACAGGGGCCTTCCAATGTTAGACCCAGACCACCAGCACCTGCCCCTTTTGTGTCTATAGTGAACGGTGCAGGCTGACCCACAATACCACCCTTAAGTCCTGGTCCATAGGCACGAACCTAGTGGGAAATCCAGTAACATTAAATTATAGAGCTCACACAATAATTTTACAAAGTCATGAGACCTTTTATTCCCAATAGGCTGTGCTCTTACTTTGGAAGGATCGGCAGGCATGAGTCCCTCCACAGAAAAGGGACTTCCTGGAACAGGGTTCCCATCATAGCTGATGTCCACCTTGTAATGACCCTCCTCAGGTGGGATGTATTTCACACAAGTGGCCTCTTTTGTCTTGTCTGATTCTAACTTACAAGGTATTGGTCTACCAGAGGGTGAGGTTATGCTCACTTGTACCATACCCTGTCCACCTGCCCCTTTTGTGCTAACAATAAACTCTTGGTCCTTTCCAACTTCCACTTCTGCAACACATACAGCAGTTTAGTAAGCATGAGAGCAGTATGCATTTACAGTTGATAGTTCAGGTTGTAAATTACTTTGGCATAAGTGGTTTAACTGTTGAGTTAAAGTGCTTACTTTCATTTAGGCCTTGAACTTTGACTTTGCCAAGATCGAGTGAAGGGGCAACTGTGACTTTGAAAGGGCTTTTGGGAACAGGATCTCCACCATGTGTGACCATGATAGCCATCTCACCCTAATTTGCCGAAGATTAGGCATTTATTGCTGGTGATACATAACCTTTCCAATCTTAATAATATTCATGTTCAAAGCAAAAACGACATGGAATAGATGATAGTGACCCCTGACCTGATGAAGAGCAGTGTACTTCACAGTGTAGGAGTAATCATGATTATCAATGATCTCAAAATCTTTAACAGCGTTTCCTTTAAAAGCAGTTTTGAACTGCACTTCTGGTTTTGCCTTTCCTGCTCCCTTTGTGAAGATGGTGAAATGGGTTGGAATATCCACTTGAATGCCTGTAAAGCAGAGTTGTGTCAATTAAAATGAATTTCTCTGTGGCTTAAGGTCTTAATGTTGCGGCTTACACCCACCTGTCTTGTTCAGTCCAGGACCTTCAGCTCTGACTTTACCAGCATCATGAGACGGATCCACCTTGACTTTGAATGGGCTGCTGGGGATTTCCTGTTTTAAGCAGAGAATAGTTTGATATGTTCACTTAGCATTAGTGTGCAATTGGGTGCAGGCAAGAAGCAAAAACTTTGTTCAGTGCTTTACCTGATCTGCAAAAAGCACCATGATTGTGTAACGGCCAGGGCCAGGGGGTGTGTACTTGACAGTGAAGGTGTCATTGTCATTTTTAATGATGTCAAAATCGATATCTGCCTCTGCTGGACCCACCACACCTGGGGCACATTTGATGCCAATGCTAATATCACCTAAGATATAGTCAGAATGGTTAGCCACATTCAAACTTTTTTACAGTGTCATATAATGAAAAAACAAACTCATTATGCAAACCTTGGCCAGCTTTACTGCAGTCGACAGTGAAGTAGGTGGGCTCATCTGCCTTTAGGCCAGTTTTCTCAACTCCAGGCCCATAGACCTTCACTTGGTCAGGGTGACAGCCTTCACCAACAAGAACCTTTAAAAACAAAGTTTTAAGCAATGGACTATAAAATCAGCAATGATGTGCAAAAAACAAAGTGAAATCTCAAATAAAACAGTGACTCAACTAATGATGCTTTATAATAATACAAACCGAAATACTACACTGGGAATACTCACTCTGAAGGGACTCTTGGGTACGTTGACCTCCCCCCAGGTTAATATGATGGTGTGCTTCACTGGCTTGGTAGGAACATACATACAAACAAAAGTGCCATCTCCCTTATCAGTAATTTGAATGTCAATCACACAGCCCTCAGCATCCTAGAAGAAAGTTTGCAGAAATATAAGAATTCACGTTTGCATGTATGTGTCTTTGTCATCTGTTACCCTTTAACACTGATTCTACTGGCAGGACTAATGAAAGCATTAGCATTAGTCTACAATCATTGCCAAAGCAAAGCACTGAGAATATTACACATATTAAACCTGAGCATAGATCTTCAGACTGCCTTTGCCAGCTTCTCGAGCATCTACAGTGAATTGTGTTGATTTGTTGACAATAATTCCGGTGGGCTCCAGGCCTGGCCCAAACGCTTTGACCTGCACATGAGATTCATCAGATCAATAACACTGACACTGACAAAAAAAAAATCAGAGATTACTTTTGATTATTGTTTCCATGTGTAAACCACCTTCTCAGGGAAGACATCATTAGCTGCTGGAAGGATATGGGCCATGAATGGGCTGTCTTTGATATCTTCATCATCACAGATGACATGAACTGCATAATCTCCGGGTTCGGTGGGCCAGTAACGCACGTCACAGGAACCGTCACCTTTATCATCACACTCTATCTTTGCTTGAGAAGGGCCCTCAATTGAAAACCCTTTAAAGAAAAGAGATGGTATGTAAAAATTAGCTGGACACATAAAAGAAAGTATCTTAATTATTGTCTTCCTTATGTAGAATTACCCACCTAGAGTTCCTACTTCTGTTCCAATGGCCTCAACAACAAAGTCAGCTGACTTTCCAACCATTCCAGTCTTCAAGCCAGGACCCCAAGCCCGCACCTTTTGCGGTCCAGCTTCCTTGCTGACTTCCACTTCAAATGGGCTAAAATAATCACATTTTAAACAGTGCTGAGATTGAACATAAAATATAATAGAGGAAACTTTGACACAGAGGAAGGGGTGAAAGTGATTTCACCAAGTAAAACATGTTCCTGGATAAATCCTGGAAAAACATTTTAATCAGTCAATCAGATTTGAGGGATACGTTTACAGTTAATGTCAAGTTTAGGCTTACAAAAAGGGGTAGGGCCTTCTACACCATTCTTATTCATATGTCATTTCCCTCTGATTTTAGGGATAAGTTATGAGCAGGGTTAGGGTTAAGGGTAGGGATAGGGTTAGGACAATGTTTTTGGACAGGAATGTTGATCCAGGAATGTCTTGCTTGGCAAAATCATGGCGACCTAGAGGAAGGTGTGTATATTTGCATTACAGTGGTTAACTAAGATGTACAACTAGCTCTCACCTGCGTGGGATAGGTTGGCCTCCCCATGTGATGTTTACAGTATATTTTCCAGGCTTAACAGGGCAATAATCACACTTGAACTCTCCATCACCAACATCACGTACTTTCACAGGAACCTCTACTCCTCCTGAAAACATATGCATAGAATACTCTAAATGTTTCTAAATGTAGAGACTAAGAATTACAGCAAGGATGTCAAATGGATTCATTATGTAGTCAAAGTGTACACAATTAATAGTCAAAGTATCTAGCCAAGTAAGAAAGTGTAAGTAAGAAAATGTAACACATCTGATTGTACTATGTAGTAACATTTAAAAAGTTATTATTATTATTTTATTTTTTCTTGGAAAGGTAATTGCATAAGAATATATACGTTTTTCAGAATACAAGTGTTCAGTTTTAGCAGTAAAATAATTCCCACAATATACCCCAGAAAGAAAGAAAGTTTATAAATGACTCACCTGGCCCTTTCACAGAGACCTTCAACTCTCCAGTTCCTGCTCCTTTGGTAAAAACTGTGAAATCCGCCACCTCCTTAACCCGAACGCCGTTAGGCTGCAGTCCCCGGCCAGTTGCACGGCAGGCATTGGCATTACTGGCTGATGGGGAAAAAGAAACAAAATAAACATATTATAAAATGTCCCCAACTTTTTTAAATGCACAGACTAAAGCAGTGTTAGTAAGATCAAGCGAGGTGCTGTGCTTCTGGTCAGTTGCTCTGATGACAAACAGGAAAACTGGACAAGTCATTTATGATAAGAATAAAATATAGGATATTAATAAAATACAATGCAAAAAACATACCAGTATTACAATGACAGATTGCTAGAATGGTCATTTTATAAACATTCAAACTGACAGTATTACAAAATGTTTTGCTTTTATAAAGATGTATAAAATCAATTTAAAATCTAAAAAAGTTAAATGCTTTTTTTTTTTTTCAACATGACACTCGTACAAATATTGTGTAAATTCACGAGTTCCTCCAATACAAACACATAACTTTGGTATTGCTCTTTTCCTACCATGCCTCAAAGTGGGTGTTTTGGTGTATGGTAGGAATTAAGCTGCTGCGAACAAGCAAGAAGCTAAGCTTTAGCCCGCAGAGGTTTGCGCACCTTTCTTTTTATGAGGGGGTATCAGCTTCAGGGGAACAGCAGAAGGTTTAGGGTGTGCTACAAAATAAACAATTGTGTTTTTGGTGTGGGAGGGAGATTCTTTGACTTTCTTTGTTGCTCACTGTTCCAGTATGGCTGACACATTTAAAGACATTTGATTAATTCAATAAGATATATAAGAAAAGAAAATTATCAGATGATTACCCTCGCAGATGTGCACTTTAAAGGGGCTGTTGGGTATGGGCTGCCCAGCAAAGGTCACATGGATGGTGTGCGGCCCCTCCTGAAGAGGTTTGTAGGTGCAACGGAACATGTTATCGCCCTTGTTTTCTAGAATAACTTCCACAGTGTTGTTTTTATTCTGAGGGTCAACAATGACCACACTAACATCTCCAGCCCCAGCACCTGAAATGAGTGAGACAGAACCGTGAGAGCAACTTCATATAGAAAAACCTCTTCCAAAACACATTTTGTGCATTCTGCTCACCTGCAGTATAGATGTCAAAATAAGTAGGTTTATGGGCCACATTGCCAACTGCCTCAAGACCTGGTCCTCGAGCCTGAACTTTGCTGGGATCCCCCAGAGCCTTCGCCACGTTCACCATGAAGGGGCTCTTATCAATGTCCTGACCAGCAAAGAGTACCTTCACCTGTGATATAATAGAATAAATAAACAACCAGTTCATATCCTCAAATGGACACTGTACAACCAACTATGTTCTTGTACTAATGCATACCTTGTGGGGTCCCTCAACCTTGGGCACATAAGTGACAGAGAATGTCCTTTTCTTGTCATTGTTGGCGACAACTTTAGCCTTAATTTTAGGAAAATTAAAAGATAGATTTTAGTTTAAAATGGTTTGTTTCACATTGATGCAACATTTACAGAATGTTAGAGAAATATATCTGTCACTTCTCACCTCCTCAGTGTGACCCTCTGGGTCCTCTACATATACAATCACTTCACCAAGTCCAGCCTCCAGTGTTTCTACAGTAAATACAGCTGGCTTCAAAACCATGTTCCCCTGAGGCTCAATACCTGTTTTCATAAAAATAAAAATAAACTGTCATACATATTAAGTCTTTCAACAACAGCAATTACAACATAAATACAGCATAAATAGCCCTTATTTTAAAATTCCTTTTACTAAATCTGTATGTGTGGCTCAAAAACTCATTATTAGCTTTTGTGCTGACAAACACTTTTCGTGACGTTTCAACTGAACTTGGAGTACAGTATAAGCCTTTGTTTGCTCACCTGGTCCATAGGCCTTGGCTTTTTTGGGGTGCAGCTGCTTTGGCTTAAGAGGGGCTCCAGGCTTCAGTTTAGCTTTGGGAAATTGAGAGAGGTATGTCATCACTGAATGCTCATCCACATCTGGATCCACAATTTCCTCTGGAGCTATCACCTAGAGATCAAAAATGCATACATGTCAGATTAATTAAGAATTAAGTATACAGGGCCTCATTAACTAATAACTGCTTTCAAGTTCCCTATGTATGTGCTCAGAAAAAAAAATACAGCAAATTTCCATTGGAGAAGTAACTAGTGAACTAGTCAGAAAGCCTGTTTATAATGACATAAACATTGGAGAAAGAAGCCACACCCTTCCAGCATTTCTTTTTTCACCATCACATTTGTTCTACCATCACAAGGTGGTGGCAATCTCTTCAGATACTATATTTATCCACAGAGTGCCGAGGTTTGAGAGCGGCCTTCAACAAGCCAAGGGCAGGATTTACCAGGAGCCAGACCCCTCCCACATCCCCTCAACAGTCAGCAAGGAATTTAGCCTCAAGAATTTATGACACACATGCTACACCATCCATGGAATCTCACACTTATCCCATGAAGATAACGGAGCATGCGCCACTATGTGTCAAAGTGCTGAAACCACTAACATTTTACACAAGCCCATGCCTAGACACTACCTTCCTTATGACTTCCTTTTATACTTTCAAGTAGAGTATAAAATTCATTGGCTAAACAAATGGTGTTAATGTTGAGTGGATGTTCACCTGTGGCACACCGAGCCAGTCATCCGCCTGCTGCATGGCCTCACGAGCATTTGCAACAGGCTGGTTGGGGTCCCATTTTTGCCAGTCAGGGCACAGACCTACAGAAAGAGTTAAATTGTTATGAGTGAATCATTTAACTTCTTAATTTAAGGAGGTCTTAAGCCACAAACTATACTTAAAAAGTAAAGGAAACATTTTATTGAAACAATAATGACCTAACTTTATAAATCAGTTCATGATATCAGGCCTCCCATAAACTTGGCATGCTCTTTATAAATTGTTTATTAAAAATGTCAAAAGAAACATATAATGTATCCACAATATCAAATGATAATGGTAATGCTGTGATTTGTCAAAAGCCAGAAACACCCTGTATGGTCATGACTGTCTCACAGGGACTGTTTCATATCAACTACACTGAAGTAAACACTTTACTTCACTACCCCTCTCCTAAGTACGGCTCCATGAGAGCAAAGAGTGGCGCAGGAAGTAGGTCATGATTTAGTTTTAACTTTTTTATATATTTTTTTTTATTATTGCCATGTTATTATTTCTCTTCCTAATGACAATAAAATGGGTTAAGCTCTCTAAAAGGAAAGGGGGAAAAGGAGGATAGTCACACAAAACTATTCAGAATTATTTAAGACTGTATATACTAATTTCCTATTTAATGATTTCATTACATTACTCGTTTTATATTGGCACTGAAACTCAATCAATTCTATTTATGACAATGAATTATCTTGTGTTCTTGCCCTTTTATCTAAAAAATCTAAAATTAAGTTAACCATCAAATTGGTCAAAGCATTGAATATAGCGTGAGAACCCAAAATCTCTGGACAAAAGTGATTGTTAACCAGGACTTCCTCACCCAAACACAAATGCCCAAAGTCAAATCAAGCAAACAGCTACACCTGATCATGTCAGAATGTGTACTTACCAGGGGCACAGTTGTCCACGAGGGCACCAAGGGCCTTGCCATCCCTCCAGTCTTTGTTAAAGTTGTTAATAGGTAGCTCTGGAACCTTGTTCTGAATCCAGCCCAGCAATCTTTGTTTGGGAGTGAGTTTCTTAACCTCTTCATCATCCTCATCATCCCACATGGGCATGGAGATGGAATAATGGAGAATGAGTGTCCATATGAGACCCAGAATCAGTTTCAGGTTCCCATCTACAATGGCTTTGCTGTCTACACAGGTCAAAGACAATCACAAGAAAACTGATTTTTGAAAAAGTAGGTACAAGTGTTTGTATTAATAGTAGTTCCACATCAGTTTACATTTGGCATCTCAGAAATAACACTGACATCCAGATGCAGGCTGTTAAAGGGTTAGTTCACCAAAAAATTCTGTCATTAATTACTCACGCTCATGTCGTTTCAAACACGTAAGACTTTTGTTCATCTTCTTCGGAACACAAATAAAGATGTTTGAATGAAATCTGAGAGATTCCATTGTGACAATGAGGTTTGTTCTCACATGTCTAGGCAAGTACAGTTGAGCTTCTGATTTTGTTTTCACTGATCAGTTTTTATATGTGAATAAAAGCCTAAATTAAATCTGTTCATCATATAAAGCGATTGTGTCTCTTCAAAAGAAATTGGACTAAACTGCTCAATTCATTTGGATTAGTTTTACGATCTCTTTATGAACTTTTTGGAGCGTCAAATAGGTAGTTGCTGTCAGTGGAGGGACAGAAATATCTTAGTTTCATTAAAATATTTTCATTAGTGTTCCAAAGATGAACAAAAGTCTTACGGGTTTGAAACAACATGAGGGTGAGTAAAAAAACAACATACATAGTGAGTGAATTAACCCTTTACTAGTCAAGTCTCCTAAACAACTTCACACAACTGGTTTACACAAAGTCTGTTCTTTATCTATCAAAGCAGCTCTAAACATTGACCAACAAAACTGCAATCCTACAGTGATGTAACTGCAATATTTACTCTGTATTCATTAATACTCCAACAACTTTTTCCAGCATGTCTAGAGACAGATCAATGCAACCTTTCACCTTATAAAAAATATAACAAACAAGCTGTGGCCCTTTAGAACTATTTTCCATTTCACTGACACATGGAAGCCCAATGTGTACATGGTGCTGAAATACTACAGCCAGACTCTGACCTGAGTCCTGACAACCGAACTTTAGATGGAGGTAAAGAAGTGAGCATCTGAATGCTGATAATGTTTACGGGCAGGCTTGTGTGTGTGAGAGAGGTTTGGCAGTCAACTTTACCAGAGATACAAAAACAGCAGTAATATCAACTGCATTTGCATGATAACTTCACTTCTATTAATAAGTAATTAACAAATAATAATGTATGAATAATTCACATTTATTAATAAGTAAATCAGAAGAAGGCTACAAATATTTTAATGTTAAACATCAACCATGTTAAGTTGTTATATTAAAGATCTATTCCTACACTGGGACGATCTTTGCTGTTACTCTTCAAAGTTTAAATAGAAATGTTGGTAAGTAACACTTTAGATAATGGAACACATATTCACTATTAACTTTTTAGCTTGCATATTACTAGCACATGGCTGTTTAGTACTTATAAAGCACTTATTAATACCTTATTCTGCGTGATCGTATTCTAGATCTCTTAACCATACCTAAACATAACAACTACCACAACCTTGCTTACTATCAATAAGCAATTAGGAGTTAACTGATGGAAAATCCTAGATAATAGTGACTATGGGTTCTCTAATGAAATGTTAGTGTCAATACAATGATATAGAACTTAAATATAAAAACAGAAACCTATTTAACTTTAAGTGTTTTCCTGTCTAACTAGGCTAGTTAAATCAGAACTTACCTATTGACACTAATTTGATTCGCTCTCTGTCCAGAAACTCCAGCGCCACCGACACGTTCTCCAGTTTCATTTGTCTGAAGTTTGGTCTGACGTTATGCTTTCTATACATTTTCTTCTGACTGAGGACCTCCAGAAGCCCGATGAGTTTGAGCCCATCGGCCAGGTCTTTCTGGAGATCAGTGATGCTCTTATTGACGCATTTGAGATGTTCATTGCACCATCTGGTGAAGGTGTTCTGCTGGATCTTCTTCCACGGCGCGTCCTCGGCCAGATCTTTCTCTGTGGCTGGCATCTCTTCCTCTTCCTCTTCCCCGAGGTCTGTGCCCTGGTAGTATTGAGGCGGCAGATCGTCTAAATATGTGTGATTGCTCATGATGGACTCTTCCTTTTATACTTCTAATGCAAGAAATTCACAGCTCGTCACTTTTGCGGGAGAGTGTCAGAGGCGCGCTCGCTGTTAAACAGATCAAAACTTGGATGAAGTAAAAAAAAAAAAAACACACACACACACACAAAAAAAAACAAAAAACAGACAGACTTTCACATATAGCCTACTTGTGAAAAGAGATCTTCTGTCAGGACGATGATAGATTATCCGATTTACGGTTTACAAGGCGGCCAGTCCCCGTTTTTAATTCTCAGTGCCCTGTCAAATGTAGTCGCTTCTTCTTAATGGAAACTTCGCGTTTGAAGAATATCACTTTTTGACAAATGAAAAAGTCACTTTTGCTGATCCACAGTTCGCAGGAGTGAAACTCAGTTTGAAATGAAGAGAGGGTGAATGAAGGGGGTTTAAATGCACCCAGGTCCCTGGGATTACATCACACTGATGTCATGCTGTAAACTGGAGTATGACGAGCTAGTTTTCTAATTCTGAAGGATATCTATCATAGATCAGATTGGTGGAAATGAATGAGACAGTCTGTGATTGGCCAGTTGAGACACACTTATTTCTGGACTATCGGAGTAAGTGGGCGGGGTGAAAGTCCTCTCATTTGTAAACTGTGCGCTCACCAGCCCTGTATGACAAAGTCACAGCAAAAATAGAGAGTGACGGCACAACACTTTACATTATGCTTGTCACATAGGCTGTCGTTATAACAAATGATTAGTGAATGAAGAACTATATGTAATTACAAACAGCTTCTCCTATTGTAAATAAGTAGGCTACTGCGCTCAAAAATGTTTAAGTCTTTTTTCCAGATTTACGCATTTCAATTCATTGTAAAATTCCATCAAACTGAATTGAATAAGTTAGGCTACATATTATTCATATTGTGAATTAAAAGTTTTAAATGAGTAAAAAAGCTAACTATAGCTTAATAAAAAAAAATTGTAAAAAGTTTTAATGGAACAAGGGAATGGACCATTTAGTTAAGGCTATGTGATTCGTATTCATAAATTAAAAATGAAAATATATTATAGTTTAAGATTTATACAAAATGTGTTATTAAGCTCTATAGTTTTTTACAAATTAAAAATTCTTAATTGATAATATCAATAACGTGAAAGGATTATTCAAGTCAATTTAATGGAATTTTACTATTAATTATCTAAAACTTTTTTGAATAGGCTTAACAAAATAAAAACGCATTATTATATTATATTATATTATATTATTTTATTTTATTTTATTTTATTTTATTTTATATTATATTATATTATATTATATTATATTATATTATATTATATTATATTATATTTGTCACAGTTCACTCCGTTTGGCTCTGTTTTCCTGTTTGCACTATTTCCCCAGAGTTTGTTGTCATGGTGTCCTGATTTGAGTCTTCATCACTTGTCAGCTTTGCACCTGTATTTAAGTTCCCTTGTTTCTGTTCATTGTTGTCAAGTCTTGTCAATGTTTGGATGTGTGTTATGCTACTATCTTACATTAGTTTACACCTACAAAACTTTTTACTGTGCATGTGAAATTTGCATGTTTTCTGAAATTTCAAGCAGAAGTTGTGTTTCTATAAATTAAATACGTTTGTAACAAGATCAATCAGAAATCTTGTTCATTCATTGTCAGTTGTCTTAAAAAAAAAAAAAAAGATCAACCCAATACTTAAATGTTAAGTGCTTTTTATAAGGACATTGGGATCCCTCTGCCCAAGCCTTTAAACTGTGACTGGTATCAGGTGTCACCTGACGGAAAATGCTTTCAAATTTTAATCCAGTCAGAGCATGGCATGTGCTCTAGCACTTTACTGTGGTTTGGTAATGTGACAGCAGTTGATATTGGTCTGTTTAGGGAGTAAATGAGTGCCAAGTGTTCAAAGTAAAACATCATGTAGCCTAAAACATCACATAGTCTCAAGGGAATCAATTATGTTTTATTAGAAAAAAAAAGAAAAAAAATGCAAACATGAAGCAGATTGTGAATCACAGGTTTGTTACTTCATCTTGAAATGTTCTAAGAAGGTCAATGTTCTTGTACATTTATAGTCTCTGATTGTATATGTCTTGAATTGCAATAGTGTTGTGTTCACCAATGTGTATTTTTGGGCTGTCCCCTCTGTGTAGAGCAATGACCAGACAAAGTGACTCAGCATGGCAGATTTAGATAAACACTTCTGACTTACTGACACATCAGTGACACACCAAATGATTAAACCTGCATTTCACATGCTCATTAAAATCTGTTTTGTAACCCAAAATTCCAGTGACAATAAAATATTATTTTGTAAGAGACAATAAAATAATAAGACCGGGGTTTCTTTTTCAGACAAAATTTGATCAGCACACTGACTGATTTTCTTATTAATTTTGATACACAAAAGACTTGTTAGAACAAACAAACAGTTACAGTATACTTTAAAAAATTGTATTGAAGACACTGAGTGATCGTTGATAAGGCAGGCTGGACAAAGTAAGTGCACTAGAATTGAGTAACTCCTTTAGTAGCAGTTGTACTGTGTCTTGATAGCACAGCCCTCTTTACCTCTTTATCTCAATTGGCCTCAGGCAAACACATTTTCTGGCTTCAGGTAAACACATTTTCTTCTTTTTCAGCCATCCTTTCGTTGCTGATTGCTTGTTTGCTTTGGATCATTGTCATGTTGCATCACACAGCCTCTCTAAAGCTTGAAGTAAGGAACTGCCGTCTTGGCATTTACCTGTAAAATGTGTTTATACACTTTTGAATTCATTGTTCTTTCAGTGATTGTGAAGCGTCCAGACCTCTAAACCCTGATGCCCCTTCCGCCATGTTTCACAGTTGGGTTGAGGCTTTGGTGTTGGTGTACACTGTTCTTTTTTCTCAACTGTGCACAAAACATTTTCCCAGATGATTTGTGGGACATCAGGTGGTCTTGGCCAAACACGAGATACGCTAGACAGCAAAAGTTTCCATATGTGTTCTCCTTTCAGTGTTTTTCTGATAGTGGAAAAATGAACAAAGAATTCTGTAGTTTGTAGATTTTTCTGTTTGTAGTCTTTTGCTGTTATCTTTGTGTTCTTTCTCGTCTCTTTTAGGATTGTGATCTTTGGAGGATGACTGCGTCCAGTGTCCCTTGTCAATGAACACTCCATGTCTTCAATACAATTCTGATACTGTTCATGGGTTATTAGTTTAGTCAGATTGTGTCCGTCTATAATTGTTACTTGGATGAAGACCAGACTACATTTTATAAGCAAAGCAACCAATGTAGAAATGTAGATATTTTTAAAGGGTTCACAAACACAGATTATTGCCAATGTAGTTTAAAGATGGATCATAAGTAGCTCTTCCTTGTTGGGGGGGGGGGACACTTCCCAACAATTGCTGGTCTCAGCTGGTTTCAGATGGTCTTCCAGCTTGATGAGACTCCACAATTTGTCTTCTTATGCCTGAGTCTGACCTAATGTTCCAGCAGAAATGTAAAAGAAGAGTACCAAGAATTTAATTATCAGTCAACATACCTGCCAGCGTGAATTCTTGACTTGAATTTAATATGACAATTTATGACACTGAATTCCAAGCATATAAATAAATATCAGTGTAGTGACGTGTGCAGTGGCATCCAGGAAGTCTCATATTTCTTTTGAACCTTAAACACATGATGAATGTGATACCTCACTTTCTAACAGTGTTATTTTTCAGAAGATCCTAAAAGAACATCTAAAAGAAAGTTACATTTAATATTTTTCAGTATCATAAATATATAGCACAATACACAAATGAGGTGTTTACAAAGTCTTCTAGAAGTTTGTTTAAAAAGTTGTTACTAGAGTTAGAGATCTCTATTTGCCGTTTGACAATCCTGACTGTAAAACAATTCATGTAATGTTACTGTTAATTTTATCCAAAAAATTAATTCGTTAATTTAAACCTAAAAGTTCATTTAGTTTTTATTATTGAATGTGGAGCAATGATATTAACACTAATACTATAAGATATGTTGCACCCCTTCATTTGAAAAATAAATTCAAGAGAAAATCCCTGCACTGTGTTACTGTAAGCCAAGGGATTATCTTGGTTTGTTTCTGTTTTGGGTGCGGGGTTTGTCACGCTCTGTGTCCTCCTGAGCTGTATTTAACTCCACTTTTAGACATACACTTGTAAACTGCCCTAAGCACTTCCCCTTGGAGAAATCCCTACCACCAGAGGGACAGAGTCTACCCAACATGTACACTTCAAGTAGAACCATAGACCACAATGCAACATGATTGTGACATCACAACTGGTGGCACTTAATTTACCCCCACCCCACAAAAATATAGTGTATGATGCTGGAGTTATTTTGACATTAAGTTACCAGCTGACTGTTATAGTTTGTTGTATTGTTGTAATTTTCGTTTGTGTAATTTTTAATTTTTTCTCCAACATCCCAAGCATATAGAATGGTGTGTAAAACCAATTCATAAGGGAAAAAAAACTGTAAATAATAAATCAGCTCCATTGCGGATTCCATGTTATCAAGGGTTAAGGGCGTTTTATTTAATGTAAGCAATGACGTATTCCGAGTGAACGAGACAAAAGAAAGGGAATAAAAAAGGGTGAAGGGCATGAAAAGCACAGCACAGCACAAAAGAACTCACTATATGAGTTCAGAGATTCAGGTCAAATGATTGTGAAATAATGATTATGTTAAAACACAACCAACACCATCAGATCACCTTTTCTATTTGTTCATCTGGCTGTTATAACTCAGGTACAGCAGACAAACAAAATCTAAGACTGATCACCATAATGGTGACTTAAAATTACGGTTTTCTCCTTCAGTGATTCTGCTTGTTAACATCAGGTGTCTTCAATGTTGGCAATAAAAAAAAAATTGTTTAAAAAAAATTGTTGTAAATTTTACTCATTTTAAATGGTTAACTTTTAAGGAATTAATTTGATTAATTATTACTCAATTCTAATTTGTTAAATTTAATTAATAATATTGCTTGTAATATGTTGCCACAATTTTATTGATTAGATATAGCGTATTCATTTTTACAGTGTACTGTATGCATCAGACGTGGACGCCTGAGGCTGAGACTAGGATCGGATGGGTGGAGCTGGGTGATCAGAATGTGTTCAGCCCCAACAAAAAGTTGCAAAATGTTTTTTAAACGGAAACGGTGGTGCCTTGAACACCCTGTTCTGATGACGCAAGAGTTGCAACTATGGCAGCTGAGAAGGCCATTCTTTGTGTTCTTTTTGAAAAAAATGTCGGAGCCTGATGAAATCGGTATAAATACGTGTTTAATGCTGCAAAATACGTTTGATGTTACAGTCACTGCCCTTGCTGTCCAGAATAAAAGAGAACATCCCAATCGAGTGAAGGGATTTGTGGAAACTGTGGTTCCTAATTATTGTGATCCAAAATTTGTCTCACATTTCAGGATGAAAAGACAAACATTTCAGGTGAAGGATAATACGGTGACCGAGAAGGGTCACAACACAAACAAACGCCACAACAACTACATATGCAGAAAACACCTCCAAATTCATAAAACACATGCAAACGCCGCCACAACAACTACATATTCAGAAAACACCTCCAAATTCAGAAAACACATACAAACGCCACAACAACTACATATTCAGAAAACAACTTCGTCGATTTCACATCACGTACGCTGCAAATATTCACAGCACGAGCAAATAGGGAAACGAACTGCAAACTGCAAAGACACAACGGAAATGTTTCCTGGGGGGCAGTAATCAGTGACGGCTACAATTGGTAAGTGTTTCCAGAGCCCGTCTACGGCCTTATTACACTGAAAAAAATGATTCTGACCCCTTGTAAATGTTACATGTTTTTATCTGGTTAATTTCACTGATTATAATGTGTTATTTAATCCTACTTATTTTTTATTATTAATTTTCAAATTCACTGCTCTTGTTTAAAACAAGTTAATTTCATTCAATTAAAAGTAATTAGAAAAAAATAAGTTTCATTTAATTTCCATATACACTGTCAAATGAATACGCTATATCTACTCAATAAAATTGTGCAGATTACAAGCAATATTATTAATTAAATTTAACACATTAGAATTGAGTAATAATTAATAAAATTAATTCCTTAAAAGTTAACCATTTAACAATTTTTAAACAAAAATATCTGAATAACAGACAGACGTCAAAGATGAATTAAGAACTATTTATTTTGTATTGCCAACATTGAAGACACCTGTTGTTAACAAGCAGAATCAGTGAAGGAAAAAACTGTAATGTTACAACCGTAATTTTAAGTTACCATCATGGGGATCAGTGTGTGTTTTAGTTGGGCTCTTTACCCTGAAACCATTAACTTTAAATTTTGTTTGGCTGCTGTACCTGAGTTATAACAGCCAGATGAACAAAGAGAAAAGGTGATCTGATGGTGTTGGTTGTGTTTTAACATAATCATTATTTCACAATCATTTGACCTGAAACACTGAAACCGATCACCTCTGAACATAAGCTCATTATTTATTCATGCAACAATGCATGATGGGAGCCATGAATGAGTTTTGATTGGTGGCACCCAGAATGCACTGCAACATGCTTTATAATTGTCACCATTGTTGAGATTCACAGGCTGATTCTTGAAAAAATTTAGTAAATTCAACTTAAAATAGTTTAGCTAAAATTATGAATATTATTAATCTGAAATTACTTATAAAATATAAGTACAACCAATTTACAAAATATAAGTACACTCAACTTAAAAAATATATCTGGATTTAGATAAATTTATTTTGTGCAACCCCTTGACGTAATAAAATTAAGTAAATTCAACATAACATTTTTTTCAGTGTAGACATTCTCTGGTGTTTCTCTTTTATTATGACAGACTTGTCGATGTGCTCTGATACCGAAGTGGTTTGCAGCACAAAACGGACAGAACATTTCAATCTGAAAAATAAATAAATAGTTCAGATATCAGGACAACAATGTACAAACGCCAGTAATGCATCTATTTAGTGACCAGAAGCCAGCTAGCCAGCTAGTTTCCAGCTAACAACGTTGGCAGAACGTTTAACAATTATCTGCGTGGACTAATACGTTATGGGGACAATAACTTAATATGTTGAAAACACACAAAACCACTTCGGTATCAGAGCACATCGACAAGTCTGTCATAACAAAAGAGAAACACTTGCCTCTTGTAGCCGTCACTGATTATGGCCCCCCTGGAAACATTTCCGTTGTGTCTTTGCAGTTTGCAGTTCGTTTCCCTATTTGCTGCGTATGTGATGTGAAATCGACGAAGTTGTTTTCTGACTATGTAGTTGTTGTGGCATTTGTATGTGTTTTCTGAATATGTAGTTGTTGTGGCGTTTGTATGTGTTTTCTGAATTTGGAGGTGTTTTCTGAATATGTAGTTGTTGTGGCGTTTGTTTGTTTTGTGACTCTTCTTGGCCACCGTAGGATAATCCACTTCTTACCTTCAAGACTGTGTTATGATCTATGTGACCTTATTATTTTTATTGTGAGTATTAGGCTTATCATTATTGCTGATCACTCTTGATATGCTATATTTTTACTATAAAACTCTTACGACAAACATGTCTTCTAATATCTTCAATTGTTGCGTATACCGAGCTGCTGCGGACACATTTGTAAATGACTTTATTTGGACTCATTGCGCGAGCTGTCTCTTTAATAACGCATGGTTTATATACATGTTGCTGCTGATTGGGCTGACATTTTTGACACCCACCAAACAAGAGAAAATGTATCTCAAACCCCATTGCACACCGTTTCCAGGAAACATTGTTCAACCCGGAAACCGTAGCAAAACCTTGTGCGGTTTGAGCTTGAACGTGCCCCAGGTGTTGAGAGTGTGATGGCTGGTGGGGAGGATTCCTGTGACACATACATACATACGTTTATATTATAATAATATTTTTGTTTTATGGTTTTCCCAGAGCTTAGAAATAAAATATGAACATTTACATTAAAAAAATATCCAAACACAGAGCAAAATACAAATGATTGAAATTACAAACCATTTTTATTGTGTGAAAATGATTTATATAATCTTTTACACAGATTACTATACTGTCCCTTGTTGAGGCATAATACCACAATCAACAATTTTGTGCAACAAGTGCAAAAATATGATTACATTTAGGATACAAAATGAAAGTAGCCTTAACAGTTGATCTTTTTTTCTTGAAGTTTGTGATGTTTCAGGAAAAAAAAAAAAAAGATCAGATATTATATAAACATTTTATATTATTTATATAAAAATCACAGGAGAATTGGACATTGATAGTGTACAAATGAAATGTATAATTATGAAGAGTGTGTTTAAAGAGAATTTATTTTTTAAAAGTGTCCACAGCACAACAAGTGCCCATGTTTGTAGAAACACATAAATATTTTGGAAGGATGGAACATTATTTGTTTGTCTTCATCAAATGTATGGATAAAGTGGAATTCAGTTCATTGTTAATTTAACACCACATTAATCACCATTAAACCTGATGGTTCATCTACTGTATATTACTATTTAAAGTCTACAAATATTCTAGAAATTTTACATATTTAAATACAACTGTTTTGGTACCACTGTGACAACTGAATACTACTAATACTACTATTAATAATGATAATAATAATAAAAAATAATAATAATTATATTTGTTGCTATGCTTTGATAATCTCAGCTGACTTTTGGCTGACTCACCCAAGAACATCTCAGTTACTATTGTAACCTTCATTCCCTGAGGGAGGGAACGAGACGTAATAGGGGGTCACACTTGTGAGTCCCAAACACCTCTGATACTTTGCAAAAAGGCCAATGAGATTTGGTGAGGGGAATTTGCATGCCACTCCCCTGGACATACAGATATAAAAGGGAGACGGCATGCATCACTCATTCAGGTTTATGCTGAGGAGCCGAGACAGTGTCCTATTTCATTGGGCAGTTTAGAGTTGTGGCAAGAAGGACTCCACATCTCGTTCCCTCCATCAGTGAACAAAGGATACAATAGTAATCGAGATGTTCCCTATCTGTCAGTCACTTCGACGTGGTGCAGATGACTGACACTATGGGTCCCCCGGGGAAATCGCTACAACACCTGAACCGTGTTATAGTGATGCGCGGATCGCAGTTATTAATCCTGTGTTTAATCCTGTGTTAAAATTTGTTTTAAATAAAAGTTCATTTAAAAGCAGCATTCCTCAGTGTATTTTACCATTAGAGATGCTCATCAGCTCTCTAGCGTCACCGAGTCCGCTGTTGAAGGTCTTACATCCCGTGTAACATGAATAATTGTAATTTGACCATCGGGTGTGGGTCGGGTGCGGATATCTAAATCAGAGATAATTATTGGTGCAGGTGGATGATTTGTTTTTGGCTGCGGATTCGGGTGACGTTGGAGCTGATCCGTGCATCTCTACCGTGTTACGAGGTTTTGGTGGTTGTGCGGATGCAGGTGACAAGTGTACTTGCAACATTATAACCTACCCAACACCCCACGCAAGCTGTGTAGTCCTTCGTAACACGGGGACTCTCACAGCTGTGCACAGCAACCACACACTCCACCTGTGGAACATCCCGTATACACCCTGAACCCAGAAACCAATCATCCAGCCGTGGCAGTCCAGAAAAGCATGGCTGCCAACTCTGCATCAGACTCAGACTGAGTCCAGCCGAGTCCTATTGATAGTTGTTCCTCATCCAGAGCCCCGAATGAGAAATCAGGTGTGCCATGTGACACACCGTCAAAGTTATCCAGGAGCAACAACGGTTGCAATGCTGCAGCTTTGTTCATCGCAGAAGGAGCTGGACAAGCAACTGAGGAGACTCTCTCTCTAACCAGAAAAGAGAGTCATGATGGCAACGCTGCCACGGTCATGTTCTCATAATGAGGACATGAGCCATCCACGAAAGCTGTCTCAGCGTGTTTACACAAAGACACGCGACACAAAAGATCGTGGCTGTCCGAAGACGAGAGATATCGACCGCAACCAGAAACACACAAGCGGAAAGGCATCTTTAAAAAACACTCTACATCTGTGCTTGCTCTTTTAGAGAAAACTGATCTTTCAGGCTTGCTGAAGCGCAGAGGGGAACTCTGTACTTTTGGACCATGAGAAAGACCACTGCAATGCGCCGTCACACCAGCAATTCACTTCCTTTCCATAGGATAGATGGATTGAGCTTGTGTATAGATGACTCTCACTTGGCTCCCCAGCACAAACCTGAATGAGTGATACACGCCGTCTCACTTTTATATCTGTATGTCCAGGGGAGTGGCAAACAAATTCCATTTGCCAATTCTCATCGGCCTTTTCTCAAAGTATCAGAGGTGTTTGGGACTCACAGGTGCAACCCCCAGTGTCAGTCATTGACACCACATCAAAGTGTTCAAATAAATGTTATATAAATTATATTGTATCTTTATATAACAAAGGGTTTAAACAATCAAGGTCATCGATAGGAAAAGTAAATAATATGTGAACTTTCTTGATAATAAGGCTTTGATAAGTTCCAAACAGGCCAGGTCAGATTTGACAAAATTGTATAACCTGCAAAATAATGTCATTCTGTTTCAACATCATGAAAAGAGATTTCAGATTACTTAAGAAAATATTTGTTAAGGTTTAATTGACTGGATCAGGTCACAGTTATGACCCTTTATGAATGGCCATCCGCAGAACACTATAGAACACTACTGAATTTGGTGCATGTGTCAATGATCCAAAGAATGTAATGAAGGTACATTTTCAGCAGGTGTTTGAGGAAACAACCCAACCTCAGTTTCATTTAAATCCTGTAGCCTGACATATCTTCACTAAAGTGGTTTCTGTAAGCTGTTGAACTATTTACTAAATATGAGGTTGCATTTACTTTTTACATCAGTGAACTTGGGAGTTTTGATCTAAATGCATGCCACAGTTAAATGATGTGCGTTGTTTGTTGACTAATGATGTTCAGTTCACAATTAAGGGGGCATTTTGTTGTAATAACACATTCTTCTTATCGATGTACAAATCTAAATACAATAAGTTATGACACTATATAGTGTTGCCTCATGCAGTAACATGCATAAAAATATAAAAAGAACAGATTGTAGCAGTTATTGCAAACCAATTGCATTGTGTAAAATTTCATAAAATAATATATAAGGTATAAAATAACTTTTTATAATTAAGTATTATTTAATACTTATTATAACAGTATAATTAAGTATTTTTAAAAGTAATTATTTTATTATTTGATTTTACTTTTTTCATACATTTTTTACAAACTTCAAATTTGATTTCTAATTTGGACCTCCTTAACAGTGCTTGTTTTGGCCTGTTACAATTAATATATTTCTTGCACTTCATCTCGTATTAGGAAGAATTCATCAATGTAGTCTTATCATGATATTGAATATATTTAAGCCTACAACACAACACAATCAGTAGCTATGGTGAATAAATCAAAAACATCATTAAAACTTGCTTGCTAAACTAATATAAAGCACATGTGAAATATTATAGGAAAAACTGTAATAGAGAATATAACAGAGGTAAGCGGTCACTGCTTTTGAATTCTACCAAGAGCAGTCATGTGCGATTCAGAACAGGCTGAAAAAAAGTGATCTGTAGTGGGAACTTTTTGTCTTGGTTATTATTGCGAAAAGACAAAAGGACACAGAAAAAAACAGAGCTCCAGATGTTATTGTAGAAGCTGTGATGAGTGCTGATCATATTGATGTTTGTGGTTGTCATCAGGGAAGAACATACGTAGGTAAGAAAAAAAGAAATTGGCATGTTAATAATCTGGCACACAATAAATCACATTTCTCATTGAACAGTCTGACTATTATTTTAAAGTATTTCCTGATGTCAAAGCAAGATTATTTGTTATAATAAGCAAAATAAATAAATATATAACAATATAAAAAGTCTATTTTACTCAAGTCATTAGAAAGCATAAAGTTTGTTTTTACAAAACATAGCATAAAAAACACCATTAAGACCAACATATAAATAACAATATATCTGTTTAATGTTACCTTTTGTTCTTTATACGATATAGTTCAGACTGCCAGCAACAAATCAATGGTTTATGTGAGCATCATTCCTAGAAAAGAAAAGAGAAACTTGGTGATTATGACATGATAGATATCTTGGAAAGAAATGAGAACAAAAGTAATGGCTGAATGAATAGTGCACTATTTTTAATATTGAATATGGACTAGATTGTAATATTATATCATACACATGTATTTATTTATTTGTTTATTAATTTGTTTATTTTTATAATACAGATTGAGTGATCATTAGTCTCCAGCTAAGCTCAAACACACGGTCACCTAGCTATGTGTATCTCACTGTGTAGAAAATATATCTGGGATTCAATATTTATGATATTGCACTATTTCTAGGTCAGTAATCAAATTTTCTTGCACTGAAAAACTCAGTCCCAGTTTATATTATCTGTCTTTAACTACTATGTACTTACATTAAAAACTGTAGTACTCTGCCCTGCATGCCATGGCCCTCCTGCAAGTATACCAGGCCAAGGCACTCAAAGAGCTGCATGAGGGTAGTTCTGACCCTGTCAAGTTTGGACTCTGTCAACCTGACATCCGCCTCATGCAGGAGCGGCCTCAGTCAGTGCTGAACTGCCTAAACCCGCTCAAGGGCAGGACGGTGGCTCCACTGAAACTATTTCAGAGGCTCCTGGGGAATATGGCATCCGCAGTAACGCCGCTCCGATTGCTTCATATGAGGCCACTTCAGCACTGGCTTCACGGGCGAGATCCGAGATGGGCGTGGCAACACGGCTTGCACAGGGTACAGTCACCCTGGCCTGTTGCCAAACCTTCAGCCCTTAGTCAGACCCTTCATTTCTTCGGGCAGGAGTTCCCCTAGAACTGTCTCTGCTGTTGTCTCAACAGATACCTCCACCACCAGCTGCTGAGCCACGTACAACGGGCATACAGCCTCGGGTGTTTGGACAGGACCCCGACTGCTTTGGCACATCAACTGCCTTAAGTTGCTAGCAGTACAGCTTGCTCTGGGCTGCTTCAAAGCAAGCACGTACTGGTCTGTACAGACAGCACTGCGACCGCTACGTACATCAATCACAAAGGAGGTCTACACATGTCGCAACTCACCCACCATCTCTTTCTTTGGAGTCAGAAACATCTGAGGTCACTTTCATGCTGTTCACGAGCTCCCGACAGCCTATGCTTCCGGGAGAATGGAGACTCTATCCCCAGGCAGTCCAGCTAATCTGGAGACGCTTCGGAGCCGCACAGGTACACCTGTTTGCCACTCCGGACTCATCCCACTGCCAGTTGTTTTCCTCTCTGACCAAGGGGACCTTAGGCATGGATTTGCTGGCCCACGCAAGTATACGTTTCCCCCAGTGAGCCTACTTTCACAGACACTGGCCCATACCTACTGGCCCAACCGGACCTGGTTTTCAGAACTCATGCTCCTCGCGCATGACCCTCTCGCATCCAGACCTCTGTAACCTCCACGTGTGGTCTCTGGACAGGACTTAGATGATAGACACCATCACTTCAGCGAGAGCGCCCTCTACGAGGCACGCATATGCCTTGAAGTGTCTCTGCCGATATTGACTCCCCCTAACTAGGCCGGAGCTACTCCAAAGACCTTCAATATATAGTACTGCCCTGTTGGCCAGTCCATATATATGTAAATTCCCACATGATATGTGGTCTCCATAGCATCCCTTTCTATAGGTACGCCTTCCCAGTGTTATCCAATAGTCTCAGCACAAACCTGAATGCGAGATGCATGCACTCTTCCTTATATAAGGAAGATATAGCTTCGCAGAGCGGAGTTTGTGATGCAAATGTGCATTGGCTCATTTAGTTAAACTCGAAGATGATTGGACTCTCAATTGAGATCCAAATTTGTCAGTTTAGTTCTGACGTAACGTCTATGTTCCCTCCTTCAGGGAACAGGGGTTACAATAGTAACCCAGACGTTAATACTATATTAAGAACATGTAACATATGCACCAAGGACACTGTAAAATACATTGTTACTGTATTTTTTTAAATATAAAAACATGTATGTACACAGTAAGTGCATTATATCAAATGATTAGCTTAAATGTTAGTACATACAGTAGTTAAAGATACCTAATATAAAGTGGGACCCAAGATGCTCTTTGGTACGTTCTCAAATCATGCTGGATCATCGGGTTTTGTCCATGCCAGCACGAGTGCTACTGTCATTAAAGCAAAAAAGGGACATACTAAATATGGAAGCCAAAGGGCAAAGGTGTCCTTGACCTTAATGTTTAATCATGTGGTGCGCAGAGTTTGATAACATGTGAAATGGATTTCAAAATAGCAGAGGAAACAGGTGAAGTCATCAACCTATTGGTGAGTGATGATTAGGAATAATGATCTAACTTAATTTACTGTCGTTTAATGAGCACATAATCATGTCTAAATGAACATGTCCTGGAAGGTCTGTTTTCTTTGCACCTGTCACATCCCGTTTCATTGAAATCATCACTTGCTGATACATTGCTAATGATTTCACTCACTCTCTAACACACAAACTCCAAACTATCTGACCTGCCCTATGTCTGTAAAGTAGAAGAATTAGGCTCTCATTAATTTGGATAGCTGGCCCTCTTTTAATACAAAAGTATTGAACAGAATTAATTAATGATTAATTAATAAAGAATTTGTTAGTCAAAAATTGTCACAATCCTAAATCACAATCCCTGTCACCTTCAGCACTACATCTCCCAGAATCCTTCCTGGTCCACCACCTGCACGCATACCACAATCATCACCAGCTGTCACAAATTACCTCATCGACTCGGCACCAGATATAAGGAAGCTCCACACATGCACACACATTGTCTGGTCTCGTCGTTCAAAGCTAACCACTCACCTGAGAGACACTCACCTGAGAGACACTCGCCTTAGAGACACTCACCTGAGAGACACTCATCTGAGAGACACATACCTGTACAATGCAACCTTCAGTTGTCTGCCTTCAGCTTCAGCCATTCATAGTAGTGGGCAGGTCGAGGCTTCATGACACATTGAAACAGTTGAAGCAAATGTGCTGTATTGTGTAGAGGCTTCTAAACAATCCAACACCCGTCTCCACGTTGACACCAAGTGGTCACTTGCACGTGTTGATCTTAAACAACCTTGACAACAAGCCATTTAAAAATTTGTTGTTTTTTTATTCTTGTGTTGTTTTACTGTGTTTAGTTTTTAATATCTGTCTGACAACTACATGAGCTTGGCTTTTGTAACCTGTAGCTCCTCGTTGTGAATAAGGTTGTTTTGGTCATGAAAAATGAATATTAATAAAAGAAATCAAGCCACAATGTCACATTTGTTACAAATTTTTATTCAAAAATATTAATTGCTCCGCTGTCAAAGGATTCAGTCTACTTCTTTTTTTTTACCTATAATTTCTCCATCTTTTGAAAAAAAATCTTCTCACAAAGGACACTTGTTGCTGGCATTTTTTTTAGCAAGGACATTCAAATGAGAAAAAATATCTATCTATCTATCTATCTATCTATCTATCTATCTATCTATCTATCTATCTATCTATCTATATGTGTCTGTCTGCCTATCTATCTGTCTATCTATCTGCCTATATATTAATGTCACTATATATATATATCCTATCTGTCACTGTCTGTAGCCTATCAGTCAATACAGCCTACGTAAATTTAAATCTAGCCTAAATATAACTAACCAAATCACACTAGAAATGTGTCAATATATCGCAAAACATCCGCTATCTCAAAATCTCTCTCCTCTCATAAAAACCCATGAGGTGAAGCTGCGTTAACTTCACTTTAAAACTTTATGGGAGTAGGTTGAGACGGATGTGCGATTGTGTGGTCTGTTCCCGACCCTGTCAATCAAACGCAGATTCGGTGGGTATGCCACCTGTCGAAACACTTGTGAAACGCTCCAAAGCTTCATTTAGCCGTAGTCACGTGACATGGGTGTTTTGAATCACACTTCGGAGCAGTGTTTTGAAACATCTATGCTTCAGGATCTCGACAAAGCGCCAAAATGTCAGTTTTTCGCAGCCATCCCTACCATTCAGTCCACCATCTCCAACACTCTGCATCTGCAACAGATAAGAATGTTATCTACTGCCATTCCTTCTACAACTACCCATTTCTCAGTTTCTCACCTGCTTATTTCAATTGTCTGCCAAACCTAAACTTATTTGGATATTACCTGTGTTGCATCCTTCTGTTTTATGACAGAAGACCAGACCCAACTATGGGCCTTTTCCTCACCCTTTGTGATCCAGCGAATCTGCTCATCTCCATTTTCCCAGATGGTCGTCCAGTTGAGGATTACGTAAAGGAATTTCTTGAGCTTTCCAACTTGGTCCCATGGAATGATGGTACCATGAAGATCATGTTTTGGAGAGGATTGAACGACCATCTTTATCAGCAGATACCGGCGTCAGCTATCACTTGTTCCCTTGAGAGCTATATTGATAATGTGCTGTGGCTAAGTGGTTCTTCCCTCAATGTTGGCGAGTTTGAAGACGCCAGTTCCACTCAGTCGCTTTCTCTCCAATCCACTCCAGCCATCCTGGCATCAGAGGTTTTGTCCATTGGGCCACCAAACACCACCGAACTCCTCACAAGTCCTTCGACATCTTCACTCCTCATGCGGGCATAAGCGTCTCCAGCTGTCATGCCCGCCAAGCCTGAGTCTCCAGTATTCCCTTGAGCCCGGAAGATGGTATCGAACAGCGCAGACCTGGTAGTGAAAGCGGCGAATCCTGCGGTTATTTCCATCTGGAAGGCCCTGAAGACATCTTCCCCTATCAGGTCCCTACATCCAGAATCCGATTCCAAATCCGTTCCAGTAATTGAAATTCATGATCCTGTTCCAGTGAGAGAAATTCACCAGTCTGTTCCAGTGAGTCATCTTCCCTAGTCTGTTCCACTGGGAGAAACTCCCCAGTCTGTTCCAGTGTGAGAAATCCCAGAGTCCGCTTCAGTCCAGAGTTCAGTCCCGAGCCTGCTCCAGCCCCGACATTTAGTGATAAGTCCATTCCAGGTGCAGAATCTGCTCCAACCCATGAGCCTGCTCCAGAGTCAGAACCAAGTCCAAGGACCACTAAAGCCTCAGCGCCTCATTTAACCTCAACTCAAAGGAGGAAGCAGAGGAAGAAGAAACGTCCCAAAGTTCAGTAATGAGTCCGCTCCAGCCTCAGAATTCTGTATTGAGCCCGTTCAGGCCCAATAATCTACATTGGAGCCCACTCTAACCCCTGAATCAGCATCAAAGCCCACTCATACCGGTGAGTTACCTCTAAATTTACCTCCAGTCCATATAAGAATTCTCCCCAGACAAAGAGTTCACTTCAGAGTACAGTCTGGTGAAGGCTCCAGCCCCTGACCAGAGCCCTGTGCTCGCCGTCATCCCTGAGCTCAGCCCAGTATCTGCTCTACCGCCAGAATCCAGCCAACATGGCCATCATGCCAGAACCCAGCCAGATACTTCCAAGCCCAGAGGATTCTGAGACCCCTCTACCAATGATTGTTCCCCCAGTTATGACGTTGGCCATGATGTGTGTTTGGGCCACACACTGCTCTACTACTTGTATCGAAGTGGAGGTATTCATCCCAGTAATTCAAATTTGCCCAGAGACTACCAGGTAGGTCGTAAGTTTGCAGTTTGTCCAGATACAACTATAAAGGACGTTTACCAGTCTTCTGTCTGTCTAGATACGACCACAGATTCCCTGTTTTCCCAGATACAACCAAGAGGGTCGTCCCCAAATTTTCTGTCTGCCCTAATGCAACTAGAAAGGTTTTTCCCAAATTTCCTGTTTGCCCTAGTATCAAGGCCATGGAGGCCAATCCTTCATGGTCCCCTGAGCTACCTGCACCGCCAGTGCCACCCTGGAGGCTACCCATCCTGCCGGCACCACCCTAGTCACCTGCTCCCCACTGGCCATCCTGTCCAGCACCAGGACACCCGCCCTCCCTCCCTGGGTGGATTCTATTAGGCGTGAGGTCACGCCTTCTGGGAGGGGTGGGGGAGGACTGTCACAATCCTAAGTCACCAGCCCAGTCACCTTCAGCAATACATCTCCCAGAATCCTTCCTGGTCCACCACCTGCACTCATTCCACAATCATCACCAGCTGTCACTAATCACCTCATCAACATCAGTTGTCTGCCTTCAGCTTCAGCCATCCGGTCCACCATCACCAACAATCTGCATCTGCAACAGATAAGACTGTTATCCACTGCCATTCCTTCTACAACTACCCATTTCTCAGTTTCTCACCTGCTTACTTCAATTATCTGCCAAACCTGCAAATAAACTTGTTATTTGTATTTTACCTGAGTTGCATCCTTCTGTGTTATGACAAAAATAGTGCAATAATGAAAAGCGTGTTTAAAGCGTGTTTTTGTTTAAAAGTATCCATATTTGTAGAAACATTCATAAATGCTCTGGAAGGATGGAACAATATTCAATTTGTCTGTCTTCATCAAATGTAGGGATAAAGTGGAATTCAGTTTATTGTTAATTTAACATCACATTAATCCTCATTAAACCTGATGGTTCATCTATATTACTATTAATAATATCCCAGATTATAAATTTATATAATCAAATTTACTAGCATTCAGATATTATTCAAATGTTATTTTCAGGTATACTGACACACACACACACACACACATACACATATACATATACATATATATATATATATATATATATATATATATATATATATATATATATATATAATTTAGAAATTAAAATTATTTCAAATGATTACTTGTGTGTATATTTATGTAGAATTATAAGTTGTTATAAAATGTCATTTTATATATATATATATATATATATATATATATATATATATATATATATGACATTTTATAACAACTTATAATTCTACATAAATATACACACAAGTAATCATTTGAAATAATTTTAATTTCTAAATTATATATATATATATATATATATATATATATATACATACATACAGTACAGGTCCTTCTCAATAAATTAGCATATTGTGATAAAGTTCATTATTTTCCATAATGTAATGATAAAAATTAAACTTTCATATATTTTACATTAATTGCACACCAACTGAAATATTTCAGGTCTTTTATTGTTTTAATACTGATGATTTTGGCATACAGCTCATGAAAACCCAAAATTCCTATCTCAATAAATTAGCATATTTCATCCGACCAATAAAAGAAAAGTGTTTTTAATACAAAAAAAGTCAACCTTCAAATAATTATGTTCAGTTATGCACTCAATACTTGGTCAGGAATCCTTTTGCAGAAATGACTGCTTCAATGCGGCGTGGCATGGAGGCAATCAGCCTGTGGCACTGCTGAGGTGTTATGGAGGCCCAGGATGCTTCGATAGCAGCCTTAAGCTCATCCAGAGTGTTGGGTCTTGCGTCTCTCAACTTTCTCTTCACAATATCCCACAGATTCTCTATGGGGTTCAGGTCAGGAGAGTTGGCAGGCCAATTGAGCACAGTAATACCATGGTCAGTAAACCATTTACCAGTGGTTTTGGCACTGTGAGCAGGTGCCAGGTCGTGCTGAAAAATGAAATCTTCATCTCCATAAAGCTTTTCAGCAGATGGAAGCATGAAGTGCTCCAAAATCTCCTGATAGCTAGCTGCATTGACCCTGCCCTTGATAAAACACAGTGGACCAACACCAGCAGCTGACATGGCAACCCAGACCATCACTGACTGTGGGTACTTGACACTGGACTTCAGGCATTTTGCCATTTCCTTCTCCCCAGTCTTCCTCCAGACTCTGGCACCTTGATTTCCGAATGACATGCAAAATTTGTCCAAAAGTCCAGTGCTGCTTCTCTGTAGCCCAGGTCAGGCGCTTCTGCCGCTGTTTCCGGTTCAAAAGTGGCTTGTGGCCTGTAGCCCATTTCCTGCACACGCCTGTGCACGGTGGCTCTGGATGTTTCTACTCCAGACTCAGTCCACTGCTTCCGCAGGTCCCCCAAGGTCTGGAATCGGTCCTTCTCCACAATCTTCCTCAGGGTCCGGTCACCTCTTCTCGTTGTGCAGCATTTTTTGCCACACTTTTTCCTTCCCACAGACTTCCCACTGAGGTGCCTTGATACAGCACTCTGGGAACAGCCTATTCGTTCAGAAATTTCTTTCTGTGTCTTACCCTCTTGCTTGAGGCTGTCAATGATGGCCTTCTGGTCAGCAGTCTTACCCATGATTGCGGTTTTGAGATATGAACCAGGCTGGGAGTTTTTAAAAGCCTCAGGAATCTTTTGCAGGTGTTTAGAGTTAATTAGTTGATTCAGATGATTAGGTTAATAGCTCGTTTAGAGAACTTTTTCATGATATGCTAATTTATTGAGAATTTTGGGTTTTCATGAGCTGTATGCCAAAATCATCAGTATTAAAACAATAAAAGACCTGAAATATTTCAGTTGGTGTGCAATGAATCTAAAATATATGAAAGTTTAATTTTTATCATTACATTATGGAAAATAATGAACTTTATCACAATATGCTAATTTATTGAGAAGGACCTGTATATATGTATGTATGTATTCGCCTACTTTTATATAATCAATGTACCTCTTTTACGTCAGCAGCCCTCTCCAGCTCTTCCCTGCAGCGCAGTAACTCCAGCTCCAGTTCCGCTCGCTCCTTCTGACTGGTCTCATACATTTCCCGCAGATTTTCTAGTTCATTCTTTACTCCATCACACTAAAAGACACAATTAAGCAAAATGTAGGGAACATATTCTTAAGAAATATTTAATATAAAAAATATTTAAAAAAAGGACATCAGGGTGTGTACCTCTCGCTGCACGTGTGTGGCCTTCTCTTCTGTTTGTTTGAGTTGATCTCTCAGTGAGAGGATCTCTGAAAAACCTCCTGTCCAGCTAGTGGGGGTGATAGGTTTGCCATCAAACGATATATTCTTCTGGATACCCGCATCCACCAGCCTGCAGTTGGAGCCTATTTGATTCACACTCATATAAGAACCTCCGGTTTCCATCTCTGTTCCACACTGCATATAGTTTCCCTCTTCGGTCTCTTCCTGTTCTTCTTTAAGAGATATGTAGGAACTGCCTGAACTGTGACAAAAGCCAAAACAAGATGCATACAGGATTGAAACGTCTACAGTACATGCTAGTGAAACTTGTTGAAGTCGGCATGAAACGGAAATTGCGATAATCTTTTCTTCCATATTTTGATGTATATCCAAGTGAACCTGCTTCTGGAATGAGAAAAAATGTAGGGCAGGACTTGAATTCATCATCTGGAATTGCTGGATCATAGGAAGTTGGGTTTTGCTAACTAAATGGAGGCAAATCTGAACAAATAGTGCTCATTGCAGAGCCTACTGACATCCAGCTCTGGATGTAATGGGTGAAGCTTGACCTAGTTCAGCTCCACCTCTGTGGACCTAATGGATGGAGTTATGTTTAGCGGTATGGTTAGGGTGTGGTTGGTCTGCCTAGCTCTAATGAAATCCAAATCCAAAGTTTTGGGATATCTAATCTATGTCTTTTAGACAGAAAGGCACGGAAAATGAGTAACGCATTCTACTGACCCCCTAAAGCAGGGTTTCTCAAACTCGGTCCTGGAGGGCCACTGTCCTGCACAGTTTAGCTCCAACCCTGATCAAACACACCTGAGCAAGCTAATCAATGTCTTCAGGATCACTAGAAACTCACAGCTAGGTGTGTTTGATCAGGGTTGGAGCTAAACTGTGCAGGACAGTGGCCCTCCAGGACCGAGTTTAAGAAACCCTGCCCTAAAGGGACATGGTTAGGCTTGCTGCGGTAGCTGGTTACTTTACAGTACATCAGACGTAACTTATCAAGTGAAGACAGTACAGAGAGATGACTGACGGGACGATGTCTGAGGATTTGATGCGCAACAGATTGACACATCTAAAATGTGTGGTCAGTACTGCTGCTCCCTATACACCAGGGGTGTCCAATCCTGCTCCTGCCAATCGACTGTCCTGCACAGTTCATCTCCAACCCTAATCAAACACACCTGAAGCAACCAATTAAGGTCTTCAGGATCACTTGAAAACTAAAGGCAGGTGTGTTTGATTAGGGTTGGAGATGAACTGTGCAGGACAGTCAATCGGCTGGAGCAGGATTGGGCACCCCTGCTATACACAGTACGTGTGATCGCAAATTCCAAAGTTATGTTCTAGCAGATATATATTAAACATTCATCCTTTTCTAGAAAATTCAATAAAAAATTATGATATTGTTAGATTTGATAGAAAAGTTTTGTCCAATAAAATGCTTACTGGATTTAGAATCTCCCTCCACCCTCAATTAATCCATACTCTGAATGCTTTGCCAGGCTGTGCTGTAAACTAAAGCCTGTTTGCAATTTCTTTAAAAAATAACTCTAGTCCGGCCCCAGTTTCCAGTTTCAATAGGAATTATGTCAATGACGGAAAGAGAATTTCAACAATAGTTTATCAAAAAGTTGTGATAAATGCTTCATTCAACATATGTACAATTTTCACAAATTCCAGATGTCATAAAATGCCAGAACTGGAGACAATTGAGTATCAAAAGGTGTAGTTTCTCACCTCCTCTTTTGTAGCAAGTGCAATCTATGAGTCAGTCTTGTGTTTTCATCTTGCAGTGCATGACATTGTTCCCTCAGACTCTTACATTCATCCATCAATTGACCCACATCACCTGATCAAGTAATGCAATAAAATAGAAAGCTATGAGCTTTACATGGGTATTAACAATACTAGTTTATGTTTGTAGAGAGACACTTTCTAACAAAGCAACCTACAAGAAATTGCATAGTCATTTGACTCATCTATCATATTTGATCGACAGATAAAAAATGGTGGTTCATAATTGCTTCTACTATTTAAGGGCAATAGCCGAATCAATTTTGGGACCTGCCAAACATATGTTGCTCGCTTGCAGCTAGTACAAACTGCTACAAGGTTGTTAATGAATGCTGGGAAAACGGATCACGTTACTCCCTTGTTATCCTTTTTAGGAGGACTACCAGTACAATTTAGGAGACAGTATAAGATTCTGATATATGTTTTTAAAGCACTTCATGGAATGGCACCAGAATACTTAGCTAAATGTATTATGCGCTACAGTCCAGGCGAACCAATAATTGTATTAATGACTGAAGTGAGTTGGTTGTTTTTATTATAATTATTATTTATTATTGCACATTATGAAAGAGGTAAGTTTACAATGCTTACCTGAAACCACCATATCTGCTAACTCCATACCTGCAAATAACAATTCAATTATTTACAACACAATCCCCCAAATGCTTTTACTCACATTGTGACCAATACATAGTACTTTTCTTCACCCCTTTCTTGGCCTTACATTGACTGGAACAATCATTCCATCCAGTGGGACGCATGTAGTCATCCAGGCTCTCAACAGCTTCAGTGTCAGAGTTTACTGCATCTTCACATAACAATGACAATTACCCACACCATCTGCTATTCTGCAGGAGCTCTTCCCCGCTGGACAATGAGTGCTGCAAACGTTTCTGAAATGCTTCAGGGTTCCACCCTTTATTAAAACTAGTGTGATTTATGGTCATCACTGCAGGACGCTAACCAGCTTTAGAAATTAAGTGAATGTATCATGCATTGATTTCAAAATGATGTCAACATGGACATTAGTGGATGTTTCAGACATTGTCTAAATAAAAACAAACATATTACATGAAAAAATAATAATAATAATAATAATAATAATAATAACAACAATTAATTGAACTGATTATGAAATTGAAATAAAAAAAAGTTTGAGATTATCAGAACCCTGGTTTCTAGCTTTTGGGGCAAGGTTTCTAAACTTATAACAGAATAGTATTCCACATTAATTGTAATTAATCATTCACCTGTCAGGTTTTATAAACTGACCAAGAGCTATTTTAATTATTGCTTGTAATAATAAAACACAATATTATTATATAAAACTATTAAACTGGGGTATCTAGTTTTCCACCAGGGATTAGCTTTTTAAGAAAAAAAAAAGCTATTTATATATTGTCCCTTTTTTTCTATTGAAACCTGCATCTGGTTCAGTGTTCACTGTAAGCCGGTTCCTCTGAAACTCTCCACCTCCCCCAGCTCCACCTGTCTAGATCTGCTACGGGATTTACGCATGTCTATTTATGCAGGAGCAGCATATCTTACATGCTCACAGCAGCATGTCTGTGTATCTATTGGCAGCAGCTAGTCAAGTCAAGTCATCTTCATTTATATAGCGCTTTTAACAATGTAGATTGTTTCAAAGCAGCTTTACAGAGATTGTTTTGGCTTTATAGCGGTTCTTTAGTAAAGTTATTTTCCAGCTAAGGTTAGTTATGATTGATTCGCTTCCGTCGCAACAATCATTTATTATTAAATTAGGGGCCGCTAAGACGACACCATTCTCTCTACATAGACTTTAAACGCGAACCTGTGAGAAACGCTGATGGCGTTCACATGCGCATTAAGAATTGGTTCTATAGTTATGTGCGTTTGAATATATGTACGCAGGTTTGTAATTTCCTACAAATCAAGCCTAAACAAAGTACTGGTGTTTCCTTATAATTTTTGATACAGAATTTTATTTTATTTTATCAATTCAGGGTAGATACACGAATCGAGTTTCCCGACAACGCTTTATCTGCATATCTTGGTAACACTTTAGAATACTGTATCTTACTTACTGCATAACTAATAAGGAATTATTGAGGAACTAATAGATAATTATTTATTAACACTTAAGTCACTACTGTTAACTACTAAGGAAGATGTGTTAACTAATTAGTATGTAATAAAATTGTATGATTGTGTTAAGTTTCAGTTAGTTAATCAATAACTAATGAATTATGTCATAACTCTTGAAGAACTATTATTAATTATCTATTAATTAATGTGCAAGAAAAATAACTAAGAAGTAACTACTAATGAACAGTCATACACAGTGGTTACTACAATAAACCGTTTTATTTTAGCAGTGGAGTGGTGGATGAAGTACACAAATCAAGTACTTGAGTAAAAGTACAGATAACCCAATAAAATATTACTCCAGTAAAATGATAAACTATTGGCCTATTAATTTTCAAAATTATCTTAGTAAAAGTACAAAGGTAATTACTTGAAAAGTAAAAAGCACTGATCAATGTTTTTTATTTTATTTTCTAGCCAGTTTTAGTCATTCTTCAGCACTAATAAGAAAGATAAGTGCAGACATTTACTAGGCTATATATTATTCTGCAAATAAGCAAACTTTTTATTTAATTAGCAAAATGTATCATAATGTATGATAACTTATCTATTTTACAAAGGTTTAGATAATACCGTTAATAATGTGTTTTTTACAGTAAGTTTGATTTGAGTCAGAAGTATGTGGTAATTCTGTATTAATTACTAATGAGTTCCCTATATTCTCACTTTAGAATACTGTTCCAGGTTCCAAGTAATTCCTGAAGAATTATCTAATAATTATTTGTTAATTACCAATTAATTTCCTTATATGTTCACTTTAGAATATTATTTCAGGTTATAAGTAGCCTAATTCCTGGATAATTATTTGATAATTATTTATTAATTACTAATGAGTTCCCTATATTCTCACTTTAGAATACTGTTCCAGGTTCCAAGTAATTCCTGAAGAATTATCTAATAATTATTTGTTAATTACCAATTAATTTCCTTATATGTTCACTTTAGAATACTGTTTCAGGTTATAAGTAGCCTAATTCCTGGATAATTATTTGATAATTATTTATTAATTACTAATGAGTTCCCTATATTCTCACTTTAGAATACTGTTCCAGGTTCTAAGTAATTCCTGCAGAATTATTTGATAATTATTTATGAATTACTAATAAGTTCCCTATATTTTCAGTTTCCCTCAGTCATTGCCTCAAACATGAATTTACTCAATGGCATTCTATGCTGAGGAAAACAGACACACACAGTACTGTATATAAAATATAAAAACTAATCTGAGGTTAGTTTTGTATGACTGTTCATTAGTAGTTACTTCTTAGTTATTTTTCTTGAACCTTAATTAGTAGATAATTAGTAGTAGTTCTTCAAGAGTTATGACAGAATTCATTATTTATTGATTAACTAACTGTTACTTAACACAATCATAAAAATATATTACATACTGATTAGTTAACACATCTTCCTTAGTAGTTAACAGTAGTGAAGAAGTAGTTAATGAATAATTACCTATTAGTACTTAAATAATTACTTATTAGTTATGCAGTAAGTAAGATACAGTATTCTAAAGTGTTACCCATATCTTTATCTTGCATCAGCAAGTCGATACTTTTCCATACCAACCCTATCCTAACCCATGCGTAGCAGATCTATTCCACCAAGAGTCATATGGAGTACTTTTATGATGGATGGATGCGCTTTTTGGAGCTTCAGAACCCAGGCTCTATTCACTCATATTATAAAGCTTGGAACAGCCAGGATATTTTTTAATATAACTCCGATAGTGTTTGGCTGAAAGAAGAAAGTCATATACACCTAGGATGGCTTGAGGGTGAGTAAATTATGGGATCATTTTTGGGTGAACTAACTCTTTAACATCTGGGATTTAACACCGTCAGTTTTAACATTTTTAAGTCAGTTTTAAGCTAAACTGTCATGAAAAGTTGTTTTTGTCAGTTCAATTGTAACTCCCCGGTTTTAGTTGTAATTTCTCAGTTATTCATTTAAAACATTATAATAAGGTTCTCACATTTCTTTATGTTAGTACTTGGTATCAAAGTAAAAATGAAAATTCTGAAATGTAGTAACTTGACAATCTGACTAAGAGCTCTTTTAGTCCTGTGTTTTGTTCTCACCCTCTTTCCTCTGCTTTTGACGGAACTGGCTCTTCATCTCTATTTCCGCTCGGAGTGTGACGATCTCCTGCTCATACTCCTGTTCTGTGTTCTCCAGTCGTGAGATTTCAGCCCGTAAACGGCAGAGCTCCTCCTGCAGACTGGCGATGTCGTTCTCCCTCTCGGCTGCAGCCTCCTCCGCCGCCTGCTGCAGCACCAGCACCTCCTCCTGTGCTGTTCGCAGTTCCTCCTGCGCTTCCAGAAGCTCGCTCTCCTTCTCCTCCTCTAGACTGTCCATCTCTTCCTGAACAGAACGAAGCTGGGCTACAGGGGTTGGGAGATAATAAGAAACGTATGACTTTTATAAATCAAACTCAGTCAAAATGTGGCAGTATATTTTTCACCTCCTTCCTTACAAATATTTATATAAAAACTGCATTTGCTTTGATATTTTGTCAACTAATGCAATACTATTCATATTTATGTGGGGCAACTTCAAATCAACCTCCTATTATCTTGGGTTTGTGTATTCAGAGTCTCTGTTACCTTGCAGACGCTGGATCTGTCTTGTGAAGGCCTCTGCCTGATGAGCACTAGCTAAACGCTCCTCCTCAAGAAGACCTGAACAGGGATAGAGAAATATATATTATATATAAAATGTCAGCAACCTCATACCTAATCCGGAAGGGTATTTGATACAACAGCACTCTTGCTTGTGTAATATAGTTTTATAGCTTAGGGATGCACCGATACCACTTTTTTCAGAATGTGTCCGATACTGATACTTTCATTTTTGGTACTTGCCTATACTGATACCTGTACTTTCACTGCACTTACAATTTTTTCATATTAGTTGGCTTAATTTGTTAAGTAAATATATATTTCCTTCAGTTATTTTCATGCTTAAGCATGTTAAAATGTATTGTATGAGCTTCTGTTACTTTCACTGTTCATTATATTGCTCTGTCATATTTTATCTATCATTTAATTGCACCGCACATATTTAGAGCTGCTCCAGCAGGGCTCACTGCTAAGGATTGTGTCAGTGGTTCAAATGTTTAGATACCAGTGAAATATCACAATTCTCTATTCCAATTTTGATACTACAGCAAAAATTCATGTAAATGAAAACATTATTAAAGACAAGTAAGCAGTCAGTAATAAAATAAGAATAAATTATCAATCAAAGAAAGGTTACAAATTGAGCGTCAGCGTCAGTTCTGGCAGGCCAGGTAGTCAAGACGCTGCTAATGCTGTTTGCTAACAACACTGTCCCGTCAGCTGATCTGCTCCAGCTGAGCTGCATTAGCTCGTTAACTCCCCTCGCTGCTCAATGGCCAAAGCTCAAACAAGGCGCCCTATTTAAAGCACATTCAGTTGCTCATACATGCTTGCTGCTCGCTTCTGCTGCCCGCCACCTCCCCAGCTCCTCCTTATGCATAACGTGGCATTTGCTTTATGTCATGTTGCCTGCTCTGTTCACAGGGGGGATATTTTAGCTCTCACAGTCCTAAACTGTGTGAGTATTCCCTAATGCTGCTGCTGCTGCTGTCCTCTGACTCTCTGCTATTTCATGGTGCTCATGAAAGGTCAGAGGACTCCCTGAACAGAGCCATACCGCCAAATTTCAATTCAGGAACATCAACCTGTTTGCAATCCATTCAATATAATTTCTTTAATTATTTTTATTGTCTGTGTTCTTGACTTAATGGACCTGACAGAAATGAAATAAAGAGCTGTTTTTGCATTTTTTTCCAATTAGGTAGTTCCCTTTCAGGCGGTCACGTTCGACGTCACGTCAACGTACTGACGAATTGGGATCTTGCCTGAGAGCCCAATCACCTTCGAGTTTAAACTAAATGAGCCAATGGACATTTGCATGTGAGATTTGCATCTCGCAGTCTGGCCCACAGCCCGGGTATATGGAAGCAGATGCAATGCATATTCAGCTTTTCGCTTTGGAACTAAGCTGTTCTTCTGTTCCTGCTCCATCCAGTCATTTAACGAGCGAGTGTTCTTCGGTAAGAAGCCTCTCTTCAGGTGTTGGTATGAAGGCGCTACAGCAGTGGTCGCAATCTCTGAGAGCATTAAAAACAGCTGTTTTAACAGCTTTTGAGAGAGTTGCGCCTTCAATGAGAGTGCTGTTCATTCAGCTTGATTGAGTTTGCGCCTTCAATGAGTTTTAGTGCACATGGTTGATATTCTGCCCCCTTTGCTACTGCCTGAATCAGTCCGTTATGTCCAGAACTCGCTGGTCCCGCTCAGCCTCCCTCTCCCACCACCTCTCCAGAATGCTATTTAGACTGCTTTTTTTTTGGGTGAATTTTGTACTGCCTGTCCAAGCTCCTGTCCAGTCCCCAGCTACTTCTGCCACCCAGTCATCGCTACCTCCCATCAATCCCTCAGTGGCGATTAAACTCCTCGGGCCTGCTGGGAGTCATCTCTTCCTGGATGTGGGAAGCCTGTGTCTCCGCCTTCTGCCTCTGCACGCTCCATTCCTCCTCGACCCGTCACCCTGGCTCCTTCCTCCCTCGATGCTGGCAGTGAACGTCAGGCATCTGGCCTCGCCAGACTCCCTTGGTTCGTCAGCTCCACCTGGGTTGGGCATATGCAGCGGTCTTGGGGCCGTTTGTTGCTCTCCGGCCCCCCGGCCCTCCACCCCTCCACCCCTCCACCCCTCCAGCTTTGATCAGCTCCTCCCTCCCTCAGGCTTCGCCTCCTCCCTCAGTCACTCCAGTTCGACCTCAACCCTCCTGATCCCTGTCATCATCTTGGGGGGTCGTCATTGCGGCCGACCATTGGAGTCCCTTCACTGCATCGGCTCCCCGGCTGCGCGCTGGACTCCCCCCTCCATGTCATCATCGCCTCCGCTCATCACCATGGTGGCGTCAGTGACAACATCTCCATGGCTCCTCCCTCCTCGCCTCCGTGGCGCGCAGTCTAAGCTATGGCCTGAATCAGCGATCATCTTCCTCTGCTGAAGGCTACCCCCTTGGACTTCACCACCATCCGCACCACCCTGGACTTTTTTGTTTGACCTCCTCCCGGATGTCCTTCCTTCTCTAGAGCCTCCTCCATTTACCATCCTCTGGCACTAGGTTGTGCCTTCCGGGAGGGGGCGTACTGTCACACGCACACTCAATCTAGACTTTGTTTACGATTTGCACCTTTCTCCTGCCTTGGTTAACCTTTTCACATAGGTTAAATATTCTGGCTGACCCTCCAGCGTGAGTTTTTCAAGGCGACCATTATTTAGAACCTGTCACTTTATTGTTTCCATGGTGACGCGTCATTGCTTGTCACGTGACACACCGCAACCACAACAGTGCTAATTGAATGATGATCTGCTTTTATGTCATTTTTCCTTTTTTATTCAAAATATTCACAAATGTATTAGCTATAGCATGAAATATCTGATATTCCGATCAAATATGTCAAATATGTGCAAGTGTATGTGTTTTGTTGTTTAAAACACCTTTATAATGATTACACTAGTTGAGCTGTATGCGCGATGGGCGCCGCCATGTTAGTTTGTGCCACAGTTCAGAGAATCGGATCTGTTGGATTTACAAAAACGTCGATTCATCCACTTCTCCCGAAATACATGAAAGTAAGCGGTCAGTGAACTGGGAAAAGAATAGAGTAAACTTTAAAGATACACAATGTGTATCTGATATGAATAAAACTTGTCATCTAATTATAATGGAAAGGATTATTATTCCACTTCCATAGATATCAGTGTGTATTTTACAAACTCAAATCCATTGTTTTGAAAGTACTTATGTGATTTTAAATGTCTGAAACCTAAAATAAACATTATGTGGTTCAAAACACTGAATAGTTGTAATATACAGTATAACAGCGCTGAAAGCTCGAAAGCTCTCTTGAATTTAGCAGTCGATCACGTGATGCAATGACCGTTCTGGTGTGATTGTACGTGCAAAAGGGTTAATCTGTTGTCATGGTTGTTGATTTGATTGTATTATGTTCAGCTCTACACGTCTTATCACTGCCTCTTTTTAAGTTCATTTTCAGTTTGTGTTGTCTGGCATCGTCTACACACTATGGGCCCTATCTTACACCCAGTGTCTACACAATATGGTCCCTATCTTACACTCGGTGCAATGCAGCGCCAAGCGCGACGCAAGTGTTTTTTGCTAGTTTCAGTCCGACGCAGTTATCATTTTCACGTCCTGCACCGCGTTGTTTAAATAGCAAATCCATTTGTGCCCATTTGCAACAACGTGCGTACGCTCTGCTTATTAAACACACAGGGACACACAGGAGCACACAAACATGTCAAATATTAAAAATAAAAGGATTACAATGTAAACGATTATTATTGTGTACATAAAGATATGGTGGAATGAATCCGGCTTGTCCCGTAGATGGTCTGCTTGCGCACTTTTACCTCGCGCAAGAGCAGATCTGTTTGCGCTCTGGAGACGGCTTCGGTCTTTCCACTGAAGGGGGTGTATTGGAATCCACTGCTGCTTCAATGTATATGTAATGAGTGATTATAATCAAGGTATCAATCAATACTTTTCCTTCTTAATATCAAATGAGTTGAATGACTTCTCTGGAGATTTTACTTTGTTATAGAAGTTACCAGTGTGATTACTGAAATGTTCTTTTCATATATTCATTAATGTCTGTATTTGATATTTGAATGCAGTAACATTGCTTGCCTATTTATTCCGGCTTCCAGAAATTAAATAGGGACTGGTTTTGTGTTTGAGAAAGGTCTTCAACGTGTTAAAACACATAGGGGTCATTGAAGTCTATAGTTTAAGGTACCATTTGACAGTTAAAGCCTATAGTTTCCATTTAGACTAAAGTGTCCTATCCTGAGAGAAAGAACTTGTTATCTTGATGTTTTGAGACGAGACTCCTGTTTATAGTTAGAGCTTGGCCAAATCCAGCCTTGGAAAAGATGTGTGTTGGTGTGTGTGTTAGTCTTCTTGCTTACAGGTTAAGGAACCACTGGCATTGTTGGAGATTGACTGAGTTGTTGTTCGAGACATGCTGGCACCCAGCGACCCAAATCTGCGACCTGGAAGGTCACGACGTGCCTGACTTCAGGGTCCGAGTGTCAGCGGCATAATCTATGGAGATATGCTTCAGTCTATCTGTATATGTGTGGAAAATTACTGTTTATCAATTTCTTAGCCAATCAGAATCATTCAGCCTGTAAGCAATGACGTAGCTTAGACCTTGGAAATGGTATAACTGCTGTGATCTTTGTAACTGTAAGCGGGGCGGCCTACGAACTCCTGTGTGAGTCTTGAAGCTGACTTCTGCTGATGAAACTGCAAACTATCTTCAGTAAAACTTTTCTTCAATTTTTTATAATTCTGACTCCGGGTCTTCTTTTCAAACATCTGGTCCATGGGTCCTAAACTGTTAACCCCTAACACCACTATCAAATTCCACCATGTAAATAGCGAATCCGCCATAGCGCGAGCGCAACTGGCATTTAAAGGGAATGGGAGATGAGACTCTGATTGGTTTATTGCACGTAAAGCCCAAAACACACCCATTACTCATTAAGAGAATAGGGACAACCCTTTTAGACCATGCGCACGCACCGGCCATTTTTCCTGTCGTTTAAATAGTAAAAGTGGATTTGGACTCGCCCTAAGTGCATGTGTGCCCTGCGCTCTAGACCATGTGCTTAGATCATTAAAATAGGGCCCTAAGACTCTGTGTGAGTAATCTAATTCTGTGTTCCTGAGAATAATATCGTTTCTATTAAAGACTCTTGACCCTTCATCTTCGTACTTGTGCGTGTTTCTACTACATGACAACATAGTAGTTAAAGACACCTTATATGAAGTGGGACCAGAATACTTGCTACATATTGTCCAGAACAACACAAAGCCTAATTTTCTTAAAGAGATCGTAGTGAAATAAAAAAATCTCCATTACACTTATATTTCGTCTGCAGCTAAAAAAAAAACTGGGGCTCCAGCATCCCCACGACCCCGCAGAGGACAAGCGGTTTGGAATGGATGGACAATTATGTGCAAGGAAAATATTTAAGAGAGAGTAAATTCTCACAGTAAAATTAAAAGACTTTACAGCAACCCAAAAACTCAGCAGGGGAGGCTTTGTCCCTCTTAATGTAAATGGGACTTATATACATACAGTAAACATGTTTTTACATAAACATGGAGAGTATCCCATCCCCCTGCCCTCTTTCCCCATACTTCAAGCATTAGGCCAGAGTGTCTAATTTCTGGGTCTTTATACTATATGTTGTGTTTCGGGTGAGAATGCTGTGCAACTCAAAACACTTGAAACCTCTTTAGGACATCTTTAGAGGGTGAGACTGATCTATGCTATGTCTGCGATCATGAATGAGCAGGAACAGCAGAGCATGGTGCCTGGAGATGATCCCGGAATAAAAGCATCTGCTGCCCTAGAGCTGGTCAGGACAACCCGTCTGGAACCTTCCCTCAGCATGCAGCTGTCATTTCACATGCCTGTCGTCTTACACACAAACAGCCCACAGTCACAGACCCCCGCACACGGAGATCATTACCAGAGTCCCACGAGTCTGTCAGCTATACAGCAGGTGACTCATTAAAGAGCTATAAAGGGCTATATATAGAAACTATTTTACTGGGCCTGTCATTGAGTCCAACAACTCATGGAGCTAAATAAACAGACAGACCACACTTATCTATATCTCTGACAAATAACTTTAAGAAATGTAAAGAAACATAGTTTTTTTAAGGACATTGTGCATTAAGGTTACAGTAAGTATTAGTCATTTGCCCAATGCCAATTTCATTACAATTATTAGAGGGTCAACATGCTGAGTTTAGGGGAGTATAGTCATGTCCATAATGGTCGTATGATTCACATAAAATTATGTACACACAAAAAAAAGTGGTCCTCAGAGTAAATAATAAATTTAACTTAAGGTCATTACTGTGTTTTTCAGGAGTCTCACCTTGCAGCTCCAGAAAGCCCTCCTCATGTTTCTGAGACGTGTCTCGAGCTTCTTCCAGCTCAAGCAGGAGCTGCAGTACCTGAGCCCTCAGCTCCTCCAGCTCCTGCTCCTCAGACACACCAGTCTTCTCATCCTTCACCTCCTTCTCCTCATCTGCATCATTCAGGACGCTGCGCTCTTTTACCGTGCTCATGACACTCTCCTGATGTCAGATCACTCTGTCACCTGAACAGTAGAGAAAGGAAACAACGTTTACAACTGAACTAATGAATGATCAACACTTTTCTCTCAATGTGTCTCTGTGTGTTCTACAAACTTCCAATTAATTAATTCAAGGAATTCTTTTGGTTTTGATTTGGTTTCTGCTCTGCATCATGGCTATTACACATTAACAATGGTAAATAAATAAATAAATAAATAAATAATCACAATAAACAATTAACAATATGTTTATTTAAAAAAAAGAATCTACACAGCTCATTTAATCAGATTTTAATCTTTAAAATCACTTACACAAATGATATAATCACATCATCACATCACATAAACACATTGCCTCAAGACAACCTAAATATTACACATTTTGTGACATATTTTGCGCATGAATCATCAGCACTGGTGTTATAACTCATTTGTCAATAAGAACATTTTTTTAGATTACTTACATTTGAGTATGAAATTTGTGTTATCATAAATAATATGATTAATAGCTCCCTCTTGTGGCGAAGAGGGGCATGCAAAACACCCATGCATTCTCATCTTGTCTTTGAATTGATGCTTCTACAATGTGCATCCCCTTTCACAATGTGTGAGGAGTCTATGAATCTTCTCCAGCTCCAGAACTCACAAGGGCTTTTGGTGAGCTGCCTGGACATTCAAGGTGGCGCTATAATAAGCAACTTTACGTTTTAGCTAAAACCTCCGCAACTGTGTGTGGCAGAATCAAATTTCTTGTTTCTTCTGATTCCTGGCTTTAACACGAACAATAGTAAATATTTTATGATTATCTAAAAACATTATCCATCATACTAAATTGTTAAAAAAAAAAAAAAAAAAAAAAAAAACTTTCAGAACTTGACCAAACTTTGTTTGTACACATTAGACCTTAGACAAAAAAGTTATCAAAATAATTTTGATCTATTAAGCAGATACAGTTATTAGGGCGGAAGCCCTATTGTTTTGCTAAGGACTATTATTAGGGCCCAAGCCCTGAAAAGGCTAAATCCCTACTGTTTTTCTAAGGATTATTATTAGGGCTCAAGCCCTGAAAGGGCAAAGGTCCTATTGTTTTCTTTAGGATACTATCTTCTCAAAAGGGCTTTTGGGGCCCTTAACATGCTCAAAAACTCTTGAGAATTTGCACACTGATCAGAATCCACCGCCATGCCTTATTTTTACCCAATTTGCTTCAAACTTCAGCAGAATAATGTCAAAACATGGCAAATGTAGACCTGTGAAGGGGTGATCTTAAATTAGGGATTAAAGTAAGGACAAAAAAATGGAAGGAGGAAGTGTCATATATCTTATAAAATCATTGTTTGTTTTAAAGGGATAGTTCACCCAAAAATGAAAATTAGCCCATGATTTACTCACCCTGAAGCCATCCTAGGTGTCTATGACATTCTTCTTTCAGACGAATACAATCAGAGTTATATTAAAAAATGTCCTGGCTCTTCCAAGTTTTATAATGGGAGTCAAGGTGTCACGATCCACACTTAATGAAACAAGGGAAGATCCAATAGCAGTATAATCATTTATTAAGGGTAATCCAAATCGTAGTCCTCCAGGCAGAAATCCAAAATCCAAATAAGCAATCCAACATGAGACACAAAAACAAGAACAGGCAGGAACAGAACACAGAAGTGGCGTGATATACAACAAGGACTCCGTAACACATACTAAAACAGACAGGGTATAAATACACAGGTACAGTGAGGAAAATAAGTATTTGAACACCCTGCTATTTTGCAAGTTCTCCCACTTGGAAATCATGGAGGGGTCTGAAATTGTCATCGTAGGTGCATGTCCACTGTGAGAGACATAATCTAAAAAAAAAAAATCCAGAAATCACAATATATGATTTTTTAACTATTTATTTGTATGATACAGCTGCAAATAAGTATTTGAACACCTGTCTATCAGCTAGAATTCTGACCCTCAAAGACCTGTTAGTCTGCCTTTAAAATGTCCACCTCCACTCCATTTATTATCCTAAATTAGATGCACCTGTTTGAGGTCGTTAGCTGCATAAAGACACCTGTCCACCCCATACAATCAGTAAGAATCCAACTACTAACATGGCCAAGACCAAAGAGCTGTCCAAAGACACTAGAGACAAAATTGTACACCTCCACAAGGCTGGAAAGGGCTACGGGGAAATTGCCAAGCAGCTTGGTGAAAAAAGGTCCACTGTTGGAGCAATCATTAGAAAATGGAAGAAGCTAAACATGACTGTCAATCTCCCTCGGACTGGGGCTCCATGCAAGACCTCACCTCGTGGGGTCTCAATGATTCTAAGAAAGGTGAGAAATCAGCCCAGAACTACACGGGAGGAGCTGGTCAATGACCTGAAAAGAGCTGGGACCACCATTTCCAAGGTTACTGTTGGTAATACACTAAGACGTCATGGTTTGAAATCATGCATGGCACGGAAGGTTCCCCTGCTTAAACCAGCACATGTCAAGGCCCATCTTAAGTTTGCCAATGACCATTTGGATGATCCAGAGGAGTCATGGGAGAAAGTCATGTGGTCAGATGAGACCAAAATAGAACTTTTTGGTCATAATTCCACTAAACGTGTTTGGAGGAAGAAGAATGATGAGTACCATCCCAAGAACACCATCCCTACTGTGAAGCATGGGGGTGGTAGCATCATGCTTTGGGGGTGTTTTTCTGCACATGGGACAGGGCGACTGTACTGTATTAAGGAGAGGATGACTGGGGCCATGTATTGCGAGATTTTGGGGAACAACCTCCTTCCCTCAGTTAGAGCATTGAAGATGGGTCGAGGCTGGGTCTTCCAACATGACAATGACCCGAAGCACACAGCCAGGATAACCAAGGAGTGGCTCTGTAAGAAGCATATCAAGGTTCAGGTGTGGCCTAGCCAGTCTCCAGACCTAAACCCAATAGAGAATCTTTGGAGGGAGCTCAAACTCTGTGTTTCTCGGCGACAGCCCAGAAACCTGACTGATCTAGAGAAGATCTGTGTGGAGGAGTGGGCCAAAATCCCTCCTGCAGTGTGTACAAACCCTAGTGAAAAACTACAGGAAACGTTTGACCTCTGTAATTGCAAACAAAGGCTACTGTACCAAATATTAACATTGATTTTCTCAGGTGTTCAAATACTTATCATACATGATATGCTGTATCATACAAATAAATAGTTAAAAAATCATACATTTTTTTTGGATTTTTTTTTTTTAGATTATGTCTCTCACAGTGGGCATGCACCTACGATGACAATTTCAGACCCCTCCATGATTTCTAAGTGGGAGAACTTGCAAAATAGCAGGGTGTTCAAATACTTATTTTCCTCACTGTAAATGACAATGCTAATGGGGAATTGGCTCAGTGTAATAATGAGTGACAAGGGACAGCTGAGTGCAATGAAGAGACAAGGATCATAGGGAATGTAGTTCAAATGTGACAGACACCGTGGGGAAGGAGGACATCTAGTGGTGACTCAGGAAACACAACCCAGACACTGTGACATAACCCCCCCTCTACAGAGCGGCTACCAGACGCTCCAAGACATGACAGACAAAACAAAAGTTCAGGCGGGAGGTGGACTGGTAGAGGATCAGGGGGAGGGATGGGGGGCCAGGTCCATGGAGGGAAACGGGGACAGGGAGTGACAGTCCATCTGGCGGCCAGGGCGGAGACTTTCCCTCAGGCGGCCAGGGCGGAGCGGCCACTTCATCGGGCGGCCAGGGCGGAGACGACCCCTCGGGCGACCAGGGCGGAGACTTCCCCTCGGGCGGCCAGGGCGGAGACTTCCCCTCGGGCGGCCAGGGCGGAGACTTCCCCTCGGGCGGCCAGGGCGGAGACTTCCCCTCGGGCGGCCAGGGCGGAGACGACCCCTCGGGCGGCCAGGACACTGGAACAGACACCACCGGCTCAGGAACTGGAACAGACACAGGCACCGGCTCAGGAACTGGAACAGACACAGGCACCGGCTCAGGAACTGGAACAGACACAGGCACCGGCTCAGGAACTGGAACAGACACAAGCACCGGCTCAGGAACAGACACAGGCACCGGCTCAGGAACTGGAACAGACACAGGCACCGGCTCAGGAACTGGAACAGACACAGGCACCGGCTCAGGAACTGGAACAGACACAGGCACCGGCTCAGGAACAGACACAGGCACCGGCTCAGGAACAGACACAGGCACCGGCTCAGGAACAGACACAGGCACCGGCTCAGGAACAGACACCGGCTCAGCGGCCATCTTGTCCGGAGACACAGGCTCGGCAGCGGCCATCTTGTCCGGAGACACAGGCTCGACGGCGGCCATCTTGTCCGGAGACACAGGCTCGGCGGTGGCCATCCTGTCTGGAGACACAGGCTCGGCGGCTACCATCTTGCCCTGAAACACAGGCTCGGCGGGCGGCCATCTTGTCCGAAGACACAGGCTCGGCAGACGTGACGTGAACAGGCTCGGTGGCGGCCATCTTGTCCGAAGACACAGGCTCAGCAGACATGACGTGAACGGTCTCGGCGGCAGCCATCTTGTCCGAAGACACAGGCTCGGCAGGCGTGACGTGAACACTCTCGGCGGCGACCATCTTGTCCGAAGACCCAGGCTCGGCAGGCGTGATGTGAACAGGCTCGGCGGCGGTCATCTTGTCCGAAGACACAGGCTCGGCAGACGTGACGTGAATAGTCTCTGTGGCGACCATCTTGTCCGAAGCCACAGGCTCGGCAGACGTGACGTGAACATTCCTGGGAATTTCTAGGATCTTGAATAGCGTCGAAAAATAATCCAACAACGTTTCAGCGGTCATCTTGTCAGGGGACACAGGCTCGGCAGACGTGACGTGAACAGTCTCTGGATCGGCAGACGTGACGTGAACAGTCTCTGGATCGGCAGACGTGTGTTTCTTCCCCCTTCTCCGTCCGTGACGGCGAGACGGTGGCTCCGATCCGTCCCTCACGAGCCCAGGGTCGAAGGGGGGCCATGGTGGAGAGTGATGTTGGATCTCCACTCGACCACCTTCTCCTCTGCGACCTCCCCGGGTCCCACGAAAAATGACTAGGCGGGTTCCCTTAAAATATTCTCTCCTCTCCAGTTCGGTGACTGGGGAAGAGAAGTTTGAACTCATACCGCTGGTTCTTGTGTGACGGAGTCCTTCTGTCACGATCCACACTTAATGAAACAAGGGAAGATCCAATAGCAGTATAATCATTTATTAAGGGTAATCCAAATCGTAGTCCTCCAGGCAGAAATCCAAAATCCAAATAAGCAATCCAACATGAGACACAAAAACAAGAACAGGCAGGAACAGAACACAGAAGTGGCGTGATACACAACAAGGACTCCGTAACACATACTAAAACAGACAGGGTATAAATACACAGGTAAATGACAATGCTAATGGGGAATTGGCTGAGTGTAATAATGAGTGACAAGGGACAGCTGAGTGCAATGAAGAGACAAGGATCATAGGGAATGTAGTTCAAATGTGACAGACACCGTGGGGAAGGAGGACATCTAGTGGTGACCCAGGGAACACAACCCAGACACTGTGACACAAGGGGCATCCATCAAAGCACATCCATCCGTGATAAAAGTGCTCGAAGCGGCTCTGCGGGGGTTAATAAAGGCCTTCTGAAGTCAAGCCATTTTAATTTTTGGCTGAACTATCCCTTTAAATTAAATTATGATTGTATGTTTGGTAATTGAACTTGAATACATTTAAAATGAATGTACTATATTTCAGATCAATATATTTGTTTTCTTTCAAATTTTGTATTTTGAGATTAATTCATGACACCAAACAATATTCTCCTCTGAAATATACACCATGTATTTCTATATAAAATAATACTAACATTAGAAAAACAACACATTTGAATTTCTTTTTCAATCAATGTTGTATGTGTCACTTAAAAATAAACAGTTTAATGCTATCTGTTTGAGGTCAAGACATATTGCTGAAAACAAAAAACAAATTTAATATATAGTATAACCACAAGATGGGAGCATAGCATTATTTTTAAACGGTTAGATAAATCCTGAACAGTGTTTTAAAGATCAAACTACTGTTGCTAAGAAAAGTGTTTTCAGACATAATTACTTATTTGGATATAAATGTAGACATGATCAAAAACAACTTTCTGTCACAGTTTAGATTTTATTTTATTTTTGTTGTGTGTGTGTGTGTGTGTGTGTGTGTGTGTGTGTGTGTGTGTGTGTGTGTGTGTGTGTGTGTGTGTGTGTGTGTGTGTGTGTGTGTGTCAGTTACACTCCTGATTTAGAGTTTAGAGTTTAACCCTTTCATAACTCGTCCAAGCTTTATAATGGCACTGAATTGCTGTTTCTGTTTTGAAGTCCATAAAAGGTTATGATGTATTGGTCTATGTCAAGTTGTCATAACAAAGACATCTCAAACAATGTCATATTTGCATTAAAAATGCCATAATTGAGTGAATGACACTTAATGACAGTTGTCATAAACATGCATAAAACCTCCTTCATATTAATGACGTGTTATGTCATGATTATGAAGCTGTCATGCCAGTCTTATGCACACCCCTTCAAGTAAAGTGTTACCGTGCAAAGTTTTGAGAAGTTTGGACTTCTCAAGTTTGGAAGAGGAAATCTCCATCTCACATCTTTAGCTCACAGATACAAACCATAAGCAAGCAGCACTTGATCAATGTTAATCGCTTAATCTTCACTTTCTTTCTTTCCAGACGCAGTTGAAGTTTATAGAAATATTGCATTGGAATGCTCAGAAGAACCCTTCTGTGTGTGCCCGCAGCCCGCTTGACTTCGATGTTTGCTTGCTTAACCACTTGCTTTTTTTTCTCGTGCACTGGTTGCTAAGCTGAACAGTCTGGGTAAGACCGCACATTCTCATAACCTGGTAGCAGGTCAGAAGAACCTGCGCATGCCAATAATTATTCTATTTATTTACTTTTTTTTATTTTAAGTAATATGATTTTCAGTATTTCTGCATTCCAGCATTATGCTCAGCTATACTATTTTATAATTGTAATGGGCGCTTGCAAATCAAGTTGAAACAGGATCTAATCACAGCAGTCTTCTTTTTCTTCTTCTTCTGTTGTTTATATGGCGGTTGGCAAACCAACTAAAGGTGCATTTCCGCCACCTACTGGGTTGGAGTATGGAGCACTACTTGGTTGAATACACTTAAGAAAAAAAAAAAAAACAATTTGGCTATATCTTTTTTACCAGTTCTGTATCCTTTTTTAAATTTTAATACTTTCTCTTGTATTTCATACTTTGTTCCTTCTCCTAATATTTCCTTGAGTGAATAATTGCTTACACCCATATCCTTAAGTGACTGAACTAACTCAAGTCTTTCTCTATTGTATGCTATACAATCTAGTAATATATGCTTTACTGTTTCAGGATATCCACACTTATCACAATTACCAGTTTCATGTTTACCTATTTTATGTAGACTTTGGTTTAATGAAGTATGCCCAATACGTAATCTTGTTATTATCACATCCTTTTTCCTATTATTTATAGTTGTTCTTTCCACCCCCACATTTCTTTGTATACTATACATGTGTCTTCCTCTTATTTCATTATCCCATATCCTCTGCCACCTCTTTTTCACTTTAGTCCCGATCAGCCCCTTAATTTCCGCTTTACTCATCTGTACTCTGATGTTGATCTCAGGATCTTTCAACGACTCCTTTGCCAGTTTATCAGCTACCTCATTTCCCTTTACTCCGACATGGGCTGGAACCCACAAAAAAACTCACCTTTATGCCTAAATGCTTTATGTTATATAGCTTCTGTAATGTTTCATTTAAAATATCTTGTCTTGCTAAAGATTTTCCACTTTCTAAACTCTGCAAAGCTGATAGTGAGTCTGTACATATCACACTACTGTTAGGCTGCTTTTCTTCTATCCATTGTAAAGCCAATAACATGGCTATCAGTTCTGTTGTAAAAACAAATATATGATCTGTTGCTCTTTTTGATATTTTAATATTGTACTGGGGAATATATATTGCTGCAGCTGCTCTACCTGTTTCCGGATCTTTTGATCCATCTGTAAATATTTGAGTCATGTTGCTATATGCTTGAATCATGTATTGTTGAACGATTACTTTTGATGGCAAATTTGGTTCATTCTTATGCATCTCGTTATGTATGAATAGATCTATATCTGGCATTGGGAATAACCATGGGGGTATAGATGAAATTGCAACAGACGGAGCTACCTCTATCTCTGTTATACCTGTTTCCAGTGCCTCCTCATTTGCTACCCAGCCAAAACTCTTTATATTTCCATACTCATACTCCCAACAGTTTTCCAGTACCTTTTTAACTGGATGCCTTTCATCATGTCCTTTTACATTGATCCAGTATCTCATCCTTAACTTTCTCCTACGAACTTCCAATGGCATTTCTCCCATCTCTACTTGAATAGATGGTACTGGAGATGTTCTAAATGCACCACAGCTAATCCTTAGAGCATGAGTCTGAATTACCTCAATCTTTTTGAGCCATGTTTCTGATGCAGAGCTGTATATCAGACTACCATAATCTATTGCTGGTCTTATTAATGAGCTATATATACACTTCTTAAAGACTGTCTACTCGCACCCCACTCTACCCCGACCAAGCACCTCATTACATTTATTCCTTTTTTACATTTATCTATTAGCTTTTGAATGTGAATACCAAATGTTAATTTAGAATCCATCCACATACCTAAAAATCTTAACATTTTAACTTGTTCCAATTCATGACCATACATTTTTATACTTATTCTACTATTTTTCCTCCTTTTTGTAAAACAAATTACCTGCGTTTTTGCAATTGAAAACCGGAAACCCCACTCATTTGCCCAATTTTCTACCTTATTTACTGCTCCCTGCAGACTTTTTACTACAAATATTTCATTTCTTCCCTTTTTCCATAGTGCACCATCATCTGCGTACAGTGACCTCCCTATTCCTGTGTCAATTTGTGTATATATATCATTAATCATAATGTTAAAAAGTATTGGACTACACACGCTACCTTGGGGAGTTCCATTGTCTATTTTATATAATTGTGAATATGTTGTCCCAATTCTAACTTGTATTGTCCTATTCAATAAGAAATCCTTTATCCAATCATACATCCTTCCGGTAATTCCCATTTTATCAAGTTTCATTAACAAACCCTCTTTCCATAACATATCGTATGCCTTCTCAATATCGAAGAACACTCCAACTACTACCTCTTTATTTACTTGAGCCTTCCTTATTGCTGCCTCCAGACTAACTACAGCATCCATAGTGCTACGCCCCTTCCTAAAACCACTCTGGTATTGTGAAAATAACCCCTTTTTCTCAATAAAATATACTAACCTTGACATTACCATTCTCTCCATTAGCTTACATAGGTTAGATGTCAGAGCTATTGGCCTATAGCTGCTTGGTTGAGCTTTGTCTTTCCCTGGCTTGCCGATTGGTACTATGACCCCATGTTTCCACTCAGAAGGAAGTTTCCCTGTTTCCCACACTCTATTAAACAATCCTAGAATTGTATTTAATGATGTTTCTGATTAATTTTTTATCAATTCTACACAAATGTCATCCTTTCCTGGAGAAGTTTTCCTTACCCCTGAGAGTGCTCTCTTCATTTCATACATTGTAAACGCTGCCTCTATTACACTACCTGAATGCCCTCTTTTTTCTAAAATATTTGGATTTTCTCTAATGCGTTGTCTCCTGTGTCTTCTCATTTCCTCAGAAATATTCTCATTACTATGCACCTTCATAAATGTTTCTGCTAATACTTCTACTTTTTCTTTATCTGAAACTGCTGCTTTTTCTTTATCTATTAAAACTGGAATGCTACTATAACTCTGAATTCCACTCATCTTTCTAATCTTCCCCCATATTTTATTAATTTCAATATCTTCACCAATACTTTCACAGAATTCCCTCCAATATTTTCTCTTAGCTATTCTTATTACACGTCTCACTTTTGCTTGTGCTCTTTTATAGTTTATTAAATCATTAAAATTAATACTTTTTCTTACTTTTCTAAGAGCTTTATTTCTTATATATACTGCTTCACTACATTCCTCATTCCACCAAGGAACCACCTTTTTTCTATTTCCCAACTTCTTTTTTCCTACTGCTTCTACCGCTGCCTTCCGTATTGCTATACAAATATTCTTATTCAACTCATCTACATCATCTATTTCTCCCAGAAAACCCTCCAAATACACTTCACTAATCTCTTTAAATTGCTCCCAGTTTGCCTTTTTAAATGCCAATCTTTGAATTCTCTCTACCTTTTCTTTTTGAATATCTATACCTATTTGACATAATATTGGAAAATGGTCGCTTCCTATATTGTTGTAATTTATTACTTTCCAAGTACTTTTCCGTGCTAAATTATCTGACATCAAAGTTAAATCTATAGCTGACATCTTTCCACTTCCAATATCTATTCTAGTGCCCGACCCATCATTTATACACACTAATCCTCTTAAATCTAACATTTCTTCCACTACCAATCCATTATGATCTGTATTTTCACTCCCCCACAATGTATTATGAGAATTAAAATCTCCACACCATACCATCTTTTGTTTACGGTTCTTATCTATTTTTTCCAAATCTCCTATATTTAGTTTCTTACATGGATTATAAAGATTCACTATTTTTATACTTTCTGATCCTTCCCATATTTCAACTACTATTACCTCGTGTTCCTCATTAATCTCAACAATCCTGTATCCTATATCTTGTTTTATGAAAGTTACTATGCCCCCTCCATTTCCACCTGGTCTGTCTCTACGTATTGCGATATATCCGAATAGTGTAAAATTAAGACATGATTTTAACCAAGACTCCTGAATACATATTATATCTGGGCATCTTTCTTGTTTTGATATAAAGTTTTTAAATTCGTGTCCGTTTGCAATCAAACTTCTTGCGTTCCATTGTAATATTATTAAAACCATTACAAACCTCCACCACATGCTGTCTGGGTGTTTCCTACCTGTATTTTTAGTTTTTCATTGATCATCTCCACATTGATTCCCTCTATATCCAAATACTTTTCTGCTGCTCTCACAATAATTTTAATTCTCTCTGTCCGACTTTCCGTTTGCGCGGAGCAATTTACCACTTCAACTATAAATGCTACAAAAGACACTTTATCAATCTCCATTGGATCCTTCTCATTCTCTTCTATGCCTTTGTTCATTACCTGAGGTGCAGCTTTCCTAATTTCTTTGGTCTCTGTTTCCTGTTCCACTTTCTTCAGGGCCTCAGCATATGTTAATCCATCTTCCACTCTTACATTTTGTACTTTCAGGACTTTTTGTCTCGCTTCACATCCTCCATACCCTGCGCTGTGATCTCCCCCACAGTTACAACATTTAAGATTTACTCCTTGTTCGCATTTACCGTAATCGTGCTCTCCTCCGCATCTTGCACATCTTTGCTTCCCTCTACAAACTGCCGCAACATGGCCAAATCTTTGACATTTAAAGCATCTTAATGGGGGAGGTACATATGGTCTAACCATATAACTCATGTATCCTAAATATACCCTTTCAGTAGGGTTGGGTACCGAAACTCGGTTCCAATAGGGAACCGGTTCCGACGTAAACGGTAGTAACCAGACCGAATAAGAACGAAACTTTCGGTGCCTGATTTCGGTGCCTGACGTTTTTTTACCGCCCCCAATAAAACATCTCGCGGCACGAATGATCCAATAATAAAACATCTCCAGTTAACCAGCAGAGCATTCATTTAGTTCGTTTGTTAAATAAGAGATCTAGCGCTGAAATGTGTTTTTTAAATCAAGTGATCAAAGTGCTCGTTGCCGCTGCGATCAGTGGCGCGGATACAGTGTTTTCTCTTGGCTTGCGCACACACTTGGCTTCACTCGGACGCGCGCTTCAATACGTTGCGGAGATCGATCTATTTATGAGGCGCCGTCTATATGATTATGTGCGCGGAGAGTGTGTGTGTGTGTGTGTGCTCGAGTCTCAGATGAGTATGTGCGCGGAGAGTTCCGCGCGTCTCGTGTGTGTAGAGTTTGCGTGTGTGTGCGTGAGCGACTTTAGAAGTTATGCATTTCATATGTATTAGTTTGAGCATTCAGCAGTATACATGTAGCCTATGTGTGACTACCTAGTACATGTGTATGCAAGGGTTTCATATGTGCGTGAATGAAGTTTGATTTAAGCCCTAGACGGCGCCTCATATCTATTCGTTCTGGTGAAATCTCAAAATATAATGGACACAAAGTGTCCCTGCTTGATATACAACCACTGATGAGCATAATCGGTTTAAAAGAACCCAAAACCTCTGACACGCCTAAGGTGACTAAAGTTCAAGTTCAGCTGCCAGTGTTCCTCTTCGGGTAAGTCTAGTAATTTTAATGCCAACTGCAAATCTTGAATATCAAGTATGAAGTATATCAATATCAAGTATATTTATATGGCTATACTGTGTGTTAAATATTTCTGCTCAGTGTCAGATATTTCTCTGTTTTGTAAAAGTCATAATATGAGAAGACAAAATTTTGATCTTAACTCAAGTGTTTAAAGGGCACAATTTTTCATTTAATCAGAAATCAGAAAATCTTTTTCAGAAAATCACACACACACACACACACACACACACACACACACACACACACACACACAGAGGTATTATTTTTTTGATAAAGTGTGTGCGGTTTAGTTTTCTTAAGTACCGTTTCAAGAACCGTTTAAGCACCGGAACCGTTTGAAAAATACCGAGTAGGTACTGGTATCGGATAAAACCTAACCAATACCCAACCCTACCTTTCAGGTAATTTATCCTCGTCAAAATGTATCATCACAGATAAACTGTCCTTCTTTTCTTTGTCTTTGACATACTGAAGTCTTCTTACTTCCTTCACTTCTGCTCCAGAGATATTCTTTTTGATTCTTTCTGTTGTCATGTCAGTTGGGATTCCTGTTATTACTCCTCTTACCCAATTTTTCTCTTCTGGAATTGAACTTATCTTATCACTTTTTTCCCCAGCAACGTTTTCATTCCTAGTGCCTTTTTCTGTTGCTTGTTATCTTTACAAAATAATAACACCTTACCACCCCTCACCATTTTTGCATTATCAATCGGCCCTATCTCGTCATTAATTGCTTTAGTTAATTTCAGCGGATTTATTGCAGATTCAGATTCAGATACGAATTGTATCATTACCTTATATTCCTCCTTTCTTCTCCTTAACTGATGTCTTCCCTTATCACTATCAGAATCCGAATTCTGTCCCCAGTTTGATTTTCTTTTTCGATTTTCAACTACCTTCCATTCATTACCTCCATTTCCCACGCCTGACATTTCCTCCTCCATTTCCGGATCGCTTCCGGAATCACCTTCGTTTCCTACCATGCGCACTCCACTCTCAACCCAGCTGTTGCCACCACCTACAGTCCACCGTCCTTTCCCCCACAAACAAAGCTCTCTCCGGCTCACTGCAAGAGTTCCTCACTCAATCACAGCAGTCTTCCAAACACAGGGTTTAAATACACAGGGCAAACAAAGGAGCTAATGTGATAATTAACTAGACATACCTGAACAGAATACTCAATCAAAATGAGTAAGCAAGGAAACAAACAGGCAGGGAACGGAGGAGAAGGTCTTGGTTAATAATGTATGTTACGTCAGAATGAGCTGACGAATTGGGATCTCACCTTGAAAGCAGACAGTTTTTGCAGCTATATTTTACTTTTGTTATTGGAATTTTATGTCTAAAAAAAATCTCAGAAAAAAAAAACATTATTAGAAAAAAATATACACTAAAAAGAAGCTTTCGAATCCAACATCCCGTGAGGTGTGGTCAATGCCATTCAGATTCCAACTCTAAAATAAAAAAAGTGTGTTTTTGAATTTGTATAAACTTTTATTCTATTAAGTGTGAATTAATTGAAGAAACAAATTAAAGAAAGTCATTGAAAACATTAAAACTTTCAATTATTAAGCAGTACTTTCTGCTCATGTAATTTAGCATGCTGAGCTGTAATGGGTGTAATAAGAAACACATTCAGTCAAACATATTGTTCTGACGTCAGTGTGGGAATATTCTCATCCATGAAGGGATTAATCTGTCGCTGGGATGAGGATGTTTCATTAAAGTTTGATAGAGTGAAGTTGTGACTGGGAAATGAAGTGATACATCAAAGGAAGCAGTGTTAGATACAGTAGTGCATGTGTGAGTGACTCATCCATGATACAGTATAAGCCTTTTTTATTTTCTTTGTTCTAGCTTATATGATTTTCTAGTTTTGACTTCAGGAAACTTTTCACAGTATTTTAAATTTATACATAAAATCAGGTTTCATTTATTACAGCAATATTCAATGACATATTTTTATGCCTGAAGTACAGTGATAAAAATGCTGTTTTCTCGGCCTTTGTGAAATTGCCTTGAATTTCTGAAACATATTTATATGTAACAGCATCAGAGCAGATCTACCTTTTCATGCATCTCCTGACCTTGGTATTACTTTGGCAAACAGACGTGTATATGTGTACATGTTATGGTTTGGGGACAAAACTGACTACCAAAGGGAGCTAAATCCGACAATGCCTGCTCGGTTGGAAAATTGCTTCATAAAATAAAGAAAATGCTTTTTTTATTCTAAAAATAAAATAAAAATGTGCGTGTATAATGTTTGTTCATTGTATTTGTATTTGTATTTGTGTAGCAGTGTAGGCGTCTATGAATAATCTATGCCACCCCCTCCATGATTTTTTGAAGCAGCTCCTCATGTTCACAGTAACCCACAGCAGCACATCAAATACCCTTTGAGCACCAAAGCTGAGGACGAGACCAGGATAAAAGCAGACACAACTAATTTAGATTGACACAATTAAAAAGGAAGAAGTGATTCACATCTTCTGTTCCCTTATGCCACAATAAAAAAACCTACTCTTTTTGGTAATAAAAAACATGCTTGTACCATTAGTGTTTGCAGAAAGCAGTAAAACATCTGTACTGTCAATTTACAATTTAGAAACATCATAAGCAGAGATCATTTAAACCATCATGTCATGCTGGCATTCAAGTGTACAACACAATCAAATTACAGCTAAAAGACTGTTTTAAAAATTACTTAGCAAAAAATACTACAAATCTTTGCTGGCTTAAAGATAAAGTCAAAAGAGAGGCTGAAGAAGAAGACTCAAAACACTTACTCTAAGACTCCTTAATGGAAGAAGCTGTAGTGCAAGTTCTCTGAGATGGAAGTTACTTTTTCACTCCAGCCCTCCTGTTTTCCCACAGAGCAATCTAAAGTGGCCTTCACCATCACGCTTCTGATCAGGCAAGCAAGAGAATGGGGAATGGCCATGTGGGACAATGGACATGAATGTTGAAGCTCGTTACAAGATTTTTTCCGAGGAGCTCCGCAAGTTTTCGACCGCTCCGCTCTGGGGACAGAGGTAGCGCAGGCTTTATCATTGCTGCAACAGGGAGGTCGGTCTGTTTCTGACTACTCTATCGAGTTTCACACGCTCGCTGCGTCATGGAAGGAATCCGCGGTCATGTGGTCGTTCCGTCCTCCAGACCTTATTGCAATTTAATGGGGCTGCTCATCAGGTGTAAGCTTTCATCTATTCTGGAGTGGAGGGGGATTTTATGAACACCGAGCTGGCTGCATGCTTAGGTGTTCTGCCTGTTCCACTGGCCGAGCCCATTTCAGCCAGGACTCTCTGCGGCACCCATCTCACTAGGATTAGCCATTCACATTTTCGGGTAACCATGCTGAGAAGATTAGTTTTCTCCTCATTCATTCTCCCTCCGCTTCAGTGGTTTTGGGACACTCCTGGCTGGTCAACCATAACCCTCACATTGACTGGGCTCTTAATTCTGTGCTGGCATGGAGCCCTATTTGTTTATCTCAATGTTTGGGTCCTGCATTTTCTCCTGTAATGTCCTGTTCTGGAGGTGTTGCTGGAGGAGCCGGTGAGTCTGGTGAGTGTACTGGAAGCTTACCATGACTTGAGAGCAGTTTTCAGTAAGTCCCGAGCTTCATCTCTTCCCCTGCACCGCCCGTACGACTGTGCGATAGAGCTGTAGCCTGGCACTTCCCTGCCTAGGGGGTGCCTTTACTTTCTTTCTGGGCCATGGAGAAGTGTATTCATGATTCTCAGGTAGCTGGCATCCTCCGGCCCTCTTCCTCTCCAGTTGGGGCGGGGTTCTTCTTTGTCGAGAAGAAAGATGGATCGCTGTGTCTCTGTATAGATCATCAGGGCTTGAATGGGACGAATGGGAGACCGCCTTTAACACCCCCACAGGGCACTTTGAACATTTGGTCATGCTTTTTGGGCTTTCAAACTCCCTGGTGGTCTTCCAGGCATTTGCCAATGATGTGCTCAGAGACATGGTCGAACGGTTTGTATTTGTTTACCTCAACGATATCCTGATCTTCTCCCAGAACGAGCGCGACCTTGAGTTTCACGCACGGTCGGTTCCGTTCCTGGGATTTATTCTTTCCACGGGGTGCCCTGAGAGCCTGTTGTTTGTGCCCAAATCGGTCCAAATTAGCATCCTACAGTGGGGCCACTGATCCGTACTAGCTCGCCATCCAGTAACGACTTGCAGTTAAATCAAGCAGCGGTTTTGGTGGCCGTCCATGGCTCGGGACTCTCGTCAGTTCGTATCGTCCTGTCCGGTTTGTGCTGTGAGCAAGGACGCCAATCGACCCCAGGCAGGCCTACTCCAGCCACTGCTAGTCCCTTCGAGGCCATGGTCACAAATAGCTGTGGATTTCATCACAGGCCTACCACTGTCTAGCGGCAACATGGTAGTCCTCACTGTGGTCCCCAAATTGCCTTCAGCGAGGGAGACAACGACTCTTGTCTTGGATCACATTTTGCATAATCATGGCCTCCCTGTGAATGTAGTCTCTGACAGGGGCCCTCAATTTGTATCTAAGTTTTGGGTAGATTTCTGTCGACAGCTGGGGGTGACTGTGAGTCTTTCATCCGGGTATCACCCGCAGACTAATGATCCGGCCAAGCTAACCAGTATCTGGAGAGGGTATTGCGCTGTGGCGTCTGCAGAACCATCATCTTGGAGTTCCAGATTAACCATGGTTGAGGACGCACATAACTCCCTCCTGGTCTTGTCTACGGGTTTGTCTCCCTTCCAGTGCTGTTTAGGCTACCAGCCACCATTATTCCCCTCCCAAGAATCCAACGCGCACACTTTTTTTCAGAGATTCCTCCATACATGGAGGATCACAAGAGAAGCCCTTACTCGGACTGTGACAGAAACAAGGTGTCGGCCGACCATCACAGTTTTCAGAAGTTCTGGTTATCTTCCCAAGACATTCCTCTTAAACTTCCTTCACATAAACTGGGTCCCAAATTTATTAGACCGTTTTCCATCACCAAGGTTCTCAGTCCAGTATCAGCTCGATTCAAATTAAGCCCCCAGTTTAAGGATATCCACCTGGTTTTTCATGTCTCTAAGATCAAGCCCGTCATTTGCTCCCCCCTTAAGGCCCAGACCTCTCCCGGTTGCTTCTTCGGCTTCCCTGTTGTCTGTGTTGTCCTGTCATTTTCTACAGCTCGTGACCTGGGCAATCAGCACTGATTTTGCAGTGCGGATGTGTGCAGATCACGAGCTGATTGCCCTCACCTGTCTCTTGTTCCCTTTTCCCTTATATTCTCTGCTGTGTCTGCCCCTTGTTGTCAGTAGATTTTTGTGTGCCTCGTCTCATGTGCTGTTGTATCTATGCTGTGAGGACGGCTCTGGAGCTCTCACACATCCCTTTTGTCCGTGTATGTCACTACACTTTGGATGTTGTTTATTCCCAAAAGTGTCTAATAAACTGTTGCACGAACCCTCTGGTTTTGAGTCCTCCATTCACGCAGCCTGAAAACATTTTCTTTCTCAACAGTTTACATTCACTTAAGACATAACTGACTGTGTTTACTGGGATACTCACCAGGAGGTTTTTTTTTTTTAAACATGTTTTGTGTAAATTTGTCTGTTTAAGTGCAAGAAGACATGAAAGAGAACTCAATTCAGTATTCCCGAGCTGTCTAAAGCCTTGTTTATATTCGCGTCCACATGAGCATGAAAAGTTTGTCATTGCAGTGTGGGTGGACGTGCACATTTGCGAGACCCCATTTCGTGTGGCGGTGTGCACAACATTTTTTGTAATTTTTGCAACACTTGCACGACTTCTAGGCGACTCTGAACGAGCAGGTACATCTGTACTGGCATATTACCAACATGCAGTCTAAATTAATTGCTAACATTTACAAAATGAGCCTACAAAGGCAGAAACAAGCTTGTTTAAAAAGGCCCATGTTTAATAAAAATTTTCTTGAAATCAAATGAAATTCCATTGCTCTCATGCCGGGTCGGGAAGCCCGTTCCGCGGCTCTCTTCTTGCGCATGTTATTGGCCACATCTAGTCTGGAGGAGCTAGATGTAGAGGGATTTGAGACAGTTATTATTAGTGAGACCACCTCCTCCACTAGCCCTGAATATGAATGGAGGTTGGAGGCCAATGGAGGTTATGACCCAGCACGGCCAGGCTTTGTTTAACTTTGTCGGCGTTGAACAGGAAGTTGCTCACGGCAGACAAGATGAGCGTTTTCAGCTGCGCAGAGCCACAGATTTCACAGATTACAGATTCAACAGTGATTTGAGTCACAACGAGATTATGTGACCCACTGTCTCACACGCCGCGCTCTCTCTCCAGCTTAAATAAAGGTAGTCCCAGTAAAATGATGCAACTCCTTTCTCTTTGGCTGCCCTCCCTCCAGAATAGCTGGAGGTGAGGATGCACTCATCGATGGACAGTGATCTACTCTGAGCATTATAGGCAATAAGCATTGCCATTTGCTTTCACTGCCCACTTAACTAACAAGTAATATCTTGGCTCCAGGACAGTCCATTTAAAGGTCAATACATCTTTCTATTGTAACTGCATTGCTGTAGGGGACAACTTATGGCTAATAATAATCACAGGATGCTCCTTACCTTGTGTTGTCTGTGAAAGAACAGCCCCAAGTCCAATTTCTGATGTGTCCGTCCGAAAGATGAAGGGTCTGTTGAAATTTTGAGGCATGTAGAACCGCCTCTATTTTTGCCTCTTTCAGAACCCGTCAACACCACTCTCTCGTCCTGTCACTTCTTTGTCAGGTCCTTTAGAGGGCAAGCTATTGAGAAGAAGTTAAGAATGAAACAAACAGTCGTATTTGGCCAACCTTGTCCAAGAAGTTGCCACTTATGCTTGGTAAGGCTGCAACATCCCCCATAAAACTGCCCCAGTACTGCCAATGGCCCCCAGGAAAACTGAGCACTGTCTTTTTCTTTTACTGAAGCAACTATAGGGCACTTTTTCTTTTAATCGAATCAACAGTTAACGGTTCTGGATTCTGGTTCTAAGTTCCTCCAAATGTTCTGGTTCATTTGGTTCCATTAAAGAAGTCATGACATAAGGCAGTGGTTCCCAACCCTGGTCCTGGAGCACCCCCAACACTGCACATTTTGGATGTTTCTCTTATCTGACACATCCACCCGAGGTCTTGGAGTCTTTACTAACGAGCTGATGAGTTGAATAAGGTGTTATTTATTAGGGAGACATCTAAACTGTGCAGTGCTGGGAGTACTCCAGGACCAGGATTGGGAACCACTGACATAAGGAATCACTGAAGGAAGCCCAGCTCCAGAATCACATCACTAAGGGTGCTTCTGAAATTAGTGAAGCTCTAGTGAAGCGCATCTGAATGCCACTCCTGAAACTTTGCAGTATGTAAGTGCCTGTTGGTCATCTTAGTCACAATAAAGACAAAACTTTTATTAAAAAAGCTAAATGAATTATATATAGAACGTACACAAACTTTGTTCCCTTTAGAATCACTAAAAAGCTGTCCCTCACATCAGTTCATTTTAATATTCAACAATATTATTGATCTGAACTGAGCTGGACGATGACATTACTGTTTTCTCCAGTGCTGCTATATAGATGAATGAACTACATTAATCTGTCTATCTATTTTCTTACCTAGGTGTTTGATCAGTTTTAATTCTCTGATTCGTTTAATTTAATTGTCTGTGCAATTGAATACTTTGTCTGCTTTTTTAAGTTGCGTTGTTCAACCTGCAGAACCTAGATCAGACATGAGGTCTAGGGATGGAAATATTTTTAACAGTTAAAATCTTTTTAAATTCTTTTAAACAGAATTCAACAGTTCTGTGTTTGGTTCTGATTTCTCTTAGTGTTTCTGGTTCCTTAATTGTTCCATTAAGAAGTCATGATGTAAGGAATAAAAAAAATATTTTGACATAGGCCTATAGGACGTCGTTGTACTCTTAAGTTGTAAACTTATAAGTAAGTTTTAGAACTCATAAATTCCTCCTTACAGCAAAAAAGAAAATAAAAAAATCTTCTTTCTACACATTGTGACATCACACTATGATAGACATTTAATTTGAACGGCCCTCCACAACTGCACTTACTTTGCCATATTACTTCCGTAGCTCACCTAGCAGGAGTGAGAAGTGAGGTGCCAAGGAGAGAGCAGCAGGTTAGTCAAGCGTTAGTACTCCGGTCACATCAGGCACTTTAAGACACCTAAAGTTTACTGCAACTTTTGTACTAGATTGCAACAAGATTATTAGAGGCAATATTGCCAAACATTAAGCTGTTTGTGGATGTGGAAATCCTGACATCTACTGACATCCTATCGTCACTGGATGAGAGTGTCACGTCAAAAGCAACAATAGACTTATGGTCCGGTCTTTCGTGCCCTGTCACAACCGGTCCTGCTCCATGCCCTGCCACAGTCTCTTGGTCCTATTCTTTCACAGCCTTGCAATTACTCTATGGTCTTTTTTCGCATTGGCCTAAAAGGCCTTGATCCAGGTCTGCCACTGCACAAAGGCCACTGCTCCCCGATTCAGGATTGGGTCCACCACAACTCCAAGACCGAAGACCAGATCCACCACTGCTCAAATGCCCATGTCCCAATGCCCACTGTGCACCACCACCAACTCTTAAAGGCACCTTCCCTGAGTCCTAGATGAAAAATTCAGAATTGCTGATCACCAGCATAAGGTATGTTTTGCATGCTGGCACCAACATGGGTTCCTGGTTTCTGGTTCCCAGCATGGGGATTGGAAGTACTGGTGAACCAGATACAGCAGCTTAGTTTCGCTTAAAAACAGCATGACACTAGCTATGTTTCCATCCACCTATTTTTGGACACATTTTGGAATATCGCATAAAAACTGCTGGATGAAAATTCCAAGATGGTCATAAATTCAAAAAATGCGCATAAAAAATGTATGTACTTGTTTGAGTCTGATAAAAATTTGATCCAATAAGAAAACATGAGCATAGAACTGTCTTATATGACTGCTCCAACACCTTTTGACCAAACAAAAGTTTTAAAAACTATAGAGCGCTGTCGTCATCTGCATAGTGTTGCTCTCTCTCTCTCTCTCTCTCTCTCTCTCTCTCTCTCTCTCTCTCTCTCTCTCTCTGTACACAAGTTCAAGAAGAGCTCATCAGTGCTGAAGGCATCTTTGCTCTTTTGCATTATTGTGGTTTGGTGTTAATGTGTGTGGGCTCAGAGCATCACTGCATTAGTGTGGTGGATGGGTGTTGGTGGGCGAGAGTGTGTGTGGGTGCTGCGAATTGGCTGGTACAACAATGTGCTGTGTGGGCGAAAGAGAGAACTCTTTGAAAAAATGGAGTGAAGGGGTGAAATGAGGCAGTGAATATGGAGGAGGATCAAAGAAAACACATTAATGGAAAAGAGAATATATGCACTATCTATTTCATAGACCACTAATGAAAATAAAGGGTTTGTTTGTGATACCATCTGCATTTTCACCAGAGATTCAGCTCTATTACAAATTAACACATGAATGATAAACAACGAATTTGTTATCAGTTTAATGGTAAAGATTAAATTCAACACTTTTAATTTTCACATTTCATCATGCAGTACTCTTAATACTGCATATTATATGAAAGCTTTAAAAGTGGTGAATTGACAGGATTTACCTTTACCTGTCCATTTAATAAAGTGTTCTTTTGGTTGCGCTTCTTCACTTAATGGATCAGTTCTGTTATGAATATTGGTGTCCAAACCTTGCTAGAATTCAGTAAGCACATTTTTATTTTGTGTATTTTCATCACACCATCAAAATGACAAACCACTTCTTGTTCATCTCAGCTCTAGATCCAGCTAATTCATTCAACTGGCAAAATCCCAATGATTTACAGAAATGAGAATTGTTACTAGCAACAAATATACATGTTTGTGATATATAAAGCTTTATCTGTATTTTCACCTTATCTTCCAATACAACTAATGAAACATCTTTGAAAAAAAAGATGCATTTACTTCAGCAAAATTGTTTACTTACATTCTACTAATACTCGTAATACTGTAAAAAAAAAAAAAAAATGCAATTGGGTTCCTTTATTAGTTTTAAATAACTGTTAATGAAAAATATTTGACATTGGGTAAAAAAAAAAAAAAGAACAACAAACTACTGACAGAACAACAAAATCAGAATTCAGACTAAAAAAAGACAGTGCAATTAAATCATCCACACACCACAACATTCAGCAGAAGCTGCAGTATAACCTTCAACACAATATACACAGAGGAACGGATTCTTTACCTGCTGATATGATGATTCCATGTCCATGATAACCGCAGAAAAAGAGCACACGGAGAGAAGAGAGAAACATTGACACACTCTTGCCCTCGCTCCCTTGCTCCCTCCCTCGCTCCCTCCCTCTCACTCTCTCTTTCTCTCTCACCAACAAATTATGTAAGGGATAACGTACACTCCGCCAGTCATAACCACCAAATAAACCGACAGGTCAATCAGGACGCCTACGCCAAGCGGAGCCAATTATTACATAGCTACTCATCAAATAAATTAATAAATGGACATTAAATATTGATATAAATTAAATTATTTACTATGTGAGAAGAAAATGATCACAGAGTGTTACAAGAGACATGAAACCGGTAGAGAAAGAAATCTGTTGCCTGGGTGAACAGTCAATTATCACCTGGTTTCACAGACAGGGCTTAGATTAAGCCAGGATTAGGCCATAGTTCAATTAGGACATTTAAGTAGCTTTTATAAACGTTCCTTAGAAGGAAAAAAACATTACTGATGTGCATCTTGAGACAAAACAATGGCACTGACATATTTTAAGATATCTCAGTGCAAGTTGCTTTCAGTTAAAACAGCTCAAACATGCATTTTAGTCTGGGACTAGATTTAAGCCTCGTCTGTGAAACCGGGGGTATACATTTTAGTGTTTCTTAACAAATATTTTTCCACAGAATGCCACAGTTAACCAATAAGAATAAAATAACCCAGAGAGCCATGTAATATATTTAAATAATGTTCCATATTTTAGACATTTGAATTTTTACAGACTAAGGGCCAGATTTACTAAACAGAGCAAATTCCAAAAAAGCGTTGATGGGAGTGGAAAGTTCTGCACTTGATCTACTGACGACACACACATTAAAGAACACAGAAGCATCCGGATCATTTCCATAATGACCAACACAATCTACTCTCCTCCAATAAATTCTGCGTCTGTGCCCACTCCTCTTCAGTGTGAATTTTTCACTGCGTGTCTTTAGTAAATCCTGAAAGTAGTTTTTTAACGGCAAAAGTGGGTTTGCGCTGGTGCAAGCTGTTAGTAAATCTGGCCCTAAAGCCTCTGTATAGGATCAACATGCTAGTGATGAGGGCTTGTAAACAAACCATCCACTGCTTTATGTGATGTGTGTGGGTGGGTAGAACTGGACTGGGGACACACATAAACACATCACACAAACACACACACACATACATGTCTTGTGGGAATATAAAATGCTTCAGGACACTGATCTTCTGTTCCAGTGTGGGAGTGCATTTGGAAGATACTAGAAAAATATCATGGGGCATTGTGAGCTGCTTTAAAAAAAATAACTTACAATTTTTCATTTTACCAAAATAAAAAAGTCATCATTATAAAATGAAGAATTGAAGAATCATTATGTCACTTCACGTCACACATCCAAAAGATCCAAATCCCATTGAACTGTTAACCTGAGATCAGAGCAGTCAGTTGAATTCAAGAACCTTTTCTTTTTTTTCTTTTTTTTTTTTTCAGTGAATCAGCTGTCCAAGTTTACAAAAACGGTCTGAATGATATTTTCACAATTCATACAGAAGCGGTTCTCGGGTTCAACTGCAATGACTTGATACGCTTGTAGCGGTTAATTGCTCACAATTGTGAGCTAATTTTTGAAGTGCTACTCACATAAAGTGGTAGTATATGGTCTCAGAATAATATTGTTTAAGTTGTGTTCTCTTACACTGGATGTTTAATGAAATCAGGCAGTAGACAATGAGTAATTAACAGTTGTGTACATTTTCCTTAGAAACTTGCCAGGTGATTAACAATGTACATTAAATCTGGCGCTACTGGAATAGCATTGACTCTTTAAGTGCAACAGTGTCGCAAATATTTAGTGTCTATAAGTGAATATAATATATGAAGCCTACACTGGGTTTGTTGAAGAAACTGTGTTTGGAGAAAGGCATACTTTGCTCTACTGTTAGAGTGAATTTTAGCAATTTAGCAGTGAAAGCTGGAGTGTTTAAAATATACAACACACTATAAGCTTCAGAAACTGTATGTGTACTTCAGCAGAGACATGTTATATGTTCTATTTTTTATGTAAATATGCACAATGTGCTATAGCAAATATTCTGAGGAAAATTTCTCCAATTTTAGTGCTTAGTGTAGTCTGTGTGGATTGCAATGGATGTGTACATTTGATGCAGTGCTATATCCCTAAAGATTTTTTTTTTTTTATCTAAATATTTTTCAGTGTCATTAACAGACATAAGCTATTTGACTTGGGAAGTTATTATATATTTAATTTGTATATATTTTATTTCCTTTTTAAAGTGAAGCAGTAATTCCTATCATCAGACTTTCCACTAGCAGTGCATTGTTGCTAAGCAACTAAATGAAAAGCATACAATAGAAATAGGACAGTTTGAGATTATAACACAGATGGGAAAGTGCACATACCACGGGTGATGAATATGACAGTTAAAACCAAAGAAAAACTATTTACTCACTGTATCATTATCTAGCACACTGCTCAGTTTTTCTATCATTTTAAAATGAAACCCTTTATGTGCCATATGAGAAGGTCGTAGAAGGATTTCCAGTAAATGATGTCACCAATTTACAAACAAAAAAAAATATCTCTAAAGCAAACAACCACATTCAAAAAGACAACCTCTCTTCTCTATAACCCATGTGTCATCTCTCTGTTAGTTGTCATGCCAACAAATAATGAAATGCAAAAAGCTCTGACCAACATAGTTTGCCCTACATTTTATATAATAGCACTATGACACTCATAAGTTTATCAGTACTGAAGATTCCTGAGTGGCATAATGGTACTTGGAATTAATAAATAAATATATTAGCAGTCCTCATAAATTGAGAGTATTTGGCAATGGTTTTGTGACAGTCAGTGGATCAGTTATGGATCTACGCAGCTTTGCTGTTATTAAACTGTCCCTGAGAGAGGTAAATGTGACGTGCTGCTGGTTAATGCGTCTGAGCTTAGTGCATAAGCTACAGGTGATGATTGCTCAGACTCTGTCCACTTTTAGGAGTCCTTGAATATCCATCCTTCTCATTGAAGACCTTTCAACGGTATCCATGTATTTTTCCATAATAATTTTTATTTGTAACATGTATTAAAAACGTCGGATTCCTTTTACAGCTCAGGGCCGGGTTTCCCGATTACGATGTATCTTAGCTCTTAAGAGCGCTCCCTACGTGCAAGGTTACGAAACGCTTGCCGCAATTCCACGCGCGTTTTCCAAAAATGCACTTTACATTAAGCATTAAGCATGCACATAATTAAAGGTGCTGTATGTAACTTTTTCACTACTAAAACATAAAAATACCAACATATGTTTGCATATATTGAGGAAACATGCTAAGTTCACATACTCGTTTCTCTGAAAAACACTTCTACAGCCAGTTATTTTACTTTGAAATGTGTGTTTCCAGGCTGGAATGTTTGTTATTGTTTTGGTCTGTGATACTGCACGTTGCCAATTTGCCAATTTTCATTGTCCATTGCGTTTGTTCCTGTTGTGTGTGCTCAAACTGGCAACCCTTGTGAGCGCCGTCCAGTCTGAGGAGCAGGTGGCGGGAGAAACCACGATATCCGATATTTTTAATTCGACTGCAGTACCTATTTCGACCACTAGTTGTCATTCTTACATACTGCACATTTAACGTGAGAACACGTTCTACGTGTTACTTAAGAGTCGCTGTCCATTGGCGAAGTGCTGAAATATAACCTTATATGGAATCATATCCTGAACGTTTAACCTAATAATTGTCATTGAATGTGGATTAGCAATCAAGACAAGACAAAAAAATCTATATAAAGCACCTACCTACAGGTTGAGGCACTGACAAAATGGCAAAAAAAAAAACCACAAGAAAAGATACCTTTCAAAAAGATTACATTAATGTCCTGCTAGAAGAGATTGAGCGAAACAAAGATGTTATTTTCAACAGATGTAAAGGACACCATACAACTTAGGAAAAACAAAACATCTGGGAGGACATTGCTACCAAATTAACTACAACCAGGGGTTTTCAAAGATCAGGGAAGGAGGTCTGCCAGAAGTGGCAGGATTTTGCAAGCCTGGCAAAAAGGAAGAGGACACTGCAGAGGACTGCAATAAAAATTTTTTTTTTTAAAAACAGGTGGTAGGACCAATGAGTCTCCCTTTCTCACAGCAGAGGAAGAAAAGACCTTGTCAATACTTGGAACAAGTGCTTCAGATTTGTGGTGGTATTGACATCAATGGAGGAGTAGGGGTAACTCGACCTGAGCCTGAGTCGGGTCCTTCATGCTCAGAGGAACTATCAGTTTAATCTCCCAGCACCTACCGTCAGTAGTGATCGATTGCTCCTGTCTGCCTCGCTGCCTGCTGTGAGTGTGTTTGCTTCGGTGCTGTAAGCTCCGTCTTAGCCTCGTATTTCCTTGTTTTGAACCATCATTTACTACAATTTCTAGTTGTTTATACTACTACTAAATACAGCTTACCCAACATCTCAGATTAACCTGACATCGCTAGCTTCCGTTACTACTAGCACAACACGCTAGTAATTCGCTAGCCTGTTAACGTGCCACCCGTGCGCTCAGCTATTTTTATTTATTTATTTTTCTCTCGCGCCTTTGAGTTCATAAAAGCTCAGGTGAGTAAGAATCAGTCAACAAACACGGTGAGTAATGTCTTGTCCTGTTATTGTCGCCTGCACTTCATGTCACATGTTTAGCATAGCCTTCTCTGTTGGCAATATAGGATTTATATATGATAAATGCAAGGAGACAGTTAGGTTGACGGAGAAGATTTCAGAACCTAAACACGCATCCAAACTTTAATTGAGGATAGTAAGAGTGCTAGAGCTTCAGATACTATTTTGGAGGCGCCTAGCATAGTGAACTCTTTACATGATGCGTTTCCAGCTGAATTAGTGACAGTGACAGTGAATTAGTGGGTGACAGTGAGGGATCGCTCTTCGTTCTTCCGTTCCGATTACCATAACAAATCGATTTGCCCCGCTCAGTGAAACACCCACTGAAAAATTTTAATCGATTAATCGCATGATTGTCATGAGTTAACTCGTGATTAATCGCACATTTTTTTTATTTGTTCTAAATGTACCTTAAATTAATACTTTTCAAGTTTGTAATACTCTAATCAACGTGGGCATGGATAAATATGGATGCTTTATGCAAATGTATGTTTATTATTGAAACCATAGTCAACATAGAGCATGAAGAGACATGTTTCAAAGGTCATAGATGTTTTTCAAAGAACTTGTTTATGTCTATTAGACACATGTAGAAAGAACAAAGAAATACCAGGTTCCCATTACTTCTCTTTCTTTGCACTGAGCAATTAACACAAACATGTTTAGATTTTTGCATGACAGGGCAGCTCTTCTGAAAATGCTAAATGTACATTTATTATTTATTATTAGGCTACATTATAGTTTGTCTCTCTCTGTGCCCATTTTGATGAAGCTAAATTCTCAATAAAACTGTTTTCATTGGTATATTTTACTGTTTCTGTTGTCAAACAACGGAATGAATATGAAATGGTGACTGAAACGCGACCCATTAAGACATAACCATAGACAGTATAAGAAGTGGACAGAGCCATCTCATTGGATCTCAATTGAGACAAGTGAAGCCCATTTTTAGCGATTTCTTAGCACTTCCTTTCCTGACGCGCAGACTGAGCAAAGCGTTACACGGACCACGTGAGCAACCCGTCTGTCTTCTAGTAGCTGTGCCAAGAGAAATCTGAATCATTCCCTTCCGAATCTTGCAGAGACGGAGAGTGTGAGTAGGAGCTGTCCATGAGCTTGGAGCAGGAGCAACTTTTGCTAGGTATTCTGATTAATTATATTGTCATTTTGCCTCCACGTCCCCCCGATTGCCCGCAAGCTTCTCCTCCCGTCCATACAGTAATCTCTCTACTGTGCGACAGAGAGTCAAGTCAAGTCAAGTCATCTTCATTTATATAGCGCTTTTAACAACGTAGATTGTTTCAAAGCAGCTTTACAGAGATAAGCGGATAATTTAAGGTAACAGATATTGTTTTGGCTTTATAGCAGAGTTAAGTTATTTTCCATCTAAAGTTAGTTTTGATTGATTTGCTTCCGTCGCAACGATAATTTGTTATTAAATTAGGGGCCACTAAGACGACACCATTCCCTTTACACAGACTTTAAACGCGAACCTGTGAGAAACGCTGATGGCGTTCACATGCGCATTTAGAATGGGTTCTATAGTTATGTGCATTTGAAAATATGCAGGTTTGGAATTCCCTACAAGCCAAGCCTAAACAAAGTACTTGTCTTTCCTTATCAATTTTGATAAAGAATTTTATTTTATTTTGTTGCTTTGGGGTAGGAACGTGAAACGAATTTTCCCGACAACGCCTTATCTGTAGAGTGGTAGAGGGATCCTCCATAGGGAGAGACTAGTTGGCACTTCAGCACTGCGTTGTCATCGGTCCAGGCGAAGGTCCTTCGTCAGATCTGGATACGGCCTGGATCCGGCAGGCTGCAGGAAAACCTCGGGATAAACACAGACACTAAAATTAGCGTAGATGCCATTCTTCTTATGATGTAACGAGTACATCAGGATTTATGGGAAGTGTTCCCGGTTCCGGTTGACCTAATCTATGCAGCCTAACATTGAATTATAGAAGTCTATAATGTATTATGTGAATGCTAGGTCAAAGAGATGTGTCTTTAATCTAGCTTTGAACTGACAGAGTGTGTCTGCTTCCCGGACAATGGTAGGAAGACTGTTCCAGAGTTTTGGTGCTAAATAGGAAAAGGATCTACCGCCAGCAGTCGATTTTGATATTCTAGGTATTATCAACTGGCCGTAATTTTGAGATTGCAATAGACGTGACGGACTATAATGCGTTAAGAGCTCGCTCAAGTACTGTGGAGCTAAACCATTTAGTGCTTTGTAAGTAATCAGCAATATTTTAAAATTTATGCGATGTTTAATAGGGAGCCAATGCAGTTTTGACAGAACTGGGCTAATATGGTCATACTTCCTGGTTCTGGTAAGAACTCGAGCTGCTGCATTTTGAACCAGCTGTAGTTTGTTTATTAAGCGTGCAGGGAAACCACCCAGTAGAGCATTACAATAATCTAGCCTTGAGGTCATGAACGCATGAACTAATTGTTCCGCATTTGTCAATGAGAGCATATGACGTAATTTAGATATATTTTTAAGATGGAAAAATGCGGTTTTACAAATACTAGACACGTGACTTTCAAATGAAAGATTGGTATCAAAGAGCACACCCAGGTTCCTAACCGACGACGAAGACTTAACAGAGCAGCCATCGAGTGTTAGACAGTATTCTAGGATATTACGTGAGGAAGTTTTTTGTCCAATAATTAGAAACTCTGTTTTTTCAAAATTTAGAAGTAGGAAATTACTAGTCATCCAATTTTTTATATCCGCTATGCATTCCGTTAATTTTGTGAATTGATAAGTTTCGTTAGGTTTTGAAGAAATATAGAGCTGAGTATCGTCAGCATAACAGTGAAAGCTAATTCCATGTTTCCTAATGATATCTCCTAATGGTAGCATGTACAGAGTGAACAGCAGCGGTCCTAGTACTGAGCCTTGTGGTACGCCATACTGAACTTGTGATCGATGAGACATCTCATCATTTACTGCTACAAACTGATAACGGTCAGATAAGTATGATTTAAAGAGTTGCGTGGTTATGACGCAATCGTTAGCCTACTTTTACAAAAACTGCTTCTACGGGGCCATAACATAAGCTACAAGGTAATGGAGTATTTTATACATTGTCGTGTTTCTTTAGAAATAAATAATGGACAAATGGAGTCTTCAAAGGCCTCAGATGTAAAGTTATTCGCTGTCAAAGTGACGCCAAAATGAATGGGAGTCAATGGGATGCTAACTGCAGGTGAAGTTCTGCTACAAGATGGTGGCACGCGGCCGGCTTCAACTTCCGGTCAACTTCCTTCCCGCCTGGACATAACCAGCTCTCCCTTCCAAGATGTTAATCTGCACAATAATCCTGATAATCGAGCCGTCGTCTGATGAAATCAAATACACATAAGATAAACACAATATCTGTTTTGTGATTTCGGCTATACTTGCATGTAAAATTAGAGAAGCAACATCATATCTGTGTTTAACTTAATTAAAGCGCTGCTCCTCTCTCCAGCGCGAGACGCAGAGAGAGAGAGAGAGAGAGAGAGAGAGAGAGAGAGAGAGAGAGAGAGAGAGAGAGAGAGAGAGAGAGAGAGAGAGAGAGAGAGAGAGAGAGAGGCGTGCGTGTGCTGGGAGAGCAGTACCGGCGGTACCGGTAGATTCTCAGAAACTAAATAAGGTTTGGGCGCTTTGTTGAAGGGAAAAAAAATCGCTAAATGGGTCTGCAATGTTGCTAAGTTGGCAACACTGTGTATCTCCATTTCTCCAACTAGGTTTTGGGCCACGGGTCAAACAGAAAATACACGCTGCGTTAATCGAGCGTTAAAAAAAATAGTGCCGTTAATATGATTTTGCGTTAAAGCGTTATTAACGCGCTAACTTTGACAGCCCTAGTAAAAATATATAGTATAAATGATAAATCACGTTTGAGATTTGTGCTGGCTACTGTATACAGGCCACCAGGGCACCATAAAGATTTTATCAAAGAATTTGCTTTTCTATCCGAATTAATATTGACTGTGCAGATAAAGTACTAATTGTTGGTGATTTTAATTGAACGTTTCTCACAGGTTTGCGTTTAAAGTCTATGTAGAGAGAATTGAGTCATCTTAGCGGCCCCTAATTTAATAACAAATGATTGTTGCGACGGAAGCGAATCAATCATAACTAACCTTAGCTGGAAAATAACTTTACTAAAGAACCGCTATAAAGCCAAAACAATCTCTGTTACCATAAATGATACGTTTATCTCTGTGAAGCTGCTTTGAAACAGTCTACATTGTTAAAAGAAGATGACTTGACTTGACCGTCTCCTAGTCCTCCAAACAACCCTCCCAGGCCTCAGCCTCCATCTTCAGTTGTCCGGACTGCAGCCACAACACCGCAGTAGTTTGAGAATGTTTGTAGTTGTAGTCAGGACATAGTGCAGCTGGAGAGGGAGAAACTATATGTCTTGAAAGACATTAGGCAATGCCAAAGGCTTGCAAAGAGGAGATGAGTTTTGCCAGGCCCTCAATTTCGGTGCCAATTATCTTGCCAGAAGACTCAGGTAATATGATTATTGTTCAATGGGGATTCATTAAGTTGTGCAATGTGAAATGTTTTCTATATGTTGTTATGACTCATCCCACTGTATAATGTCTTTTGCAGGTCCTGAACTAAATAAACCAAATTAATAAAACTAGATGCAATGTTTTTGATTAATAAAACTTGATGCAATGTTTTTGATTTCCATGTGTTTGTTGAACCACACAAGGCCTAAGGCCCTATGAAATACTATAATAATTGTTATGAGTTCTTGCAATTGATTCTGAAGTAATTGGCTAATGGTTGATGATTATTTTCAGACATAAGCATGTAAGTTTCAATATTATTAATATTTAAAGTAGGGGGAGAGTGGGGTAAAGTGAGACATTTTTTACATTTATTCCCCTCTAAGCGAGCTAAAATGATATATCAGTCAAATTTACACATTTCCCATTAATTCAGGATGTTTCCTAGCAATGGAAATTATTAGAATGTATTCAGGACGAAGGGCAGTGAAAATATGATTGTTTTTAAAAAAGTGGTCTTGTGTCTCACTGTTATATTCTTAGTGTTGCAGCCAGTCACTGACGCGCTCAAACATAACTCATCGAGTCCGTTTCATTCCATTGAAGTTTTTTATTGCATGTCATGTGAATGATTGTACCTGAATTTCCAGTGGTTTTATTGTCCTACCGTGCATCAGGGAGGGTGATGGAGCTTTCAGTACATAATCCAAAGTTACGGGATAAATGAGCGGTCAAAGAAAATATACGGCTGCACCTCGCTAGCCACGACAAATCACTTTCAAACAACACTGAGCTCCGGGTTTGATTGAACCCATAAAACAGGTGCTGCAGTCACCTGATTGCTGGTGGGCGGGTTCAATAACACACACCTCCATGTTGCACTCATAGAAAAGCAAAACCAAAACAATATTAAAGCAAAAAATCTGAATATAAACAAATGTAACAACCACACCAAACTATTGTTAACAAAACACATTATTATCATAATTCGACTCAAACCATAATAAAGAAAGCAAGTCTGGCTCCAACATACCGGGCCCTAATTGTTCTGTGAAAAAACAGTACAATTACAAACATTCTATAGGAGACAGATATTATTTACAAAATGTACATCCAGCTTACCAGCACACTCCTTTTTTTTTTGTTAATTTTTTTTTTTTTTTAGTAGATGCAACGCATCAGTTCATCAAAAATCAGTTCATCAAAAATCAGTGTAAACGTCAAGTGAAAGAGTAAAAAAGAAAGGGACAGAGTGATAGAAAAAGAGATAGAAAGAAGGCTCGTCAATCTCAGTCAGTGGCTTCCAGAAGTAAGGCAAGTTTTGAGATAGGCCTTATCAAGGTGCTGGTCTTGGTTTGCACCTCTACTTGTCTCACAAACCCCCTTCTATCTGGCAAAGTTCGGGTTACGCGGCCCATGAGCCACGAGTTCCTTGGAGCAGAGTCATCCACTATCAATATAATGTCTCCAACAGCAAGATTTCTCTGTTTTGTTGTCCACTTCTGTCTCTCTTGTAACTCTGGCAAATATTCTTTTGTCCACCTCTTCCAGAAAAGATTTGCCATGTACTGCACTTGGCGCCATCTCCTCTTGCCATTGCAGTCATTTGAACTGAATACACCAGGTGGTAGAGAAGGCTTTCCTCTGAGAAGTAAGAGGTGGTTTGGTGTGAGAGGCTCCAAGTCTAGAGGGTCGTCAGAAGCTTTGCAAATGGGTCTGTCGTTAATTATGGCTTCAACTTCACATAGTAAAGTAGCCAATCCTTCCTCATCCAGAGCCTGTTCTTGCAACAGAGCTCTAAGAATGCGTCTGACAGTTCTTATTGGTCTTTCCCAAATTCCAGGATATGCCCCTTTTGAGCAATGCAGCATGGATCTTTGAATTGTCCAGATCTTGAATGGACTCTCGCAAATCTCGTTCTGCTCTTACAAGGTTCGTCCCATTGTCTGATCTGATTGTCTTGACCATACCTCGTCTGGCAATAAATCGCCGTATAGCATTAATGCACGAGTCAGCGTTCAATGTATGGGCGACTTCCAAGTGTACAGCTCTGATGTTTAAGCATGTAAAGATCACACCATACCGTTTCAATGTAGTCCGTCCTCTTTTGATTTCAAAAGGTCCAAAGTAGTCGATACCTACATTGGTAAATGGTGGTTCGTCCGGTGATAGTCTTTCTTGAGGCAAGTCCGACATGTACTGTTTAACTCTGACACAGCTTTCTCTTCTGCAGTGGACGCATTTGCTGATCACATTCCTAACTGCAGAGTTGGCCTTTGGTATCCAATACTTCTGTCTTAAACGTGAAAGTGTAAGGTTTCTACCACCGTGTCCGACAGCTTCATGAACATGCCTAATAATAAGTGTCGTCACATGATGGTGTCTTGGCAGAATGGCTGGATGCTTGGCTTCAGATGGCATTGCGGACCTTGCCAACCTTCCACCGACTCTTATTACACCGTCTTGAAGAGTAGGGGTAAGCTTTTGTATGTGACTGTTCTTTTTCACAGTCATTCCTTTTGTCAGACATTCCAGTTCATGTTTGTACTCCATAGATTGACAGAATTGCACTATAGCTTTTTCAGCATCCTGCAATGTTTCCACACACAGTAAACCTTTACTGCATCCTTTCAAGTCAAGTCAAGTCAAGTTTATTTATATAGCGCTTTTCACAACACAGGTTGTATCAAAGCAGCTTCACAGTAATAAATTAGAACAATACATCAATGTTTGTTTCTAGTGGAACGTCTACGTTTGGTAATGCTGATCAATAGTATCGTTGATTGATTAATTAAATTCAATATCCCCAACTGAGCAAGCCAAAGGCAACAGTGGCAAGGAACCGAAAAACTCCATCAGGTTCACTTCAAGTGGCTCTTTACTTTCCTTTTTGCAAATCCTTTTCAGTTCTTCCTTTATCATCAACATCCAGGCAACAGCTTTGCGTAGACGATGCCAGTCTGAGTAGTGAGTGATGAATTTTGTGATTGTTTTTGCAGATTCGTCCAAGGCGGAAATACTGATAGTGAACACTTTCACTTCTGGATCGTGTTGTGTCAATGTGATCTCTGGCAACTGTGGCCACTCTGCCTCCGGTTGCTGCAAGAATGCAGGGCCTTGTATCCACTTAGATTGTAAGAATTGTGTTACAGACAAGCCTCTTGATGCACTATCAGCAGGGTTTATAATGCCTTTGACATACCTCCACTGTGTTACTTCCGATGCTGCACGGATGATGGCAACTCTGTTGGCAACGAAAGTACGAAATCTAGATGACGTCTGACGTTTAAAGACGCGCATCCAATGAAAATAGCGATTTTCAGTTCATTCAAACAGAGTAGCAAGCCCACAATATGTTGAGATTTGCAAACAGAAGATCGGGTACAACTTAGTTTAAGCAAACAATTCCTTCTTCCACATGTTCAAGTTCTTTCTAAGATTAGCAGGCAACACAAGCCAATTTTCTTTGACTTTGTTATATTCTTAGTGTTGCAGCCAGTCACTGACGCGCTCAAACATAACTCATCGAGTCCGTTTCATTCCATTGAAGTTTTTTATTGCATGTCATGTGAATGATTGTACCTGAATTTCCAGTGGTTTTATTGTCCTACCGTGCATCAGGGAGGGTGATGGAGCTTTCAGTACATAATCCAAAGTTACGGGATAAATGAGCGGTCAAAGAAAATATACGGCTGCACCTCGCTAGCCACGACAAATCACTTTCAAACAACACTGAGCTCCGGGTTTGATTGAACCCATAAAACAGGTGCTGCAGTCACCTGATTGCTGGTGGGCGGGTTCAATAACACACACCTCCATGTTGCACTCATAGAAAAGCAAAACCAAAACAATATTAAAGCAAAAAATCTGAATATAAACAAATGTAACAACCACACCAAACTATTGTTAACAAAACACATTATTATCATAATTCGACTCAAACCATAATAAAGAAAGCAAGTCTGGCTCCAACACTCACTTTACCCCAGCTTAGGGGTAAACTGAGACAGACCAGAGAAATCAAGGGGATAAAGTGAACCAGCTAGGGGTAAACTGATCCACTTACTTTTTCCACTCTGAAACTTCCATAACAACACATGTTGTTACAGTTAGAATCCTGACAGCTAGCTTGACAACCACACATTCCAGAACTAATGTCGGACTAGTAACAGAATCATAGAGATTGGTCAATTAAGCACATTTTTTGATGACCCACCAGTGCATACCAAGTGAAGGTGCAACACCCTTGGCGTGCTAAGGGTGAATGGCACACTGGAGGAAATTCCTCCTAAAAAAAAAAAGAACTATGTCCAAATTATTGTGATACATTTGGAAACCTCAATGCAGTCAGACCTCCCCTGGCCAGCCCAAAGAGGGTGGCCCGTCCTGAGCCAGATTCGGATTTGTCCGCCACCGCTGGAGCTCCGTCTGGAGCAAAGTCAGTCCTAAAACGGACCTTTGGGTCTTGGAGGGACAATGCTCTGCTTGGACAAGGAACATGGACCAGAGAACCATGGTGGTCAGACCGGGTGGGGAAACAACCTGACCCAGCCCAGAGAAAGTGCACTTTGTGCGGGCGAGACTTCTAGCGTGCACAACGGTGAACGTGCACCATCCTGGGTGAGCTAGGGGTGAAAGACACACTGGAGGATATTCCTCCTTGTAAAAATGTCCAAAAATATCTTGTATTTGAAGAAGAGCTCCATGCTCGCAGACCTCCCTGGCCGGCCCCAGGGAGGGTGGGTCATCTCCGGTCAAAGTCAGATCCGTACACCTGCTGGAGCTCCTGCTGGAGCAACGACGGTCCAAACATGGACGCTCGGGGTGTTGTAGAGGAGGAAGATGACACTCTTATCGGACTAGGTAATGGAAAACAGGCGCCTCCGGGTTGCCTGGGGCCCAGAGGAGCGCACCCTCTCCTTCGGGCCGTCAGGTTTTCTCTGGTGTATTGCCTTGGCATGATGGCTTTTCTACTATGTTTATGACATTAAAAATAAAACATATGTCATGTAATATTACATTAAAATATGTTTAAGACTAAACTTAACTTGTGCCTCATGTCTCACTTTACCCCACAGCATTTGTCTCACTTTACCCCACCACCATATTTTAGAAAAAAAACGATTTCTCTTAGCAATTCAGGCTTATCTTCAGCTAGCATCATCACATGGTTTTATATGTTGGTAGTTCATCAACGTGTATGATATAAGTTTTTCTACCTGAATCAATTTGCTTTGGCACAACAGTTGATTAAGTTGACAGCAAGAAAATTTACTTTTACATGCAAAAAAAATATTTTTGTGAAAAAAACATGCTTACTACAGCACAATGAGGTCCTCTCCTTCATGGCCATGGTGAAATTGAAGGGGCTTAAAAACATAATGGTCATATGACCACAATTGTGTTCCGTTGCCTAGATATAGGAGGTGTCTCACATTACCCGATGTCTCACATTAACCCGTTCTCCCCTATATATATTAAGGGTGACAGATAGCATAAATATATGTACTTCATCTAGCCAATACAGTTCTACATGTACAGACAAAAAATACATGTTTTACAAGCCAGCTTTTTATTATTATGAACATTACAAACAGAGGATAGATTAAAGGAAGATATCTTTTCTTCAAGGCAGGGCCTAATGTGATTACTGAAATTGATGATAAGCAGTGGGAAATGTGAACATTATTACAGCCTGATAACCTTCACATGGTTCCTTCAAGTAAGCTAGGATAGTATAGAGTTTACACCTCACTAGACTTGCAGAGGAAATCATGGCTGCACTACAGTGTGTTCTTCAATTGAGGGTCAGAGAAAGAGAAAGCCAGAGACGACCACGAAGTAGATTGGTGACTTTAAATGACTTCATCAGACAGCATCAAAACCCTTTGAATATCCTTGATGACATGGCTATAATTGGGCAATACCGTCTGCCAAGAGGGCAAATTGCCCAACTGCTAAATAGCATTGGACCTCAGCTTATGTGTGCTATCAGGAAGTACAACTCCTATCAGTCTTGAGATTTTATGCAACAGGCAGTTTTCTCCAGGTACTTGGTGATGAACTGCCTGTTCGTCAATGGATTGCTCCTGTCTGCCTCGTTTGCTGCTGCTGCTGTTGTTGCGTTGGTTTGCGTCTGAAAGCTTCGTATATCTTTCTGTTTTGAATCATTATTTACTATCATTCCTTGTTGTTTATACTGCTAAATATAGCTTACTCAACATCACACATTAACCTGACATCGCTAGCTTCAGTCTAAATCGTTATTGCTAGCACAACACACTAGTATTTCGCTAGCCTGTTAGTGTGCCATTCGTGCGCTCTTTATTTTTTTTTATTTATTTTTTTTCTCGCGCGCACTCGCGCCTTTTACAAGTTCATCAAACAACTTAGGTGAGTAGGATCAGTCAACAAACACGGTGAGTCATGTCATCTTCTCCTCTTATTGTCACTTGCACTTCATGTAACATGTATAGCATAGCCTTCTCTGTCAGCACAGGATTTACATGTGATAAATGAAGGGAGATAGTCAGGCTGGCAGAGAAGATTCCAGAACTAGAGACACGCATCCAAACACATCCAGACACCCACACATTGTTCGGTTCCGGCTGTAGAGCCCGTGCAGCAGGGCAACTGGGTGACTGTGAGGCGCTGTAGTCGTGGGACAAAACACCGCTCTTCTGTTCCGATTACCATAACAAACAGATTCTCCCCACTCAGTGAAACACCCACTGTGAATCCTGTTGAATGTGCCCTAGTTATTGGCGATTCTATTACAGGGAACGTAAAAATAGATACACCAGCCACCATAGTCACATGTTTGCCAGGAGCCAGAGCGCCTGACATCAAAGCCAATTTAAAAGTGCTGGTTAATGCTAATCGTAAATTGTCTAAGATTATTATATGAATAGTATACATATATAATATATATAGTCGGCACTTATGATGTTCGACTCCGCCAGTCAGAGATCACCAAAATTAACGTTAAAGAGGTGTGTGAACTTGCAAGTACGATGTCAAGCACTGTGATTTGCTCTGGCCCCCTTCCAGTTCGCAGGAGTGATGAGATACTTAGTAGATTGTGTTCACTCAATGGCTGGCTGTCTAAGTGGTGTCCGCAAAATAATATAGAATTCATAGACAATTGGAAAAGTTTTTGGGGCAGACCTGACCTGTTGAAAAGAGATGGTATTCATCCCTCCTGGGATGGTGCTGCTCTTCTCTCTAGTAATATGGCACATAGTCTTAGAGCTCAAACATGAATTGGGCCTCAGGTCAGGAAGCAGACAGACTGGCTAAACCAACCGTCTGCTAGCTGTCTCACGTCACCAAGGTCAGATAAATCCCATCACATAGAGACTCTTTCACCTAGATATCATCGTATAGAGACTGTGTCTGTTCCCCGAATTAGGACATACAAAAAACTTCCAAACCCATCTAAGGGTAACAATTCAATTGATGTTAAACAAATACAAAACAGATATAATACAAATGAGCAAATGATAAAGCTTGGGTTGCTGAATATTCGATCCCTTACTTCAAAAGCACTCATTGTTAATGATATGATTACAGACTATAACCTAGATGTGCTGTGTTTGACAGAAACCTGGCTAAAACCAAACGATTACGCGACTTCAAATGAGTCAACCCCGCAAGATTACGGTTATAAACATGAACCTCGTCTGAAAGGCAAAGGGGGAGGTGTTGCTGTAATTTATAGTAATATTTTCAAAATTACTAAGAAGTCTAGTTTCAAATATAATTCTTTTGAAGTGTTGGTGCTTAATGTAACAATATATAGAGTAAATGATAAACCACGTTTGAGATTTGTACTGGCTACTGTATAAAGGCCACCAGGGCACCATACAGACTTTATCAAAGAATTTCTATCAGAGTTAGTACTGGCTGCAGATAAAGTCCTAATTGTTGGTGATTTTAATATACATGTAGATAACAAAAAAGATGCATTGGAATTGGCATTTAAAGACATTCTGAACTCTATTGGGGTTAGACAACACGTGTCAGGACCTACTCATCGTCGTAATCATACTCTAGATCTAATATTATCATACGGAATCAATGTTGATGCCATTGAAATTCTGCAGCAGAGCGATGATATCTCAGATCATTATCTAGTCATGTGTAAACTTCATTTAGCCAAGGCTGCAAAGTCGACTCCGTGTTACAAATATGTTAGACCTATCACTTCTGCCACTAAAGATTGCTTTATTAATAATCTTCCTGATCAGTTTCATCATCTCAGCATCCCAGATAGCTTAGAAGAACTTGATATTGCGACAGAAACTTTTAATTCTCTCTTTTCCAGCACTTTAGACACAGTTGCTCCGTTGCGCTTAAAAGAAGATTAAAGAAAATAGTCCAACGCCATGGTACAACGAGCACACTCAGGCCCTTAAGAGAGCAGACAGAAAAATGGAGCGCATCTGGAAGAAAACAAAAGGTATTTCGCATTTCATGGAAAGAGAGCTCGATTGCATACAGAGAGGCCTTAAAAGATGCTAGATCTGCTTATTTTTCAACCCTATTAGAAGAAAATAAACAAAACCCTAGGTATTTATTTGAACCAGTGGCTAAACTAACAAAAAATAAAGCTTCAACCCCAGATGTTTCCAAGCAGCACAGCAGTAATGACTTTATGAACTTCTTCACTTATAAGATTGATAATATCAGGGAGAAAATTATAACTATGCAACCGTCTACTACATTATCGCGTCAGGCAGTGCATTATAGTCTCCCTAAGGAAAAATTCGATTCATTCATTACTATAGGAGAGGAAGAATTTTATAAACTCGTTAAATCATCTAAATCGACAACAAGTATGTTAGACCTTATACCAACTAATACGGTGGCCGAGAGAGCTCAACGCGCTGCAACTGAAGAAAACACATGCAAATAGAAAAAACACCCGCAAATTAAGAAAACATCTTCATCAGTTTCACAACACATGTGTGCTCCAAATACTCACAACACAACCAAATACAGAAACGCGCTGCAAAAGTTCACAACACAACCAAATACAGAAACGCGCTGCAAAAGTTCACAACACAAACAAATACAGAAACGCGCTGCAAATAGGACAGAACACAACGGAAATGTTTCCGGGGAACCCAATAAGTGACGGACGGACGATTGGGACGTGCTTATTGCTCGTGAGCATTACCTATGCCCTACTCTCTTAAAAGGGCAGACGGCAGAGCCCTTGAAGGGCACTTTGGAGGGAGCGGGGCACTTGTGTGCCATGTTGATGAAGGGAGCAACCAGAGAATGTCTAAGCAACGAAAGACAACGTAATTTCCTCATTATTTTCACCTGGGATGTTCCCATGACAACGCAGCGCGTATCCATCAGCTGAATAGCTGTTCTTACCAGAAATATAGTATTATTGCTGTTAACATAACTGTTGCAAATAAATATACATTTTATACAACAAAGTTTTTAAAATATGCGTTATATCTGTGTGTGAGTGTCTCAACTTTAAAACTTGCCGTCTCATATTTGGACCCTAGCTGCATTCTAACATTTCTTATGAAACTAATTTTAACATAACATGACAAAATGTGTACAATGTAACTGATGTATAGATTAATGTCTTTCCCTCGTGTTCTTTTTCTCTATCTTTATTTATTTATTTATTTATTTATTTATTTATTTATTTATTTTAGTCTTCAGCTCATTGTTCTTTTTAGTATTCTTATGACATTGAACATATTGTAAATACATTTTGTATATTGTATACAAAGTTGTATGTCATAAACGTGTCATCTCTGTATGTTTTGCAAAAAAAATAAAAATAAATAAAAGTAGACAGCTGTAAGCACGTCCCAGCCGGGTCCGTCACTTATTGGGTTCCCCGGAAACATTTCCGTTGTGTTCTGTCCTATTTGCAGCGCGTTTCTGTATTTGTTTGTGTTGTGAACTTTTGCAGCGCGTTTCTGTATTTGGTTGTGTTGTGAACTTTTGCAGCGCGTTTCTGTATTTGGTTGTGTTGTGAGTATTTGGAGCACACATGTGTTGTGAAACTGATGAAGATGTTTTCTTAATTTGCAGGTGTTTTTCTATTTGCATGTGTTTTCTTCAGTTGCAGCGCGTTGAGCTCTCTCGGCCACCGTAGACTAAGCTACTGAAAAAGATGCTTTCAGAGGTCATAGATCCTCTTCTTTAATATCATTAATTCATCTTTGTCATTAGGATATGTATCAAAAACCTTTAAGCTGGCTATGATTAAACCACTTGTTAAAAAAACACAACTTGATCCTACAGAATTAGTCAATTACAGGCCTGTTATCTCGAATCTACCTTTTCTGTCAAAGATACTAGAAAAGGCAGTATCTTCACAATATTGTTCCTTTTTAGAAAGAAATGATATCTGCGAGGATTTTCAATCAGGATTTAGACCGTACCATAGTACTGAGACAGCTCTCATTAGAGTCAAAAATGATTTGCTCTTATCATCCGATCGTGGTTGTGTCTCTCTATAAGTGTTACTCGATCTTAATGCTGCATTTGACACTATCGACCACAACATTCTTTTAAATAGACTTGAAAATTATGTTGGCATTAGTGGAATTGCATTAGCATGGTTTAAATCATACTTATCTGACCGTTATCAGTTACAGCAGTAAATGAAGAGATTTATTATCGATCACAAGTTCAGTATGGTGTACCACAAGGCTCAGTACTAGGACTGTTGCTGTTCCCTCTGTACATGCTACCCTTGGGAGATATCATTAGGAAGCATGGCATTAGTTTTCACTGTTATGCTGATGATACGCAGCTCTATATTTCTTCACACCCTGACGAAACTTACCAATTCACAAAATTAACGGAATGCATAGCCGATGTAAAAAATTGTATGACTAGTAATTTCCTACTACTAATTCTGAAAAAACAGAGATTCTAATTATTGGACAAAAAACTTCCTCATGTAATAATCTAGAATACTGTCTAACACTTGATGGCTGCTCTGTTAAGTCTTCGTCGTCGGTTAGGAACCTGGGTGTGCTCTTTGATACCAATCTTTCATTTAAAAGTCACATGTCTAGCATCTGTAAAACCGCATTTTTTCATCTTAAAAATATATCTAAATTACGTCATATGCTCTCAATGAAAAATGCAGAACAATTAGTTCATGCGTTCATGACATCAAGACTAGATTATTGTAATTCTATTATGGGTGGTTGCACTGCACGCTCAATAAATAAACAACAGCTGGTCCAAAATGCAGCCGCTAGAGTTCTTACCAGAACCAGGAAGTATGACCATATTAGCCCGATTCTGTCAACAAATTGGCTCCCTATTAAACATCGTATACATTTTAAAATATTGCTGATCACTTACAAAGCACTAAATGGTTTAGCTCCCCAGTACTTGAGCGAGCTCTTAATGCATTATAATCCTTCACGTCTATTGCGATCTCAAAATTCCGGCCATTTGACAATACCTAGAATATCAAAATCGACTGCTGGTGGTAGATCCTTTTCTTATTTAGCACCAAAACTCTGGAACAATCTTCCTAACATTGTCTGGGGAGCAGACACATTCTGTCAGTTCAAATCTAGACTAAAATCACATATCTTTGGCCTAGCATACACATAACACATTATAGACTTCTATAATTCAATGTTAGGCTGCATAGATTAGGTCAGCCGGAACCGGGAACACTCCCCATAAATCCTGATGTACTTGTTACATCATAAAAAGGATGACGTCTACGCTAATATTAGTCTCTCTGTTTATCCGAGGTTTACCGCAGTCCGCCGGATCCAGGCCATATCCAGATCAGATGAAGGACCTGTGCCTGGACCCATCCATGACGCATCCTTGAAGTGCCAGCCTCATCAGCCCTGTGAAGGCCTCATCGACACGACAGCCATCGGCACTGATCCTCAACAAACTCGTCTCCATACTGGCGTGATGACTCCGACCTCCAACCAGATGGAACTGGATAAATATTCTGAATGTTCTGATCCAATCTGACTTCTGACCTGTAATGCTGCCTGGATCATAATCATACACTGTTCACTTGTTGGCCAGAGGAGAACTGGCCCCCGACTGAGCCTAGGTTCTCCCAAGGTTTTTTCTCCATTCTGTCACCTGGTGGAGTTTTGGTTCCTTGCCACTGTTGCCTTGGCTTTTGGCTTGCTTAGTTGGGGACATTTAATATTCAACAATATTATTGATCTGCCTTACTTAAGGTGGACGATAACGCAATGTTCTTCTAGAAACAAACTTTGTTGTATTATTTTCATGTTATCACTGTGAAGCTGCTTTGATACAATCTGCATTGTAAAAAGCGCTATATAAATAAAGGTGACTTGACTTGACTTGACTTGACTTGACTTGACTTGATGGGCTTGGACTAAGTACAAGTCACAAATGCATTACTTCCACTTGCTGCGGAACACAATAAGTTTCCGGTATCAAGACAGGACATCACAGAAATACAATACAATACATTCACATCCCACAGGTCATCGGAATGATCGATGGTACCTTGATCCCGATCCTTACTCCATCTGTGGATGTCCATGTATATATATGCCGCAAAGGCTATGCAGCTATCAACTGCCAGGTGACCTGTGACCATAAGGGTTTGATCACAGTCATTGTGGCAAGGTAGCCCAGAAGCACACACAACTCCTTCATGTTCACCAATTCATCTGTGGGTCAGGAGGCACAAAACTCACAGGGACAGTGGATGCTGCTTGGGGACAGTGGTTACCCACTGAGGACATATCTCTTCACCCCTGTGGCTAATCCTATGAATAACAGGGAGATAGATTTCAACGAGGCACACCGTGTTACACGTAGTATTGTGGAACGCCCAATAGGGAGGTGGAAGCTGCGCTTTCGGGCAATTAACCAGTCCAGCGGTGGTCTTTTGTTTGTTCCACAAAAAAGCTGTGCAGTAATAACAGTAACATCTATGCTACACAACATTGCGGTGCATATGAGAGTGCCCTTACTTAACAGGGAGGAAGATGAAGAGGTGGAGGAGGATGATGATGAAGATGGCATGGGACCACATGATGGCCAAATAAGAAATTCCCAATATATGGATGGTTTTCGTGCACGTTATCAAGTCATTGACAGATTCTTGAGTCCATCCCTATTTTTCACAGTCTTTGAAGCATATTTCCCACATTACATCTTTTATTTTATTTTTTGTTCATTCATTTAATTTTGATTAAAATGATTAGATAAAATTATTTTATTAATTTTTTTCTGCCCTTTTTAATTATTTCATTTATAAATTAATTTAAACAAAAAACGAGTAATAAAGTGTACAATAAAGTACAATCAAAACCTTATAGTATAATCACATTGCACTTGAATAAAGCTAAAGGTGTAATCTGCCGGTTGTCCTGCAGGTGACCTTGTAACTCTGTCTTCTTACAATGCACTTGGGGATTTACGATTACTCCAGAGCACTCGTAGATCTGCGGTGATTTTCAAGTGCTACTTAAGTTTTGGGAAACAGACCATAATATTAAGATCCATCATATGATTGTTTTTACGAACTTCTTAGGCTTACGATGCTTTTGGGAAACACAGCCCAGGTTAGTTATAGGGAAGTGCTTGTGTGTTCTTGCAGTGCCATCTGCTAATATTAATCACATTGTAATTGGCCCACGATGAGGAACCATGTGCACAAATGGCTGATTTCGAATTGTGTCCTGTCTGTGCCAGCTGAGCAAGTTGAGATGAATGAAATTTCCAACGTATTGCTTTCTCACACCTCATTGGGCAGAAATAGGCCTTTTCAAACTAGAAACATGATAACAGTCAATGTTTAGGAGAGGGGGCTTTCTGGTGGTGAGGAGGTGGTACCAAAGACTCGGATGTGACAGAATCCCCCCTCCGATGAATACTTCCTGGTGCTTATATGTTTCTGGGCCTAGCTTTAATAAGCTCGGGGGTTGGGTAAGTTCAGTGGAAATCTATGAGTATACCTCAGGAGCAACCAAACAATACTTAAGGCCTTAGGGCTGTAACACACCAAGCCATCATCACAGAACTAGAGGCGACAGAACCTGACTGTGTTGTCGTCTCACCTGTGTGCAGTGGCGTCACTAGGACTTATCATTCGTGGCTCAAACATCTAGTCCCGGATGTTTTTGGCCTGGAACAGGCCCTTGAGTTTAGGGGAAATATGATACAGATTAAGTAATTAGTGATTTAATCTTAGTTCAGAGCTGTCGCTGACTGGTGATTGTTGAAATCTGTCTCTCCCTCCCACCTACACATAAACACAGACACACACCACGTGATTGATTTTAATCTATCCTAGAAAAAAAAGAAGCGCAGTCAGTGGCCGCACAGTCCTGGCAATGGCAAATAACAACCAAACAAGACTTCTTTATTTTTGGCAGAACACGAAGAAAGGTAAATTTTAGTTGTTCTGAAACTCTGTTAGGTGAAAACTACGGAGTAAAACGAACTTTTACCTGCTTAAATGAAATACCAGAAGATATCTGAGTGCAATCTAAGTCTCATTTCGAAGGCTGCATCCTCCGGAGGTTGACCACACAGGACAGCGACGACGGGGATGGCCTCGACCTCTGGGAGCTAGACGGTTCGGATGATTGATGTGGAAGTCCGCCAGTAAGGATGAGTCTAGGATGTCATTATGGCTCACCCACAATCTTTCCTCAGGGCCATATCCTTACCATTCCACCAGGTACTCGAGAAGGCCCCCCATCGTCGGGAGTCCAGGATGGCTTTCACACGATAGATGTTGTCCTCCTCGATAATCTCAGGTGGAGGAAGAGGTGCGTCATTTACACCAGACCCTGTGGGAGAAGGAACCAGAGGATTATGGAAGGGTTTAAGGAGTGTCACGTGAAATGTGGGTGCGATGCGATACTCAGCAGGTAGTGCAAGATGGTAGTTGACTTCGTTAATCTCCCTCTCGATGGTGAATGGACGTATGTAGCGGGGAGCTTTCACAAGGCAGACGAAGATGGATGTCCCTAGTTGAGAGCCAGACCTTTTGTCCCAGAAGATAAATGGGAGTGGCAGATCTTCGTGCATTGGCCTGGCTCTTGTGTCTCCATGCTGCTCGCTGGAGATGGATGTGAGCTGAGTCCCATTCCCTCTTGCTCTCCTGAAACCAGTATTTGACAGCTGGGATGTCCGATGGCTCCCCTGACCAGGGAAACAGGGGAGGCTGGTGATAGAGTATGCACTGAAAGGGGGTTAACCCAGTGGTGGATTGACGGAGAGAGTTCTGTGCATACTCGTGCACAGACCACAGGTATCTCCCGATCTCCTGGATCTTACGTTCAGTCTGACCGTTGGTCTGTGGGGGATATCCCGATGAGATGCTAATGGAAGTACCCAGTAGTTGGAGGAAGGAACGTCAGACTCGGGATACTGGGGCTCACGGTCTGAGACGATATCTTCTGGTAGTCCGAAGTGGCAGAATACATGATGGAACAGTGATTCTGCGGGTAACCCCTTCAAGGGAATAAGCTTGCAGGCTTTAGAGAATCTGTCGACGACTACCAGAATGCAAGTGTATAATTCCGATAGAAGGAAGATTAGTGGCAAGTCAATGCCAAGATAAGACCATGGACAGCTGGGAATGGGTAGTGGAACCAGTTTACCAGCAGGAAAACAACAAGGAGTTTGTGAGATGGCACAGACTGAACAGGCATTGACGTATCAGGAGACATCCTGGGTCATTTCAGACTACCAGTATTTGTGCCTGGGTGTCCAGAGCCCAGAGATGTATGAGAGTCCATGAGAGACAGGTGTAGGGCAGATGGTAAAAAAACCCATCTCTCAGGACCTCCTGGCAGAGCATGTTCAGAGCGTGTGGCTTTGGCAATCTGGTCATCCAGAGACCACTGGATGGGACTCATGACTATGGCTGGAGGGAGGATTGGTTCCGGTGCAGAAAAATCCTGTTCAGGGTGGTACAGGTGTGAGAGGGCATCGGCACTGAGATTCTTGTCCCCTGGGTGGTAAGAGACGATGAAATTAAATCGGGTGAAGAACAATGCCCAACGTGTCTGTCCCCGATAGGCTAGTTATTTTACTTTAGAAAGTTTTAAATATTAATCTTTTTCTTACACAAACTCATCGTTTTGCTTCAGAAGGCCTTTATTAACCCCCTGGAGCCGTTTGGAGTTTGTTTACGATGGATGGATGCATGTTTTTGGGCTTCAATCTGTTGGTTGCAATCCACTGCCATTATAAAACTGGGAAGAGCCAGGATGTTTTTTAATAGAACTCTGATTGTATTCGTCTGAAAGAAGAAAGTCAAATACACATAGGATGGCTTGAGGGTGAGTAAATCATGAGCTAATTTTCATTTGAAAGTGAACTACTCATTTAAAGATTAACAAGTTGCAATTATAGCAAGACTTGTACGCCCACTGACAGAGCAGCGAGACAGCGGTTGTGGCCAGAGGTGAAGTGCACCAGAAAAGCTGTTAAGATGCCGTTCTTTCTTGGAGCGCAGGCTCATGTGGATGGGATGCAGATTTGACTACAGGATGACAAATGGAGAACCAATGAATTTGCTGTTTTAGAGGACAAAGCGCCAGAAGAGAGAAAAAAGAAATGAAGGCAGATTTCTCCCTTGAAGTTCGACAGTTGATGTGACGTATTCATGAAATTTCTGTGTTCTGGTAAAAGAAAAAGAAAAAAACTGAAAACTCTAGGTTGTGCTGGACAGTTAAAACAGGGTTGTGGACAGTTATTGTCCCAGCGTTTAATTTTTATCTTCTTTTTCTCTCGTTTTTATTTTCTCAATACAAATTAGGCTGTATAGAATGTTTTATTTTTTAATTAAACAGAAGGGTTGACCGGGAGTTGGTGTTCTTATAAACCAAGGTATGTTAATTGTTTAAATTATTTCTAATCCTGACTTTTTCATTAGTTTCTCTTAGGGCCTCCGCAAATAAAATAAATGCGTTTTTTTCATGAAAGATAAAAGGGCTATTTTTTATTAGCATAATTCAAGGGCTGATCACAATTTTTTAAAGAGCCAGTGGTGTCAGGACAGTCATGGTACAAATAGATCAGCAGGGGTCGCTATTCTCAAAGGAAATTTTAGGGGGGATATTGTCCACAATGAGAGTGATAATAATGGAAGGTGGCTAATACTCATACTAGAGGACTCATACATGCAATATATTATAGCTAATATTTATGGTACTAATTGCAAATTTTCAAATATGTTGTTACTTTATGAATTAGAAAAACAAATTGCAGACATATCAACTATGAATGGCAAATTTATATTTGGGGGTGTTTTTAATGTGGTCCCAGAAAATAACTTGAATAGTTGGCCTCCCAAAGGAGTAAAATATGCTGTTATTATTATTATTATTAGGGTTAGGTTGGGGTTAGGGTTAGGTACTTCTTGATGTCTGGCGAAAAATTAACCCCCCAAAACGTATGTAATATACATGGCAAAATAGTGATTTATCAGTGCAATCTTGTATAGATTTATGGTTAATATCAGAGGAGTTGACATCCTTTAGACAACGTTACTATTGATCCTACAGTTTTTACGGACCATAAATCTATTCACATTTTTATCACCATTAATGAAGTAGAATACTGGATTTGAAACACTTCTTTATTATTAAATGATGATTTTAAGTGTGAAGTCTTAAGAATAATTGGAAAATATTAATTACTAATACTAGTAATTAAACAGGTTAATTACAAACCAATATAGGCTGCATTGGGATCTTATGAAATATAAAGTGAGGAGTTTAGCCATTAAAATGAGTAAAATGAGTAAAATGATTGGCAAAAATAAACAAGTCAAAGATGCAACACTTTTTACAGATATTTTGGTAACACTACAATAAGGTTTAATTTGTTAATATAAGTTTAGCAACATTAGTTAACACGGACTAAGAATGCACAATACTTAAACATTTATTAATCTTAGTTCATTTTCATTTTGACATTTACAAGTACATTATTAAAATCAAAAGTTGTTTTTGTTAACATTAGTTAATGCACTGTGAACTAACAAGAACAAACATTGAACAGTTGTTTTTTATTAAATAATGTTAACAAAGATGAATAAATACTGTAACAAATGTATTGTTCATTGTTAATGTTAGTTAACACATTAACTAGCCTAATTTTAACAAATGAGACCTTATTGTAAAGTGTTACCGATATTTTAAACTGCTGCGTGAACTCTGGCAACAGCATTTGTCAAACCTATGTGCTTAAAAAACTAATGCTTAAGATTTAATATTGACCTCACAATATCTATTCCTTTATTTAAAAGATACAGTTCAGAGAAACCTCATGGCTAATGCTGCTGAAATGGAGATCGAGGGATCATGGACTGGTGGCTCCAGCCTCCAACTGGCAGCAGATCAAGGGGCAGACACAAGTTAAGTTTAATCTATATAAAAAACACACCTCTTTAACCTAGCATAAACATAACACACTCTCACATTTCTATAGTTCACATCCGTTAAAGGATTGTTAGGCTGCATAAATTAGGTCAAACAGAACCGGGAACACTTCCCATAACACCGAATGTACTTGTTACATCATAAGAAGAATGGCATCTACACTAATGTTAGTTTCTCTGTCTCATTCTTATCCCAAGGTTACTGTAGTCAGCCGGATCTAGTCCATATCCAGACCAGATGGTGGACCTGCACCCTAAGATGACCACAACAGCCCTGAATGCCAGACGAGAACATCACAACTAGACGAGACTGAATTTGAGAACTTGTACAATACATATTTGTACTTGAAAACCTGCTGAATGTTGAGATTTTCAGTTGAAGACAATAGTCACAAACCTGTATTCTGAATTTGAAGCTGCAGGCAAGAAGTCACAAATGTGTAAAATACCATTCACAGAAATACAATGACAGACACAAACCTGTATTCTTTCATTCACATTCGCAGTACAACCTCAATTAGGCATTTGCAACTTCTCAAATCTGCCAGTGCTATTTAAAATCTTCACGCATTGACTTTGCAACTATTTTCGCGATATATTAGATAACTATAACTTGTGCACTTGCAAACTGAGTGGCAGTGAGAGTGAAAGGCGGGGCAATTTAAAAAAATTGCAATGGCAGATTTGAGAAGTTGCAAATGCCTAATTGAGGTTTTCACATTGGAGCTGTGAGTGTAAATTTTATTGTACAAGTACAAATATGTATTGTACAAGTTCTCAAATTCACATCTACATGCTCTCGAGTTTTGCTACTCTTTTACCTTGATGTAATCTTTTCCAATCTTCAAGCAAAAGGAGCTGAATAAAATACTCTGAATGATATCAATCCACAATCTGACTTGTGAAGCAGCCTGAATGCTAACACACACGTTGTTTGACCAGAGGAGAACTGGCCCCCTCGACTGAGCCTGTTTTTCTTTCTTCATTCTGTCACCTGATGGAGTTTGGGTTCTTGCCACTCTGGCTTGCTTATTCTTAACATTATTGATCTGCCTGCATTGACACCATTATATGAGAACTGAACTGAGCTGGACGATGACATCACTGTTTTCTGCAGAGCTGCTTAATAATGAAAATGAACTCTTTTATAATTGATATACTTTATACAGTTATTGAACAGAACTGAATCAACACTGAACTGAATTCAGCTGAACAATGACACTATTTTCTTTTTAGAGCAGCTTTGCAGCCAAATTGAACTCTGTTTGCATCATTTATCATTTTCCTGTTTAACCCTGTAAAGCTGCTTTGAAACAGTCATTACTGTATATAGCGTTATATATTTAATGGTGACTTGAAATTTGCAAAAGGAATCATATACAGTAAATATAATTTACTTGTTATTTTGTGGTTTAAAAATTGTGTTGTAAATAAATGTTAATATAGTGTATTTGTTCATTGTTTATACATGTTTATATTGAAGTGAATTTGTTAATTTTATAATAAAAACTCTTAATCTTTTGAATTTGTGTTTGTCTGCCAGTTTCTGGGCCACATCTGGCCCGGGGACTCAGCCAACTCTCAGCCAGGGGTGCATTTCCCGAAAGCATCGTTGGCCAACTATGGTCGCAAGTTCATCGCAATGTCCATTGAACTCTATTGGTAACGACGGAACTTGCGACCATAGTTGGCTAACGATGCTTTCGGGAAACGCACCCCAGATCTGTCTTACAGTGCCTGGGCCAGACCTGGGCCATATCAATAAATAAGAGTCATTTTACAGGGTATGGGCCACATCTGGGCCAGAGGAAGTTGTTTGGGTCCGTTTTCAGTGTGTTGAGCCAGTTTTGGGCCGGGGACCCTGCCAGAACTGGGCCAGAATTGAAGCAAGGATGAGGCCCAGAGGTCCACATTTTGCTATCTGGGACAAATGCTGTCCAGCCATAATGGACAAATTCAGTCCATTAGTTTTTGTTGCATTTAGTGTGAAATGCCTGTGTGTTTAAATTATAGGTTCAACATTTGTAACTTAAAATGTAGTGGAAATGTGTCATCACAAATTAAAAAGGTTTAATTAAAAAACACAAATGACTTTCATGGTATTTTTAAATGTGGCATAAATCCAACATTTTGATGCATTCTTTACTACAAAAACACAAACAAACTAACTTATCTAAAAAAATAAAAAATAAAAATAAAAAGTTCTCAGTTAAACATAAATAGTGAGATTTGTTTTTGATTCACTAAAAAGAACCGAGTCATTTGAGTCATTCATTTTGTTAATCGTACAACAGTAGTTGCTCTGTATGTGTTTAATTCATTAAAAAAGAACCTGCTCGAGGCATCGGATTAAACTGCTCGGGGAGTCTCTGCTCGGGGTGTGTGTTTAGCGGTGTTGTGCGGTGGTGCAGTTGAAGAAGTATTGCGTCTGCAGGAGACTGTCAGTGTATTTAAGAGGAAGAATGCCGGTGCGAGAAATGCCAACGTAGGAGAAAGAAATATTCACAAACAGAATTATTACAGAGAGAATCATTCCGTTGCGTGATGGGGAATGGGCTCTGCACCAAGAAAGCAGGTTCTCCCAGGTAAAGCGACCGTTTTATCGGCTTTATGTTTCAAAAACGAGACGTAGTTTAAAATATCCATTTAGACATTAATTTGAATTAACTTAATTTTTAACTAGCCTACTGTATGCAATATTGTTTGTCCTGCTGTGTCAGATTAATTAGGTTAATCTATAATGTTTTTCTTCTGACGTAAATTTCCCAGTAATCCAATTTAGTGTGCACTTGTGTGATTAGAGAAATAAACAAACACACTAAAATATGACATTATGATAATGTAATGGTAAATATAGCCTACTGTAAAATATTTTACATTATGGTGAATCCATTTTCGATCAATAGGCTAGCCTACTGATTGTAATAGCTAAGCAATTAAATTCAAACTTTCAATATAGTGATGAGGCTTAGCCTATATTAATTAATGGGTGGTTTCACGTCACTGTTAATAATTTGTAAAATGCTAATAAAGAAAGATAAAACTGTACTTTTTTCTTTCTCACAGTAGAGGAGACTCTCAGCAGTGAACCATCATTATCATCTTCACCACCACCTTCATCATTTAATAATTCTGCTATACCTATGATCATCATCACAACTCCATCTCGAGAAAACCTTTTGGAAAGGCCAGTGAGTCTGAAAATAGAGGAAGCTAATAAAGAGCCCCGGCCCATGGGAAGTCCTGTGGTTGTTGGTCGAGGTCGTTTTATCAAAGGCACAGTCTGATTTAATGAGGTATGAAATAAAAATGTTAGTTATTCTAGTCATGGGGGTAAATGTTACCGAGCTAATGACTTGTTTCCATATAAAGTTTTTTAAATAAATTTCCTTCAGAGGGTCAGAAAGTTTCAGAAAGCAGAATTCTCCACTGAGAGACATTCAAATCGCAGGACTGTTTTATTTTGTTCTCAAAACAGTTCTGTATTCACAAGGACTGGCACGGGTACATTTGGAAATCCTATTTCCATTTAACGATCCAATACAAAGCCAATAAAATAGAAGAAGAAGAAGCTTGGCCATCCACTAATGTGAAAAGTAGGCTACGTGACAGCGTTACCTTTTTTAGAAAGCTGAATTATGTCTAAACCAGAATAATACAATAAAAATGAATAATTTAGACACATAGCCTACCGTCTGCTACCCTCCGTCCATTTTATACACCTTACTTAAATTACCATCAATCCCTTATTTAAACAACAAAAAGGTAATGAGAAAGGCCTAATAAAAATAACTCCCTTTCAAAAACAAATTACAAATACTCTGTCTTGAAGTCGCTTTTTTATTCAGTATCTGATTGTGCTAATGTACTGCCTGATCTCCTGTATCAGCGTCTTATATTTATTTTCAGTTATCAGATTTACATTTGTGTTGTGCGAGAACATAAACTCACTAAACGCTGACGGTTGTCCATGTGGACGTTCAAATGTGCGACTGTAAGCTTTCACGGAGTTACCTTCCGCTTGTTACTTGAGCTGTACGAAGTTAGATTTGCTCTGTCTTTACGTGAATACGTACAGTAATGAAACGTTAAAGTGTTATTTTAATCATTGATCCGGACGAATCTGGAGTGATTGGAGATGGAAATCACAGCAGAAACAGATCTAGAGCCTTTAAAGCTGAAATCCTTAAAAACAAACAAGACGTTTGTAATACCCCACAGTGAACGGGTAAGACCTGCTGTCTTTTATAAGCTGTATTAAAACAAGAGTAACATAAACATTTATTGCAGTAATTGTGCGTGATGTGTGTGTAGTTGGGGAAATGCAGGAGTGTGAAGGAGTACGAGAAGATGAATCGGATTGGAGAGGGAACATATGGAATCGTGTGTGAGTCTCACAGGCAGGACTAATAATGCTCATATCAATGAAAATATAATGCATCATTATGTCTGTGATGTGGCATACAGAAATATAATAATTTCTTGATTGATGTGGTTTTACAGACCGAGCACGTGATACAAGGACAAATGAAATTGTTGCGCTGAAGAAAGTGCGAATGGATAAAGAGAAAGATGGTCAGTTTGATACTTTAAAGGGAAAATAGTTCATCCCAAAAAAAAAAAAAAAACTATGATTTTCGTTTTCCATGAAACACAAAAGAAGATCGTGAAATGTTTTCTTAGGCTATTTCATGCAATGAAAGTGGACCATATTGCAGTAATCTGAAAGCAATTTTGTCCAGATAGGGAAAAGAAGAAACTGCAATGGTTCTTGCATGTATACAAGTCAATTTATTCACAATACACAGCTACATGATACCTATCCTTACTGTGCTAGAAAATTATTCATTTTGTGGTCAAGTCACCTTCATTTATATAGCGCTTTTAACAATAAAGGTTGTTTCAAAGCAGTTTTACAGTGAAAATAGGAAATTACAGCAACAGAGATTGTTTTGGCTTTACAGCAGCTCTAGAAAAAAGTTATTGTCCAGCTAAAGTAAGTTTTTGATTGATTCACTTCCATTGTAAAAAATCATTAGTTATTAACTTAGGGACCACTTACACAACACCGTTTTAACTGAAAACAGAAAACTTTTAATGTGTTCTGGCCATTCATTTGAACGACAGCAGTGTTTTGTGCTTGAGAATGCAAATCTTTGACGCAATTTTTGAAAACTTTATCATCTCCGTGTAAACTTCAAAAATGTGAACCTGGTATAAAATTAGAGGTTGAAGCATTCTTATCATGGAGCTACGGTAGTATTTCAGTCTTTTAATCCCCCAATTTTAAATTGATATTGTGATATTTATCTTTAGGGCCCGAACACCAACACCATCATCTTCTCCAAAGTGAATCGCATTTTTTAGGGCCTATTAAACATGTTCGAAAACTCACAAAACTTTGCACACGCATCAGAACTGGCGAAAATGTACATCTGATACGAGCTTCAGAATTGGGTGGGGCAAAATGGCTTGTTTATGTTTATTATTTATATTTCTTGGATCTAGTAAGCACTCTAGCAGCTGCACCAAATGGAGCTTATTTATTGAGCTTGCAGAACAGCAACCCAATAAAGCATTGCAATAATCTTGAAGTTAAGAACATATTGATTAGTGGTTCTACAGTGTGATTATCAAAAGCAAATTGCTATCAAGCACAACATATTTACATTCTTAGCTGTAGAAGATGATGTAATGATACTGCCATCAAGTGACAAATTCTATTCTAGCATTTTATGTTTACATGTGATTATGTGGTGAAAATCTTTCCCAGGGAAGCAGATACTGTGAAATACTGATCCCTGTGGCATTCAGTTGTGCTTGATCAGGATCTAAAACGGGTGCAAAACTCAGTTCCTGGAGGCCACAGCCCTGCAGAGTTTAGCTTCAACCCTAATTAAACACACTTGATCCAGCTTATCATGTCTTTCACCCTTAAATGGCACTTTTGGAAGGGGACACCACCGGCGCTCCAAAGAAAGTGAACAACCAAATCTCTTCCTCAATTCCGTTAGCAAAGGGAACATGTGATGGTCACTTCAAGGAAGTTATTTAATCGTTTGTGGTCATGTGACCCAGGAGAATCATCACGATTCATTTTAAATCTAGATTATGGCGGGAGAGTTGGGAGTTAATGTATAAACAGAATAATATAAGTTGTTTTTTTTGGTGTGATGTATTACACACATTGTAGTCATGCATTTCATATTAAGTTGACAAAGCAAGATGACTCCAGGGCCATCCACATTTTGAATTATGTAGACCAGGGGTTTTCAAATTGGGTGAATGTGAGCCTCCCCTTAGAGTAGGTAAGGACAGCCGAGCCCTCCCTTCCCCAAAATCCCATCCGCCTGCCCTAACCCACACGCCTCTGCAGTAAATGCCATCTTTTGTGTGTTCCAAGCAATGATGAGTTTCAATAACAACTGATAAAATGTAAATATTATTTTTATTTCCACAACTTTCTTAAAAGTGCATTCATAAATGATTCTTTGCAACAGCAAATAATTTCCAACTTCATGCAGACCTAATTGAGGCTACTTTTAAAATCACTGAACATCAGTAGGCCTAACCACAAGTCAACAAAACATGCTTAAAGGACAAGTTTGGTATTTTACACTTAAAGCCTTGTTTACAGATCGTTTCTGATGAAATAGAATGGTTAAGATTAAAATTTGGACACATGCTGCTGTCCCGAGAATTTTAGGTTTATTTCGCTTCCCCCTCCCCTCCCCTCCCCCCCACCTACACAATGGCAGCCTATGGGCACTGGAACAATCCTTCATAAAACGCATTAAACTTTCGATTACAAAGACGTGAAACTCACCGAGTGGTCAGGGGTGTTCACTGATATGCTCACACAAAAATCGCTGCAAAAGATGCTTGTCCAAATACTTGTCCAAAAAAAACTACTTGAGTAAGAGTAAAAAAGTAGCTTATTTAAAAGTACTCATGAGTAGTAGCGCAGTTATACCCCCTTATAATAAACACTGTGCAGTACAATTTATAAATTAAAAAAAATTGCACTTACTGTAATTCACATTATATTTTGTTCTTTGTCAGAAAGATTGAAGAATATCTATCATCCATCTTTTTAAAATGCATCAAATCAGTACGCTCATCACCATTTAAATCATATTAGCTATTTGAAAATAAAAAAAGCATTTAAAATTAGGCGAAAGGCCACTGAGCCTGAGCATGCTATTGTTGCACATAAAATATCAATATTCATAACTGTGCAAAGAATTCAAAAACCTTTAGAAACTCATATGATAGTTCAGAATCACACACCATGAGATGGGTTAAATAGAGAGATTAAAAAATACCCAATTTCTCTCCAAAACGGTACCAATTTTAGTGTTTTGATAAATGAGATACACAAATATTATCAGATTACCTCACCTAATGCACTGAAAAAGGCTAAGATAGTGAGCTAACACTAAATACACTGTAATTCCATGCTATTAAATATGTTACAATCTAAACGTAAATGCACATTGATCTAGATGGGTGGCATCATCCTTTACATTTTACACGGCTACATTTACTCACATTGGCCCTCATTTATCAATCTTGCGTAGAAACGGGCGTATATATTGGCGTAAGATTATGCTTACACTCCTCTCATCGCCTGATTTATGAAGCTGTGCGTACCTTTGAAATTCTGGTGTACGCAATACCTGCCCTTGATAAATGCCGCGGCTGAAATCGATCGTCATTAGAATAACACGCCCCTATATATTCAAGTTTCCGCTTCCCCCACGCCCTCATTTTACGCCATGGACACACGGAAGACGGCAAAGAAGAGAAACTTCTTTGAGAAAGAGAAAGCGAAACCAGGGAAGTGGAAAGAAACAAAATTGATTTTTAGATTTTTATTATTAATGACGCTTATTGTTATTTAGAAGAAGAATGTCGTTATTATTATTTGTATTATTATTATTATTATTTAAAAGAAGAAGAATGGCATTTTTATTATTTTGTCAGTCTGAATTATTTTTTGGTCATTGAAAGCCTTTCATTACTAAACCCAGTCCGTGCATACCTGCCGGGCCTAACCCTGGCCTAACCATCAAAGAATAGTACAACGGCGAGCGCGTCGAGTATAAATGCCTCGTCCGTTTAGGGAGGTGCGCGCGCAGTCTGCGGAGACTCGCGCTGCGGAGCCAGGCGAAAGTATAAACAAGGCTTGAAACGTCAGGTAAAGCGCACAGGCTCGCAACTTAAGGAATACACATGCCTACAATTCAAATGCTTTGGTAAAGTCACACAAATTAAACACTGAAGTCCATGTTGCACAAAAATAAACACTGAAGTTTAAAATTACTATGTTGTTGTTTTTTTACAGTGGGTCATAATATATTATATCTTTTAGTTTGTCAGTGCGTTTTGTGGTGTTAGGAATTGTTTTTTTGCGCATTCCCGCACTCAAAACGTGCGTACACCACCTCCTGAGCTGGCGTAGGATTTGAGCGTGCCGTACGCCAACGTCCATATTGATAAATCTCAAAGTCAACGTGGTTTTGGGTGTACGCCAGGTGTACGCTGGAAATTTGGTGTACGCACTTTTGATAAATGAGGGCCATTGTAATGCTGATAATATAATTTGTAAGGAAAATTGTGCATTAAATAGGGAAGTTATATCCGGGAAACTTTTACAAAAGAAACAAACACACACACACACACACACACACACACACACACAAATGCATGTCTCTTTGTATTCTCGGCGAAGCTGTTTTATCAGCAGCATCCACACACAAAAAAACAAACAAAAGTTGAACATGAAAAATGTTTTTGCGCAAGTGCACTTGCCAAATGAAGACGGATTGTATGAAATGGATCAATAAAAAAAACAATGTTTATTAACGAGCTGTAGTCACGCACTGACAGAAATGCAGTTCAAGTTAACGCCATGGTTCATAAAGTGCACTGATACTGAATCTGACGGCATGGCGAGCGCGAGACGCGGCAGTGCACAGATCGTGACACGCGTCTCTGTATATGTGATTGTGAAGTAAATGGGAACGGGAATTGACCGCATTATGAACTCGTCACGCAATTATAATTATTATTAAAAAATGTAATCATATTAAATCGTATTCCACCCCATACCCGCTATAATTGAGAATCACTTTAAACATGCAGACCCTGTTAAGACAAGTTGATGTATTCCACTTAATACACAATAAAACAATATACAATAAGATTCGTTAACAATGTAGGCTACCTCCTGGTGTTCTTCTAAAATGAGGGCGAGCCACAAATCCGTGAGTAACGTTACAGTTTACAAACCCGTGAGAACGGTTTGCGAAAGGGCCACGGTTTATGAATTTGTGGGTACAGATTGCAAAAACTGAAGGCACGGTTTACTAGTCTGAGAGCGCGGATTAGAAACTCGTGGGTACGGTTTATTAATCCGTGGGCATGATTTCTTAAACCGAGGGAACAGTTCGTGAGTATTGTGAGAATTCGTGAGTAGGCTACTGTTTATAAACTGAGCGGACGGATGCAAAACCGTCGCCACGGATTGTTTTTTTTACTCACACAGTGACTTCCCGGGCTCCTTATCCTCCCTTAATGCTGACTTCTGTTGACTTGGGACAAGAGAACGACGCATTTTAAAGCTAATACTCGCACACACAATTACCGATATCAATAGAGCTGCATACAGTTATTTTTTCTTTGCGTGTCATGCCTCCCCTGTGGCTCTTTGGCGCCCCCCAGGGGAGGCGCGCCTCACCTATTGAAAACCGCTGATGTAGACGATTGACTGATACTGGTCCAGTCTCAAGAGTTTGTGCTTCGACACCGAGATCAATCCTCGCTCATCTTCTCTCTATGGGGTTGAGACGCAATGCCAAGAAAAGCGTTCTCTCTCTCACCCAGAGGCCAGCGTACTTGGGGTTTAAATGGTCAGACACCATGCGGGCGCAGCGGTCTCCCGCTCGTGTCGAGACCATTTTTAAACATCCTAAGCAACATCCTACTACGTCAGGACATTACTAGCAGCCCATGGCAACTGCATCCACGGTGATCCCTGGATCCCTGACACATGAGACTGCTTCAGTTGTGGCTCAAAGCCAGGGGATTTCATCTAAGGGCCAATCCCCAAAGGCAAATAAGGGCAAGGGCATGCACTGAGTGCTTTGTGCCCTTTCTAAAATCCAAGTTTATGGAAATTCACATGCTGAACGCTTCTTGCACTTTATAAAATTCATGTTTATGGTAAGGGTTACGTGCTGCGACATCGTTCCCTTTCTATGCGGCTCAGACCCCAGATCCTCACCTTGGGTCGTTGCAAGATGCTCACGACAGACACTTCCCATATGAGCGGGGGAGCGGTCTTAGGTGGCCGTCCAGCCCGGGGGATCTGGTGAGGTCATCATCTTGATTGGCACATCAGTTGTCTCGAATTGATGGCTGTATTTCTGGCCCTGAAGTACTTCCCACAAGTAAAGGGACTACCATTTCCTAGTGCGGGTGGACAACACTACGGTAGTCACCTACATAAACCCCTGGGTGATACCGAACAGGAGTGTAATGTTGTTTTTTCGTCAACGATGATGATAACAAAATTATTTCGTTGATTCACCTTTTTTTATGATGATAACGCGACGTCTAGCTAAAAATGTCTCTAAGGTGACTAAAACATTATGAGACGTTTTCGAGTTTTCGTTGACAAGACGAGACGGGACGAAAATGATTATAAGTCTGACGTTCACAATGCATGTCATTTCTGCCTATTTTGCGTGAAATCTGTCCGTTTTGAGCTAAAAAAAGTATCAGCAATGCTGCCGCTTCCTATCCTTGTTTTGGGTACGCCCACCACCCGGCTGCCGCCATGATTCCACTCAACAACAACACACCTGCGGCTGCGGCTAGTCACTCGCCACACATCTTCGAAGGACCATGGCGGCGACGCCAATAAACGGGCTTGGTGGTCGGAAACGACGAGTTGATTTATGGACATACTTTCAGTATAATCCATCAGAAAGAAAAATGGAATGCATAGTATTGGGAGACGACGGTAAAAGTTGTAGAACATTAGTATGAGTTCCTCAATAGCTTATATTTTGGGCACGTTGTTCATTGCACTTTAGCAATTTCTCAAATAAAGCCACAATTGGCAAAGTAAGAATCTTTTTTGGAGTAAAACAGTGATTCCACTGTTACCACTTTATCTGTGTGTTGTAGCTCAAAGTTTTTTGCTGTTTAAACTTTAAACCATTCCTTTATTACTGTGATTACTGATGAAAATAGCCAGTGTGCTGAAATTTTAGAAGAGCATCAATTCATGGAAAAAATATAACTTGAAATATGGGGATAAAAGGTTTCTGCCCAATGCGACAATGAAGTACAGCTTGGCAGCACTGCATCTCCATCAATGAGAAAGTCTAGTTTATTAAGCAAAGGTTATAAGGTAAACTGTTATTTTATGAATTGCAACACTTGCTACAACCTGTCAAACCTAAGCCCATTTCCAATACTTTTTAACCTAAATTAATTTGTTAAAGACTACTTTTTTTTTTTAACTAAAATTGACTAAAACGTGACTAAAACCTTTTTGCGTTTTCGTCGACTAAAATTTGACTAAAACCTTTTTGCGTTTTCGTCTACTAAAATTTGACTAAAACCTTTTTGTGTTTTCGTCGACTAAAACTATCAAGTTTATAGGTGACTAAAATGTGATTAAAACTAAAAAGCATTTTCGTCCAAAAGACTAATGCCTCGTTTCCACTGAGCAGTACGGTACGGTACGGGACAGTACGGTACGGTTCGGGTCTGTTAACCATGATCTGGCTAGCGTTTCCACTGCCAACAGTACCCTTACTTGATAGGCGTGGTGTTTCGATCGACGTCATTTTCGCGCGAAGAAGAACATAGTAAACTACAATGGATGACATACAGCAGATCTTGTTCTTGCTCCTCGACATGTTTGTCACAAGAAGACAAGCGCCGACATTAGGCTTTTCTCAATATCAAGTACGCAAAGTTTGTAGGCCTACTTGCCATGCGACTCCTACATGGGACAGCGCGTTCTTAAAAGCGTCACTCAGCTCGCTCTGCTACTCCGGTTATCTCTGTATGTACATTTTAAGCAACAATAAAACGAAATATGTTATAAAACTCCACTCTGCCTCTTTTCGTTTTCGTTTAAATAAATTAAACATTATAGGGACACAAATGTGGTTCATGCGCAACGCATATTGATTATTCACTGCACGTTATACGTTATTCTATTTATAACAAAACGAAATTTAAAACACAACCCTAACGTTACCTCTTTTCGTTTAAAAAAATAAATAAAATAAACATATTCCAGGCAATATATGCATTTGTACAAATGTTGCAATAAACATCAGTGATAATCTTGTAATAAAAAATGACAAGAAACCATATTTCTTTTTGTAAAATTTCAGTTTTATCAATAATAGCCTATATAAAAGTTTAAGTAAAGTACAAGAAGCTATACAATAAGAAATAAAGCAAACAATTCAGTCAAATATCCAAATGCAGCGCTCTAGTCTAACATTACAAGTAAAGTAATACAAATAACGTTAATATGAAACTAAACTTAGCCCTCAGCCAAAACGATTGACAGGGAACTCATTATATATTCACGAGACCAAAGATCGCCCGTTAGGTCTACACAAAACGAATTATATCTTATGTTTAACCACTACCGTCGGAGTCAGCGACGAACGCCGAGGACTAGCCGAGGAAAGGCTCATCCAGCCGGGAAACATGAGCGCCGAGCGCCCGCTGAACGCATGGATCTCACAACCGGGGAAAAAAATAATCATCTTTATAAATAAACCACAGATTTGAGCTTTAAACAACTACATTCTCGCCTGAAAAACTCTTCAAATTACATTTCGTGATACAGTACCAGTAGTATTATATTAAACTGTATATTAAAAAATGGCGCTTCTTATGTTGTCATTCCTCTTGTAGCACGCGCAAGTGACGATTCTCTGTCAACCAATCAACGTCCTGCAGTGAGTCTCGCTCCACCTTTTAGTACCGTTCCACTGTGCTAGGTACCCCAATGGAAGGGTACCTAAAAAGTGGTACGGTACGGTTCGGCATTTTGGTACCATTCACAATTTTTGATAGTGGAAACGCAAATAAATGCGTACCGTTCCGTACCGTACCGTACCGTACCGTACCGTACCCCTCAGTGGAAACGAGGCATAAGACTAAAACTAAAAGGGCTGCCAAAAACAACACTGCAGGAGTGACTTTCTGTCTCAAGTTCAGGGGACCTTCATGGCAACTGAGGGACTCTGGGCTTTCAGCTGATGTCATAGAGACCACTCTCAGTGCTAGGACTCCCCCCACGAGAAGAATCTATGCCACTAAATGGGGTGTCTTTGAAAGGTGGTGTACTGCATGTCATGCAGACCCAATTAACTGCCAGATTGCTTCAGTACTGGAGTTTCTGCTGGAGAAGTGAAACTTTATTATCAGTCCCCTATTGAGGGGTTGGTTGAGACCACATTCGAACCTCTAGAGTCAGCACCTGACAAGCTTTTGACTCTAAAAATGATTTTTCTGATGGTAATTACTTCACTGAAGAGAATTGGGGACTTGCAGGCTCTGTCGACCTCACCATCCTGCTTAGACTTTGCCCAGGGAATGGTGAAAGCTTTTCTGCATAATCAACCTGACTACTCGACCGTACATCCTATCACTCTTGAAGCTTTCTGTCTGGAGCAGGAGAAACTTCACTGACTTAGTCCAGTCCGTGCTCTTCAGACTTAAGCCCAATTTATACTTCTGCGTCGAACTTATGTCGTAGCTACGTTGTAGGATGTGTGTGGCGCGCCTACCCTTCGGCGTACCCTGACGTGCACCTCTCCAAAAATGTAACAACGCGTCAACTCTACGCGGATGCAAGCGCTGTGATTGGTCTGCTAGGACCGCTCCCTCGGGTTTCACATGCTCCCTCTGCACGCGTGAACGCGGACAACGACGCAGAAGTATAAATGAAAACCAACGCGTTGCCTACAGCGTAGAGGCTCCGGCGTAGGTCCGACGCAGAAGTATAAATTGGCCTTTACATCCACCGCACTAGCCAGTGGCGGGAGGCAGAGCTTTTCATTTGCTAAGGGGGTCATAACCGGTGAGCGGCTGCCACCAAGCAAACAATGTCACACTGGGTGAGAGCCATTGCTTTAGCCTATGAGGGCCCATTCTACCAGGGTAGAATGCTTTGGCAAGGAGATATAACAAGTATAACAACGCCCCCTTATAACAAGTACAGTATGTGATACGGCAGGCTGGTCCTCTCCACATACATTTATAAGATTTTATAGTTTGGATGTTCATGCTACTCAGGGCTCACAAGTCCTTGAGTCAACATCCCAAGCTAATGTCTGAGACCTTTTGCGTGCTTGTGAGCACACACTACACAACTGTGAGGGGTCCAGAAACAATTGATTTTGGGCTGTCCCATACGATAGATGACCAATTGTGGCAATTTTTGTGGTTGTTGCTACTAAATGATGGTCCTACATCGTACAGTGAGAGAGGTTCAAAGACGGCTGTTGTCACGGCCATTGTTGCGACCAAAGATAGCCTGTAATCATTTCATGACTATGTCAGAAATTTAGCATGATCATCTCACAGTGTGTTGCCGCTACTATCTACGTCAAAATGCAAAAATTAAATGCCGTATTGATCAATGCGACATGGCGCTTAAGCTTAAAACTACTTACCTAAAGCTCTGTTTACAAAATTGGCATTCCACGTCGGCATCTTTTACCTAGTCAATACCGGATCCATTTATTTAATTTATAATTTATTTAAATTTTTATAATTTATAATTTTATTATCAGTCGTAGCCCATGATTCAGTAGGTGTCATCACGGTACAATCTACATACATGTCGCTCCCAAGTTTATTAGATCCATATCGTACTGTGTAATTTGTAATGATCTTAAAGGATTACTGAAATCTGTCTGTAGTTTATAGCAGGCATCAGATAAGAGAGACATACAAAATGTGCAGAGTGTTGGGTCCCCAGGACCAGCATTGAAAACCACTGATTTAAACTGATGCTGTTTCTAAGCAAAAAAAAAAAAAAAATTGTAAAGTTGTTTAATTGTAATACTTCTACTTTTTTGTAATATTTTTTTTATAAAAATGGGAGGTTTTAGATTGGCCTATAATTAACTAATTAAACTAAACTCCAGGATCAAGTTGTGGTTTCTTGGTAAGGGGTTTTATTACTGCCAGCTTGAAAGTTTTTGGTGTGTGTCATAAAAGATAATGAGGAGGTAATATTAGAGGAGGGTTTAATGTGAAAGTGAGAATGGAAGTTTGAGAGTCAGGACTAAAGGCAAGATTTGTAAATTTGTGTCCACACACAATGCTAACCCTAACTTCAGAAAATTTGGAGTATAGCACACTGTATGGATTTCTTTTATGGTGCTTTTTATCCTTGTTGGTGTCTGATAGCCCCATTGTCCATTTATTGTATGAAAAAGAGCAGCTTGGGCATTTTGCTAAATTTCACCTTTTGTGTTTCATGGAAAAAGTACAGGTTTGAAATTAGTATATGAGGTTGAGTAAATTATACATATTAAAGGGTTAATTCACCCAAAAATTTAAATTCTGTTATTAATTACTCACCCTCATGTTGTTTCAAACCTGTAAGACTTTCGTTCATCTTCGGAACACAAATGAAGATCTTTGTGATGAAATCTGAGAGCTTTCTGTCCCTCCATTGACAGCTACACAACTACCACTTTACAAAAAGTTCATAAAGAGATTGTAAAACTAATCCATATTAATTGAGCGGTTTAGTCCAAATTTTCTGAAGATATGATAAACAGACTTAATTTAGGCTTTTATTCAGAAACATTAATCAGCAAACTAACAGAAGCTCAACCGAACCTGCTTTACGTGCAAGAACAAACTTCTTGCTGAAGCTCAAATGTGCTGAGTATCATGAGAATGAACCTGTTTGGTTGTTGCACGTCAAGTGAACATGCTTAAGCTTCCATTTAACATAACAGATGAATGTTTAAGTAAATAAAAGCCTAAATTCAATCTGTTCAACAAAGCGATCAAATCTCTTCAGTTAACTGCTCAATTCAGCCGGATTCATTTTACAATCTCTTTATGAACTTTTTGAAGTGTAAAGTGGTTGTTGTGTAGCTGTCAATGGAGGGACAGAAAGCTCTCAGATTTTATCAAAAAGATCTTCATTTGAGTTCTGAAGATGAACGAAAGTCTTGCGGGTTTGGAACGACACGAGGGTGAGTAATTAACTATCCATTTAAGTGTAACATGAATTAATTATTTTACACATTTACATTTTTATAATAATAAAAAATACAAATATAGTTAATAAACAATACAATGTAAGAAACAGAAACCTTGTATGGTGTTTATTTTGTTTATGTATGTTTAGGGATTCCCATCAGCAGTTTGAGGGAAATTAACTTGCTGATCAGACTGAGACACCCGAACATTGTAGAGCTGAAAGAGGTGGTGGTGGGAAGCCATTTAGAGAGGTGACTAAAGAAAATATGAACTGTTCATTCACAGATATAAACAGAGTTGTATGAAATGTATTTGTAATTAAGTTGACACTTGTTATACCTTGTCTTATTTCATAACGCCTTATTTTTTTTAACATCAGCCTCTTTCTGGTGATGAGTTACTGTGAGCAAGATCTCGCCAGTCTGCTAGAGAACATGCAGTCACCTTTCTCTGAAGCTCAGGTGCGTTTGATGAATTACCTCATCTTCATACACTGAAATGCTCTGCCCAACGTCTGAAATCAGAATAGGTTTTTAAAGACATGTTAAGAATTCTCTATGAGTAATTTGACTTGGCTGTTGCAAATACTGGACAGAGACAAAAGAAGACGTATAAGGTAGAAATTAAATGCATACAGATATTAAGAAAGAAACAACAGGCTTGTGTATGGTTTTATCAATATGAATGTGCAATACAGATAAGGATTATCAAATTAGTCAAATGCATACTATGATTTCAACTTGTGCCCAACCAGAATTTCTGCCATTTTGAATTTTTAAATAGACATGCTTTTTTGAGCTCTTTCCTCTGGCTAAAGCATTAGCAGTTTTGGAAATGTTCCTACTAACGATTTATAAAACATCTGTACTAGGGTTGGGAACCGAAAACCGGTTCTTATCCAGAACCGGTAATGTTTTTTGAAAAATACCGGAACCGTGCGAAATTCCTAAGTTTCGGTTCCAAAAACGGTTCTGGGCTGATGTGTGGGCGAAGTGCTGGGAGCTTATCCTTCAGCGACGTCTCACACTCACCGCATGAATATTAAAATAGTAATGAAAGCATTTGCGCTACTCACATGGCCGTAGCCAGCTATGAGGTCACCGAGGTCCGGACCTCGGTCATTTTTTTATATTCAAAAATAAAATTTCAAGCTCTCTGAATGATTAATTAGCCGTTTAAACCACGTCATGTGTGTTTGCAATTCATGTCGCTGCAAGAAGGTAGAACAGTGAACGGGGCTTGAGAGCGTGTCGTGAGTGAGGGCGCGGGTGCAGCCTCCGTGTTGCCAGATCCACCTATTATATGTCTTTTTGGACTCGTTTTTCCCATTTATTGTGACACTTCAGGACGTTAATAAAGTGGGAAGTTGAATGTTAGGGCTAGTGATATATTAATTTTCTTTTCCAAAACACAAGCTTTGAACTTATTTCGGATTATTATTATTATTTTGTTTTTTTAATGTTTTTCGTGGCATTAATAAAAAAGAAGAAGCTTAGACAAACTGTAATTGCTGACAGGAAGATACCACATTCGGTAAGACAAACGCAATGATCATCGTGATTATCTGTAAGAAATGTACAACACTATAAAAACAATAGCATAATACAGATCTGTATCATTATTCTAACGTTATTTGTAACTTGTTACAAAATAAAAAGTCTCTCACCTAAAAAAACGTTCCTGTCCCATCAGTCTCATTGCGCGCGTCCTCTTCAATTACACGCGCAAATGCGGCAGAGCGCTTTGTCACTTTATTATAAATAAAGCGCAAAAGATGACAAGCATGATGCAACAACATCGTAGTTGATGTCAATTTGTAAGTCATATATATATTATAATGCGTTATATTTTGCCAACAAACTAAAATCGAAACCGTGATATGGTTTTGTGCTTTATAAAACAGCACAATACTTTAATTAAGTATCCAATATAGGCATTATGTTTGTGCTGCGTAATTTAAAGTAAAGTGTGCACTTTGCTCATGCGATCAAAGGGTTTATTTCTTGCAAGTGAAGACATTAGGACAAAAGTATTGTAATTTTCCTATAGTGTAATGTAAAATATACTTTTGAAATATTCATTTTCATTTATTAGGCTATATGGATTTTATATAGGAATAATTATATAAATCATTATTATATTATTATACTAATTGTTTGGCATACTAAAACACCAGTGATAATGTAGACTGAAACTCTATATCATAACTAAAAAATATGTTTGAGCCCCCTTCAATGCAGGTACAAGTCAATGTTTTTTCTTTGTGCACAGTTCATGGGTTGAAGCCCGTTGAAGCTCTTAATTTTGAGCTCTCAAAGAGCACCAGATTGATGCATTTAACCTTAAAATGTACAGAGACGATCTCGATTCAAACACTCACGCGATCTTATTCCTAAATGACAAAAACTTCACACTGGAACATTCAAATCTGTTTGCGCTGTTGCTGAGAGAGCAGTTGTCAATATGAAACAGCTTTACTTTCACAATCTTTTCAACAACACAGTATCGGTATTTCGGTGTTACAAATATTCAAATGATCACAGAAGTACTGAAAGAAAAGGTCCCAAATTATCCTAGAGAATGCAGAAATATTTATTTTCCTTAAGAAAAATTAATTATTTTTGCAGAAATTGCTAAATAATATGTTGAATTTGTTGACATTACCAGTCTGTTAAACTCATTTGACAAGTATAAGAAATAAACACAAAAAGGATTTTTGCCTTACTACTATTTTTTTATTAGTTGTTTTAATAATTTGTATTGAATGGGAACCGGGACCGAAACCGGAATCGTTTGGCGGAACCGGAACCGGAAAATGTCTTACGATTCCCAACCCTAATCTGTACGCACAAAAAAAGTCCTTAACTGCATCCCTCTTAATAAATTGCAGTTCATCTTTAATTCAAGTGAATAAGCGCTTCGACTCCTTCTGCAGAACGGGCAGAATACAGAATTTCGCTTTTTGGTTCATAAGGAGTGTGGCACTCATCATCATGGGTGTATATACGCTAGGCATACGCTAGGCATGCCCCAGTTTCTGGCCAACGTGTGTATGTGTAAATTCACACACAAGAAAATTCATAAACATAAAGAATTAATTTCAGTGATGTAATTATCACAAAGCAGTTCATGTTGCTCACGTGTGCATATAATAATAATATTAGTGCATATTGGACATGATTCTCTATTTATCTTTACATTTTAGTAAATTATGTTACGTCAGGTATATAAGCACAGAAAGTTTGTATGCATGCTCTTCTGCTGGCATACGCATAAGAACATTTTCACATCGGTTTTAAAATCCCGTTTTGTTCCTCATTTTTGATGCAGGATGGAAGCCATGGAATTTAGGATCAAATCTGATTGCATGCGTGTTTATAAAGGAGGCCTCTACTTTGATGAACTACCCCTACAGCGTTTTTCAGATCTCCACCAAATTGTGACCATGTGACCATCTTCAGATCATGCTTGTTAAAAGTTCAAGAATTTCTGATAGGTTCAAACTGTTTGCATTTAATGCATCAATAATTCAATGTCGAGGACACCTAACAAGATGTTTATTACAATTATCATTGGAAATGCTATCTCTAATTGAATTAATTTGTTATAGATCTGGCACTGTTGTCCTTTGGTCCTGGAATTGCTGCTTGCAGCTGTATTGATCTTTTGTTTGCTTTTCACAGGTGAAGTGTATAGTTCTTCAGCTGCTCAAAGGACTGGAGTATTTACATCACAACTTCATTCTTCACAGGTCAGAGCATACTAATATTAATTAAAGCTTGTTCTGTTCAGTTAGACATTTCAGGTCTATTGCTTCAACTGCACAGTGAACATTGAGTAAAAAAAATTTTTCTTTTCTACTTTTAAGAGCACCTGCTACTGAGTGTTACTGTACCTGTCAAAAGATTCACCAAGGCTGCATTTATTTAATCAAAAATACAGTAAAAAGAGTAATATTGTGAAATATGATTACAATTTAAAATGATTGTTTTCTGTTTGAATGCATTTAAAATGTAATGTATTACTGTGATGATTAAATTACATGATGACTCCAGTCTTCAGTGTCACATGATCCTTCAGAAATCATTCTATGCTGATTTGCTGCTCAAGAAACATTTCTTATTATTATCAATGTTGAAAACAGTTTTTGCTGCTTAACATTTTTGTGGAAACAATAAAACCATTCAAAAATGTGTGGTACAAATAAAAAAGAGAGAATTTACATTTACTGTGTAAATTTTTTACAGTGTTTATACATTTATAAATACTATTATCTAAAGTGACAGTAAAGACATTTGTAATGTTACATAAGATTTCTATTTAATAAAGGCAAATAAATGCTGTTCATTGCACTTTCTATTCATCAAAGAATCCTGAAAAAAGCATCACAATTCCCACAATATTAGCAGCACAGCAGCTAATAAATAGCAGCACAGGTGTTTTCAACATTGATAATAATCAGAAATGTTTATTGAGCAGCAAATCAGCATATTGGAGTGATTTCTGAAGGATCATGTGACACTGAAGACTGGAGTAATGATGCTGAAAATTCAGCTTTGATCACAGGAATAAATTACATTTTAAAATGCATTCAAATAGAAAACAGTTATTTTAAATTGTAGTAATATTTTGCAATATTACTCACTGTTTTCACTGTATTTTTGATTAAATAAAATGCAGCCTTGGTGAGCAGAAGAGACCTTGTCAAAACCATTAAATATTTTAATGTTTCCAAACTTTTGACAGACACTGTATACTGATTAGCCAGTGTGAATAATGTGGAACTAAATGATGAACTTCGTTATTTCTCATGTTGATGCTTATGATTTTTATTAAAGGGATTTGAAGGTGTCCAATCTACTGATGACAGACAAAGGCTGTGTTAAGATAGGTGAGTGGATATAAATAAACTTTTTTATTTATTGATAATATTTAGAGAATAGTGCGAATTTGAGTAGGAAATCTGATTTAATTGGCATGAATAATGTGAAAATGCTCTTGATTATGCATGAGGCTTGATTATCCTCATGCATAGCCCCCCCCCCCCCCCCCCCATCATCATTAAAAATCATGCTGTGAATTTTAAATAATAAAATATGTATTAAAAAATTTAGTGAGTAGCACGGGTCAAAAAGAAACATTTTGAGTCCTCCCTCCCTTGCCTTACAGTGCTTTGGTCCACTGTGGCCGTGTTGCCAAGTCTGTGGTTTTCCCGCAGAATTGGGCTACTTTTACACTGTTGCCCCAGGTTGTTTTTGAAGTCAATGTGGTTGAATCGACACCAATAACGCGATATACCAGGGGAACCCTGCCAAAAAACGGATTTTACCCTCCAGAACTCTAGTTTTGGGATAGTTTTAAGTAGTGTAGGAAACTCAAAGCGAAGACCAGGAGACTTGGTTGTATCTTCAGCAGGATTCTTTTTTGGGAACACGAGCTGTCGGTAGCTGCAGTCATCAAGTCTAACTAAGGCAGTGTACATTGTAGTTTATATATATTTAGAGGGCAGTGCTTAGAAATGGAGACAAAGCACCTGGGTGACAACCTTAAACAAAGCATGCAAATGAAGTATACAGCTATAGGAACCCGCCCCAGACTCTAGAGTGTTACCAATCCTAATCCAGTCAGCATAACTATTCAACGACTGGGACAGGGGCTCCAAGACCCATTAAAGACAAAGGGTGAGAGTCTCAGTAATCTGACTCATTTAACTTACAATAGAGCGAACAGGACTGGCAGGAATCTCTTGCTTGAAACTTTGCTTAACAGCTGATAACATCATCATAACCTTAAATGCTTAATTCAATGTTCCTACCTTAGTTTTTCATGTTATGTTATGTTATGTAAGGTCATAAGATCAACAGATCTTAAACAGATTCTTAAATTTGTAATCCCACAGTTGCAATTGGGAGGATTTTGTTGTGAACCTGGCAACCCTTACCTCACCTACACACAAAAGTCCGGTGGGAGAGTTCTCAGTAGTTGTGGAACTAGGCTTATTTTATTCACTTTAAACATTGGATGAAGTGATTATTTTCTATTTAATACAGATGATGAGTCATCAATAAATAAATAATGATGATATCCAATGTATTTTTCTATGAGTCCGCTGTATTGGCAATTAAAACGTTACCTAGCTTGTTTGGTAGCTTGTTTAATACCGTAGCTTGTTGGATAGTAAGTCACCCACTACAACTAACATGGCAATAAGCCAATGTAGTGTAGATCTACCGTTGTGTGGGGCTTTGCTCAATATAATGTTAAGTGGCAGATCAGTGGGCTTACTACAGACTACGTCCTCTCCCAGACGTAACCTAAAATACTATGTGGAGGACGCAAGATAATTTAATTATCATAATATGCCCGCATGTTGTTGTCCACTGTACGCATATACTTACAAGTACAATTTCGGCTGTATTATTTGTGTCCCTTTCAAAAATTGCTCTTGAGAAATTTTGTTTATTGTCCCCCCCAACTGTTAGATGTTGGGGTGAACTATGACCTAGACAATGTTCTTGGCAGGTTTTATGAGATTTGCCCACATATTCTGAATCAGGAACTCAATGAGCTACTCTGTATGTGGACTTCTGTTTTCTGTCAGTAATGGATGTCTGATGGTTTTTCCCTCAGCTGACTTTGGTCTGGCGCGTGTTTATGGTATCCCTTTACAGCCCATGACTCCTCGAGTAGTCACTCTGTGGTAAGCAGATAAACTTCAGGTTGATTAGTCTCTCTATCATCCCGCTAATCCATCAAATCCCTCTTTCCATTACTGACAATGTTTTCTTCACAGGTATCGTGCACCAGAGCTCCTCCTAGGGACCAAAACTCAGACGACTGCCCTGGACATGTGGTGAGAACTGGACAAACAGTGCCAGAACAAAGTCTTGTGTAATCAGATTACCCTTTTAGATATTAGTCAAGACAGAGTGGAAAGAAGCAGAAGGAACGGAAAGTCTTTAAAGACATAAGCTTTTTGGTTGTGTGTCTCGAGCCAGTATTTCAGATAGGCAGCTGTCAATGGAAATTATACCATTGGTCACTGAGTACAAAATGGAAACAAATAAGTCAGTAAAAATAGGTATAAGAAAAAAATGTGAAAATGTGATCAATATTTTATATATTTAAGTCACCAACTCTATCTAGCACCCCTTTATTTTTACATCAGCTTTGATATTATTTCTCTTACTGCTTTTATTACTACAATTATAAGAACGTCTAGGTCAATGTAACCCCCGTTCCCTAAAGGAGGGAATGGAGACGTTACGTCAGAACTGAACTGATGAATTGGGATCTCGCCTGACAGCCCAATCAACCTTCGAGTGTAAACTAAACAAGCCAATGGACATCCGATCTATTGAAGGTAAAAAGTCTATAAATTTTTTTTTTTTTTTGCAAATGACCTATCGTTTCGCTAGATAACAACCTCTTCTTCAGCTGTGATCGCGTACAGCCCGTTTAAACACTTCAAAGACTTTTGAAACTGCATTGATTTGGACTTAAAAACGATGGTAACCAATGAAGTCCATTGTTAGAAGAAAAATCCAGAAATGTTTTCCTCAAAAAACATAATTTCTCTCCCACTGAGGAAAGAAAGACATGGATATCTTGGATGGCATTGGGGTGAGTAAATTATTAGGAAATTTTCATTTTGGGGTGAACTAATCCTTTAAGCTCTACTGACTGCAGTGGTTTTGAAGGATGCTCTCTGTGAGGCTGCTGGGAGCGTTTCCCCCAGTAACTTTCGTCGCATGTACAGCGAGGTCCATTGGCTCATTCAGTTTACACTCAAAAGTTATTTGACTATCAGGCGGGTCATATCAGATGGGTCATATTGCATTAAAGAACATGAATGACCTGAGTGAGTTTTCGAAGAGAAGGTTTGTAGGCGATTTGTTTTGTTCATGATGTGAATGTCTTTCTGTGGTATGTACTGTGTAAGTGTTACCCTGTTGACGCATTGTGTTACGATCTCTCTCAGATGATCTGATTGCAGGTGGTCAGCACTAAATACTGTAGATGATGTATGGAGATGTGTCAGAAACATGCGACCACCTGTCGCCTACTCACCTGTCAGTCAACAGGGGTGTGAAGTAACGAATTACAAATTGATAATGAACATTGAAATTTTATGTGCAACAATAACTCACTCAGTGTTCATTAAAATTAAAATTACTTTTTTTATATATTAATTAAAATGATGATGAGTATACTGAAAGTAATTTTTTCATCTTTTCGTCTTTGTAGTATTTCCCTGTTGTTTTAGATACAGTTTATCACTGATCAGTAATGTATTTTAAAAAGTCAAAATTAAAACTGTTGAATGATAGATATTCTTATTCTTTCTGACAAACTTCAAAAGAGAATGTGAATTTCAGTGATTACGGTGTTTATTATAAGGGTGTGGAATCCACAGCTCAATACGCACAACTCGCTACTCATGAGTACTTTTAAATAAGCTATACTCTTTTACTCAAGTAGTTTTTTGGACAAGTACTTTAACTCTTCCCACACTACAATTTTTGGAAAGTAATGGAATGGTACTTGTACTTGAGTATATTTTTTCAGTACTCTTTCCACCCCTGCAGTCAGCCGCTGCACTAAAGGGTTTAAAAATGGCTGGTTACATTAAAGTTTTTTCCTTTTTTATTTGCAGTTAGGTGTTTATTTTCGTGTACTACATCTGCTCTACAGCAACTGAGAATTCTGATGTTTGTACTAAGATATGGGGGGAAAACGCCCTTTTTTTTTCTTTTTTTATCAACACAGTGACATAGTTATGCCTAGTAATATATGCAATCAGAGACTCAAAATCTGATTAGAGAAAGTCACAGAAGACACATTTTAGTTAAGGTCTAAACAATGATTTGTCTTGTCTGGTCAATTGTGATCGGATCACCCAAGAGAGATCAAAATACTGTGTGTGTGTGTGTGTGTGAGTGAGAGAAAAACACCCTTTCCTTCAAAACAAAATGTAACGTCATCAATTTTGTCGAGAGTGACACTTAAAAGTTATCAGCGGTTACTCTACATATAATCAGAATCTGTCGCTTTAAAGTCTAGGTTGTAGATCTTTCTTAGCTCTTTCTCTCACTTTCCTGATCTTGGACTCCCACAAACCAGAGCGCTTCATGAACAGATGTCTGTGTTCTCCTCTTGCAGGGCTGTTGGCTGCATCTTTGCTGAGCTTCTTGCCCATAAGCCTCTTCTGCCTGGAGCTTCAGAGATCCAGCAGGTGGATTTGATCGTACAGCTGTTGGGAACGCCCAACGAGAGCATCTGGCCGGTACTGAGTTCAGCTTCAAAATGAGATCCATAAGTGTAGGAAGTGTGTTTTAGAAGTGAAAAAATACTGAAAAACTGTGATGAACGTTGATACTACAAGCTAAAAGCTTATAAAAGGACTATAGTCCCCCATAGTCAATAATTGTATCCCTTAAAACAAATTTTGATCACCAAAATTCACATATTTCATTTTTTTTTTTTTTTCTGAGAAACATTTTTTTTCGTCATACCTTAAATTAGCTTGAATGTAATTGCTTCATTTAGTATACGCGGATTCATGAATATGCAAATGAGCCCCGCCTAATATTCACACAAGCTCAGAGATCCACTCGGCCAAATTTAGTATAGATTTACTATAGTAAACGTACAATGGCAAGTGGAAGTACTGGTTTAATTTAACCATATACTGTATGTTTGAACCAGAAACTGGTTTTAACAACATTAAAAACTTGATTTTCACCACAGGGGGACTAAATGTGGAGTTTCTTGTGAATTTTAGGGATTCTCGCGTCTACCTCTGGTTGGGCAGTACAGTCTGAGGAAGCAGCCCTACAACAACTTAAAGAACAAGTTCACCTGGTTATCAGAAGCTGGTCTGAGACTGCTCAACCTTCTGTTCATGTACAACCCACAGCGCAGGTACAATAAACACACATTTCAGAGATATATATATATATAGAGAGAGAGAGACAAACTATTGAGAAAACTATTTGAACTATTTTTGTTTGTTTGTTTTTTTCTATTTAGATATTTATTTTAAATGTTACATTAGCTTGAATCTAAGTGACAAACAGTAGATGTTTATGGTCCTAAAATGATGTTTAAAATGTCATGCTATTTAATATTGCACTGTTTCTTATAGAGCCACAGCTAAAGATTGTTTGGAAAGTTCCTACTTCAAGGAAAAGCCCTTGCGTAAGTACAGGCTTATTTAGTTTTACACATTTCTCTGTAACACAACACTTTATGATAAGGTCTCATTGGGTATAACATTAGTTAATGTATTAATTAGCATTAACAATGAGCAATACATTTGTTACAGTATTTATTCATCTTTGTTAATGTTCATAAAAATGCAGCTGTTCATGTTAGTTCACAGTGAATTAACTTATGTTAACAAATACAACCTTTGATTGCCATCATGTTAATTTAAACATTTATTCATAAATTAACTAATATAAAAAAAAAGGCTTATGATAAAGTGTTCCACATTTCTCTGTATTGAGATGCTGTTTTAAGCAGATTTTGCTGATGTTTCTCCTTGTTTCTCTGCAGCATGTGAACCAGAGCTGATGCCCACGTTTCCTCACCATAGAAACAAGCGGGGTGGTTCTGTGAATGAAAGCCAGTCCAAAAGAAGCAAAGTATGATATTCTGAGGCCTCATGAGTGACGGCAGTCACAGATATCGCAGAACAATTTCACTTTCCAACTGGAAATTTGTGTTCTTATACTGTAAGATATTTTGCAAATTACAAGTTAAAGTTCAGACTTACAGACACAAGATACATTGTAAATAATACAAATATCCTTGTTAAGCTAGTTATACTTAAATTATGCTGCTGCATTTTTTTGTACAAATATTAAAAAACTGTTCTAAATACAATCTGATGTCACTTTTATGTGATTGATTTATTTATATAAAAACGTAACCCTTTGCTGGGTTGATTGTGGGCTTAACCTGTTTTTTGTTAATGTATGAAACAGAAGAATTCATTGGGAAATGTAGTTTTGATAAACCAATGGCCTAGAATGATCTTAAAAAAGTATGATTTGGAAAGTATGGTTAAGTGTACGAGACACGATGGGCCTTAGTCTGTCCCAGCAGCTTTATTCTCAGAATTAATTGGATATATGCAATGCAATGTATTTCTCTGATAAAGCTTGGCGGAAAGTAATGAATTTCACATGAATGCTTTCTAGCAAAACAAATATATGTACATCTACACTTGAAATAACTTTTCAGCACAATATCAGTATCAGTATGAATGCTGATTTTGTGGAGTATCCAAATTTTTTGCCACATAAAATGAATACCTGGATAGGTACACCACATTTAAAGGGACAAACTAAAAATCATGTACTCACCCTCATGTCATTCCAAACCCATAATATTTTCGTTAATCTTGTTTCATTAAAAAATATCGTTTTGCATTTCTGAGAAGATTCTGTCATTCCTTGTCATGTCCAGGGAACCAAAACTTGAAAGAAGCTTATGGAGCTTAATTGTAAAACGTATACATATGAACATACAATCATATGTTGACGTTATGATGAACAGATATAATTTAATTTAAGCATTTATTATTACCACACACAAATGTGAAATATGCGTGCCTCATACACTAGCACAAACCTCATTGGTTTTCATTGCACACACAAGCTTCTTGTTTAATGTGCTCCATGTATGTAAATAAGAATAAAAAGAGTAATGTTCGCACACTGAGTTTACAGCTCCAAAAACATTTATTAATAAACAGCACAACATTTGATCATCAGGAATAAAAGCCTAAATTAAATATGTTCATCACATACATCAGTCATATCTCTTCACAAGACTTGGATTAAATCACTTGATTTATATGGATTTGTTTTACGACACCTTCATAAACATTTCGAATCTTTCTAGTTTTGGTTACCTGGACTTTCATTAGAAGGGACGGAAATCTCTCAGGTTTCATGAAAAATGTCTTCATTTGTTGTTTAGAAGATTAACCAAAGGCTTATGGGTTTAGAACATCATGAGGGAAAGAATTATAGCAGAATTTAAATTTTTGGGTGAACTAACCCTTTAATTCTTGTATATTCACTTCACAGCATTCTACATTTTTCCGAAACATTTTATGTTCCCTTTCTGAAAACATACACAGCATGTTCAGAGAAAATTATCCTTTGATTAAATCAAAATTGTTAATGTAACAACTATTGTTAGAAGACAAGTTTATCCATTTTAAGCAGATTGGATTGGTTAAAGTAAATACAGCTACACACATTGTTTTAAAAGTCATGTTTTATCAGGTCAGGTCAGTGTGGTTTTCTTCAGAATGAGTGACAGCTATCAATAACACACAGTGAAATGTTGATGGAAAGGCTGTCAAACACATGGCCAGAGCAAATGTATTCACCCCAGAGACAAAAGGGAAAAAAACTGGAAGATTATAACACTTTTCATAAAGCAAATTTAAATGTCTATATGTAGAGATAAAAATCATCAGCATGAATAATAAATTTCCTTCTTTTTAATTCAGGGGTGAAAGTGACCCAGGCATTGTCTTGGTGAGATTAACCCAGACCGCGTTCATAAATTAAAGTGCTGCAATACTGAGCTGGACAAAATAGATACTGATAAAGATCAAAACAATCCAAAGTTTTGAGAATAAATTAAAATAAATACTCAGCAGTGAGAGCTGAAATGTTGAAGCCCGCTCGAAATAAAGGGCAGACGGGCAAAACAACTTCATTAAATGAACGCTTCAACAAATTTGATCATGTCAATGTAAACATAAAACAATTTACAGCAAGCTTCATGCTTCTGGATTAACATTAAACTGATGAATGTAGTGTTGGGCGATTAGGGATGTTAGATCACATGCTCCTGCTGTTCAGTTTTCAGTGGTCGTCCTGCTCGAGTTGGGACAGCTACATATGAATCGATGTTTGAACTGAAAGCATGTGGTGGTTCAGCCCTCCTGTCCAAAATCCTCTGTGAACTTCTTCACCTTCAGCAGGTCTTCTTTGTTGACGGTGGGGCGTGTGGTGGCCAAAGAGCGCAGCATGTCAGACTACAAACACACACACAAACTGTGTTACACAACAGCACATGTACATGTATATAAATTAGCCATGTATTTGCCACCTTAAACTGATTTCCAGGGGCATTTTCACCTTTATAAAGGCCACTTTTTGCAAACTTTATTACATGGATCATCTTTATGTCAAATTCTTACATTTAATCTACAAGTTATTTACACAAGTATTTTCACATTGCAGAAGTGGCACAGAGGATGAATATAAGGCTTTTAGATGTATTTACACTTCCATTACAATTGCATAAATAATGATATGAGATTAAAGTTTTAAACACAAAACTTTGAATATTAAAATATACCTATTATGTTTTTTTGGACACTACCTTATAGCTGTTTAATATAGTTGTGTGTGAATGTAAAAGGTCTTCAAAGATCAAAATGCAGATAAATGGAGTTATTGTCTGATTGAACTGATTCTGAAAACCGGAAACAACAGTGATTCTAACAGTCTTCAGTAACTTCCTGTACAAACCCAGGTTTGTACAAGAAATGATGCTGCAATGTATATTACATGAAAATGAAAGGGTTTTTTGACCTTGGATGAATGTAAACCTATAGGAGACCTTCAAAACCACACTAGGAACCTTTAAAATAGCATAATAGGAGCACTTTAAAACATGAAATTATTATTAGTATTTTTGAAATGATATATATACCCCCAGTTTCACACAATTACAATACTATTATAGACAATACATATCACACGCCTGTAGTCAGAGATCTTTCACAGTTCACAGTTGTTTAAATATACGTCGCCCCTCAGTGTTCAGCGCTAGCGGTTACTAGCGTGGCCCTCCGCTCAAGATTCTGCTCTATGCACACGCGCTCAGCCCAGTTGCTCACGGCCCATGCAAAGCTCCACTCATGCTTATCAGAAAAGCAAAGTCTGCTCAAATAACATGCCAACATGAAATGTCTATGTAGTAGTAGACTTGTTTCTGTTTGCAGTAGCCCTACTGTGTTGTAATATGGTGTGTGTGTGTGTGTGTGTGTGTATAGCCGTGCTGGGCAACACTGGTGAAATGTCGCTACCCTCTCGTTCACTCATCCGCTACGCACTGCTCACATAATAATAGGACTATACATTATTTGGATAATTGGTCAAAAAAAAAAAAACTGTTAAATCTGATTTTGTTGCATAGAACTGAATAAAGAATAATATAGTGATATTTAATATTAACTCTTTTCCCGCCATTGACAGAATTTTCTGTTTTTCAGTGTTATATGTTAGGGGGTGCTATTTAACATCTTTTTGCTCAAAATGTTTCTGTTTTTTCAAGTGTTGATAAAAAAGAATGCATGAAGCTAGAAAAAAATTGTTAGTTTAAAAAGAAAAGGTTCTGTTCTTTCTTTTGATATATTGCATGTTCATATATTCATACAACAAAATATTCTGTGGGCCATGACATTTTTGTGAAAATGGCCAAAAACACTGGTGGTGGCTGGCAACTTTTCTTTAAAAACGCTGGCGGGGAAAGAGTTACTATATTTTCTGTCCAATTTTAGTGTGTTACTTTTAACACACTGTACTTTTTTATTGGCTTGTACTTTTTAAATTCAGTATCATTAAAATTAATGAATTTCAAGTCTAATATTAATACAATTATACAAAAGAAGCATTCTCCTTTCGGTGCATCCTTAATTTCTATGGTGATATATGTGTGAAATAATTACATTTACATTTATTCATTTAGCTGACGCTTTTATCCAAAGCGACTTACAATTGCTATATATGTCAGAGGTTGCACGCCTCTGGAGCAACTAGGGGTTAAGTGTCTTGCTCAGGGACACATTGGTGTCTCACAGTGGATTCGAACCCGGGTCTCTCACACCAAAGGCATGTGTCTTATCCATTGCGCCACCACCACCACCTAATTAGTACTCATAATGTGTTATGTAGACCAGACTTGAGTTCAGAGACATGCTAAATGTGAAAAGAAGTAACTGATCTCACCATGCATACTATGGGCTCCAGTAGTTTGTCACTTGGTACATCCATCCAGGTCATCTCTATGGCCTCAGGGTCACCGGGAGAACACGGGGTCAGGAGGTCATCCACCATCAGAGAGCTGTTACTGCGAGATGGCCCTCGCACCTGATGAGCAAAGACAGCAAAATAACCTAAAACTACAGTTCTAGAACATTGAGTTTGATGTTAAAGATTTAACATTTCATTTAAAAGCCACACACTAATTATGTCTTTTAGTTAGTCATTTTCCCCTCTAATGCATGTAATAACGCAGAGCACCGCATTAATTATTAATTCATTAGCGGACTCAAACCAGATACGCAATGGAAAGCTACTGTATCTCTGATGTACAATTCAATCATCCTTTTGCATCAGTTCTTCTCATTGTATCAGTTGAATTAATTTTGAACTGAACTGAATGGACACTTGTCTTCCGCAGAGCTGCCTTTGAAGTCGTTTTATAATGCAACATTGACAGTTATTGAAACGACATTGATTTGAACTGAGTAGAATAACAGAGCTGCTTATAGCTGGAACTAGTGGTGCAACTGATCACAAAACTCACGGTTCGGATCATTTACGGTTTTTGAGCCACGGATCAGATCATTTTTCGGGTCAGCAAAAATAAATAAATAAATATATTTTTTCTTTTTTTCTTTTTTTTTTAAGGAATTTTTTTGAATTCCTTTTCATTTATTACTTAAAGCTCACTTGAAGTACTCCAATACCACATCAAAAACGGCTAGCCTAACTGATAAAGTTCAAACATTATTAAAGACACGTGAACAGTGTTAAAATAAGAACAAATACACAAATTACAAGGAGAGATGAATAATAAATAAAAAAAGTTACAAAAGTCTAACAGTAGTGTTCAGGTACAGAAATTAATAATTAATCCTAAACGTAAAATAACACCATTTGTTGTTAGAAATTAAATGCAGGTTCATCTTTGTACAGCTTGTATTTTGTTGTTTTATTAACATTAATGACAGACATCAGCAGGAATGGTAGGCTTCACTTTAAAGGTCCCATTCCATGGATTATTTTTATTATTTTATCATGTTTCCAGGGGTGCCCTTATAATGTTAGTATGTTTTTTAGATCAAAAATTGTTATAATTTAGAAATAAAAGGCATATTTCCTAGCCTGATTTCATTCCCTGGTTTGAACACTCTGTTTGAAGGGGCGTGTCTGCTGTGAGACTTCAGTGTAAACGCCCTCTGCTGTGATTGGCTGACATGCTTGCATATGAAATATCTGGCATTACATGTGGAACTATCTGGAAAACTTTTACTATTACAGCTATTATACGTTTTTACTATTACAGCTATCGGGATTAACGAATCGTGAGAAGTTTTTTAAGTATTTAGATCTATTTCAATCACATAAAAAATTGCAGTGATGATGAGCATTGAGCAGATGACAGCCTGTTGATCGCGTGAAAAAAGATCTTATCATTGCAACGCAGTTTCTGCACTCTCACTAATGATTTCACCAATGCAAACATGAGGCATATAAATACAGTAAGAGCTTCGTTGTGCAGTGTAACAGCGTCATTGATTTCATAACGAGTTTTGGCAAGTGTCCATATAAACTCGCGCTGTGAGATTGACAGCTTGGACGATTGAAAAGGGATTGTTCTTTGATCGCTTTCTGTATATTAATTAGGGCTGAACGATATATCGTTATCGTATCTATATCTAGATATGAACTTTCAAGATATTACTATCGAAAAAAGCAACGATATAGACGATATAGATTTCCCCTCTCCGCGCTCGCCCTGCATACAACTCTGGCAGTCACAACAAACATCAGTTTTACGAGTGCCCTTGAATGCACCGCTAAAGCCAGCGCGCACACACTACCAGGGACGTGGGAACTATATTGTGAGGGGGGGGGGGGGGGGGGCGTTTCCATGGTGACGCGTCATTGCTTGTCACGTGACATACCGCAGCAGCAACAGCGCTGAATGAATGATCTGCTTTTATGTCATTTTTTATTCAGAATATTCACAAATGTGTTAGCTATGGCATGAGATATCTGATATTCCGATTGTCAAATACATGCAAGTGGAAGTATATTGTTGTTTAAACACCTTTATAACGATCGCGTTAGTTGAGCTGTATGCGCGATGGGCGCCGCCGTGTTAGTTTGTGTCGCAGACGCAGGTCAGAGAATCGGATCTGTTGGATTTACAACCTCTATGTTTACAACACGTGAATTCATCCACTTCTCCCGAAATACTTAAAAGTAAGTGGCTGGTGAACTGGGAATAGAATAGACAGAGTAAACATTGAAGTTACTTACACAATGTGTATCTGATATGAATAAAACGTGTCGAATTATAATGGAAAGGATTATTATTACCTCTTCCATAGACATCAGTGTGTATTTTACAAACTCTAAATGTATTGTTTTTTTAGTATTTACGTAGTAATATCGTATTGTATCGATATCGAGATATCTGGCATGAAAATCGAGATATGAAATTTTGTCCATATCGTTCAGCCCTAATATTAATCACAGTTTAAGTAAGATTATTTTCATCCTACTAAGAGAAACGATGTGAAGTTGATCGCTACTTCCATATTAAATCACTACTTGTACTTACAGCTTGCTGGAATATAGTTGAAATTGCGCCCTTCGTCAGTATGAAACGCTGAGAGAAGCCTGCTTGATATTATCCCAGGTTAGAAAAACAGTCCGTGGTGAAATGGACAGAGCAAACTAACAACTTCGAATTAAACTTTTGCGGTATCCGATTATAGATAAACATCAACCGTCTGTTGACATTTCGCCATCAATACGCCTGTGTTCCTGTGGGCGGAGCTTAGTCTAAACACGGTTCTGGTGATGTCACTAATGAAGGAAGTAGAGGGGTGTAGTCCAATCCAGCCGTTTTTTGTAGTCAACTTCTGTTAAATAAAATATCTCGCTTGGCATTGAACTTTGAGCTTTATAATTTTACAGATATTATTTATACTCTAACAACAACATTACACACTAACTAAAGTTTTAAACATGGGATCACGAAGAACGGGACCTTTAAGACCGAATAAACGGACAAACATCCGGTTTCTTTCCCAGCTGTTCACTTATGACATAACCGACAGATTACTTGCCGAGACGGGTATTGAGACGGGTATTTTGAGCGTGTGTCCGTTCAAGTGCAAGGAAACGCGAAAGAGGAATCAATTCGGTGTTCAAGCGCTTATCTCTCAATTCAATTCAATTCAATTCAAAAGTGCTTTATTGGCATGACTGTAAATAATACAATATTGCCAAAGCTTGGAATACATAGAATAATAATAATAATAATAATAATAATAAAAAAAAAAATAATAGAATAAAATATTATAACAACTTAAATTTAAATAAACGGTGTAACAATCTCTCTCTCTCTGCGTGGCTGTGCGGACAGCTGTGCGAGTCCCGATTTTTGCCTCTTCTTCCACGTTTAAAATTGTTTGAATGTGTAAACTGGCAAGACAAAATGCGTCCAAATGATTAACTTTCACTCTATGATTAGCAGTCAACTGCGATCTATTGCACCCCTAGCTGAAACAAATCTATTTCATAACTGATGAACTTGATGAAACGGCTGATGACCGTGGTTACCTTTTTGAAGTGCGTGGCGGACTGCACTTTCCTGACCGGCTGCATGAGAGCATCTCGTACTATGACGCTTATATCGGCTCCAGAATATCCGTCTGTTTTGCGCGCCAGCTGCCGCAGGTCTGCCTCAGTCAGACTGTGAGGAGTGTTGCCCAGATGCAAGCGGAACATGGCCGACCTCGCAGGCTCCTCGGGGAGGGGGATGTAGATGCGCTTCTCAAACCTGCACACACCACGGGGAGTGCAGATTAAAGACTGGTGTGAAACATGATCTTGGTTTTTACATTCATTACACTGACCTCCTGCGAATCGCAGCGTCAAGGACCCAGGGAATGTTAGTTGCACCGAGAACTAATATCCCATCACTGCTATTACCAACACCTGCCAAAGAGAGATGCCAGAAAACCATTACACAATGTCAAGACAGATGAGTTCAAAGCAAATTATGAGGAAATCCTGCAACATTCTGGATGTGGGTCAATGTTTTTTTTTTTAATCATGCTTAAAATGTATTCGCTAAGTACTTCACCCTTTAACTACATTAAAACCCTTTACACACCTGTCGTATTCCCGGTTCCAGTTTAATTCCACCCCCAGTTTCGACCCGGTAGAACGTGAGCTTATAAAACCGGTATAATTCAAAAAATGTTCAACTAAAACTATATTATATCTGATCAGTCTCTTCTTATTAATGAGTGAATGTGCAAAAATGAATCCTACCCTAACCCTACAGTAAGTACATGTAGTTGCGTAATATTACTCAGACCTTAAATATAAAATTACACTTTAACAATGACACCTTAAAGTAAAGTGTAACCCTGTGTTTTACTATGTTATGACTACATTTAACCCATTTTTTAATAAAATATTTTTTTTTTTAAAATCGAGAAGTTCTTTGAAATTTAAAAATTTACAAGAACCACTGTGATGCAAAAATATACATTTTATTATTTTCTTTACCATGGTATACATTTACTATATACTGTAGAATATATTAAGAATGCTAACACATTATACATGATTTGACAGTTTTAAGGGTTTGGTGTCGATCTACGGTGTCTGTTTTACGATGTAGATGCTCCAGCAACAGTAATATTGTAATTTGTGTTGGGAGAGCTCACAGACTGCCATCAGGTTTCTCACCCTGCATCTGCACCAGGAACTCCGTCTTGATCCTCCGAGCGGCTTCACTTTCATTCTCATTTCTGGATCCACAGAGAGAATCCACCTCATCGATGAAGATGATGGAGGGCTTATGCTGGCGAGCCAGATCAAACAGATTCTTCACCAGTCTGGAAGACAAAATACATCATTCAGAGAGTCCTGCACCTCATGCAGTCGGTCAGCAAAGAGAGCAGAGACTGAGCCTCACTTCTCACTCTCGCCGAGCCACTTCGACATGAGATCAGATGAAGACACAGAGAAGAAGGTGGAGTTATTGGCCTCGGTGGCGACAGCTTTGGCCAGATAAGACTTCCCTGTGCCGGGCGGCCCAAACAGGAGAATGCCCCTCCACGGGGTGCGCTTGCCTGCATCACAATGTACACACAGATTATAGTCTTTAAAAGAATTAAAAAAACAGCATCTTGAATCATTAAAATAAAGAGCTTAAAAATGACATAAGGACATCAAGGTAAAAAAAAATGTACATATTCATTTATAACACAGATTATTTATAAGAAACATACACTACCGTCCTAGGATTTTTTCATGTTTTTGAAATTAATGAGTCTCTTTATAAACAGTTTTTTAATTTAATATGTAATTTAGGCAAATGTTATTTATTCCTGTGATGGCAAAGTTGTATTTTCAACAGCCATTACTCCAGTGTTAATGATCCTTCAGAAATCATATTAATGCTGATCACACTTGAAAACATCTGTGCTGCTTGTTTTTTGGGAAACGTGGTAAAAACATTTTTCAGGATTCTTTGATGAACAGAAATGTCACAAGAATAGCTTTTACAGGTCTTCACTGAAATTCTTCATCCTTGTTTAATAAGAATAATAATTTATTTATTTAAAAAAATCTTTTGACTGACCCCAAACATTTGAATGGTAGTGTACATATGTGTGCCAACAGAAACAGAACCATTTAAAGTGTCGTCGTTAAAAATCACGTTTTTAATGTTGTTTATATGTCTATGTGGTGTTTTTAATATGCAATATGCTTTAAGACAAACCAAATTCATAAGTCAACACCATTTTTCACACGTATTTTCTCTTTAAAGCTTCAGTGAACCAAAGACAGTGTCAAAAACACGGTTTGAAATCGCTGGTGTTTCTGACGTCACGTCTGGCGGGCTCAAGAGAAGCAGTTTATCCCGGTGTATTTTTCTGTTGATGTGAAAAATCGGGTAGATTCAGTAATATAGCAGGAGTATGATGTGTATTACGATGTTATGATGAACTATATACCTTTCTCCACTGACAATTGTTCAAAGCATTTCTGATGATTGTTAGAAGGCAGACTGAGATTTTCACAGGATTTTTTTTTTTAAATGTAATTTTGGTGATCAAAGATGAGTTTTAAGGGATAAAACAGGGGGACTTTAAATATTTAAACCAGAGGTCCTAAACACTGCTCCTGGGGACCCGTACTGCATCTGAAATCACACACTGTATAGTAGGTACTGCATTTGGTTTGAAACTTACTTTGCGACCGTTAAAAATATATGTTCTATGTAGTATGAATGTGTGTATGAATGAAATTTAGACACTACATCCACAATATTGTCATTGTCATGTGACCTACGTTGTGTCATGTGACCTACCAGTTGTGTCGCTTCACTGCCATTCACAAATCCATAACGTGTCCATCGAACGCACACTTCAGAAACTCGCCATTAGTAGTAGGTCATTCTGGGATTTTTCACCTACTGTTTTGTGAATTCTTTGAATTTGAACATACAAATTCAAATTCAGGACAAATTCAAAGTCACAAATTCAAATACTTGGAGTATCAATACTTGGCCTTCACATGCCAGTTTCACTTTTACTATACAGTTTGGAAGAAGGCATATTCAGACACAGTGCCTCTGTCCAGCACATCTCAGCTCCAACCCTATTCAAACACTCCTGAACTCGCTAATCAAACTCTTCAGGATTGAAAAACCACAGACGGGTGTGCTGAAGCAGGAAATGAACTTCGCAGGACAGTGGGTCCCCAGGGGCATATCTGAAGACTTCTGATTTAAAATGAAAAATAATTTAATACAAGACAGACAGCTGTGTTTATAATTGTCCTCGGTCTCTCCTGATCAAAAACACTACATAACGCTAAGATTTCTACGATTTTTCTTGATTTATAAGACTGACCTGTGAACAGGTGTGGAAATTTGATGGGTAGAATGACAGCTTCCTTCAGGGCTTCTTTTGCCCCCTCCAGTCCGGCCACATCATTCCACCTCACATTGGGCTTCTCCATCACAATCGCACCTGAAAACATCAATAACATTTCATCATTATGATCATTAACCAAACAGTAGGTGTTTATTGTTTTGCATTAACAAAAATGAAACACACAAGACATACAGACTGACCCATCAGATGCTCCTGGAGTTTCTTTTTCTCTGGATTTTCTCCCTCGCTGTCACTGTCACTTCTGCACACACACACACACACACACACACAGTATCAGTGTGAGCGATGCACTATACTCAATTCATCAACAACATCCAGCAAAACAAATAATACATGAAAGCGTACTTGTCATTGCTCTGTGTTTCCTTCACTGGTTTCTTGCCCTGTTTGTCCTTGTTTTTCAAGTAGTCCTTGAGTTTCTCGGCTCTGTCCAGATACTGCATACACTTCCCACGTATGCTTTCCTTTGCCTTGTCACTGTGTGCTTCATCTGAGACACAAAAGGATCAAAGGTGCCTCATCTCTTAAAATCTTTCGTAAGAAATGCTACATTTACACGTTTAGAATCCTGAGAAAATTTTATTACAATTTGATCTAACTTTCATCAAAAAACTTAAACCCCCATAAATGCCTGAAAGGAAATAGTTTATGACTTAAGTAAACATGAAATGCCCCTGACAAGCCTTTTTGATATGAGTTTGCAGTGGATTTGCAGGAGTCTTGAAACAACACCGGCATCTGCTTTCCAAAGGGTAACACTTATTTATCTGCTATTCAACATTACAGTAGCCCACGAGGCCCAGGTGTTTCAGAAGCGGAGACTTGTTTTTCATTTTTTTATATTGTGCACAGATTAAAGGTGCAGTAAGTGAAACGCTGTTGAAAACTTAAGTGAATATTTGCTAGATGTCTGTTCACTGTGTGTGCTGAAAAAAATATACTGTGTCTGTACCGGTACATAGTCCTGGCTGTGTAAAAAGGAGAAGAAAATAGTGGAGCACCAAAACAATCCCGTAGCCAATCAGCAGTCGGGGGCAAATACGCTCAAGCAGGACATAGAGAGCCTAAGGCTCAATCCCAATTCACCCCTTGGCCCTACCCCTCCGTTTTGCGTGTTCCCATGAAGGGGTAGGGTTGTCTCGATTCTCTTTTGGTTGGAGGGGTAGGGGTAAGGGGAAGGGCCATATAGCCCTTGAAACGAAGATTTTTCGGGACCACACTTCAAACGAAGGGGTATGAGAAATGTACTGCATACACCGGCTACAGAGGCAACATGACTGCCAATAATCATTTTCTTTGTCACATTCAATCTTGTGTTCATATTTACGGCCATGTTCTTCAAAGAAACGGTTGCAAAAAAAACGCTAAAGTTCGTTAACAATATGACGCGTGTGAAAAGCAAAAGTTTGAAGCGAAGTGGACGCGCGAATGAGGCAAACTCGCGTCCACCGCGCCGCGCTAAACGCCTCATTCGCGCCGCAAGTCCTCCAGACGCGAATGTTATGCCACTTCAAACGTCTTAACATTGAAATCACTCGCGCCAGACGCTCTATTCGCGTCTATTAGTGGTGTCCCATTTCTTAGGGGAATATTTTCACCCCTACGCCTTGACACTCTGTTTCAAGGGGCAAGGGGTAGGTGAAGGGTTAGGGGTAGGTGAAGGGGTATAAAATAGAATTGGGATTGGGCCTAAGTCCCTCCCCTCCGCTTCCAGCTCATGGGACCTTATTTCGGAAAAAATATGCATGGTAGTCAATGGCGAGAGACAACTTATCTTTTATTCCGTCTGAACTGTGCCCTGAATTACACATATGATGTTTGTCAATTTAAAAGATAATTATGAAAGTCAAGAAAGTCGCAGTTTGACATAAAACAGAAGAGTAACATTTAGTTTTATGTGAAAATCGCTCAATGAACTACATCTCTCGTCTCGCACTATGTACGTCACCGTTGCTCGTATGTGTGCAGTCTGGTACAAAACACTCAGGCATGACGGCGTAACGTTACGATTATAACGTAAGACTATAGAAAAAACGACAGATGTTAGCTTCAGTAAAGTTAGCTTCATTCATTGAGAGAAAAGGTATGACATCACATGTGCGCCTTTTGGGTTTGTAGTCTCTGTAATTACGTATTTTCACAGTCTTATACCTCAACAGTTTTACATCAAACTGCGACTTTCTTGACTTTAAAATTTATCTTTTAAATTGACAAACATCATTTGTGTAATTCAGGGCACAATTCAAACGAGATCAAAATATTTGTTCTCGTTTGTCTCTCAATGTCTCTCGCCATTGACTACCATACAATATTTTTCCGAAATAAGGTCCCATGGTGGTCCACCGGAAGGGGAGGGACTTTGTAGAAAGACTGCAGAAAGAGAGATAACTGAGAAAAAGAGAAAAGGTCAAAAAAATAATTGGAAACAGAAGGGTTATGATCAGGCAAGAGCTTTAGGACCCACGTTAATATAAGAAAAGCTTTCCAGCGCTGGAGAGACGTTAGAGAGTGGGAAAATGGACTCAGAGGTTACTTTGTTTCTTGTTCAAACATGAGTAACATTGATTTTGCTATGCATGTTTCACAGAAACAAGATACACTGTAGTTGCAATGTTAGCTATAGAAACAGTACAGCGTTGAGTGTCATTGTTTGTCTGGAGCTCCTGCTGGAGACTGTGTTGCATTGCATGTTGGTTATTTTGGGGGCGGAGCAAAGAAGTGAGGGGTATGTGTTGTGTTTGGATATTCAAATATCAACAGTGTTTCTCAGAAATTGCTTACTGCACCTTTAACTGTGCAAAATAAGATCAGGAATGTGTATTAGAGAGTAAACAGGGTCAATTTTGATTTAATTTTGAATAGCATTCTATCAGATGTAGTTCAGCGATAAGCTCGACTCACATTTGATGGCGTGCAGGAAATACTCCACGGCGTGCTGGTAGAGTCTCAGCGCCTCCTCATAGTTCTTGGCCTTGTCCTCCTCTGTGGCTTTAGTCACCAGCTCAATCGCTTTCTGATCAAGAAAAGACGTTTAGAGTTACTGATTTAAATAGAGTTACTGAAGGCACAGTGAAATGACAGATTATATTTATTTATAAACGGTCATTCCACGCCAATTCAACCAGAGGTCTGTGGATTCATAATTTTTTTTTTTTTATCTTTTATTTTCCCCTCTAGGTTAGAGAAAAACAAATTATATCAAATATTTTCTAAGAAATGTATTATTTCTTGACGGGTGTTCAAAATTTTCAGTTAATATTTAAAGCAAGAGTCAAGTTCTAAAAAAAAAATCTGTAAACATTAATTTGGCTGTAAACAAAGATTATAAGTATATTAAAGGAAAACTGGTGTGCCTATACCTCCAGAAACAACTTTCATATTAGTATATTCATTTTTAAGGCCAGGCCTAGATAGCTAAATCTCAAAGATTTTAGGCTCTTTGTGAGGCTACATGTGAAAGGTGGTAAATTTTACACATTTTTATTGGTTATAAGACCAGACAGTATTTGCACTGTTCTTTTCCAACAAAACAAAACTCTGGCTTGCTTATCTTTACAGTACAAATTCTGTTGAAACTAGAAATGTAACAAATTATGTACATAAACAATAAATAAAAGTTAAAAAATACACTTTTCAAATTTCAAAAAAATAAAAAAATAAATTGTATCCTGTGGGTAAATTTTTTGGGTCTAATATACAATTTTAGAATTATGCAATAGTTTTGATTGAGAGAAATTAGGCAAACTCCTAGTTTAAACATCATTTGTATATCAGACATTCCTCTTTGCAGACAAATATAATCAGGTTTTGGATACAAAAATGGTCAAATGAAACATTTTATTCCTGGAGCCATACTGACAGACCCATTTGTAAAGAAGTATTCTCACTTATCACACCGTGTTCGTTCGTTGGCCAGAGGAGAACTGGTTTCTGAGACTGGTTTCTCCCAAGGTTTTTTCTCCATTCTGTCACCTGATAGACACTTAATATTCAACATTATTATTGATCTGACTGTACTGACGCTGTTGTATGAGAACTGAACTGAGCTGGATCATGACATCATTTTTTGCAGAGCTGCTTTATAAATGAAATTAACTAGTTTAATAATTGATGATCTTTTACAACGGAACTGAACCAACACTGAACTGACTTCAGCCGAAATGCATCATTTTCCTGTTTATCACTGTGAAGCTGCTATAGAAATAAAGGTGACCTGACTTGACACTTAAAAGTCTATTAAAAACCAGAAATATTAAAGATATTCAGGTATTTTAAATACATTGGAAGCAATACCCAACTTTTTGTCTTAGTCCATATTTTGTCTTAAATCAATGTGTTGGGAAGGGACATCAAAGTGTCAGTTAAAAAAAATTATAATAATAGCCTTGCAAATTATGCTCAATTTCTTTTTTCAAAATGTTCTGGGAGGATTTCTGTGTATATTGAGTTTCAGAAATTCTGTGTACATCTAACTTAAACTATATTACCTTTATATTTGGCCCTTTTCCAAATAGACAAGAGTGTGTCAGAACCCTTCCGACAGCTTTGTAGAATGGTATTAAATATGTTCTTTATTCTTATTTTCTCGGAGTGAAAATATTGTGTAAAGAAAATACGTGTAAATGCTTATTTAATTTCAGCAATTGTATGTACTGTGAACATTTGATTTGCTGTCATTAAATTGTAGACCAATAGATTGACAGATAGAAAGGCCTAACGTTACTGGTAATATATCTACATCAGCCATTCAAAAACATAAAATCATTAATGCATTGTACATTTACAAATACATTTCGCTTGATAGCGCTGCAAAATGCAGTTCAGTCTTAAATTCAATATAGCCTACATTAAAATGAACTGAAATGAGGTTGTTTATATGGTTGCTTATTATGTCCCTTTCATATCTCCGCCGATTTCTGATATCATGTTTACAACTGTTCAAAGCCCCTGATGTGTGTGAATTATGAACGACCAGTAACGACAGACTATTTGTTCAGCCAATGTTCAGTAAATAATATTTACTGAAATATTGATGATGATATGCTAAAGCTAAAGCTAATGCTAATGTAAACTCACCTGCAGTGTTGACGTTGTCATTTCATCTCACGCGCCTGCGGTTTCACTGCAGTGTCGTATTATTACTATTTATAATATATTTAAATTGCTCGTTAAATAACGACAACAGTAAAATAGTGTAAAATAGTATAATGAAGGTTCATATTATGTGGTATAAGTAAGCATAGAAAAGGAAGTTACTTGCTACCATCCAGTGTTCACTACAGGACTGTCCCCCGGAAACAAAAGCTGTACACATTTGTTCCATAGCTTAATAATATAAAATAAAATAATATAAAATAAAATAATATAAAATAAAATAATATAAAATAAAATAATATAAAATAAAATAATATAAAATAAAATAATATAAAATAAAATAATATAAAATAAAATAATATAAAATAAAATAATATAAAATAAAATAATATAAAATAAAATAATATAAAATAAAATAATATAAAATAAAATAATATAAAATAAAATAATATAAAATAAAATAATATAAAATAAAATAATATAAAATAAAATAATATAAAATAATATAAAATAATATAAAATAAAATAATATAAAATAATATAAAATAAAATAATATAAAATAAAATAATATAAAATAAAATAATATAAAATAAAATAATATAAAATAAAATAATATAAAATAATATAAAATAAAATAATATAAAATAAAATAATATAAAATAAAATAATATAATATAAAATAATATAAAATAAAATATAAAATAAAATAATATAAAATAAAATAATATAAAATAAAATAAAATAAAATAAAATAATATAAAATAAAATAAAATAATATAAAATAAAATAATATAATATAATATACTATAATATAATATATAAGTAATGTCATGTAATGGAATTGAATATATCACTCATTTAATTAGGATGTTTTATTTATATATGAAATCTACATACAGACATAATGCATAGCTTCTGGTTACAGGCTTTGAGTTATCATACACGCACAAACAAATTTGCTTTTTTGCATTTGATTGTGTACTGCAAGCTGCCACAAGTGAACTTTGGTTTAAACATTTCCTCAAAATAAAGAAGAATCAATCTATCACCTCAAACCCCTACACAAATAATGAAATGAGGCATGTATCTATGGGTCTATAAAGTACATTCATTGTCATGTCAAATATTAGGCTGATGACAAGTCCAAACATATCACTTACACAAGAGCAATTTATTAACCTGGCCAAGTGTTTTTAACACAGTTTCATAGTTAAGACAATGCACAAAGCAATGGGTCTCAGTAAGAGGTCTGACATCATTACATTAATGAAAATAATGAGGCAGCACATAAGATGTCCAAAACTATGACGGGTCACCAACCTCAGAGAGCGAGAAAAAAATCTGTAATTACAGCCAAAAGTGTCATCTTTTATTTTAATAGACACTTTAGAAGAAACCAAGAAGGTCTCCGTGTGAATAAGAATTCACTTGAATTTTCACAAATTCACTCCCTCTCATTTTCAAATATTTATTGTATTAGTACGTACAATAGACTATAAAAGTTGAAGGGCACTTAAACACATCACAGAGGTTGTATCTGTGGTCCTTTAAAAAAGAAAAGAAAAAGGACCTAACCATCTTACTTGTGGAGCGACTCTTATGCTAAAATATTGCTTCTGTTTACCTTGTGCAACGGTTGTGAAGGAATGCGGTTCATACAATCATCTAAAAGACATTAATACTTCTATACATTGTCATATTGTTCATATTCTCTTCCTACAAAAACATACTGCCTCCATTCTGCATGCTGTCTAATGCAATGAAGGTTTTGAAGGCCTGTTTTCAGTACTGCCCCAATATGGCGTCTGATTGCTTTTGCAAAGTCTAAAGGCTGAAAAGATTGGTTACTATCGGAGATAATGAGCTCTAACTCAGTTTGCATTACATGCATTACATAAAAAGTTAATATGTTAATAAAGAATATATACTGATGCTATAATTGATATTACTGATAAGACAAAGCGAATTTGCCAAAACAAACCACATATCAGTGCTAATAACATGGTCGCCACACCTTCGGACCAACGAATTCCCACGACCCTTTCAGTCTTGCATGATAACCGGACGATTAAAAGTTGTTTTTATAAAGATTGTACTCACAAAAGTCTAAGTTGTTTAAGAGCTAATTATATCTAGAAAAAAAAAATACAATTTACTACAGAAATAATTTCTCCATGATTTCGTTCATTTCAAAGTTCATTCATTTTCTTCACATTTCCAAACATGGAAATCAGAAAATTCGCTGATATTTGCAGATTTCTAGTGAGTTGGGAATCCCGTAATGAGGACTAATCACTTATCTAATGTGGATCAAGAAGCAGTACATTAATGTACAGTGTGGAAAAGGACAAAAATAATCAAGGCCTGGAGCTGGTTTGGTCATAAATTAGAAAAAAAATGTTCAAGAAATGTAAAGAACAGATATAAAACATTCCTATACTTTATATTGATTTCAAAATATTATTTGAACTCAATTAATCCTATTTAACACCTTACAGAGGAGAATTTTAACTTTAGGGAGGTTATTTTTGGTCAGTCATGAGAGAATGTATTTAAAGCTTCATTTCTGCATGAACAGCAGTCTGTTACTGCCATATTCAATTGACATTCATTAAGATTATAACACATAGATGTAACAGTCTTTGCCATGCAATACATATATAAACATAAATACAAGAGAGTTACATGAAAAACAACATAGATAATACAAGAATAGTATTCATTTTGGTTATTTTGCAAAGCTTTACTGTGATCTTAAGCCTCAAAAAATATCTGTAAAAGCTTGTTGACTCTAGATGAAAAGGCACGACTGGTGTTCCTGATCAGAGGAAAATAAGATTGTATTCTGCTTTAGAAAGCCACACACACACACACACACACAAACACACACACACCAACAACAACAACAACAACTGAACAAATGTGTCGCTAGAGGACAAGTGGAACTATGAAAACACTGCTTGAGTAAAATAGTAGCTGTCAATAAAGCAAAGAAATAAAGGAACCTCGATCATTTCCTGTAGGTTTTATGTGAGCAGTCCCAAGCGAGCCAGTTTGGCGGAGAGAAAGGAATGAAGCACGAAGACCACAGGCTTCGGCCCCGAGTGAAGTTCAAACACCTACAAAAGAGAAAACGAGAAAAAAGTCCTTACTTTAGTTTCCTTTCTACAAAACATTTTGTTTTGCGATCTGTACGGGAGGGCGTTCTCACCCGATGCTCCTAGACTCTAGAGCACTTCCTTCTCATATTAAAGATGGACAAAATCTAAGCATTTTTAGATCCAATCTAAAAACTCTTTTTTTTAGCTTTTTCTTGGTGGTTTTAATTATTTTGTATTCTAAGCATTTCTATCTGTTTTTTTTCTCTCTTTTAGTATTTTTGTTATGTAAAGTGCCTTGAGAAACTGCTTTAAAGGCGCTATATAAAATAATGTTTATTATTATTATTATTATTATTACATATGATAAAATGAAAAGGACCTCAAGATAAATGCTTCAGGTAAATAAAGCGTTGAGCTGCAAATGATATCTTCACATTCATTTGAAATTGTCCTGTGATAACCTATGACATGCGATTCATCTAAATTGAAATGTTGATTATGAGTCCACACACACACAATATAGAACCAATTCTTAATGCGCATGTGAACGCCATCAGCGTTTCTCACAGGTTCGCGTTTAAAGTCTATGTAGAGAGAATGGTGTCGTCTTAGCAACCCCTAATTTAATAACAAATGATTGTTGCGACGGAAGCGAATCAATCATAACTAACCTTAGCTGGAAAATAACTTTACTAAAGAACCGCTATAAAGCCAAAACAATCTCTGTTACCATAAATTATACGTTTATCTCTGTAAAGCTGCTTTGAAACAATCTACATTGTTAAAAGCGCTATATAAATGAAGATGACTTGACTTCACAAAAGTACTGGGACACCTGAACATTACACCAACAATGACATTGCATTCAAAATACATAGACATTATTAATATGGAGGGCTTGTTTCCCTCTTTGCAGCTATAACAGCTCCCACTCTTCTGGGAATGCTTTCCACAAGATTTCGAGTGTTTCTGTGAGGATTTTCTGCCATTTCATCCAGTAGAGCATCAGGGGTCAGACACTGATCATGGACGAGAAGGCCTGGCTCGCAATCTCCGTTCCAGTTCATCTCAAAGGTGTTGAGGCTCAGAGTGTGGGTCAGTCAGGTTCTTCCACACCAAACTCAGCCAACAATGTCTTCATTCACCTTGCTTTGTGCACTGGTCTGGGACACATGCTGGAATAGAAAAGGGCCGTCCCCAAACTGTCCCACAAAGTTGGAAGCATAGCATTGTCCAAAATGTCTTGGCATGCTGAAGCATTAAGATTCCCTTCACTGGAAGTAAGGGTCCTAAGCTAACACAGCCCCACACTCAATAACACCCTTCTCCACCAAACTGTACAGTTGGCACGATGCAGTCAGGCAGGTAACGTTCTCCTGGCATCCGCCAAACCCAGACCATTCACACTGCCAAACAGAGAAGCGTGATTTGAAGTTTCCACTGCTCCAGAGTCCAGTGGTGATGTGCTTCACACACTCCGTCCGACGCTTGGCATTGAACTTGTTGATGTGAGGCTTTCATGCAGCTGCTCGACCATGGAAACCCATTCCACGAAGCTCCCGCCTCACAGTTTTTTGTGCAGATATTAATGCCAATAAAAGTTTGGAACTCTTCAGCAGTGGAATCAGCAGAAAGTTGGTGACTTTAACACACCATGCGCCTCAGCACTCGATGACCAGTTTGTTCTGTGACTTTACGTGGTCTTCTGCTTTGTGGCTGAGTTGCTGCTGTTACTACATGCTTCCACTGTCCAATAATATCACTTACAGTTGACTGTGGAATTTCTAGCAGGGATGAAATTTCACAAACTGACTTATTGCAAAGGTGGCATCTTATCACAGCACCACGGGCAATGGGTTTGATTGAAACAACCAAATTTGGAGTATCTAACTCAATCCCTCTAGCGCCACCAACAGTAGCTCTCATGTTTATGCTAATAACTTTTGAATCCTAAGGGCTAAAAAAAAAAATAGCGATAATTAATGCGATATGGCTCAGCTTGTCAGTGAACTACAGCTCTGTGTAGTAAATGCCGCTCCATCTGAAAGCAGGTGATGGCGATTTACTACTAATCAAGGAACCGGCTTTACTGACGAGATGCGCATAACAATGTCATGCGATATATCGCCCAGCCCTAATTTAGAGTAGGGCTGGACGATACGGCCAAAATTTATATCACAATATATTTCTTAATTTTGGTCGATACGGTACAATTCCGATATCGACATGAACAATATAAAAGCCTCAGAAAAACTGCCAAGAACGTCCACAACGAATGTCTATACCTACAAATGTGAAATCAATGTCAAATAAACATATTAAGACTCTCAACTTATTCATATTAGTATCTTTAACTTTAAACTATAACATAGGCTGATTATATTATTCTTATAGATTGAAACAAAAGTGCTTCAGCCAGGATAAAGAATATGAAAAGTGCTCAGTTGCTGCAGAAAACAGAAAAAAAAAAGAGTGAGCAACAACAAAAACACAAGTTGCTTAGGATTGTTGAGTGTTTATGACACCCTGAATTCATTCCCATTGATGAATCTGAATGTAGTGTTTACATGAACAAGTGATCGGGTCGAAGTGCGGGTTATGTCACAAGCTTCAAATCAGAATTGATATATTCACATAATAACTATTCTTCTACATTGATTCTTTATTTGATTTAAACAGCAGACATAATATTTATCCATTTCTGGTCATAATTTAAAGACAATGAACATATGAACCATTGTGCCGTGCTGCTTATATTTATCACGCAGTAAAAATGCCTGTACATACCGAACCGTCATGTTTGTGTACCGTTACACCCCTAAATTATATATATATATATATATATATATATATATATATATATATATATATATATATATATATTTCTTATTAGATCAGAAGTCAGAGTAGACCAACAGACATTCATTCTTAATGACATTAGGGACTTCAGAATTGTATGTCCATCTTATGACATCATCACAGGTAAATATGATATTTCATGTCATACCATTTCGCCCTCTGGAGCACCAAAGTCCAGGTAAAGATTCCTGACTCCATCATCTGCAGACATTTTGAGCCGCTCATAGGGGAAGTGAAACAGCACAGATTCACCAGATTCCCGTGTCACGGTGAAACCTCTGTCATAATGCAGGATCAGACAAACATCCTGTCCGTTCAACACACAGCCTGAGGAGTGCAGACAAACATACACAGATATGAACCATGAGAGGGTGAATTAATGTGACTATATTTTATTGCCTGGCTGGAACTCAGGAAGGAAAACACTAAATATTTCCAACATTTCCTCCAGCCAGCTATTGTTCCACACCACAGGAAAATAAGAGGAAAATACAGTAAGATCTCTCAATCCAGCTTTTTTCCCACTCAGTTATACCTGTGCTAAGCCCCATGGTTACTCAGACAAGTGTTACAGAACATCCCACAGGAATGAATTTGGACAGAATTCTCAATAAAATGTACTTAAAATGTTGTACTCACTGAATGGATATTAATCTTACAAGAACCAGAATAAAGTGTGACTTACACTTTATTCTGGTTCTTGTAAGATTAATATCCATTCAGTGGATAACATTAAAAGTACATTTTAATTAATGTACTAATTAAAAGCATTTTATCTTTCTTTTAATTCATTCATTCATTAATTGTTAAATTACAAAAAGTCTTGTGATTAAAAACTGCATCATTTCAGTGCAATTGGTATGATACGGTACAGTGAACATTTATTAACCATCATAACCACAATCAAAACTAAATAAATAAACATTAACTTATTAACATTTCAACCGAGGCTGTTGTTGATTGGATGTTGCACTCAAAACTTAAGGCATATGAACACATGCTTGCAGGGATGGGGTTTAAGTGAACTAAATGATTGGAGAAGTCCTGCATATGTCACCAGAGAGAAGTCTGTCAGTTTCACCAGAAGATCGAGCTTTATTATAACTATGAGGTCAAAATAAAAAAGGAAACTGGTCAGTTCCTTTCTTATTTGTATATTCACACACTCATACACACACACACACCTATGGAAACCTCTTTGATGAGTTCAGCAGCCGAATGTCCGCCCTGCACCAGTGCACGTGTCCATGTGGACAGATCCCAGTGTGTCTCCACACGAAACACATGAGACTCGATCCCTCGACCTGTGCCTGTACGTGTAGCAAACACTAAATCTCCACCCAGAGCCGGAGAACTGCGGACGCTGCCTGAGTGAACTAGCCTGTGGACAGAACCAAATACAAAACAGCCGAGGCAGAGCAGTGTGAGTTTATTCAGAGGCTAAACTTATTTATATTTTAATAAAAGGCCGGGAAGACAATAAAAAAAAAGATGTTAAGTAGCCTGTTTTAATGGAGGGGTCACAGATAGGGTGGAAATACTAAATTACGAATGCTTAAAGCTAGAGTTTTACCGTGTGGCGAGTAGTGGGTGTGTTAAGAGAGGAGAGGTCCAGCTCTCATACGTCCACGGCACTGACTGGAACAGCAAGATGTCTTTCTCTGTGAGTGCCATGACGACACGTCTGTGCTGATGCCGCCCGCCATCCAGCTCAAGCTAAACACAAACACAACAATCAGCCACTGAATTCATAATCCATACAGTTTCCATATGCAAAGGAAAAAAAATCTCTCTCAACTAATGCTGTTAACTAGGCAACTGTCTTGCTTGGAACATTACTATATGCAAATATATTATCGCACAGCTTTAAATAAAAAAATGTGGATACACAAGTACGGTATATACAACTTTACCGGCACACATACTGGTGTTTCCCATTCATTAGATAGACTCTGGTTTCAAAAGTTTCATAATGGACCGAAAATATTTTTAAACTTCTTTTTTTTAAATGTCTCTAATGTTGTGTTTTGCGTTACTGCTTTGACAAAGCATGTCAAACAAACTAAAATTCTAATCTGATGCGATGCGTGCTCAGCTCGTGATCAGATGGACTCAGAATATGAATTTAATGCGCAAAGTTTCATGCTTAGCGTTTCCCAGTGATATACTGAGGAAACAGTTTGTTAGAGACCGTTTACAGACCGTGACATACACGTATTTGAGAAGAATGACTTACAGTCATAAAAATAACTGTAAAGTGTTCATGTAGGTGTCAGGCATGATGCTACGGAGCTACAGAGATTATGCATTGAAACTCTACTGCTTTTCCTGCAGTTCCCGGATGTGAAATGTTGAATTTTTCTGTCGAATTTGAACCACTGAATTTGTAGAAGCGAATTTGTAAAGTGAAATAAAATTGACCAAAAATTGCCTGTCGAATATTATAGGTTGTATTTCTAAACAGAATTAATATTTTGGAAGTGAAATCTGAAAGGCGAGTATGGATTATTGAATTTTTAATAATGAAAATGTGTGTGAAATGTTTTGAATTGAAATATTCACAGCTTAAACCATGTTGAATTTCAGCCCATAAAAATACAAGCCCTAAAAATACAATGCATTAAATGCAAGCACTTTATTGCAATGCATATTTTTTTCAATTAGTGCAATTCAACAAGCTTTTTTGTTTCAAAACATTTGGCCTTATTTTACTTCCATATACATAATCCTGTATCTGAGGCAAAATGATTAAATATTGAAAATGCAACAGCGCGCATTATATTTTTCTAACTCCAGTCGGCCACTGATTGGAACCAGCTGATAAAATCTTCCTTTGATTCGACACACCTCTCAACTTGACATTCAAATTAACCGATCGCATTTCAATGATGCAAAAGACACGCGTGTGCACACACACAGAGGCGAATATGAAAGGCTGAGCGGCGGTGTGTCAGTCTTCAAAGGGTTACAGTAAAATAATGATGCAGTTAAAAGGTGTATATAATTTAAACTACTTAGTCAAGACTAACAGAAGCTGCTGTTCAGTTTGCATACAGCTCCTTCTAGTTACTTCTGAACTCTTCCCTCTCATGGTGAAAGGTGAAAGGTTGCCATTTATCACACAAAAAAAGAGCAAAACAAGCCCCTTAAAAACACAGTATAATAAGCAGAACTGTACCAGGGAACACATTTAAACAATATTACTAACATTACTAACATCCTACAAAACTAAAAGGAAGTAAATGTCATTTATTAAGATAAGAATAGACTAGTTTAATATAAAAATAATTAGATAATATAAACTGATTGATGAAGTAAAACAAGAACATGAGATTTAAAAATAATTCAGCAACACTTTATTTAAAGTTTAATTGCACCTACAAGTTGTATTTAATATCAATCAGTTGAGGGCAGTTCATCTAAAAGTTGAGTGCATTTCGTTTACTATATTTATCAATATAGTTTACCAAATAAATAATTTACAGAGTAAAAGAAAGATCAAACAAGGTGAATTTCATTTCTGAAGTATTTGAGATTATGTACTATATAAAGCCCTTTTTGTCGATTTTCCAGAATAACTACAAATATAAATGACTATATGTGAAACAGAAATATGATCATTCTGCCCACGCCTACCGAGGAAGATGTCGAACACACAAAGAGATCCACAACGGAGCAAGCTTTTGTTGATGGACTTGATCTATTCAATCTATGTTTTCATCATCGTTCTGAATCCGAACCAGGTGGAAGTCTTTGACAAAAACAGGATTTTCTCAGCTTTGAAATGTAGTTTTGTTTTGCTTTTATATGAAACTTACCCACATTCAAGTGTAGATAAAAAAAAAGAACAAATGAAGCTAGAAAAAAAGGTTCTATGCTGTTCTTTCTTTTGTTACATTGACTGTTTACATATTCATAAAACAAAATATTCTGGGGGCCATTAAAGTTTTGTGAATATGGTGGGAAATTTCAAAATTTTATATTTACATTTACTAGACTGCATCAGCTATTATTTGTACATGTTAATGAGGATCACAAAAGGTTTGGTAAAGTGACCATTTACTTCACATGTTTTTTGAGCTGCATGTCATGATTGACCTCAGAATGCAAGAGACATTCGGTGTAAATGTGTCAAGTCAACTTCATTTATATAGCGCTTTTAACAATATGGATTGTTTCAAAGCAGCTTTACAGTGATAATAGGAAATTACTGTAACAGATTGTTTAGGCTTTACAACAGCTCTAGAATAAAGTTATTGTCCAGCTAAAGTACATTTTTTGATTGATTCACTTCCATTGCGAAGATCATTAGTTATTAACTTAGGGGGTGCTAACACAACACCGTTCTAACAGGAAAACCCTTAATGTGTGTGTGTGAGATACCTGCTCTGCCAGCCAGCCGATGTGTTTGAGCGTGCAGTGTGTGTTGGTGCTAGGGTTGCTCAAGAAGGAGTTGATGTGGGCCAGCATCTGTGGCAAAAGGGCAGCAATGTTTGTGTGGATGGCCGTGAACCAGGAGTGAGCAGTGGCCCCGTCTTTACACCGCAACACCACAGTGTGCTGGCCGTCCGGAGAGTGAAGCTCCAGCAACCTGTACAAAACAAAGCGTCACTGAAAACAGTTCTCATTTCAGTGCTGGGGTTACAAGTAATAATATAATCAGTACTTCTTGAAAGTAATGAGTTAAGTATCATGTTTTTGAATGTACAAAATAATTCCAGAGTTTCTATGCATTTATTTCACTATTTTTATTTGTAATAAGCAACTACTGTCATTATTGTAATATCATGAATAATATTTGGTTGAACTAATAATTCACAACAAGCTAGAGTTCATTTCGGTGTGACTCATAACCTGGATATGTTTTTATGAGATTCAAATCCAAATGACATAGTCAACCCCAGGAACAAAATGCTGCTTTTGGTTACTTTTGTAATCTTACACACACACACACACACACCTGTTTTCCAGGTCAGGCATGGTGAGGTTTCGGCTGATGAAGCTCATTTTAAGCGGGATGACCTTTCTGTCACGAGTTACACAGCTCTTGGGCGACTCGTCGCTGCCGCTGAGGTTTGGAGACTGAAGATGTCCATCCCAAGGCAGATCTGCACTCATTGAGGACTTCTTAAAGAGTGGAGACACCTCCCTGATGTACTTCACTGCACACAAAACACATAGCCTTAACTGACAGTTCACTATCAGGAACATCCAAAAGAAAAAGACTGCATTCACTGACAAGGCTCTCATTTCATCACATATAGGTTGCACTGTACAGCCCTGGGCTAACACACACACACACACACACACACACACACACACACACACACACACACACACACACACACACACACACACACACACACACTAATCCATTTCATACATACTGCATTATATAAACATATTGTAGCTGCTTCTTAAAGTTTATTGACACATTAAAACACTAAAGAAACATGCATGAATATGGAAAAACAACACTAATAAGCTACGAAAATCATATTGTTAAACTTCAAATCTAGTTTTTGTTTTTATGTCAAGCATGTTCTGGAAGATTTAAAAAATAGTTTTGGAAGGATGTGGATATTTATATTGAGGATGTTCGATAAAAATCGGTGTATTTCATTCATTTTTTATATTAAACATACAAAAGAAATTAATGGAATAAAGATACTATACAGATTAATAATAAAGATATTTGGAACAAATAAATATATATATATATATATATATATATATATACACAGTGTTGGGTAGGGGTGTAACGGTACATGTATTCATCCCGAACTGTCACAGTACGGATGTCAAGGTTCGGTGTATACAGTCAGACGACAAATAGTCACAGGCAATCCACTGATTATCTCTGATTATCTTCACTGTGGACATGTATAATAAAATAAAATGACACAACCCTGTATCTTTTTGTTAAATGTCAGTTTTAGTGATCAACATCTATTATTATTACACGGCTCTGTGGAATACTTAATTCTGATTGGTCAATCGCGCCATCCAGCGGTATGTTATTCCCAGATAACAGCCGCTGAAAACAGAAACGCAGGCTCATCCGGGTCACTGAAGTGAGCAGCGCTATACACCTGCTAGGAACGTTTTTTCTTAATGGAAGTTTTGCATTTGGTGAGCTAATAAAATATTAAAACACAGTCAAATCAATATTTTGTGTAAAGTTATTTAATTATGCCATCCAATATTATGGACTCGCTCTCTCGTTTCATACAAATGCAGCTGCTGCCATTTTGTGACTATTGTTTTGTACACTGTTGGATTATAGGATAACAAACAGGTACGATTTTAAAACAGTTTAATCTGAAATCAATATCCCTTATCTCCATAATCATTTATGTGGGGAAATGTGGTAAGTGGTAAGACTGTATACATGTATCTCTTAAATGTCTAGTTTGAACTTGAACTCCGCTTCGCGTCGGGGTCCTCATCACTGTCGGGGGTTTATTCTGAGAGAACCGACTGGATGTACATTATCCCTTACTTAAAGTATAATAAGCTATACAATAAGAAATAAATACAAGCAAATAGTTCATACAACTGCCTCAGGGGGGGCTAAATGCCGCTAGGTGGAACAAACTGTAATTTGCACTACTGTCTGTAAATGAAAATAAATGAAAAGAAACCTAGCATTGGGGATTTGTTGCTTTTTCCTGTTGTACCAAACTCATATTGAACTGTGACTCCAAAACCAAGGTACGTACCGAACCGTGACTTCTGTGTACTGTTACACCCCTAGTGTTGGGGTATGTTACTATTAAAGGGGAGGTATAATGCCCTTTTCACAAGATGTAAAGTCTTTGATGTCCCCAGAGTGTGTATGTGAAGTTTTAGCTCAAAATACCCCACAGATATTTTTATATAGCATGTTACAGTAAAACATGTTTTTACAGTTTTTGTGTCTGTTCCTTTAAATGCAAATGAGCTGCTGCTCCCGGCACAGAGGGCGGAGCTTCAACAGCTTGTGTAATTTTACCTCACAGGCATGCACTGGAAATTTCAAAAACTTTTAGCCTTTTATGTTCAAACCAAAGTCAGAAAGATGGAGAGACTCAAGAAGAAGTGACAACATGTAGACAACATTTTTGAATGGTTAGTTGGTGAATTTATGTAGCTTATGTGTAGTTATCTTCTAGTCATTGATTAGCATATTCTGTCTTGATAATCTATAAATCACGTTCCCAGGAGCGGGGTTTATGTCAATTTTAGGGTTAGTGATGTCACTAACTCGGGAGGAATGTCGTGTAGTCCCAACCAGCCGTTTGTTGTAGTTCTTAAAAAACACTTTCTTTAAAAGCAAATATCTCCCTTTGCTTTGAACTTTGAGCGTTGTAACTTTGCAGATGTTGTTTATGCTCAAACAGCAACATTACACACTAACTAAAGTTAGAAAAGTGAAATCATATTAAACCACCCCTTTAAATTTAATGTGCACAATATTGCATTACTTTTTATGATGTAAAGTACGACTGTGTTTTTGTGTGTTTGCATGCATTGTAAAGCTTAACATTTACCAGGAAGATCCAAAAGCCACATTAAAATCCTAAGTTAAAGTTAATTAATTAAATTAAAGTTAATGACCTACATAAAATACTTGAATTCTTACATTACATTTAAATGTTTGGAAAGCTGATGCATTAAGCTAATTGTTACAGAAGTTTGGACATACAGGACTGTAAGAAGAAAAAACACAGACACACACACGAACATAGTTTCTCAATGATACTTGAGCAGAAAAACACTTGGCTGGGCCAAAGACATTTGAGGAATTCAGTTTGGATAGATGAACGCATGCAAGTATTTGCAGGACAAGAATAAGGGTGGCTGTATGTGCTTTTACAAACATCAACAGTCTGGTGTTTCATAGATGGAAACATTTTACCAAATTCTTCATTTGTGTTCTCCTGAAGTAAATGTGCATGACCGAGTAAATGATTTTCATGAATTCTGGGTGGACTATGGTGTGCATTCACACTGACAGCAATTTGCACTGGCAAAGCCATTTACTTTTAATAATAATGACCAATTTCTGGCAACATATGCGTTACATTCCATGAAAAATTATATTTTTTAAGCAGCAAGAAAGCTACTTCACAATTGTTTAAAAGAAAAACTTTCAAACCCTATGGTCAAATTAAAACCCCTCCAATTAAAAAAGATTTTTTTAAAATAGATAAAATTTAGCAGCAACAACACCTATTTGCGACCAATTAGGTCAATAACCCAAAGGTTGCGAGTTCAAACCCTAGAAGAGTGATTCTTGAACTATCAAGCGTGGCACTGGGTTATGTTTTTATTGAAAGCTGCTAATTATGGCTGGATATATTTCTCTTCATTTCAGGATTATAGTCTGTCAGTATCCTGCTCCTGCAAGCTCTTCTCACCTTCTCACTAATCATAGCTGAATTAATCACTCATCGCTGATTCACCTCAGTGTAATAATGTCGATGTTGTAAATGCACATCTTTTTCAGTTTTCCAGTGGAATATTCCAGTACTGGTATTGTGCAGCATCATGGGATCATTTCTAAGCCATTTTAAGATCTCATTAGATCCACCAGGACCATCAAATATAATTCTGATTTTAATTAGGCCAGTGCCACAGAGGATAATGTATGTGTGACTGTGAGCAGAGCCCATCTCATGCGGACCTGTTCCACATATTTCACCGTCAGTCTCCATATCTCTGTTGCACTGGGGTGGTCTAGGCCTATTTGATTAGGAATGAGTTATGCATATGCATATATATATAGTTTACAAAATTCTTTAAGATACTAATGAAAAACTGACATGTGCTGTACCATATACATCCAAACAAATCAAAATTAAATCAAGAGCTTGTGATTTGAAATCAAATCGATTTGTGATATCGGTGTCAATAGCCATGTTTCCATCAACAAACAACAACAATAAAGCATGAAGTAGGTTGAAGTTGATTTTGTCCATTGAGAATCGATTGGATTGTAGAAAGTGGGTGTTGCAAACTAAATTAATGTAATTGTTTTTGATTAAAGATAACAAGGACACATTTATTACAAAATAAATTAAATGTGTGCACGGATAAATAATTTATAATAAATACTGCAGCATTCCATAAAAAAATAGGAATTGTACAGAATAGAATGAAATTTTGATTTTGTGGAGACATTAAAAATGATGAAAATCGATAAACAGAGATATGTCTTCACAAAAAAAGATCGGCTTGATAGCCAAGTAATTTACAAAGTACAACTGTCAATCTCCCTCTCTCTATATCCCATTCCCACACATTCCCGCCGGATGTTTGGAGAAACATTAATAATCATCTGCTATTGGAGCAAGATAGATGATCTGCTTATTACCAGAAAATACATATTCATGCACTTCTTTAAGTTTCATAACTTCTCTAAGTGATTTTCAAATGTTAATGTAACTCGGGCCTCTTATCGACCTGAATTATCTTTCTTTTAAAAGAATAAAATTAACTACCGTTTACTAGTTGAAAACAGTTTGAACTCAAAATAATGGCTAAATTAATGATCAACTGTGTGTCATTCTCAGACGCTTCGTGCGGGCCTGCTGAATCCCCGCGGCTCGAGTGATCGTCTTACCCTCCAGCGTCACCTCCTTTCCGGCCTTCTTCAGCGCTTGCACCGCCGCGTCGTGCGTGGCGTCGCGGAGGTCGCTGCCGTTGACGGACAGGATCGCGTCGCCGACGCGCAGGGCTCGACTCTGATCCGCCGCTAAACCGGGGAAGATCTTTGATATGAGGATGGGCATGCGGTTCTCCCGACCCCCTTTAATACTGATCCCCAGTCCGCCGGACTCCTGCTTGACTATCCGAACCCTCCGAACCCCCTCCGGCCCCGCCGGGTCACAGTAACCGCTGGACTCCGAGTCTGAGCCGGTCCCGTTGAACCGACCTGGGCTGTCGTATTGCCCGCGGCTCTGAAAAACGTCTCGGTTCTGTTCGTTGCCATTGGAAACGCCGTTTCTTAAATGCGAGTTGTGCTCCGAATATCCCGCGGGCCCGCCCGGTTCGCCCTCCGCCGTCAGTGTGAGAGTGTCCCGTGTGAGTTCCGCGGAGACCCGGACCCAGCGGTCACTCAGGAGCAGGTCCAGATGACCCTGTTTCTCCGCGCGGGTCCACACGGCCATGATCAAACTTTAACTCATCATAAAGTTTAAACTCTCTCGACACACCCACTCACACGCACATTTCCCCAGAGGAAGCGAGAGGATCCGATTTTATGTCTGTTAATAAGTTAAAACATCGCTATATCTCTGCACCGCTTTGAATTTGTGATCACTGCACGAAGAAACTATAAAATTAAAAACATCCTTAGATCGGACGGCGGAGATAACCGTAAGATTTGTATCTAATTAATTATTCATGAGAGGGGCGGGGAATTAAAACTATGTCTCCTCCCTCCTCACTAAAGCCAACAGTGACAACAATCCGCTGGAGTTTGTGCTGAGCAGAGATTTAACAGGGGAAGGAGAAAACCGTGCAGATTGATTATGGTTAAATATTGTAACGCCGTAGTAATTGACTTATTGCTTTATTTACTATTTGCCTTTTTCTTTTGGTATGGGTAGGATAGATTTTTTTTAAGTCCCTGCCTCTCTCATTGAAAATTAATTTATTCAAATCTAATCATTAATTAATTAATAATAATAATGCACCAAATAAATAATTTAATCTGCCAAGCAATATAATTCATTAGCCTAACACAGGTGTTGCTGTTGCCAAGAAATGTATTAGGCATTAGTAGATTGATACTGACTAGTCAAGTCGCCTTTATTTATATAGCGCTTTTTACATTACAGATTGCATCAAAGCAGCTTTACAGAGATAACAGGAAAATAATGAAACAAAGTTTGTTTTTTTAGAAGAAAAATAGCATCACAGTCCAGCTTAAGTAAGTCAGTCAGTGATGGTTCATTTTTGTTGTAAAAAGTTATAAATTTAGTTAATTTATATATCTATCTCTGGAGAAAGCCATGATGACTATATTAGCTATATAGACTATTACTGCGTCTTTAATGGTGCCAGAACTCAATGTATAAACAAATAACATATTTTGGATGTACATGCACTCTAAAATGTCTAATTTTTTTTAGTATTTCAATGAAATAATTGTACTATATTTTAGTTTGATAATGATTTTTATTTAATATTTTGTATTTTTAAGGGATTTTATGGTACTAAATTATATTTATGCTGTAGTTATAATCCATTTATTCACTTTTTAAGCATGGACTTAAACTGTCATAAATCTTGAATGCTTTGAAGCTCATTAAGTTTGGTCTCTTTTTAAAGAAGATACTTGGCAGATTATTGCTGAAGTGAAAAAGAGATTTAAAAAGTGAACTTGAATTTTTTTTTTTTTTGAAATGTACATTTATTGTTATGAAAACTGCACAATTTTTATATGACATATGTATTTTCCAAAACACATTTTACTCTAAAACTGTGAGAAATTCAAAGCCATAAATCTAAACAGGTTGATATCTCAAAAAATTAGCTTTCAGTAAGATTTTGTTGGGCCGATCATGATCCCATTCATAATATCTATTTTTATCCGTGACTGAAGGAAACTAAGCGTTGTTGTGTTAAAGTTAAATGTTTGGTAGATCTACTGGTCAATATAACACATATGTGTCAGCTCTAAATAATATTGACTCAGTAAAAGACGTTGACTGTTCTCATTTGCTTTAAAGTGTTATTCATACTCTAAATGGCTCGGCTCAGCTTTCATGTACAGATTGTTAATTTATTTACAGTTAATAAATGGTAAATCCTTTTCATCACTAGCGTATATGCAAAGAAGCCCACAAATTAATAAATAATTTGTTTTCTTTGAGCAAAATATAAGTTAATGTAGTGTTTTTCTTTTGATTTTGGGGTAAAATGTGGCTTGGAGATGTTCTTGACAGGTTTTGTGATGTTCATCCATAGTCTTTTTCAATAACACATATAATAATATATAACGCAATAATCAGAAATTACACCCACATATGGCCCTTGTGTCTCCTCTGAAATAGGAAAAAAGCACATTGGAGAGAGCAGCAGTTTTGTGGCACTGGTTTTATTGCAGACTTGCAGACCTTACAAAATAAGAGTGAGTTAAACATGAGCTCGAGCTGCGGATCAAAAGGCCACTTTATTCTATTGAGAATAAGATACTATTATCTGCTTCATTCTGACCTTCACTTTCACAAATCAGTCCCAAGGTAATTACATAACACTCTGGTGCTAAATAGATCGACTCCCATAGCATAAAAATACATTTGCTATTAGAAATATGCATTTACTGATGTCCTGTATAAGGATGTCTGCTAAGCATGGACAGTCCTGGATCAGTTATAATAATTTTCAAGCTAAAAATCAAGCAAAAGGATTGTCTTTTTTTACCATAAGCCTTCAAAACTCTCAGAAAAAAGGTACAAAAGCTGTCACTGGTGCGCTACTCTTTCAAAAGGTACACCTTTGTACCTGAAGAGTGCATATTAGTACCTCAAAAGTACATCTTGGTACCAAAAGTGTATAAAGGGTACCATCCCAGTGACAGCTTTTGTACCATTTTTTTCTAAAGTTGGTGAAGCATTGCCTCGCTTAATCTATACAGACAGTCTTGTGGATAGATGTACATAGTGCAGGAGGGGGTGATAAGGCAGAAATGATTCATGTCGTCTAACACGGTGAACATTTCTGAGTCTGTGAAGAGGCTTCGATTCAGACATCTGTTGATACATTCACACATGGTTGTGATGTGTTTGTGTATATGTCGAGGTTGTCCGTTTATTTCGTTTTGGTGTGTTGTTGATGAAGTCCAAGCTTCTGCGACTGGAGGAAATGACATCGGCCACAAACTTGGTGCAGTCCGAGCACACATCTCTCAGGTTGCAGCCTGCGGCGTACAGGTGTGGAAACTCCTCCTCGACTGAGTGTCTGGAGAGAGAACACAGAGACCTGCAGAGAAACACACGCACACACACACATTCTGTATAATGACAGATCTCCATTCATGTCGCAAATAAAATGACTATGAATTCTGTTTAATACAAGTTAAGCTCAATCATAGTTCACATTTATTTATACAGTGCTTTATAAAATAGATTGTTTAAAAACAGCTTCACAGAAAATAAAAGTAGGCTATGGAAACACTTTATTTTATTATAAGGTGTCCTTGTTATTGTACTTATACTTTTAAGTACTGAGTAATATTAATTAACTACATGTACTTGCTACAGGGTTTGCGTTAGGTTTGGGGTTACACTTTATTTTAAGGTGCCAGTATTAGTGTAATTATACTTTTAAGTACTGAGTAATAATAATTAACTACATGTACTTACTATAGGGTTAGGATAAGGGTTTGGTTTTAGGGTTAGTTACATGCAATTATGCATCATTTATAACTATTACTAAAATAACTACATGTAACGTGTTACAAGGACACTATAAAAAATAAAGTGTTACCAAAAGTATTAGTGTTGAAAACGTCTTTAATTATAAAACAAATTCCATTGAATTATAAAGTAGCTCTACAGAAGACAATGGTGTCTTTATTCAGCTCAAGACAGTTCAGTGTTGATTCAGTTCAATAACAGTGTTCAATTTTACGTCTGAATTTGTGGCATAATGTTGATTAACACAAAAAAAAGTTGACACCCCTTTTGCTTTAAAGAAAAGCACAAATCTAGGTTACAGTGAGTCAAGTCAAGTCAAGTCATCTTCATTTATATAGCGCTTTTAACAATGTAGATTGTTTCAAAGCAGCTTTACAGAGATAAGCGTATAATTTAAGGTAACAGAGATTGTTTTGGCTTTATAGCTGTCACGGAGTCACTCAATACACCTCAGCCAGTGTAAACTCAGCACACCTGGTACCGATCACAATCACCTGAATTCTGATTCACAGCACCTGCACCTCATCACTTCACATATCATGCTGACTCTGGATATAAACCCCAGTCATCTCACAGTTCACTGTCCGGTCTCGTCTTTTAAAGTCTGTGACTTCCCAGCGCTGTTCCATTCCAGTCTGATTCCTAAACGACCTTGATATCCCGCAAGTATTCTCCAGTTCAAGACTTTCAGTATCTCTCTGTGTATTCTCAGGCAGCATCTGTGATCGGTGATTACCCTGGAACCCCAAGATCAAGACCAGACCTGTTGTCTCCGCTAGCGAAGCTTCACGTATTCCAGCCTTGTGTCCAGAGTGACTATTTCTGTTTCATGCATTCCAGAGACTCTAAGTTCAACGTTATATTCCCTGAGTTTGACCTCTCATGCTTCCTTGCTATCGGGAGTTGCATACAGTGTATAAATAAACCTTTGTTACCGTTATCTCTGTGTCCTCATTCATACAGTGCTGTGACAATAGCGGTTCTTTAATAAAGTTATTTTCCAGCTAAAGTTAGTTTTGATTGATTTGCTTCCGTCGCAACGATCATTTGTTATTAAATTAGGGGCCGCTAAGACGACACCATTCTCTCTACACAGACTTTAAATACGAACCTGTGAGAAACGCTGATGGTGTTCACATGCGCATTTAGAATGGGTTCTATAGTTATGTGCGTTTGAATATATGTGCGCAGGTTTGGAATTCCCTACAAACCAAGCCTAAACAAAGTACTGGTGTTTCCTTATAAATTTTGATAAAGAATTTTATTTTATTTTGTCACTTCGGGGTAGGAACGCGAAACGAATTTTCCCGACAACGCCTTATCTGTAGAGTGGTAACGGGATCCTCCATAGGGAGAGACTAGTTAGCACTTCAGCACTGCGTTGTGGTATGTTCTACAAGAAAATACAGTTTCAGACTTTTTTACTTCAAAGTTTCATGTTTAATTGAATGTGTTACTTGCAGTTTCTTTGGAATTGTTAAATTTCCTAGCAATTTCTGAGTGAAAATTGTTTCTACACCATTTGTTTTTCAGTATGGTGTTCAGCATGATTATTGCTTTTATTTAGGCTTTGTAAAAGCAATACAAACCCTAAATAAAATTCCCCTAACCATAATTATTAAATAAATCCGGATTTGTTTGTTCTACAATGAATAATATGACAAATTGTACATCGAGTGTTGAGGAAAGGTATTACTTTGTAAACTAAATCAGACTTACAGTTTATGGCAGTGGATAATAAAAAGGCATAAAAATCCCATAAATTGAAGGAGGGAGTGACCCAAGCTATATCTAGAGGTCAAGATTGTTATTAAGTGTATTTAGATGTAAAGTGGACAACTAGTCAAGAAATGTGAAGAAATAAAATTTTGCTTGACAAAAGTATTTTTAAATGTTCAAAACAGTTCTGTCACAACACAAGGTGGTTCACTAACATGGGATTTAACTTTTAAAAAGTGGTTGATCTAGTCTGTGTATTAGTGTACAGGTATGTGTATCAAGAGAAGGAGAGTGTATTTGAATACGTGTCGTTTTGTGATATCACTGCAACGCACATTGATGCATTAAAAAAAAACAGTGCAAACTGTCTGAATGAAAAGACTCCCTGATTGGTAAAGGATTATTGCGGGTTCAACATAAGTTAAGCTCAGTCAACATCACTTGTGGCATAATGATAACTACTACAAAAAATAATTTTGTCCTGTCCCTTTTTTTCTTAAAAAAATTACATTTAAATAAAATTATTTATCAAAATTTATAAGGAAACACCAGTACTTTGTTTAGGCTTGGCTTGTAGGGAATTCCAAACCGGCGCACATATATTCAAACGCACATAACTATAGAACCAATTCTAAATGCGCATGTGAACGCCATCAGCGTTTCTCACAGGTTCGTATTTAAAGTCTGTGTAGAGAGAATTGTGTCGTTTAGCGACCCCTAATTTAATAACAAATGATCGTTGCGATGGAAGCAAATCAATCAAAACTAACTTTAGCTGAAAAATAACTTTATTAAAGAACCGCTATAAATTTATCTCTGTTACCTTAAATTATACGCTTATCTCTGTAAAGCTGCTTTGAAACAATCTACATTGTTAAAAGCACTATATAAATGAAGATGACTTGACTTGACTTGACCACAATAATCTTTGTTTTATTTACAACCTCGAAAAATCAACATTTTTTTACAGAGCACTAATTAGTGAGTGTGATGAGAGGAGACAGGGTTGAGTCAGAATGCTGTCGACATAAGTAAAGTCTCCTAATTATGCAAAGTTGTGTCGATTTTACTTGTAAAACACTGGTAATCACCAGCGACTACAGGCTAATATGTATTGATTGTTAAACTGATTTTAACCCACATCATATGCTTACTGGACAAGCCCTGACTACAGTAATATATACTGGAAGTTTAGGCCTATTTGGTGTTTTAAACTGTGGGGCGAATAACAAACAAGCATAGTTAACATTTTTTTTAGGATGTGAGCACAGACTGTTCCCAGTGTGGAATGTGGCTGTAATCCTTTAACTTAGACATAGTATATATTTACTTACTTATAGACATCACTCTTGTGACTCTTCGCACTGCTGTGAAATCCCACAGTGTACACTGGAATGTGTGCCATCTTTTTGTAGGGAATCTTCATCTGTTAAAAGGACAAATTAAAGCAAAATCACTCATGGAGTTTGTGAGTTTGAAATAATGTGTTATTAGAATTAACCCTTTCATGCATGAATTATGATAACCTCAGTCAGGATTTTTTTCCTATGTGTTTTTATTGCTCTTAGGGCATGAAAAACAAGAATTGATTTTTATTTTATTTTTTTACAAATTTTTCAAAGAGATCTTCAGATGTCCACTCGAGTGGACAGCATGCAGTTGGTTTAAACTGAAGATATACTGTATTAAATATAAGACAATAATCAAACAGATAAAGTATGTGAATTTAACAAACTAATCAATGCAATTATATCAAATAATGTGAAAACTATAAAATATATACAAAAAATATAAATGCAAAATATTGCAATAGCTTCATACAACTTCATACAAGTTGCACTTCGCCTATCTATGATATCAGAACATGAGGACGTGATTCCATCAGAATTTTCTACAGCCTGTCAAGGTACAACTGTGGAAACCACTCAGATGTTCTCTCCAGTGTACCAGAGTATGGAGATTTACCCTTATTAGCTGATAATTCTGATTATGTTCAAGATGGACATGCACATTTCTATCATAGCCCTCCTCTGAGAAAACCTAGCGATACGCTTTTTTCAATCTCATCTGAAATTATCAGTGTTGGGGGTAATGCATTACAAGTAACATGCATAACCCATTCAGATTACTTTTTTGATGTTACAAGTAAAGTAATGTGTTACAAGTAACATGCATTACCTAATCAGATTACTTTTTGATCTAACAAGTAATTAACTACAAGTAATGTGCATTACCTAATCAGATTACTTTTTGATGTAACGAGTAAAGAAACGCATTACAAATAACATGCATTACGTAATCAGATTATTTTTGATGTTATGAGTAAAAAAACGCATTACAATAACGCACATTACATAATCAGATTACTTTTTGATGTTATGAGAAAGGAAACGCATTACAAGTAACATGCATTATTTAATCAGATTACTTTTTGATGTTATGAGTAAAGAAATGCATTACAAGTAACATGCATTACGTAATCAGATTACTTTTTGATGTTATTAGTAAAAAAACGCATTACAATAACATGCATTATAAAATCAGATTACTTTTTGATCTAACAAGTAAAGTAATGCATTACAAGTGTCATACATTATGTAATCACATGACTTTTTTCGATGTCTATGAAAATAATACAAATACATTTATTTACAGTAGAAAAAGTCAATGCATATTACGTTTTTAAGTTTTAAATTTCAAAAACAATATTCACATTATAATTATGAATTGTAGCTGAAATATAGCCATTGCATGCATGACGTCCACTACAGTGGACATGTGATTAATCAGAGTTTTCTCTCAATCTAAAATCAAAACTTGGAAAATTTTACTGTGATATGACTCATTAGATATTGCTTTATGCTGCAATATTTTTTTTACCTACAAGAGTCTCCTAGGATAGAAGGAATGGGTGGATATTCTGGAGCAACTTGGCATGTCTGACTGACCCTTGGCCATCTTGGTTTGGAGGGGGAAAAAATCGAAACACAAAGGCTTGCCACTTGGTTGCAATTTATAGGACGATGCACCAGGGTCCAATGAAGAGATTGATGTGCAACTTTGCCATAAAAACCCGTGCAAATTCAAGAAAATGCTTTTTTAATAGCTGTCCACTGTAGTGACCACTATGCGTGAAAGGGTTAATTGACAAAACAGAGTTTAGCAAACAATTTTAAACAAGAAGCCCGTGGTCCTCAAATGGCGGGAGAGCAGGCAGGTGATAATAGACATATAACAATTATGTTATAACATAACATATAATACAATAATCATGCAAAAAGCAAGTTAGCAAAATAAATAAACATATTTGCTTTTGGAAGATATAATTTGTTGCTGACATTGAAGGCTGTGCATCCAACCAAACAATTATTATATTTTGGAGTAAATTCATCTATTACTGGCAGATGCCAACATTGTATGACATTGTCCCATCCTCAAAAACCATAGTGAAAAATACACAGACTAAGACAAAATATGAGCCATACACATTAAATATGGGTTCACTTGCCATTATAATGCTATGAAGCTATAACCTAGCTTCACTGGGTACAGAAAATGTTAAATAAATAGATATAGATAACTAAAAAAAAATATATATGAAAATATGATTTCAGGCCTCTAAAGATGCTGATAACAACTTTTATACAGTGTCCGTCAAATCTGTTTGCTGAAGAAAAAAACAGTTGGGCTAAGGGAACCAAGGATCATTTGGCGAGAACTACTCATGATATGTGGATGGCCAAGGTTGTAAAGTAACAACTTTGTTACATGGATGACACTAAACATTGAAACATATTGGGGTGTCAAACTCAGTTCCTGGAGGGCATTTTATGTGTGTGTGTGTGTGTGTGTGTGTGTGTGTGTGTGTGTGTGTGTGTGTGTGTGTGTGTGTGTGTGTGTGTGTGTGTGTGTGTGTGTGTGTGTGTGTGTGTGTGTGTGTGTTCCTGATCTGTTCCTAACTCTATAAGTTAAGCACTAAACATAAAGCATTAAACACATTTCTTACCAATGAAACTTTTTTTAAACTTAATATGAAATGCATGACAAAAATGTGTGTAATTTATCACAACAAAACAAAACAAATTGAATTATTCTGTTTATACGTTAACTCCAACTAGATTTAAAATGAATCACAAGGTCACCCTGGGTCACATGACCATAAATGATTAAATTACTTCCTTGAAGTGACCATCTCATGTTCCCTTCACTAACGGACTTGTGGAAGGGCCCTTCGTGAAGGGACTCGTTTGTTCACTTTCTTTTGGAACGCCTCTATAAATGGCGCCCCTTCCCGAAGTGCCCTTGAAGGGTGCAAAAATGCTGTTTGGGATTCGCCTACTATCCTGCAGAGTTCAGCTCCAACCCTAATTAAACACCTGAACCAGCTAATCAAGGTCTTTGAGATGGAACGTTTTGGAGCTGGTTGGAGTACCAGTCTGCAGGACAGCAGCCCTACAGCAGCGGAGTTTGACACATGTGCTACTATAGAGCTAAATGAGGTTTATATGAAATAAATATTTAGTACCTTTGCACTACAACAGTTGCAGACAGACCTAAAAGAGAAAGAATCACAACTGAATGTTCAAAACAGTGAATCAGACCATGTTAATATTCCTTGTTCCAGTTATTATCTATGATATATAATATCTATTTAAATATTTATGAAAATTAAACTGAGACCTTTTACACAGGAGGCACCTGGACGGCCATGAAAACAGTGGAAACTTTACTCGACAACAGCAACATATCTAAGAAACAAGATGAACAAAACAAAGACAAACACAGTTTTCATTGGGCTGTTGGACTGATGTTACTCAAATTATCCATGAATCATAGAGACATTCACACCTTGCCCTTCCTCAGATTATTAAAAAGCTCTTTGTTCTGCATGTATTTCTCCATCTCAGCCTTGACAAGTATCCGGCGCACGTTGATGACCTCATCCACTGTTAAGGCCAGACTGTCGACTGGATGACAGAATTCCTCCTGTGTGGGAGGGAGATGAAGAAGAAGACTCAGGTCCTTCAGTCTGTAACAAGTTTACAATAATGTAGTCCACTTACAATAGATCACTATAGGGGAAATTTTGTTAAATATGTTTGTTTAAAGAAACAAAGGGAAATAATTGTCTGTGGTAATCGACAGCATGTTACAGATGCTGCCCACTTAATTCCTTTAAGAACTGGGGCAAAATACCAATACCACTGACCATCCACTGACGTCTCGAGAGCCCATGAGCACTCCCTGCACCTTCATTACTTGTGTCATCTGAGCTAAAGGAGGGACAGGTGGACTGGGGCATCCTGTCAAACACAGGGAATGAGGCTGGAGTAAAAAGAAAAAGAAAAAAGTGGAGAAGAGAGAAAGACAGTCAGGCATCTTTATATATACAGTATACCATCTGCTAAATCTGCTTAAACATGCTATCAATGTGCTCAAACATGCTAAAATATTCTAGCTTAAAGGGATAGTTCAGCCAAAAATGAAAATTCTGTCATTAATTACCCGTAAGATCTTCGTTCATCTTCGGAACACAAATGAAGATATTTTTGATGAAATCCGATGGCTCAGGGGGGGCTCCATTGAAAGCTATTTAATTAACACTTTGAAGGCCCAGAAAGATAGGAAAGAAATTATTAAAATAGTCCATGTGACTACAGTGGTTCAACCTTAATTTTATGGAAAAAAACACCCGACTTTATTCAACAATTTCTTCTCTTACGTATCAGTCTCCGACATGCCTAACACCACAACGCATGCGTAACCTCGTGTGCGTCTTCCTCTGCTTGTAGGTCATATATCAGAACGCCAGCTCCTGCATGTATGCATCATGGTGTTCTCATGAATGTGCGCCCCTGAGCCATCGGATTTTATCAAAAATATCTTAATTTGTGTTCCAAAGATGAACGAAGGTCTTATGGGTAATTAATGACAGAATTTTCATTTTTGGGTGAACTATCCCTGTAAACATCTATTGGAGGCAACTGTAACACTAAATCCAAAGGAAGATGAAGATGATGAGAATATAATACAAGGTTTATTTCAGTAACAGCCAACATGCAAGACAGCTTGTTTACAACAATACTGGACAATGAACAGAATAAAGGTAGGAACTTAAATACACGGTGATGATTAACTAAAAGACGAACAGCTGTGATGATTAGTGTTAAGTGTCCATGGTAACAGATCAGTAGTGGCAAACACAGACAAAGAAACACATGTGATGAATGAAAAAAAACTAGATGTCATGACAGCAAACTAACTGAACATAAATGACAGCTACATGGCTTTCAAATTCACGCTTTTAAAACTACTTAAAACCTTTGAACGTCAAGCCTTGATAATTAATTTATGGCCAACATCAAAGTTTGTGTTAACAAACTATTTTTTTTAAACCTGATGTGTGTCAATATTTGAATGAATGTTAAAATATTTAAATGTTAAAATTCTACTATCCAGGTTTAAATGCAGCATGAAACATTTGTGATTGTTGTTTCTTCCCTATTGTGACTTATCCGAGTCAAGTGTAGAGGCTTCTCAAACGAGAAAGAATATAGGACAGGACCTCATTTTGTCCCCATTTTGACATGCAGCCAGGAATAGTGTTTCCTGACATTTATATGACCCTGATTTCGATGTTGGGGAAGTACATACAGCAAATTTGCCTGTGAACGCTTTATACATATATATACAATATAGGTAGGTCTAAATCCATGTGATCACTTAAATATCAATGTTATATCATCATATCATCCAGCCCTAAAACTTGTATATTTTGGTCAGTGTTTATTTAAAAACATCCAATTATGCAGAATATGAGATGGTAAATATTTAATTGAAGAGTTGTCAATACAATATATAAAAATACAATATATAGGGTATGATTTTACCCCAAAATTCAACATATTGACACAAAATGATAACTGCAAATCCACGTTTCCCAGCCTGGAGACTAGATGTTTCAGTGAATTGCGGCGATCCATTTGCTTGGTAACACTTTACAATACGGGTGCACTAATATATGCATTAATTCATGCTTAACTAATAATCATGTGTTAATGTATGACTCATGAAGAACTAAATCATTAATTAATTATTACTGCATCAGCAACTAATAAAGATTCTATGGGCCCTATTTTAATGATCTGAAACGCAAGTATCAAACGTGAAACGCAAGTAACTTTGTGGGCAGATCTCGGGCGCTGTTGCTATTATACCGGCGGGATAAATGACTCAACGCAAATCTAAAATGGTAGATTTAGGTAGATGAAGAGGGAGATGGTGGATTTCTCGCCGGAGGTGGTGAGGGGAGTCCTCGGCGTCTTGGCGTGCGTGGAGTGGATCATGTGAGCCGGTGTCCCCGATTTGAGGACGGAGGCTCGATGATGTTGGTGGTTGGAGAAGGATTATAGTAATAAGAAGAAGAAGAATCGTCATCAGAAGAGAAGAGCTCTATCTCAGACATGACAGCAAAAGGGCGGGGCCAAATGCTGTGAAACTGTCATGGGACAGAGGTGAGGGAAGGATATATTTATACCGGCTTCCTCTTGTGCTGATTGGTTGATTACCTGAACTTGCTCCTCCCGAACTTTGTTACATAAAACTTAATTTAATGAATGGTTTAGTTCTTCATGAGTCATACACATGATTATCTGTGCATCAGTTAGGCATGAATTAAAGCATATTAGTGCACCTGTATTGTTTCACGAGTTCACACTTACATACAATTAGAGGGGGTTTAAAAAAGTTTAATGCGTATTTGGCGTGCTGCCGGGAGGAGGGCCCGAACCCAGAGTACTCCCCCCCGTATGTAAGTGGTTAGGACTAGAAGTGTGGAGAAGGGGTGGTGGAGGGATGCTGCTAAACTGTCAATGGATTGAGGTGAGACTGCTGGATGTATATATACCTTTTACCATTGATTGCTGAGTGCTCTCCACTTGTGTTAATTATCTGAACGTGCTCCTCCCGAACTTTGTTAATAAAACATCATAAAGTGTTACCCTCACGGGGCAGAGGTTGAAAACCAGCTCCTGAACATTTCTGTGTGCACGCTATTTATTTAGATGGTGGACCTGCACCTAGACTCTCCCCTGTGAAGGCCTCATCGACACGACAGCCATCCTCAACAAACCCGTCTCCATACCGGCGTGATGACTCCGATCTTCAACCAGATGGAACTGGATAATATTCTGAATGTTCTGATCCAATCTGACTTCTGACCTGTAATGCTGCCTTATTCATAATCATACACTGTTTGTTCGTTGGCCAGTTCTCTCCAGTTTTTCTCCATTCTGTCACCTGATGGAGTTTTGGTTCACTGTCGCCTTTGGCTTTTGGCTTGCTTAGTTGGGGACATTTAATATTCAACAATATTATTGATCTGCCTGCATTGACACCATTATATGAGAACTGAACTGAGTTGGACGATGACATCAGCAGAAAACAGACCTGTTATAACTGTAAAGCTGCTTTGAAACAATCTGTATTGTAAAAAGGTGTATATATAAATACACCTATACGCTATATAAATAAAGGTGACTTGATGTGTTGTTCGCGAATGAGTCGGCTCTATGAGCCTGCTGCTTTAAGTGAATGGTGAGAGTTGGTTCCCGTCTGAGAGCCGTTTTCCCTTTTTGTATATTAATACAAGACAGAATAATATTATTATGCTTTCGCTACACTGCTCAGCCACACGTCAAGAAGTCACTAACTGAATGTTATTTTGATGTGTATGTGCGTGCAATCGTGTGTGATTAATATAACATTCAGTCACTGCATGGCATGTGTGTGGTCGAGCAATGTGGCGAAAAGATCATCCTTAAATATTGGGTCAGAAAACAAGATAAGTAACACACGCAAACGAAGCAGCATTTGTAAGGTAAAACTATCACATTGAGCAGGGACTATAAAGAGTCGGAATTCCCATCATGAGGAAACATCGATTAGTCACGTGTTTTTAATGTTCACTACATCAGAATTTATTAGGCAAATGCATTTACATCTCCCATTATTCGCATAAACTCTTTTTCGCACAAGTCAAAAACCACCTCAAGCGAACGTAAAACATTTCATTCATAAAAAGGGATTTTTATTTGCAATTTGGCGTTTCCATCACTCATTTCTGATGCAATACTTCAAAATGCACATAAAAACAGGGTTGTGAAAACATAGCTACTGATACACATCCGATATTCTCCCAACTATTTACGCTCAATTAAGACATAGCCGACTGTTTTTACATGAATTCTTGCCAAAACTGACATTTTGACATAATGTTGTGTGTATTTGTCCGTTCAAGCACGAAAATACGCGAAAGAGACCTCAATTCAATATTCGTGCACTGTCTGAGAGGCGGCTTATGTGTGCGCAAAGAAAACCGAACCGAATTAAGCTCTCTTTTCACGCCGTCACGCTTTTTCAGATTTATCCATATTTCTGGTCTTCTGTTTCTCCCAGACATTTATATTTTTTAATGTTTTATGAGACCAAGTGGCAACCTTCCAGTCTCTCTCTTGAATCCAACACGGAAGTGACTTAAACTGCAGTTCATCGATTGGCTGATAGAGACAGGCTGCAAAAGAAAGTCAGTCCCATAGACCCCCATGTTAAAATGCCCAACTTTGTAAAAAGCAGCCTGGCGCAAAAAGTGGTTTTGGTCTATATAGCTAATTTTGCCCTTCATGACAACTGTGAGGGGTGTGAATTTTTTTATAACTCATCGGTTTAAATTATATTAAGCCTTAAAGTTCTGCATAATTAAGGGCGTGGCCACTTAAGTGACAGGTGGATTGCCGCTGCTGTCACTACTAGCCGTTTGTCTGCTGTCTGTTATCGTCATGTCACCTAAGCTAATCCCGCCTTTTTGCTCATTTTCGGTTATCCGAGAGTGACGTGCTTCCAAGATGGCGACGGCCGGCTCCGCCCACTTTGGGCTTCAAGAATGCTCTTCAGAAACCTTCGGGTGACATAACGGACACTATGTCCATTGTTTTATACAGTCTATGATGTCCCGCTGGGTAGATCAGCACGTAACAATTCAAATGTGTGCATCTACCACGCAGGTCATCAGTTCTGACTGGATCTCTTCCCAAATCATCCCTCCCTTACATTTTCATTTCGTTTTGTCTAGATTTGAATACATTTTTGTCATATTTTTTGTCATTCAAAACTGTTTTTTAATCGTCTCGTTTTCATCATTGAAAAATAACGAAAAATGACGAAAATAGCAGCGCAACAGTTAGCAGTCCAGAACCTCCTGGTCTATGACGACCTCAGACGAGCCATCCTTCAATGGGTCAGTCTTACCCCGGAGCAACACCGTCAGCGTTTCTGGTCGCTGACCCTGGGGGAGAATGGACGACCCTTGTCCTGGTGGATTCTGCAACACGATACCCTGAAGCAGTTGCTCTCCGCAGCATTTCTGCAAAAAAGTTTAATCTACCGAGTGGGGATCCCGAAAGAGATTCTCACTGATCAGGGCACGGCGTTTATGTCACGTACGCTCTGCGAACTGTATGAATTATTGGGCATTAAGTAGATTCGCACCAGCGTCTATCACCCACAAACAGACGGCTTGGTGGAACGATTTAAACACACATTAAAGACAATGATTCGGAAGTTTGTGCATGAAGACGCCAAAAATTGGGATAGATGGTTAGAACCCCTGTTGTTTGCTGTACTCGAGGTCCCGCAAGCCTCCACAGGGTTTTCCCCCTTCAAGCTTCTCTATGGATGTTCTCAGAGAGGCTTGGGAGGATGGACCTTCGCAGAGCAAAAATGAAATTCAGTATGTAATGGACCTAAGAACAAAACTCCATTGAGAATTTTTTACAGGCCCAGGACAGACAGAGCCAGCTATACAAACAGGGAACTAAACTGCGCCAATTTACACCAGGAGATAAAGTACTGATATTACTCCCAACTTCTAGCTCAAAATGACTCGCCAAGTGGCAAGGACCCTTTGAGGTCACATGACGAGTGGGAGATCTCAATTATAAGGGAATTCGGTCAGATAGGAGTGGAGCACATCAAATTTACCACCTCAATCTCCTTAAAAAATGTAGCGAGGCGGAGTCAGTGATGCTGGCAACGGCAGTGAGTGGGGAGGAGGATCTCGCGCCAGAAGTGAACACTAAAATCACATCCTTCGCTCTGGCCCCAGTAGGAAATTCGATGCATACTCAATGCCGAGGGTTGACGAATTGCTTGTTTGGCTGGGTGCAGCTCGTTTTTATTAGACAAAGAATAGGGGGTTGCAGGCCGGATGGCTCCCCAGCCTGAGACGGGCGGTGGCGGTATGTGGCAAGGGGGGCGTGTTTTAGAGAGGTCTGCAACGGGAGAAAAAGCCAGAGGACGAGTGGCACATAAGTAGTTCAAGATCAAATGATAAACACCTGTCTCTTGTTTCAGTAATTGGGATGGAGAGACAGGATAAAAACCAACAGGAAAAACCAACAGCACGGCTGGAACAGAGAGGAACTGCTGAGTTAAACCGACGAACAGTGAAAATATTATTGATTTAATTTGATGTGGCTGCGCTGAGCGCCCATATTTTACTTTACATTTTGAATAGTGCTAGTAGCAAAAATAAAAGTTTTTACGAGTCCCAGTAAGCTGACCCGTCTTCTTTCTTGCCCCACTACGTCATACGCCGGCATCCATCTCCCGTGAACGCGCGTCGACCGTTGCCGGAAGCCAGTTATTTTCATTTATAAAGTTTTAAATATGTATATTTTTACGACAAAACCGCACGGATTACCCTCAGAAGGCCTTCGTTTATCCCCCTGGAGCCGGATGGATTACTTTTGTGAAGGATGCATGCACATTTTTGGGACTTCAAGGAGGTGGACCCCATAACTTGACATTATAACCACTGAAAGACCTAAGACATTTTCTAAAATAACTGAAAATGTGTTAGTCTGAAAAATGATTGACATATGCATCTCGAACGGCTTGAGGGTGAGTAAATCATGGGTTTAATATCATTTTTGGCCGAACTATCCCTTTAAGCATTATTAGTTGTATTTAGTGTAAATGTACTGTATGTGTTCAAGTTTAATGTTGACACCCTTTTTTTTGACAGAAAAATATAATTATATATTCGTTAAATTTGCTGAGCAACTTTTACGTCTTACAGATGTTTATCCAGGTCTGACCTTGATAGATGTGTGGTGGTCTGGCCCCCGTCAGCGTGTGTGATCGAGGTCTCTCTCCTCTCAGGGAACCAACGCCTGTGTGCTGAGGTGATTCTGAGTGGGATGACATCATTTCCCCTCTGAGCTCATCCAGGTCGTGTTCAGAGAAGGAGCGATCTCTCTTCAGAGGTGTAGGAGAGCTCTCCACCCGCCTGATATCCACACCATCTGGAGATTCTTCATCCTTCATAAAAAATAGAGGCACAATTATTTAAATTAAAAATACAATTCAAACAGAGTTTTCCAACAAACCGGCTTCTGGAATTCTCATGTGAATTATGCTGGTTAAAGTATGCAACTCCTTCCTTAAAGTCTTAAAGCCTACATTTTATCCATGACCATTGTTGCCACAAAGGAAAGAGCAAGATCATAAAAGAAATGCTGACTGCACTGAAATATCTTACCTCAAACATATTCATCTCCTCCATTTCTGCCAGTGTTGGAGCTTTTAGAAGAACACGTGTGCGGGACGGTGGCCGGTACCCTGCTCCTGCGACTGACAGGTCAATGCAGGAAGTGGATTTGATGTCACATTGGCAGGTGTGTGCCAGACATGGTAATGAGCCAAATGCTGAAGAGTGACAAAACATTGCTGTGAGTGATCTACGTAACGCACAATTGAATAGAACTACAGAAGTCAAGGACTGATAGCGTTAAGGATGCTGTTTCTAAAAACTTGTATTGTTCCGGTGTGATATGAGATTAACATACATCTCTTTGAATTGTGCGGCTCCACAGGTTTCAGTTTGTGATCCTGTCTGATCTCAGCCAGGACTCGATCATGGAGCGACTGCGGTCGCTGAGGGGCAGGAGGCAAGCAGCGTTCAGACACCTGCGGACGCCAGGAAAGTCTTCAAACAAAACCGTACATACATTTTGCTGATGGTTTAACCACTCTTTCTTTCTCTTCTTCAGAGAGAGCTGTGAATGCAATACTGGCTATGATAATTAATATAAATCGACATTTCAAGGAAAGGCAGACTGCTACAGTATGTTTGAGAAAGACAGTTTCACAACCAAACACAACAGATCCTAAACACAATTAAAAAACTAGTAACTTTTAAAATACTTGCTAAGTTTTACATCGTGTCCAAACCTGGAACAATGTGCTACATTTCCAGTGACAAGTAGTTTGTCTTGTCGTAACTAAAAGCAAAAATGCTTTCAATTTTGTTGTTATATTTAAGTGTCTCTACCTACAATGTACTTACATTAAAAATCATGAAGAGAGATTAATCGTATAAGTCGCAGTTACCATGAAAACAGAAATCACAGCACAAGAATGTCTCACTCCTGTCAAGCAATTTAATTAAAGTTAAAATAACATAATTAAAGTCATCTTATAATATCTCTTCACTACTTCTACATTTATATTATGTGAATATGTTGCACCTGCCATACTGACATATTGTCAATCGTTTAGTCATGTACTTTTGTACTTACATTTTTGATTTGATTACATTCATTTGCTCATTGCAGCTCATCAAGTACAAGTAAATCTTATAAATGATATTTTCAGTAAATGTTTTTGCTCAAAAAAAACCTCGAAGCTGGTTGGTTTGGTACATGAAATTCTTTATAGAAGTTTTTTTTTTTAAATGCCAATGGAGAAACTTAATGTGAAAAATACTTCTGAAACAAGGGCTGCTGAAAAAGTGGGTGGTCACTGTTCGAATAAACAGTTATGTGTAGAGGAACGATGGATGTTACCCAGTGCAAGACCGTAAAAATAGAAACCAGCTGACAAAACAAAGTATCCTACTGCTTGTTGTGATTGTGACTAGTACACTGTACATTATAATTAGTTAGACTTAAGCATGCAAACCGATTGCCCTAAAAAATAAGTGAAATAGGAATAGTTATGTTGTACTGACAAATGCTTAGTAAGTATAGTTCACTTACACAAGAGTTCTAAAAAGTTCTAAAAAGAACGGTAGAGAGTACTTGATAATTTACTTTATATTTACTCTTGACCTACTATAGCTACTCAGAATTACTCCCAGAGTGCATTGCATACAATTAATAAAAATAAATAAAATTTAATTGCCACCATTGTTGTGTTTGTCATGCTGAATGTTGAAGTCTGTGTGTGACTCAAGTATGGTCAATTGCAAGATATTGTTACATATATATCAACATCAATTTATGAGGTCAGCTTATGTGGTTCCCACAATTTTTTCAGTTGTGCTGACAATTCAATATTCAAGATGATTTTGGGAAATGAGTGAATGCAACTAGAGAAGTAAAAAGTATATTAAGAATTGCCCCGCCTCAACATTTATTTATTTTTATTTATTTTTTGCTTGACAAAATGGCACTCAAACCAATCAATTATTCTGAACTTAGGTTTTCTGAGTAATCTGGAATGGGTTTTCTGAGTAATCATGGAATAGTATGTGAATAGAACATATTACTATAGAATTTTACAATTAAGTTAAGAAATTTAAGTAAAGCTAAAAAGTGTTAGTTAGAATAACAGTGTAAGAAACTGTATTTGTATTGTGTCTGGTTGGGACATGGTGTTATTGCACATTAGTTACAAGATATTATCAGCGACTAACTGGTTTAAGAGGGGGTCTTGATCTGATAAAGTCCAAAATCATCTCATGAGCATTTCGTTTAACACACGTGGGAATATTTCCATCTACCTGCAAAAGAAAAAGAGGCATAGATTCACGATATTATAGTTATTATCAAATATAAAAACAATGGTTAATCACTGTCATGCTGCATCAGCTGAAAAGTCTTTCCAAAGCCATAATCTCACGCATAATATAGTCGACTTACCGAGTTAGGATAAGATTAATTCAGGGATAAACCACTTAAAATGTGCTTACTACAGCAACCTCACTGCCCTCAGCATGAGTAAGCATAGTTAGAATGGACTCACTACAACTTTGCGAAGTTTATATTTGCGTGAACGAATATCTTGCATGAGCATCTCGAAGGGCGTGAGGCTGAACTCCGTGGGAAGAGGGTTAAACGGCTGTTCCTCCACCTTCTTGAGCTTCACACCCTGCCTCAACTCCTTCATTAGCTGCACCCACAGCCGAGTCTAAATGAACAAAAGACAAACACACACAGTTTCCATTATTACATGAACCATAGCTCATACACTGCTGGACATCACAAAGACAGATATGAGTAAATGAAACTACCATTTCATCTACTGTTCTAATAAGCACGTCTTTTACCCAGTCAGTGTGTTGAAGAGCATCAAGCTCAGTGGTGGAATCTTCCCCCAGAGGTTCCTCTGTTCTGATCTTCTTCAGCATCTACAGGAAAATATCAGATACTTATCAGAACATAAGAGAGGAGGGTATAAAGCTTTGAATATTAAATTCTCACACAAACTATATAATGTGGTGTTTTATGTGACATAAAAGAATGTTTTTATCTTCAAGTGAACAAACCCCGCCCGCAGCTAATTCTAAAGTCATTTCAATCACAGGGCTGATTGGCTGCACACCACTGCAACAAATATTACCCCCTAAACCATAACCTTAATCTTAGTATAGTGTTGGCAGAACATCCTGATAGATATTTGGCGCAAATGAATATCCATTCATGATATTTCTGATATTTTTACAAAATATTTCATATTTTGATAAATACCAATACTCCTGTAAAATAAATCATGCTGCTATGGGACCAGCAACAGTCCCTTGACTTTGCAGATCTGTTGCAGATCCCTGTCGGAGCAGCATCTAAAAAACACACATGCACCACGATAGTAACCATTTACAAGTATTTGCAATTCAAATAAAACGCATTAAAATAAAACGACCAATAATATATGAATTTAGAGCAATTTAAATTATCGATGTTAAAACCCATTTTACTTTCTTGAAATTTTTTAACCTAGTTCCTTTTTGAAGTGGGACTGTGGCGCTGTGTCATGGAGTTGATGCTATGGGAACGTTTCGTGTGAGCCAGTGTCTGAACCACGTGTGAATGCATGACAGTCTTGATTGGCTACTGTAGGAAACTCAGAAGCGAAGACCAGGAGACTTGGTTGTATCTTCAGCAGGATTCTTTATTGAGAACACGAGCTGTCGTAGCTGCAGTCATCAAGTCTAACTAGGGGGACTTTACATTGTAGTTTATATACATTTTAAGGGGGAGGGATTTACATAGAGGTGGCATGTAAATGAAGTACAGGAGTCAGCTCGTTACCTGATCTCATCAGCATAACAGTGTCATTCAAATGCATAGATGATAATCCAATCAGCCTGACAGTATCACCCATACCTTCACATTATCATAGCTTAACTTGGGACAATGACACTGTTCAGGAGGTGCATAAAGACAACAGGTTAATGTCAGACACCTGGGTTGCTTGACTTAATCTTCTTTGAATCTCATCATCTATGCCTCAAAATATAAAATACAGTGTACAGAACTTTCTCAGTTTAAATACTATTGTATTGGAACCTAGATGTAACATTTTATAAATTTGTAATACAACACTACCATAGTCAGGTGATGGCACAGGCACGCCAATAGGCTACAAAAGGGCACCTAGAGAAAACGTCATCAGCTTCTTTGTCTTCAGGAAGCCATTTGTTTGTATATTTGGAGTGGAATTGCTAAAGTATTCTAAGACGCGAAAGCGTGGGAAGCGAGTCGGCGCACCAGTCAAGCACTCCAATACAATGGATATGAACAAATATGGAATTTCAAACTCTACTGCTCTGTTCCACAGAAACCTGTTTGAACAAAGCCATTCCGGAAATTGCATTACATCTGCTGGGCTTCCAGCTGTTCAGAGCTGATTGCGATGCAGAATCAACGGGGAAATCAAGAGGCGGTGGAACATGTTTCTACATCAGAAAAAGGTGGTGGACAGATGTAACAGCGTTGAAGAAGATGAGCTGTCCCGATCTACAAGCGATCTTAATCAACTGTAAGCCTTTCTATTCCCTGTGGGAGTTTTCCTTGTTCATTCCTTGTTCATTCAAGCGTGTGTGAATGCAGCGCTGCAACAGTTGGATGATCAGATCACAGACACGGAGCAACAACACCCGGACTCTGTTATAATCATTCCCGGGGACTTTAATAAAGCAACTCTCTTCTGTGAACTGCCAAAATACAGAGAGCACGTTACATCACGTGTCCTACCAGAGACAGTAATATACTTGACTTGACCTGTTACACCACAATAAAGGATGCATATCACTCTCACGTTACACGTGCAGCTTTAGGGCTCTCTAATAACTGTCTGATTCGTCTTATACCATCCTACAGGCAGAAACTTAAATCATCTAAAGCTGTAGTAAGGACTGTGAAGAGATGGACCAACTAAACACAGTGGGCATTACAAGCCTGTTTAAAGTGTACCGATTGGAGTCTTTTTAAAGCTGCTGACATATCTGGATTGGCTCACAGATTCTGTAACATCATATATCAGTTTCTGTGAGGATATGTGCATTCTTACCAGAACTCATTTAACATACAACAATAAAAATCCATGGTTCACAGCAAAACTGAGACAGCTTCATCATGCCAAATAAGATGCCTACAGAAGTGGGGACATAGTCTTGTATAATCAGGCCAAAAACACACTGACAAAGGAGATCAGAGTGCCTAAGAAAAACAACTCTGAAAAGCTGACATTATCTATGACCACTAACAGCATCCAGCTTTCCTATATGTCAGCCCCTCCGATTCAAATAGATATGGAGGTTGCATTCATTTTGCTTACCCATGTAATCATATATGAATGGGCTATACAGGAGAGGAGAATGGGCATGGAAACAACCAGCGTCTCACTCCCTCATCTGTTGCCCCTCCAGCTTAGTGGCCCCCTTCTTGCTCTGGGCCCCTTCCTGTTCGCAGGAGTGATGAGATAGTTAGTAGATTGTGTTCGCTTAACGGTTGGCTGTCTAAGTGGTGTCCGCAACATAATATAGAATTTATAGACAATTGGAAAAGTTTTTGGGGCAAACCTGACCTGTTGAAAAGAGATGGTATTCATCCCTCCTGGGATGGTGCTGCTCTTCTCTCTAGTAATATGGCTCATAGTCTTAGAGCTCAAACATGACAATCTGGGACTCAGGTCAGGAAGCAGACAGACTGGCTAAACCGACCGTCTGCTAGCGGCCTCACGTCACCAAGGTCAGATAAATCCCATCACATAGAGCCTCTTTCACCTAGATATCATCATATAGAGACTGTGTCTGTTCCCCAAATTTGAAAATCCAAAAAACGTTTAAACCCATCTAAGGTTAAAAATTTAATTGATGTTCAACAAATAAAAAACAGCTATAATACAGATGAGCAAATGCTAAAGCTTGGGTTGCTGAATATTCGATCGCTTACTTCAAAAGCACTCATTGTTAATGATATGATTTCAGATAATAACCTAGATGTGCTGTGTTTGACAGAAACCTGGCTAAAACCAAATGATTACATTACTTTAAATGAGTCCACCCCGCAAGATTAATGTTATAAACATGAGCCTAGTCTGAAAAGCAAAGGGGGAGGAGTTGCTGTAATCTATAGTAATATTTTCAAAACCACTAAGAAATCAAGTTTTAAATATAATTCTTTTGAAGTGTTAGTACTTAATGTAAAACTATATAGTATAAATGATAAATCACGTTTGAGATTTGTGCTGGCTACTATATACAGGCCACCAGGGCACCATAAAGATTTTATCAAAGAATTTGCGGACTTTCTATCAGAATTAATATTGACTGCAGATAAAGTACTAATTGTTGGTGATTTTAATATACACATCGATAATGAAAAAGATGCATTGGGATTGGCATTTAAAGACATTGTAAACTCAATTGGAGTTAGACAACACGTGTCAGGACCTACTCATCGTCGTAATCATACTCTAGATCTAATATTATCACACGGAATAGATGTTGATGCCGTTGAAATTCTGCAGCAGAGCGATGACATCTCAAATCATTATCTAGTCTCGTGTAAACTTCATTTAGCCAAGGCTGCAAAGCCGACTCCGTGTTTCAAATATGTTAGACCTATCACTTCTGCCACTAAAGATTGCTTTATCAATAATCTTCCTGATCAGTTTCATCATCTCAGCATCCCAGATAGCTTAGAAGAACTCGATATTGCAACAGAAACGTTTAACTCTCTCTTTTCCAGCACTTTAGACACAGTTGCTCCGTTGCGCTTAAAGAAGATTAAAGAAAATAGTCCAACGCCGTGGTACAACGAGCACACTCAGGCCCTTAAGAGAGCAGCCAGAAAAATGGAGCGCAACTGGAAGAAAACAAAACTAGAGGTATTTCGCATTTCATGGAAAGAGAGCTCGATTGCTTACAGAGAGGCCTTAAAAGCTGCTAGATCTGCTTATTTTTCAAACCTATTAGAAGAAAATAAACATAATCCTAGGTATTTATTTGAAACGGTGGCTAAACTAACGAAAAAGAAAGCTTCAAACACCGAAGTTTCCAAGCAACACAGCAGTAATGACTTTATGAACTTCTTCACTTATAAGATTGATAATATCAGGGAGAAAATTATAACTATGCAACCGTCTACTACAGTATCGCATCAGGCAGTGCATTGTAGTCTCCCGGAGGAAAAATTTGATTCGCTCGTTGCTATAGAAGAGGAAGAATTTACTAAATTCGTTAAATCATCTAAATCTACAACATGTATGTTAGACCCTATACCGACTAAGCTACTGAAAGAAATACTTCCAGAGGTCATAGATCCTCTTCTTAATATCATTAATTCATCTTTGTCTCTAGGATACATAACAAAAACCTTTAAGCTGGCTATGATTAAACCGCTTGTTAAAAAAACGCAACTTGATCCTACAGAATTAGTCAATTACAGGCCGATCTCGAATCTACCTTTTCTGTCAAAGATATTAGAAAAAGCAGCATCTTCACAACTGTGTTCCTTTCTTGAAAGAAATGATATCTGCGAGGATTTTCAGTCAGGATTTAGACCGTACCATAGTACTGAGACTGCTCTCGTTAGAGTCACAAATGATTTGCTCTTATCATCCGATCGTGGTTGTGTCTCTCTATTAGTGTTACTCGATCTTAGTGCTGCATTTGATACTATCGACCACAACATTCTTTTAAATAGACTCGAAAATTATGTTGGCATTAGTGGAATTGCACTAGCATGGTTTAAATCATATTTATCTGACCGTTATCAGTTTGTAGCAGTAAATGAAGAGATGTCTCATCGATCACAAGTTCAATATGGCGTACCACAAGGCTCAGTACTAGAACCGCTGCTGTTCACTCTGTACATGCTACCATTAGGAGATATCATTAGGAAACATGGCATTAGCTGTCACTGTTATGCCGACGATACTCAGCTCTAACGAAACTTACCAATTTACAAAATTAACGGAATGCATAGCGGATATAAAAAATTGGATGACTCGTAATTTCCTACTTCTAAATTCTGAAAAAACAGAGTTTCTAATTATTGGACAAAAAACTTCCTCACGTAATAACCTAGAATACTGTCTAACACTTGATGGCTGCTCTGTTAAGTCTTCGTCGTCGGTTAGGAACCTAGGTGTGCTCTTTGATACCAATCTTTCATTTGAAAGTCACGTGTCTAGTATCTGTAAAACTGCATTTTTCCATCTTAAAAATATATCTAAATTACGTCATATGCTCTCATTGACAAATGCGGAACAATTAGTTCATGCGTTCATGACCTCAAGGCTAGATTATTGTAATGCTCTACTGGGTGGTTGCCCTGCACGCTTAATAAACAAACTACAGCTAGTTCAAAACGCAGCAGCTCGAGTTCTTACCAGAACCAGGAAGTATGACCATATTAGCCCAGTTCTGTCAAAACTGCACTGGCTCCCTATTAAACATCGCATCAATTTTAAAATATTGCTGATCACGTACAAAGCACTAAATGGTTTAGCTCCGCAGTACTTAAACGAGCTCTTAACGCATTATAGTCCTTCACGTCTATTGCGATCTCAAAATTCTGGCCAGTTGATAATACCTAGAATATCAAAATCGACTGCTGGCGGTAGATCCTTCTCCTATTTAGCACCAAAACTTTGGAACAGCCTTCCTACCATTGTCCGGGAAGCAGACACACTCTGTCAGTTCAAAGCTAGACTAAAAACACATCTCTTTGACCTAGCTTTCACATAATACATTATAGACTTCTATAATTCAATATTAGGCTGCATAGATTAGGTCAGCTGGAACCGGGAACACTTCCCATAAATCCTGATGTACTCGTTACATCATAAGAAGAATGGCATCTACGCTAATTTTAGTGTCTTTGTTTATCCCGTGGTTTTCCCGCAGCCTGCCGGATCCAGGCCGTATCCAGATCTGATGAAGGACCTTCGCCTGGACCCGATGACAACGCAGTGCTGAAGTGCCAACTAGTCTCTCCCTATGGAGGATCCCTTTACCACTCTACAGATAAAGCGTTGTCGGGAAACTCAATTCGCGTATCTACCCCGAATTGATAAATCAAATAAAATTCTGTATCAAAAATTATAAGGAAATACCAGTACTTTGTTTAGGCTTGGTTTGTAGGGAATTACAAACCTGCGTACATATATTCAAACGCATATAACTATAGAACCAATTCTTAATGCGCATGTGAACGCCATCAGCGTTTCTCACAGGTTCGCGTTTAAAGTCTATGTAGAGAGAATTGTGTCGTCTTAGCGGCCCCTAATTTAATAACAAATGATTGTTGCGACGGAAGCAAATCAATCATAACTAACCTTAGCTGGAAAATAACTTTACTAAAGAACCGCTATAAAGCCAAAACAATCTCTGTTACCATAAATTATACGTTTATCTCTGTAAAGCTGCTTTGAAACAATCTACATTGTTAAAAGCGCTATATAAATGAAGATGACTTGACTTGACTTAGTCTGGAGGTGATAGTGTGGACATAGTGATGGTGCTATGTCAATACGGTTTCCTGGCAGATTACGAGGAGCAATGGAAGGACAGAGCATAAAAGGTGAACATCGTTGCCATTGCAGCCCACTCTCTGCCAGAACTTTGGCAGAGGAAGAATCTACGTTTCCTCACTAGAACCGTAGGGCTGTTTAACCACTAGCCGATAGGGCTACTTGGCTAACAGGTGGAATGTCCCTTGCAAGTCTTTCAGTAATGGAGTTCTTTGAGAAAGAAGTGGTTGTTATTGCCATGGCAACCCTCTTTCAGGTCATTTTGACTGACATATTTGCTTGAGACTTACTGATATCAATATAATGACACTTTATTTGAAGTACTTCTTTATTGCACAATGCACACTTCTTAATATTAAGATTTAAAATGTGTTTAATACCTCTATTAGTATAAGTATAGCAGAGATGTTCACAAGTCTTTCATCTGGAGTCCGAGTCAAGTCTTAAGTCTTTATCACTGGAGTCCGAGTCAAGCCTGAAGTCTTTATCACTGGAGCCCAAGTCAAGCCTGAAGTCTTTATCACTGGAGTCTGAGTCAAGTCTGGAGTCTTTTGTCATGAGTCCGAGTCAAGCCTGAAGTCTTTATCACTGGAGTCTGAGTCAAGTCTGAAGTCTTTATCACTGGAGTAATATACGTTTATCTCTGTAAAGCTGCTTTGAAACAATCTACATTGTTAAAAGCGCTATATAAATGAAGATGACTTGACTTGACTTGGAGTCTGAGTCAAGCCTGAAGTCTTTATCACTGGAGTCCAAGTCAAGTCTGAAGTCATTATCACTGGAGTCTGAGTCAAGTCTGAAGTCTTTATCACTGGAGTCTGAGTCAAGCCTGAAGTCTTTATCACTGGAGTCCAAGTCAAGCCTGAAGTCTTTATCACTGGAGTCCAAGTCAAGTCTGAAGTCATTATCACTGGAGTCTGAGTCAAGTCTGAAGTCTTTATCACTGGAGTCTGAGTCAAGTCTGGAGTCTTTTGTCATGAGTCCGAGTCGAGTCTCGAGTCATTTCATGCCTTACAATTTTTTTTTAAAAAATCTCAAACTCCAAAAACCTATTATTTGTATTATATAGACAAAATATATGATCTTTCTATTATCTGTTTTGTTTGTAATAAAGGTCCTAAGATATAAGGGATAAAGTAAATCCAGCTTGTTACTTTATAATCCATTACAATGTACAAAACAATCGTCCTGGCAACAAGACAAGTAGTTATTTTCGCTAAGTGGACGCAAGATGACCCTCAAACTTAAACTTAAACTGTCTTTTTTCTTTCTAAATAAATTTTGTTTTTCTTTTAAAGCAAAAAAGCAGCTAGTCACTGCAACATTTTTATCTGTCTTAGATTATGGAGACCTGGTGTATAGGACCGCTTCAGCACAATGTCTGCATAAGATTGATACTGTTTATCATGCGTCTCTGAGATTTATTACGAATTGTAAAAACTTGACCCATCATTGTGAATTATATTCCAGAGTGGGATGGCCATCGTTGGCCAACAGGAGATCAGGGCACTGGCATATTTTTATCTATAAGGCCATGCTTGGTCTGTTGCCATCCTACATCTGTAGTTTAATCACATGGAGAAGTGTTGGTTCTTATTCATTGCGATCAAATGATCACTTGCTGCTCTTTGCTCCATTTGCCCGTACAGAACTGGGAAAAAGGGCTTTTGTCTACTCCGCTCCTTCTGCATGGAACTTTTTGCAAAAAGACTTGAAATTATCTGAACTTATTTCCTTAAATGCTTTTAAGTCCAGATTGAGAGAACCTGAAATGACCTGTTTAAATTGTAAATGTTTTTAATTATTTGTATTGTATAACTTTTATAAATGTAATTGACTGTGTTTTTTGCTGCCTCTTGGCCAGGACTCCCTTGAAAAAGAGGTTTTTAACCTCCTTTTTTCCTGGTTAAATAAAGGTTAAATAAATTTTAAAAAACGAGTTTGCGACTCAAATCATCGCGAGAATGGACACCCAAGAGAAGAGCATCTCCAACACAGGTCGGGCGGTTCAAGCGCTTGTGACGCAGGTGTCCGAGCTCACCCAACAACTCCAACAGCTAAGAGCTCCCACTGCGCTGCCCACACTGCCCGTTCAGCCCAATCCACCAGAGCCGCCCCAGCAGCGCAAACCGAGACTACCGACACCAGAGGGATATTCAGGTGAACCGGAGTTTTGTAGAGCATTTTTGACCCGATGTTCTATGCACTTTTCATTACAGCCACTGACGTTCAGTCAAGAACAGACCAAGGTGGCATTTGTGCTGACGCTGTTGTCCGGCAAAGCGGCTCTCTGGGGAACGGCAGTGTGGGAGAATCAAGACCCATGCTGCGCCTCGTTCCAGGCACTCTCCGAGGAGATGAAAAGGGTCTTCGATCGTGCGGTGGCGGGTAGGGAGGCGGCCAGACTACTCGCCGATCTCCGCTAAGGTAACGGCTCGGTGTCGGAATATTCCATCCGGTTCCGCACCCTGGCTGTAGAGTGCCGATGGAACGAGGAGGCGCAGTGGGATAGATTCCTGCATGGGTTGGCTGACCGTGTCCAGAGGGAAATTTATATGCTGGACCTTCCACGCAGTCTGAATGGACTTATTGAGTTGGCGTTACGAGTGGATGCTCGGCTGAGCAGAATGGGTCGCTTCCAACAGAACCTTCCGTTTCGCGGCATGGAGAACCCGCGCTCTGAGAACCTGGACATGGTCAGTCCCGTTTGTGATCCCGAGCCCATGCAGGTGGGTAGATCTCGGCTTTCCCGGGAGGAGAGAGAACGGCGGAGGTCCCAAGGACTGTGCCTATACTGCGGGAAGGCGGGCCACTTCATCCACTCGTGCCCGTTAAAAGATCAAGCCCGGTAGTAACAATGAGGCTACTATCGGGTGGGATCTCCGCCGAGAAGACCTCATCATCACCATCATCAGCTTCTCTCCTTCCGGTAAGACTAAGGTGGGCAACCCACACACACGACACCAAGGCTTTACTGGATTCGGGGGCAGAAGGTAATTTTATGGACTCAGAACTGGCTCACCATCTTCACATCCCGGTTTCCCCTCTTCCGTTCAAGATCTCTGTCAAGGCTCTTAATGGACAACAACTTCCTAACATTTCACACACCACTGAACCTATCACTCTCATCACTTCTGGCAACCACACAGAGACAATATCATTCCTCCTCATGAACTCACCTCTCGCACCTGTCGTACTCGGTCATCCCTGGCTCACACTACATAATCCCAGAGTCGATTGGGGTCACAATTCTGTTTCCATGTGGAGTAATACGTGTCATGAGTCATGTCTAGTGTCTGCGTGTTCGTCTGTACCTGTGTCTGTATTCCAGGAGGAGGCGGTGAATTTGTCTAACGTGCCCGGGGAGTACCAGGACCTGAGAGAAGTGTTCAGTAAGTCTTGTGCTGCTTCTCTCCCTCCACATCGTCCCTATGACTGTGCCATAGACTTAGTGCCAGGTGAGTCTCCGCCTAAAGGCAAGTTATATTCACTTTCTGTTCCAGAGAGTGAGGCTATGGAGAAATATATTTCTGATTCTCCAGCATCCAAATTCATCAGACCTTCCTCATCTCCAGCGGGGGCGGGGTTCTTTTTTGTGGGGAAAAAGGATGGATCTCTGCGACCGTGCATTGATTACCGAGGGTTGAACAACATCACGGTAAAGAATACTTATCCTTTGCCACTGATGTCTTCAGCCTTCGAGCGGTTACAGGGAGCATCCATCTTCACAAAATTGGATTTACGTAACACTTATCATTTGGTTCGCATAAGGAAGGGTGATGAATGGAAGACCGCGTTCAATACCCCCAGGGGGCACTTTGAATACTTGGTCATGCCCTTCGGGCTGTCCAACTCCCCAGCGGTCTTCCAGGCACTCGTCAATGACGTGCTGAGAGACTTTTCTCTTTCGTACCGCCCGGGTTCCAAGAACATCAAACCCGATTCCTTATCTCGTATTTTTGACCAATCCGAACGCCCGTCTACTCCCGAGTGTATTTTACCCGAGACATTAGTGGTCTCCACTCTCAGATGGGAGGTCGAATCGAAGGTCATGAAGGCCTTAGAAGGGGTAACGCCTCCGCCCGATTGCCCACCGAATCGTTTGTTTATGCCAGAGGGGTGTCGGTCTGACGTCATTCAGTGGGGTCATTGTTCCAGCATAGCGTGTCATCCAGGAGTAAATCGCACCAGTTTTTTGGTGAAGCAACGATTCTGGTGGCCATTAATGGCTCGCGACATCCGCAGTTTTGTTTTGGCTTGCTCGGTTTGTGCCACTGGCAAGACTTCCAATCGACCCCCGGATGGGTTACTCCAACCGCTGTCTGTCCCTTCGAGACCCTGGTCCCACATTGCGCTAGATTTTATTACCGCCCTCCCAGAGCAAGACGGTCGTTTTGACTGTCATGGACCGGTTCTCGAAGGCGGCTCATTTTATTCCCTTGCCCAAATTACCCTCAGCCAAGGAGACAGCGGTAACTGTCGTAGATCACGTCTTTCGCTTACATGGCCTCCCGATGGACGTGGTTTCCGACAGGGGACCCCAATTTGTGTCCAAATTTTGGCAAGAATTTTGTAAGTTACTGGGGGCGACTGTCAGTCTCTCTTCGGGGTTTCATCCCCAAAGCAATGGTCAAACGGAGAGAGCCAACCAAGATCTGGAGAGAGTGTTGCGATGTTTGGTTTCCAAGAATCCTTCCTCCTGGAGCCAACAACTTTCTATGGTGGAGTACGCCCACAATTTGTTACCAGTGTCATCCACGGGCCTTACTCCGTTTGAATGTAGTTTAGATTGATAAAAGTAAAACATAGTGCTATAGGTTCAAAGGCTAGATTTTATTTGTTAATGTTTTAACAGGCTGGCAATCCAAAGGAGCCATGCAGATACACCACAGTTACAGTATAATAATGTGACTAACCTTTGTGGATGCGATGTATAAAATTTTATGTTGTCGTTCCAGTGTCTTTAATTTTTTTCCCACATTCTTTGCATCTAGCCGATTTGACATGTTAAATAAACCCACATGAAAGAACATATTCATAAAAAAAGAACATAAAAAATGTTTCATGGGACTTTCATTGTGACATTTCGGAGATTACGAGCAATAGACAAGGGTCCGAAGTCCAAACTACCGTGACACGTAGGGAAATATATGTGACGCAGTTATTATAAAACCATTCAAATAAATCACAAATTCTTTTTTTTATTATTATATCAGTAGTTAAGGATTAAAGACTTGAGTCATTTTTAAAATATTCACGAGTCCTTTGGTCGAGTCCGAGTCAAGTCTCAAGTCAATACAGGTCGAGTCCTAGTCAAGTCTGAAGTCTATTAAAATGCAACTCGAGTGCCCATCTCTGAAGTATAGTATGATCTCTGTTAATATTAGTCTTTAAATGCAAGATATTTAAAGTGTACCTAAAGTATACTTGCAATAGTTCCACTTTAGCACAATCAAATAGACTTAAGAATATCTTTAGTCTAACTTCAGCAGTATTTCCGGATAACTTAAGAACATTAAGTGCAAAATTAGTTGTTCCAATTCAGCAGACTTTAAGTATACCAATTTAGTATATCAAAAGTACAATTGCAGGGTTTTTATATTAAGTACATAAATGTGCAAATGTAGTATCATATTCAGCATAAAATAAATGTATTAATAATAATAATACAATTTATTTATATAGCGCGTTTCCAGTGCTCAAGGACGCTTAACAATGTACACATGCAACAAGGAGGGGATAACAATGATGACAAGGCATCAGGGCAGAATACAGCAGAATAGACATGCACAAAGAAATAAAGAACACGACTTAAGAATGATGATGACACAAACCAGATCTGGGCCTGCTTGATGCATGGGGAATCATAAACCCTAAAGTTAAAGACTTTACATTTTATTCACACCCGCATAAGATGTCCTCTAGAATAGACTATGTGTTTGTGCCCAGACAGCTCATGGATAGAGTAAAAAACTGTGCTATAGACATATGTGCTATATCTGATCATAACTCAGTTTTTGCAGTTGTCTCTCCACCTTATTATATCTTAACCCTGCATCTCGTCATTGCCGACTACAATCATCGCTGCTTAGTAACCCTTGTTAGTTTCTTGAAAAGGAATGGGTGTTCTTTATGGAAACCAACAAGCAGCCTGATACAGAATCATCTCTCCTGTGGGAACCAGCGAAAGCTTATATTAGGGGGTCAATAATATCTTATTCTGCAGCACGGAAAAAGAGTATTTTTCTCTTAGAACACCTTGTTAAGGATTTAGAATAGGTTTATTAAAAACCCCTCACGTGTTTTGCGGAAATAATTATCTGCACCTCGCTCAGCCTTAAATCAAATCTTAAAGGAGAAGTTCACTTTTAAAAAAACTTTTGCTGATAATTTACTCACCCCCATGTCATCCAAGATGTCCGTGTCTTTCTTTCTTCAGTCGAAAAGAAATTAAGGTTTTTGATGAAAACATTCCAGGATTTCCCCCCATATTATAGAGTCCATTGGGACCCAAACGGTTCAAGGTCCAAATGACAGTTTCAGTGCAGCTTCAAAGGGCTTTAAACGATACCAGACGATGAATAAGGGTCTTATCTAGCGAAACGATCGGTCATTTCAAAAATAAATAAAAAAGTTTAAGTTTTATAAGCACAAATGTTCGCCTTGCTCTGTTCTGTGATGCGCGTTCGTGACGTCACGTAATACGCAATTACGTTGAAAAGGTCACGCTTGACATGTTTACAAATGTGCGGAAGGAGGACCATATACACATTTTCAAATGTATTTGTGTCAGTTTATCGTTTAAAATGCCCATTTCGTGTGCGTATCCTGGGTGTTTTAATATTAAAAAGCCAAAAAGAACATTTTCTTCAGGACAGAAATTTTTCAAGCGTGACCTTTTCAACGTAATTGCGTATTACGTGACGTCACGAACGCGCATCACAGAACAGAGCAAGGCGAACATTTGTGCTTATAAAACTTAAACTTTTTTATTTATTTTTGAAATGACCGATCGTTTCGCTAGATAAGACCCTTATTCATCGTCTGGTATCGTTTAAAGCCCTTTGAAGCTGCACTGAAACTGTCATTAGGACCTTGAACCGTTTGGGTCCCAATGGACTCTATAATCTGGGGGGAAATCCTGGAATGTTTTCATCAAAAACCTTAATTTCTTTTCTTTCTTTTCGACTGAAGAAAGAAAGACATGGACATCTTGGATGAAATGGGGGTGAGTAAATTATCAGCAAAAGTTTTTTTAAAAGTGAACTTCTCCTTTAACTAGGAAGGCGGACACCTGAATGCTCTTTGCAAGGTAGAGGCTTTACAAATACGGCAATAAGTCAGGCCGTTTACTAGCACGATTGGCTAGAGGCAGGAATGAGGCAAGCATTATTTCATCACTCAAAGATGGCAAGGGTAGTTCAACTCATGATTAACACTATTATGAGACAGTTTTATCAGAAGTTGTACTCAGTTGATTCATATAATTCCTTTTTAAACCGAATCAAGCTCCCTAGCCTATCTGAGGAGCAAAAGGCAGACCTGAATAAGCCCATCTCAAAGGAAGAAGTGCTAGAGGCAATTAAGTCTTTGAAAGGTGGTAGAGCTCCGGGCTCTGATGGTTTTGACCAGGAGTTCTACAAAAAAACGAGTACATTTATTTTAGAACCTCTAACAGAGATGTACATTGATTAGTTTAAAAAGGGCTGTCTACCGGCTACGCTAAACATAGCATATATTTCATTGATTCAGAACAAAATAAAACATCTGACTAATGCGGCTCTTACAGACATGTGAGCCTGTAAAATGTAAACTGTAAGCTGCTCTCCAAGCTTTTAGCAAGAAGACTTGAATCATTCCTCCCTCAGCTAAAAACCAGACAGGCTTTATTCAACAAAGGCTGTCTTTCTCCAATGTCAGGAGACTTTTATAAGATAAATTATGTTAAATCAGAGGTTATGCCCCTAGGGGGAGATTTGTAACTTTACTAGCTCACTGTCAAATTGTCCTTTTAAATTGTCTAGAACAGGCCTCACATATCTTGGAATTTGTCTGTCACCTGATCTAACAGAGCTATGGAAACATAACCCCTCTTATTAAACGTATAAAAGATGATTTGGAACGTTGTTTTAACCTTCCTTTATCTTGGATGGGAAGAATTAAAAATGAACATCCTTCCCAGAATATTATATCCGATGCAAATGTTACCACTTTTCCCATGTTTCCCATGAAGAATATTTTTGATCTGGAAAGAAGTTTTTCATATTTCATTTGGCAAGGGGAAAAAACCTAGAGTAAGAATGAAGATCTTACAACTGCCGGTAGATGGGGGGGGGGGGGGGGTTGGGGGTTACAATTGGGCTTGCCATACCCGCACAATTTGGAATTGGCTGCATTCTCATTTAGAATCCCTGCCCTGTGTGGATGAGTGGGCTGTGATGCCTTACTCATTGTTAAGTCTGCTTATAAGCAGTAAGGGTCTTAGGTTGTTGCCTGAAATTAAAAATAATCCTATTCTTTTCAACACTGTTAAAGTGTGGCAGGATATTATGAAATTTGCAGGGAGAAGGGGATTTTTGTCAAGTCTGACACCATTAATTGGAAATAGAGATTTTCTCCCTGGCATTCAAAAATCTCTGTTTCATAGATGGCATGAGAAGAGGATAAGAGTGGTTGGGGATTTATATCTAGATAACACCTTAATGACATTTAACAAACTAAAGGACAAATTCGATCTTGAAAGCGGTAGTTTTTGGGGATACCTCCAGAGTCTGCATTTTTGAAATTTGGGTAACCTCAAGCCCCTTGGGGACATGCCAGTAAATGGTGATATTGATATTTTTTTGTTGAAATTGACTGGTACGCCACACCTTATTTCAAAAGTTTATGTTCTTCTTTATTCAATGGATAACAGTGGGATTGATCATGTCTGGCGTACATGGGTGAAAGATCTCAGTAATGAATATATTGATGATGACTGGGTAGATGCAGTTAGATCGATCAGAAATTTTTTTTTACTTGCAATAGACTGGTTGAAACACAATACAAAATATTACTGAGACTCTATATTACCCCACGTATTCTGAATAAGATGAATAGTATATGTAATAAATGCCAGAGTGAAATTGGAGCTTTCATGCATTATTTTTGGCATTGTCCAGGCATTACAAAGTTCAGGGATGGCATTGAAGATGGGTGATATTTTTAACAAGGACCCTGGGTTTTTCTTACTTGGTTTGCCAGCAAAAGGCATAGCTTTATCTGCTAACCGGTTTCTACTCTGTGATAAGCTTCTGTTACTCGCTAGGAAATGCATTCTAATTGAGTGGATTCACTCTAGACCCCCTTCACTTTCACTCTGGTATCGAGAAATCTTAAAATCTTTGCCTATGGAGAGACTAACTGCAGTGATTAGGGGAGATAGTACCATGTTTGAACAGATGTGGGGGCCAGTTATGGAGTATCTACCAACCAATACAAGAGATCATATTTAAGGGAAGATTTGTATTTGAATAAACATTTCTTTTTACTGAATATTTGGTTTACTTATACTGTTTGAGATGGAGCTAATTGAGCGGCAAGCAATTGCATAAAGAGGAACATGTTAGGCTGAGAGTTTTTTCTCAGAAGACATCTTTTTCTGCTGATTTTTTTTTTTTTAATAATTATTATTGTTGTTGTTATTGTTATTATTGGACTTTATTTATTTATTTTTATTTCTATTTTAATTATTTGCATTATTGTGTTTCTGTTTAAGTTATGATATATTTATAGTTATATTTTTTTGTTTTTAAGAACTGAGGGATCAAGATTGGGTTTCTTAAGAACAGGGGTAACTGCAGCAGTTTTGAGTGGCAGAGGGAATGAAGCACAGGCAAGAGTTGCATTAATGAAGTGCAACTTATTTAATATATGTTAAGGGGATGGTTCGGAGTTAAATCAACCTAGGGTCCTTTGCACCATGACATCGAGCCAAACAAAGTACATGTAAGTACATCAGGAGTTTATTTAAATTGCCTGACGGCTCATGCTACTGCTAACCTGGACACCGACGTCGTTGAGACGCAGTTGAGAAAAGAACGTAAAAGTCCTGACAGAAAGCGATGCATAAGGATGTAGTGTAATGACGAATTATTAATTTTTCCGAAGTGTTGACAACTTAGTGTTAACTAATAATTGTTATAAACTGGTACTACCAACAAAATATTAGTGCATTCCTGGAACTGGGCATCGTTACACTACATCCTTATGCATCGCTTTCTGTCAGGACTTTTACGTGCTTTTCTCAACTGCGTCTCAACGACGTCGGTGTCCGGGTTAGCAGTAGCATGAGCCGTCAGGCAAGTGTTATTTAAATAAACTCCTGATGTACTTACAAACTTTCCAATGCCTCGTTTTATGAGTACAGAACCTATTTGTACTACTGTAGAAGTTTGGTACCATTCTGGGCATTATTAGTCGGGTAATTTACAAGATACAAATTTGGAGCCAAAAGCCCCTGCACTAAGCCATCCGGCTGATTTCTCTAAATAAGCTCTAACTTGTTCGACGAAGGGGAAAAATGTCATGGTGCAAAGGACCCTAGGTTGATTTTACTCAGAACCATCACTTTAAATAAGAGCTAAATAGTAAACAGTGAGATTTCAGAAATGGTATTTCAAATACATTTTAGTATATTTATGTTTCACTAGGGAAATCATTGGTTTCTAATTGTCTTTTTAAAGGTGCTCTAAGCGATGTCACGCGTATTTTAGGCCGAAACATTTTTTTGTCACATACAGCAAACATCTCCTCACTATCCGCTAGCTGCCTGTCCCCTGAACACACGCGGTAAATAACGCGGTCTCTGTAGACAGCCTAGGCTCCACAAACGGCAACAAAAACAAACTGGCCCAGCCTGGACCACGAAACATAACAAACATGTCTTCCAGCCAATAACTGACAAGAATGATTTGGGGGTGGGGGTTGGGTGGTTAATGCGCGTGCACATGAAGGGGGGTGTGTGAGGAGTGGAGGAGAGAGAAGCTTGAAGAGGGAAGTTAGCTAGAGGAGAGATGTCCTAGACAACGACGACAACTAATGTTGGACTTATATTCTCTTGAATTTTGATATGGCCGACACACGACCAAAAAGATGACGTTCCAATGAACAAATAGCAAAGAAGACAGAAAAGGAGAAGGAACACGCGAAGTCCCGAATTTATATCGGAAAAGCCTGTTTCAGGAAGCACGGAAGGGAGGGGGAGGGGATGAGCAGGAGGGAGGGTCAAGCTAGCCTCCGCTTTGTTTGACAATACTTCGAACATCAACAAGAAGTGACGTCACCCAACATCGCTTAGAGCACCTTTAATATTGATGTTTTCATGCTTTGACTAGCCAAAAATCTACTTCAAAAAACTGAATCATGTTCTCCTGTTCTCTATGTTATCCCCCCAAATGAACTTGTAGTTAAGGGTGTACTCACACTAGGCGATCTAAACCGTGCCAAAGCATGTTTGACCCCAAAATCTGGTTTATTTCAATAGTGTGATCGCTTCGTACCATGCCCAGGTGGTTCCCTGGCCCACTTGGAAGAGGTGAGCCAGAGCATGGTTCAGTTGGGCTTGGGCGCGGTACGCATGAAGTGTGATCGCTAACCACACCGGAGCACAGAACAGCTGATACTCTTGTGTGCACTACTGTAATCATTATGACAGCAAACATCTTCTATTACTACTTGGTAGTACACTTTTGAATTATTTCAATTAATTCGATTATATTTAGGTTGATAACAGGTCTGGTTCTCACCTTATTGACGAACAGGAATTGTAGTTTGCCAGTAAAGCTGCTAATTCCTCCATCAATGTCAGCTGCCTTCGTAATCTTCTGATGCGTGCAGCACAATCAAGTGAAATCGCTGCGTGGCATAAATGATAAATCTTTTAGGCAGTCTATTAGCGAAAGCACTTTTCTTCCTGTTTTCTTCAAAACAAAAAGTTGCATCGTAAATGACGTATCCGTGCTCCGGCCCTGAACATTAAGTGAAATGTGAGTGCAGGCCAGCAGGCGAGTGGGGAGGGGGGACAATCGCGTCAGGGCACGGTACAAGGCAACCATGCCTAGTGTGAGTACTCACTAAGTCTTATTTTTGTAACAGTCATGTTTAGTTTCATTATCATGTCTTGTTTAGTTTCTTTCATTGTCATGAGTTCTCATTCATTGAGTTATCACTCAGTTAATGTCATTAATGTTCATTGTGTGTATTCCCTGTGTTGATTAAAGTCTCTTTGTATCGGATATTCTGTGTTCATGCGTCGTTTCTCAGATTTGAACTACACAACACCTGTGACAGAACACCAAACCCTCATAACGAGTAATAAAATAAGAAAGAAAGAAAGAAAGAAAGAAAGAAAGAAAGAAAGAAAGAAAGAAAGAAAGAAAGAAAGAAAGAAAGAAAGAAAATAGTCTGCCCGCTTCTCCTCATGAAGTGGAATCGCTCCCTCGAGAATCACACAAGAGACTTCCAAGATCTGACATGTTTCACTCATTACTCCGACTGCTCATTCCATGTATTTAGATTCATCACGCCAGTATGGACATGAGGCTGGTCATAGGTCTGTGCAGAGCACTTGTCTGGTTCTTGTGGTCTTTGCTGAGGGTCCCCACTAATGTATTATTTGATGAGCTGGATGATGTAATGTTGTATGGTCTACAGTCTCTGCTGGTCCTATCCAGTCCCAAGTCGTCTTTGTCTCTGCTGGTTCAGCCCAGTCCCAAGTCATCTTTGTCTCTGCTGGTTCAGCCCAGTCCCAAGTCGTCTTCATCGCTATTGAATAAGACCAGCTCCAAGTCACCCTTGTCTCCATTGGCTTTGCGAAGCTCCAAGTCTCCTTTGTCACCATTGTCTCTGCCCAGCTCCTCTGCATGGCTCCTCTGTACATCTGCCCTGCTGCTCAGATCCACCATGGGCTTCCCGGTTGTCAGCACCGTCTTGTTCTGAGGATCCCTCCGTGAGGCTTCACCGTGGTCTGTCTTCACTCAGGCTTCGCAGGTCCATCGTCACCCTGACTTTACTTTAGACTTCCAGATCTTCGGCTTTGCCTTGAATCTTCACCCTTCTGGCTCTGCCATGCTTCTCCTTCCCTCCATTTCCACCATTGTCACCACTGGTTCAGCCTAGTCCCAAGCCGTCTTCGTCTCTGCTGGTTCAGCCCACTCCCAGGTCATCTTCATCACCACTGGTTCAGCCCAGTCCAAAGTCGTCTTCGTCTCTCCTGGTTCAGCCCAGTCCCAAGTCGTCTTCGTCTCTCCTGGTTCAGCCCAGTCCTTAGTCTTTGTCTCTGTCAGTTCAGCCAAGTCCCAAGTCATCTTTGTCACCATTGAATCAGACCAGCTCCGAGTCACCCTCATCTCCATTGGCTCCAAATCAAGTTTGTCACTATTGGTTCTGCCCAGCTCCAAATCTCCTTTGTCGCGGATGGTCCCACCCAGCTTCCCTCTCCCTCTCCTCTGCCAAAGTCATCTAGTTCCTCTGCCTCAACTCTGTTGTCTCTCTTCAGCCCCTAGGCCCATCCCTTGGTGCCTCTACCCTGCTGATCAGATCAGCCTTGGGCTTCCCAGTCATCTGCTCCGTCACCTCGGCCATGCATGCCTGCAGCTCCACCTTGGCTCCCAGGCCTTTCGTGTCACCCTGGGTCTACATCTCCTCAGCTCCGCTTGGGTCTCCACTAATCACATCGTCACCTCAGTTAGTAGGACTTTGGTTCTATCCGGGCTCCTCCCTCGATCAGATCTGCCATGGGCCTTCATCCCGTCTCTGCTCTGGGTCATCCTCTGGCTCCTCCCTCCATCGCCTCCTCCCTGGCTCCCCCCTCCATCATCTCCACCTTGGTGTTTTCATCTGTCAGCCCCTCTCGGTCACCTTTGTCTCTAGATCCTCGTCCTCCTCCGGAACCTCTTCCTTCCCATCTCTGTTGGTCTTTTGCTCTGCGAGGACACGCTTCCCGGGGGGTGGGTTATCATTTCATTTTCATGTCTTGTTTAGTTTAATAGTTTCATTATCATGTTCTGTATAGTTTACAAGTCATAGTTTTCTTTGTCACAGTCTTTGCCTGACATCTCATTCATTTGTTTCTAGGATTCTAATTAGTTCTCACATGTTCCTTGTTTGACCATTCTCTGTGTATGTAAACCCTTAGTTCCCACAGTTCAATGTTCAGTGTCATAAACTTTTGTTTTGTGTATTCCCTGTGTTGATTAAAGCCTCTTTGTATCAATCATGACACTTATACCTTACATAGTTTTGTTCATGATTTTCAAGGATGATAGCATGTCATACTACCTGTACCTGCTGTCATCTATCTAATTTCACTAGAACTTTGATAACAAAATCAAAGACTTTCTCCTCCCTTTTAAAAGATCAGGCTTTTTATTTAGCTATTTTGACTATGCATATGTTTAGTTATATGTTTAGTTGCATTTTATAACTTTTATTTATAGTTTTTTCTCTACTGTACAATATCAGAAATGAATGATGTGTAAACAATTTTTGGTTTGCGACCAAGCAGTTCAGAACCACTGATCTAGGCTGAGTGTTTTTCCCCCTACAATTTCTACTTTTATTTCAATGTTACATATTTTATTAAATATTCTTAACAAGAAATATGATCACAGACATGACCCATGTGAGCACCATGGTTCCATCAGTATGGCTTCTCACCTCTTTGGCATCTCTTATCCTGCTGAGGAAGGTCTGAAGCTCAAGGGTCTCCAGGAAAAGTGCCCGACACACGGCCTGGTAGTGCTCTGGTGCCAAAGCTGGATTTGCCAGTCGGCGGGAACAAAGTGTCATCACCTGATGAACAGTATGAATGCCATGCACTTTGCCTTCTTCTTCCTCTTCTTCATCCTCCTCTTGGCCACTGTAGCCCTCGTCTTTAGCTGCATTACTGCCACAATGTTTAGATTCGCTGCAGTCCTGACCACCGACCATAAACTCAATAAGCTGTTCAAGCTGAGGGCTCAATTCCCGTTCCTCACTGTCATCCAGTCCCCAGTCCAAAGCACCATAGATCGCAGCACCCATGGACTGAACCAGCTGCACACATGTAGGGAGAAGAAATGAGGTTTGTTAGGGGATGGAGACCGAAAATATTACATAATTATATAATGTGCCATTATAGTCTCACCTTTCCATCAGCAGCAGAAGCACAGTTAGCATTACTGTCATCTAGAAAAGAAAAAAAAGATTAGAGGAAGTAAACTACCAATTGCATTTCTAGATGTTTTTGTAACTCGACTCATCTACTAACACTGTACTAGTGTCAGAACCATTATAAGTGAATAAAAATACAAGAAATGCTAAACATTTTAAAGGTTTATGATTGCTATGCCTATGTAAGCAAAAGATTTGTGCAAGCTAAGCATATAAACTTGTCTTCTCTCTTTGCTTACCTTTCAGATTAGCAAACTGTACCAAAACTTATATAACTTAATACACTTTTACTAAATTTGGGTTAAATATATAACTACATTTTAAATGTCTCAAAGCAGGAAATTATTTTCAGTTTGAATCTCCCACATGCCAAGTCACACAACATGGTCACACAACAGCCCTTTTTCTGCCTACAACAAATAATTACGAAGATTTGTCAAGTAAAACATTGAATTAATGTTGGTGGTGGTGGGGTGGGTGGTGGTGAGTGAAAGCGTTCAGCATCTGCAAACTCATACAAGTGTAAGTACGGGTCCTTTATACTTCTAGTATTAGAACATGATTGGATGGATGAGAAGGTAACAAGTGACGCAACAATTGAGTCTTCCCGGCAGAACTTACGCTAAAGCTTTCATTTCTTGAAGTCTCTACTAACGAGCTGAAGAGTTGAATCAGGTGTGTTTGATTAGGGAGAAAATGTGTAGAGTTGGGGGTACTCCAGGACCAGGGTTGGGAACACTGGACTATAGGAACCTTGTTTGAGATAATGTCCTTGGAAAAGCCACAGATATGGAACACCTGGCTAAAGATACTCTCAACTGAAAGTAAAACTAGCAAAGATGAGCTGTGTATGTCTACTACATTTCCATAGGGAACTCAATAGCACAAAATGAAAACAAAGATATGAAATGCAAAACATTTCTCCTGTTGTCATATGTATTTTTCTTTGGCTTTAATAAATGTGTGGAATAGATGTGCTAGGCCTATTTGCTATCAGCAAGCTAGTTCTTTATAGCATCATTTACTAATTGTGTTTAGTATTTCTTTACTATAAAGCAACAAATGTCTGACAAGGCACTGAGAGTGAAAGACAAGACAATGATTTGACCTGGCCAGACAAAATAGAAAAATATTCACCAGAACAACAGGAGGTGGCAAAAAAGGCTGAGGGAAAAATTAACAATTAAGATGTATTTACTTTATATTCATCCAGTGTGTACCCTTACGAAAAAAAAGTTTATTCAAGTGTGATATTAGTATACTTCTTTTAAACTAAAAATAAGAAAGTATACGTTCAGTCTACTTTGGATGTACTTCTGAGAGATATACTTAAAATTGCACTTAAGAATACTTGACTTATACTGACAGAAAAGTATATTTGGCCTATACCTACATGTACACAATCTTTTGATCAAGATACTTAAAAGTATAATTAAGTATTCTAAGTATACTTGGCTTATAGTTGTGTTTAATCTTTAGATATATAAATAGTAAACTACAGGGCTCTGTGGAATACTTGATTCTGATTGGTCAATTCGCGCCATCCAGTGGTATGTTATTCCCCAATAACAACTAACTAACACAGCCAATGTTGCCAATTTGGCAATTTTGTTGCTAGATTTAGCAACTTTTCAGACTACTCTACCAACTTTTTTTTTTTTTTCAAAAAGCACCTAGCACCAAATGTAGCTATTTTTAAAATTTATTTGGCAAGTTTTAGCAACTTTTGAAAAGTCAGATCAATATTTCATGTCTAATTATTTACTTATATGGCAAGTAGCCGTGTAATAAGCGGGATAATGTGATCCAGTCTGTTGTTATCTCGGAATAAACCCCTTCAGGCTGATGCAAGACCCCGATGCACCCCTGTCGGGGTTTATTCCATAGATATCATATAAAGGCTAGATGTCTTAAGGCGGAGTCACTTCCGGCATCACCGGCGGCCATCTAACCACAGGGCTCTGTGAATTAAGGTGAGTGAGCAGCACGCACACAAATCCTCTTATCTCGCTGAAATCTGGACGGATTTACAAACGGTTTGGTTTCTTACAAACGTTATTAACGTGGCTATAATTCTGAATGCTTAAACATTTTGAACATAATTATTCATATGTATGCAGTATAATAGCTACATCTCTGACGTTTATAACAAACCAAACCGTTTGAAAATCGGTAGAAAATTGAGCAAGTTATGGTTATTTAAAAGTACATGCACCATGTTATGAGTGAGCGAGCACCCTGTGGTTAGATGGCCGCCGTGTGCGGATGTCGAGCTCCATTGGCCAGCAGCGCGGACGAGACATCTAGCCTTTATATGATATCTATGGTTTATTCTGCGATAACAACCTGCTGGATGTACATTATCCCTTACTTAAAGCTGCAGTCTGTAACTTTAGGTGCTTTAGCGGTTAATAAGGGTGTCACGATTCTCCAAATCCTCGATTAGATAACATTTTCGATTCTAAAGTCACGGATCGATTCGATTCTCAATTTAAAAAAAAAAAAAATATTTAAAGCACAAGCTATGCCATTTTTAGACTTTTATGCAATATAATAATATCTGACCTTTGTTCGCAATGTACCACACACTACATTGTCAAATTTAAAACGTTTATTAACAACATAATGTAACAATAACTTATATCTTAAGTCAATTGGAAACTTAAACAATATAACCTATTACCATAGACAGTAAAAGAAATGGACACAGCGACCCCATTGGAACTCAATTGAGACAAGTGAAGCCCATTTTCAGCGATTTCTTAGCACTTCCTTTCCTGACGCGCAGACTCAAACCGAGCAAAGCGTTACACGGACCACGTGAGCAACCCGTCTGTCTTCTAGTAGCTGTGCCAAGAGAAATCTGAATCATTCCCTTCCGAATCTTGCAGAGACGGAGAGTGTGAGTAGGAGCTGTCCATAAGCTTGGAGCAGGAGAAACTTTTGCTAGGTATTCTGATTAATTATATTGTCATTTTGCCTCCACGTCCCCCCCGATTGCCCGCGAGCTTCTCCTCCCGTCTATACGGTAATCTCTCTAGTGTGCGACAGAGAGTCGCGTGGTTATGACGCAATCGTTAGCCTACTTTTACAAAAACTGCTTCTACGGGTCCATAACATAAGCTACAAGGTAATGGAGCATTTTATACATTGTCATGTATCTTTAGAAATAAATAATGGACAAATGGAGTCTTTAAACGCCTCAGATGTAAAGTTATTCGCTGTCAAAGTGACGCCAAAATGAATGGGAGTCAATGGGATGCTAACGCAAGTGAAGTTCTGCTACAAGATGTCGGCACCCGGCCGACTTCAACTTCCGGTCGACTTCCTTCCCGCCTGCCTATTACCTACTATAGTCCCAGGGCTCCCTGGACTCCTCAGAGCAGTCACAGGCGAATAGCAGGTGTTTTAAATTGGGTTCCCACAGCGTTTGCATCGCAGTACGAGAGAACGTTATCGTGAGGGAACGTACTTGGTTACTTGCGTAACCTCGGTTCCCTTAGAGATAAAGGAACGAGTACTGCGTTGCCTTGCCGTGCTATTTCGCTCATATCAGGTACTTCGCTTGAGTCGATTTAAACCTAAAGTCCTTTGGCGAGTTTTCTCTGAATGTATACACTTCAGCCGCGTCCAAATTGGCGCGCTCGAGGTTGGCAGGGCGCCAAGCGCTCCCGTTGGACCGCACGCCACTGCTAACTCGCCATAGGTTCGTGCAGTTGCCGCAGCACAGGCAAACAGCTCGCTCAGACGAGCTATGATGCTCTTGCTGTGCAGCTGCAATGCGTTTTAAAATAAAGGCTTCAATATTCTTGAGAAAAGGAGTTTTACCTATTACAGGCAAGCCGAGCTGATATGGGGCGTGGCAGCATCGACGATTCCATTTTTTGATTCGATGATCGAGATTGAGCATTAATTTCGATCGATTTCGATTTAAAATCGAAATCGTGACACCCTTAGCGGTTAATAAACAGAACTGCATGCGTCTTGCGGAAGAACATTATAGCCTGAGTTACTTCTCTCTGTTTATGTCTATGACGAGTCACGCAGGTACTGGGCAACTCAGCAATGGTGGCGACCCGAACCAGTCTAAAATAGTCTGAATATAAACACTTATTATACGTGTACCTTAGTGATTGAGGATAAGACAAAAAACATGGTTTGGAAAATGGATTCATTATGTACTTATTATATAAATTTTGTAAATTCTGAAAACAAAAAAAGTTACGGACTGCTACTTTAAAGGGGTCATGAACTGAGAATAAAAATTTTGCTTGATCTTTTGAGTGTTAAGAGGTTGTTAAACTATAAAAATATCCTCTAAGTTTCAAAACTTTAAACTTCCTAGTTATTCCAAAAACAGCTTTTATTGAAACCAAGGCCAGAAAACGACAGGATCTGAAAAGTGGGGACTTGTGTGCGTGGTTACGAGCGTGCTCGAGCCGTGCACTTACTTGTCTACGTGCCTTGTTACATGTGCAGGACATGGTGTTTGGATCCCGGCACATCGGTCTAGTTTGGTTTCGGTTCTGTGTCGGGATTCAGACATCCATGCACCGTGTGTTTGTTTTCTGTTGTGCGCGCACGGGATGAGCTTTCACTCGGGCTGTACGCTCTTCCGTCTGCGTATGTTGTTGTGTCCTGTGTAGCACATAGCTTGTTTTTTACTAGCTGTGTGCTTTCATGTTGTCATGTTTTGTGTGAACACGTGGCTTATGAGTGTTCTCATTGGCTGCGTGTTCATGTCTCATTTTGTGTGAGCACATGGCTTGTGAATTTTTTGCTGGCCATGTGACTTTAGGTGTGTTCGACATCGGCTGCGGCTGGATGCACCCGATCGGCGAGAGTAGCCGCGTGCAGGCGGGGAGGAGCTGCAAACGGAGACGTGAAGTCGGACACTTTCTGGTTCCCGTAGTGACCACTCACGTGGTGTTTGCATACTTTACCACAGCTGCAGTGAAATAAATGCAATATTTGCCAAATAATACACAGATGTTTCAGAGACATTTTCATTCAATACTTTTATGTACTGCTTCACACAGCGTCTGTTTGAACAAGAATAAAGTTCAACATAAGCTACTATCAATGAAGTGGAGTCTACGTTTTTTAAGCAGTTTTAATTTGATAAACATGACACAATATAACATGACAACGACACGAAAAGAGTTTTCACTGTTATAATAAACTGATTTGAGAGCTTTAGAGGAACTAAAGGTGTTCGAATAAACACGAAACACACGTGATCGTTGTCATGCGGTGAATCCGGCCAATCGTGGAACAGCTGTGTCGTCATCAGCCCACGTGCAGCCCAGTGCAGCCGCTCTTGAGAAGCTGCGCTGGCTGAGTTCTCCGGCTACTCTCGAATTGCTCTCGCGGTACTTTGATGGCATACGTCACAGTCACGTGGCGTCGGCGCTGTATCAAGTCGGACAAAATTTCTAACCGGCATGCACTGCTTCAAGTCAGCCGCCGATCGGTCTGCGCAGAGCTGCATGAAGTCGAACAAGCCTTGTGTTATGTCATGTTTGGTGTGAGCACATGGTTTGTCATGTGTTTCCTTGTGCGATGTGCTCTCCTGTCGATTGTCTAACCACGCCAACCTTGTTACCTGATTATTGGTTCATTTGCCCCACCTGTCCTCCCTCGTTACCTGCCTTGTTTGCTCTCTATTTATTCTCCTATGCTGGTTTGGTGTCATTTGTACGTCGTATGGTTACCCTTGTGTGTTCCTAGTCTAGTCTAGTCTAGTCTAGTCTAGTCTAGTCTTCCCTTTTTTTTTTCCATAAGGGTATTACTCAGCTGTCACTGAATCAGGGCTCAACAATGAGGATGGCCTGCTGACTCGGGATAGTTTGAGAAAGTTGTAGGCCACTTGACAGAACATCACTTGCCCTTTTGGGCCAGTGTTGCATTTACATTACATTCACATTTAATCATTTAGCAGACACTTTTATCCAAAGTGACTTACAAAATCAAATCAACAATAGGTCAAATGTCCAATTTCTGACTAGGAAACGCATGTGCAGTTTCAAATAGCATTATAACAGAGAAGGATGATGTTTTTACTTTTGCAATAGCATCCTGTATGTTCTTATTCTCGTTTTAATCTGCATCTCTACAATCCCTAAATTCACTAGCTGCTAGGACTGGCAGAAGCAGAACTGGTTACGCTGGATGGGCCTGGTAACTTAACTTCTGTCCACCCGCTGAAGGAGATGACTGTTGGATGAGCTTTACCAGTGGATATTTGATCCAAGTGCTTCTACTGAACTCCCTTACTTTGTGTGGGGAAGATTTTTAATTGATGATGAGGCAACCTGTGAGTTAGTACTTGTGTTCTCATCTGTCTGTGAATCAGCTGACTGTACATTTTCTCCCATTAAGACTCAGCAATTCAGTGTTGTTGGGTATAGGCATAACGGATGGATACTCTCCCCTCCCCTTAGCAAATGTGACTCAAATACAGAGATAAAGAACCCCAAACATAGTTTTTAAACAAGATTCCAAAAACATGCCAGACAAAAGATAAGTTTTAAAAAAAAATAACAGGATAACTCCGCAAATTCTGTTACATCGAACAATGTAGGACAAACACAGGGAGAACACAGGGGAGCTCATAAAAGTTGGCATTAATCTTCTTTCTATAGCACATTCACACATAAAAAGATATTTTGCACAGTGCTGAATTTTTTTTAATCTACAACCAGGTTTCACAACCAATAGGGCAATTAAAGTTCAAAGAGGTCCGGTCTCTATTTCCTTCCCAGCGGAGGACTGGATAATACTTTTTTTGGAACAGATATACATTTCCATCAAGGCAGCTGTAGTACTTTGTAAAAGAAAAAATCCTAAACACTCAACATAGTCATCAAAGATGAGAATCCTGGCCTAGAAAGCCAAAACTGTGATGTCTAAGAATTTTTACCAATATTTACCAAAAAAAGTTAATATTTCTCCCAAATTGATATGAATATAAAAAGGTTACATCATATGTTTTAACAGGCTATTATTATTATTTTACATTTAGACACCTACGTGTATGGCACATAGAAGGCCTTGGGACTGAGAAATATACTGGAGGTTTATCTCTAAGAAAAGTATGGACAATTTTTATATTTTGCTCAAAGTAATAAACTACTAAATACAAACAACGTGCATAATCTAATAATAAACTCTCATTATGAGCACAAAACAAAGTTAACTACTAATTTCAAAGTTTTTTGTCTTCCCTTGCCACGGTGCGTTTCCACTGGCGCGTTGCGAGCGGAGCGGAGCGAGCGTTTTCAATTAATTCCTATGGAAGTCGAGCTTCACGCTCGCGCAGTGCATTTTGGGATTGCCAGCGGACCGGAGAAAGCTTTGAGAGCGACCGAGAGCGTCAAAAAAGTTGGGCAGTTTTTGACTTTATGCAAATATCAAGCGAAAAACGCGGTCGGCAGCCAATTGCTGTGAGGTTCGGGATGTGACGTCTGTTTTGAGAGTTTAAAAATATGCAAATTGTGCTGGAGTTTATGCTGGATTTAGTGCGTAAATCATTTTGTTTACAAATTAGACGCTTTGCAGTTGTTATATATGTTAAAGATTTTATTTTGGATGTGTTCATTGTGATTATATTGGCTGGGTTTATAAAAGTTTATAAAATTGAAAGGATATCTTTGCTTGGTGCATCTGGAAACAAAGCTTGCCTATTTCTAAATGTAATCGCGTGCATCGCTGATGATTATACTGTCCGTGTGTTGAAAAAAAATTAGATTAAACACACTCGCAGCAGACACACCCCAGAGCGGAGGCGTTATAGCGTTGCCAGCGGCACTGAGCGGACTTTTGCCGCTGTAGTGGAAACGCACCGTTACGGTGCGTTTCCACTACAGCGGCAAAAGTCCGCTCAGTGCCGCTGGCAACGCTATAACGCCTCCGCTTTGGGGTGTGTCTGTTGCGAGTGTGTTTAATCTAAGTTTTTTACAACACACACACAGTATAATCATTAGAGATTGCGATTACATTTAGAAATAGACCTGCTTTGTTTCCAAATGCCCCAAGCAAAGATATCCTTTCAATTGTATAAACTTTTATAAAACCAGCCAATGTAATTACAATAAACATATCCAAAATGAAATATTTAACATATATAACAACTGCAAAGCGTCTAATTTGTAAACAAAAATGATTTACGCAGCATATACTCCGTCACAATTTGCATATTTTTAAACTCTCAAAACAGACGTCACATCCCGAACCTCACAGCAATTGGCTGCCGACCGCGTTTTTCGCTTGATCTTTGCATAAAGTCAAGAACGGCCCAACCTTTTGACGCTCTCGGTCGCTCTCAACAGGTGTGTTCGACATCGGCTGCGGCTGGATGCAACCGATCGGCGAGAGTAGCCGCGTGCAGGCGGGGAGGAGCTGCAAACGGAGACGTGAAGTCGGACACTTTCTGGTTCCCGTAGTGACTGCTCACGTGGTATTTGCATACTTTACCACAGCTGAAGTGAAATAAATGCAATATTTGACAAATAATACACAGATTTTTCAGATAAATTTTTATTCAATACTTTATTTAGGCTACTGCTTCATACAGCGTCTGTTTGAACAAGAATAAAGTTCAACATAAGCTGTTATAAATGAAGTGGAGTCTACGTTTTTTAATCTGTTTTATTTGATAAACATGACACAATATAACATGACAACGACATGAAAAGAGTGTTTACTGTTATAATAAACTGATTTGAGTGCTTTAGAAGAACTAAAGGTGTTCGAATAAACACGAAACACACGTGATCGTTGTCATGCAGTGAATCCGGCCAATCGTGGAACAGCTGTGTCGTCATCCGCCCTCGTGCAGCCCAATGCAGCCACTCTTGAGAAGCTGCGCTGGCTGAGTTCTCCGGCTACTCTCGAATTGCCCTCGCGGTACTTTGATGGCATACGTCACAGTCACGTGGCGTCGGCGCTGCATCAAGTCGGACAAAATTTCTAACCGGCATGCACTGCTTCAAGTCAGCCGCCGATCGGTCTGCGCAGAGCTGCATGAAGTCGAACAAGCCTAACGCTTTCTCCGGTCCGCTGGCAATCCCAAAATGCACTGCGCGAGCGTGAAGCTCGACTTCCATAGGAATGAATTGAAAACGCTCGCTCCGCTCCGCTCGCAACGCGCCAGTGGAAACGCACCGTAACGTTCACACCGCCGCCGACTTGAGCTGCAAAGAAGCTCTGGCCGCCCAGTCAAAGACGCTTGTCAAAAAGTACGGGGAAGCTTGTTGACGCTTTGGTCGCTCTGACGTAGCAGCATTTTGTGTTCGATCATGGGAGAAGAGAAGTGTCACACCACAGAAAAAACAATGCATTCGGCAATTTAGGATATCGCGCAAGATTTGTCAACACAGAAAACATTTCATCCCTGGAGAGTTTTTTTTCGACACCATCGTATCAATTGATTTTGATTAATATGCGCAAGGGAGAGAGAGAGAGCAAGAGTCTTGCATTCAAGACAGAGCTCGGGTGAGTGCGCGCGCGCGGCCGGGGTTCTCTCTCTCTCTGCTCGTTCTTATGCCTTGTCAAGCTGACAGGACTTTAAAACACATGCAAATGATACACTTTCACTCTATGATGGTTAAACTCTGCAATTAATATTTTTTTCTCGGAACTAATGTTTTGGTAGGAACGAAAGTTTACATCGTGTGTTTCTCCGGAATCAGCCAGCGCGAAGGACGTCTATATTCCGATTGGTTGCTGGCGTTTTGCCGCTGCTTGCCGCTGAACCGCGTCATAGCTCATTACCATAAAGTTGAGCTTCTCTCAACTTTCAGATTGACGCTCAAAACGCCCAAAACGCGACGCCGAGGAATTTGACGCTTCTTGCAGCTGAGAGAAGCCAGCTTCCATTGAAAATGAATGACTTCCGGTAACTTTGGAAGCTCAAGTCGGCGGCGGTTGAGCACACCGGGGACAAAAATGGCCCGAAGCAACCTCAGATGCTTGTGAGTCCAGAGGAGGAGATGGCGGGCGAGTTGTGACATGCAATGGGAGTGTAGACCACCTTGTCGTTTGATGTATGCAACGGTCGCAGTGTTGTCCGAATGGACCAGCACGTCCCTGCCCTGTAGCGGCCTCTTTAAGCGGCTCAGAGCTAGACGTACTGCTAGCAACTCAAGGCAGTTGATGTGCCAAAGCAGTTGGGGGCCCGTCCACACCCCTGACACTGCATGCCCGTTGTATCTGTAGGCATCTGTAAACATCACAGCATGCCTGGACACCTGTTCCAAGGGCACACCTGACCGCAGGAACGAGGGGTCTGACCATGGGCTGAAGGTCTGGCGTGATCGTCCAATTGTCACCGGTGAGTGCCGTAAAGCCACGCCCATCTCGGGACTCGGCTGTGAAGCCAGTGCTGAAGCGGTCTCATATGGAGCAGCCAGAGCGGTGTTACCACTGCTGCTGCTGCTATATGCCCCAGGAGCCTCTGAAAAAATTTCAGTGAGACCGCCGTCCTGCCTTTGAACGTATTCAAGCAGTTCAGCACCGACAGAGCGCGTTCCTCTGTGAGGCGCGCTGTCTGTGCGACCAACTCCATACCGAGAAAAGAGATCCTCTGCACAGGGGAGAGTTTGCTCTTTTCCCAGTTGACCTGAAGACCCAACTGGCTAAGGTGCTTGGGCACAAGGTCCCTGTGTTCGCATAACTGATCTCGAGAGTATGTTAGTATGAGACAGTCGTCAAGATAGTTGAGGATGCAAACGCCCTGTTCTCTCATGGGAACATGGGCCCCCTCCATGACTTGAGACAGGGACAGCCCGAAGGGCAGGACCTTGTACTGCTTGACCCTCGAACGCAAAGCGCAGAAACGGCCTGTGTCGAGTAAGAATCGAGACATGAAAGTACGTGTCCTTCAGGTCGATCACTACAAACCAATCTCGGGGATGGATGCATTTGAAAATGCGTTTCTGCGTGAGCATTTTGAACGGTAGCTTGTTGAGACCCTGATTCAAAACTCGCAGGTCCGAGATCCGTCGTGACCCACCGCTTTTCTTGGGTACAGTGAAGTAGGGACTGTAGTACCCTGATCTCATATCGGCTGGAGGGACCGGCTCTATCGCGACGCAAGCCATGTTCATTTAGTTATTGTGCAAATTGTAGAAAATTTTACTTTTGCAGAGAGATCTGGGCCCAGTTGTTCAAAAGTGATCTGATCAGATTTCAGCTATTGGATTGGATCAGATCTTGACAATGGGTTGTTCAAGAAAAAATGGGTTGGATTCATTGTTAAAAAAAAAAAAAAAGATTCTGAAATCAGATTAGATCATAAAACGATCATTATGTGTTGTTCAAAAAGTTTTAGTAAGATTGGGATCCTAATAAAACAGGATTATTCTGATCTCGGCAGAAGGGTAGAAATAAAATTTTTAAATTGGTTAAAAAATACAACATTTGTATCATGTAATATATATACACATTTATATTTTTTATTTTGTCTTTATTAGTTTAACCGTTAAAGTAATAAAGTAGAGGTATGCATTAGGCTGTATATTAAGCCTTTCAGTGGAGTAAATAAATATTTTCTGGTGCCATGAAATAATCCCCCAAACAGCTGACAATATCAAACAAAAATAATACATTTAATTTAAAGTTTTTTTTTAATCCCTAAATATGAACTACATTGGCACAATCATCAGAGATGAGCAGTCAAAAGCTACGGAGAAGGGGGAAAAAATATGAGATGGAAGGAAAATATATTTGAGTGCTTTTGCGTTGTCTTGCAAATGTTTTGTGTTCAAAAACTTTGCATTCACTCTCAAAAATTTTGAGTTCTTAACAAGTGATTTTTTTGCGGAATGCAAAACTTTTGCAAGAAAGCTCAAAAGCACTGAAATATATATTTTTTCTCCCATCTCATATTTTTCCATCACCATGTTTAGTGCCTCTATATGGGTCTGATGTTTAAAGGAAATTGAAAATGGATGTTTTCTTTCTCTTCAAATAAAACACTAAAACGACCCCACACTAATCTATCTGTTGTTCTTTTCATAGTTAGTAGCCTACAATTGTGAAATGTAAACCCATTTGAAGCACTGGAAATCTGAAAAAGTGTTAATGTGGATCTAATCTTATCCTATTTTGCTTTGGGGAAAAAACAGTTATGGATTACCTGATCCTGGATAGCACACCATGGGATTTCCAAATCAAGATAATTCTGATCCAGATCAAACTTTTTGAACAACTGGGCCCTGAACCCAGGTTTCTCATTTCAGGTTCTTATTCACATTCTAAGCGATTGAGAATTTTTTTTGTGTGTGGTATTATTTCTTATATCTATGTCATTTACCTTAAACAATCCGTGCTAAATACTACTAAAATATAGTGTAAAAGACACATGTTAGTGCATACTTTATCAGTCAAGTTGTGGCTGTGAATACATGAACCCATAACAAGTGTAGGATGAGAGTCAACCCTACAAACAAACACAGCAGCGCCCCCTGGTGCTAGATTTTGTCAGTCCAACAACACTCCTGATGCAGAGTATTTTAGAGTAAAACGTTAGCTAAGTTTTAACGCTGTTTACAACATGCTGTATCGCAAATAAAAAAATAAAAATAAAAACATTGTTTAAAAGACAAAGCCTTCAGCAAAACAACACGAGACACCCACTTCATAATTAATAAACACAGAGCAAGTCATAATGCAGAAGAATGCTTCAGGAATCAATAAGATAAACAAAAAAATTACTAGATGGGGATTAAAATAACCAAATACGGATGCATTTAAGTGCTGTCTTAGTGTTGTATTCATATCAAATCCATAACTTTATTCTATTATTTTGATGTGAAAAAATACGTTTTAAATGCAGTTTTAGTAGCCTAATTGCTGATGCAATACATTCAGAATATACATGTAAAATAGAATAATATAAATATTCAGGGGTGAAAAAGAAACTCTTCAACCTGCATTATTCTTGAGCCTGTCGAAGGACACCGTTGAGTTCTTAGAAAGTTTGGTAACACTGTAAAAATTGAGAAATTAGGAGATGCCGGACATTCTGGTTGAAGAGCGACCAGACCCTGAGAGGTCAAAGGACCTCTCTGGAATTTAACATTTGAACTCCTCCTCATGCACTATTGAGACGAAAGTCTCACCTCTCACCCTAATCTACATCTCTTTCCCTCATCCCCCTATCCTTCTCCCCCAATGCGAAGATCACCAAGGACTCGCCCAAGAATATATGGTTTAATGTGAATGATTAACATTGAGTATTATACATATTTAGTATCATTTGAAATGTCTCATTGCGACTGGTACAAATGTCTCATTTCCAAATAAGTAAAACAAAAGGTAATAAGGTTTTTAAGAGTTTAGGGATAACTGACACACAAAGAAAGGTGGTGTCTAGACAAATGGTCTCCTACCACCCCAAAAGGTGTAACTTCTGAATGCAAATTTTCATTGTTAAAAGATGTTTCCAAGTGAAAGAGGTCCTGTCTATATAATGAAATGCAGCAGGGGATTCGGGGCCTTTCTGTATCTCAGATTAGCCCATGAGGGTGAGAGTGAGACCTCTCAGCCTCATGTATATTATCTTAATGTTGGGATTGCATCTTCTCTCTATTCCAGAGCATTTGATGTTTTGTATCGATTATCTTTGAATTGATTATGAAATTGGCATGATACATTTACCTGACATAATAAATTGTGACATTTGATTATTCTTACTGAATTTGACATTATTTTCATTAAAGAGTTAAAAGGAATAGTCAAATATTCGCTCACATTTAATGATCCACAGATATCATTAAAACCTTTTCATTTATGGAGTCAGATGAAATAACGAGAGAATACATATTCAAATGTATTGCATTTAATCAAAAAATACTTTGCCTCGAGAAAAGACACGTAACACGTTAAGACCTTCCGTGCTGGTTTTGGGCCAATCGAGAGCGAGCCTTACAACACTTTACAATGAGGTTCAGGGCCGTCGCTAGTGGGGTGGTGACAATTATAGGCCTGGGCAGCGGGGGGCCCACAAAATCCAGCAGTTATACTATATAGGCCCCTGTTGTATGAATAATTCTAATATTTGTATTAGTTGTATGCCTGAGATTTAAATGAAAACCACAAAAACATGCAATTTGGTTAAAAAAATTTTTTTTTCCAATATCTGCTTCTCTTACCTCCCTAAAAATGGTTTAGTTTGATCTTAAGTATTTATTAATTATTCAGTCAGTGACAAACATCAGATGGATCCAATAAAATTGCAAGTCCCACCCCAGCTTGTGAACAGAAGCAATCAGAGTTGAGGCGGCAGCTGCCTGAAGTTAAAGCTGCAGTCCGTAGTTTTTCCTCTATGTCGCCATCTCTGTTCGAAATCTGCAATTGCAGTTATTCGCGGAATTATCAACTTTACGTGGGTTGTGCCTCGGCACGGCACAGCGCGGATGAATCCAATACTGTCATTCGGAATCACAGATTCTACTTTTTGGAAGTATGACCAACATAAGAATTTTCACCGGAAAATGTCATCTGAACAAGTAACATCCACTTTTGTTCTGACCAACTAAGGGGAAAAAAGCATTGCAGTAAATCGCGCTGATTAAATCTAATGATCGCTTATCATATCACCTCAAACCGTGCAAATTATACTTTGTTCTTAAATTGTTCATGTTAACAACGTCAGCATTGCATGACTACAGGAATTAAAAACATTATTACAAGCTTACCGTTTTGAATCGAGCTAAGGCAAGCAGATAGTTTTGAACACTGGCTGGTTATGTACCTTTAAAAAAATTATTATGGATAATTTTAAATCCAAGAAAGTTAAGGACTGCAGCTTTAATGATGAACTTGGTGGAAGAGCAGGAGACTAACTGACTGAAAAATGTCTGGGAAAAGAAAACATAAATCAGGGTACCAGAAACGCCATGAAAAGAAGGAGAGGGAGGCCAGGAGAGTTGTTGTATCCCAGTCGATCAAGACGTTCTTAAAGACAGGTTGTATTGTTATTTCACTGGGAATAAGAAAACTACCGTCTTCAGCCTGCCGGGTAGGCCTACTGTCACTCTTCATTATCGGTGCGCACCACAATCGACCGAATGATTACGTGGTCAAAATTCCTGTCTTTTTACACTATTGTAAATAGAGTTAAAAATTTACACGAGTCACGACGCATTGCATTATGCACCTGACCTGCCGGCTGATGATGTATTTATTACATCAAGAAAACACGAATACAACACACTGCACTTCGAATGAATAAATGTACTAGCTTTATTTAATAATATTACCAGTTCCATATTATCTTTATTAAAAAATAAGACAATAAATGATTTTATTTTTTAAATTTGACTGCATTCTTGTCAATTTCTAAATGTTTACTTTTTGATTTATGAACTATAACAGACTGATGGGGAAAAAACACTATTTTGCTGTTACTTTTTTAAAATTGGTTTCATTATTATTTAACAATTTCTTGCTTTTTGTTAGTTTTTATTAGTTGTAATTTGTATATAAACATTTAACTTTTAAAATAAATTTAACTTTTAAATGTAATATTTTAAAATAATATTTTAAAATAAAGATGTTTTTTCAGCATCTTCTGTTAAATGTGGGCCTCCATGCTAATCTATTGTACAGTATATGATATTGGTGGAGGGTGGTGGGGGCCCACATCAATATTTTTTCAGGGGGCCCCGAATACTCTAGCTATGGCCCTGATAAGGTTCATTAGTTAAAATTAGTTAAGTAGGATATTAACGAACATGAACTAAAAACGAGTAATACAGTTGTTAGTACTATTTATTAGGCCTAATCTTTGTTAATGTTAGTTCATAAAAATACAGCTGTTCATGTTAGTTCACAGTGCATTAACTAATGTTAATAAATACAGCCTTTGATTTTAATAACGTATTAGTAAATGTTGAAATTAATATTAACTAAGATTAATAAATGTTGAAGAAGTATTGTTCATTCTTAGTTCATGTTAACTGGGTTAACTAATGAACCTTATAATCAAGTGTTAGCCTACCGAAAGTTTGAATAAATGAATGTTCAAACTTTGAAGAGAGATATTGAGGAGATTCCCCCTTCCATATGTAAAGCGCTTTGAGTACCCAGAAAAGGGCTATATAAATGTAACGAATTATTATTTGTTATTATTGATGTCAAGAGCTCACCGCTGCTCTCCAGGAGTGCCGTGACGGTCCCGTCCCCGTGCAGGATGATGGAAGCCGGATCTCGGATGAGGACGCGTCGCGCAGGCGCTCTCGGCTCTCCCAGCTCTCCCAGCTCTCTGCAGCACTGGAAACACACTGCCCAAGCCTGCTCCTCATTGATGGGCTGCTCGTAAGACTTCAACACCTCCTCCAGAGACAGTTCCCTGATCTCTCCTCTCTCCGCGGGAGCACATACCCTTGAGTCTCCGTCCTTCCCGCTTCTGTTCGCTGATCTGGCCATGACGAGGACGGTTTTTAGCCTACAGTTTCCTCAGAATCCTCTTGAATCTGTGTGAGAACAGACTGATGATTCTGCGGTTCATTGGTGAAGCGTCAGTCAGTGATGAGGAGACGAGCGGAGGCGGAAGGACATCTCTCGGAATGCGCAATTGCAGCAAAACATAGAACATAAGCGTGAAAAAAAAAGAGAAAAAAACTTCTTACCAGTATATTGCCTTCATGTGTGTTGTTGTGTGATGCATCTTTCGCATCGGTCAAGTTCCCTGCATCATGTCTGGATGGGTGTCGTTTTCTGCATCCTCTGCAAAGTGTTTCTGAGCTCCACCCACATACTGGACCAATGAAGCAGATCAGCTCAACTTGCAGAGGAACTAGTTAGGATACATAAATAACCGAAGGTGATCTCGAATCTTGAATATCGTTTAGGCTATATCGGTTTTTTGTTTTTGTTTTTAAATGGGAAAAAAATAACGGTTATTAAGTTTAATAAGAATCTAAAAAATAAAGTCAAAACAAAACAAAAAACAAAGTGTGCTGTTGTGACAACTAAAAGGATGGTTTGTAACTCATGATATGTTCCTGGATCAACATTCCTCTATGAAAACACAATCCTCCTAGCCCTGCCTATAACTTCTCCCTAAAATCAGAGGGAATGATGGGTAAAGGGTAAACTTGACCTCAAATCTGATTGGTTGATAGGAACATGTTGTACTTGGTGAAATCACGTTCACCAATAGAAAACATGGATGGTTTAAATAGGCTACATGAATTTATTGAGGTTATTTAAATTAATTTGTTTCTCATGTAATTCCCCTTCACCACCCATCCATCCAAATTTCATAATTTTAAAAGGTAAACGAATGGGAAATATGTTATTTCAAAACATCAAATATATAACAACTAACAAACAAGGGCAAACAACTAAATTAAACCAGACATTAAATGTGATCTTATTTCAAAGTTATTTCCTTAAGTTAAATCCAAAGTAAATCATCATTTTAAAACAGCAACTTTTACTGCCACCTCAGAAGGGCAGTGTTGGGTCAGATATGATAATGATTTCACTGTAGCACTTTTCTTATTAAAACATGTAGTTTAAAGTTTCCCTTATGACTAAAAACCTTTAGTGTTTGGATATACAGTTTATGTACTGTATTTTGTCTCTTATAGGGAGGGATATGCTTTAACCTGTATCAGACCAAAAATCATATAATAATTTGTCTAATAAGTGCATCCTGCCAATGAATAGCTTGTTTATAGCTTCAGCATTTAGGCAATCAATCAATAAAATGATAAGTGAATAAGAATAGTATAGAAGCCTCTAACTTAAACTTGACATTAACTGTATACCTCAAATTTGATTTAAATTTTGTTCCATGATTAGCAAGGATGTAAATCCAGGAACATGTTCTGCTTGGTGAAATCACGTTCACTGGTTTTTATGCGTCATATCTTTATACTTGATTGAGTTGGTTTAAAGCGTCTCACTCAACAGCAGGGTTTATGTTGCCCATGTAGGAGTAAAGATCGACTCAAGAGCCTGTTTTTTAAGTTACGGCAACCAGATTTCTGCTAGAAACATTTGTTCCAGATCACTGGAAACGGGAATCTGGCATAATGTGATGTAAGAGTTTACATGTTAATATAGTCCTTGAATAGAAGCGAAGGTAAACGGACTAAGAACAAGAAAACAGCATTCAAGGGGGTCAAAATCAAAAGTAGGTGTCAGTATAATGTATCTGTAGCATCTCATCCTCGTGACGGCACCACATCTGCCAGATCTAAAATGCGTACCAGTGCTGGAAATTAGAAAAGTAATCAAATGTAATCAGTTACATTACTCTAATAAAGTAATTGAAATAGTTATACTCCTATTAGATTTTAAAAAGGGTAACTTGTAATCTGTAACCTATTACATTTCCAAAGAAACCTTCCCAATACTGTTTATGGTTCATTGAAAAAGCATGAAAAACATTGTTTAAACCCTTTCGAATAGAAATCTGTAAATTATTTGGATTTTTACACAAAATTCTTTAAAATACAGTAAATAAAGTTTATTTATCAGTGTGTACCCAGAAGTGAGCTAAATCTGACAAAACCTCCTTTAGAGTACATTTGAGGATGTATATAATTATATACATCCAGTGAAAAAAGAGAAACACATATTTCTATAACTATTCAGTTTTACTCCATTTCAACAAACATGAAATATTGATCAAATATACATTCGTTTTTACATTGAACATATGCAAACAACCAAAACACCAACAGTAATCATAAACCTAGAGATGACTTACTAACACCAAGCATAAATACTGACATTATAAATGTGTACCATGATTTATTTTTTCTAAAATCTTTGTCTATATATATATATATATATATATACACATATTTATAACAAAAGGGATTGTGATGGATACATTATCAGACTTCGCTCCTGAGCACAACAGGTAACAAAATATAATGTTATCTGAAGAGACTCTTGATCTTGAGATCTTTATTTACACTTCAACTAATCTAAGTCACTGTTTGACATGTTGAATATAAATCAATGTGATTCAAACTTCAATAAAATACCAGCTCCCATTGAAACCAAACAATCTCATGAAACGGCAACACCTCTATCAATTAGCTTACATTTGATCACATTTGAACAAGTGTACAGAGAAATTCTATATCACAAATCATAAAAGCCCTTTATGAAAATGACAAACAAAAAGCAGTACTGTAGTACTGTCAAATGCAAAAGTGTGTCTGACGTCTGGGTTCAAAGTCCTTTAAGCTAGAATTTATCACATACTGTTTTATCACAAACAAACATGTCAAAAATAATCACACACAACCCCACTGTGTCTGTTTATCACTTCAACAACACTTCTTTCACAATGGTTAGTGATGGCTGAGTAGCACATATGGCACAGCAGTTTTGTAAAAATATTCAATGGGGATTCAAGAAAAATAAAAGCTTACACTTCATAGATCCCTTCAACCCGCATCCCTACACCCATCTGGAATGCAGTTATATTTTTATTTTTTTACAAAAAAAACAAACAAAAACAATAACATCACCATAATAGTTTCCTTGTCAATAAATACATCTTGAAGTTACATTATTGGACCATAATTTCTTCAAAAACAGCATCCAGTGGTAAAAGTTGTGGACAGACCTTCTAGTCTCTAGTTTAACAGAGAGACTTCATATTCTCTGCCGGTCACTAGAACACCGCGGCGTCCACTAACGTTTGATCGTTCCTACGTTTCCTTATTACTTTAGTATGAAGCAAAGGAGAACAAAACTGTTGAACAGATTCCCCACAATCCTTCAGTCTTAAGACATTTGATCACTGGGTTAACTCTACTCTAACTCTACTCTGGGTTAACTCTATACTTTAGGGGTGGTGCTTTTAGAAGGTATCCAGCTGAACTGATAGCGTTCGCGCGGCGTCAGAATGTTTAAATCCAGCAGCTTTTGCTCTTTCTCACTATCCACCGTCTGATATCCCAGCAGAGACATGGCTCCTTTGCACACATCCTGGATGCGCTGGACTTTTTCAAACGGTAAGGTGGTTCGCCAAGCCAAGGAGACGTCCTCTGCATTTCGGGAAGTGATTTTGAAGGCCTCCTTCTTCGATCCCTTGCCCTTACCATGAGTGATGCGGTAAATCCACTCCTGCAGAGTTTCCGTCATCTCCAGACCCACAAACTGGTACATGGCTTCGATCTCCGCCAGCGTGTTACGCACTAGATCCTCATAGCGTATCATTTTGTAGCGCCCCCGTAGGAAATCGGGTGCCTTAAACATGGCGGTCTCATAAATGCGCACATGACTGCGGCAAATCTCCTGTAAGATTTGGTACGATCTATCGTTCTCTGGAATATCAGCCTGTTCCAGTACTATGGCGCTATCTTTCACCAGGGCTTTGACCGACTGCTCCCTGGAGCGAAGCACCGCTCGCGGATCCCGAACTAGATGGATGATGCGCAGATCCAGAGAGGGGTCCCGCAGTAACGGGTAAAGGGACTCCAGCTCAAAGAAGCGCACCTCTTTTAACACTACATGGCTGTAAGTCCTGCACGCTGCCTCGGCAAGCTTCAAACCTTGCACGTTGCATTGCTGCTTGCATTCTTGTTCTTTGCTAATCTCGTCACGAGGCGTGAGGAAACACGCGGGAGGAGAGCAGAGCGCACGGCTGTGGCTCCACATGAAGAGTTTGGAGACGTTTTGTGGTTGGGGAATGTACGCATCCATCACTGACATGTCGCACTGGAAGATGCTGCGGATCATATCGCGCACCGCCATTCGCAGGCTACGAGCGCCGGCTTTCTGTATGGACGTCCACACGTGCCAGCCTGGCTCCATCAGATAAAACACATCTGGATGCTGGTTGAACACCTGTCCCAGGAAGGACGAGCCGGACCTCCAGGACGAGAGCAGCAGCACGTGCACCTTACCCTCAGACGAAGAGGCGTTTATAAGAGGCGGGCGACTGTACCAGCCGTACAGAAGCACACCAGCGACCGCTGGAATCAGCAGGAGACTCAACACAGGGTGTTTCGGCGCTCTCCACCGCAGCATTACGGCAACTTTATAAACCTACCAAAGCACAAAAACAAAGGTTTAAAACAAACTATTATTCTAGTTTAAAGGATTAATTATAATAGCTTTCAACTTTTTAAGCTACACTTTTCACTTTCTCTATATAGATTTTTTGTTTTTTTAAATGATACGATTATACTTTTTATTTATATGATGCAAAATCACAACTCTGCTGTCATTTTTCAACTAAGATAATAGACATCTTATTCATGCATGAGTTTGTAACTGTCTTCTCCCTTGATTGACAGGACTTAACTGGCTCAGATGTTTTTTTTATTGGATTTTTTTTTTTTTTTAAATATAAATAGCGCAGACAAGAGACAATCTAAGTATCAAGTCAAGTCACCTTTATTCTATAGTGCTTTATACAATACAGATTGTATCAAAGCAGCTTCACAGTGATAAACAGGAAAATTATGCAACAAGTCAGTTCAGTGTTGGTTCAGTTCCATTGTAAAAGATCATTAATTATTAAACAAGTTAATTTCATCTATAAAGCAGTTCTGCAGAAAATGATGTCATCGTCCAGCTCAGTTCAGTTTTCATGCAACGGCGTCAGTACAGTCAGATCAATAATATTGTTGAGTACCAACTACCAAGTGAAATCACATTTAGTACTTCTGGAAATACTTGATCAAAGTAAGAGATGAAACCAGGGCCCCGCTGTTCAAGAGGATTCATCTGGATCAGAATTAAACCCATACACACTTTTCCAGTTTTCCAGTGCTCCAAATGAGTTTACATTTCACAATGTAGGCTACTTACTATTTAAAGAACAAGTAGAATAGTTAACATGAGGTCAGTTTTTAATTTGATGAGAAAATTTAAGGAGCGACTACGGAGCCACTAAAGGACATGGTGATGAAAAGCATGATGGGAGAAAAAAAAACACATTTTTTTCCACTTCCCTGCAAAAGTTTTGGATTCCCATAAGAAACTTTGCTTTCGCTCTGAATTAACTCAAAAGTTTTGCGAAAGTTTCTCAGGAAAACATCTCCGTTACTATCGTAACCTCGGTTCCCTGAGAGGCGGGAACGAGACATTGCATAGCTACGCTGTGGGAACTCCTCCCTTGTCCACTTTTGTTGAAATCTTATGGGCTAATGCCCATAAGAGCCCATTTTCAAGATTGGATCCACTTTGACCAGATTACTTATTAACAACTGGACCCAGGATCACACCTATCAAGGCTCATTTGTTCAAAACGTTTAATCTGAATTAGAATTAGAATTAGAATTATCTGGATTTCAAAATCCTGTGTTTTGCTATCCAGGATCAGGTAGATCTATCCGATCAGATTACTTACAAACAACTGGGCCAAATGAGAGTAAAATTGATTTTAGAGAGTAAATTGAATTATATCCAGCTTTATACACTTAAATCACAAAGCAAGATCAATAAGATGCCCCTCATTTATGGAATCAAATCTAAGAGATAAATACCCCCGCCCACTATAGGCAAGTCACCAGTTAGCTTCTCTGTCACACACCTAAAATCTACCTCAGTGAAAAGATTTATCATCAGACATTCAGCAAGGATGAGTCTCTCTCTCTCTCTCGAAAATGTAACAACACTTATATCCTAAAAAATAATAATAACAATAATAAATTTTATATATATATATATATATATATATATATATATATATATATATATAATTCCTTCCCTCGCATTATTATTTAAAGTATCTAGACTTCTAACGCTAACCAGCAGGTGGCACTGAGGAGATAAAGTGAACACTAGTCGACTAACTGTACGTTCACACCGCCGCCGGCGAGAGCGGCAAAATTCGCTCTCGCCGCCCTGCCACCGACGCCGTAGAAAGATTCGGGGACGCTCTGAAGCTCTGACGTAGATTAGAATGCGTGATTTTTTAAAAAACTTTATTTAAAGGGGCCGCAAAAACAGTAGCTGCAGTTGGTCAAAATCATTATTATTTTGAGCAAATTAATTGCATTCCCGCTGAAAAAACAAGCGTTTTTAGTTCAAAGAAGTTCTAGCGCTTGCAGTTGTTATAAATATGTTAAAGATTTTATTTTGGATGCGTTCATTGTGATTATATTGGCTGGGTTTATAAAAGTTTATAAAATTGAAAGGATATCTTTGCTTGGTGCATTTGGAAACAAAGCGTGTCTATTTCTAAATGTAATCGCGTGCATCGCTGATGATTATACTGTCGGTGTGTTGAAAAAAACTTAGATTAAACACACTCGCAACAGACCCACCCCAAAGCGGAGACGTTACAGCGTTGCCAGCGGCACTGAGCGGAGTTTTGCCGCTGTAGTGGACACGCACCGTGAGTTCTCCGGCTACTCTCGAATTGCTCGCGCGGTACTTTGATGGCATGCGGTACTTTGATAGCATACGTCACAGTCACGTGGCGTCGGCGCTGTATCAAGTCGGACAAAATTTCTAACCGGCATGCACTGCTTCAAGTCAGCCGCTGCGCAGAGCTGCATGAAGTCGAACAAGCCTTTCAACTCTTCTCGCCGCTCTCGCCCTGTCCCAAATGGCGCACTTTATGCGGACTTTCGGTCTCGTGGACTTGAATTGCGCGTGCTCGCTGAGTCTACGAGTCCGTAGGCCGTCCCATTCAGCATTTTACCGCTCTGAAGTGTGCTCAGCAGCGCCCCCTTTGTACCCTTGAAGTGGTCTTCCGCGAAGCCCGCATAGAAGCAGGCTCCACGCACTTTAACTACCCAGGAATCCTTGCGAAAGGCCAATCAGACAACAGATGGGAGGAGATTTCACTTTTTGTTGACATGGCTGAGGCCCTGTCCCAAATGGCACACTCCGGACTTGTGGACTTCCTCAGAGTCCACACTTTGGTGACGTCATGTAGTGCAGACCTATAGGCCCCCTTGGCGCGAGTCCACGAGGGCGCATTGAGAGGTATTTTTGGGACAGACTCGATCGGCACGCCGGAAATAACGGCCTGGTTGTTGTTAGACAGGAAAAATCACATTTCTGCGCTCCGACGTCTTATCTGCATGTCAAATACACATCCTAATTTTACAGTTCTATATTTTGATATTGTGCATATCACCTGGACATTAAACAATAGATATATCACGCTTATTTAAATGATGTATACAGTTGTACATAATAATAGGCTACATAATGTTCCATTTGAACTAAGATTACAATTTTAAAACATAATTTAAACATAATTTTTTCAATTTACAGGTTTCAATATTCATATGTTTACATATGACTCAGTAAAGCCCTGACATTCGGTTCTATTTATTTAATGAATCATAATGCGATTGTATTATTAAACGCGCTATTATTATGTTTGAGACATCAACCACTGGTCGATGACCATAATGTTTGTATAAACTGTAGGTAACAACTGGTAAAATGTACATTTAGGTCATAAAAACCGTAATATTTTCTTCTCAGCCATGTCAACAAAAAGTGAAATCTCCTCCCATCTGTTGTCTGATTGGCCTTTCGCAAGGATTCCTGGGTAGTTAAAGTGCGTGGAGCCTGCTTCTATGCGGGCTTCGCGGAAGACCGCTTCAAGGGTACAAAGGGGGCGCTGCTGAGCACACTTCAGAGCGGTAAAATGCTGAATGGGACGGCCTTACGGACTCGTAGACTCAGCGAGCACGCGCAATTCAAGTCCACGAGACCGAAAGTCCGCATAAAGTGCGCCATTTGGGACAGGGCCTGAGAAGAAAATATTACGGTTTTTATGACCTAAATGTACATTTTACCAGTTGTTACCTACAGTTTATACAAACATTATGGTCATCGACCAGTGGTTGATGTCTCAAACATAATAATAGCGCGTTTAATAATACGATCGCATTATGATTCATTAAATAAATAGAACCGAATGTCAGGGCTTTACTGAGTCATATGTAAACATATGAATATTGAAACCTGTAAATTGAAAAAATTATGTTTAAATTATGTTTTAAAATTGTAATCTTAGTTCAAATGGAACATTATGTAGCCTATTATTATGTACAACTGTATACATCATTTAAATAAGCGTGATATATCTATTGTTTCACGAGTTCACATCTACATATAATTAGTACAATAAGTTTATGCGTATTTGGCGTGCTGTCCGGGGGGAGGGCTCCGAGCTCGGAGTTAGGCCCGAACCCAGAGTACTCCCCCAAGTTGGTAAGAGTAGATGGAACTGGAAGTGAGGAGATGGGGTGGAGGAGGGATGCTGACAAACTTTCAATGAACAGAGATAGGTCTGCTGTGAATTTATACTCTGTCATTGAGTTGATTACTGATTAATCTCCAGCTGTGCATAATTTGGTTAATTATTTGAACCTGCTCCTCCCGAACTTTGTTAATAAAACATCATTTAATGTCCAGGTGATATGCACAATATCAAAATATAGAACTGTAAAATTAGGATGTGTATTTGACATGCAGATAAGACGTCGGAGCGCAGAAATGTGATTTTTCCTGTCTAACAACAACCAGGCCGTTATTTCCGGCGTGCCGATCGAGTCTGTCCCAAAAATACCTCTCAATGCGCCCTCGTGGACTCGCGCCAAGGGCCCTATAGGTCTGCACTACATGACGTCACCAAAGTGTGGACTCTGAGGAAGTCCACAAGTCCGGAGTGTGCCATTTGGGACAGGGCCCAAGACGCGCCGCGCCGCCCTCGCCGGAGCTCGCCGCCGGCTCGCATTGAAAATGAATGGCTTCCGGCCACTTTGACGCTCTCGCCGCCGGCGGTGTGAACGCACAGTAAATGAGATTCACTGGGCTACCTAGACGTATATTGTCTAATGAATCAATCTAGATTCAAATTAAAATACTGAATCTGCAAAATGCGGTTTGCTTTTAACAGACAAAATAAAATAAAAAAGAGACAGCGAAAGTCATAAAAAAATATTTCTGATATTACTTTCAATCATATTAATCAAAAGAAGAGAAAACAAATTGTGTAAAAAACATGAAACCAATACACACACTGGAGGCACAGATATCAAATGAAATGGAAATGGCAACGCACAATCGGATGGATCAATGGAAAGCTTCCCTCAGATAACAACGTGTTAAACAACCCTCAAGACGTGTTCGTGGGCACGATCAAAACACGTTACTTTTAGATATTTATTTTAAAGGGATAGTTCACCTAAAAAATGTAATTGTCATTCAAAACCTGTAATTGCCAAGCAAAACCGCCATAAAAGCGGTCCGTACAATCCGAAGGTTATTTCACATATCTTCTGATGAAATGGCTTCCGATTTTATAAGTAGAGACATAAAAAACAATGTCCGGGTTTGTAGCCCCAGGTAATATTAATTTCATTATTGGGCGAACTGTCGCTTTAAGAGCGTAATACACCTGACAGGGAAAACAGATGGGAAATAAGGTATACTAAATTAATAATATGAGATTCGTTTGTTTCCTTTATGCGCTCCTTTACACTGACCCATTTGGTAACTAATACTTAAAAAAGGTTGAAAAATGACATTTCCGACACACGGTTTGTGTGATCGCGTGAATCCAAACAAGATAACAGGCAGATTTACTGAACACCATCATGACTCCTGAAACGCGTTCGCCTCGGAGCGATGATGCCCGAACTTGTTGAACGAGTCATTTCTCCAAAAATACGTATAGAGGGAACTAGTGTTTTGGGACATTAGACAAACAAACCAACACAAATTTTGTAACGATTAATTTGTCGGGCTATCAAGGGATTCTTATTTGAATAACTTCATTGTTAAGTCTAAATGCTGTTAACATCGCCTAAATGAGAATATAAATGTTATATTAGACACACGCGACTTCCACTGACCTAGAGGAAACTCGGCTGCCATGTTCACAGTCACCTACAAAACATAACGCTCCCACCAAACAGATAATTTAAAGAGTTATCCTACAAATACTTTAGCTAAAATACATAGCCTAATTATAATACCGTATGTCTACTGTAGACGCATATTATTAAAGCATAGCCTATTATGCCTTACCTCCTGTTGAGTAATGTGTCCGTATTCAGTGTTATAAAGTTTCTGCCGTGAACTCTAGATGTGGGAAAGCTGAGACGTGGCCTTTAAGAGGGACTGGCAGGAGTGGGCGGAACTAATAATGCCTTCTGTAAGATGATATTTTAATCAACTTCAAATAGTATAGATACCTTTACTCCTTTATTTCATAGTATAGATACCTTTCGTGTTAGGAATAATACAAATCTCATTTAAAACTTGTGTGTGTATGTGTGTGTACTTAAGTAGTCTACAAAATGGTAGTTTCCATAAGACACACATTGCTAACTTACCTAGCTAGTAGCTGAGAAGTTTTCCTTAAATATTAATATACACCTACTAAATCTATGCAAGATATAAATCCCCATATTTGAGAAGAGCTGCTTGTGTCACATTGTCACAAAAAGGATGAACAAAACAGGAAAACATTACATCTGCATCCTGTCCATTGTGCCAAACTTCCTGTGTTTGATCTTATTGGGGGAGGAGAATATAGAGAATATTAGAAATACATTTATACAGTTTTGATGAATGTGTATCTGTGGAACAAACCGAGACAAAGACAAGAGCCTAAATCAAACACATTATGTCGTGTTGTTTGGTTTGATTCAACAGTAGTTTGAAAGCACATTATTGACAGTTATATCCTCTTGTTTACTTTGGCTTAACCACTGACATTATGTTTGTCATATAATTTAGTGTAACATAGCCTGTCAAACGACATTAAATTTCCAACTGCAAAGCATGCAGTATCTTAGACACCATGCTAACATTATGAAATGTTTAACAGTTAGTTGAACATGCTTAAAAAACAAACTTTGTGTAAGGTTTTGACATATTTATTCTATAATTCTTTCACACTGCAACCACACAGCAAAAATATATATATTGTACAGTATGCGGCTGAACTTGGAAGAAAACCAGAAAAACCAGAGACTCCACAGGCATCCTGCTGGCAATTCTGCATGGATGTACTTGAACTGAACAAAGAGAAATATATATCGAAAAACTCACTAGCAAACAAGTCCTCAACAATGAATGAAGATTAAAAATATCATAAAAAAAAGGAAGAAAAGGAAACCAAGGTCATATCAGGAGCTGTGCTGTTTAAACGGTGGTACTGTGCTGGTCGGTAAAACCTGGTTTTGAAAGATGAAAGTTTGAATGTGCTGGAAAACCCAAAGAAAGATGAGCAGGACGCTGACATACTGAATCCAGGCAAACTTGATCATTTCCCAAAAGCCTGGCCGATAGGTAGAAAAAAAACGTGTTAAGGAAATTAAACTTGAGTTGCTCAACTGAAGCATGAGGCTAGTCTAGGAATGCACAGAAGTCAGGAAGTGACTTTATGTGTCCAGTATGTGCTCATGTCATGAGAGACTAGGTTGTAGCCACAAACTAAAAAGCATAATGGGACAATTTCCTATCATGTGTTTTATATCAAAATAAAGTTATCTGAAAGAAACTTCAGACCTAGTTTATTTTTTATTATTTTTTTGGTATTAGCATTTTGTTGTAGACCAGATGGTTGATGTTAGTAACCAAGCATGAAACAATAAAAATATGTATTATATAGAGTACCCAATATCCTGTTTGGACTTTAGTTTGAGTTTCCTGTTCCTGCTTTGTAGTCCTTTTGATTCTCAGTTGTTTCTTGTATCCTTCTCTGTGTCTTTTTTTGTTCCTAGGTTCCCGTTTTGTTTTTATGAAATATCCCTGTGCTTAGAACCACGTCTCCGCCTGCCTTCATTGCACTTCCTGTATTACACCTGTATATATCCTTGAATAGAGTATGTTTTGCAACAAAGGGTTACCTCGAAAAAAAAATTGAATACTTTTCTACTATATAGGAATGCGAAACAGTCATAACATAACACAGCATAATGGCTTTTTTCTTCTGTGGAACAATGTTGTTTTGAACCCAACATTCCTCAAATGAGGAAGAAATGAGGACACAATCTATCCCACTGTTGTAAAACATACTCTATTTAAAGATATTTATTGCATATTTTTATTGTTTCATACTTGGTTACTACGACAAAATGGTTTACATTTATGTTTTTTAACAAGATTTTTTTTAAATAATTAATTGTACCTAATTAATGTATAACGACAGTTGTACTAAAATGTGTTAAACCGATATAACAAATATATATATTTGTTATATCGCTTCGCGTCGGGGTCCTGATCAGCCTGTCAGGGTTGTATTCACTATAACAACCGCCTCGCTCTACATTATCCCTTACATATAACACACACACTGAGCATATAAAGGATATGCAATAGTCTCTACAGGATAGTTGATCTGAGCACTGATCTGGAATGGAGCGTTTGCAGCTCTTCCCACCGTCCAAACGGGAATGACGCCGGAGAGATGAGTAGTCACTGTGTGTGAGAAATAGACTGTTTAAAGATAGAGGGGCTGCTGGGAACAAAAGTGACATTTCAGCTAAAACATAGCAAACAAAGATAAACATAATGCATGCTTATGATGGGTTGACGTTTGAAAAAAAAGAGTTGATAAATAAGGTTTCAAGAACATATATATATATATATATATATATATATATATATATATATATATATATATATATATATATAAGCTTCATGATCATTTCTGTGTTTATCACATAATTATATCAAATTTAATAATAAACACCAAAATGATCATGCAGCTCAAATCATTCTGGAGTAAATATTAAAGGTAGGAGTTGAGAAATATAGTGACTACAAATCTGTGTTTTTGAAAGCAATGATGTGAAAATAAAGAAGAGAGCAGTTTAAAACATACTCACAACAATAATAATAAAATGCATCTGTTTATGAATATATTTTGCTTTTCTCAGAACAGGTTCATAATCTTACAGTTTCTCTGCTGATAGAGTGTAATGATGTTGGCCAGGTCATATGTACTCGCAAATGGACTGGATCCATCAATCACTGATTCCTGGAAGAGGCAATTCAAAATGAACCTTATGTTTATTCACCCAAATCATATTCTGAGACATTGGCCTACTTATATGAAAGCCATCATTGTTATGTATAGTCAGGTTTGTTCATTTAGAATTTAGGACTATAAGGAAAATCTATGCAAATACATTTCATTTTTCCATTGCTCATCATGTTTCAGTTTACGATCTTCCAGCTGACACACGTTTGACAAGATTATGGCATTGCAAGTCAAACCAGTTCAGTATCTAAGCTTCAGTTCTAGCAATGGATTAATCACCACATTCATTTGTATGTCAAAAAAGGTCATGCATAAATGAACTTTTGTTCAGATGTACTCACATTGTAGGTACTATGTAAGCCTCGGTGAGGAAGAGGAGTTCGCTGGTTTAGCTTCAGGTCTCCACAGATGGAGAGCTGAGAACCTGGGACAGGGGAGGAGTGCTGCACGAAGGCAAGCGTCTGCATCACAACAGTAGACATTCGCTAGACAGATGGACAGACAAATAAATGAGAGAGAGACCAATTTACAGAGAGGCATTTTGTTTGTGGTGTTATATTAATGCACTGAATACACACAAACAGCTGGTATGAGAAGGTAAGGAGGAGTTGAATGCTGAACATCTGCTCTTCTGGCTTGAGTGGGACGCTGATTTGAAGCCTGAGAAGGTCCGATTTCCCATCCTGGTTCCTGTCCTCCTCCTGGGCCTGAATAATGAACAAACCCAGTGCAGCTTTGCTTCCAGAGTTCACTATTGCAATAGCTATGGTAGCTAAGTTATTTTGGTTTTAAAGTTTCGTACTCACAGAGATATATGGGATGCGTAAATTATCTCCAATCAGTCGATTAAAATTGGGAAATGTGCTCCATGCCACATAATTCCCTGCTGTGTCTGTTGCTCCCATCAGGATCATGTCATACTGGAACTGTATGACCGGCTGCTCTTCATATGTGCTCCTCTTCAGCCAGAACCCTGTTCATAGCAACAAACTGAGTCACTTTATCTGATCCCATATTTGGGATTTTGGGAAATAATTAGCTTGGAATAAAATGCAGCTTACCTTGACTTCTATAAGCCACCAGAAGAGGTGAAATATACGTGAGGCATAAAACCACACAGACAAACAGAGTTGCTCTCGTGCAAACACATGTTCTGTATCTTATTAAAGCAGGATGTGCGTAAACGTCATAAAAGGCCATTGTTATTAATATTGCGGTAAATATGAACTTCCATCCAACAATTCACAACACCATTTAAACACATTTGAGCTGTGCATGCGTTGTCAAATATATTTCCTAACAACGATCAACAAAAGCATTTTGGCTTAATAGTATCACACTACTGAAAACAAAAACTAAAGATTAATCAGTCCAGCAAACAAACAACACGCGCACTGGTGGTTCCGGTGGCTCGGCGTCGTCTGTTCACCATAGCAACAGCAGGGCGCGAAGTGTGTGCATAATCATTATTCGATAATTATTCATCAGAATTATGTTTAAAAACAAAAACTATGAGTTCGATAGTGTGATTTCTACAATCGTAGAGGTGTTCTTGCTGTAGAGATAAGCGAATTAGTGCATGAAACCCCCCGAATCGACTGAATGGTACGGCCCCGCTGTGACGCAACCACCCTCTGACGGGCTGACGTCATTACGGCTCGTCTGAAGACGAATGTCTGCTGCTGTTACATTGTTGACGTTTTTAGTTTTAACATTTAATTGACTTTAAATCAGCAGATATTTTCACCAACTGATCGCTCTTCGAGCTATACCTCTGCAAAAATGAAATGGATGTTTAAAGAGGACCATTCTCTGGGTAATTCATCGAAAATGCCATGTTATTATCAACAACGGCCTGTCAGATACGTGTAATTATTGATCTGTTTGTCAAACCGATGTTTTTATTCTGCAACCTGCTAATTTGTTCTAATTTAACAGCATTTACCATGTAAGAACAACCACTCTATGTATTTGTCAGGCCTGTTGTTTGCTCATAATAACGTCTTAATAATGAAAGTAAACCGAGATTACGGCCTAGGCTGACAGACAGTCTTGTCTCTGGTGTTGTTGTTTAAGTGCATTTGATAACAGTGTGCATTGTTTTTTCTTTCATTTAGCATGTCACTTGTTTATAAACCATATATGATATACAAATGTATTATTTGATGAGAATATCTCAGTCACATGTCTATGCTTTGGTAGTTGTCAAGCTGTTTGTGTAATGTGTGTGTGTGTGTGTGTGTGTGTGTGTGTGTTTATATATATATATATATATATATATATATATATATATATATATATATATATATATATATATATATATATACATATATGTGTATATATTTTTTATATATTGATGTATATATACAGTATATGTATATATATTGATAGAGTTATTAAAAAGAATGCAAATGAGTGTGGTGATTAATGAGAATTCAGTGCTGTTTATAACACTGGCTGATGAATATTAATGATGCTGAGCTTGCATGTAGACTGATCGATGTCTTTTCTTTCTTTCTTCTGTCATTTAGAGCACAGGTGTGTGGAGTCAGCCAAAATCCGCAACAAGTACCCAGACAGAGTTCCTGTGAGTATAAAAATGAAAATTTCAACGATTTAAACAAGGGTATAGCCTTCTTTATTTTATCATTTATAATGATAAGTCATAGTAACAAAGCTTATCAGTGATTTGCAACGCCACACCCTTTCAAATCTAGACAACGACAGTATTTCCAAACCAAATGTGAACATTCAGCGCAAACAAGATTTAGATTTTTTTTGTTCTTTGTCCTGCAATGAAAGATACACATATCAGAGCTTTTCATGGTGCTAATGCACTGAAAGCAGTTTTTCCAAACAGCATTAAACACCATTGAGGATGGATGTGAAGTGGCCCAAACCAGACATATTAAAGCATATTAAATTATATAAAAAATAATAATGTTTTTGCAGTTTGCGACTGCAAACCTTTGAGCTACAAACTAGTGAGTTATTTTCCTAGAATGTTCTGCAAACATTCACACGTTTGTCTTGCATAAGACATGAAATTTATCTGCCGCTTGTAGTCTTTTGTGTCTCTTACAATTGAAAGATTTTTATTTTTATGTATTTTTACAATAAACAGTATTTTTTTATTGTAGTTAATGAAGTTCCATTTTAAAAGTTGGGTTCAACAGTTCATCTAGTGATGCTTGTAGTAAAGTATATATGATTATAAAAGACACTGGATAGTCTCTCGCTCTTGTATCACAAAGAAAACGGATTCTGTTTTTGGATCAAAATGCAGTTTTGGAAAACTGTGAAGTTTGAATGAACACTGGATATTTTGGCAGTGACTTTTATTAAATTCCACTATACAAAAAAACCCAAAGACTGTTTGTGTTTCCTCTATATTTATTGCTACAATTTGTGTTGAACCTGACAGACCATCTGAAAAGTTCCGCCATCTGTTGTGTTGGAGTTGGTCTGTGTAATTGTGTCTGTTTATTCTGTGTATGAGTAAAACCAGTAAAACAACTTTATTTCGTCATAACCTCAGAGCTTTATATTTAAAACATTATTGGCTGTAATTGCTTTTTCTTGTGTTTATCAGGTTATTGTAGAGAAAGTATCTGGTTCACAGATTGTGGACATTGACAAGCGGAAGTATCTGGTCCCGTCTGACATTACAGTGGCCCAGTTCATGTGGATCATCAGAAAGCGGATCCAACTGCCTTCTGAAAAAGCCATATTTCTTTTTGTCGACAAAACTGTCCCTCAGTCCAGGTAAAATCATGCTTTATTTATTACAGTGATTCTACTAATTGCGGTCTCTATAAAAGGTTTTCACTCCCTGGACATGCACACGGTTTGTCATTTTACTGGACTTTTGTGGGTTTTTAACCACCAATCAAACGTAAACGATTGAAAGTCAAAACAGATGTGTCTGCTGTTAGTGATCTAAAAGAATAAAAATCAATCTATATATTAATATAGCACACCTAAATAGGAATAGGAAGCAGATGACACAGGAACTCACACTTTCAAGATACAAATGGCCTCGGTCGCTCTTATGCTAAAAATAAGGTTGATAATGGCAGAACTCGCATGAGCAAAAGAAAAAAATGATCTCTCTAAGCTACAGGTGTCAAACTCAGTTCCTGGAGGGCCACAGCCCTACACAGTTTTGTTCCAACCCTGCTTCAACACACACACACCTGCAGTTTTCAAATAAGCCTGAATGACTTGATTAGCTGATCAGGTGTGTTTAATTAGGGTTGAAGCTAAACTCTGCAGGGCTGTGGCCCTCCAGGAACTGAGTTTGACACCCCTGCTCTAAGCAATGCCACAAGATTTCCAAACCATTGAATATCCTTTCAAATACAGTCATATCAATAATTAAGAAATGGAAAAACACTAAAAGCAGGTTGTCCTCAAAAACTGAGTGACCATTCAAGAAGGAAGCCTGAGAGAGGCCAGCAAGAGACCACTGACATCTGTGAAAGTTATGAGCTTCTGTGGCTCATGTTAGAGAGAGTAGGCATACTATGCAGTTGCTTAAACTAGCCAGAGCTCAGCTAAGAGTAGCCACTGTTGCCAGAAATCAAATGGCATCTCAGCTTTTCCCAGAAAATATCTGGGAAAAGCCTGAAGCCAACTAGAAGGTTCTGTGATTTGACGAGACCAAAATAACACCTGTTTAGCAATCAGGCTAAGTGCCACGTCTGGCAGAAACACACCACACGGCAGCGTGATGTTGTTGTGACAGGTCCCTGAAGGCTTGAGAGTGTCAAATACAGAGAAAACCTGATGCAAGACACGTACATTTATTTAGCTTTTTTTTTTTTTTTTTTTCATCGGTGGTGACAGTGTTTCAAAAATGAGGCGCGATAGAATTAAATATGTGTGATAGAATAATCGGTTTTCTGTAACTGGCCAGACTTGCTGTAACTGTGTGAAAGCCCTGTTTACATGGAACAAACAGTGCACACGGGAACATCTGTGGTTTATCTTAATTAAAGAAGAATAATTAACGTAACAATTTAAGAAGGGGGGTGAAAACTTTTAATAAGGCACTACCTTCCTTTCCAGTAAACATTCCAGTAAGTGAAGAGGACAGTGGTAATCTTGCTAAGAAATTACAGCTGCTGGAATTCAGTTTAATTAATCATCATCAGGAATCCGTTTCCTTGTACACAATTTAGATTGACTTGAATTTCATTCTGAACAAGCAACACTCAAACTGATGAAACTAGATAAGGCTGTGATTGTTGGCCAATAGCTAAAAATATAGTATCAGGTTTCGTATGAAAGTGTGAAATATGTTCCAGTGTTCTCAGGTCACACCCAACATCCTCCACTGAAATCCTGAATTTAGTTTAGTCTGTTTGCCTTCCCCACCTGCCTTCTCAAATACACTCACCTGAAGTTCTTTAGCTTGGAGGTTACGGCTCACTGAGTGTTGAGAACAAGACAGGCCACAGAAGGGGAAAGAAGAGTTTATTTAGCAAGGAATTTTTTTGGATTAATCTGTTCAGAGGGATTCGTTGACATTAGGGCCTCCTCCTTTTGTAATTTTCCTTGCCTATACCAGTGTTTTGAATATATTTTTTGTTTCACGTGCACATATCACTCATCAACTCATACATTACATTTCTGTCATGACATGCAACAGAAAATATAAACATATTTAAAATTGACATGCTTAAAATCTAAATTGAACCCTGAACATTGGAAGTCAACTTCCAACAGTGTAATGTACTTTAACTCATGAAATATGTGACCCTGGTCCACAAAACCAGTCACAAGTCGCACGGGTACAGTATATTTGTGGCAATAGCCAACAATACATTGTATAGGTCAAAATTATCGATTTTTATTTTATGGCAAAAATCATTACGATATTAAAGGGATATTTCACCACTGGAAAGATGAATGTGTATTTAAATTGGGTCATTTATGTAGTAGAAATGTGAAATTATTTTAGAATTTGGTGCCTTCTAGATGACGCTAAATTACGTTTTTTGCGTCATCAGAGGGTTTTTTCCAGACACACAATACAGAAATCTCTCATCTCAGGAGGACATGAGGGAGGGAAGCACGGCCATTCGAAAATACTACCGGGTTTCTACTGAAACAAAGCTTAATGCTAATCGGTGAAGTATCCCTTTAAGTAAAGATCATGTTCCATGAAGATATTTTGTAAATTTCCTACCGTAAATATACCAAAATTTTATTTTTGTGAGTGGATGCAGCAACATCGAGGACTTCATTTGGACAACTTTAAAGGCGATTTTCTCAATGTCTCGATTTTTTTGCACCCTCAGATTCCAGATTTTCAAATAGTTGTATCTCAGGCAAATATTTATATATATTTATTCAGCTTTTATATGATATATAAATCTCAATTTAAAAAAATTTACCCTTTTGTGGTCCATGGTCACATATGGAAAGAGGAACTTAAAGTTTGAATGACAGATTTTCAGACTATAGTGGTAATGATTCTCATATTCAGAGTTATGTTTTCTTAAATGTAATACATTCATCTGTTTGGATCAATTGTAAGTCAGAACACAATCTTCATTCTTGTTTCAGTCTGACTATGGGGCAGCTCTACGAGAAAGAAAAAGATGAGGACGGCTTTTTGTACGTGGCCTACAGTGGAGAGAACACGTTTGGATATTAAGATCCCTGCATCACCCCGACCCCCCCCCCCCCGGCTGTGCAACACATCACTCCCACTTCTGTTGGACTAGCTCGATTGTTCTGTGGTTGGGAACAGGATAGACTCATCTGTGAAATAATCACATAGCAGATGTGTTTGTACTTCTATCGTCACCTGTCATATTGTGCTCTGAATGAGATTGACTCCATTAGTGATTTTTCTTCTTTTGGTGAATGGTGTTGCAGTATTATTACAGACGCTTAATCTTCACACTGAGAATATATAGTAACTTTTAATGTATTAATTTATCTGTATTTTCCCCCTGTAAATTATATATTTAAGATAATTGAAAGGTAAGGTAGCTGGATGACCTAACCAATAAAAACCAAACCCAAAAAGATCGTCAAGATGATTTATTGAGACAAACCCGCCACTCTTAAATAGATAATTTTCATAATTTCAATCATTTACTGTCGTTTTAAACCTGTATGACTTTATGACTCCATGGAATATATTTTGGAAGGCAATGGGGTCCAAGCAACATTGCACCCAAATAACTTCTGTAGTATATAGACAGCATCTATAGATATTGTATTAAAATGTAGAAAATGTCTACTTTTTGGTTCAGCCATACAGGTTTGGGATGACATGAAGCAGGTGAATAACTGATAATGACAGAAGTTTCATTTTTGTTTGAACCTTCCTTTTATTAGTAAAAATACAAACATGGACAAAACATATACCTTTGAGTAAATGTACAATCTACTCTTTCTCATTCTGATGCCCTTCATGACGAGAGGCTTTCAATCTACAAACAAGTACTATGAAAGTGTAATACGATAGCTTTTGTGTAAAAAAACAAATTCATTTAAAATCTTCCCCTCTGTCACAGCACATTCAAACTTGGTTGGCGATGAGACGAATAATGATTTAAATTTCAGCTCAAATGTTCCTCACACAAAGATACTGTATGACTTGCTTTTGATGTATGGAAAAGAACAGCGAGAGTCACTTTTATTACATTTATTAATGTGAACCGTGCTGAAAGGACAAGCTGCTGCTTCTGTTCATGTGATCGGTTCAGGACACTTGTATGGTGTAATGTGTGATCCGCTAATGAAAGCGCAGCAGTTCTCGCGGGCCGCGGGGCCACAGTGGGAAGGCCTGCAGTCGCAGCTGTGTCCAGGCCTGCTGATACACTCCTGCAGCCTGCTTATAGTCCCAGTAGGTCCTCAAATCTTCCCCACTTCAGCAAGCAAAGAAGAAACAAACACATCCATCAGACACAACACATGCACAAACAACACCTGCGCACCGTAGGGAGCGCGCATGAGATGTCAGAGGTCAACGTGCATGCATGGCATAACATTTCTGTATCAAACACACAATCTAAGGCTAGAAACAAACTTTACAGAAGTTTGCAAACAGGCAAATGGCTGACTCTGGTTTAAAAACTGGTATTTGAATAATTGAATCTCGACAGTATTAAACTTTTACACGAAATACAACAAAAAGTTAAAAACAGAGATGAACAGCAGTGTCTAACTAGACATGTCTATAAAAAAATAGATACTTGATGCCACACAAACTTTCGCAACAATAACAAGCCTTGAGAGTTCATGTATTTAAAATGCAGTTCAAATGTGCCCAAATTTAAAGATATGGTCAGAGAAAAAGCCCCTGTATGGGTTTTTGCCTATATTATATTTATTTCATATGATAGAGTTAAGCAATATCACGAGCGGGGGAGCTGTTTTTTTTTGTTTGTTTTTTGTTTTGTTTTTTTTTCTCAAATATCAGCGTGATGACAAATGGGATTGATTATATTCAACATTTCAATAAACAAGAAAGTTCATATTGTGTTACATTTAAGACTCAATATTTACATAAAACAATATCTGTTTTTTTTTCTCTATTTTACCAAGAAATAGTTCCAAACAAAGCCACAGAAAAAATGGAAAAGTTAATTTGTCACTGCTGTTAACTAACCGCCACACAGAATATGACATCAGATGTCCACAACAGGCTAAAACCTGAAATGGTACCAGCACAGAAACACACAAAATATCATCTAATTGTAAAAATAAGTCAGAAAATATCAATTGAATATTAATTCAGAAAATATCAAGAAATAATTTTTCTTCAATATTGTACACCCCAAGTTCCAATAGGCAGGCACAGATGTTAAGGCCATCTACTGCATGTCACTCACTGCACTTAGACACATTTCGGAAACACAACAACAAAGCATTTGTGTTTGGGGCCTTATTAATCATCTGGAAATCCAGTCATCACTCTCAGTAAAATCTTACTGTCGGAATAATGCAGAAATCCTTTGATGATGAGACTGTGAAAGTGGACGCAGGGTGATAGATGTATTTGCACATGGAGTGTATATATAATGTGTGTCCTGGGATCTTTGTGGATGGGTTGTTCTTTGCTCTAGTGTGAGTCTGTCAGCGCTGTAACACGAGCTGGACATTGGGCAGGATCACTTCAAAGATTCAAGAACTCTGAACAGAAGAACACTGTTCCCTGAGGTCAACAACTAACAAAAGTCTACTGTTCAATAATCATGTTGCTTTACAGGAATAAAACACCTATTATTACATACATAACACAAATGTACAAAAAAAAGTGTAATTTTACACCCTGATGCAGTAGTCTAAAACCAAACAGAGTAATGAATCTGATTACCAAGATTTATGTCAATATGGATTTATTGAGAGGCTCTGGCTAGTTGTTACATGGGAAAGGACTCCATCTTGATGCCTATGAGTCAAGAGTCTTATAACACACATGCTTGCTTTCTCTATAGGGGTTTGTATGTTGGTTTCATTTTTGTGAATGATGTCTTCCACTCTAAAATGTTATCATATTTTAGTAATAACTGTAGGCTAAGCATTGGGACATTGGGACAAAGTTTAAATAGCTGTTTGGATGAGCAAATGACCTATCACAATGCATTATTTTACAGCATGTGTTTTGAAACAATTAGCATTTAATTTCGTATCACGTCACATGTATTGGGGTGTAGGCTACAATAGTGATGATGATGTGATGTGGAGTACCATTCATTCACATAAATAATTGCATGATAATTTGTAATATTCTTATTATTATGATTTTTATTATTAATGACGCTTATTGTTATTTATTACATGGCTTGGTTGAATTCCAATGTAGAATGCGGTCAGTTATTTCTTGATAACAGACCGCTGCGAAGTATAACACACAGTTGCCATGAAAAACAGAGCGTTGCTATGGACGCGGAACGGACTATTTTCTTTAGCGGAAGCAATACAATCGTTTTTAAATCAATAAACTCCTTTTTAAATCAATATTTTGTGTCAAATTATTGATTTATTTTGTAGGTAGCCATGTAATAAGCGGGATAATGTATAGCGAGGCGGTTGTTGTGAATAACAACCCCTTCAGGCTGATTCAAGACCCTGATCCTGTTCAGCCTGTCGGGGTTGTTATTCGCTATAACAACCGCCTCGCACTTAAAGCTGGGGTAGGTAAGAATCGTCTAAAAAACTTATTTTTCAAATTTGTTTAAACTTTATGTATATATCAATACATAATTAAAATGTAAGTATTCTGAAAAAGAAAGTATAAAAATCGAGTGTATGTAGACCTCTAACGACTGTTTTAAAGACAGCTCATTATTTCCATTCAGTCCACCATTTACTATTTATGCAACATTTATTATTTATAAACGATTAGCTTGATAGAGCTAGGTAGATATCAATTCATTTCTATATATCAATGGATGGCCTATAATTTATTTCGAGAGACAAAAAGTTCTGGACAGTCAGGTTGATGTTCTGTCTGGCTTAAACTTAGCTAAGTAACCACGTGTAAGTTTAGCTGCCCCTAGTCTTCTCTACTCACTTTCAAAATTAACTTTCTTTTGAATTTTCTTTTGTTGCTTGTCTTTATCTTGCGTGAGATGGCCTCTTCTGGTAAGACTCTGTTTACTCCTTTCTGGTTTGAGTTTCTTATTGAAAATGAGATGATCTAACTATCTAATTTATATCTAAATATACATTTTTCTTAAAAACAGCTTACTGATCTGGACTAAAATGTAGGCTGTGTGCACTTAATGCAGGATATATCATACTCTGTCTTTATACCAAGTTCTCTTTAACTTGCATCCTGTGTGTTTGCTTTAGCTACTTAAGGAAATGAAAATCTCCATCTTTCTTTCTAAACTTGTATAAACTATAAACACCCATCTCTTTTTTAACTGCATTCCAAACCAATAGCTTCTCTAGTAATTAAATGACTTACAGAGTCATACATGGACATGTTTTTAATGTCATTTTCAATTTTCTCTGCACAGTCCATCATCAGTGGCCAAAAGAAAAGTGTCTTGACACTTTTTCCAAAAGTGTTCCACCAACAAGTGCCTGTGCCGTTGTACTGTGAAGATCAGGAGCAAATTGATGCAATCCACACTCACCTGACATAAATTCTGGCCAGCACACCCACACACACTGTGACAAGATCAAATTCACCATGGATGTCCTTTTTACATTTTTTAATGTTTAATTTTTTTATTATGAAATACACAGATATGTAACTCAAATTAAAAAGGCAGTTTGTGTTCTCGTAACACTTTCTTTTATGTGGTCTGTGACTCTTAGGGGGTCTATAGTGATTCTGCAGGGTCTCCAATAAGTCTTATAGTTTATCTCAGTTGCTTTGGTGCATTTCTCAGATCACAACTGAAATCACATCATCTTGTCACTGGTGCACATCATAAAAGCAATTTCTCATTCTTTTATACTTTATACAAATTGCAAATGCTTCGGTACATTCATGCAAGAATTGATAATGTACAACTGTCTGCTGTTTCCTACATTATCAACTCTTTATGTCATGTTGATCAAAATATAGGCCTATTATACTATTTCTCTGTTGAATTGTCATAGTCCTCAAAACATCATAGGCATTAGTTCCTTGCATAAGTCATTAAATGCAAAATGGTTGACTATTGTCAAACTGTTAAGCATGTTTTCAATACATTTCTATTAGACTTTATTTTGTAAATGTGTCCTGAATTGATGAATTGCGGAGGTGTATTTAGAATTTCACTAATGAAGGAAATAATGAATTAATAAATTAGGAAGCAGCAAGGCAATTCATAATCAATTGCATGAATTTACCAAAGCATTGGCAATTTGTTCAAAAGTAGTTATGAGAATTTCAGTAGTGATCTGAGAAATGTACCAAAGCAACTGTGATAAAAAATTAAGGATTCAGAAATTTTATTCAAAATTTAACAGTGAGTCCTGCTGCTTGTGAATTTGACAAGACCAAATTCACCATGGATGTCCTTTTTACATTTTTTTTAAATATTTAAATGTTTTTTATCAGTGAGCAGAAGCACTTTGACAGGATAGAAAAAAAGTTAAAGAAGAGTGGCAAGCATAGGGAAGTCATCTACAGGAGTCATCATAATTCATAAATGGTGTTGATAAATAATGTTTTTGTGAACAACAATATTGTCTCTTTCTTCTAAATGGCCCTCGGAATTTCAGAAAAGGGTTAAATTGTGTTTGTCTTCATAAAATGCTATAGGACACTGTTTTGTAGCTGTATGATGACCAATAGTAAATAGTACAGCAGATATTTAATCGAGGATCCATATGATTACACGGTGCTGTATGTCTAATGGGCTAAATATGGTTAATATCTAAATGTAACTTTATATAAATTCACAACAACATATTTCACTCAGTCTCCTATATATAAAAACATACAGTGAATATTCTATATTCAATATTCAATGAAGTATTCTACAGCAGGTCATATATAAATATTCTACAGTAGGTGATATATCATTACTTGTCATCTGATCCACCTGTGTGCATTATTAATTTTTTAATTCACAAAAATAGTCTTCTGTAGGCTGAATAAAACAAACAGTCATCTGTAGGCTGAGTGAAGCGAGTGAAGCCCAACTGAATATCTACAGATATTTTAATCCATAGTGCAGATCTACACTGTAACGTTTATATTTAAATTAACAAAAAACACAAAATTGGGCAAAGTCTATGAACGGGTTATTAATGGGTAAGTTTTGAGCGTCGATTTAATGGTGTTATTTCGCAGTATATCCCCCTACTGGACGCATCTGGAACAGCAGGGGCGTAAAACTGCTGGGGCGTAAAACTGCCATGGGGCGTAGATCTACCGGCTCCAGGTCTGCAGCCTCATAGATATCATATAAAGGCTAGATGTCTTAAGGCGGAGTCACTTCCGGCATCACCGGCGGCCATCTAACCACAGGGCTCTGTGAATTAAGGTGAGTGAGCAGCACGCACACAAATCCTCTTATCTCGCTGAAATCTGGACGGATTTACAAACGGTTTGGTTTCTTACAAACGTTATTAACGTGGCTATAATTCTGAATGCTTAAACATTTTGAACATAATTATTCATATGTATGCAGTATAATAGCTACATCTCTGACGTTTATAACAAACCAAACCGTTTGAAAATCAGTAGAAAATTGAGCAAGTTATGGTTATTTAAAAGTACATGCACCATGTTATGAGTGAGCGAGCACCCTGTGGTTAGATGGCCGCCGTGTGCGGATGTCGAGCTCCATTGGCCAGCAGCGCGGACGAGACATCTAGCCTTTATATGATATCTATGTGCAGCCTCCCCATATAGAGCATCACAGTCCCGCCCACAGCCCGAGAGCGCTTTGGTTCCGGAAGTAAATTTCCCATTCATTTCTCCCATTGACGTTTTGGAAAATCCGTATTTAAAGAGTTTTAGAGCATGTCTGAGGATAACCAGCTACGGCTGAACTCAAGGCATACAACATATCGTTTCGAGTGAAAAAACGACGAGAAAATCCAAAAAAAAGTCAAAGGTACAAGACTGTGTACATATTTTCATTTCCGAGCAAAGGAACTACTCATCCCATAAACCACCGCGCCTCACTGAAGTCGACTGAAGCCACAACCGCGAAAGAGCCTTTAGAGCGACTTTCAAATCTGACGACAGCCACGCGAACTTTTTCTTGTGCAGTTTATAGCAGTTCTTTCAGTAGTAATTGTAAATAATAGTGTTTTATAGGTATTGTGTATTGAATTTTATATTTATCATCCTGTATTTTATCGTGTATTTTATATTGTGTGCGTGTGTGAAAAGCGGTTAACGATAACGATTACAATTATTTTGTGAAAAGACATTAATCTTTGTTTAATGAGATGGTTTAGCGTGTGTGTTCAGTGTGTAGTTTGTGTGTTTATTTCAAAGCCCTTTATGACACAGGGACACTCTGCTACACACTGATGATGGCTTAGATCGAAACGCGTCTTTGTTGACATGGTTACAATAAATTCATGAAATTATACCTTGAGAGTGCGGTTTTTCGTCTTTATTTTTGATAATTTTTTTTATTACTCGCAGTCTCGCACCATAAATGATTTGGGAGTTGAGCGCGCCTGTTCTCAATATTACAGGACACTCTGCTGACAGGACAGGTTGAAGATATTTTTGTTCAAAGGTTCCAAAACATGTAGCATGCATTCTAGCCTACTTTACAATTATTTGTAATGTCTAGCATGTTGTGTTGTGTGTGGACGTGTTTATGAAACTGCCGGTAGCCGGTAGCCGGGTCACCAACAGCCTGCAAGGTTTAATAGTTTTGGCGGTCTGCGGCGTTCTGCTCATCAGTTTCAGCGGCCCACGGGCAGGTTGCAGACAAATGCCTCAACAATTTCCCACTTGTGGTCCATGCTCATTTTATTCATGAAGTTATAGTTCATCCTTAATTGTAATAACATTTAATGTATTTTCTTAATAACAACAAGTGAAAATTAAACAGTGATGGTCAGCAATCTTGATTTTGAATGACGGTACGCGCTGTGCAAGAGAGGGGCGATCAGCGCGTACGCGAACTTGATTGACACTGCTAAGACACTCCTCCTGGCTCTGAAGGCATCTGATTGGTTCTTTACATTCGCACCGTATGGCAGTGATTGGTCAGAATTTTTACTGTCCTGCAGCTGCTACAGAGGTCTGATTGTTTTCATTCCTTTTTCTGAACACATAATGTATTGACTACTCTCAGGATGGAAGGACCATTTCACCCAGTATAAAAAAAAGTGTTTCTGAACAGGTTACCTACTATAGCTTTAATGTAGAAGAATGTCGTTATTATTATTATTATTATTATTTAAAAGAAGAATGTCATTTTTATTATTTTGTCAGTCTGAATTATTTTTTGGTCATTGAAAGCCTTTCATTACTGTACCCAGTCCGTGCGCATCTGCCGGGCCTAATCCTGAAACGTCAGGTAAAGCGCACAGGCTCGCAACTGAAGGAATACATATGCCTACAAATCAAATGCTTTGGTAAAGTCACACAAATTAAACATTGAAGTCCATGTTGCACAAAAATAAACACTTAAGTTTATAATTACTATGTTGTTGTTTTTTTACAGTGGGTCATAATATATCATATCTTTTAGTTTGTCAGTGCGTTTTGTGGTGTTAGGAATTGTTTTTCTGCGCATTTCCGCACTAACTCAAAACGTGCGTACATGTACACCACCTCCTGAGCTGGCGGAGGATTTCAGCGTGCCGTACGCCAACGTCCATATTGATAAATCTCAAAGTCACCGTGGTTTTGGGTGTACGCTGGAAATTTGGTGTACGCACTTTTGATAAATGAGGGCCAGTGTGACAACAAGTGGGTCATTTGTGTTCACTTAACTATTTTCTTGTTCAAAAGCTTTTGTAGAGAGACTCTTTTTAGAGCTGTCTTACAGCTCTGTTTGCATCACTGAATCATTATTTTCCTGGTATCACTGTAAATCTGCTTTGAAACAATTTGTATTGTATAAAACGCTATGTAAATAAAAGTGACTTGACTTTAGAGTAGAGGTGTAACAATATATATTGTGTCACAATATATCGTAATACAAAACGATACTGGTTACTCACGTAACCTCGGTTCTCTCTAGAAGAGGGAACGAGTATTGCGTAAGCTTGCTTACGCACCGGGAAAGATTGTCTTTTCTCGAAATACTGAAGCCAAAAATTATCCTTAATTTTCATATATTGTCAACGCAGTGCAGCTGCGGCCAGCTGAGCTAGAGCGGCATACTGCGCGCTCATTGGCTGCCGCGCGGCAACTGCTTTAGCCTACCGGTGAGCCCGGCGTGACGTCACGCCCGATGAGGGCGTGCGCGCCCTTGGCGCGTCACAGCCCGCCAGAATGGGCGGCGTCAGAGCGTATAAAAGAGGGCTCGGAGGCTAAATTCTCTGTTTTCTGTCGAATGAAGCGACACGAGCTAGTGGCTTAAAGCACGGCAGGGAACGCAATACTCGTTCCCTCTTCTAGAGAGAACCGAGGTTACGTGAGTAACCAGTATCGTTCTCTTACGAGAGGTTCTCTCGTATTGCGTAAGCTTGCTTACGCACCGGGAACCCTTTGTCCACGCCGTGCGAGCCTAAGTATCACACATAACCCCCAAAAACTGAAGAGTATAAGGGTGAAATAAACAGGTGGCCAGCAGAGCGGGCCAGCGCATGTTCATAAGCACACATAGGGAACATAAGAGCGGCGCAGCCGGTCTAAATAATACTGATACCCTGAAAGTGCAGCTCTATGGACGAGCTAATCGATAATTCAGGCTGCCTGCAAGAGCAGGATGTGAACACGACTAGACTGACAGAAGTTTAGCCTGCAGGGCGGGAACTTCTAGGTTGTAAAACCTAACAAATGTAGAGGGGGAGGACCATCCCGCCGCCATACAAATGTCATGAATGGAAATTCCGCTGGACCATGCCCACGATGAGGCCATGCCTCTGGTAGAATGAGCCCGTATGCCCAGAGGGCACTGCAGGTCTTTTGACGCATAAGCTGCTGCAATAGCGTCCACTATCCATCTGGACAGTGTCTGCTTCGAGGAGGTGAGACCCTTGGTGCGCCCTCCAAACGAAACAAAGAGCTGCTCTGAGAGCCTGAAGGCTGCAGAGCGCGTTACATAGTATCTTAACGCCCTGACCGGGCAAAGGAGGTTACTGCCCTCCTCACTGCCTGACGACGGCAGGGCCGAGAGGGAAATAACCTGGGCCCTGAATGGAGTACCTAACACTTTGGGGACATAACCGTGTTTCGGTTTGAGAATGACTAACGAGTCGTTAGGGCCAAACTCGAGACACAATGCGCTGACAGACAGCGCATGTAAATCACCCACTCGTTTAACTGAAGCCAGGGCTAGCAGAAAAACGGTCTTAAGCGTCAAGTTTTTAAACTCCACAGAGTCCAAAGGCTCGAAGGGATGCGCTTTTAGGGACTCTAGGACCAAAGACAGGTCCCAAATAGGGACTGACGGGGGGCGCGGAGGGTTCATCCTTCTGGCCCCGCGTAGAAAGCGGGTAATGAGTTCATTTTTGCCCAGTGAGCGGCCGCGCGCCGAGTCAGCGAACGCTGCAATAGCCGCGACGTAAACTTTGAGCGTGGAGGGGGACCTGCCCGCATCCAACAGCTCCTGGAGAAAACTCAACACCTGTGGGACTCCACAGGACCGAGCGTCAGAACCCTTTCCAGCGCACCACCTGTTAAACACTGACCATTTAGACACATAGAGCCGCCTCGTAGAGCCGCCTCTGGACTGCGCGATCGTGTTAACTACCCCTTCTGGCAGATCAATGAATATTTGTTGATTTCCCACGCATACAGGGACAAGCGCTCTGGATGGGGATGCAGAATTGATCCTCGGGCTTGAGAGAGAAGGTCTCTCCTCACCGGGATCGGCCATGGGGCTGACTCTGACAGCCTCGTTAGCTCTGGGAACCACGGTTGGTTTTCCCAGCGCGGGGCTATGAGGAGCACTGCACAGCTCGTCTCCCTGATCCTCGCTAGCACTTGAGGCAGCATAGAGACCGGAGGGAACGCGTACAACGGGACGCTGGGCCAAACCTGGGCCAGCGCGTCCTCGCTCTTTGAGAAAAACCTCTGGCACTGAGCATTGTCGCTCGTAGCGAAAAGGTCGATCCTCGCTTCGCCAAAACGATGCCATAGCATCTGGACTGTCTGGCGATGCAGAGCCCATTCTCCCGGAGGGACGTTGTCCCTGGACAGTTTGTCCGGGCCGTCGTTCAGGCGACCGGGCACGTGCGAAGCTCTTAGAGAGCGCAACGAGCCCTGGGCCCAGACCAGGAGGCGCTCTGTGAGGGCGCACAGAGCTCCGGATCTGATTCCGCCCTGGCGGTTTACATAAGACACCACTGACATGTTGTCCGAACGAACTAGTACATGGTGTCCTCACAGGAGCGGTAGAAAATGCTTCAAGGCTTTCTCGACCGCCAGCATCTCTAGACAGTTTATGTGAAGGCTTTTCTCCGCATTCGACCAGGGGGCACAGATCGGGCTGCCTTCGTGAACCGCTCCCCAACCCATGTTGGACGCGTCTGTCGAGACCACTTTGCGGTGCGAGATGACCCCCATCATCACGCCCTGTCGGTACCATTCGGCCGCTAGCCAGGGCTGCAGGGCTGACACACAGCCCTGAGTCACGCTGACTCGTGCACGGCCCGAAATCCACGCTCTGCGGGGCACTTTCGATTTCAGCCAGCATTGAAGCGGGCGCATTCGTAGTAAGCCCAGCTGCAAGACTGCTGCGGCTGAAGCCATATGGCCCAACAGTATCTGAAATGTCTTCAGAGGAAGACATTTGCCCACCTGAATGGAAGCGGCGAGGTGTCGAACACGGCGTGCGCGCTGTTCTGACAGCCTGGCCGTCATCGCCACTGAATCCAGATCTATTCCCAGAAAAGTGATAGACTGGCTGGGGGTTAGTGAGCTCTTGTCCCAGTTCACAGAAAGACCCAGGCTTTCTAAATGACTGAGAAGCGCATCCTTGTGAGAAATGATTTCCTCTATCGATTGCGCCAGGATGAGCCAATCGTCCAGATAATTCAGAATTCGCATTCCCTGTGCTCTCAGGGGAGCGAGAGCCGAATCCATGCACTTCGTAAATGTACGGGGTGCTAGGGACAGGCCGAACGGCAGGACAGTGTATTGATATACCTGGCCGTCGAAGGCGAATCTCAAGAATGGCCTGTGACGGGGTATAATCTGAATCTGAAAGTATGCGTCTTTCAGATCGAGAGAAATAAACCAGTCCCCCGGGCGAATCAGCGCGAGGATTTGCCTGGTCGTAAGCATTTTGAACGGGCGTTTCATGAGCGCTTTGTTCAAATATCTCAGATCTAATATAGGTCTGAGTGCTCCGCCCTTCTTCGGTACGAGGAAATAACGGCTGTAAAGGCCTGCCTCGGTAACAGAAGGGTGAACCCGCTCTATCGCGCCTTTGCGCAGCAACTTCGCTATCTCTGAGTGAAGCAGATGGGCTGCATCTGCCTTCACCTGTGTCTCGACCCGAGCGCGAAAGCGCGGGGGGCGGTGAGCGAATTGAAGCGAATAGCCCCTCATTACCGTGTTCAGCACCCATTTCGACACCCCTGGAATAGCTTTCCATGCATTCGCACTCATAGCTAGGGGTCAGAGACAGGTGGAGCAGGTTCCGTGAAGAGCCCGCAGGGTCGACATCGAGAGCTCTTCACAGGAATCACAGCCGCCCGAAGATAAAGCGACGGCTGCGTGGTCCCGGCCCAGGCAGAGAGCGCAGATGGGATGGCGGTCTCCGTCGCTGAGCGGAGCGCGGCATGAGCCGCACGTGGTGCGAGGCATTTGAAACAACGCCTCTGCTCTTTTAGAATGTGCTGCGGAAGAAACACACACACACAACGAGTGAAAGGATATCGCCGGATAGCGGAGCTGGCACGGCAGGCTGAAGGCGGCGAAGAATCGTCCGGCTTCTTCAGGCTGTCCTAAGCTGGCTCGATGCTGTTCCTTGTAGGACAACGGCGACGGCTTCTCCTCGAGTACAGCGATGCGAGTGCTTCGCTGAAAAGACAGAAATCAGAGAATTTAGCCTCCGAGCCCTCTTTTATACGCTCTGACGCCGCCCATTCTGGCGGGCTGTGACACGCCAAGGGCGCGCGCGCCCTCATTGGGCGTGACGTCACGCCGGGTTCACCTGTAGGCTAAAGCAGTTGCCGCGCGGCAGCCAATGAGCTCTAGCTCAGCTGGCCGCAGCTGCACTGCGTTGACAATATATGAAAATTAAGGATAATTTTTGGCTTCAGTATTTCGAGAAAAGACGACCTTTCCCGGTGCGTAAGCAAGCTTACGCAATACGAGAGAACCTCTCGTAAGAGAACTGCAACAATGTGTATTATGGACAGTTCACCCAAGATAAAAATTATTGTGAGGGGGAAAAAAAATGTGTCAAAGAAAGAGTTTTCGTGTCAGTACTACATTAAACTACTATATATATATATATATATATATATATATATATATATATATATATATATATATATATATATATATATATATATATGTATAATAATGCAATGGGGGAATATTTGTGGGTCCTGATTATGCCAGATATCTTCTGTTACCAATAAAAAGTGGCCTACATTGTTTTAAATATATCTAGTCAGTGACAGACTGCAAGCATATTCGTCTAAAATAATTCTGTATTTTTAGCTTTACAATCATGAATATTTTTATTCTGGTGTCTATATTGTCCTGTGCATTGGGTTTCCAGCAACAAGTCCAAGCCTATTCATTTACACACACAACGTAATACCAAATTTAGCATTTTAATCAACAGTCAATTTTTTGTTGATCTCTTATCATATGTGTTGGAGTATCATAATAATATTGTATCATGAGTTTAGTACCGTGATATGTATCAAATCGTGACTTGAGGGTATCGTTACAACCCTACTTTAGAGTAATACTATTCCAGGTCTCCCCTATATTAAAACACTCACCGGAGGGTCTCTGGAAGCTGAGAGTCTTCAGTTGCTGCCCTCAGTTTCAGAAACGAATGAAAGAGCTCCACTTTACTGATTAAAGATCTATACATGGAGAAATATGAAACAAAATATGCCTGAGCTCAGAACTGGTTATTGTGGTGACTGAATGTTTTGTGATGACTGTCAACTTACAAAGTAACATTCTGAATGCACAATGCATTCTGAATGAATTCTTGGAATGTAAATTATTTGTTGTTCTGAGATCACCTTGCTTCCAATGTTCCCATAGCTTTCTTCGTCACTCCCTGTTTATATCCGTTGGCAGTAACATCTAGAGGATGCTGGGACACTGCACACCAGCTGATGGCTGCAAAAATATTCATAATTCTGTTAAGTAAGGAAAGCAGGAGAAAACCCCAGATCATTAACAGATCAAGGCCTTACTATGCAATATCTGCAAAGAAAATGAATGAAACCAAATCATAACAGACCAAAGAATGACGAAACCCTCATAAATGAACTACTTTGGAGGAGATTATTTTTGCTAAAATAATTTTTTTCCCTTTTTTGCAAAGTCTTGGGCTTACTGAAAGAAGTTCTCTACAGAAGCAGCAGTGCTGCAGGGATGATGTATTTATGTAGGCTAAAACCCGGAAACTACTTTGCATTTTTGCATTTACATTTACATCATCTCAAAGACAATGAGGCCTTTGGTTAAATGCTGGGGAAAAAATTACAAATTGGGCATCAGGTCAGGAAGCAGACAGACTGGCTTAATCGACTGGCTAGCGGCCTCGCGTCACCAAGGTCAGATAAATCCCATCACATAGAGCCTCTTTCACCTAGATATCATCATATAGACACTGTGTCTGTTCCCTGAATTTGGAAATCCAAAAAACGTCCAAACCCATCTAAGGTTAAAAATTTAATTGATGTTCAACAAATAAAAAACAGATATAATACAGATGAGCAAATGCTAAAGCTTGGGTTGCTGAATATTCGATCGCTTACTCCAAAAGCACTCATTGTTAATGATATAATTTCAGATTATAACCTAGATGTGCTGTGTTTGACAGAAACCTGGCTAAAACCAAACGATTACATTACTTTAAATGAGTCCACCCCGCAAGATTACTGTTATAAACATGAGCCTCGTCTGAAACGCAAAGGGGGTGGTGTTGCTGTAATTTATAGTAATATTGTCAAAACCACTAAGAAATCAAGTTTTAAATATACTTCTTTTGAAGTGTTGGTGCTTAATGTAAAAATATATAGTGTAAACGATAAATCACGTTTGAGATTTATGCTGGCTACTGTATACAGGCCACCAGGGCACCATACAGACTTTATCAAAGAATTTGCTGACTTTCTATCAGAATTAATATTGACTGCAGATAAAGTACTAATTGTTGGTGATTTTAATATACACATAGATAATGAAAAAGATGCATTGGGATTGGCATTTAAATACATTCTTAACTCTATTGGAGTTAGACAACACGTGTCAGGACCTACTCATTGTCGTAATCATACTCTAGATCTAATATTATCACACGGAATAGATGTTGATGCCGTTGAAATTCTGCAGCAGAGCGATGATATCTCAGATCATTATCTAGTCTCATGTAAATTACATTAACCCAAGGCTGCAAAGCCGACTCCGTGTTATAAATATGTTAGACCTATCACTTCTGCCACTAAAGATTGCTTTATCAATAATCTTCCTGATCAGTTTCATCATCTCAGCATCCCAAATAGCTTAGAAGAACTTGATATTGCAACAGAAACTTTTAACTCTCTCTTTTCCAGCACTTTAGACACAGTTGCTCTGTTGCGCTTAAAGAAGATTAAAGAAAATAGTCCGTGGTACAACGAGCACACTCAGGCCCTTAAGAGAGCAGCCAGAAAAATGGAGCGCAACTGGAAGAAAACAAAACTAGAGGTATTTTGGATTTCATGGAAGGAGAGCTCGATTACTTACAGAGAGGCTTTAAAAGGTGCTAGATCTGCTTATTTTTCAACCCTATTAGAAGAAAATAAATATAATCCTAGGTATTTATTTGAAACAGTACTGCTACGAGTACTACGAGTACTGCGTAATATCTTACGCTAGGGGAAAACCTCTTTTCCACGAGATACTGAAGCCAAAAATTATCCTTAATTTTGCAATAATGTAAAACACATTGCAGCAGCATGCACACATGGGCGAGACAGCTCGCGCGCCCATTGGCTGCTCTGCAGCAACTGCACCAGCCTATCGAGAGAGGCCCCTCATGACGTAAGAACCAATGAGGGCGCTTCGCGCCCAATACGTCATGTCCCGCCAAAAGAGGGTGGGGCTCGGCTATAAATATAGCCTCGAGAGGCTGGTTTGACCAGTTTTTCATCGCCGAAGCGAACCGGAGCGTGATGCATGCACGGCAAGATACGCAGTACTCGTTCCCTCTCTAGAGAGAACCGAGGTTACATTAGTAACCGAGTACGTTCTCTTACGAGAGGTTCTCTCGTACTGCGTAATATCTTACGCTAGGGGAACACAGTGTAAAACGCCGTGTGTGCTTGAGATACAACACTAAAGTCCCAAGGGCAGGTGCCCGGGGCTCATACAGTGCCTAATCACACGGGACTCACAGAGAATCCGGGAAGAGGGGCTAGAATAGCATCATTCCTGTAATATAGAGCTCTAATAAGAGCAGATTTTATCAAGTGTTCCACACAGCCAGGGCGAACTCGGCCTGGACTGATAAATATGGGGGACTTACGCACTGCCCACAGAAATACACAGACGATCAGTGATCGACGCTCTAGCAGTTTCAGCATCCTGAGCCAATAGCATCGGGCAGGCAATACTGAAAATTTAGACCGAGAGCAACTTAGCTTGTAAAGCGGGAACCTCGAGGTTATAAAACCTTATAAATGTAGACAGGGAGGCCCAGCCTGCCGCCATACAGATATCTTGCAAGGCAATCCCACTAGACCAAGCCCACGACGAGGCCATGCCTCTTGTGGAGTGCGCTTTGACACCTAACGGGCATTGCAGGCCCTTAGATGTATAAGCTAGCGCTATAGCATCAACTATCTATCTGGATAAACTCTGTTTTGACGCGGCTAGTCCCTTAGAACGTCCCCTGAACAAAACAAAGAGCTGCTCCGTCTGTCTGAAAACGGATGCGCGAGACACATAGGCTCTTAACGCCCTGACCGGGCAAAGGAAGCCTGATCGTGTTTAACACTCCCGCTGGGAGGTTAATGGGTACCCGTTGATGGGCCACACGTGTAGGGACCAAAGCTCCGGGCAAGGATGCCAGATCGAACCGTTTGCCTGCGAGAGGAGATCCCTCCTCACCGGTATCGGCCACGGGGCGGTACTCGTCAGCTGCATCAGGACTGGAAACCAGGCTTGGTTCGTCCATAATGGGGTGACGAGTAGCACCGGGCATCCGTTTTCCCTGATTCGCTCTAACACCTGGGGTAGAAGCGTGACGGGGGAAACGCATAGAGCGGGCAGCGGGGCCAGACGTGGGCCAGCGCATCCCTGCTCTTGGAGAAAAATTCCTGACAGTGAGCGTTCTCTTGAGACGCAAATAGGTCTATTTTCGCTCTGCCAAATGTCCTCCACAACAGTTTGACTGTCTGCGGGTGTAAAGACCATTCTCCTGCCGGAAGATTGTTCCTGGACAGTCTGTCTGGTCCCACATTCAGGTGGCCGGGCACATGCGCTGCTCTGAGCGAGCGCAGATTGTGCTGAGCCCAGACCAGGAGGCGTTCCGTCAGCCTGTGAAGGGTTCTGGATCTGATACCTCCTTGGTGATTTATATAAGCCACCACTGACATGTTGTCCGAACGGACCAGGATGTGGTGTCCTATTATATGGGGACAAAAGCGCCTCAGCGCGTTGTCGACTGCCATCATTTCCAGGCAGTTTATGTGTAGAAGCTTCTCCCGTTCTGACCACTGGCCGAAGAACGGTCTGCCCTCTAGCAGCGCTCCCCATCCCGAGGTTGAGGCGTCCGTAGACACCACCTTCACACTCGAGGAAGTCCCCAGGCTTACACCTGATCGGTACCAATCGGTCACTGTCCAAGGTTTCAGAGCTGCGATGCATTTCTGATCGACCTTGAGGCGCAAGAGACCGGAGGTCCACGCTCTCCGCGGAACGCGCGGTTTTAACCAGTACTGCAGCGGGCGCATGCGAAGCAGACCCAGCTGAAGCACTGAAGATGCTGAAGCCATGAGACCCAGCATTTTCGGAAACTTTTTGAGCGGGACTAAAGTGCCGTGGCGAAAGGATTCTGTCATGCGCTGGATACTCAGCCTGCGCTGCGGTGACAGTTGTGCTGTCATAGACAGCGAGTCCAGTTCTGTACCCAGAAAGGATATTTTCTGACTGGGGGACAGCGAACTCTTCGCCCAATTGACTTTGAGACCTAAATTCTCGAGGTGATCGAGTAATATGGTCCTGTGTTCTATGAGCTCTGACTGTGATCGAGCTAGAACGAGCCAATCGTCCAAATAATTCAGCACTCGTATGCCTCGGAGCTTGAGGGGTACGAGCGCTGCATCCATGCACATCGTGAATGCATGAGGTGCCAGGGATAGGCCAAACGGCAGGACTGCGTACTGATATGCCTGGCCCTCGAAGGCGAATCTCAGAAATCGCCTGTGACGTGACGCTATTTGAATTTGAAAATAAGCGTCTTTCAGATCTATCGACATAAACCAGTCCCCTTGGCAAATTTGCGAGAGGATTTTCCTGGTCGTGAGCATTCTGAACCGTCGTTTCAGAAGTGCTTTGTTTAGCCGTCTTAGATCTAAAATGGAGACCCCCGTCTTTTTTGGGTACCAGAAAATATCTGCTGTACATGCCCCCTTCGCTCTGAACCTGTGATAAGGGTTCTATAGCCCCTTTGCTCAGTAACTTCGCTATTTCGGCTCGAAGCAGGTGTGCTGCTTCCTCTTTCACCGTAGTTTCGATTCGCTCCGCTTGGCGTTGCGGGCGTCGACCGAACTGTAGCGAATAGCCTCTTTCTATAATGTTCAGCACCCACTCTGATACCCCGGGAAGCTCTGCCCACGCTTTCGCGTGAGTGGCTAGGGGCAGAATGATATCTGGGCTCTGATCGCGACCTAGTGGCGAGCGGAGAGCACCGGTGTGCTGTAACATGAGCGCCGCGCTTGCAGCGTGTGAGACTGGGGGCGCGCTGATCACAGTGGGCAGCCTGCCCGCGCTCAGTTCTCCTACAGCGGTGTGCTGAGAGAGAGCAAGCGGGGTGAACCCCGTGGGGTTTATTATGTCTGTGAGCGAATGAGGGCGCGGGACATCGGGCCCATGCAAAACGCTGAGAACACCGTCTGTTTGTGCAGACTGTATGTGCGTTGGTTTCGTTTTTACAGAAACCGTGAGACATGTAGTGTGTAGTGTTTGCGGGCACTGGGACGTGGGCACAATCACTACATTTGTTGCACAATCGACATGAGTCGATTTTATTTGTGCGGGCCGTGTGTGGCGGGCCGTGTTTGTGTGTAGGAATGGGCACTGGGCAGTGGCCATTTTTACTACACTCATAACACCATCGGCCGTGGCCGGAATACCAGAAAATACACTCTTTATGGGATTTATCTGGGTCGCCGTAAAAACGGCGTTTGTGTGCAGGCAAGCGGGCTGTGTTGCCGACTTGTTTACTGCAGAATACACTGGAACAGTCGCAATTACTGGAACTGAACGAGCGAAAATTTTCGGTGGAAGTCCGGCCGCAGCGGGACTTGAACACCGTCGCTTCCTTAAGCTGGCTAGGAAGACTTAGAGGCCTCGGGCTTTACCACAATCTTCGGCCGGGGCCCGCGCGGCGGCCGGTGGAGCGAGAGCGCGGTCTCTGATCCCGGGCCTGACGGCGCTGTGGAGCGGCGGCAGCTGAGGGTTGCGGCTGGAAGCTGTGAGCAGGCGGCTGCTTAGGGCGACCTGCTGCGGAGCTTGAGCAGGAAATGTTTCATGGCCTGCGATGTCTTCTGAACCTCAGCGAATCTGTCTGCGAAATCCTTGACAGAAGATCCGAAGAGGCCAGCGGCGGAGACGGGGGCGTCGAGAAACACAGAGCACTCCGAGTCCGACATCTCCGAGAGCGTAAGCCACAGATGCCTCTCAGCCACGGTAATAGAGGCCATGTTCCGCCCTATGGCCTGTGCAGTGGATTTAGTGGTGCGAAGGGAGAGATCCGTCGCGCTCCTTAAATCCGACAGACTCACAGCTTCCGGTCCTTCCTCGTCCATTTTGCAGAGAAGGTTGGCCTGGAAGATCTGGAGTATGGCCATTGAATGAAGCGCCGAGACAGCCTGCCCGGCGGCGGTGTAAGCGCGACCGTGCAAAGCTGACATGGTGCGGCAGGCTTTAGATGGCAGCGCCGTCTTAGCACGCCGTCCAGCGGAGGGCGGGCAAAGATGGCCGGCTACCGCTTCCTCGACGGGGGGGGAGAGAGTGGTACCCTTTGTCTTTAGCACCGTCGACTACGGAGAATGCTGCAGACACGGGAGCACGCACTCTGGCTGAAAAGGGAGCGTTCCAAGACTTAGCGACCTCTTCGTGAAGCTCAGGAAGAAAGGGTGCTGGTCTTGAAGGCTGTGAAGCACGGTCCCTTTGCAGAAAACAGCCGTCCAGGCGGTTGTGTGCAGGCTGCTGGGGCGTCGACCACTCAAGGCCGAGGCTCTCGACGGCCTGCTCGAGCAGACGCATAAGCTCCGCTTCAATGCTGGCTCTTTTCCCAGGGGGCCGGTGAGAAGACGGCACACCGGCGAGCTTTCGCGGGATGGAGGAGGTTCCGGGACCCGCTGAGCGCGGTGCTTTTTACGGCGCGGCAACGCAGCGGGCGAAGGTGCAGTCTCGGAGAAAAATGCCAGGCGAGTCCGCAGAGTCACCATAGGCATTAACTCGCAGTGAGGGCAGCCGCCTTCAGCGAGCGCGAGAGCTGCGTGATCCTCACCCAGGCAGGAAACACAGATGACATGGTGGTCCCCGTCGCTGAGTGGAGCTCGGCATGAGCCACAGGATGAACGAGGCATCTTGACAAAGACGCTCGTGCTCTTTTAGAGAAAAAATGTGTGTCGCGGTGGCGAACACACACAGCAGTAAAGGATATATACGCTGGAAAACGTGAGCAGGAACGGCGACTGAAGGCGGCGAGTTGTCGTCCAGCAGCTTCAGATGTGGCGCTAATCTCGCTGAGTGCTTTATTCCAGACGGCGTGGCTTCCTCTCTGGATCCAGCGATGCGTGAGCTTCGCTGAAGAGATGAAAAACTGATTAAAAACCAGCCTCTCGAGGCTATATTTATAGCCGAGCCCCACCCTCTTTTGGCGGGACATGACGTATTGGGCGCGAAGCGCCCTCATTGGTTCTTACGTCATGAGGGGCCTCTCTCGATAGGCTGGTGCAGTTGCCGCAGAGCAGCCAATGGGCGCGCGAGCTGTCTTGCCCATGTCTGCATGCTGCTGCAATGCGTTTTACATTATTGCAAAATTAAGGATAATTTTTGGCTTCAGTATCTCGTGGAAAAGAGGTTTTCCCCTAGCGTAAGATATTACGCAGTACGAGAGAACCTCTCGTAAGAGAACCGCATTTTTCCATCTTAAAAATATATCTAAAATATGTCATGCTCTCATTGACAAATGCGGAACAATTAGTTCATGCGTTCATGACCTCAAGGCTAGATTATTGTAATGCTCTACTGGGTGGTTGCCCTGCATGCTTAATAAACAAACTACAGCTAGTTCAAAACGCAGCAGCTCGAGTTCTTACCAGAACCAGGAAGTATGACCATATTAGCCTGGTTCTGTCAACACTGCATTGGCTGCCTATAGACCCTTTTACAGTTGGTAAACATGGTGACGTATTTGTGTGGGCGGGGCTTAGCTGAAGGCAGAAAGATCCCTCTGGCCGCTTCACTAACGCTAGTTTGCAAGTTTTGTTAGCTTGTTTTTAACAATGACTGGAGAAAATCCGATTTTGTCTTAATGTGCAAGGTCACTCACTGTCCAGGACCGCGATTGTTATTTGCAAAAGTTAATTTTAACGGACGGAACCAGATGACCGTACACGCGCTCAGTCAATGGACGATCTGACAGGATTAACGTTAATACCTCCGGTTGAGTGGCCTGACTTCTACACCTACCCGATAGAGAAACCGAGGGTAAAGAGAAACTGAGGGCATATATACATATATATATATATATTTAGATGCCTATAACTATGTGCTGAATGGTCATGTAAAGACTTGTGTGGTACGATCCGCAGTTCTGCCTAGTCAGCGCCAAGAAGACGACAATGTAAAGAGTGACACTACGGTGCAATTTTAATGATATGAATATTTTCTAGAAATAAAAATTCCAGATACAGCATACTCATTTTGCACCCAACAACACAACAAGATGACATTTAATAATAAAAATAATAATTTAAGCTCCTTATTATGTAGCCGAATCTGTGCTGGTTTGTATTGGCCGCCTCCAGTTTTCCGTTTGTTTTGCCTCCAGCTAGCGCCGTGACGTAACTGTGACGTCGGCGCAAAAGGGGTCTATTAAACATCGCATAAATTTTAAAATATTGCTGATTACTTACAAAGCATGGTTTAGCTCCCCAGTACTTGAGCGAGCTCTTAACGCATTATAGTCCTTCACGTCTATTGCGATCTCAAAATTCTGGCCAGTTAATAATACCTAGAATATCAAAATCGACTGCTGGCGGTAGATCCTTTTCCTATTTAGCACCAAAACTTTGGAACAGTCTTCCTACCATTGTCCGGGAAGCAGACACACTCTGTCAGTTCAAAGCCAGATTAAAGACACATCTCTTTGACCTAGCATTCACATAATACATTATATAAGGACATTCGCCTGGACCCGATGACAACGCAGTGCTGAAGTGCCATCTAGTCTCTCCCTATGGAGGATCCCTTTACCACTCTACAGATAAAGCGTTGTCGGGAAAATTTGTTTCGCGTACCTACCCCGAAGTGACAAAATAAAATAAAATCCTGTATCAAAATTTATAAGGAAAGACCAGTACTTTGTTTAGGCTTGGTTTGTAGGGACCTAAACCTGTTCACATATATTCAAACGCACATAACTATAGAACCAATTCTTAATGCGCATGTGAACGCCATCAGCGTTTATCACAGGTTCGCGTTTAAGAGAGAATGGTGTCGTCTTAGCAGCCCCTAATTTAATAACAAATGATCGTTGCGACGGAAGCGAATCAATCAAAACTAACTTTAGCTGGAAAATAACTTTAAGAACCGCTATAAAGCCAAAACAATCTCTGTTACCTTAAATTATACGTTTATCTCTGTAAAGCTGCTTTGAAACAATCTACATTGTTAAAAGCGCTATATAAATGAAGATTTAAAAAAAAGATAAAAAAAAAAGTCTGTAAAATGTCCATAAAATGTTCGTCCACTGAGTTCCGAGGGCAACGATGCGATGTCCTACCTGCCTGACATCACACGTCATCAGTGCGTTTCATGCTATGCAGAGGTTAGACAGACGTCAGTCACTGAGCACCGCAAACGAAACAGCAGCCATCTTTTACAGTTCCTCCTGAACCAAAAACAACAAGCATATGCCACGTTCATACCCTAACTACTGTAATCTGGAAGAGATGGAAACCCGTGATGTTATACTCGAAGCGATTAATGACTCGAATTTATGCATTTCAATGGCAACGCTATCAACGCAGAAATGAATCTGCAGCAGTCAGGTGGTACAAGCAAAGACTATAGAATAACACAAGACTCGGCACTCGTATTGTTTTGAATGGGGAAAAGTGTAACGCTCAATATGGCGCAATAAGTCCTGCCTTCTAAATAAGAGCCAATCGCCGATTGGTGAAGTCATCACGTCACTGCAGCTGCCGTTAGAAGCTCCGGATCCTATAGAAACAGTCAGACGCACTTCCACTGCGCATTAGCTTGATCCAGCCTGAAAAAAAATCTTCTTTTGTCATGATTCGAGCGTTTAGAAACAAAAAATATGAGATAGTTGTTGTCAGATTTCATTGGTGATTTCAAATATGAAATTTAATCGTAAGCTTGGCGAACAGTTTTGGAGAATTTGATGTTTCCCCATTCAAAGAGATAGGAGCTGTACCTGCACGCCCGAGAGGCGTTTCAAAGATGGCCGCCGAGTGAAATTACTTGTCCTAAAGGGACTTTTGTACAGGTCAGTGCTCTTTAAATTGTTTATGTTCATTATTATTGTAATGTTGTGTGCTTTGAGACATGAGGTAGTTTAACACCGTCTCTCATGACACTTTTGTGTGCTCTCTGCTGTGCGAGTTCATGTGTTTTGAAGGAGGCGTGGCTTCGGAGATGCTCTGAAGGGAGGATGGGATCTTATGCTTTCAAAGCTAGCTCGCTATTGCTAGCCTCTCTGAAAATCCCCTACCCTACCTTTAATAGTCTTATTTCTTAAATATTCTTATGTAGTCTTTTCTTCCCTCTTGTGACGTATATCTGAGTGATACAGCTTCTGGAATGTGAAAAAATTTTGGGCGGGTCTTGATTTCAATCTTGGGAGATGACTGGATAGAAGGAAGTTGGCTGTTGCTGTCTAAACAAAGGCAGATCTGAATGCCAGTTTGCAGGCAGTTGTGGAGGATATTTAGTCCCGCCCTCCACCGAGACACACGTCATGAAGTAAACAGATGCCGTTTCGAGGGGGAGGGGAAGGTTAAGGTTTTTTATAAAAGATTATGAGTGTACATGATTTTTTTTAGATAATGACTTACGTGGATAAATCATGTATAATAAACACTGCAACATTCAGTAAAAAAATAAGAATATTCGAGTGTTTAGAATATTTTAATATATTAAAGGGTAACTAAACCCCTGGTCAGAGCCTGACTCCACCCACTGGCAATATTTGAAAAATGCTGGAAAAGTGGGCAGAGCCCAGCGGAGGGGGGGCGTGCATCTGACCATGTGGGGGGCATGTCTCTCTGTAGGCAAGAGCGTGGTTAGCTGGTTCCCTCTGACGTCGAGGGTACCACAACTTCCAATAGGAAAATTCAACTGCAGTAGCCACCGTTCAACCTGAAGAGGGCAGCACTCAGAAGTTTTTACACCACATATTGTAGAATTAAAACACTTTAAACCCAAATGTCAAAAAAATTACTTGAATCAATGAACAACATTAACAAAGCCCCAGTCTTACAGATCATTAACTAAAAAAAGTTTTTTTAGGGTTTAGTTACCCTTTAAATATTTTGCTTGTCTTGAAAAAGGCAGTTGTTAATAAGTGTCTAAATGGGATTACAGAAGTTGTCGGGAACATTAAACATCATCGACCGAACATGGTAAATTCTTCTAGTCACTATTCCACTTTCACATCTATGTTGTGTTTATAATCACACTCTTGCAAACTATAACTCAAACTTTCATTTTTTGTTTTTTTTTAAATAAAGACTGAAAAAGTGAATGGTGGTGAGATTGAAGCCAATGGGAATCAGCTAACTTACGGGTTGGCCTACAAAAAATATCACTGCAGTGCTCTATTCATTTTAAACTCATTAAAAAAAAAATATTCTAAAATGTTAACTGGTTTGGGTGATGACCATAGACTGTAAAAAAATAGGTGATGACACAAGTTTCAAATTGTCACTTTTTTTATCATTACAGGGGACAGAAATGAAAGAGTGTATCATACACACCAAGCAAGGGCAAGATTTTTTATTTATTAATTAATTGTTTAGCTTAAAAGGATAGTTCACCCAAAAATGAAAATTAGCCCATGATTTACTCACCCTCAAGTCATCCTAGGTGTATATGACATTCTTCTTTCAGACGAATACAATCGGAGTTGTATTAAAAAATGTCCTGGCTCTTCCAAGCTTTATAATGTCCATAAAAGTGCATCCATCCATCATAAAAGTGCTCCACACTGCTCTGGGGGGTTAATAAAGGCCTTCTGAAGTGATGTGTTTGTATAAGAAAAATATCCATATTTAACATGTTACAAAGTAAAATTCTAGCTTCCTGCCAAACGGCCGTACGCAGTCTACTTATGCCTGAAGCACAACTTATGACGTCAAAAGTAGCGTAGTGCGTCATGGCGTAGCGTAAATATCAGATATCATACTCGCATAAGTTGCGCTTTAGACTTAAGAGGAATCAGTTTGGCCGGAAGCTAGTTATTTTACTTTATAACGTTTTAAATATTAATATTTTTCTTACACAAACTCAGAAAGCCTTTATTAACACCCCGGAGCCGTGTGAAGTTCGTTTATGTTGGATGGATGCACTTTGATGGACTTCAAAACAGAAACAGCCATTCAGTGCCATTATAAAACTTGGAAGAGCCAGTTTTTATTATAACTCCGATCGTATTCGTCTGAAAGAAGAATGTCATATACACCTGGGATGACTTGAGGGTGAGTAAATCATGGGCTAATTTTCATTTTTGGGTGAACTATCCCTTTAACACAGCCTGCTCAGCACAGTCCTAAGAATGATATATGACAGATCTGAAGGAAACGCCAGCAACTGAAACAGACGGGCCATTGTGACCCTGTCTACGCTGCGTCAAAAGCAAAAAAGAGCCATTATAATCAAGACCGGGTGCAGGCGGAAACACACCAACTGACGTGTCCGGTGTAGACATGCTGTCACTGTAGTTGTGAAATCTGCTTTGGAATTATGTACACAATACATTTAAGATTAATGTTTGAAAATCCATTGACACATTCAGTGTAGAGAGCGTCACTGGCTTAATTTGCTTTTGACGTAACATGCCACTCAGGATACAAGCCTGAAACTCAAAGCCTGAAATTCCAGCTGAATTAATTGCAAAAATTTGTGCAGTTATAAAAAAAAAAAAAATAATGAATGAATATGTTTGTGTGCTTACCTGCCCCACAGGGAGATATTCTGCCCTGTGTGTGTGTGTGTTTGGACTCCGTGTGTGTGTGGTTGTGAGTAAATTCCAGACTGGCCTGCAGAAGCTCTGGAGCTTGTATGGAGAAACCTGATGGCAAACCCCTCACATGAGAACATCTATAAGAGAAGATAACTGAGTTTTAATTATTTTAATGGAACAGTTTAAAATCAGCATGAATTTAATGTCTTTTCTTCCCTGTTGTGATGTATATCCGAGTAAAACGGCCTCTAGAATGAGATCAAATGTGGGGTGGGAGTGGGACTTGATTTTGTCCTCGGGATTTGATTGGATCGTAGGAAGTTAGGCTAACTAAACGAAGGCAGATCTGAATGGCAGTTTGCAGGCAGTTGTTGAGGATATTAAGTCCCGCCCTCCACTGACACAAACGTCACGAAGAAAACCGTTTCGAGGGGGAGGGGAAGGTTAAAGGTACAATATGTAGTTTTCCGCCGCTAGGGGTCGCTAACCTCTTCAGAACAATAACAAAGGCGTAGATTGATGATGCAGTGAATGAGAGGAATCATGGAACTTGTCGTCATGCCGATGGATCTAACAGAAGCAGGTCACGATTGCTATTGAAAGACAGATATCAGCGCCACACGCGGGTCCTGCGGATATAAAGGAATGAAGACATTTCATTCTACCGAACTAACAGCAAGTGCTGAATTACTACTCACACAGGTCAGTTTATTAGACTGATTAAAATTGTGAGATAATGCAGCGCTGTTTCACTTGGCCTACACTACCACACTAAACAGCATTTGAGTGTGTTTAAAGTTATGTTATACTATGTGTTAGTTTGTTGGCTTTATGAGACAAATAGTAAGCTAGATCAATATTAGAATATCATACTGATTATATTCTAACATTTCATCATGTTGAGCTATATAACAGTTTTTATTAGTAGTTTTTATTTACTCTTGACTCTGTCAAGTCGAAGTTTGTTGCAAAGTTCTCGGCATCTTGAAAACGCCACGCCGATATTGATCCTCGTTTTATTTCTTCTTTTGTCCCAAAGTCTGCTTGCCATGGTCCATAATGTTTGAATGAAACAACAACAGCTTGATCGTGCCGCTAGACGTTATGCAGTTGTACATGTCTGTCGCCATGGTTACTATGGCAGTACAAGCGGAAACCAGGGGACTATTTAACTATTTATACAACTATTCAAAATTGTGAATTTCTCTGAATTTACAAATTCTTGGAAACATTTAAAATAGTGTAAGTACACAATTGAACGAAATGTATAACACTGTGCAATTGTTTTTTGGATATTTTAATACAAAAATCTTTAAAATATGATGAGTGCACGTGACTTTAAAAAAAAAGAAAAGATTTACACAGATAAATCATTTATAATAAACACTGCAACATTCTGTTTTGTTAAGCAACAATTTGTTACTTATATAGCTGCTTTTTATGTCATTCCTCTTCCTCTTTACCTGAAATCCAAATAAAATGCATAAAAAATCCCCTTCCTCATAAATACTTTAATATTTTATTTATTAAATTATTATTAATTAATAATATTTATTATTAAATGTTACAAATTTTTATTGAATATTAATTTTGTGTTCTGATGTGCATACAGTGTTTGCATAATTCTCTAAAAGTTCTGTATGTAAAATACTTTCTTCTTAATATGCAGACACATCAAGTTGCTCAAGCATTGCTGTTTGTTTAAGCATTCTGACTAAACCAATTACAAAACTACTAGTATACTTCATGCAAAGTAGTGTACTACATTACTGATTTTGAAGTTGCTACATAAATATATTTTTTAAAAATATAACAAAACATTTATTTTCAAATTATTATAAAAACTACATTTAAAGAAAAATTAATAAAACATTTTAAATATATATTTTTTTAAATTAGCAACATCTAAGAACAAGTTTAGTTCTTCAGAATTCTGAATTTTGTGTAAAAACAAAAAGAACCCAGTTTCAATACAAGACCCTCTGGAGCTCTAGCATGTGGAAAACGTGCGCTATTATACAGAGGGTTTATAAGGTCATTTCTTTTGGGTGTAACTCCTAATAAAAGTGAACACTGGTTGAAAATCAGCATAAAATGAAAAATGGAAAAATAACAAAATGAACACCTGAACTAAGACAAAATTCCAGTTTAAGCATAACAGCATTCCAAAAAACACTAAGAAATCTGATCTCTGGTTGAGCTTTTACATGGCCTGTATCCTGTATGTCTAGTAGGCTGAGACTTTAACTAAACACACACTTAAAGCTGTTACAGCACAAGTGTTATTTGAGCAGTGGGGAGGAAACTCTAATTTAAATGTGTATTTTAAATTTTAAATGTTAGCCTATACAGTGGGGAGAACAAGTATTTGATACACTGCCTATTTTGCAGGTTTTCCCACTTACAAAGCATGTAGAAGTCTGTAATTTTTATCATAGGTACTCTTCAACTGTGAGTGACGGAATCTAAAACAAAAATCCAGAAAATCACATTGTATGATTTTTAAGTAATTAATTTGCATTTTATTGCATGACATCATCAGAAAAGCAGAACTTAATGTTTGGTACAGAAACCTTTGTTTGCAATTATAGAGATCATACGTTTCCTGTAGTTCTTGAACAGGTTTGCACACACTGCAGCAGGGATTTTGGCCCACTCCTCCACACAGACCTTCTCCAGATCCTTCAGGTTTCGGGGCTGTCGCAGGGCAATACTGACTTTCAGCTCCCTCCAAAGATTTTCTATTGGGTTCAGGTCTGGAGACTGGTTAGGCCACTCCAGGACCTTGAGATGCTTCTTACGGAGCCACTCCTTACTTGCCCTGGCTGTGTGTTTCGGGTCATTGTCATGCTGGAAGACCCAGCCACGACCCATCTTCAATGCTCTAACTGAGAGAAGGAGGTTGTTGGCCAAGATCTCGCGATACATGGCCCCATCCATCCTCCCCTCAATACGGTGCAGTCGTCCTGTCCCCTTTGCAGAAAAGCATACCCAAAGAATGATGTTTCCACCTCCATGCTTCACGGTTGGGATGGTGTTCTTGGGGTTGTACTCATCCTTCTTCTTCCTCCAAACACGGCGAGTGGAGTTTAGACCAAAAAGCTCTATTTTTGTCTCATCAGACCACATGACCTTCTCCCATTCCTCCTCTGGATCATCCAGATGGTCATTGGCAAACTTCAGACGGGCCTGGACATGCGCTGGCTTGAGCAGGGGGACCTTGCGTGCGCTGCAGGATTTTAATCCATGACGGCGTAGTGTGTTACTAATGGTTTTCTTTGAGACTGTCGTCCCAGCTCACTTCAGGTCATTGACCAGGTCCTGCCGTGTAGTTCTGGGCTGATCCCTCACCTTCCTCATGATCACTGATGCCCCACGAGGTGAGATCTTGCATGGTGCCCCAGACCGAGGGAGATTGACCGTCATCTTGAACTTGTACCTATGATAAAAATTACAGACCTCTACATGCTTTGTAAGTAGGAAAACCTGCAAAATCGGCAGTGTATCAAATACTTGTTCTCCCCACTGTATATATTAGCCTATATTATGTATAACATGTGCCCAAACCCATCTGTGTGTGTGTGTGTGTGTGTGTGTGTGTGTGTGTGTCTGTGTGTGTGTGTCTGTGTGTGTGTGTGTGTGTGTGTGTGTGTGTGTGTGTGTGTGTGTGTGTGTGTGTGTGTGTGTGTGTGTGTGTGTGTGTGACCCAAAATGCCCAAGTTGATGACACTTGGGCATTTTGCTCTGCAGTGTAAATTACACAAACCCAACGTTGCACAACGTTAGTATGGTATTTAAACATAGCAACACTTACCGTGTTATCAGTGCTCTCTGCATTGCCTGATGGTTGTAAGGACCCTTCCCTACCACCACAGCACTGAAATAGATCGGTCCTTGCAGGTAATGAGACAGCAGGGCACCCTGGAAGCCTAGAATGGCCCAGCGGGTAAGTTTATCACTGCACGAGAGAGAAAGTGTTCGTTCCCCACGGCCTGGCTTAACCCTCAAAACCCCAACACTGTGATAGAGTAATCCAGGCTTGAGAGGGTCTGTTGGGCCATCAGGGACACACTTTGCCCCAGTGCGATGGAGGTCCGGCAGGTAGACTTTCTTTACATCCGGTTGATAGTATGAGACTTCATTTAATTGATTATGCTCTTTGTTTTCTGTTATAACTTCATGCTCATCGGCATCCCCTGATTTTCTGAATGATGAATGGTTGTCACTTGTCTTCATTCCAGGACCCTGTCTGGTCTCGTCTAATTCACTCTCAGCGTGTCGCTTCAGGCCTCGTCTCTCTGATTCTTCGTTCTGAACTGCCTTTACTGGCTCACAGGGCTGCGCTTGACTGCCAGTCATAGGGAATATGGAGGCATCACCACCTGAGGATACATTAGCAAAGCACTGACTGACAAGATATACACACATATACACACTATATATATATATATATATATATAACAATAAGATAAAAACACATATACTGACCCTAACTATATGGACAATTTAATTATCATATTCAGTTGTTTCAAACCCACTGCCACAGGTGTAAATAAGAAAGAAAAAAAAAACCTAACCATGCAATCTGCATTTACAAACATTTGTGAAAAAATGGGTTGTCCAAAAGAGCTCAGTTAATTTAAGAATAGTGCTGTGATAGGATGCCACCTTGGCAATAAGTCAGTTTGTGAAATTTCATCCCTGCTAGAAATTCCACAGTCAACTGTAAGTGATTTTATTAAACGTTTAGAAACAGCAACAACTCAGCCACGAAGCAGAAGACGTAAAGTCACAGAATGAACTGGTCATCGAGTGCTGAGGCGCATGGTGTGTTAAAGTCACCAACTTTCTGCGGGAGCTTCGTGGAATGGGTTTCCATGGTCGAGCAGCTGCATGAAAGCCTCACATCAACAAGTTCAATGCCAAACGTCGGACGGAGTGTGTGAAGCACATCACCACTGGACTCTGGAGCAGTGGAAACTTCGAATCACGCTTCTCTGTTTGGCAGTGTGAATGGTCTGGGTTTGGCGGATGCCAGGAGAACGTTACCTGCCTGACTGCATCATGCCAACTGTACAGTTTGGTGGAGAAGGGTGTTATTGAGTGTGGGGCTGTGTTAGCTTAGGACCCTTACTTCCAGTGAAGGGAATCTTAATGCTTCAGCATGCCAAGACATTTTGGACAATGCTATGCTTCCAACTTTGTGGGACAGTTTGGGGACGGCCCTTTTCTATTCCAGCACATGTCCCAGTGCACAAAGCAAGGTGAATGAAGTCATAGTTGGCTGAGTTTGGTGTGGAAGAACCGGATTGGCCCACACAGAGCCCTGATGAACCGGATGAACAGGAACAGAGATTGTGAGCCAGGCCTTCTCGTCATAGGCGTGTGTAAGGCTGGGGAATGCTTTGCCAAATATGCACCTGCAAATTTAAACTAAATCTAGTAATAAAGTGAAAATTAAAATTAAAGTGTCGATTGCGGGCTTGCAACATTAAATTTAGATCTGCTTGCATGATACTTTTTATGCGTTTTACAGTGTTACGCACTATAACCGATCACACATGATCTGTTGAGATGCAATGGCCAATCAGAGGCATTAAGATAATCGCTGAAACACCAGAGTTTTATGAACTCTGAATTATGACTGAATTCTGATTATGTATACTTTAATCATAAACCGATAAACAGATTTGGTGATTGTGCTCTTGAGAGCGTTGAAACTAATATAAATAGGTTTTTTTTATTTACAACATATTTTTGCAGCGTTGAGCAATGTAGCCAATCACAAACATATCTGATGATTTCTTGAATGCAATGGTCAATTAGACGTGTTTAAGTTAGAATCCCCTCAACACTTAATAAGCCGGAGTTTTTGTCCAGTGCTGAGATCCGCACACTCAAATTCTCTCGTTATAATTTAACTTGTGACAAAAAAGTGTAGACATTATGTAGGCTAAATAAGTTATTCATTGTACAGTCAGCCTAATCGATTAGCAGAACTTTGTGTAAAGAGGAGTGATAGCTTAGTGATTAGCCCTTGTATGCACGCTTAGGCGATATATAATCCATTCAGAATTTGAAGAAAACGTATGTTTTGCTGCATTAGGTAAGGGTAAGGCAATGGTTAGGCTATTTATTATTCAAATCTAGCCTCTTTCCCAGTGACATTCATCTGACCTTTTCTCTTTTGTATTGGCTCTCTTCCCTCTCTTTCTACATCTAGGCTAGAGTTGGTTCACCCTCCGCCTATGCTTCTCGTCAGAGCCGCCTTAACCTAATGTTAGGCCCCAGGGCTGAGAGCTTTTGTAGACCCCCCCTCCCCTCGATTTATAGAGTCTCATTTTAAAAAAAGTGTAATATCTAGGTAATCTACATCACAAAATGCATTAGTTTCTTTCGAGACCTACAACAGTGAGTTTTCCCTCTTTGAGCCAGAAAACACCATAATATTGTTATTAACATATCACTGAGCCCACTTGAGCATAAACACAAGACACTTTATTTAACAACCACACACAGCAACTAAATTTCAACTTTATGCAAATGAGACGCGATTTTCGCGAGCGACAACCAATAGGAAAGAAGCCTTTCAGTGGAGCTCAGCTCCCGTCACCGTCTCGATTGCAGGCAAGACAGAAGAGTTTGAGGGTGATTTCACTGTTTTATATGATTTGACTGTAACTAACCACAAACATGGATACGGTATAATAAAATGATGCATGGAAAAGAAACTGTCGACAGTCTCAGTGAGTTTAATTCATACATATATAGTTAGAGTGTTGTAGTTTTATGATGCAAGTTTAGCACTGCTGCAGTTCATTTTACAGTTTCCCCTGCATTATGTTGACTCTTTTAGGGACAAGAAAATTGATTATTTGTCAAATTCGGATGACGTTTTAGTAATTTATGACAGTATGAGTGAGTTTAATTTGTAGATTGATCGATCTTTAATCTAGTAAATTATTTAATCCACTGAACACTGCTGTGTGGTAATATAAAAACACTCTCCCAAAAGCATACTGTTTCTTTTGAGCCCTCTGACGTACTGCCTGGAAGCACTGCACAGTGTTTACTATGTAAACAGCGTAGCAGACTGACACAGAAGAGAAGAGAATGTTGAATTAAGTTGTTATCTTTGAGGGGTTTTGCACACAAAAAAGTATTCTCGTCACTTCATTACATTAAGGTTGAACCACTGTAGTCACATAGACTTTTTTAACGATGTCTTTAATACTTTTCTGGCCCTTGAAAGTGGTAATAACATTGTAGTCAATGGAGGGACAGAAAGCTCTCGGATTTCATCAAAAATATCTTAATTTGTGTTCTGAAGATGAACGAAGGGCGGTTTGGAACGAGTAATTAATGAAAGAATTTTCATTTTTGGGTGAACTAACCCTTTAAATGTACTGACTGATAATTTTCCTTGTTTTACTTTTTGGTTGAAATATTTGATAACTAATTTTCTAAAACATAGGAAATATAGTAATAATAAGACAAGATAAAGAGTATACAAATATTTGACTGGTAGTGCACAGCAGAGACCCTTTTTAACTAAACAAATATTTACATGTAAGACATAAAGCTGGACTCACAGGGTGTTTGACTGGTGAAGAAAAGGAAAGAAACTCCTGGTTTAACTGTCCATTTTCCCTTTCCGGCTCCTGGACAGAAGACATCGGAGCTCTGGCCACTCACAGCCCTGTGCAGCTGCTCCGTCAGATACCTGAGCATAGAAACATCAGTGTGGCCGAGCAAACACTCAAGTGCACAGATTCATTTCAACTGTTATTACTTTAAAACCAAATTTAGTCTCAACAGTGTGACGAAGAAGCACATTCTTTTGATTTTAATTTTTACATTATTGGTGTCTCATGAATCGAGACATTTCATTATTATTTGCCTCGCAGAAAAATGACTAATTCACATCTATAAAACTGTTTTGATTTTAGTACTGTTACATTAAATGACATTTTTTATTTCTTGTACTCAGTTTCTATATATATTTCTTAAGTTTAAAAAATATTTATCTTCTATCAACAGATTGATTATTGGAGCAAGACAAATAAAATCCTCTGAAAACAAGTCTTAATGTCTTATAAACTATATGGTTAGGGAATTTGTATAGTTTTCTTGTTTTAGGAATGTTTAGATGTTTAAGGAAAACAAGAAATATATTTGTTAAGACTGATTTGTTGCACTGTAAAAACATCAAAAGCAAGCCAAGTATCACATAAAGTAAAAAAAAAAAATGTAAAAAAAAAAAAAAAACTTAAAAATGTGGTCTATATTTGGACTGCAGTTCTAATGGGCTTCCATTACAACAACACACTTGAACTTCAGTCATCCAGAACACAGGTTACAGGACATAACATCCGCTTGACGCTTGTCAAATTCATGTACAAATATAGAAAGGTAAACGCATAAATCCATGCCCATAAAATATGTTTACAGTAACTGTGAAGGATTGTGATGTAAGAAGCAGTTGGGTTTGTGTTTGTGAAGCATCACAAATGCAAAGAAGTTCTGGTAATGCTTTACAATAAGGTTCATTAGTTAACATTAGTTAACCACATTAGTTAGCATGAACTAACAATGAACTGCACTTATACAGCATTTATTAATCTTATATGTTAATTTCAACATTTACTAATACTTTATTAAAATCTTGTTAATATTAGTTAATGCAATGTGAACTAAATTTAACAAACAATGAACAGCTGTAACTAAACTTAACAAAGATGAACAAATACAGTGTTACCGAAGTTCTGATGTTAAATTACCTGACACCCCCCCTTCGAGCAATAACCTCAGCATGACTGTCATTCAGAATATCACCTGCAAATCATCACAATACAAAATATATGAGATGGCAAAGTAGGTTAGTATTTGACAATTTGTTTAAATCTTTTACATTTACCCTTCACACTCATAGCAGACTGGCCGATGCATTTGGTGCCCGTCCCCAAAGACACAACCTGCTTTTGAACTGAGATTAAATGGTTAAAAGGGCATTTTGAAATTTTCATATCAGTGTTTATGAGATGAGCACTTAGTTAAACAGTATCGCTAACCTGTCTTCTGGTCTGAGCTGTCAGTCAGCAGAACTACAGCAGCCAGTAGAGTCCACTCTCTGCCCGCCTCTGGCTTTCCTCGCTTAGGGAGTTTATTAAAGTGATTATAACACAGACTGGCTATTTCATCAGGACTCCACATGATCTGATGGTATACATGAACAGTAGAAATTCATGATGAGACTTAACATGTGTTTTTACAACATTACTGTTAACGCAGTATTTGTGTACTCACATTTAAATGCCTGGTTAACACTCATGCGAGTTACAGATGCAAATATAAATTCAGTAGTTCATAAAAGTGTTCTTCGTGTCTTGGGAAGAAGTCTTGCACCCACAGCAGAAGTAGAATACACTATCAAAGATTTCAAAATAAGAGTCTCCACATTCGCTCGATAGAGGGCGCGTTAATACAAGCCAGGGTCTGTTCGATACAGCTACAATCTTCTCTTCCATTGAACTGTATACATGTCTTGAAAGCAGAGTTCAAGATATTGATTTATTGTTTTATTTGTAAATAAATTAAGTAAAGCAACAGCTTGAACAAAAGAGAACAAACAGGCAATTATTATTATTCAATGACAGTAGCAGAATCAAAGCTTGCTTTAAACGTTTATTTAGTGTATCTTTACTATGTTACATTTTGTTTTTTGTTTGTTTGAATCTCAGTCAACACTGTTGGGGGTTAAAATAGGCCCACATTTATTACAAAAATGTTGTTCACTTTAAAGGACAGCATTTGTTCTCAGATAAATGAAGAAATATTTAATTACTTAAAGCCTTTATATAAACGTGTTTTGTTGCATTAATTATGCCTTGTCATGTACCTTATAATGCATTGGATGAATAACTGTAAGCACAGTACAATACATCATAATACTTATATATTAATCATCACACCTTTAGAAAGTATAATGCAATAAAACAGACAAACAACCAATTTCAGATGCAAGAAATCTGCTAATATAATGCATTTTAACTTTGTTACAATTATTTATGAAAATATAATTATAATATAATTATTATAAATATATATATATATATATATATAATATCTTCACAACTATAATAAATGAAATAAACAGTGTTTCAATAAATTATCATTTTTATGAGTATAGGTTATAACATCAAAAACAGTTACTGTTAAAATATTACGTTATAGATCTTTATCTTTCCTAAAAGACATGACTGGAGTAAAAGCCTTTTGTATGACCTTTTTTTCATTTATTTTTTTTATTTTACGATACAGTTCTTTACAGTTAAGATTTGATACCAAATAACCAACACTGACTGATGCTGCTGAGAGCTGTACTGAATGAACAGATGTCTCAAGCCTTCATACAGCTCAACGATACTGGTCCTTAAATCAGTCTTCACACACTTGATCATTCATTTTAATGACGTCAGCTGTTTGTGTTTTTGTATAAACATTCAATTTCACACTGATGCTCCAAGGATGCTTTAAAGACTGATCGACTCATATTGGACATCCTTATTGTTTACAAGCAATGTTTTCTCTAAGAACAATATTTAACTGAAATAGCCAATTTAGAGCTGAAGATAACTCGAAAAATGTAGTCTATTGATGGAAGTGCTAAATGTATCATAAGCACTTTCAGTAATTGTAGACTGTTCCTCCAAGTCACCAGTTCCAAATTTAACCTGAAAATGAAAAAGATTACAGATTAGCAGCCAAAAGAGAAATATTCTTGCCCTTTTGATATTTTAATATAATTGTCATAAACACAGCAAAAAAAAAAAAAAAAAAGAAGTCGTTCTTTAATAAAGGGCACTTCTGACTACTTAAAATTAAACATTACTAATAAAATATAATGATATAAAGATAAAGGCCTTCAAATTAACTTTGGTATATTTCAAAATTTTATTCTTGATATTGTGTGCAAGTAATAATGTGACAATAATTATCTCACTTTTGTGGAAAAATGTTAAATATAGGCCTTGTACACAACTTGGTTAACTGGCAACCTAACCCATGAATTTTGAAATTCTAAAAATTAAAAAAACGGTAAATTGTCTGCTTCTGAATGAAAATGATCTATTACTGACTGCTTTGGTAATGACAATCAAAAGGCTCTGAGATCATCAGGTAGAAATCGTAAAATATATTAAAGCCATATTGGAATTACTGTAATTACGAAATTCTGACTTGTAGAAAGTGTTCTTAAAATAAACTAAAAACCTGAAGAAAAAAAAAAAACTGTTTAAATGTAGCTTATGTAGTTAAATAAGAGATAATTAAGGCATCTGCAAAACAGCCAGAAACGCATAATCATGAGTCCAAGGATGTGGAACCTCCAAGATGTCCGCTAACAATTATGTTAATCACAACATAAATGTCAGATCTTCAAACACTCACTCTGCTTCACAGGGAGAACAGTGCTCCCATTTTGTCATTTCCATTATAATTAAATATAAACTCAAATATAAACTTGGATAATAGTTGTTTAAAGGTGCAGTAAGCGATTTCTGAGAAAAGCTGTTAACAGTGGATCGGCCAATCAGCAGTAGGGGGCGTGTCCACTGATGATGGGGGAGGAGAGAGAGTGAAGAAAGAGAGGGAAGAGAGCCAATACAAAAAAGAAAAGGTCAAAATAAGGGAAAATAAGGGTTATGATCAGGCAAGAACTTTAGGAACCACATTAATATTAATAAAGCTTTTGAGCGCTGGAGAGACATAAGCGGGAAGGCCTGAATAGAGAGTCTACACTGATGTCACTTACCTGCCGGAACAGAAGAGCTGCTGCGTGACTGGAGTTAATAGGGAATACTTCGAAAACACGAGTAAAACAAACAATTATCAGTTTAAACTAAAGGTTGGACTCGATATGTGTTCCTTACAACTTCCCAAAGATCCAGTGATCCATGGATATACATGCAGCAGGAATCGTGTTTCCTGACATTTATTTGTGTCTGATTTTGACGCCGGGGAAATACATAAAGCAAATCTGTGAACGCCTTATACAAATACAATATAGGTTGGTCTAAATCCAGGTAATCACTAATATCAATGTCATATATATCATCATATAGTCCAGCCTTAAACTCGTATAGTTTTTGTCAGTGTTTAAAAACCTCCACTTATGCAATATGTAAGATGGTAAATATTTAATTGATAAGTTGTCAATACAATATATAACAATACAATATATAGGTTATGATTTTTACCCTAAAATTCAACATATTGACACAAAATGATAACTGCAAATCCACCTTTCGCTGTCTGGATCCAGTTCTTTCTGTGAATTGCAGCGATCCATTTGCTTCTCTGTCCTGTAGCTTTCGGTAGTCTGTAAAAATATACCTCAGATCTCTTGTCAAATCCATTTGTTCAGTCAATCTCAAAGCTCTTTACCGTTTTAGATGTGTTTTGTGTTTTTCGCAGCATTCACACTGAAAACCAATGCTGCCGCTCAGCGTTTCTGCCACTCGGTGGGCGTAACCGCAGTCAGTGACGTCACGTGCATAACCTCTACATAGGAACACTGAGGTTCTGTTGTTTCCTCTCCGTATGTGAGTAACATTGGTTTTGCTATGTTTCACAGAATCAAGATGCTGTTGTTGTAATATTAGCTATAGTCACAGGACAGTTTTGAGTGTCATTGAAGCATTTTTTTGCTTCGCTTTATTCTTGCATTTGGTGTGTTTGTTTGTTTCTCAGAAATCACTTACTGCACCTTTAAAATGCTTGAGATGGATGGCAGTATCAGGGACAGCCATTCTTTGTTATAAAAAAAGTGTACAAATGCCAAATTGGATACATGCTTTTTAAAATATTGTTATTATTTAATTCATTTAAATCATTCAAGGACAGACAATTTCACTTAGGGAAATAACCCTATAATTCCTATAAAAACAAAGACCTCCTAAAACATCATTAATGGTCAAAATTAATACACGTTTTGTTTCATTTCCAAAATGAGACTCATTTACCTACTGGTGGTCCTGCTGAAAAACAAACCTTAAGATGTACTGTACATCTGGAAGAGTTTAGTTTCTTTACCTAATATGTCACGGAGTAAAAAAGGATTTTTCTGTCACAATCCAAAATGTTTTCACAGTCCATAACTGGATTTTATTTCAACTATGTACAGTGTAGCATGGCATGTCACAAAATAATGAAATCATATCTGATCAATCTCTTTAAAACAATTATTTTGTCAATTACCTCAATGGTCCTCTAGCCCGTATACACTGATATGATACATGAGCTCCAGCTACGCGGTTCATGACATTTGCTGCGGTTTATTTTATTATTAGTAGTAATATTTCTGTGTTGAATGCTGCATTATAATGAGGGGGTTGAGAATTTCACCTCACACAGAAAATCAGGATTGATCACATTTGGATTTAGGCAATTCAGGGAATTCATTTTAAAAATCTTGATAATGAAATAATGCAGTGACCTATGTCATAATTTGCACTGCTTTCTCTGCATAGAAATGTAAGGTGAAGTTATCATTCCCAGAAGAGGCCAAATGAAATATTACATTCAGTCAAACGCTGGTCCATCAGTGCTTCTGCTCTGCTGTTTAAAGTGATAGTTGAATCCAAAAATGAAACTCATTTTGTTTTACTCATCCTCGTGTCATCACCAGCATTGCTGTTATTTGAAGTTTGAAGAATCCCACACTCCTCTTTTCCATAAAACAACAGATCATAGTGACCATTCCTTAAAATTCTTCGTTTCTGTTGCATGGGAAAATAACAGTTTATCAGTATAGAATGATGTGAGGGTGAGTTCTCATTTTTAGATAAACTAGTAATTGAACTGTAAATCTGCAGCCAGTCTCTTCAACAGTCTGTCCGTTCAGTCCACATTAGTGGTATTAATGGCCTAGTCACAAGAAACTGATTAATAATTTTCTTGGTCCTGTCCTTTCCATGCTCGTCACTCCTGTCCGAATCCCTCGGTTTCCTCGATAGCAAACAGAAGTTTTTCTCGGAGCTGTTCCATGTTCTTATAGGGTGGCAGATCCAGACGATTAAAGCTGAAAATGTAAGACAGGAGGGACAAATAAGTCACAAAACAGTTCTATAAAAACAGTTATTTTCTATTATTTTTCAGATTTAGGTTGAACATTTGTGTCTCACCAAGTGTGACTTCTAGGCAGCCACGTTTCCTTCCCCACTTTGTCTATGCAAAATTTTTGTGGCCCGTTACTTCCTAGACAATGAGGCGATAAAATGATAAACTATTAGAAATATTTACACTTCTAAACATTGAATATATATGTACAATGTGGACAGACTTCAGGTCAAAGCTGAATGGTGGGAAGACTTGATCAAACAAATGTTTTTTCTTTAATTGAATAACTGTATTTATGCTGCCGTAACGTGCTTTCGGAATTATTGTAAATACAAATTTCCTAGTTAAAAATTGGACATGAACGTCCTTTTCCCACTGGGAGGCTCTGGGATAATTTTGAGCTGGACGGGCCATAAACGTTAAACATGGCGGAGGGAGAGTTGTTCAAGTAGTGCATATTTAATTATAATATAACATGACTCTCGTGGTAATAGGTGGACGGTACGGTGGCCCACCTGTGAAACTGAGGACGCTCCAAAGACTGATTGACTCATATTGGACATCCTTATGCTTTACAAGCATATTTTTCTCTACACAAGATCAATATTTAACTGAAATATTTTAGATCTGTCACTCTAAAAAACGTATAGTCTATTAACTTATTTAATATTATTTAATAAATGAATGTATCATAAGCACTTTCAGTAATTACAGACTGTTCCTCCAAAATTCACCAGTTCCAAATGTTACCTGAAATTAAATAGATGACAGATCAGCAGCCAAAAGAGAAATATTCTTACCCGCTTAATATTTTAATATAATTGTCATGAACACAGCAAAACAGGGTGAATAAAATGTGATTTTATACACAGTGAAAATAGCCTGTATTTGGCCGAAATTCCAGAACGGTCAGCAAGCTATCTAAAGCACAGTGAATGTTTATATGGATGTCAATGAATGGGACGCTAAATATCATTTTGGCTTTAATAAGATTTTCCCAATAAATATGCAAGAAAAAACCTGGTGTCCTTCATGATTCATGTTCTTTACAACAACAAAGCGCTTGAATGTGACAAAGCTCGTAATCACAACTTGTGGGAAATAGGAAATTTCCGATAGCACGTGAAGGCAGCATTAGCTCATGATACTTCGTTAAAATTTTCCAAAGGTTACGCACCTCCTTTCACTGACTCGGTTTAAGGCCCTATTTTGTACCATATTCATGGACAGTGCCACCATTTCAAGCTTTTCTTTTTGTTTCATCAACATTGTAAAGGATTAGTTCACTTCAGAATTAAAATATCCTGTTAATTTACTCTCCCCCACATTATCCAAGATGTTCATGTCTTACTTTCATCAGTTGAAAAGAAATTAAGGTTTTTGAGGACAACATTCCAGGATTTTTCTGCATATAATGGACTTCAATGGGGTCCAACGGTTTGAAGGTCCAAGTTTCAGTGCAGCTTCAAAAGCTTCACACGATCCCAGCCGAGGAATAAGCTGTTGTGCCCTGTTAAAGTCCACTATGTAGAATGTTTTACTCAAAAACCTTAATTTCTTTTCGACTGAAGAAAGAAAGTCATGAACATCTTGGATGACATGGGGGTGAGTAAATTATCAGGAAATTTTAATTCTGAAGTGAACTAATCCTTTAAGCTTATCAACCAAAAAGTTGTCAATCCTCCTCCTCTAAACCACTAGGTAAACACGATAAGGCCAAAGAAACAACCATAAAATGCTCCATGTTTGAGATTTTGATGACATGCAGTAATTTCATATTGTATGAAAACTGTCTATAGGGCAAAATGATTCAATTAATGTGTTCAGCTTGCAGACAAATACTACTGGTGAATCAATGACTACTCAGAATAATAGTAATTATAGAAAAAAGGAAAATATAACTAATTAGTTAACTAATTAATGTTATTATTATTATTATTAATATTAACGTGGTATATAGTGTTATCAAAATGCACTGTTGTGTGTAAAGGTACATTAAGATATTATAGCTGTACCTATCAGTTCTGCAAAACCTCCAACCGGCAGTCGACAAGTTCCTGTGACGAACTGCAGAAGCCGAATTCTCTTCTCATTGTCCATTTCCTTCACGACCTGAGTGACACACAATGACATATATATATAGTAAAAAGAGAAACGCGGGAGGAGCTGTGACTGCATAAAAACACACAAGACTGAGCGTGTAAATCACCTGCCAGAACCAGTGAATCTGCTTGCTGTTTTTGGTGTAATGCCGATAGATGGTGTTCTTCTGCCAGTCATTCAGATCGATTTCCTGCATCCCGCATAACATCAGCTAGAGTGAGAAACAATCACAATCACACAGTTATTTACAACGGTTTTCTCAGTGATGTGTCTTCATATAGATGAGGGTTTTTTATTGGACATTTAAGCATCTATAAATGTCAAGTCCTTGCTAAAAACACAACACCACCACCCACCTCCAACTCTTTCTCATCAAAATAACGCAGCCACTCCAGAGGCACAACCTCATTGAAGCCATCCAGGAAGGCTTTAGTTTGTTCCTCCACCCCCCGTGTGAACCGCCAGTCAGTCAGCAGACTGCAAGAAAAACGTGCGATGAGTTTAAAATCACTGTGTTAAAGGAACAGTCCTTTTAAAAGAGAAAAAAGGTGTATAGATGACGGTGATTGTAGTTTCATGGTTAAAAGTGAAGTGTGTTTGATGTTCGTTCGGATGTTAGATATGGCTAGGCTAACGTTAGAGTGAGTGGCCAAGTAAAGTTTCTACTACTTGCTATTTCAAATGATAAGCCATTTTTGAGGAAGATGAATTATAGGCGAACATTTGTATTTCCTGCCTGACATACGGTAATTACCCGCCGTTAACGATCTGTCCCTTACAGGCTGCGTGACTTCTCCACTTCCTGTGGATAACTAATAAAATTTGGGTCGACTAAGCCTCTTCTATCGGCTATCAGGGGGAAGCCTTATGTCGGTGCACTGTGAATTGGCCTTTATAGTGAAAATAAATGAATAGGGCAGCTGTACCCAATATATTCCTCCTTGTTGTCGTGAGTGACGAGCTCATTTTCTCCATCGTTCTTCAGCTGGTGTGTCGTCACCTTTCCCAGAATCTCCATGTCTTGAGCGAAGTACAGCTCCACGCCACACTCTTCCAAATCATTCTCTCTGTGAATGTACACCAGCATGGAGATCAGTGATGCACAGTTTGTCAGAGAACTGTTTTGATTGTCATCTGTATTGAATGAATGAATGCAGCTGCAGGCTTGATACTCACTTGACCCACATGATGGAGTTGTAAAACTCTGGGTCGATGGACTCCAAGTCTTTCAGGGTGGGTTTCTTGTTAAGCATGCGCTTGTAGAAGGGTAGAGTGAAGCCAGTGTCAATGAACTTCCCATGATACAGTGCCTGCAGAGAGCCAATCACAGGTCAAAGGTCATAAAAACAACAAAAAATTGTTTAAGTCAGCATGAAACGGAAATTGCAACTCCTTTTTCCACCACTCGTTATGTATGACAGGTTTCTGGAGGCGAGGGACTGAAACTCATCTATTGGACAACCTTATTGCCCAGCCTTTGCGCTGGTGTGTGAGGGGAAGGCTTCGTTAATGCATTTGTTTATGATTATAATACACATTTTAAATAATAATAATAATAATAATAATGTGCATAGATATTTATAATACTGCAAGTTCTGCAACATTCCATAAGAAAGTAATAATTGTCAATTGTGTCAAAATGTCATGCCATCTAAATTTATTTTTAAAAGGATTTTGCTAAATATTTTAATTATTATGCATGCAGCATTTATGAGATCATTAATTGAGGCCACATGGAATTTTTCAACTTTTAAAAATTAATTTAGAAACAAATCCATGGAAACATGCATCATCAACTAGGAATGCAGTCACAGATCATTAACAGCTGATTGGTCAAATTCTGTCCAACCAGGTTTTTGTTTATTGCAGCATGCAAGATTTCACACATAAACTGTAATTTTACTATGACATCGTGGCTGGAGGGCCATTATAAACATTCATGTTCTATTTAATGTGTTTGAGATGCATCTTATCGGTTTTTAAGAGTCATTAGGGCAATTCTGCTGCATCATTGTAAAGAGAAAAAGAGAGGAAAAGAAAGCTGCAAATGGTAAATCCAATTCAATATCAAACAATTATTCAAATGTACATCTGATAAAGCTTCATGTACCCATCCTCAAGTCATCCTAGGTGTATATGAGTTTCTTCTTCCAGCCAAACACAATCGGAGTTATATAAAAAAATATCCTGGCTCTTCCAAGCTTTATATGGCAGTTAATGGTACCTTTTTTTGAAGCCCAAAAAAGTGCATCCATCCATCATAAAAGTGCTCCACACGGCTCCAGGGAGTTAATAAAGGCCTTCTGAAGCCAAGCCATGCGTTTTCGTAAGTGAAATATCCATATTTATACATTTATAAACTATAAGAGTGACCTCTGACCCGACGCATGACGTATTAAAGAATGTGGAAGCGCAGAGGATAGAGCAAAACAAAACACCGGTCAGGAATTAGAAGTCTAAAACAGGAATTTTTAAAGACAAATGTGGGAGGAGTTTGAGTTTGTTGCTTAGCCCTATTTGTTTGAACTCTCACCTGAGCTTATACTACTCCTACATCGGGTCAGAGGTCACTTTTCCGCCAGAACTCGACTCTCTCGTGAACGCGCGGACGGACGTTACCGGAAGCTAGTGATTACAGTTCATAATTAGTTGTAATTATGTGTATTTTTCTTACAAAAAAAAATGCATGGCTTTGCTTCAGAAGGCCTTTATTAACCCCTCTGAAGTCATATGGATTACTTTTATGATGGATGGATGCACTTTTTTGGGCTTCAAAATCTAAGTTACTATTGACTGCCATTATAAAGAGCCAGGATATTTTTTAATATAACTCAGATTGGCTGAAATTTTTGGGGTGAACCAACCCTTTAACTGTGATGTAGGCCTATTTGCTACAGCACAATGTAGTGCATGCACAGTACAACTGTGACTCTCTGAAAAATAAATATTTGTGATTGTATCATCTGATCTTAATGTTAAAATATCAGTGGGCCTCATTCGTGAAACTTTCGCTAATATTTAAGTAAATTCAGAGTATTTAAGCACACATTTCCCAAAAACTCTCCTCTGGATTCACAAACACTCCGTAAACCTCAGACTTGATAGTTAAACATGTATACAAATTAAAATCATTTCGAATCAAAATTGGCAAAGTAATCAACATGAGCCTCAAATTTCATGATTGGTGCACCATTATAAACTACAGATAAACCCGTTTATACACTTTTTATAATATGTGATAATACATTAAGCAATCATGAATATTGTAAGGATTTTAATGTGCTTTCCTGAGTTACATCATCTAACATTGCAAGTTTGCCTTTGCTTAAATTCTCTCTCTCTCTCTCTCTCTCTCTCTCTCTCTCTCTCTCTCTCTCTCTCTCTCTCTCTCTCTCTCTCTCTCTTTATATATATATATATATATATATATATATATATATATATATATATATATATATATATATATATATATATACACACACAATGTGTATACATACTGTATATAGACAGCAAACTGTTTAATGTAACAACACAGAGCTCTTTTCTTGTTTTCTTTTTTTTTCTGAAAACAAACTTTGTTGCATTATTTTCCTGTTATCTCTGTAAAGCTGCTTTGAAACAATCTGTATTGTAAAAAGTGCTATACAAATAAATGTGACTTGACTCTGGGAATGATCTCCAAAAACAACACAGACGCCCAGAGTCACACAGTCTGTTCAGAACAAGCTCAAAATAGGAGAAACACAAGGGCTGAGAAAGAATTCAACACACAGCACATAGAATCTCTATAATATATTTTTGAGAAAGTCAAACCCAGACGTGCATGGGCTCATGAAGGGTGTGAGACAAACTCTCTGGATCTTAATATAACAGCAGTCACTATATCAGAACACAAAGATTTATTTTCATGCCATGAAGTTCACACTCATCCACACACACACACACACACACACACACAAATACAAAACTTCAGTTTAATGTGAAACTACTAATGTCTTAAGGCGTTCCTTCTCACCATGGCAATGAAGCGTCCGATGAAGCGGAAGTAAGTGAGGTGGTCGGGGTTGATGGAAGAAGCAGGGTTTATCTGCAGACAGTAGTTGTTTTTACCGGCATACTCAAACAGACAGTACATGGGGTTCAAAACCTCATGAGACAGCAAGAAAAACCACTCCCTACAGACAGAGACAAAGAAGAAGAGAGTCAGTCACACAACACTCTGAACGTTGCCTTTAGCTGGTATTATAATGAGACATACTCTACTTAAATATTCCCACATCACTGAGACAAACTGTGTTGGAAAATTGTGCAAGAATAAAGATAGTTTGGAGAACAAATCGAAATGGTTTTTACATTTGTAATTAAAAATTCAATTACAATTTCGATTTTATAGATTAAATTAGGAATGATTTAAACAGATGTCTTCAGTAAAGGGAACATTTAATTGTTTAAATCTCGACAAAGTGTTTCATTATACAACAACTTCATATGAGAGTAATGGGAAAGAATAGACAATACAGTACTGTTTAAAACGCATAGAAATGTCTATTTATGCTGGAAACATTCTGGTAGCTTTTCCTTGAAAATAAACCAACTGTAAAAATGTAATGTTTTTACAAAATGTAGTTTTGAGAAGAAAGTGATATATAGGCACAAGTTTTTGCTATAAACCTGAAATCATTCTGAGCCACTTGAAGCAAATCAAATAAAAGAAAACAGATTTACAGAAAAATGCACAAATAATAAAAGGAAACCTTTTTGTGGAATATAAAAATAAAACAAAACATTGTAAAAATAAATAAATATAAATAAATAAATGATTAAAACAAATGCAATACATTTTCTTGAGATGGACAGTGTGCACAGTGTCACATACAGTGATGAAGATGAAGACAGATTCAGCAGCACAAACACACACATCAAATCATAACCAATTCACCAGAACCCAAGGTCTGACCTTTGATCCCAGAGGGTGTTTGGAAAAAAGGTAAAGGGGCAAAGAGGGGACCATGATTGGGGGTGACAGGGGTTTTGGTCACACCACAGGACGACGCAGACACCTCCAGACATCCCGTCCGTGGTTCTACCCTGTGGTAGAACAGCATGACGTAACCTACCATAGGGTAAAACCACTGACAGGACACAGGAGACAGACACAGACACAGGAAGACAACTATGAGGTCCAGACACCAAACGAGCAGTTACACCCGAAACAAGAAACATTCAGCACGAGCAGGAACATGAAGATGACCAACAGCGAGACGTCACAGTGAACTTGCCTGGCTATTCCTCCGTAATCCAGTCCCTCCTCTCCTCTCATGATGATGTAGAGTCTCCGACGGAGGTCATACGGCTTCATGTTCATGATCTGAGACGAGACAGGGGGACATCTCATTAGAGCCTCAATACACACAATAGGGCTTGAAAAAGTCTTAAAAATTGAAAAGAAAGTGTCGTTCGAGGGAATGTTGCTTGTCCATCTCAGGAGATCAAACTAAAATGATATGAGCGGTTTAGCCTAAATGAAGATTTGGTTTGATCTCAAATTGGCCATGAATGAAAGAAAAAAAATACTGTTTGACAATTGTGAACCTGGACCACAAAACCAGTCACAAGGGTCTTTTTTTTTTTTTTTAATGAATGTATACATCATCTGAAAGCTGAATAAATAAGCTTTCCATTGATGTATGGTTTGTTAGGATAGGACAATATTTGGCTGAGATAAAACTATTTGAAAATCTGGAATCTGAGAGTGCAAAAAAAATCGAAACATTGAGAAAATCGCCTTTAAAGTGTATGTTCTTTTAACATTATGTTAAATATTTCTTGTATATATTTACGGTAAGAAATTTAAAAATATCTTCATGGAACACGATCTTTACTTAATAGCCTAATGATTTTTGCCATAAAAGAAAAATCTATAATTTTGACCCATACAATGTATTGTTGGCTATTGCCACAAATATACCTGTGCGACTTATGACTGGTTTTGTGGACCAGGGTCACAATTTTCCTTAAATAAAATTGGTAAGAGGCTTTAATGGAATGAATTTAACAGATAATGTTTTGTCGTTGTATTCAGACAAGAAAGTTCTTTGAGGTTATACAAGCCAAAATCATAATGATCTATGATAATGAATTGGGGGACAAAAATATTCTGTGCCTTTATTGCTGTAAAAAATGTATTGAGACAATCTCTATACAGACGCTACTCAACATGCGTCACTAAAGCCATTTTGCAGGCATGTCTTCATCATCATCGTGGTAACCACAAAAGCTGGCAATGGTTCTACGGACTACTAGGCTTACGTATGGGTAAGGTTTATACTGCAATAAATCTGCAACACAAATTATGACAAAACAGTGTAGATAGTTTTGGTGATTATAAAAGAAATAATCATTGAGCTGCACCGCATCCTTATTCACTCACCTGTTGAAATGAGTCCTCAAACAGAGTCTGTCGGGATACGGAGATTTTCACATGACTGGGAAGCGCGTTGGACTGCGTAAAGAGGCCAGAAAAAAAGAGGAGCCCATACATTAATTTGCAGATGCTAAATGACAAAAGTGTTGCACTAGCATAAGGCCTGTGGTGATTTGAAGAACTCACATGACACAAGAAGCGGAACTGGTGATATTTCCACCTGAAGCTGCGGTCGTACGCTCCCGGAGACCCACCCTGTCTCGAACTAAACAGGAACACAGAAAATAAAGCCAAAGCACTATGAGAACATTCTGATGTCATCTGTTCCATGAGTGTGTGGCGCTTCAGACACTGGCACAGACTTCAGATCAACATTAGCTCTTAAACCCACATGAGCAATAAAAAGGAAAACAGGATAAACTAAGAGTTTACAAATGGCAGAATAAAGTCAGCCATGACACCAATTCCATAAACAGGTGAAAGTGACGCATCATTCAAGACGGAATGTGGGATTCAGATCAGATAAAAATCTGTCGTTTACACAGGGTAGATTTAGGGAGTCTGGTGCTGCACAGCCGTGATAACACAAGATAACACAAGCAAAAGGCATTTCACTTCAATTTAGAGAGAGGGAAAGTCTGAGGAATGAAACATATTTAAGACAACAAAAAGATGCATGAAAGGAACAAAGGAGATACTGAGAGAAACAAAGAAAGAAAAAATAACACTAACATTCTGTGTAAGTATATATATATATATAATATTCAACAATATTATTGATCTGACTGTACTGACGCTGTTGTATGAGAACAACTATTTACAACGGAACTGAACCAACACTGAACTGACTTCAGCTGAACAACAGCCGAAATGCATAATTTCCCGTTTATCACTGTAAAGCTGTTTTATGTATGTATAATGTATTGTATAAAGCGCTATAGAAATAAAGGTGACCTGACCTGATGTATATATACAAATTATACACTACCCTAGCAAAAGTTTGAGGAAAAATAATAATAATAACAAAAACAATTTTGTAAGAAGTCCCTTCTGCTCACCAAGGCTGCATTTATTCGATCAAAAATACAGTAAAAACAGTAACATTATGAAATAATATTACAATTTGTTTTCTATTTTAACATGTCATTTATGCCTTAGATGCAAAGCTGAATACTCAGTATCATTTCTCCAGTCTTCAGTGCCACATTATTATTCAGAAATCATTCTAATATGCTAATTTAGTGCTCAAGAATTTCTTTTTTATTATTATTATCAATGTTGAAAACATTGGAAACATGGTTTTTGCTGATTAATATTCTGTGGAAACCGTGATATGCATTCAAAGTTTTGGGGCAATTACAATTACAATATTAGCCAAGAAGATATTACATTGATCAAAGGTGACAGAAAAGACATTTGTAATGTAACAAAAGATTTCTATTTATCAAAGAATCCTAAAAATCTTTTTACTATGGTTTCCAAAAAAATATTAAGCAGCAAAAACTATTAACATTAATAAAACATTAAGAACCATTATTAATAATTGAGCACCAAATCAGCATATTGAGAGATCATGTGACACTTAAGAAAATTTTAGATAACAGTTATTTTATATTGAAATTTCACAATATTACTTAGTGAGCAGAAGAGACATCTTTCAAAAATAGTAACACTTTACAATAAGGTCTCATTTACTAACATTAGTTGATGCATTAGTTAACATGAACTAACTATGAAAAATATATCTATTAACCTTTGTTGATGTTAGTTAATAAAACTAGATGTTAGTTCATCTTAGATCACAGTGCATTCAATAATGTTAACAAATACAACTTTTTGATTGCAATAATGTATTAGTAAATGTAGGAATTAACATAACCTAAGATGACTAAATGCTGTACAAGTATTGTTTATCGTTAGTTCACGTTAACTAATGTAGTTAACTAAAGTTAACAAACGAAACCTTTTAAATTGTTACCAAAATTTGAAACTTTTGAATGGTAGTGTACATATAGTTTATATAAAAATGTTGAACTTTATTATGTGTCATAGATCTACATTATATTGGCCATCTGCTCAAATTTTCTCAAGATATATTGAAAAGCTCATATACGTGGATGTGAACCTCCCACAGACTGTGAAGTTGCTGTGAACCCCTTTCACCATCAGGTCCTTGATCTACTGTATGTGTGTGTGTGTGTCTCTCTCTCGCAGTGAACTCCTGCCTTCACATGCAATCAAAACAAGCACTCTAAACTATAGCGTGTGTGATGTTTACCCTGACTCAAAGCCCGGTCGAGGGTCTTTAAAGGTGGTGGTGCGAGAATTGTGGTCCACAAAGTATCGCACCCCCTCTGCAGTGTACTTCATCTCCCAGCCGGGCGGCAGGGGCGGCTCCTGGATCATCCTGCAAACGGAGGAGGGCAGTGAGAGCAGCGCACCCTGCTGGACGCTACACACACAAGACTGGGGGGGGGGGGGCTCAAATATAGAGTAACATGCGGTTTTTCTGAACAATCTAAAACGCAATGTACAAATAAACAAAATGCAAAAATAAAAAAAATGAGCAAACAAATAAACAATGTTTTGCAGCTTAAGTGGATGAGTTTGATCATGTGTGGTATTCACTGGGTCTCTATCAAAGGACTGATAAGAACATACCAGTGTGGGTGAGCAAGCAACTAGACAAAGCTAGCTAACGCAGCTGCCTAAACAATCATGCTGTTTTTCCCAGTCGTTTTACAGAGCCAGGCATTAAAAGTGAGATCCACACAGCGTGTGTAAACTGCATGGCCGAGAATCGTCCGCTTTGACGGGAAAAGGCCTGTTTGACTGATGTAAGGCCATTAAGAGCAGTTCATATGTTATGCTATATTTAAGTTGTGGGCAAATCTGAAATTGGAAAACGTTTTTGAAAACAGATTTATGCTTGTGGATATGCTGCTCATTTTAACAGCCCGGAAACTACAAACACGACCTTGTTTCCAAGTGGGCGATAGCAAATCAGACTAGAGCTGGCACTTTTTTTTCTTTGGCACATTATATGGCGTGACATTATTATTTAGTGTCAGTATTTGAGATGTCATATATGTCAATAACAATGTCTTACATTGATCAAAGCATGTTGCATGTAGAGTTAAGATTTTTAGCTACCTATCATTAGTAACTTGTATTGCCAACTATATTTTCTAAAGGGTTGCTTAACTGAATTATGACCTGCTTGTAGCTTAGCAGTTTCAAAGTCACTTCCCCAACTGGTAAACTGACGCTTGACCAAGACACACACACTATTTACACCCACTGAGTGAAGTCTGACAAACTCCACTGGAATCTACAGATCACTTGCTATGGACTGTAAGGATCATGTGACAGGAGGACATGATTACCCTTGGGTTCGAGGGTCCTCCCACTGCGTAGTTCGGGTGTTGTGATTGACATAGTACACTCTTCCGTTGTCCTGGCGTTTCTCTGAGGGAAAAGAGAGCACATTTAGAAGTTCATTTTCAGCGTACATATTATTACGTGCAGCTGTTTTGCATTCATAATGGTTGCAAACTTACTTTAAGCTTAACGGTCAGTCTTAGCCCGAAACCAAGATAAAATGCTATGTGTGATGTATAAGGTGGTTATGCAATAATTATGCATTACAAAAGTAAGTCAATTGAGCACATATTCATATTAAACTGCTCATTAAAGGAACTGTTAATCTAAAAATTAAATCTGTCATTATTTCCTCACCCTTGTGTCATTACAAACACGCATACCATTTACCCTTTTTTTTTTTTCGTTTTTACAAAGTAACTGCTATTTACTCAATTTAAGCTGTTTTTCCACTAATAATTTCCCCCATCTTGATGGATTGGGTGAACGATTGCATATCATATTGAAAAATATACAAAAGTAATGTAATCTTCCCACTGGCTGATGGGTAAGACGGTGTCAAATCTGACAGAGCTGACTGAAAACTCACGAGTCAGTGGGGCATCTCACTAGCGCGTGCTCCAACATACCTTAGTTCTCACATCTCACTTCAGCTTTCGATTGAGTTTAACAAGAACAGAGACAGAAAGAAACCTTCACGATTTAAAGAGCAAAAAAGAAAAGAGCAAATCTGCTGGCCAATTGCTTTTCCACACAGAAAGAAGTGTGTGTGTCCCGTGCCCCTCACCCCCTCATCCACTCTCCGTCTGACATCTTGTTTTCATTAACAGTGGTTTGTGGAGCACACAGTAGCCCTCACATTACTGCACACACAACACTCTCTCTTTCTGCCTTTGCCTTCTTTAACCCCCTCGTTCCCAGCTCCCTTTCACAGTCATATTCCTCAACTCTACTATACTTCTGAAAAAAGAAATTTCTTCTTTTAACAGAAATAAGAATTGAAATATTTGTTTTGTTTTTCAACAACAGATAAGGATACAGATATATTTTTAATTTTAAGTGTAAGAAAAAATAACATGTAAAGATGTCATTTTAATTACATCATTAAAACATTATTTTAAATAATAATTATAATGAATTGTATTACACATGCCTCTAATGAAACACAATGTTTTGCATAATTAGCACTAAACTGTATTCTTGACAAGCAGTTTCCTATAGTGCGCAAGTCTCATGTCTATAATCGCATCACTCGCGTCCAAAGAATACTTCATTTATTTATTCAGCAAGTATCCATGTAATAACAGCCTCTGCTTCATGTTGGGGTTTATTTTGTGGCTGATTATACATTAATCTTTACTATTATATGCATGTACACGGCTGCTTTGTGAGCAGAATGGTTGCAAATTTATTCTTTGTTTTGGGCGATGTTCAACTGTTAATCATAATATGCTATGCGTTACGTAAAAAGCAATACATAAAATACCGGTAAGTTACTTCACTTGATAGCTGTTGTTTCCTGTAGACCACAGTCAGTTTTTGTTATGGTGATGTGATCCACCAAATTCTACTATTTATCAGTAGATGCAGTACTAGAAAATTATGAATACTGGAAAAAACAACTTAGGCCAAGCTGATTATAGGCCTCTCTCTTCTACTAAAGTTAACATAAATAAAAAAAAAACTCACATTGAGCTCATAAGAGACACCTCATGAGTGACGACTTACCCCATCCTGGAGGAAGAGCACCGAGCGGGTCATTCTCCACTGCAACTCCAGACGGCTGTGAGGGACAAACAGAGAGAGAGAGAGAGAGAGAGAGAGAGAGAGAGAGAGAGAGAGACTGGAGTTAGGACACACTTTCTGAACCCCCCTCACACACCAGAACCCGCAGAAACCAGTTCAAATAAACTACCAACCCAAATAACAGCAGGAATAGACAAATTACAGCTGTACTGCAAAAACCCCTGTGGGACAAGGTGCTGACTCTAAGAGGTGTTTCTAGAAGGCTATGAACCCAACAGATCACAGAGTTTGCCTCCACTTCTCAGAACGGAGACTGACAGAGGTGTTCAAGTGCCTAGCTAGCGCCGTCCAAATGCTACATGCCCGCTACAGGCAGAAGACGACACACACACTGACACACACACGCATGCAGCGTTCCAGTGATCTCACTGGCTGCTGGAAAACCCCACCCTGTCTCCATCCGCCCAATCGGGACCCCACCCATGCCTCGTCCTCTTCTAGCGGAGCTGTGAAATACACAGGGAGGCGCGATGTCTGAGCGCACTGAAGTGAACATTCATGAGCGCTCCAGATGGCCCAGCCCCCCACCGGACAAAAGCACCTTTATTCACACACCGTGGCCGTGTTTACTCGGAGCGCACATGTGTGTGTGTTTGGCACTGAAAACATCCACCCAGTGTGTGTGCTTTAGGCATAATTATAAATGAAAAACAGACAAACACACTCTGTGGGCATGTTTGTGAATTTATACCCTGAACGTGGTATAAAAACGTATAGAGTAGATTTAAAAACTTTATTTTCTTTTAAGATAACATTACAAAGCTAAATGAATCGTGGGCTTTTAAAACCGCTGGCTAAATCCAAATATTTTCATACATGCGAAACTACCCAACGTCATGAAACTCTTTTTGAAGGAGAATTTCTACTTTTCAATAATCAATTTTGTCTACACAAAATCCAGGTAAACAGTTTATCACTTTCAGTGTTAGGGGGTCCGTGAAAAAATTCAGAGAAAAATATAATTGAATATGCAAATAAAAGCAAATTATTATAATATTTATGGTAACACTTTATTTTAGTGTTCCTGTTACATATATGTTACATGTACTAACCATAGTATTAACAGTAAATTATGCAAAATTGCATGCAACTAACCCTCAACCAAACCCTAATCCTACCCTAACCCTACAGTAATTACATGTTGTTAATTAATATTACTCAGTACTTAAATATATAAATACACCGTAAACAATGACACCATATTTATTTATAAATAAATAATATAATAGATATAATTAAATTTACAGAATTTGACATTAACGTTTTATTCTGTTTTCTAAAGACTTAAAGATTACGGTTACTTATATTTTATATAGTTATATTTTAGATTTCTCTTCATGTTTATATAACTTAACAGCACCCTAATGATGGGTAGAAAAAAAGGATACAGTACATATAAATATGTAAATATATTCCAGATAATATTGCATGCATTTCTAACAATTTTAACTGTTCAAATGGGTCTTTAAACATGAATATGTCTATGAATTAGGATAGGACAAAGAGAACATCATATATAAACCCCTGCTCTAAGAAACAGTAGTCTCGCTGCAGTCGTCTGTGTTCCCGGTGTTCGTCCGTTCACTGATTACATTACTGCAAATTATAGGCCTATACACAGAGTATGTGTGATTGCAAATTCAAAAGAAAAAGAGAAAAGCGAGCATGCGCGCATTTAAAATACTAATACATTTAGCTTGCGTGCCCTGTGTTATCGATAATACCACTGTGAACATTTCCTCACCGTGACATCCCTAACAAAGCCTAGAGTAATGCTCTCATAGAGTCACAGTTTCAAGGGAATCAACCCATAAAGTCTTCATTATTGTTGTCTCTGCTGGTATATTGGCACTTTAACATCTAATCACTTCACCTTTAAATAAAGGTTTAATGTTGCTATATAGGTAGAAAAATAAAGGATCTCTCTGGGGGACAAAATCCTTCTTTTTTTTCAGTTTACTCTAGCTTGAGAAAAGCACTAAAAATGCAATGACCACTAAAAATCATGATAGTTTTGCCATTTTCCTATGGGCCTTACAGTGTCATTACATTCATTTTAAACTCCAGAGGCGTTCCTATGGTTGCAGCCAAGAGCTCTGACTAAGCAAAGTTTCTCACAATAGCCATTTCAATATTGTTCTGCCCTTTTTCAAGTTATTTCATCAGTTGTGCTTGTGGATGAGGCGTATCTGAAAGCCCACATCTTCATTTATGAATCATTACCAGTTGTATGCCTTAGTTGGGCTAAAGATGGTCAAAAATGAGGGGGATGTTAAAAACTAGTGTGTGTCAGTATGCCCCACCCTCAGCACTTTCTATGACTAAAAAAGGTAGGAAAAAAAAGAAAGAAAAGCATGACATCATCTTCACTCCCTCTGCACGACCATTAGATCCAAACCAACCCTCAAAGAAACAGAGAGAGAGAGAGAAAGAAAAGTGATGGCTTGGAGAAAGAGAGAGTGAACAAATACATAAAAAAGACGACAGAACAAAACAGAATAACTCACTGAGATATAGAAGGCTCAATGTCCATACAACTGGCAACAGAATAAAAACTTTCCTTTCTCTTAAAGGAACAGTTCATCCCCCAGATTAATTCTGCCACGAGTCAGGGTGGCGCCATATTTAATGTTTGACAGGAATGAAAACGAGGCATTGAGGGACAGAAGTACAGTGCATTCAATAGATTGTACTGTTGTTTAACAACATGCCAATTGTTCAGCTGACAAAACTTTTTTTTTTGAAAGTTGAGAGTTTTGAAAATTACATGATCTAGAACCTTAATGCAGTATGCACCATTGTAAAGACAGAAGTCTATCCCTCACAGTCTCATTTTCACCTACGTAAAATTCAATATGCCGTAAAATTGTTGAGTTAGCTTTCTACCATATGCTAAATTTACAACCGTTTTTCATTTTTTATTTATTTTGCTAGTAAACTTGCATTCTTTTTCTTTTCTAGTTTATATTGGGCTTTAATTATTGCCTTTGAGCAATAATTCCATTGATCTTTATAATGGAAGTGAATCAATCAAAACTAACTTTATCTGGACAATAACTTTATTCTAGAGCTGCTGTAAAGCCAAAACAATCTCTGTTACTTTAATTTCCTATTATCACTGTAAAGCTCTTTTGAAACAATCTATCTCGTTAAAAGTGGGCTATAACTATATCATTACTATTGGCCAGCATCACACACATGACCAGTGTCGGCCAATAGTGAGCCTATGTGCTGACGTACAGTACTGTGTAAAAGTCTTAGGCATGTTAATATCCCCCCTCCGCCAAAAAAAATGGTTTTAAGTCAGTTATTTATATCTTTTGCTGTAGTGTGTCAGTAGGAAATATCAGTTTACATTTCCAAACATTCTTTTTGCCATTAATTGTAATAATACAGTGAGATTTCTGTATGCACAAGAAATCTGACAACAGCCAGGATGATCTGATCTCACCATCATCGAGTCCGTCTGTGATTACATGAAGAAACAGAAAAAACTGAGACAGACTAAATCCAGAAGAACTGCGGGAACGTCTCCAAGATGCTTGAAGAAACCTTCCTGCAAAGCTACAGTACTGTGAAAAGTACTGGCACTTGTGTTAAAATGCTGTAAAGTGAGAGTGCTTTCAAAAATAAAAGCACAAATTGAATTTATTTATGATTTAACTTCTATTAACTAATTAAAATCAATATATGGTGTAACGACCCTTTGCGTTTAAAACGGCTTTTGTCCAGGTACACTTGCGCATAGTTTTTCAGGTAGCTTTGCAGGAAGGTTTCTTCAAGCACCTTGGAGACGTTCCCACAGTTCTTCTGGATTTAATCTGTCTCAGTTTCTTCATGCCTAATACTTATATATATATATATATATATATATATATATATATATATATATATACAGTGTTTCATCTATGTTGATTAGTTAATGGCGGCCCGCCACGGCAAAATTTTTGCCGCCACGGTAACGTTAGGGCTCTACAGTGCGACCATTTCACTCGCATTTCCGCCTAAATATGTCTGTGTGCGACCATGAAAAGATATTTAGGCGCACTTGTGCGACTGACCCGATCGAAGATTTTTTTTTGGCGGCCGCCAAAGCGAATTTTTGTCCCGCCAAAGTCTTATTTGACCGGTGTGTAATGTAGATAAACTGCTGCGCTTGTGACAGCTGGGCGCATGTTTAAAAGAACGAGAAAGAGAGAGAGCGAGAGAGCGCGCCCTCTGGTCGCGTGCGCGCGAGCACTCTCTTTGCGAAGCAAGGTTCCACGTTTTAATGAATGGTTAAACGACTGATCTTTCCAACACTGAACTCACGAGACGTCTGAATCGGTGTATAACAGATCGGTAACACTTTACAATAAGGTTCCATTTATTAAACTCTAGTAGCCTAATAACTACATTAGTTAACATTAACTTTTAATAAACTGCACTTCTACAGAATGTATTAATCTTTGCTAATGTTCATTTCAACATTTAATAGCCTACATTATTGAAATCAAAAGTTGTATTTGTTAACATTTAGTTAATGCACTGTGAACTAACATGAACAAACAATAAACAGCTGTATTTTTATTAAGATTAATAAAGATGAATACATTCAGTAACATGTATTGCTCATGGTCCATGTTAGTAATAAACTAATGTTAAATCAAACCATATTGTAAAGTGTTAAAAAAAAAAAATTTACAGAACACCTTAAAATAAGAACGTAAGGTGTGCTTACCCCCTTTAGTACAGCCTATATGGTTAGCAAGATTTAGCCTTAATAAACTACAGCATTTACAACTGAATGGTAGCCTATTCAATAGCAGATGGTAGAAAATAAGACTATTAGTTAAAATAAACTTTTTAATGCTACTTTTTCTCCCTGCTTTTTTATATTGATATGATTATATACCAAAATAATCTATTAAAGAAGGATTTTATCTTACAAAGCTATGAAATCCAGAGGTAAAATCACAGCTTTTTTTTTTTTTTTAAGTGTTGGCCACCGAAGACCATTTTTGACCCAGGTAAAACCCTGCAGGGCCAACAATGTTTGTGTGCGGACATTCACACTTCAAGCAAGAATCGCTAGTGAGGCACGAAATGTATGAATTTATGGGGGGTTTTTTATGAATTTTTTTTTATGACAGCCAGTGTAATTGTTTTTCTAAAACTGAAAATATTTAATGTTCATAAGGTAAACTTTTGTCACACAATGTGGCACAGTAATATTGTGTCGTTAAAGGGAAAAAAAACCCTTTCAATTGTATGTGCTCCTAAATTTTTTTTTTTTGGGGGGGGGGGGGGGGGGGGTTGTTCGGACAGACCTGCCCCCACTGCAAAAAAAAATCCTAAAGGAAACACTGTATATATATATATATATATATATATATATATATATATATATATATATATATATATATATATACACACATATACACATACACACAGTACAGGTCAAAAGTTTGGAAACATTACTATTTTTAATGTTTTTGAAAGAAGTTTCTTCTGCTCATCAAGCCTGCATTTATTTGATCAAAAATACAGAAAAAAAATGAATATTGTGATATATTATTACAATTTAAAATAATTGGTTTTCAATTTATTATACTTTAAATTATCATTTATTTCTGTGATGCAAAGCTGAATTTTCAGGATCATTACTCCAGTCTATCACATGATCCTTTAGAAATCATTCTAATATGATGATTCATTATCGAAGTTGGAAACAGTTATGCTGCTTAATATTTTTTCATAACCTGTGATACTTTTTTAGGATACTTTGATGAATAAAAAGTAAAAAAAAAATAAATAAAAAAAAAAAAAAAGAGAAGCAAATGTTTTAAAAATAGAAATCTTTTGTAACAGCAATATACACTACTGGTCAGTAATTTGGGGTCAGTAATTTTTTTTCTTTCTTTTTTTGAAATAAATCAATACTTTTATTCAGCATGGATGTGTTAAATTGATAAAAAGTGATAGTAAAGAAGATTTATAATATTAGAAAACATTTTTTTATTTTGAATAAATGCAGTTCTTTTTAACCTTTTATTCATCAAATATATTAGGCAGCATAACTGTTTCCAATACTCATAATAAATCAGAATATTAGAATGATTTCTAAAGGATCATGTGATAGACTGGATGTCACATGTGACACTGAAGACTGGAGTAATGATGCTGAAAATTCAGCTTTGCATCACAGGAATAAATTATTTTTTAAAGTATAATCAAATAGAAAACTATTATTTAAAATTGTAATAATATTTCTCAATATTACTGGGTTTTTTTTCTGTATTTTTGATCAAATAAACGCAGCCTTGATAAGCATTAGAGACTTCTTTCAAAAATATAAAAAAATCGTAATGTTTCCAAACTTTTGACCTGTACTGTATATACATTTATTTATTTATTTATTTTATATATATATATATACATACATATATATATATATATATATATATATATATATATATATATATATATATATATATATATATATATATATATACAGTGAGGAAAATAAGTATTTGAACACCCTGCTATTTTGCAAGTTCTCCCACTTAGAAATCATGGAGGGGTCTGAAATTGTCATCGTAGGTGCATGTCCACTGTGAGAGACATAATCAAAAAAAATAAAAATCCAGAAATCACAATGTATGATTTTTTAACTATTTATTTGTATGATACAGCTGCAAATAAGTTTTTGCACACCTGAGAAAATCAATGTTAATATTTGGTACAGTAGCCTTTGTTTGCAATTACAGAGGTCAAACGTTTCCTGTAGTTTTTCACCAGGTTTGCACACACTGCAGGAGGGATTTTGGCCCACTCCTCCACACAGATCTTCTCTAGATCAGTCAGGTTTCTGGGCTGTCGCTGAGAAACATGGAGTTTGAGCTCCCTCCAAAGATTCTCTATTGGGTTTAGGTCTGGAGACTGGCTAGGCCACGCCAGAACCTTGATATGCTTCTTACAGAGCCACTCCTTGGTTATCCTGGCTGTGTGCTTCGGGTCATTGTCATGTTGGAAGACCCAGCCTCGACCCATCTTCAATGCTCTAACTGAGGGAAGGAGGTTGTTCCCCAAAATCTCGCAATACATGGCCCCGGTCATCCTCTCCTTAATACAGTGCAGTCGCCCTGTCCCATGTGCAGAAAAACACCCCCAAAGCATGATGCTACCACCCCCATGCTTCACAGTAGGGATGGTGTTCTTGGGATGGTACTCATCAATCTTCTTCCTCCAAACACGTTTAGTGGAATTATGACCAAAAAGTTCTATTTTGGTCTCATCTGACCACATGACTTTCTCCCATGACTCCTCTGGATCATCCAAATGGTCATTGGCAAACTTAAGACGGGCCTTGACATGTGCTGGTTTAAGCAGGGGAACCTTCCGTGCCATGCATGATTTCAAACCATGACGTCTTAGTGTATTACCAACAGTAACCTTGGAAACGGTGGTCCCAGCTCTTTTCAGATCATTGACCAGCTCCTCCCGTGTAGTTCTGGGCTGATTTCTCACCTTTCTTAGGATCATTGAGACCCCACGAGGTGAGATCTTGCATGGAGCCCCAGTCCGAGGGAGATTGACAGTCATGTTTAGCTTCTTCCATTTTCGAATGATTGCTCCAACAGTGGACCTTTTTTCACCAAGCTGCTTGGCAATTTCCCCGTAGCCCTTTCCAGCCTTGTGGAGGTGTACAATTTTGTCTCTAGTGTCTTTGGACAGCTCTTTGGTCTTGGCCATGTTAGTAGTTGGATTCTTACTGATTGTATGGGGTGGACAGGTGTCTTTATGCAGCTAACGACCTCAAACAGGCGCATCTAATTTAGGATAATATATGGAGTGGAGGTGGACATTTTAAAGGCAGACTAACAGGTCTTTGAGGGTCAGAATTATAGCTGATAGACAGGTGTTCAAATACTTATTTGCAGCTGTATCATACAAATAAATAGTTAAAAAATCATATATTGTGATTTCTGGATTTTTTTTTTTAGATTATGTCTCTCACAGTGATGTCCACTGTGAGAGACATAATCTAAAAAAAAAAATCCAGAAATCACAATATATGATTTTTTAACTATTTATTTGTATGATACAGCTGCAAATAAGTATTTGAACACCTGTCTATCAGCTATAATGACAATTTCAGACCCCTCCATGATTTCCAAGTGGGAGAACTTGCAAAATAGCAGGGTGTTCAAATACTTGTTTTCCTCACTGTGTGTATATATATATATATATATATATACACACACACACACACATATATATATATATATATATATATATATATATATATATATATATATATATATATATATATATATATATATATATATATATATATATATACACACACATGCATACACACACACACACACACACACACACACCCCGGTATATATAATGTGTAAGCATAAGGAACCACAGTGAAAGCTGAGGACCGGAAGCGCCTTTTAAATGATATAATTCTCTCAGGAGAACCTAATGAGCTGCAATTAGCACACAAAAAGACTAGTGTGCTGTGTGTGTGTGCTGTGACGTGAGCCGGGGGCAACAGAGCGAGCTGTGTTGTGTCAATGGCAGCGTCCTGTGTTCTCGAACTCGACTGCACACTGCCAGCACATGTAATGTTGGAATCAGCTGTCACATTTGACACTCATGTGAGGATTAAACCAAAGGCCTCATGAATAAATGCAGTGAACTACCACGTAAACTTCATAACATAATCATTCGTTGGCAAAAGTAGAAACAGAAGTGCTTCTGTAGTAGCATTTAGGTGTTTTTACACAGACTGTATTTAATGCTACTCAGAGGTGGCATAAATGTATTTACACAGCAATTACAATTTTCATTTAGTCTGGCTTTTATGCAGCATTATGTCTTTACAAAGAATTTTGAGCAGGCACAGAGCAGCCTTACTGTATGTTACAGATATTAAATGATTACAAAAGAAACAGTAATATTGTTAAATCTTATGAAAATTTAAAATAACTTTTCTATTTGAATATATTTTAAAATGTAATGTATTCCTGTGGTCAAAGCTGAATTTTCAGCATCATTACTCCAGTCTTCAGTGTCACCTGATCCTTCAGAAATCATTATGATGATTTGATGCTCAAAAACATTCAATTGTTATCAATCTTGAAAACCGTTGTGTACAATTTTTTTTCAGGATTCTTTGATGAATAGAAAGTTATATTTCATTTATTTGAAATAGAATATTTTGTAACATAATAAATGTCTTTACTGTAACTTTTAATCAATTTAATGCATCCTTGCTGAATAAAAGTAGTGATTTATTTTATATTAGAATGATATCTGAAGGATCATGTGACACTGAAGACTGGAGTAATGATGCTGAAAATTCAGCTTTGAGCGCAGGAATAAATTACATTTTAATATATATTAAAATAGAAAAAGTTATTTTAAATTGTAAAAATATTTCACAATATTACTGTTTTTTGTATTTTTAATCAAATAAATGCAGCCTTGGTGAGCAAAAGAGACTTGTTTTAAAAGCATAAAAAATATTACTGATCCCATACTTTTGAACGTATATGTGATGATCCATCACCCAGTCTCTGATTTGGCCTATCTGGTTGTTATTGTATAATAATCCATGAAAAATGACGTGCCTTTTTCCTTTTTGGTTTCACTAACAACCAGAGAAAGCCAATGAGAGACTGGGTGATGGATCATCATGTCTTTAGATCTCATTATCAATGAACTGATGACTCTCTGCGGTGCGGAGAGACTTACACACTTTAGATTTCATTTGAAACAATACAGTGCTTGCATAACTCGGTACACAGAAGAGAAATTTTGGAAGAGAAATCCAGAAGCATTTTGGATAAGGACAGTCTTTCTAATATTTGTTTATAATGAGCTAATTTTGGTACACAAGGTTTAGAGTGTTTATCACCAATGAAGATTCATAAAATAATGATAGTTTGCAGTTTAGGCCTCCTAAATGTGAAATTATGGCTTTTAAATATGATGTTGAACAGCTAAAATGACTCAATTTATCCTCAAACTGAATTTCTTTTACATTTTATTAGTATTAGTATTGAGCGTTTGAATGGTATCTTAACATTAAAAAGATGGAAAGCCATTGCTTGAGTGAAAAGCAGATATAATGTACAGTATTTAGCCAATTTCATTCAGCCATTTTAAAATCCATTCAGCAATCTTTTGGTTATTTACAGAGTTTAAGTGGCTAATGACATGCTAACTTGAAATATGTTTTAGGAGCAAGGATTTAAACAACATTATTTACAAAACTTTAAAAACCTTTATGACTGAAATAATAATTTGATTAGTTTCATCATCATCATCCATGGTTTTAGTTCTTTAAATCCTTTTTAAAGTCCACTGTAGGCACTCACTGCCAGTACTGCATGATGGCTAGCAGGGCTCCAGACTAACTTTTCCACTGGTTGCACTGGTGCTACCAACTTTCTCAGTTGGACGCACCAGCACATGATTTGGTCGCAACTTTTTTTTCTTTTTCTTTTTTTTGCTACAAGTTGTCTTAATCTGCATACCCTAGTTTTGCACTGATGTAAAAAAAAAAAACTGACAGTGACAAGAGACCTCATGTTGGCAAAATGTTTTAATCTTTTAACTATCAAATGTAAACCATAAAAAAAAGATTTTAAAAAAAATCCTAATTTGCGCGTTTCATCATCAGTGCAGCATGAGCGTGTACGTGACTGATAATAGGGACTGATACAACTGCAACGGCGCTCTGTTGCGTTTCATCGTCACTGGAGCTGCAGGCGCACGTATTCACACCGGAAGCGTTTGTACAGCGGCTCCAAAGTTACATATAAGTGAGCATTTTTTTTACAAAGACAACTATATTTGCTTTTATAAACTTGATAGTCTTGAAAGTTTGTTAACATGGAGAGGTGTAACATTCGCATGCAAATTGTGAACAACAAACACAACCAAGAAAACAGCTCAGATCATGTCGTTTCAGTCATACTTCGATATGTTTACAAGACAGCAAACTCTGCGGATAAAAAAAAAAAGCACACTCGCGTTCGATTTGGGTAGTGCTAGAGCTTATATAGGTTACCTGTCTGTGTATTACATAATAACTAAAAGAAAGTTTATATATCATATTTTTAGTTTTTTATAATACACCATACTTTCACCCAAACTGACTCATTAAAAACAAGTTTGGGTAAATCTTCTATAAATATTTTGATTCTTAATTTTCTTTTCTGACATACTCCAGTTCTTTTTTTAAACACACATGCTTATTCTGTGCATTTTTAGCACTTTTTTGTGGGAAATCATATTTATTATGTCCATCAAAAGTGTGCTTTCACTTAATTTTAATGTGATGCTCCTGCTTGCGGTGTGAATGCAATCATTGGTTAACATACATCCCCAAAAAAATACACGCTACTCACGCTTGCGGTGTGAAACTGCTACTTCTTGACGTTCTACTGTAACCGACTACTATGGGAGAATAGCTGATTTGGCCTAGTCGATAATACGTGACAGATTAGATAAGTCCCTAATGCAAGTGCAGGCAGGCAGACACCGATTGAGTGAGAGCGTCACCATGAACTCGAACTGAATTTGAACTCGCACATTCTCAAAAAATGGTTGCATATGTCGACCATTTTGATCGCAGTCTGGAGCCCTGGCTAGGTTACTTTATAAGGTAAAACTAGCCACTACTGTATAGATTGTGCACACAGTAATAAAAAAAACATTTGCTCATGAGGTCAATGGAATATTTTGTTTACCTGATAGAGGTATCTCTGGTTAAACTGCTGCATGGCTCCCTGGAGCTGACTGCGCTGAGACTGCCACTGCTCATAGTTGCGCACGGACTCTGCTGTGGGCCGCTGCCATGTTGTGGTTCTGGTGTTGTGATCCACATAGTAAAACCTTCCACGCTGGTCCACACGCTTCTCCCAACTACAATACAGACACGGATCACAGATTAACACCAGCTCCAGATACAAATAGATGTATTAAGTGGCCATGCAAAAAAGTGAATTGTAAATATATGTACGCAAACAGAGTTCAAGCTGAAGCCAAACTTATGTTTTCTTTTTTCTTTTTCACACAATGTTGTGATCCACTGACACTACTGTTATAGCTTTATTACTTGTCTTGAACTTTCAGGGGCTGTTCTTGAAGGACATATTTTCCAATGCAAACATGTACCAGACAACACCATTGACCTTTGCCACACATGTTTTTTCAGCATCAACTTTTAAAAATGTGTTTCAAAAGCCTCCCTTCCACTGTAACTCCTGTGTGAACAGCACGTTACAGAACAGTTATGCTAGAAATTTTGCTAACCCTCCACATTTCTGCACAAAAATCTACATCAGATCTTCTGAAGCACAGTTGTGGTATAGTAGTGTTGGGCTGTTTTGCTGCCTCTGGACTAGGGCAACTTCCCATCATTGATAGATTCTGTGCTATAACAGAAAAATCAACAGAAACATTTCAAGGTGTCAGTCACCCTAAACACGCTGAATGATTAAAGCAGAAGAAATGTAAATGTTTTGAAACGGCAGAAAAGTTTACCATAATTCAATAATAATTCAATGGAATTAAAGAGAGCTGATATATGCGCAATGAATCTGACCCACATCACAGAGCTGAAACAGTGCTGTAAGGAGAAGTAGGCTAAACTTCCTCAATCTGACATGCAGGACTAACCCACATTTACTGGAAAAGTTTGGTTGCGATATTGTTGCTCAATCCAGACTCACCACACTGAAGTCAAAGGCATACATTCTTTTTCAAGCTAATTAATTTGTTACATTTATATAGCGCTTTTCTGGGTACATAAAGTGCTTTACATATGGAAGGGGGGAATCTCCTCAACCGCCACCAATGTGCAGCACCACCTGGATGATATTGCACCAGAACGCAAAGAAGGAGAGAGTGATTAAGCCAATCAGTATATGGGGATGATTAGATGGACAGAGGCCAATGGGCAAATGTGGCCAGGATGCCGGGGTTAAACCCCTACTCTTTTCCCGAAGGACATCCTAGGATTTTTAATGACCACCGAGTCAGGACCTTGGTTTAACTTCTCATCCGAAGGACTAAGACTAAAAAGCTAAAAAAGACTAAAAGCTAAGAAGAAGAGCAATACAAATGGCATGATATGTCAAACCTAGGGCAAGTTTGGTTTCTGAAACACCCAATGGTGCAACTTGGACACATCATCAGTGATAAACACATACAGTATAGGGTTCTGTACAGTATACAGAAAAAGCTTCACAGCCACCTTTGAAGCTTTTTCTGCAGCTTCTATGATGTTCTCGTGGCTCTTCTCTCCTAAAACCCTCTAATACCAAGGAGACTGAGTGTCCGATGTACAGACTGTCCTGCAAAGCCCATGCAGCCTCTATCCGGTCTTTCCAAGCGAAGGTAAGTTCCAAAATGACCACTTGCTTGGAACAGTCAGATATTAAGACCAAATCTGGCCTGAATGTTGTCCTTGCAATGTTATCCGGAAACTTCAGCTGCTTCCCTAGGTAAACCTTCAGCTGCCAATCCCGAGCTGAGGCTAGTTGAGGCCCTGGGCTCCACCTGAGGTTTCTCTCCCACCCTGACAAAGGCCATGTTGTGCAATATTGGAAGTTGATGTTTGCTCTGTGCCACCTGTACCTCCCCTCTCCCAAAGCTTTTGGGCATCAGCTCAAGCTCTAAGGCAGTGGTTCCCAAAGTGGGTGCCGCGGGGTGCCGTGACAACTGGCTAGGGGTGCCGCAGAATCTCAGGTTTATTTTCCAATTTAAACAGCCTAAAATAACTATCGTACCATATAATAACCTTTTACAGCCAAGGTTATAATCGTTAACGAAAACGAACGAAAAAGCGATTTACACAAACGCTATTTAAAACACGCAGCGTATTCGTTCAGCTGCATTTCCTTTCCCTGCTCTCGTCTCTGTCACTCATGCGTCTCTCACATGCGCGCGCGCGCACACACACACACACACACACATACACAGCCCCTCCCCTCCGTGCACACCGCGTCTCCATGAGAACGAGTGTTCGTTCGACGTTGAAAGCAAGCAAGTCCGCGAAAGGTTGGTATCTCTATCTCGTGAACACCTTTACACAATCACACATTAAAAAGTGGTATAAAAATATTTTAAATTCTGAATATAATTTTGTCAGTGTGTTATCGACCCGAGAAGCGATTGCGCCTTCTTTAGAAAGTTAACTACCGTAGTCGCAAGTTTGAGGTAAAATGCACTTTTTGGTTGTGGTTGTCGATGTCAAAACACTATATAAGCTGTGATTCAAATATTAAATAATGTTATGTCATTATGTCTTTTTGAATCTTGCCCCTGACAAATAACCCAAATTACAAAAAAAGACTTAACTAACACTAAAACTAATAAAAACTAAACGAAAACTAAGCATTTTCAAAAAATAAAAACTAAACTAAACTAGCAAACCCACTTTAAAAACTAATTAAAACTAAACTGAATTTGAAAACAAAAAGTCAAAACGAAATAAAAATAAAAACTAGCCTAATGAAAAATGCAAAACTATAATAGGCTAACCCTGTTTACAGCATATTTTAAAATCATATCAAAACACCAACATATGCATGTCCAAACAAAAATGAATAAGCGAAAAAACACTGATATATTTCATACATTTAAAGTTGAAATGTTTATTTACCGCTAATTGGACTGTTCTCGGGAGGGAATCGTCCCGCTCGCTCCGCCCTTTGTAATGGTGCGCGCTCAATTTTAGCCTATATTTGACGCAGATTGACAGGACAGGGCAAATATGGATAAATTTATAGGTTTAAACAAAAGAAAAGCAGAAATGTCACAGACCAGAAGACCGACGGACATCAACCTGGGACCACCACCACCCAAAAAAAATAAAACTAGACAGTACTCTGAAAGCTACCTGGCTTACGGTTTTACATGGATCGGAGATGCTAGGTGTCCCACGCCTGAATGCCTCGTCTGCAGGGAAAAGCTATCAAATGCAGCAATGGTACCGAGTAAGCTGAAGAGACATTTAGACACGAAACACCACGGTTTAACCAGCAAAGACATAGAATATTTCAAGCGACTAAAAGCACAAAATATTAAACAGAACCAACAAATGATGTCATGTGTGCGTGTGTCTGATAAAGCTCTGGAGGCAAGCTTCTTAGTAGCAGAGCTAATCGCCAAATCAAAGAAGCCCCATAACATTGCTGAATCACTCATTTTGCCAGCCTGCAAAAAAATCGTAGGGGTAATGATAGGTGAGGACGCTGTCAAAGAAATGGACAAAATCCCATTATCTGACAACACAATTAAACGTCACATTGATGACATGGCTGCTGATATAGAAACACAACTAACCGAAAAACTAAACAAAAGTGGCAAATTTGCACTCCAAATTGATGATTCTACGGACTGCAGTGGACACTGTCATCTCCTGGCCAGTGTGCGATATACTGATGAGGAATTAATTATGGAGAATTTTTTTTTCTGCAAAGAACCAACAAGTCGTGCAACAGGGGAAGAAATGTTTATTGTCATCGATACGAAAGAATGTGGTCTAAACTGGGGCATGTGTCATAGTATCTATGACTGGAAAAGTAAAAGGACTGGTAACTATGGTGAAGAACCAAAACCCAGATGTGCAGATTACCCACTGCATGCTGCACCGCGAAGCACTCGTCGCAAAAGCAATGCCCCCAGACCTGACTGTAGCATTAGAACAAGCTGTCAAAATTGTAAACTACATTAAGTCACGACCATTGAAGTCCCGATTGTTTAACATACTGTGCAATAAAATGGGGTCTGAGCATCAGAGTCTGCTGCTGCATACGGAGGTGCGCTGGCTGTCACGAGGCAAGGTGCTTTCCCGTGTCTATGAGCTTCGAGATGAACTCAGGCAGTTTTCAACTGAGCACGACATACCCCACAAAGAACAGATCAACGACGACTCGTGGTGGGCTAAGATTGCATACCTCGCAGACATTTTTAGTCACTTAAATGAGCTTAACACAAAGATGCAAGGAACGAAAGAAAACATTTTAACAGCAACAGACAAACTTAACGGTTTCAAGGCCAAACTCAAGCTGTGGCAAGAAATTCTGAAAAATAAAAACATTGACATGTTTCCCTTAACAGCAGAGGACCCCGCTCGCAAGACTCCAGTTCTATTCAAATCTATAGCTGCACATCTGAAGACGCTACAGGAAAGGTTTGAGGTTTACTTCCCCGCTGGCGCTGATAATGAAAACTTTGACTGGATCCGTGACCCCTTTAACCCTCTCTCATCAGAATCGGCAAAGATGTTGCCAATCAAATCGCAAGAAGAACTGGCGGAACTTCTTATGGATCGCACTTTAAAATTAAAATTTGGAGAAATGTCTTCAGATGAATTTTGGCTGCATGTGGGACACGAATACCCATCTATCTCAGAATGCGGCGTCAATGTGCTGTTGCCGTTTTCAACCTCTTACTTGTGCAAGCTAGCGTTCTCATCCCTAGCATACGTGAAAAACAAAAAAAGGCAGCGTCTGTCAGTGGAGCACGATCTACGAGTTGCACTATCCTCAATCAACCCCCGTATCAAGAGGCTGTGCTCGCAAAAGCAGGCACATGTGTCCCATTAAAATGCCCGCGACAGTTCCCTGCAAAGATATTTTATTTTTTAAGTTATAAGTTATAAGGTCAGGTTGGAACAAAGCAAACGAGGAACTAAATAAAAAAATATTTGGAGTTGTTTATTATTAAAATAATTAATTATTATGTTTAAATCAGTTTTGTTCCAATGATTCTCACATACAGTAGCCTAATTGGTTAAAATCAGTCTGTTGACATGTGTCCAGTTATAAATGGACAGATGATTCATCTGAAGGGGTTGTTTCGCCTCATATTATGTCTGTTGTGATGCATTCATAATAAATTCATGCTGCTTTTTATGCTTCATTTGTTGTTTGCTTATCTGGATATAATTGTATATATGTATGTACATATGTTTGGTTAGTTTAATTGGGTTAGGGTGCCGAGGAAAAAAAAACACAACAAAAGGGTGCCATGCTTTCAAAAAGTTTGGGAACCACTGCTCTAAGGAACCTCTTGCCAGGCACAGTGGGCATGCGTGGGTATATTCAGGCACGCATTTCAAAATCATGCGAAAAACGTTTAGAATTACGTTCGCTGTGGTTGTTTCATTGACTACACACTCTGCGACCCATCAGTTGAGAAACACTGTCATCATAGACAATACAATATCGCACCCCTAATCTTAGATAACTTCACCTTTTAGGGTGGTGAAGTAATTTTAGATGTCAATGTGCAAATTGTTAGTGACTGAAATTTACAAACTCCCTCCATAAACATTACCAGGCTGTCAGCATGTAAAAGCACATGAAAAAGACAGATACACACCCTGGTGGGAGGGGTCTCTCCCATGTGGTGGTCTTTGTGTTATGATCCACATAATAGACTCGTCCATGAGGAAGAATTCGCTGTTCCCAACTGCAAGAGATGAAAATCATTAAGAAAGCTGATATGACATGTGTTCATGTTTAAAATCAACCCCATCTCTCTGACGTACCCAGTGGGCAGTGCATCAGTGGCTTGTGTCTCTGTGGTTATACTGGTCTGGTCAGTGGTGGGTGGGGCGTCTGTGGCTGGCGGTGGGGCAGGACTGTCCGTCCCAGAAGGGGGGTCTGAGCTCAGTGATGGTGAAGACAGAGCTGGACGTGACAGGTGACCGCCCTCGATCCCATTAGTAGGTGTCTCACCTTTACCTTAGCACCAAGCAAAAAGACCAACAAAAAAGTCAGAATTAACATCTTACCAAATCAGAGCCCTCAAAGAGTAGGGTTGGGTAATATTTATCATGGTGACGATGTTAAGTGTCAATTGAAAGAGTTTTTGCTATATATTTATATCACGTTTTGTAAACATATCTAGCTTTTAGTAGGCAGGAATTCTTAAAGCTACTGACACATCAGAGCTAGTAAAATAACACGGATGAAGGAAAATAAACGGCAGGATGTGCTTATTATTATTATAAGCACAATAATTCTCATAAAACTTTAACAATTCAATAATACTTTGTCAAAATAAAAGCACCTTTTGTGAATTAACACATTGATTGTAGTATTAGATTGAAATGAGCCCTCATCACATTGTATCATAGTGTGCTTTGATCACATTTCACATCAGCCTGAGTGAGTTTGTATGTTTGTAAATTTGAACGTGTGTGTATCTAACCAGCATTGCTCAGGCTGTTGATAGTCGTCTTTGAGTTGCGACGGCGTGGGGTTTCTGCGGGTTCTCCATTCAGTTCACCATTAGTGAGAACAGCTCCTCTCATGTCAGCTGGAGAATCTCCACAAGAACCCCCAGATGAACGTCTGAAAATATATGATATTCATATAAGACACAGTGGAGTGATTGTATGCACGTATGCTGGTTATGCTGGTGCTGTGTATTTCTTGTTATGTTTCTGTAATCCCACACACAAAGTGAATAATTTTAATTATGGGTGTGTACAACCTTTTTGTACGTGAGGCAAGTATTTTTAGTAAATCAGCTGCGTGCCCACAAAAAGTGCATGAAATTATTTTAAACTATCCAAGGATATTTCTTTATTTAGGATCTTAGTAAATCGGGCCTAAAACTAACTAGATAATGTTTATCACTAAAATGTCCAAGCAACACATTTGCTTGCCAGTACAGTGACCCAGTAGTGCACAATGCAAGGAAATGTAAACAACACAGTGGAAACAAGCCACAACACAACAAAATCGCCACAACACAACGGAAACAAGCCACAATACAACGGAAATGCTCCCTTTCTTGGCCACTTATAGAAGGGTGTTAAAGCTAAGGACTTTATACCAGAGATAATGGTCTAAAGAAATTCATTAATTTAAAGTGTCATTTAAAAAGCCTGGTAAAGTAAAAGCTGTTTAAAATTAGTCATATTGTTAGACCATTACCTCAGTACGAAGCCCAAATTTTAGCTTTAAAACATAATTTACGTGGCCGTGAGAAACAGCTATGTGAAATGAATTTAACAGTAATATGTGTTCAAAGGTCTATACAAAACATTGGTAGGTAAAAACTGTTAAAAATTTGGATTTCATTAGTCCATTGCCACTAGTATAAATCCTGCATGTTAACTTTAACACACGTGGTTAAGAAACGGCACCGTGAAATGGGCTGAATGTGCAGTAGAATGATAATATATTGCCCCATAGAAATTTCAAGGGTTCATAAAAATATAATAGATATCAAAATCATTTGGATTTTGTTAGATTATTAGACCCTGCATTAAAACCCTCGGCTCATTTAATTCTAACAGCGATTAATTAAAAAAGACGAAGTGCCGGATTGTTGTTTCCGTTGTGTTGTTTAAATTGCGTTGTGTTGTGCACTACTGGGCCACCGTATGCCAGTCATGCTTGTTTGGAACATACTGGTGGTGGGTACGGCAACTAATAAGCTCCTGGTTTGATAGAACTAACATTTTCGTAATTTGAGTTATTAGTTAATGTATTAACTAAAATGAACTAACCATGAAAAATACATGTGTTACTGTATTTGTTAATCTTTGTTAATGTTAGTTAATAAAATACAGGTGTTCATTGTTTGTTCATGTTAGTTCACAGAGCATTAACTAATGTTAACAAATACAACTTTTGATTTTAATAATGTATAAGTAAATGTTGAAATTGACATTAACAAAGATTGATAAATGCTGTAAAAGTACAGTTCATTATTAGTTCATGTTAACCAATGTAGTTAGCTAATGTTAACTAATGAAAAGGGTTACCAAACTATATTATAATGTATGTTAAAACATTTTGAGTCTTTTGTTGAATAAAGGTCATTTGTTATTAATAATCTTATTTTTTGGATTTCATTTCTCAAATTCCAAATAATAAAGAAAATAAAGTTAAATTCACTGGATCACTTAAATATGTACAGTGAGGAAAATAAGTATTTGAACACCCTGCTATTTTGCAAGTTCTCCCACTTGGAAATCATGGAGGGGTCTGAAATTGTCATCGTAGGTGCATGTCCACTGTGAGAGACATAATCTAAAAAAAAAATTCCAGAAATCACAATATATGATTTTTTAACTATTTATTTGTATGATACAGCTGCAAATAAGTATTTGAACACCTGTCTATCAGCTAGAATTCTGACCCTCAAAGACCTGTTAGTCTGCCTTTAAAATGTCCACCTCCACTCCATTTATTATCCTAAATTAGATGCACCTGTTTGAGGTCCTTAGCTGCATAAAGACACCTGTCAACCCCATACAATCAGTAAGAATCCAACTACTAACATGGCCAAGACCAAAGAGCTGTCCAAAGACACTAGAGACAAAATTGTACACCTCCACAAGGCTGGAAAGGGCTACGGGGAAATTGCCAAGCAGCTTGGTGAAAAAAGGTCCACTGTTGGAGCAATCATTAGAAAATGGAAGAAGGTAAACATGACTGTCAATCTCCCTCGGACTGGGGCTCCATGCAAGATCTCACCTCGTGGGGTCTCAATGATCCTAAGAAAGGTGAGAAATCAGCCCAGAACTACACGGGAGGAGCTGGTCAATGACCTGAAAAGAGCTGGGTCCACCGTTTCCAAGGTTACTGTTGGTAATACACTAAGACGTCATGGTTTGAAATCATGCATGGCACGGAAGGTTCCCCTGCTTAAACCAGCACATGTCAAGGCCCGTCTTAAGTTTGCCAATGACCATTTGGATGATCCAGAGGAGTCATGGGAGAAAGTCATGTGGTCAGATGAGACCAAAATAGAACTTTTTGGTCATAATTCCACTAAACGTGTTTGGAGGAAGAAGAATGATGAGTACCATCCCAAGAACACCATCCCAACTGTGAAGCATGGGGGTGGTAGCATCATGCTTTGGGGGTGTTTTTCTGCACATGGGACAGGGCGACTGCACTGTATTAAGGAGAGGATGACCGGGGCCATGTATTGCGAGATTTTGGGGAACAACCTCCTTCCCTCAGTTAGAGCATTGAAGATGGGTCGAGGCTGGGTCTTCCAACATGACAATGACCCGAAGCACACAGCCAGGATAACCAAGGAGTGGCTCTGTAAGAAGCATATCAAGGTTCTGGCGTGGCCTAGCCAGTCTCCAGACCTAAACCCAATAGAGAATCTTTGGAGGGAGCTCAAACTCCGTGTTTCTCAGCGACAGTCCAGAAACCTGACTGATCTAGAGAAGATCTGTGTGGAGGAGTGGGCCAAAATCCCTCCTGCAGTGTGTGCAAACCTGGTGAAAAACTACAGGAAACGTTTGACCTCTGTAATTGCAAACAAAGGCTACTGTACCAAATATTAACATTGACTTTCTCAGGTGTTCAAATACTTATTTGCAGCAGTATCATACAAAAAAATAGTTAAAAAATCATACATTGTGATTTCTGGATTTTTTTTTTAGATTATGTCTCTCACAGTGGACATGCACCTACGATGACAATTTCAGACCCCTCCATGATTTCTAAGTGGGAGAACTTGCAAAATAGCAGGGTGTTCAAATACTTATTTTCCTCACTGTATATATAATTATAGTTATTTCATATGTAAACCATAGAAGAATTTCCAGCAAAACTATATTGTTATATACAGATCATTGCCATGATAAAAACTTGGTCATACCACCAACCCCTAACACACACTTATAATTCTTCAGCCTATTTAGGATGTTATGCAAGGATGCATAACTAGTGTTGCATAACTAGATGCATAACTAGGACGCAAGGATGTGTTGACTTGTACATGAGAGAGAAAAAAAACAGCAGAAGACATGAAACAAGTATAAAACACAAAAGAAATAGTCAGACATAAACAATGGTAAAATAAAGAGATTTGTGCTGACCGTCCACGGGGGCTGCTGGAACTGGGGGTCTCCTCACTATGAGCTCTGTGCAGATTAGACCTGCTCGAGTGAACTACCTCTGCACAGAAGAAAAACACAAAAAAACATCATAAATCAGTGCATTAGGACAACTGATTCACATACATCATGCGGAAAGGTTTGTCATTCCTACTTACCTCATTAAAGTAATAATCCATGAGAGGCCATGTGTTACAAGGGGGAAAAAAAAAATCACTAAAAACATGCATTCTGTGTGTTTAAAACGACCTACTTTCCATTACTTAGGAAATTAATGTTTAAAAAGGGTAAAAAAGACACAAAAGCACAACTTGCAAAGTGCAAGTCATAGTATTGCAAAAAACATCCTGGTGCTGTCGTAAAGCATGCACTTCCAATTGCTGTGGGAGCCACTAATATTAGTGATCTGCTTAAAAATGTGCTGCATGTTGAGTAAAACGTACTGTAGAATAGAAAATATTGAGAGAGTTGACATGTACTATACTAAATTATACCCATACATTTATAATGCCCAGTTCTTGTTTAATTTTGTTTAATTTTGAGACAGTCCATTTTCACTGTTGCACAGCGGTTTCCTGTCTGCCACAGTGGATTGTGTTTGTTGCTCTGTATACCTTTGTTTTGAATTACTATTTTCTATCTTTCCATGCTGTTTGTATTGCTTAATATAACTTAATCATAACATTATATCTGATATTATCTAATATTGTCTGCCACATTAATTTGACATCGATAGCTTTAATCTAAAGCTTTAATCTAAATCGCTATCGCTAGCATAACACGTTAAAATTTTGCTAGCCTGCTACCTGCCATCCGTGCTTAGTCTTTTTTCTCTTGCGCGCTCGCACCTTTTAGTCCATCAAACAACTGCATTGAGTTGGATCAGTCAACAAACATGGTGAGTCATGTCCTCTTCTCCTGTTATTGTCACTTGCACTGCCTGCCACGTTTAGCATAGCCTTCTCTGTCAGCGACGACGGTTTCACATGTCATAAATGCAGTGAAATAGACAGGCTGACAGAGAAGATTTCAGAACTAGAGACACACATCCAAACTTTAATCGAGGATGGTAAGAAATAGGTTTGCACGATTAATCACAATTAACATGAAATTGCGCTTAAACCATTTTGGCTTATTGCGATTATAAAATCGCAACGGCTGCGATTATTTTTATGCGCAGCTTGTCAGTGACGTACGCCTCTGTGATGAGTAGTAAATGCTGTTTATAATGTGCATTTGAAAAAGCAACACGCGTCAAACATTCTTTCCAAACATGAGTAGCATTTATGAACCTTAGAGCTCAAACATGACAAATTGGGCACCAGGTCAGGAAGCAGACAGACTGGCTAAACCGACCGTCTGCTAGCGGCCTCACGTCACCAAGGTCAGATAAATCCTATCACATAGAGCCTCTTTCACCTAGCTATCATCATATAGAGACTGTGTCTGTTCCCCGAATTTGGAAATCCAAAAAATGTTTAAACCTATCTAAGGTTAAAAATTTAATTGATGTTCAACAAATAAAAAACAGCTATAATACAGATGAGCAAATGCTAAAGCTTGGGTTGCTGAATATTCGATCGCTTACTTCAAAAGCACTCATTGTTAATGATATGATTTCAGATAATAACCTAGATGTGCTGTGTTTGACAGAAACCTGGCTAAAACCAAACGATTACATTACTTTAAATGAATCAACCCCGCAAGATTACTGTTATAAACATGAACCTCGTCTTAAACGCAAAGGGGGTGGTGTTGCTGTAATTTATAGTAATATTTTCAAAACCACTAAGAAATCAAGTTTCGAATATAATTCTTTTGAAGTGTTAGTGCTTAATGTAAAAATATATAGTATAAATGATAAATCACGTTTGAGATTTGTGCTGGCTACTGTATACAGGCCACCAGGGCACCATACAGACTTTATCAAAGAATTTGCAGACTTTCTATCAGAATTAATATTGACTGCAGATAAAGTACTAATTGTTGGTGATTTTAATATACACATCGATAATGAAAAAGATGCATTGGGTTTGGCATTTAAAGACATTGTAAACTCAATTGGAGTTAGACAACACGTGTCAGGACCTACTCATCGTCGTAATCATACTCTAGATCTAATATTATCACATGGAATAGATGTTGATGCCGTTGAAATTCTGCAGCAGAGCGATGACATCTCAGATCATTATCTAGTCTCGTGTAAATTACATTTAGCCAAGGCTGCAAAGCCGACTCCGTGTTACAAATATGTTAGACCTATCACTTCTGCTACTAAAGATTGCTTTATTAATAATCTTCCTGATCAGTTTCATCATTTTAGCATCCCGGATAGCTTAGAAAAACTTGATATTGCAACAGAAACTTTTAACTCTCTCTTTTCCAGCACTTTAGACACAGTTGCTCCGTTGCGCTTAAAGAAGATTAAAGAAAATAATCCAACGCCGTGGTACAACGAGCACACTCGGGCCCTTAAGAGAGCAGCCAGAAAAATGGAGCGCAACTGGAAGAAAACAAAACTAGAGGTATTTCGCATTTCATGGAAAGAGAGCTCGATTGCTTACAGAGAGGCTTTAAAAGCTGCTAGATCTGCTTATTTTTCAAACCTATTAGAAGAAAATAAACATAATCCTAGGTATTTATTTGAAACAGTGGCTAAACTAACGAAAAAGAAAGCTTCAAGCCCAGAAGTTTCCAAGCAGCACAGCAGTAATGACTTTATGAACTTCTTCACTTATAAGATTGATAATATCAGGGATAAAATTATAACTATGCAACCGTCTACTACAGTATCACATCAGGCAGTGCATTGTAGCCTCCCTGAGGAAAAATTTGATTCATTCGTTGCTATAGGAGAGGAAGAATTTACTAAACTCGTTAAATCATCTAAATCTACAACATGTATGTTAGACCCTATACCGACTAAGCTACTGAAAGAGATGCTTCCAGAGGTCATAGATCCTCTTCTAAATATCATTAATTCATCTTTGTCTCTAGGATACGTACCAAAAAACTTTAAGCTGGCTATGATTAAACCGCTTGTTAAAAAACCGCAACTTGATCCTACAGAATTAGTCAATTACAGGCCGATCTCGAATCTACCTTTTCTGTCAAAGATACTAGAAAAAGCAGTGTCTTCACAACTATGTTCCTTTCTTGAAAGAAATGATATCTGCGAGGATTTCCAGTCCGGATTTAGACCGTACCATAGTACCGAGACTGCTCTCGTTAGAGTCACAAATGATTTGCTCTTATCATCCGATCGTGGTTGTGTCTCTCTATTAGTGTTACTCGATCTTAGTGCTGCGTTTGACACCATTGACCACAACATTCTTTTAAATAGACTAGAAAACTATGTTGGAATTAGTGGAATTGCACTAGCATGGTTTAAATCATACTTATCTGACCGTTATCATTTTGTAGCAGTAAATGAAGAGATGTCTCATCGATCACAAGTTCAGTATGGCGTACCACAAGGCTCAGTACTAGGACCGCTGCTGTTCACTCTGTACATGTTACCCTTAGGAGATATCATTAGGAAACATGGAATTAGCTTCCACTGTTATGCCGACGATACTCAGCTCTATATTTCTTCAAAACCTAACGAAACTTATCAATTCACAAAATTAACTGAATGCATAGAGGATATAAAAAATTGGATGACTCGTAATTTCCTACTTCTAAATTCTGAAAAAACAGAGATTATATTTATTGGACAAAAAACTTCCTCACGTAATAATCTAGAATACTGTCTAACACTCAATGGCTGCTCTGTTAAGTCTTCGTCGTCGGTTAGGAACCTGGGTGTGCTCTTTGATACCAATCTTTCATTTGAAAGTCACGTGTCTAGTATCTGTAAAACCGCATTTTTCCATCTTAAAAATATATCTAAATTACGCCATATGCTCTCATTGACAAATGCGGAACAATTAGTTCATGCGTTCATGACATCAAGGCTAGATTATTGTAATGCTCTACTGGGTGGTTGCCCTGCGCGCTTAATAAACAAACTACAGCTAGTTCAAAACGCAGCAGCTCGAGTTCTTACCAGAACCAGGAAGTATGACCATATTAGCCCGGTTCTGTCAAAACTGCACTGGCTCCCTATTAAACATCGCATCAATTTTAAAATATTGCTGATTACTTACAAAGCACTAAATGGTTTAGCTCCGCAGTACTTGAGCGAGCTCTTAACGCATTATACTCCTTCACGTCTATTGCGATCTCAAAATTCCGGCCAGTTGATAATTCCTAGAATATCAAAATCAACTGCTGGCGGTAGATCCTTTTCCTATTTAGCACCAAAACTTTGGAACAGCCTTCCTACCATTGTCCGGGAAGCCGACACACTCTGTCAGTTTAAATCTAGACTAAAAACACATCTCTTTGACATAGCGTTCACATAATACATTATAGACTTCTATAATTCAATATTAGGCTGCATAGATTAGGTCAGATGGAACCGGGAACACTTCCCATAAATCCTGATGTACTTGTTACATCATGAGAAGAATGGCATCTACGTTAATTTTAGTGTCTTTGTTTATCCCAAGGTTTTCCCGCAGCCTGCCGGATCCGGGCCGTATCCAGATCTGATGAAGGACCTTCGCCTGGACCCGATGTCAATGCAGTGCTGAAGTGCCAACTAGTCTCTCCCTATGGAGGATCCCTTTCCCACTCTACAAATAAAGCGTCGTCGGGAAAACTCAATTTGCGTATCTACCCCGAATTAATAAAATAAAATAAAATTCTGAATCAAAACTGTAAGGAAACACCAGTAATTTGTTTAGGCTTGGTTTTTAGGGAATACCAAACCTGCACACATCAACGCACATAACTATAGAACCCGTTCTTAATGCGCATCTGAACACCATCAGCGTTTCTCACAGGTTCGCGTTTAAAGTCTGTGTAGAGAGAATGGTGTCGTCTTGGCGGCCCTAATTTAAAAACAAATGATCGTTGCGACGGAAGCGAATCAATCAAAACTAACTTTAGCTGGAAAATAACTTTATTAAAGAACCGCTATAAAGCCAAAACAATCTTACGTTAAATTATACATTTATCTCTGTAAAGCTGCTTTGAGACAATCTACATTGTTAAAAGCGCTATATAAATGAAGATGACTTGACTTGACTCTTGTCCAACAAAACACAACATTTATTAAATCAAAGCGTTCAATCTTCTGTTTATTCAGCTACAGCGATAGTATGAAGCCCAAAGGGATTTCCTGGAATGAAATGCATTATCTACTTCTGCAGGGCATATTTGGGGTGTCTGTGCGAGAGCGCCCTCTGGCTTTCAGATGGAGCAGCATTTACTACTACTCACAGAGAAATGCTGCACTGACAAGCTGCTAGGGCTGCACGATTATGACAAAAATCATAATTGTCGATTATTCCCTTGAAATTGTAATTGCGATTATTAATTACGATTATCACAATTTACATTGAATATATATATATAGGCATATTATTATACATGTTTACTTAAAAATTGTGAACACACACACTGTCCCCCTTTACTTAACATACACATAAATTGTAAGAATATGACTAATAGTAAAGACTACTAAGAAATAAACATTAGGCCTATGCTAAAGCTATTAAATAGCAGTCCCAAACTAGCTTTTGTTAATACAATGTTGGTATGAGCCACCAAAGTCATTTAAAATATAAAAAATAACACAAAGTGAAAATAAAGTGGCATTTTGGGGTTAATACACTGATCTATATATAATGTCATTATATAGATCAGTGGGTTAATATTAAAACGACAGTTACCATGGTCCATGGTGATACACAATACTAACAAGAACTGTTAATGAAACATGGAAACTGCTCCTGGTGAATAGAATGAAAATCATCCCTGCATGCAAATCCTTCTCAGCTAACACACGACGTACCAGTAACGTGATTTATTGGTATTTTACTTTTGTGACTTACCAATTTACAACGTAACAACGTTGCATGCTCGTAGTTTCTTTTGTACTTTATACACAGCGCGCGCCGCCGCATTTGCGCGTGCAATTGAAGAGTGTGCGCTACGAACACAGTAGCCTATAACGGCTGACATGACAGGAACGTCCGTTTTTCTGAGATGAAAGACTTTATATTTCAGCGTACACATACGTCGCTGCCTGGTAGTTCCTTCCTATTGTGCTGGGTTTTCTGAAGTAGTTGTGATTTGCCTCTCACAACATGCTCTAAATGCACGCAGAGTGGATTTTTTTTTTTTTTTTTTTGTAATCGCGGCTTTGAACGATTACGTAATCGTGGCATCCATAATCGTAATCGCGATTAGAAATTCGATTAATTGTGCAGCCCTACAAGCTGCGCATAAAATAATCGCAGCCTTTGCCAAATCTAGTAAAAATGCAAGGGCTTTAGATACTGCTTTGGATGCGACAGCTTAGCGAGCCCCGCACATTGTTCAGTTCCGGATGACGGCATAGTTGCAGTACAAAACACAGCTGTTCTGTTCCGATTCGAATATCAAACAGGCTCTCTCTACTCAGTGATGCACCAACTGAGAATCCTGTTGAAAGTGCCGTAGTTATTGGCAATTCTAATACACGGAACGTAAAAATAGAGACATCAACCACCATAGTTTGCCGGGAGTCAGAGCTCCAGACATTAAAGGGCACCTATTATGCCCCTTTGCACAAGATGCAAAATAAGTCTCTGATGTCCCCAGAGTGTGTATGTGAAGTTTTAGCTCAAAATACCCAACAGATAATTTTTTTACAGCATGTTTAAATTGTCACTTTTTGTGTCACGTTTAAAAACGCGCCGTTTTAGTATGTATCCCTTCAAATGCAAATGAGCTGCTGCTGCCGGCACAGAGGGTGGAGCCCACGGAATGATAATATCAAAACAGAAACTCTGAGTACCGGTGTTCATTTCGACCCAGAGACGGACAATAATGTCCACAGAGCCAGAGAATATATGCTGTATGGAGATAGAACAGGTATAGTTTAGTTCAAATACGGTTATAACTTATTTTTCATCTTGCTTATATCCACTATTAGTACAAGTCTATTGTAGAGGACCACGTCCGAATGATGGCCAAAAATTTGCTGATGAGTTTATGAAGTTTATTGTACATCACACAAAAGATGAACCATCAGTTTTACTCCAGAAAATCACCGTAAGAGCTGAATAAACACAGAATAAGAAGTGTGCATTAAAGTCTTATCCATAAACTCTCTCGCTCCCTTTCATTATCATCAACATACACAGCGAATTAAACAGAAACACTCATTACAACTAACAGTAAACAAATATGTACACAGCTTTTAAAGGGGTGCTTAATAAACTGGTAAAATTTATATCCGTAAAACAACTCAGATGAACTGGAATAAAGTGAGCGCTCTCCCTTCCATTACTGCCATGATAAGTAACGTTAGGCCTATCGATCCGGAGACTATAAGCAGGATCACGAACAGTTGGTACAGATCCATCCTCGAGTAACAACGAGAGTAAATGAAGACTGCCATGTTCATTCTAACATCTTATAACAAAACACCTCAATCGCTTAGGAGACATTCTTGTCTACAGCTGCTCCGGTGTCGACATAATGGCGGACTGTGTACAACAACTCACTCAGGGCAGGTCTATGCAAATATGGCAGTGTCAGTCAACAGTTGTGGGAGGGGCTTGTGCAAAAGTATGTCACATTGCCCCGAATCTAAGAACGGGTTGTTCTGAGACAGTGCTTATGATTTATGGGGATTTCAAAAAAAGCACTGGGTGGATTTTTACCATTATAGGGTGGCTTTGTACACACACTGTCAGCACACATTTATGTTCAAACACCATGTAAAAGTGAATTTTGCATAATAGGTGCCCTTTAAAGCAAATTTAAATGTGCTGGCTAATGCTAATCGTAAATATTTTAAGATTATTATTCACGTCTGCACTAATGATGTTCGACTTCACCAGTGGGAAATCACTAAAATTGACATTAAATAGCTGTGTTAATTCACAAGCCCCCTCCCTGAGTGATGAGATACGTAGCAGACTGTCATCATTCAATGGCTGGCTGTCTAAGTGTCTTAGAGTTGAACCTTGACTAACTGGGGCGCAGGTCAGGAAGCAGAGAGACTAGCTAAACCGACCGTCTGCTAGCTCATGTCACAGAAGTCAGACAAAGAGTCAGACATAGAGACTGTGTCTGCTCTCTGAAATAGTACATACAAAAAAACTCCCAAACCCATTTAAGGGAAACAATTTAATAGATGTTCAACAAATAAAAAACAGATATAATACAGATGAACAAATGATAAAGCTTGAGTTGCTGAATATTCGATCCCTTTCTTCAAATGCACTTATTGTAAATGATATAATTACAGATCATAACCTAGCTAAAACCAGACGATTACATTACTTTAAATGAGTCCACCCTCCAAGATCACTGTTATAGACATGAGCCTTGCCTGAAAGTCAAAGGGGGAGGTGTTGCTGTAATTTATAGCAATATCTTCAGTATTCCTCAGAAGTCTAGTTTCAAATATAATTCTTTTGAATTAATGGTGCTTTATATAATGCTATCTAGTGTAAGTGATAACTCCTGTTTGACATTTGTGCTGGCTACTGTATACAGGCCACCAGGGCACCATGCAGACTTTTGCTGATTTTCTATCGGAGTTTGCACTGGCTGCAGATGAAATCCTATTGTTGGTGATTTTAATATCCATGTAGACAATGAAAAAGATGCATTGGGATTGGCATTTATAGATAATCTAAACTATATTGGAGTTAGGACCCTTGTCAGGACCCACTCATTGTCGTAATCATACTTTAGATCTAATATTGTCACATGGAATTGATGTTGATGGCATTGCAAATAAACAAAACTAGAGGTTTTTCGCATTTTGTGGAAAAACAGCACTATTGCATACAGAAAGGACTTACCAACTGCTAGATCTGCTTATTTTTAGACCCTCTTAGAAGAAAACAAACACGACCCTAGGTATTTATTTGATACAGCGGCTAAATTAACAAGAAATAAAGCTTCAACTTCAGACGTTTCCAAACAGCACAGCAGTAATGACTAACTTATTTACTTGCAAGATTGATAATATTATAAAGAAAATTGCAACCATGCAACCGTCTACTACAGTATCGTATCAAACAGTCCATTGTAGTGTCCCTGAAGAAAATACCATTAATTCATTGCTATAGGAGAGAAATAATTGTCTAAACTCGAGAAGAACCATCAGTTTTGAGTAGTACAGCTTTCCTGTAGCTCAAACAGTAGAGCGTTGGCGCTTGCAACGCCAAGGTCATGGGTTAGATTCCCAGGGAAAGCAAGAACTGAAAAGAATGTAAATGTGTACTTGAAAAATGCAATGTAAGTCGCTTTGGATAAAAGCGTCTGCCAAATGCATAAATGTAAATGTAATACAGGTCCTTCTCAATAAATTAGCATATTGTGATAAAGTTCATTATTTTCCATAATGTAATGATAAAAATTAAACTTTCATATATTTTAGATTCATTGCACACCAACTGAAATATTTCAGGTCTTTTATTGTTTTAATACTAATGATTTTGGCATACAGCTCATGAAAACCCAAAATTCCTGTCTCAAAAAATTAGCATATCATGAAAAGGTTCTCTAAACGAGCTATTAACCTAATCATCTGAATCAACTAATTAACTCTAAACACCTGCAAAAGATTCCAGAGGCTTTTAAAAACTCCCAGCCTGGTTCATTACTCAGAGTGTGCAGGAAATGGGCTACAGGTGCCGCATTCCCCAGGTCAAGCCACTTTTGAACCAGAAACAGCGGCAGAAGCGCCTGACCTGGGCTACAGAGAAGCAGCACTGGACTTTTAGACAAATTTTGCATGTCATTCGGAAATCAAGGTGCCAGAGTCTGGAGGAAGACTGGGGAGAAGGAAATGCCAAAATGCCTGAAGTCCAGTGTCAAGTACCCACAGTCAGTGATGGTCTGGGGTGCCATGTCAGCTGCTGGTGTTGGTCCACTGTGTTTTATCAAGGGCAGGGTCAATGCAGCTAGCTATCAGGAGATTTTGGAGCACTTCATGCTTCCATCTGCTGAAAAGCTTTATGGAGATGAAGATTTCATTCTTCAGCACGACCTGGCACCTGCTCACAGTGCCAAAACCACTGGTAAATGGTTTACTGACCATGGTATTACTGTGCTCAATTGGCCTGCCAACTCTCCTGACCTGAACCCCATAGAGGATCTGTGGGATATTGTGAAGAGAAAGTTGAGAGACGCAAGACCCAACACTCTGGATGAGCTTAAGGCCGCTATCGAAGCATCCTGGGCCTCCATAACACATCAGCAGTGCCACAGGCTGATTGCCTCCATGCCACGCCGCATTGAAGCAGTCATTTCTGCAAAAGGATTCCCGAACAAGTATTGAGTGCATAACTGAACATAATTTTTTGAAGGTTGACTGTTTTTGTATTAAAAACACTTTTCTTTTATTGGTCGGATGAAATATGCTAATTTATTGAGACAGGAATTTTGGGTTTTCATGAGCTGTATGCCAAAATCATCAGTATTAAAACAATAAAAGACCTGAAATATTTCAGTTGGTGTGCAATGAATCTAAAATATATGAAAGTTTAATTTTTATCATTACATTATGGAAAATAATGAACTTTATCACAATATGCTAATTTATTGAGAACGACCTGTAGTTTGACTACACATACAGCCCCAGTCATTAGCTGACTGCTTACAGGCCGTCAACAAAGATATTCAAATTCTTTATTTGTGTTTGCCAACACAAAATCTTAGCACCCTGCCTTACTAGCTGCCCCACATCAGCTATTCACACCTAACACAGCCCACATAGCCGTTCCCCCACACAGATAGCTTACCACCTCTGTACGAACTTGCATTTGCCTTTGCCATCTCTTTCCAGTGTTTTCCACAAGTATGCCAGTATGCCTCAGACATCCAGCCCTGCCCCCCACCAAGACCCCCTGGAGACCCGGCAGAGCAATGAGATGGACATCCTTAAGCCTGAAGCAGCTAATGACCTGCCACAGCAGAGAAAGAAACAGCGAGACTGCAACACAAGTGGACACCCGACACCCAGCCTGAGCCACAAAGAGCTGACCAGCATCATCTTCTCAGCGAGAGAAGGCACCAGACATGCGCAAGGACGCTGACAGAATGGAGCAACCAGAGAAGATCACTGGTGTTCAGGAGGCTCTGACAGCAGGTGGGCACCGAGAGCAGCTGGATAACACCACCAAACAAGACCTTGAAAGAGAACTGTTTCACACAAAGACAAAAAAATCAGCCAATGTGGAACTTAAAGAGAGAGACACCAAAGCTAAGGCCCTTGAAGGCATTCTGTGTGCAGCCACAAGAAAGAGGTACCCTGCTGAACTTCACATCAGCAGCGCAAACTCCCCCAGCCCTGTACACAGACACAAAGTGAGGAGGATCCAAAGTCCTCCACTTAACACTTCACCAGCCAGTTTCCTGAAAGCCTCGGCAGCCGCAGCAGGAAAAGGATTAATTCAGACAAACCCTGAAACGGCACATGAAGTGACACTCAAAGACATCATGCGAATGGCCAGACACATACCTGCATTCACAGCAGAGCTTGCAGGAGACCACGACATCCATGCCAACCTACGAGACATTGACTTTCACCTGCAGTCTTTGACGAGTGTGAATCACCAAGATAGACTATCTGCTCTGGGTCATATCCAGCCCAGAGTTGTGACGCATTCTGGCACGGCAGCCAGAAAACATCCAATCCAACTACCAGCAGCTGAAACAAGCCATCATAGAGGAATTCTCAGACCAAGAGTCTGAAAGAAGGCTGATCTGCCCTAGACACCAAACAGGGCAGACATGAAACTTCCTATGTTTACTACCACAGACAAGCTTTCTTCGGAGCTCACAACGAACCTGGGATGGAGGAGGACACCAGCTTCAAGAGTCTTTTCGTCCAAAACCTCCATCAGATTGCAAGTCACCATTTAGGGATTACGGCCTGCCCCCACACAATGCCTATTCAACAACTGCTTGACCTGATACAGAAGGCCTTTAACAAACACAAGGCCTCCTCAAAAAGGGTTTGTAACATACCAGCAACTGTGAACTACAAAACTCAGAATCCAGAGCTAGCACCAGAAGGCACACAGCATTGCTAAAATGCAAAACGCTTCTCCAAAAGGCTCCTAGCCAGCCGAGGACAGAAAGGTAACCATTGCAAAAGACCAAGGTACCAGACCTACCACTGGGAGGAGCCATGGATGGGAGCATCCTCATCCTGCAGACACCACAGGATCTCTAACAGCAGGCAGCAACAACATCCTCCTCTATGACCTTCATACAGCGGGCATTCAGAGGCTGCACAAGGACGACTGGACACACCTGCATCGGACCTACAGGAGCTTCTAACAGTAGTAAGAGAGCTCCTTGAACAGTACTCAGGAGTACTGGGAAGAGCACGCTTCTGACCGTAAGACCCTCAGACCAGCTCAAGTCGGCGACGCCGCAAGAGCAGAGTGACACTGCAAACTTCAGACTTCTTGTGACTGAGAGCAGAAGCTAACAACCACCTGCTGCCCTTCTGCCATCAGTATTAGGTCTGTTTGAAACTCTCCTCACACTACACAACTCCCATAACCACTTCCTGCAACAACAAACAACCACCTACCCCACACCAACTGACATGAGGACGACCATGACTCTCTCAAAACCCCTGCTGCTTGACAGCAAACTCAGAGACCTAAACCTTGCTACTGGCTACACCAGTGGCCAGGGAAACCACCACAACCTCCAGCCCTGTGTGCCAGGTGTGTGTCTGATCTTCCTGCATCTTCATCATCGCTCGCCGTTGTCTACAGGACGGACAACAACGACTGCAACGACTTGACCAATCAAACACACCATTGTTCCACTTAATCTTCACAACCCCTCACCGAGGCAGACTCCGTGATGTTTGGGTTTCCCCACTGAGATATACTAAATTGCTGTTTAGCTAAAGTTGTGAACCCCTTTGTTAACAAAGGAGCTTTGAAGTAAGGGACTGATTGTTCTTTCAAGAGGTTAAATGACTTCATTCTTCTGTTCCGTTTCGGTCTTTCAGTCACTTTCACTTTCCATTCTACCCATTTTTTAGATTAGTTATGTGTTCGTCATTTAGTTAAAACTTTTGCGCGCATTCATGCGAGTTGATTCTGGTCTGCTTATAAATCGATGTCGATTTAATGGTCATGATCACAGTTACATGCTAAGAAAGTTATTTTTCTGTGGCTACTGAAAATATCCTTTTTGAAGAGTTGATATACGATACTTGATTGTAATATTAATTTAGTTACATGAAGTTAACTCAATTAACTGATCCAAATATTTATAATTAATTATAACGAATTATGATTAATTATTTATATTTCCCTTTTGAGCTAATTTGCTACACTCTTCTTAATATCATTAATTCATCTTTAGGGGCTTTCGCACCAGGTAGTTCTGTGAACTAAGTTCTAGGAACTAACCACCAGTGTGGTTCCCCGAGAACTATTGGTTCCCCTAGGAACATTTTCCTGGTTGTATTCGCACCGCCAGAAGGAGCTCTTAAGTGACGTAAGCCAAGCTTGTTGTTGTGACTTATTTTGGCGGCGCTGAGAACGCCAGTGCACACAGTGCTCGCATTTTCCATGTTCATTAGTTTACGATCTGTCTAACAGTCCTGTCAAATACATTATTAGATAGAACTGTTATACATAGAAAGTAGACAGAATATAAAAAGTATTAGCGTATGCCATGTGGTTGATGTTCAGTGTTGCTAGCTGAGCAGAAATACATAATCATGTTTGTTTGGCTTGGTCCCCTCAAAGTTGCGTTGGATTTTCTCCTTAGCCTAAAGGTGAAGAGGTCAATCTATGGTTTTCCATGTTCGTAGAGTTAGTTTGTGGAGTACATATATAGGCTATAATCTGTGTTTACATAGCTTTTTAAAAAATGGTGGGTGCTGGTGTTTCGCGTGCATTCGGCCAATCAGCATACACTGGTAGTTCCTATAGTGTTGGTTTAGACCCTACTCTGAAGTAGGAAATAAATTAGTTCCTCCAAAAGGAGCTCCTAGAACTAAAATCATTCCTAGTTCCTGCGGTGCGAACAAGCGGCAACATTCTAATCTGAAAAATGAAGCCTACCCGGAAGTGCGAAAAACTGCAATACATCGAAAATCCGCTAGGGGCAGGTCCCAAAAGGGAGCAAATGTCCATAGACCACCATGTCCATTTTCACAGCATAAATTCATGTTTTTACAGGTTGGTCCCATGGACTTCTATTGTATTTTTCGATAGGTACCGAGTGCCTGACAACTGTGAGGGGGGTGAATTTTTTTCTAACTCGCTAGTTTAGATCGTATTTAGATATAAAATGTATGACAAATAAGGGCATGGTTAACTTTGATTGACAGCTTGATTGACAGCTGATAACGAGCATACGCTGCGCCAAGGAGAATGACAACATAAGAAGCGCCATTTTTTAATATACAGTTGAAATATAATACTACTGTTTTTGTATGATGAAATGTATTTTTAAGTAGGGCTGGGCGATATATCGCATGAGATTTTTATGCGCATCTCGTCAGTAAAGCCGGTTCCTTGATTAGTAGTAAATCACCGCTAGTCGTTCTGACGTTTGCCGTTGACTCTGGCGTCTCTGTAGTGGTTAAACATGAGATATAATTCGTCTTGTGTATATCTAACGGGCGATTTTTGGTCTCCTGAATCTATAATTTGTTCCCTGGCCAATCATTTTGGCTGAGGGCTAAGTGAAGTTTCATAACTTTATAAGCTATTTAACTTTACCGTTGTATGGTTAGACTAGAGCGCTGACTTGTATGTTTGACTGAATTGTTTGCTTTATTTGTATAGCTTCTTGTACCTTTTACTTATACTTTTATAATGGCTAATATTGATAAAACTGAAATTTAACAAAAAGAGACTGGGTTGAGTTTTGTCATTTTAAATTTTAATACAACAAAGATGATCTGTAATGTTGTTTACTGCAACATCTGTTGTTTAGTACAAATGCACATATTGCCTGGACCATATTAAAATGTTTAATATTTTTATATTATATTTAAACGAAAAGAGGCAGGGTTGTGTTTTATATTTCGTTTTGTTATAAATAGGCTAACGTTATATGCAGTGAATATAATTGATACGCGTTGCCTGAACCACATTTATGTGGCTATAATGTTTAATATTTCTTTAAATGAAAAGAGTTAGTGTGGTGTTTTAGAACATATTTCGTTTTATTGTTGCCTAAAATATACATACAGAGATAACCGGAGTAGCAGAGCGAGCTGAGTGAAAAACTGTTCCATTTGCAGAATAACCGGACTCGCGTCCTTTACCCATATATGGATTGGAAAGAAGGTGGGCGGGGTTAGGATTTCCCAAGATTTTCCAAGACGGCACCGCCCATACCCCCCATAAAACTCAAAACCGTTCTTCAGAAAGTCTATGGGTGACGTCACAGGCGCTTTGTCCATATTTTTTACAGTCTATGGGTGCGAACACGCCAAAATCCGGGTACTTCCGCCGATAGTTCTAGGAACTATGAAAAGGTTCCTCCGGTGCGAAAGCCCCTTTTGTCATCAGGATACGTACCGAAAACTTTTAAACCTGCTATTATTAAACATATTATTAAAAAACTGAAACTTGATCGTACAGAATTAGTCAATTACAGGCAGATCTCAAATCTACCTTTTCTGTCAAAAATACTAGAAAAGGCAGTATCCTCACAACTATTTTCCTTTATAGAAAGAAATGGTATCTGCAAAGATTTCCAGTCAGGATTTTGACCGTATCATAGTACTTAGACAGCTCTCATTAGAGTTGCAAATGATTTGCTCTTATCATTCAATCGTGGTTGTATCTCTTTATTAGTGTTACTGGATCTTAGTGCTACATTTGATACTATCGACCACAACATTCTTTTGGATAGACTCGAAAATTATGTTGGCATTAGTGGAATTGCATTGCCACTGTTCAAAACATACTTATCTGACCGTTATCAGTTTGTTGCAGTAAATGAAGAGGTGTCATATTGATCACAAGTTCAGTATGGATTACCACAAGGCTCAGTACTAGGACCGTTGCTTTTCACCTTGTACATGCTACCCTTGGGAGATATTATTAGGAAGCATGGCATTAGTTTTCACTGTTATGCTGATGATACTCAGCTCTATATCTCTTAACACCCTGACAAAACTTATCAATTCACAAAATTAACGAAATGCATAGCCAATGTAAAAAATTGGAAGACTAGTAATTTCCTACTACTTATTTCTGAAAAAAAACTGAGATTTTAATCATTGGAGCAAAAACCTCTGCACGTACTAACCTAGAAAACTGTCTAACACTTGATGGCGGCTCTGTCAAGTCTTCTTAGTTGGTTAGGAACCTGGGTATGCTCTTTGATACCAATCTTTCGTTTGAAAGCCACATTTCTAGCATCTGTAAAACAGCATTCTTCCATCTTAAAAATATATCTACACTACGACATATGCTCTGACAAATGCAGAAAAGTTAGTTCATGTGTTCATGACCTCAAAGCCTGCATAAATTAAGTCAGCCAGAACCGGGAAAACTTCCTATAACACACCTGATGTACTCACTACATCATAAGAACAATGACATCTACGCTAATATTAGTCTCTCTGTTTATCCCGAGGTTTACCGTGGTCAACCATATCCAGGCCGTATCAAGATCAGATGGAGAATCTGCGTGTAGACACAACCACAACACAGCCATCCATATGACTTTTCATCACTGTCAGCAGAGATTGTATCAAAAAACCTGTCTCCATACCGATGTGATGAATCCAATCTTCAACCAGATGGAACTAGATTAAATATTTTGAATATTCAGATTCCCAATCTGACTTCTGACCTATAATGCTGCATGAATCATAATCATACACTGTTCGTTTGTTGGCCAGAGGAGAACTGGCCCCGCGACTGAGCCTGGTTTCTCCCAGTTTTTTTTCTCCATTCTGTCATCTGATAGAGTTTGGGTTCCTTGCTTAGTTGGGGATACTTATTATTCGTAATATTTTTATCTGCCTGCTTTGACAACATTGTATGAGAACTGAACTGAACTGAGCTGGACGATGACATCACTGTTTTCTCCAGATACCTAATGATTTTCACAACGGAAATGAATCAACCCTGAACTTACTTAAACTGGACAATGTTTTTACATGCATTACAGTCAATAACCTTTAACATCTCCAAGAAACATTTAAGACAGTTCACCTACATGTGTGTAATTTGTTCCAAATGTATGACTTAATTTCTTCCAAAAATTACCCCCAAAAACAGACCATAAAAGAATTCAAGCAATCCATATGACTTGTCTGCTATATTCCTGCTTCCCAAGTTATACAGTATGTCTTCAGTCTGTTTGACTGTCAATCTGGATGAGCCACATTTATATACACAAACTTGAATGAGATTTGTGAGAGATTATCATCAGTAAATAATGAATTAATGGATTGTTCTGTTCCTTATACAATGTTTTCATTCACTGTATGGAAAAGAACAGAGTGAACACTGCAATAAATTTCTCATTTTCTTTTCCACAGAACAAAGAAAATCATAGTTTGGAATTCCATAAGAGGAACGATTTCATTTTGGGAATACCCATTCATTTAATAATGACATGCATCTGAAATTAAATAAAACAAATTCTGTATTATGACACTGCTTATGTCGCTGTGTTTTATTCTTCTGTTTTTAAATAGTTTCACATGAAAGTGTGTGTTAATGAAGCCTTGCAGTTGCAAATGTAAAACTTAAATCGAGCGACATTAAAGCTAGTACAAAAATAAAAAGTTACTGTAAGAAAGATTAGAAAGTTTAATCACAAGTTTCTGTTTACTGAGTGTGTGTGTGTGTGTGTGTGTGTGTGTGTGTGTGTGTGTGTGTGTGTGTGTGTGTGTGTGTGTGTGTGTGTGTGTGTGTGTGTGTGTGAGAGAGAGAGACTTTCTGGCTTTCCCCAGGCCTGTACACAAAGGCCTGTTTATGTAGTACATGTGTTTCAGAAAAAAACGCCAGGGGAAATGAGGGAAAACTTTAAACCAACAAGAGCGACTTCAGAGTGAACAGAGGACCCTAACAGACCTACACACACTCCAACCTTTATCCACTGTTGAAGGTCAAATAGAAACTTGCACACTGAAAGAACACACTCCAGATCTTTATACTATGCGTGGCTAAAACAAGGATTTGAAATCAGATCACAAAGCCAGTTGTTGTGCGTGTGTGCGTGTGTGTGTGTGTGTGCGTGTGTGCGTGTGTGTGTGTGTGTGTGTGTGTGTGTGTCTGTCTGATGGTCAAACACTTCTGAAGGACCATAATAGTATCCTATTGAGGTGGGCGGACCATTTTGACACCCTGCTTAATCAAGACTCTGATGCAGACCCCACCATCCTGGACAAATTGCCTGAACTTCCTCCCATCCACAATCTACCAGCAACCTTCCAGGAGGTTCTATCATCTGTCCGTTCCCTTAAGAACAACAAGTCCCCTGGCGCTGATAACATCCCTGCTGAGCTACTGAAGGAGGGAGGGTACATATGTATGCGCACCTTCTACCAGTACATCACCAAGGCCTGGACTGATGAGAACATCCCACAACAATGGAGAGATGCAAACATTGTAGTCATCTATAAGAACAAGGGTGACAAGGCTGTCTGCTGCAATAGTAGGAGCATATCACTCCTTTCTGTTGGTGGTAAGGCCTTTGGGAGACCCGGTGTAGAGTCTTTCATAATAAGAACCTTCATCCCTCCACAAAGGTCGCCGTATACCAAGCGGCCTGTGTCATTACCCTCCTCTATAGCTGTGAAGCGTGGGTACCCTACAGCCGTCACATCAAGTCCTTAGAGCACTTCCACATAAGCTGCCTTCAGCGCATTCTGGGAATCACCTGGCGTAATCATGTGCCTCACATTGAAATACTTAAAAAGACCCAACTGCAGAAGTACTGAGGCCATGATTACCCAGTGCCAACTACAGTGGTTGGGGAATGTGATATGGATGCCCCCATGTCGGCTGCCTCGCAGAGTACTATATGCCAGTTACATCATGGTCAACGCTCAGCTGGGGGGGGGGGGGGGGGGGGGGGGGGGGGGGGGGGGTTTGTGTCGAAGAAGCACTATAAGGATCAAATGAAGAAGTGTGTGTGTATACAGGTTTGGCTATACTTGTGAGAGCCAAATGTCCTCACTTATATTGTGAAATATTATGACAACTGACTAGTACTGACATTAAACTGGTCCTCACTAGTTAAAATGGCTTATAAATCACGCAAAACTATTGCCTATTATTTTGCACATGTTTCTGTTATGGCTAGGTTCAGGGGTAGGGTTAGGCCAAAGAAAACATTAATCTGATAGGAGCTGGATAAAAAAATATTTGAAAACTACTGATCCACAATATGATTTCTGACTTGTGATGCAGCCTAAATCATAATCACACAGTGTTAGTTCGTTAATATTCAACAATATTATTGATTTGACTGCACTGACATTTAGATGAGAACTGAACTGAGCTGGACATCACTGTTCTCTGCAGAACTGCTCTATAGATGAAATGAACTAATTTAATAATTGATGATCTTTTATAACGGAACTGAATCAACACTGAACTGACTTCAGCTGAACAATGACACTATTTTCTTTTAGAGCAAAAATGAACTCTGTTTGCATCATTTTCCTGTTATCACTGCTTTGAAACAATCTGTATTGAATAAAGCGCTATATAAAGAAAGAGGACTTGACTCGTGTGCGTGTGTGTGTGTGTGTGTGTGTGTGTGTGTGTGTGTGTGTGTGTGTGTGTGTACACATGTACAACAAGTAACTGAAAGAGAATGTCAGAAGGAATCACTGAAAAAAAGAAACACTATCAAAAGCAACAGACTATTTATCTTCAGAACAACAATAAAACCCTTCATACACACATAAGAAGCATTTGCAGGAGTGTGTGTTGGTTTTTACTGCAACATCATTAATATTTTAAGCAGCTTCAATCCAATCTGCTCAATAGGAACAAAAACCAAACACTTGATAATACTCAGCTCTATATTTCTTACCGCCCTGACGAAACTTACCAACTCACAAAATTAACGAAATGCATAGCTGATAGTAGAAGTATTGGACCAAAAACCTCCACACAGTTTCTTTTTCTCCATTCTGTCACCTAATGGAGTTTGGGTTTCTGCCATTGTCGCCTCTGGCTTAAATATGCGTCATGAGTAAAATATGTAACTGGTCACATTGCCATTCATTTTGTACATTGAGGTTACTTGATTGATAAGGAATACTTTAGTGGTCAGCCATGACTTCCTGTTTTTTAACTGGGGTATAAATATGCAGGCCAAATTCCTATCCATCACAATAGAAAAGTCCAAAGAATACAGTAACAATGTGCAGAAATGAAACAAATCAGTAAAGGGCTATAAGAAAATGGAACAATTGTTGAAAATGCCCATTTCCACTATCAGTTTCACTATCAATAATTAAGATGTTAAAAGCAATTGGAGATGTTAAAGGGATACTTCACCTCTGGAAAGATGAATGTGTATTTAAATTGGGTCATTTATGTAGTAGAAATGTGAAATTATTTTTGAATTTGGAGCCTTCTAGACTGAAAAAAAGCCCAAAAATGTATTTTTGGCTCATGTGGATGAAAGACAACTCCCAGAATGCACTTACTTTGCTGCCCTACGAGGCCACTCCCAAGCCACGCCTACCGGTTACAGAGGGCAGCTACTAGTTGACTCAAAACTGAAAAGACGCTGTTTTATCGTGAGTCTCCGTGACGAGTCTGCCCGGGATTTCGAGATCCCCCAAAATGAACGGGATTCGGCTTTTGCGTTCTACACTCGCCATTCATTATGTTTACTGTGGCGAGCAGGAAGAGGCTGAGGGACGCGGGAGAACGGCGCAAGGCCAGGGGCGTGATTACTGATGAGCGACACCTGTGAGACGCACCGGTCTCGTGGGCTATCTCTCGCTAATTTTCTTAGCAATGCTATAACGCACATCAACCGATCACTTGTTTAGCGTTCATGTAAACACTACATTCAGATTCACCAATCGGAATGAATTCAGTTAGATTGAAACAAAAGGTGTGCATGTAAACAATGAATGGCGACTGTAGAAAGCAAAAACTGACTCCCGGACATTTTGGACGATCTCGACGGCCGGACATGTCCAGGAAAAAGAGGATGTATGGTAACCCCTACTACTCAGCTTTCTCCACAGAGCAAGAGCCTATTGTCTTACCTTCCAAAAAAAGATGGCTGACACTATTTGTACATTCTGTGAGTGAGATCCCACCCTCTATGGGCGGGTTGAGAACATGCGGAACAGCTCCTACTACTGGCTGTAGTTTCTAGCCTCTGGCCGAAAAATCCTCCGATGAAGCAAAATGACGATTTTTGTGTTATCGGAGGATTTTTTTCAGACAAAAAAATACATAAATCTCTCATCTCAGGGGGATATGAGGGAGGGAAGCACGGTAATTCGAAAATACTACAGGTTTTCTACTGATACAAAGCTTAATGCTAAATGCTGAAGTATCCCTTTAAGAATCAGCCTGGAAGTGGACAATCTTTACTGGCATCACACATAATACGGAGGATGGCTTGACACGTGTAATAACGGCATGGATTATTTGTACTTATGCACACAAGAAAGTCTGGTTGCCCAGAGTAAATACATGCATGCCAATATTTATTTAATATTTGAGAAAATACTTGTTTTACGATAAAGTAAAATAATCAAAAGAAAACAAATATTCTTAAATTAAAGGTTAAATTCTTGTGAATATTTTGAATGAAAAACCAAGAGGATAAATAGCCAAGAATTTTCCACAGCCTGTTTTGCTCAAGGGTACTGATATTAGTGGAGGACACTGTATGTTTACGCAAGGAATATAACGAAAGGCTGTTAAATTACTGAAAAATATTGCACTACTATGCCTACAATAATGTCTACTTTAAAAATATCAACACTAACACCTCACTACTAAGAAATGTCTTTGCTTTTCAGTAGCAAAAACATTTTACTGATGAAGTCATGAGGCAGCGCTGAAGAGAAGTTTCTGTGCATGTGAATGTCTGTGAGTGTGTAAGTGAGTGCATGGGAGAGAGAGCAAGGAGAAAGACAACATGCTTTAACAGATAATTATCCTATTGTTTATAATATTGTGTTAGTGACTTTTGCTGTGGTAGTTCTTTAACTAAAATAATTTGGCAAAGTGATATGGAGCTGTAATGGTTGGAACTACTTTAGCTATGCAGTTATTGAAAAATCAATCAACACCTCCAAACATCTGTAAGCCAATCAGAATCGCACATTCTAAAACATGGGATAAGTAAGGTATAATCCACGACTAGCTGTGCATTAAACGATTTTAAAGAATGACGTGCAAAGAACCACCAAACGCGAAGTGCATTAAAATCGTTTATGCACAGCTAGCCATGGATTATCCTGCTTATACCAGTCATTTGCCAGCATTGACAAGTTAAAGCTGTTATTGATGTTTGCAGTGCAATGTTTGACTGGAAGGGTAAAAATTTGCAGGTAACGCCTCTTTGGACATAGCAATCTACCCACTTTAAACAGAGATAAGGTAGTAATGTATTAATAATGAATTATAGAATTTATTTGAATTAATTAACGAGAGAGAAAGAGAGAGTGAGAAATAGACAAAGATGAGAGGTGTGTGTGAATTACCAGTGTCAGTGTAGAGACTCTTTCTAACAATGAAGCTGTGAGTTTAATTACTTCAAAACCAGTGATGTTACTCCCTCGTTGCTGAGAAACAATGTAGCAATTCAGTAGCAAAGCTATTTTAATAATAAAAGTCACGGGCAGATTTGATAACTTTCTGTGCTCCTGAGTCCTGAATGTTTCTGTGTATGAAAGCAGTGTATTAATATAGAATGGTGATTAAATTGGCTGGAACTACTTGGAACTACAGCTGATCAGAATTTGAGTATATAGTCAGACCATGGTATAATTAAGCAATGTGACACAGAAGGCTATGCTATATTGTGAATATAGTCGTGGCAGAAGAGAGCTTTTAGGCAGAAGAGTGCTAAGAGTGCAGCAGAGTGGTTTTATAGAATGATTACCACATAACAGAAATATTAAGGATATAAAATTTCATTCAGATGTTATTTTATTAAACACAATTATAAAAGAACATTGCGTGACAGAACAACGACACTGCGTTCTCAGGCTCTCGACTGGAGAGATATGAGAGAAGAGGGGACGCCTGTACCGAACTGAGATGAACATCACGACTATGACGAGAAAAAAAACACGCTTGTGCATTCTGTCCTTTTTAGGAAACGTACTTGGTGCACCAGGGTTCGGATGACAGCATTCATACAAATTCATACAAGTTCATTCAAATGAACCGCACTAACAGAGCAATCACACCAGGGTTTGTTTTAATCAAACCAACCATTGCCAAGTGTGAACAGAACACACCCTTAGTTTCCAAAATTTTACAAGCTCTGCATCTGTTGTAAGAACACCGGTGTAATCTGAGACGGCCTGTAACACATTATTATTATCATAATAGATTATTAAATTCTGGAATCGATACATTGAATTTTGCTATCGGATATATTTTTACACCCCTTCTATATGTGTGAGAAGAAATGCACTCTTTGTGGTCATGTTGGTTTAATATGGTTTTGTAAAACTTTTATACCATAAGCAATAACTTTTCTGTGGTCGGGCCTCGGTTGTGGAACAATAAAAAATAGAAATTAGGATAGCCACTTCCGTGATCACTTTTAAGTCACTTCTAAAAACGCACTTGTTTTCCATGGCCTATAATTAAGGTTGGTTAGTTTTACTATTTTCCATTGAGTCGGATACTGTTTTTGCAACTTCTGGTTATTTCCATTATATACTCGAGTCTGATACTGCCTTGCCACCTCTGATGTACTATTTTTTGAGTCTGACACTGTTTTTCCATTTTTTATCTGAGTCTGATACTGCCATCTCTGTTTTTTTACTATTTTATATTTGAGTCTGATACTGTTTTGCTACACCTGTTATAAGGCTGCTCTTAGCTTCGCTGTGCTTATTTGTGTTGTGTTGTTATGCAGGTGTAATTTTCTTTTAATTTTGCTGTTCTGTAAAGCACTTTGGTCAGCCAGTGGCTGTTGTAAAATGTGCTATATATATACATAAAATGAACTTGAACTTGAATAACATTTTCCATAAACCTTGAGTTTTATAGCTATCATGAATTATGAATGCATAAATATCACAAAAAGACCAATAACATACATTGACAAAATAAATTGGAACCATTTTGATTTCATGCCAATTTCATATTACTGTAATATTGTTTGACTGTTTGTCTATATATAATGTTTTTCTGTTACATTTTCTCACTTAGAAAAGACATGCTGTAAAAAGGTCCAGACCTTCTGTCGTGAGTCAAAGGTCTTGCTACGTAAGACTAGTTAACGCTGCATTGGAGGGCAGACCGGGTTAGTTCTCAATGGGAATGTTTTGAAGGTGAAATCTCAACCAATCCTTCCAGGAAAATAAAAACGCTTCTGAAAATCTTGAATGAATGAATCTCACAGTTTAAAGACAACTCTAGATACATTTAATGCACATTCTCTGTATTTCTCTACTCGTGGCTTCAAATAAACATTAAATTGTTATATGTTGACTGATTCTGCTCTATATCATGCGTCGACATTGCAGCACACACCTTATGCTTCACAGAGCTGTTAAGAGTAAGTCACATGAATCTTTTTACAAGCTAGAGATGGTCATTCAGTAACTAGACTCGCTTTCCTGAAGCTCAAGCAGTAGAGCGTTCCAGGGAAAGAAAGAACTGATCAAAGGTATATGTGTACCTTGAACACAACATAAGTCACTTTAAAATGTTCTGGCAAATACATAAATGTAAATGTAAACTCACAATATCAGTCTTTTTACAGTAACTGACACACGAATGCTTTGTGCTTTCCAAAGCAACTTGCTCCTAATCAAAAATGAGTGTGTGTGAGTCTGAACAGATTAGGTTTGTGAGTGGTCAATAGACCCACTGACCTCCTGGGCTCTGTTTGTCAGTTGTGAGTACACAGAGGAGAAAAGCTCTCTTGTGAGCATCCACTTGGTCAAACTCGACTCTTTCCATACCAACCCCTCTCACCACAACCTCCTCTATTCCTGCAGTTAGTTTAGGTGGAGTCACAGCCAAGGCTTTGCAAACTCATGAATGTGCATTTGTTCATGTGTTCTGTGTGTTCTACGAGTGTTTTCTATGAAGTGTGCATGTGTGTCTGTGAACAGGACTTACTGTCTGAGGCAGCATTGCCATTGGGCAGAGATCCTAGATCAACAACCAGGCCGTCCAGACAGACGTTGAGCTCACCTCCTGCTACAACCGAGCCTTTGTTCTCGGTCTGTAGAACCAGACTGAGCTGAACATTCTCCACTGCCAGTCAAAAAGAGAGAGAGAGAGAGAGAGAGAGAGAGAGAGAGAGAGAGAGAGAGGAGAGAGAGAGAGAGAGAGAGAGAGAGAGAGAGAGAGAGAGAGAGAGAGAGAGAGAGAGAGAGAGAGAGAGAGGGGAGGGGGGGGGGGGGGGGGGGCTTTAGTGCTGGTAGATACATTTGTGTTTTTGTTTTTTTATTAAAAACCTAAATATTCAACTTACATTCATGACATTTTATTTGACAGACTCATTGTTTTGGCAAAACACTCAATGGTTCATATTTTGTGTTTTAAAATAGCAGGGAAGAAGCAAAGCTGGTTTAAAAGGGGAGTTTTCAGCTGTTCATTGAGATTTCGTTCAATCCCACATTAGCCTTTACATGTCTTCGAATCATAGAAATCATGTATTTCTGACACTGCGGTCTGTTGAACACATGCTGACATAATAATCTTGTTCAGACACACGTGTCAGAACCTTATAACAGCAAATATAGTCTCTCTTTTTAAGAAAGTCCAAAAACGGTAAAAGAACAATTCAATCAAAATTAAAATTATGTCATCACTCATGACATCTAAACTTGTACGAAGTTCTTCTGAGCAGCAATAAAGAACATCTTTAAAGAATATCCTGTCTTGTAAATGTAAAAAAATATATGCATATGTAAAAATCATTTGCACGTCTTTGGAAAAAAAAAAAAAAAAATTCACACCATGGCCTGCTTCTCTGCATGTTTGACAGGAATTGTGATTTGAATCTATATATCATTTTTTTATTTAAGCAAACCCAGCTGTCTTCTGCTAGAAAGACAAAAGTTCAAGAATTTCTCTAAACAATGTGAAGCCCACAGCTGACTCAGAGACAACTTTACCAACTTGACCAAAAACACAGGACTAAAATTGCGGAGTGACTTTGCTGAAAGTCAAACCTCAAATGTTCAGGAAAAACACTGCACTGAGCGGAAAGGAATTCATACAGACCTAGGCAAATAAAAATTGCCAGTAGTGTAAAAAAAAACAGAAATACAAAAGTATTAATGACAGGGGGTCAGTTGGAGACACTTGATATTCAACAATATTATTGATCAGATTATTGATCTGAACAACAGCAGAAAAGCATAATTTTCCTGTTTATCACTGTAAAGCTGTTTTGAAACAATCTGTATTGTATAAAGTGCTATAGAAATAAAGGTGACTGTTTTGCTTTAACAAAAGACCTGTTTTGCTTTAATGTCAGTTACAAGGAGTTATAAAAGATCTGAGGTGATCAGGGGAAAAAATACTTGTTTAAATTTTAAAATTAAAATGTACTGTTTAAATGTTTAAACTGTTTAAAACAATTAACGCAGAATCTGTATGCTTTCAGTTATAATGTCGAATGGCCAAAATTTCTTATTTTATCCCCATAAAAAAAAAAAAAAAAAAAAAAAAAATTATATATATATATATATATATATATATATATATATATATATATATATATATATATATATATATATATATATATATATATATTTTACTGATAACAATACTGATGCCTTTTTTAAACATACATTATATATATATATATATATATATATATATATATATATATATATATATATATATATATATATACAGTGAGGAAAATAAGTATTTGAACACCCTGCTATTTTGCAAGTTCTCCCACTTGGAAATCATGGAGGGGTCTGAAATTGTCATCGTAGATGCATGTCCACTGTGAGAGACATAATCTAAAAAAAAAAAATCCAGAAATCACAATATATGATTTTTTTACCTATTTATTTGTATGATACAGCTGCAAATAAGTATTTGAACACCTGTCTATCAGCTAGAATTCTGACCCTCAAAGACCTGTTAGTCTGCCTTTAAAATGTCCACCTCCACTCCATTTATTATCCTAAATTAGATGCACCTGTTTGAGGTCGTTAGCTGCATAAAGACACCTGTCCACCCCATACAATCAGTAAGAATCCAACTACTAACATGGCCAAGACCAAAAAGCTGTCCAAAAACACTAGAGACAAAATTGTACACCTCCACAAGGCTGGAAAGGGCTACGGGGAAATTGCCAAGCAGCTTGGTGAAAAAAGGTCCACTGTTGGAGCAATCATTAGAAAATGGAAGAAGCTAAACTTGACTGTCAATCTCCCTCGGACTGGGGCTCCATGCAAGATCTCACCTCGTGGGGTCTCAATGATCCTAAGAAAGGTGAGAAATCAGCCCAGAACTACACGGGAGGAGCTGGTCAATGACCTGAAAAGAGCTGGGACCACCGTTTCCAAGGTTACTGTTGGTAATACATTAAGACGTCATGGTTTGAAATCATGCATGGCACGGAAGGTTCCCCTGCTTAAACCAGCACATGTCAAGGCCCGTCTTAAGTTTGCCAATGACCATTTGGATGATCCAGAGGAGTCATGGGAGAAAGTCATGTGGTCAGATGAGACCAAAATAGAACTTTCTGGTCATAATTCCACTAAACGTGTTTGGAGGAAGAAGAATGATGAGTACCATCCCAAGAACACCATCCCTACTGTGAAGCATGGGGGTGGTAGCATCATGCTTTGGGGGTGTTTTTCTGTACATGGGACAGGGCGACTGCACTGTATTAAGGAGAGGATGACCGGGGCCATGTATTGCGAGATTTTGGGGAACAACCTCCTTCCCTCAGTTAGAGCATTGAAGATGGGTCGAGGCTGGGTCTTCCAACATGACAATGACCCGAAGCACACAGCCAGGATAACCAAGGAGTGGCTCTGTAAGAAGCATATCAAGGTTCTAGCGTGGGCCTAGCCAGTCTCCAGACCTAAACCCAATAGAGAATCTTTGAAGGGGGCTCAAACTCTGTGTTTCTCAGCGACAGCCCAGAAACCTGACTGATCTAGAGAAGATCTGTGTGGAGGAGTGGGCCAAAATCCCTCCTGCAGTGTGTGCAAACCTGGTGAAAAACTACAGGAAATGTTTGACCTCTGTAATTGCAAACAAAGGCTACTGTACCAAATATTAACACTGATTTTCTCAGGTGTTCAAATACTTATTTGCAGCTGTATCATACAAATAAATAGTTAAACAAAATCATACATTGTGATTTCTGGATTATTTTTTTTTTAGATTATGTCTCTCACAGTGGACATGCACCTACGATGACAATTTCAGACCCCTCCATGATTTCTAAGTGGGAGAACTTGCAAAATAGCAGGGTGTTCAAATACTTATTTTCCTCACTATATATATATATATATATATATACAGTATATATATATATATATATATATATATATATATATATATATATATATATATATATATATGTTTAAAAAAGGCATCAGTATTGTTATCAGTAATACTGGGCTTCATTCATAGAACTTAGTGAAAAAAGTAAATATTTAAAATACTGTCTGTGGCAAGCAGGACCTCACAGAGGAGCTTCGGAAGTATAAAAAGAGGAGCGACGACAGTGAAGGAAGAGAGAGGACCAGGCCTGGACTATTTACGTTATGCTTTGTTAATCTTTTACCTTCGCTTTGTGTTTGTCTATTTTGGATTAAAGTTTTGAAATGTTCGCTGGTTCCCGCCTCTTTCTTCCCTTATCAATGAACCTCGTTACACTGTCTCTGTTGTTTCAACATTAACTTGGAGAATCAATGTAAAAATATATTTATGGTGATTTTATATTGCGATGACAACTTACTCTTGCCATCATGTGTTCGTAGAGTGTCCAGTAAGTCAATGGTGGCACTGCCCAGAAGTTCCTTCCTCAAAGTGTGACAACTCCACAACTTCAGATCCAAACGACTCTGAGGAGTCACGTTCCTGTAAAATTGTAATAAATATATATATATATATATATATATATATATATATATATATATATATATATATATATATATATATATAGTTCTCAAGTGGACCATGATTATGGCTAAACACAGTCCCATAAAACTGGAAGGGCTTTTTAGAAAAGATTTTAAGAGATGTAAATAAAAACAAACTAAAAGGTAGAACACAACCAACTCAGAAAAGCAGATTTCTTCACTTTAATGATTACAGAGAGCAATTCCAATGGTCTTAGGTAATTATTTGTTATTTTTACAAATTGTATACTTAAATGAGAAATGAAAAAAGTAACATATATATAAACTTAGTCATGTGATGCCTTACAGGGTGAGGTCTTCATTCCACTGCAGCTCAAGGTGTCCAGTGCGTTTGCCTGTTTTCTTCGTTTCACTGGTCAGACCGTCAGCGGTCACTTCCACAAATGAACTCAGACGAGAGTGACGACTGGGGAGCTTAGGAGACTGAGGCTTAGCAGACAGCACTGTCAAATGAGTACAACAGAAAAACACCAAACATTATTCAAAATTTCAATGAGAAATTGTGCATTTCACTGTGATCCAAATCATTACAGAGCCATTCATCTCATATCATATTCACTGTTATTAAACTTACAACATACCAGAAATAACAGACCAAGTAACATATCCAGGGAATTTTTAGGAGCCCTAACCAGATTTTCAAAATAGGTCCCATGTAAGGTTTCACCTAACCACTCCCATGCCCCAATGTACACAACATATGTCCTACACTGACACCTCATTGTAAAGTGTACTCAGAATATTTATCTTTAAACATACTAGAAAAAGAATAAACTGCTGAGTAATAATACCATTTTTGTAGCGTGAATTACCAATGTAAATACAATAAAACAATACACATTGATAAAAAGTTAATAGAGTAAACACAAATGTTTCAAACAGATTAAAGTGCAAAAGTACACAAGTACAATTATAAAGAATGAGAATATTTTCAATCAATATATATAGAAATATTTTCTGAACTGGCATGTTTAGTCCAGAAAGTTGCACTGCTTTGTGTACAGGGTGTAATTTGAATAACCACTGTTTTTCTGCTGTTCCACATACACCACCTACTGTCAAGAGTGTGAATGTGCAATTTCATTCAACTAAAATCTGAACAATTCATAAGGCGTTTAGAATTATTCACTGAATTTTTAAGTGCCCACGATAACAACACTGTGCATTTTCAATGCCGCAATATATTATAAGGTGACAGTGACACTGTTGTTACAAAAGCACAGCGTCTTCAAATAACAGCAGTCCCGAAACGCTGAACTGAACCGATAAGACACGCTGCAGCAACCACCATTTCAACAAATGCATATCTTGTCAAAATGCAATACTTAGACAACCCTTATCTTGCTCCTTTCTTTCGTCTTTTTCCTCTTTTCTGCACCAGATTGATTGTGGTGCCTCTTTATTTACAAACATTAATTGCACAGAGTGATACGAGCAAACTTTATCAAAGTTATTTATACCAAGCAAACTGTGGCCATGTAGGGCCGGCTCTGATAACAACAATAACAAATTCATAACAGACTGCTTCCTTTATTATATGACTTTTCTCAAGAGTAGAGAACATTTATGAAAAGTTTCAGCATACAAGACATATTACTGCTTAGAGGCGGATAATGGACAACAGATTTATATCAATAATTACTAAGTGGCATGTGGCAATGACTATGATTCCGGGAACACTTTAATTTGATGGTCGCTTTTGAACATTCTGTTGACTATAAGTAACTTTGCAACTACATGTCAACTAACTCTCATTAGAGTATTAGCAGACTGTCTGCTTAATATCTGCTAACACTTTATTGTGATGTTCCCCCAACAGACATTCTACTGACTATAAGTAACTTTGCAACTACATGTCTAACTTATTGTAACCCTATACTACCAGTCTACTAATACTCTACTAACACTTTAATGTGAGTTAGTAGACATGTAGCTGCAACGTTACTTATAGTCAAAAGAATGTGTTAAAGGGACCATCAAAATAAAGTCAAACCCATGATTCCAAGGTGGCAAAAACATTTATAATTTTTATTCCTGTACCAGGAAATGTGAATGTGTCCTGGCATGAACGCTCATAGTTGGACTAGCAGTTATGAAGTAAATTATTCAGCACACATCACCCTCTAGAGGAAACACTGCAAAGTGCAAAAACACATGAAGCTCTGATGCTGAAGTTGATGCGTCATATGAGCTGATAAATCCCATCAAAATGATCAGTTTCAGATCAGTCATTTACAGTGCACAGTGCTGATGTTAACACAGGCTGGATCCCAAAAAAAAGCTGATTTTCTTACCTTTCAAGGTCAACTGTGATTTCTCTGTGGCCTGAACGTTGGCAAACTGAGACACACTGGCAGCTGCCATCATCACAATCACATCACATCACAGATCACAGCCCTGACAAACACACACACACACACACACACACACACACACACACACACACACACACACACACACACACATTCATCATCACTCATATTCACTCATCTACTGTGAAATATAATCAGACGATAATAAACCATAGACGTGTGCGTTTACTGAGAGCTTCATCTAGCATTAAAACTCACAGTGATCATCTGAGCACCTCACACTCACACACACAAACACACAAATATTACAGTTTAATAAAGGAAGATTTTACATAAACAGTGAAAGCATTAAAAAATGTTAGGCGGGTCAACAGTAAAGCCCGCCGGGTTGTATGGTTATGGTTTATAAACCAAAAATATGGTTTATAAAACGGTGTCATGATACAATATGTGAATATCCGAGTCTGACAGCTTCATAGGTCAGAAACGATTGTGATGATCAGACACAAACAAACAGTAATCATCTGACGTTAACTGTTCGGTATGTACATCAGGGTCGGATGATTATAAACACATTTCTTTTCGCCTCCGAATTAGACATCAGAAAGACTCAACCGAATATCGTTTCTGCAGCTAATAAAGATTTAGGATCATTTATAATCTTAAGTTTAATGCATGTGTAAGACAGTGACGATGTTTGACTAGCTGCAAAACATTTATAGAGAAAAGTCACAATATACTTGAAATCGTCAAGAACCACTATAAAAGCGAGCAAGTTCATGTGTAATTTAAACGTTTTCTGTCAATAATAACAGACAATAAATGTTTTAATCCCTACCTTTTATCTGCCGTGAGACTGTGGATCGCTAACTGTCATTTCCGCTTTAATGTCATGGTCATGTGACTCTCAGACGAGCGCCGCGGTGAATTGTGGGTCCGGATGCTCCATACCATCAATGTTGCAGGGGTACGTTTTCTGCTCACAAAAGTGAAGTTGCCTACATTTCTGTAAAATGTAAAAGATTTTACCAAACCAGGTTCATAAATGTTCACAAATTGAATGTATGGCATACACTGCTGAACAAATGATTTAGAACACCTAAATGTTTTGAATTGTTCACAGTTTAATGTAGGCCTACTTGGATTAAAACACATTACAGCATAGCATTCTTTCTAGGAGGTAGGCTAGGCTATGTGTTTTCTTGCTTTAGATTAGGATGAACCCCTGACCAAATAGGCACAGATGTAGTCAAGATGCCTAAACTGCTTAGACTTGTCTTACAAGTTAGTTAATTTTCTTTCTTTAAGGCTGGTTATAACTTTTTTAACTGAGTTACTTAAACAGGTTGGTCTAATTTGGATCCGAAAAGTAAGTCTGATTACCCTTTGACTAAATGCAAGTTGGTCAGCCTAGTTCTTAAACTTAACATAGTGACTGTGTTTAACTGGCCCCAGATTCTCCAAAACCCAGACTAATACCAGACCCACTGAAATGCAGATCTAGACCAAGGTCTTTTGTAGAGCCCCAAACCGAGACCAATTACATGTTGATCCAAGAATCAAGCAGTCAATTTTAATGAACTAAAATACAGAAAATATTGTTGCATTCATTTAAAATATTACACAGTTAGGTTTTCATTGTTTCCACATATTTTTATTGTTTCCAGCAAAAAAGGTCTTGAATACAATCTGTTCGGGGAGAGTGGGGACGGTTGCAACACTTTTTGCTTTTTCTTTGAGTTTCTCGGAGAATGTATTGGACAGACAAAATTTTAATACAATAAACCCACATCTGTCAGCTTCCCACCCACACTGCTGCAACATGTGAAAATATACTTATATAGACAAAGTCAAATGTTGCAACTGACCCCATAACAGGGGACGGTTGCAACATTCATTAAAATGTAATAAAATCATTCTTTAACATAATTTTCAAATTTATTTATTTATTTTTTAAAACCAAAATCAACAATGAAATTGAATAATACTTCTGTAAACTTATGTGAAAGCTTACTGGACTGTGTGTGTTTAATTTTGCAATATATTTTTATATTCTTGCGAGGTTATGTGGCAAATGGCAAATCTTTTGCGTTAGAACTCAGTCAAGTCAAGTCAAGTCACCTTCATTTATATAGCGCTTTTAACAATACAGATTGTTTCAAAGCAGCTTTACAGTGATAATAGGAAATTACAGTAACAGAGTTTGTTTTGGCTTTACAGCAGCTCTAGAATAAAGTTATTGTCCAGCTAAAGTTGGTTTTGATTAGTGTCCTGCCTTTATGCTTCACTATGTTTGCATCAGAACAGAGCAACACCCCTGTTGTGCATTTCCTCTTTTGTGGCATAGGCTACTAAAACCAGATCAAATGTAAGCATGTATGTCTGATTTTTACTCAAAAACTGTTTACATAAATAAAAAAGGGGAGATACCTGACTATTAACCGGGGGTTTTTATTAATACATACAATTATAATTTTATTATGTTTTGACAAGGTTTTGCATCAATGTTGGGATAAGGGACAGTTGCTACAACTGACAGCCATGACAAAATAGCTTGACACAATAGATTTTAACACATGCTAGCTATGCCTTTTAGAAGCTAAGAAAACATGATTAAAATGATATGAATTTACAATGCTTCACGCACAAAGTTTAGACAGTATGACAAAAAGATCTGATCATAAAAAAAAATACTTTTTTAAATTCAAATAAATTTTTATCAGAAGGAAGGTCAAATGTGGCTGCTTTCTTACTAACTGAAATTAACTGAGCATGTGTAATATAAATATCATCTCTCTAGCTCATTCCAGATTTGAAAAAAAAAAAAGCCATGTTGCAACTGTCCCCACAAAATATTTTCCTCTACTGTAATAAAAGCAAGATACAAAACAGTGTCATATTTATTCCAGGCTTTTTGAAAGAAAGAAAGAAAGAAAGAAAGAAAGAAAGAAAGAAAGAAAGAATGCTAATTAATTTTTACAGAAATGTCTATCATAGTCTATTTGGAAGCTGCATGATTCTGGATAGACAACTAAACAAAATAACAGGTTCTGACAATATGACAAATGCTGCAGTATATTTAAAAAAAATAATAATAATATATATATATATATATATATATATATATATATATATATATATATATATATATATATATATATAAAAGGATTTATTGACCTACTCAGAAAGACACTTGTTTCATTACTGGATGAAATGATTCAATAACAAATGCCTTTTTTTAACAGTCACTTGTCACCACCTACTGCTGTAACAATGTGATTGATACAATCTTTATTTGAAGCTTCAAGTTACTTTCAAAAGTATTTGTTGTTGAGTCTCAAGAGGAGGAGGTTAAAAAAAAATTTTAAAAAAGGAGAAGTGACTAACAGCCTAGGGCAGAGTCACCGAATGATCAGGACAACACCTAAACATAAGCGGGGAAACAAAGAAAGCCAAGGTGGCCAATGGTAAACCTCATCGCCACGGCTTCGCCTAGACCCCCTGTGCCAGCTATGTAGCTCAATACCATCAGCTCTCCGTCTGTGCCCTGGGATCCTTCGGCTCCACCTCCGTCTGTCGTCACCAGGATGTCATCAGCCACATCTATGCCTTGGTTCCTCACTCCCTCGACTCACCGTGGGCTGTCATCCCTGCTGTGCTCTGGGTCTGTGGCATCGGGCACTCCCCATCATCGCCACCGGGGTTTCGTCTTTCGAAAATGTCTTTCTGAAACCCAGATTAAGTACAGATTAATAACACCTGGACTATGGAGTCCTGAACTAAAATAAACTAGGTTAATTTAAAACCACCTGTGCAGATCTGTATTAGCCGGATGGAGTTTACCTATAAAACATGGAATGAACCATGAAGCTTAAAAGTAGTTAAGCTACAGTAGTTATTTTATATATTCAGGGGTTGTGGAAGAATGTAAAAATAAACCTCAAAAAAACTGCTGCTGAAGCCCGAAGAGAGAGATTTAGGACTGGCGGAGGATCTGCAAATAAAGAAGCTGACCAGTTGGATGAGTTACTGACAGGAATAATGGAGAGCCAGCAACCTTTGGAGAACATACCAGGTGATGACCATCTAGTTCAGATGATGGCTCACACACCTACATTAAGTATATGAATACATTTTACGTTCCCTTTTCTTTCTCTCTCAAACTTTAATTTGCTTTGTGTCATCAAACATCTTCCCATTAATCTGTATTTATTTGACCATATATATATATACAGTGAGGAAAATAAGTATTTGAACACCCTGCTATTTTGCAAGTTCTCCCACTTGGAAATCATGGAGGGGTCTGAAATTGTCATCGTAGGTGCATGTCCACTGTGAGAGACATAATCTAAAAAAAAAAAATCCAGAAATCACAATATATGATTTTTTAACTATTTATTTGTATGATACAGCTGCAAATAAGTATTTGAACACCTGTCTATCAGCTAGAATTCTGACCCTCAAAGACCTATTAGTCTGCCTTTAAAATGTCCACCTCCACTCCATTTATTATCCTAAATTAGATGCACCTGTTTGAGGTCGTTAGCTGCATAAAGACACCTGTCCACCCCATACAATCAGTAAGAATCCAACTACTAACATGGCCAAGACCAAAGAGCTGTCCAAAGACACTAGAGACAAAATTGTACACCTCCACAAGGCTGGAAAGGGCTATGGGGAAATTGCCAAGCAGCTTGGTGAAAAAAGGTCCACTGTTGGAGCAATCATTCGAAAATGGAAGAAGCTAAACATGTCAATCTCCCTCGGACTGGGGCTCCATGCAGGATCTCACCTCGTGGGGTCTCAATGATCCTAAGAAAGGTGAGAAATCAGCCCAGAACTACACGGGAGGAGCTGGTCAATGACCTGAAAAGAGCTGGGACCACCGTTTCTAAGGTTACTGTTGGTAATACACTAAGACGTCATGGTTTGAAATCATGCATGGCACGGAAGGTTCCCCTGCTTAAACCAGCACATGTCAAGGCCCGTCTTAAGTTTGCCAATGACCATTTGGATGATCCAGAGGAGTCATGGGGGAAAGTCATGTGGTCAGATGAGACCAAAACTTTTTGGTCATAATTCCACTAAACGTGTTTGGAGGAAGAAGAATGATGAGTACCATCCCAAGAACACCATCCCTACTGTGAAGCATGGGGGTGGTAGCATCATGCTTTGGGGGTGTTTTTCTGCACATTGGACAGGGCAACTGCACTGAATTAATGAGAGGATGACCAGGGCCATGTATTGCGAGATTTTGGCGAACAACCTCCTTCCCTCAGTTAGAGCATTGAAGATGGGTCAAGGCTGGGTCTTCCAACATGACAATGACCCGAAGCACACAGCCAGGATAACCAAGGAGTGGCTCTGTAAGAAGCATATCAAGGTTCTGGCGTGGCCTAGCCAGTCTCCAGACCTAAACCCAATAGAGAATCTTTGGAGGGAGCTCAAACTCCGTGTTTCTCAGCGACAGCCCAGAAACCTGACTGATCTAGAGAAGATCTGTGTGGAGGAGTGGGCCAAAATCCCTCCTGCAGTGTGTGCAAACCTGGTGAAAAACTACAGGAAACGTTTGACCTCTGTAATTGCAAACAAAGGCTACTGTACCAAATATTAACATTGATTTTCTCAGGTGTTCAAATACTTATTTGCAGCTGTATCATACAAATAAATAGTTAAAAAATCATACATTGTGATTTCTGGATTTTTTTTTTTAGATTATGTCTCTCACAGTGGACATGCACCTACGATGACAATTTCAGACCCCTCCATGATTTCTAAGTGGGAGAACTTGCAAAATAGCAGGGTGTTCAAATACTTATTTTCCTCACTGTATATATATATATATATATATATATATATACATATATATGAACTTGTCTTGTTTTAAGGAGAAAGTCATATGGACAGAACTAAAGAGTTGCAGGGCAGTTTACCCTCCACATCCTCAGAAGCAATGGCGGCAATCAGTAGCGGTTTTTGGCACGGGCGAATCGGGCAATCGCTCGGGGCGGCATTTTTTGGGGGGGCGGCGCCGCCGGCACGAGCAGAAAAAACAGGCTTCTATATTTCCTGCACATTTTTGTTTTTCTGAATTGTCTGAATGGCTAATAAAAATAGGTAATACAAAACGATTACTTGGTCACCACCACCAAGGTGAATTGGTTTAGTCTTGACTTCTGGTCGTGACTCGTCGTGAGTGACAGTTGGTATGGGGGGGATCAGGGGAAATCTGTTGATTGTCGATGTCGAGTGCCAAATAAGAGATTGACAAGAAAGGTCAAAGCCATCAGGTGCCCAATTTAGAAACGAGCGAAAGATAAAGGTATGCAACTATGTTTTCTCTGTATGATTACGGTATCCATGTCATGAATGAAGAGGCAATATTAATTGGTGGGTATAACTCTTATTTGTAAGCCTTTTTGCTATGATTCTTGCTATGCTTAACAATAATTCGGTTTTAACTCAAACACGAGATCTAATTTCACCATAATATTGTGCTTTGCAACAAAACTGTTACAAGTTCAGTTATTACACTGCAAAAAAATGCTTTTCTTACTTAGTATTTTTGTCTTGTTTCCAGTCCAAATATCAAACATTTCTTAAATAAAGATGCATAACGTTATTTTACTAAAGTTATTTTACGCTCAAAGGGGGTCTCGTCCAGGGTGTAATTCAATGTAGAACCGCCACTGTGTACATTAGCTAACATATGTGAAGTAGATTATGATGTCAACCAAGGAAATCTGTATTTAAATGTAGATTGAATATTAGTTTCTGTTCCTTTCAATTCTGAGGGTGTTTTAACTCCTACGGTGGCCGTATTATTCCAAGATTAACGTGGCTTCCAGTTCGACTTCGTCCAATTGCGCCTTCATCAACCATTCATCACCTGTGATCCGTCGCAGCACAGATTTATGTTACAAGGTAAACAATACTTTTTCACCATTGACGCGAGGAAAAGTAACGCAAGTTATACTAGAGGTTGTTCTGCCGTTATGCACAACCATGCTATAGTTAGACAAGCAACTATAAAACTTAGAATTTACACAAATAGGCTGAATTACCTGTCGAGAAGAAAGCAGGCAACTTCGGCGCCCGTTTTAAAATCTTTGCTCCTCATGAGCTTTTTCCATCTGGGAAAAGTTATTCCAATATTGACTTTGGTCTTGCTGATTTGCCTGTCGCGGTGATGTTTTAATTCTCTCTTTCGCTTCCTTGGCGACTCTGCTACATGTCCTCGAGAATAGGAGAGATCCTCCATCTTCAGCAATCTTTCAAATCTGCCGGCAGTTGTGAGTAATCTCCCCCTCGCATTCGTCTCAGTGTCACTGAGTGTAAAATTCGAAAAGCGAAGCTTGAAATTTCCAGGAATGTCCCTCTTTGGTGAATGTATTTTCAAGATGGAGGCATCATGGCTGCCGCCATTCGAGCAACTCGTATGTATTATGGCAGATTTTACGCTTACGAGAATACTTTATTAGTTGGTGGAAGTAATTACACATGAATGAGCACATATACTTTTGATAGAACAAAGTGTTTTTTGCTAAGAATCAACTTAAAAAGTTACACAGTGTAGCTTTAACCGAGGAATTGGAAGCTTTTTAGTAGATTTTCTCTCCGCCATCACGCTTTGTACAATCCAACACACCTGCGAACTTCAGGTGTTTGCATGTGATATTGTAACGTGCACGAGGGGGGGTCTATTTATTGGTTGGCGCAAAGCCAATGAAATGGGACTTTTATTGTACGCGATGATGTCATGAAACCCGCATCCCGACACTCTGAAATGCTAACATGGCTTAATGCATTTAACTGATATTAAAAGAAATAAACGACAAACATCAATAGAACAATAGCGCGTACAATAGAAGTCCCATTTCATTGGCTAGGCGCCAACCAATAAAACGACTCCTTTTTTTTCTAAAAGCGGCTGATTTATGTTGTTCTGTCGGAGCATAGTGTTAGTTTCAGTTAATATGATCAAAAAAAAATTGCCGACTGCAGCTTTAACCCCTTAACGCCTGAATTTATATAGCTGTATATAAAAAAATTAATTATGTGTGTTTTTGCCTTTAAGTAGATGGTAAATAATGTTGAGATTATCAATTTCACTTTTGCACAACAAATAAATAGAAATTTTGGTATGTTGCAAATTTGCGACAACAGGCATTTAGGGTAATTTTTTACAAAATGGAAAAATTAATAAAACACATTTTCCCATCTCAGGTATGTAGATTTTATTCATGGCACACAGTTGTTAGAACTTATAAACTGTAATTGACAAATTAATGAATGTTAAAACAGCAAGAAACAAAACACTCTTCTACTCCCTAACATTGACAGTAGTTTTTATACATTCCATGTTACACTCTGTTTAACTCTTTCCTTGTTTCTCCAGTGCATACATTATATATTCTTATAGTGTTATATCCTAACATGCTATTTTTTGTAAAAATAAAAAATAAAAAAAAAATAAAAAAAAATTTGGGGCTGAAACCATCTAAATACAGCATTATTATAATATGTAGCCATTAGCCTAATCCAGCCGTTATTGCCCAATGTCGCAAATTTGCTACAAACAGAAATCTACAAAGTACGTAAAAAATATTCGTCACATGAAGTCTATATGAATAACATAGCTTTAGAAGCAATCAATAAGCTGGTACATATTTTTATCTTAGCACAACTTAACTCATTTTGGGCGATTTCTCCACATTTGCGCCCTTGATATGCGGATTTTGCAAACCAAAATATTAGCTTCGGTGAACCGGGTGTAGTTCCCACTCCGACCGCTCCTACGAGAAACCAGTGCGTGCAAAATGTTCCTAGGTATGTATCGAATGTGCACAAACAGGCATTGGGGGAAAACACACGCGATCTCGCCTGCAGTCTGAATGGAAGTGGTTTGTTGCAGATTCGCGACAGTAGGCGTTAAGGGGTTAATTGCTAATGATCTTTTTACACACAGACTGAACAAAATGAAGCATTGCTTGGTCACTGCTGAGCTAAACTGGTATTATCTAATTGTGTAATTTAACAGCTGACAGATATTCAACATAATTCATGTGTGAGACAGTCTAACAGAAGGATGGACAAAACCAGTCAAATATGAAGTTCTGCTCATATTTTATTACCGTTTTCTAAACTATAGCGAATAAACTGATAATGTGAGAAATGTTGAAGCTGTCTGAATAAAGTTTGGTTTGACTGTATATTCCTCTCTTCTTTTCTTTGTCCAACACCGATATCAGCGAAGGATCTCGATAGCAGAAATGTGTACATAAATAAATGCATAAATAAATATCTGAAAAAATTAGGGATGGCGAAAACTAAAAATTTTCTGTTGAAACTGGTTAACCGATTAGTTCAAAATATGCTACGCTATTTGAAATAACAGCCATTTCGAGCCGCGCCTGCAATTTCCAGGGGGCACTGTTTCATAAAATATTGAAGCTTCATTATGGCCCCGTAGAAGCCGTTTTTGTAAAAATAGGCTAACGATTGCGTCATAACCACGCGACTCTCTGTCGCACAGTAGAGAGATTACCGTATAGACAGGAGGAGAAGCTCGCGGGTGTTGTGGAAAAATTAATCTTTTCTTTGTATTTTATTTTCAATGATTTGAAAAGGTCATATCTTTTAAGGACAATTTGAATCCTGATGTCTCTTATGCCTGATGCTGTTTTGTTAGTTATTTGTTTTTGCCTCAACACGGGCAATCGGGGGGACGTGGAGGCTAAGTGACAAAATAATTAATCAGAATACTTAGCAAAAGTTGCTCCTGTTCCTAGCTCATGGACACCTCCTACTTACACTCTCCGTCTCTGCAAGATTCGGAAGGGAATGATTCAGATTTCTCTTGGCACAGCTACTAGAAGACAGACGGGTTGCTCACGTCACATCTACATCGTCAAGCTCAGTGTGAGTCTGCGCAGTACGCTCGACCATCAGGAAGTGAGAGCTTCTAACTGACTTCACTTTTCTCGTTTTCGTTGAAACCTATGGGGTCGCTGTGTCCATTTCTTTTACTGTCTATGGCAATTTCGCAACTCTGTCGCATCTCTCTGCCGCTCTGGCTCCCGCTCACACACACACTGCCCCGGCCCGGCGCCGCCCTTCCACTCACGTCACTTTTTTTAAATCCCCTACAGCAAGGGCGAAATTGTCAATCACACATTGGGGGGGACAGCTGTGTACTTAGTACCTCTAGGGGGGTCCGGGGGCATGCTCCCCCGTAAGAAAATTTTGTACATTTTAAAGGTAAATTCATTAATCTGGTGCACTTTGAGTCACCCGAATCCACTGTTAAAAATAAATAATCCACCCGCAAACCGCCCGAACCTATGATATTCTCTGATTTAGATATCTGCATCTGATCATCACATTACAATTATTCAAATTCTTAGTGTTAAGCATGATAATATGGTAACATATCACACTGACATGCTGATTTAAAATGAACATTTATTTAAAATAAAAGTTCTTCTTTTGGCAAAATTATATTTCCTTAATAGCCTAAACAGAGGCTTTACTCCCTTCAAACTTAAAATTGTCCATTTTTCATTACATCACTGTTTGAAAACACTCAGAATAGTTTTTTTAACGTTTATAAAGGCATTTCCCCCCCTAATTTTATTAACTGTATGCTCCATCTTTCATTTCAAATTCTTAAATTTGATAAATATATCCAATTAAAATAATAAGACACTAGGCTGTTACAAATTGTCCTTCTTTGAATATTGGGGGGACGTGTCCCCCTGTCCCCCCATAGAATTACGCCTATGCCCTACAGTGCGAAACATGAGCCCCGCAAACGCAGCGCAGAGGAGCTTGTATGTAATCGGAGGACAAATGGCTCCTTAGTTTTGAAATGGTTTGGGTACAAGGTGATCGCTTTGAAAATAAAGGCGTTTGTCTAGCGTTAGAAGCTCATTTGAAACATTGCCGCGGCTCGTTTAAGAAAATGACGGCTCCGAAGAGACGCCGCTTTAGTTTGAGGTAGTGCTAACAATAATAAAGAAAGATGATGATCATCATCACCTTATCTGATACCACTGAAATGTACTAGTCCACTGTCTATAATAGCCTAATTTAGAGATCACTTTTTTTTTTTTACCGACTGCCGACAACTTTGATCGGTTAACGTTGATACGGTCAACCTTCGGTCAAACGGTCATCGGTTAACATCCCTAGAAAAAAATAAATAAATAAATGTGTGTGTGATATCATGTGTGTTTGCTGTTCCTCATGTTGTTACGTTTCTTCCACAGTTGAAGACACTGTACTTGTTTCCTATGATCACAACACACTGAAGAAGAATCGCACACTGGGTTTCTATGGCATTAAACATGAGGATCATATTTACGCAGTGCGCCGTGGCCCGTGGAAGTATGCATTATTTACACTAGTATTTGACATTATTAAAAGCATTTATTTATAATCTTACACTGACTGAACTTTTCATTTCAGACTCCTTTACACTGACATGTTTGGCATTTTCTTCTGCTGGGGTAGAGAAAATAGGTCAGTTTCAGAGTCTAAAGTCCACAAATGCTTGTTTTCTCTATCAGTGGTTTTGTAAAAGAAAATTATTTAATTATAAAATATAATTATATAATTATAGCGTTTACACACATCAGGCCCTTTTGTGATTCATTTTGTGTCAATATAAATTGAAACTTTATCATGGTGAGTGTAAAATACCTTTACTTATTGATCCTTCACATTATTAAAGGCAAACAAATCTGTTAACTTCTTTGTTTCACGTTATCTCTTACAGAAACACGTCCCTTTAAAGATGTCGATGATGAAGAACTGGCATGACTCAAACTATGGAGAATTTTGTTTTATTATTTTATTTAATCTGTGGACTTTTACAGTTATTAAATAATATGTGAGAATTTTATCTTTGTCCTTTCAATGGCTAAACATAAGTCATTTCATCCATTTCAATTTGCTTTAACATTATCTCAGTTATGATTACTCTATATAATATTTTTTTATGCATACTGAAAAAAATTTGCTCAATGTTTCAACTTAAAGCATTCGCGCTGCCTTAAAATGTTAAGTTTAGTCAACTCAAATATCCGAGAATTGTTGTCTGCTTCAGCGGAGCAACTCTGGCCTTCCCCATCATAAATGCAACATGCACTTTATTATCCCTTTCCAGTCTTAAGTAAGAGACAGCTCCATACCCAACCTCACTGGCGTCAGAGAAGTGGTGAAGTTGTACAGTGACAGGGTTGCCAAAGTCATTAGGCTTAATGCAACGGTCAATCTTGAACTTTGCCACCTTGTGGAGATCTTCCAACCAACCAGCCCATTGCTTAGCGAGAACATGGGGAATATCTTCGTCCCATCCAAGATTTCTTTTACAGAGTTCCTGCAGTAACAACTTAGCCACCATGCTGAATGGAGCAAGGAAGCCCAATGGGTCATAGAGGGAGCTGACCACCGAAAGAATTCCTCTTCTCGTCTGTGGTTGCTCTTGTGCTGAGGCTTTAAATCCAAATTGGTCAGTCTCAACGTACCACTGTAGTCCTAATGTACGTTCAACAGGAAGTTGATCTGTATCCAAATCCAGCTCCATCATGTCTTTTGCTCTTGTCACGACCTCCCCGTCTAGGGTTAGGAATGCCGATGACAAACAAAAGCATCAATTATATTTATACATCTATCCCTTCTCCTGTCCCAGCTCACAAACAAAAACAAAACAAAACGAAATGTGTCAAAAAGGAAGCTTTTTATTAACACATGAATGAATAACAGGAAGCGTGAATCTTCAGGAGGGGTTCAAGCCAAAATAACAAACAGAAATGGTTTTAACTAAAGGGAATTAAAATGTAATTTACCTGACAAAAGAAAAACCCCAAAGAAAATACAAAAGACTTCCCTTACTCCCTAACTGACCATAAACAGGAGAAAATAACGCAGGAAAACAAGAATGGCAACCTCCTCCCTACGGCTTCCAAAAGAAACTAATTAAACATCAATTTAATAACATAAATTAGTAACAGCTTAAGTAAACAAGAAAATATAAATAAAATATAGCACAAAAGAGGAACTTACAATACCAAAGTAACAAAACAAATGTCCTCATGACTCAACGGTTGACAACCCCACACAGGGAAAACCTCACGGAACGAAACACACTCCAACATTTAGAACTCCAACAAGAAACTAAATGTCTGGGGCAGGAGATGAGGGACAGAACGACAACGGAGCTCTACGACGCGCGCCCAAGAAGCTCTCCTGCATTGCCGTCTTTCTCAGCTTATCAACACTCCCGCTCGTCAACGTGATCTGCCGCAGCTGAACCCAATCAAGCCTGCACAGAAGGAAAGGGAGGAAGAGAGAGAAACAACGAACTGCACAACAGCAAATCACATCACAAAATTAAAAGAAAAAAATAATAAAAGAAATAACATTACGTCCTGGGACGTAACACTCTGTGGCCTTCGCTGACAGAGCGCAACACTGCACGACTATTACTGACCCACTTTGACAGAGTGAATCCTCCTTTCTGACAAAGCGCAGTTAAATCCTGGATCATTTTCCTAGCTTCCTCTTCTGAGGCCATTGAACGGAGGCAATCATCGACATAAAAATTGTTTTTCACTGTACTCACAACCTCTGGAGGGAAGTGTTCTGCGTTGTCATCTGCAGTTTTCCTCAAGGCATAATTGGCACAGCTTGGCGATGATGCAGCTCCAAATAGATGTACCTTCATGCGGTATTCCTGCGAAGCCTGTGCAGTGTCACCATCTGGCCACCAGAGGAAGCGAAGAAAGTTAACATGCTTATTTGAGACATGAACCTGGTGAAACATAGATTGAATATCAGCCACTATTGCAATAGGCTCCTGCCTAAATCGGACTAAAACTCCAATGAGGCTGTTGGTGAGATCGGGGCCTTGCAAAAGCTGACTATTGAGCGATGTTCCTTAATAGGAGGCTGCACAGTCAAAAACAACTCTTAGCTTGCCCTTCTGAGGATGATACACCCCGTGGTGAGGGATATACCACACTTTCCCATTGCTCTGTGTCAGCTGGTCAAGAGGAACTGGCTCAGCATGTCGCTGTGTTATTATTTCATTTAGGAACGTGGTATATTCCTCCTTAAAAACACTGTTCCTGTCAAACTTTCTTTTCAGGCTACATAAGCGCTGCTCTGCTATATAACGATTGTCTGGCAGGGTTACATTTTCCTTTCTGAATGGCAAGTCAATGCAATAATGACCTCCAATTAGTTTTGCTGTGCTACTGACAATATCCATGAACTTAATATCTTCTCTGGACATTTCAATCTGCTCTTCTGATGATTTTTCATTAAAGTCATGGTGATACTGCTTAACAAGCATTTCTTGCAGGTGTTCAACAGAGATGCGATTTGCTGTCACAGCAGAATAGCCACTCTTACCTCTACAGCTTCCACCATGAAGAGGACCATTAATGACCCAGCCAACCCTGGTTCTGACAGCGTATGGGCCCTCATCTAGGCTATTTATTACTTCCCACGGCTCCAAAACCTTAGGGGCGTCAGTTCCAATAAGCAGATCTACATTTGCATGAATATCATGGAGTATTACATCCTTCAAATACGGCCATGGATCAATATCTGCTTGTCGTGGAATATTAAGTGTAGACACAGGTATAGTTCTTTGAGTCAAAATATCAGGAAGCTCTATAAAATCTTCAGCACCCATGCCAGATACTTCAAGACCTGACAAAACATGAGCATCCACAACCTTTCGTTGGCCCATTGTTCTCAACAAAATGCTTGTCTTCTTACCTCGCAAATTTAACCTTTTCGCCATGGTTTCCGTACAGAATGTGCCGGAACTGCCAGGATCCAGGAAAGCATATGTCTGCATGATCTTTTTAGTCAGTTTGCTTCTGAGGATGTTTGGCTTGTTCTACAAATGTGCCTTTATCCTGTCTTTCTATGTGAAGGACCCCGGGGTGTTTCTGATGACATGCATGGCAATCCAATCGACTCCTACAGTCCTTGCTTGTATGGCCTACCTTCAGGCAACCAAAACAAATACCCTTGTCCTTAATGAAGTTGATCTTGTCCCAGTGTGTCTTGGCTTTAAACTGTGAACACTGACCTAGTGTGTGGTTTCTCTGCAGGCAGAAAAGACAGCAATGAGTGGAGGGGGTGCTATGTTCTGCAGGCCGTACCATAGCTTCTTCCCTCACAGGAGTGACATTCGTAACGTAGCTGCTTCCCTTCCTTCTTTGTCGTAGCTGGCTGCTACAGGAGGCCTTCACGTTAGGATGTTGAGGATCTTGAATGTTTCCAAAAACTGGATCTAAAGCAATTTTCACTTGTCTCTCAATAAAATTTACAAGATCAATGAATGTAACTCTTTGTCCACTTCTTTCTTGCAAGTCACATGCAATGTTCCTCCATTTTTCTCTTAGTTTGTAAGGAAGTTTTAAAATAATACTCCGCATGTTAGATGGTAAGTCCAGTTCCCTCATATACATTACTTGTTCTGTTAGGTTTGAACATCCTCGGAGAAACAGAGAGAATGATTGTAATCCCTTTACATCTTCACCTTTAATGGGTGTCCAGTTAGATATTTTTTCCATGTAAGCAGATGCAATTTTATATTCATCTCCAAAATGCTGAGCAAGAAGACTCTTGGCTCTGTGATAACCTTGATCTGGAGGTATATGTTGACAACTGTGCACAAGATCCTTTGGCTGCCCCCTAGTGTATTGTTCAAGGAAATGCAAACAGTCGCTGGGATTATTCGTTTTCTTCTCCACTACATTTTCAAAAGCTTTAATGAAGGATTTATATTGAAGAGGGTCTCCATCAAAAATTTGCAGATTTCTTGGAGGAAGAACAGAGGATATATTTTGCTGAACCAACATTGCAGTGATTTCGTTTTGTTTTTGCATAATGCCCACCATGTCATTTTGGTTGTTACCGCTTTGAGTTTGAGAATTTAATATATGTCCCATTTGACGTCCATTTGCAGTCTGTACTTCTTGATATGGAGCTTCTGGCCCAAACGGCCTTCCATACATTCGTTCAGCAAATCCTTGTCTTGGCCTAACAACTGATGCAGGATCAGGTACAGCAAGAATATCATTTTCAGGTGGAACAAAAGCTTTGGCAAGAGGATCTAAACCGATGGATCTTTGAGCTTTGCTCCTCTCCAAATAAGAGTTCATTCCATCAGATCGTCTTGAACCACGCTGTGATGAGTTCATTTCTAAAACCTGAAGCCTTGCCGTTGTAGCTGCCAAATCTGTTTCAAGCGCCAATTGCTCTTTTTCTCTACGAAGCCTTTCCTCCTGCGCTTCTATATGATGTTTCCTTTTTAAAGCTTCGGAGCGTTTAAGAAGAGCTGCTCTCTCGGCCTCCGCATTAATGCGCGCCGCGGATGTTGCAGAAGTCTTTGATATGCCGGTGGCACGTGATTTTACAGAACTTTCTCTTACACTTAAGACATTAGAAATACTGTCTTCAGGTTGTATTCCATCATCAACGCATCCTGCGTCGATAGGTTCTTTTGGCGGTGAGTATGGATAACCAGCTTTAGACAGCCACTCCTTCACATCTTCAATAAATGAATGACATGATTTCATTTTCTCCTCAAAGTTTTTAGTTTTAGTGGTGAGTATTTTATCTTCTGGTAGAGGCAATTCCATAAATGTTTCATGAATATCAAGTGCTTCTTCATAACACTTAATGAACAAAGCGAGCTGAGTGTTCACTGCGTCTGCATTTTCATTTAATTCTATTAGGGCACGGATTTTATCCATAAGCTTTTTAGCCTGGTTAGTTTTTGCAGTGCGTTTTTCTTGACAAGTTTGTATGTAAAAGCACATTCCTTTAGAAGTCAATTTAATTGACCGCTTTGATTCCGGCCTCTCCACATCTGTCATTTTGCTGCAAACGTATAGCCAAATTGTTGATAATATCAGTGAATGTTCACAATCGGGCAACAAGGTTAGCAAAGATGGCAACGTTTATTGAAATAACTTTATTTTATACCAACAATCCTCTTCATCCACACAAGCGCACACTGCGCTGGCTTTACTTTTTTATGAATGTAGGCCACCCTACATGTTGATAGTTCAACAAAGCGCACAGCCAATTAATGCAGTCCAAGTTTAAGTTCATGTAACTTTTCATGAAACCGGTTTCCTATACGGCATTTCTAGCAGTACATACCAACTGGAGATTTCTTAGCTCGGGCCAGGCCTCTGTCTCATGCCAACAGATAATCCATGAATGGTGAATAAAACAATCCATGCTGATTTTCCATCGGGTATCCCAATAATATCCGAAGCGAATTCCAAGGAAAGTTATTCTTCTTTCTTTAATCAATGGACGGGTTTTTTACTTGGTGTAGTGGCCGTTTGTCAACAACAAAACAAAAAAAAATTAAATAAAATAAATAAATACTTCAATCAAACTTCAAACAACAACCTTTATAGCACCCTGGGCAGGTGATGCACGCAGGCAAGAAATGAATCCAATTCCAGGCTGATTCAAAGTTGTGGCTGATTTATTTTTCCAACGGAGCAAAACAATACAGCATCTCTCGCGCTGGTAAAAAACCATATGCCCATCACCCAGGTGCTGCAAATCACCTCCTACTTCCTACCTATATTCACCTTTACCTGTGCCCACTACTGCCCTCAGGTGTCTAAATCAAACATTGTAGTTAGTAAACTAACCAAAAAATAAAGACTAAACATACAAATAAAACAATTAACTAAACAAACAACAAAAGAATATTACCAAAATATATATTACTAATGTGAGCAAAATTATAATGGTAAACAAATCAATTAACAAAATTACCACTACTGAAAGCAAACTAATGTAGCTCCAACAAGGTGCATTGAACTTGATGCGACTGATCAGCATTTGACTTGAAGCAGTGCATGCTGGTTAGCTTGGAGGCAGTCTTGTAGCTGAGAGTTAGCTGCTGTTGGCCACACCATCACAGTTTTGATTATTGGACGTTTGTGGACAATGCCAGTGCTGTAATCAGGGAAGATGTGGACGCAGTTGCCTTTATACTTTAGTTCCTTCTTCTCACGTGAAAGACGTAGAATTAGTTGTTTATCCTGGAGGCTGAGGAGTTTCACCAGGATTGGCCTTGGCCCAGCTTTCGGCTTATTCGTTTGTAACATAGTGGGAGAACGGTGGGCTCTCTCGATGACTGGAGGAACCATAAAGTTATCTTCCCCCAAAAGTAGCTGGATAAGACCTCTCATGAAGCCGATGATGTCCTGGCCTTCTGATTTTTCCAGAACATGCAAAAAACGCAGGTTGTATGCCCTGCTACGATTCTCTGCATCCTCGATTTTATCACGCAGGTAAGAGTTTTCGCTCAGTAATGTTTTGTAGTGTACAACATGCTTTTGTAGTTCCGTTAAGTTGTCTTAATTTGAGCTTACTCTTTGTTCAAGTTCCGACACATGATCACCAAGTGTGGACAGCGTTCCTTGTATTGTTTGTAAGCCCGATTGGATATTATCCATTTTTGCGTCGAAATGGGAAAATATATCCAATTTCAGTTGCTGTATTGATTGATTGATTGATTAGAAATCAGTGTTTGCTCCATGGCGAACTCTAGACACGCGGATCTCGGTTTGGATGATGGAAACTTTGCAACAAACAGAGTTTCTTTGCAACAAACAAAGGTTCCGTTCGTATTCGATTTGTTTTATTCGATTTAGGATTAGGGCATGAAGACCAAAATTATGTAATTTAGCAGACTACACCTGACGTGCACATCGCTCACGCTGCCATCTTTCACAGGGACAGAACTCTAGTAGAGCGATCTATGTTTCATTAAAATGTTTCATCAACACAAAATCTGGGTTTAGAGTGTATTAAAGCAGCACTATGCAGCTTTGCCGATTTCTTCGCTTTTTGCTCGCGCGTTTCTCTATAGAGCTACAGCTTCGGAATAGATATTTGACAACACTGTCGTCAAAACTCGTTGGCGACTCCCCCCCCTCCCATCTTCTCCCGCTGGTTATGTAGGCTACATTTGTTTTCAAAGAACCCGGCGAACGCACGGAGCCATGTCCACTGAGGTATGTATGATACACAGAAGGCTAGCATATAAATGTTTAGATGTGTGCCCGCCGGTGTAGTTTTTCGGCTCACAGGCACTCGGGGGTGCGAGACGACCACCGTTCAACCCAAAAAATGTCATATAACTATTCCAATGACTCCGTAGCTGTTCAAATTAAGCGAAAAAAACTGCATAGTGCTGCTTTAACCAGCAAGCAAAGCGCTGCAGGTGATAAATGTGCTTTAGTTGTCCGTGTATCAGCATTATTAAAGGGTTAGTTCACCCAAGAATGAAAATTCTGTCAGTAATTACACGCCCTCATGTTGTTCCAACCCTGTAAGTCTTTCGTTCATCTTCAGAACACTAATTAAGATATTTATTAGTGAGCTGTCTCACTCCTCCATAGGCTACTGGGTAATTGCATCTGCCAGCCCAGAAAAGTTAGTAAAGACATCATTAAAATAGTCCAAGTGACTACAGTGGCTCAACCTTAAAGGAGCATTTCACCATTGGGAACATTGATCTTTATTGAAAGTGGGTCATAGTCGAAATGTAACATAAATTTTGAATTTGGTGCCTTCTTGACCGAGGAAAGACAGAAAGTCACTTTAGGGCGCATTTGTATGGAAGACAACAACTCCCACAATGCACCACATTGCACAGCTCCACAAGCCACTCCCACTAATCCAGAACACCGCATATGAGGTATCCGCCTATCAGAGAAATCACTCTTCCGTCTACAAGGCTAGCTACACCCAGAGCTTGAAATTGGCATCGTTGAAATTCTTTGCAGCAGACGGACTCTGTCATGAAATGATGGAAGGAAGCAAGATGCAAGTAAACTCTTTTATTGTGATATTAATGATGAAAAAGTCCAGAGAACAGGCTAGCGGCGCAGGGACCCCGATGGCCAGATGAACCCGGTGATGGATGTGCAGCAGTGCGATGAGGTGAGTCCAGAGGTGAGATAAATCCAAAGTAATCCACAGGAACACGAACAGGAACACGGAAGGCACAAGACTCGAACGCAGACTGGAAAACACACCGAGACACCACAAACAACGATCTGACAAAGGAGATGAGAAAGTGGTGAGTATATATAGGGTGATGAGATGAGCTGCAGCTGGTGACGGGAATGATGAGCTGGATCGCTGATGAGCACTAATGAGCCGGCACGCCCACACAATCAGCACTCACACACACACAACAACAGAACACGAGACAAGAAAGAGACATAGGATTTATGAACCGTGACACTCTATCTCTGTGTCCGTAGGCGCACAGTGAGAGCACAGGCACCACCAGTTAGCCCCAGCTCGAGCCAGTCCAGGCTCCTCGTCCACGCCAGCCAGGTCTTCTGCCTCCGCCTCCTGTTCCTCCATCCGCCTCCGCTGCTCTTCGCTATATTGTGGCTCGTAATGGTAGCCACGAACATCTGAGTCGAGCATCAGAATCGCATTCGACAGAAGAGCATTCGACTTTCAAAATCCTCTTTTTCCGCCATTGTCGTAACTTCACATCTGGCTCCACAGCGCCTGTTAGCTTAGCTTCCAAACAAGATGGCGGATATTGCCTTTAGTTTCTGCAAGTGAAATCCCACCCACTGATCTGTAATAGGTCTGTAGCGTGAGTGGGTCCCACTCCCTGGAAAAATGAGGGCCGAGTGTTTGTAGTCTCAACCCCTACAAAGAAATGGGATTTTTACATCATTATAAGCAGGAACTGCAACACTGAAATCCGTATTTCTCCCATCTCAGGGGAAAATGAGGGAATAATGCACGACCATTCAAAAATATGACTGGGTTTCTAACGATGCAAAGCAAATGGGTGAAGTGTCCCTTTAAGTTTATCAAGTGATGAGAATACTTCTTGTGCACAAAAATGAACAGAGAATCGACTCAAAAGAGTGATTCATTTGTGAATTGAGCATCGCTCATGCCCAGAAAAAAGATACAACGCGCTTGGAATAAACTATGCATTTAACAACATGTATTGCATTAAAATAAAGTAAGGAGAGGTTCTGGTACTTTTACTTTAACTTGAGTACATTTCTAATAAAAAAAACTGTACTTTTACTTTGTTACGTTGGGCAACGCCGACCAGAAGAAGTACCAGAACCTCTCCTTACTTTATTTTAATGCAATACATGTTGTTAAATGCATAGTTTATTCCAAGCACGTTGTATCTTTTTTCTGGGCATGAGCGATGCTCAATTCACAAATGAATCACTCTTTTGAGTCGATTCTCTGTTCAAAGACTTCATCAAACAAGTTGGCAGATCTATCCAGGGGGGCAGGGCTTCATAAAATATTGAAGCTTCCCCGGGCGCCACCATTGATTAGTGGACCCCCACCTGCTGTTAGCATTCCATTGACTCCCATTCATTTTGGCGTCACTTTGACAGCGAATAACTTTACATCTGAGGCATTTAAAGACTCCATTTGTCCATTATTTATTTCTAAAGAAACACGGAAATGTATAAAAGGCTCCATTACCTTGTATCTTATGTTATGGCCCCGTAGAAGCAATTTTTGTAAAAGTAGGTTAACGATTGCGTCATAACCACGCGACTCTCTGTCGCACAGCGAGAGATTACCGTATGGACCGGAGGAGAAGCTTGCGGGCAATCGGGGGGACGTGGAGGCAAAATTACAAAATAATTAATCAGAATACTTATCAAAAGTTTTTCCTGCTAACTAGCTCATGGACACCTCCTACTCACATTCTCCGTCTCTGCAAGTTTCGGAAGGGAATGATTCAGATTTCTCTTAGCACAGCTACTAGAAGACAGACGGGTTGCTCACGTCACATCTACGTCGTCAAACGCAGTTTGAGTCTGTGCAGTACGCTCAACCATCTGGAAGTGAGAGCTTCTAATTGACTTCACTTGTCTCCGTTGAATCCAATGGGGTCGTTGTGTCCAGTTTATATACTGTCTATGGATCTGTCTAAATCAGTTCGCGAATCAGTTTGAATGATTTGTTCAGTTTCCTTCACACACTGAATTGTCTGAAGCGGTTTCACACTCTGAGTCATAACAGGAAGGTTTAAGAACGTCTCGGGTTACGTCTGTAACCCTTGTTTTCTGAGAAGGGAACGAGACACTGCATCGTTAAAAAGACTCTTTGGGGACGCTCCCTGAGCGTGCGCCTCTGAAGTATGAATGAAACTATTCCAATCCTGATTGGTGTTGCGTTATGACGTAACATGTGACGGCATACCCGGAAGTATAAATAGACACCGGCACACACACGCATTAGCCTCGTGATGAAGCAAGCCACTCCCAGGCATGAAGGGGTGTGGCAAGGCGACGCAGTGTCTCGTTCCCTTCTCAGGGAACATGGGTTACAGACGTAACCCGAGATGTTCCCTTTCGAGGGAACTCGCACTGCGTCGTTAAAAACGACTCTTTGGGGAATGAATACCCCCGAGTAGAGGGCCCTAGAGGAAGCCATGCCTCAAGTGGAATGAGCCCTTATGGCCAAAGGTGAAGGCAGATTGCGCACCTGGTAAGCCGAGACAATAGCCTGTACAATCCAGTTACTGATTGTTTGCTTGGATGTAGAAAGACCCTTCTTAGGTGACCCAAAACACACTAACAGTTGGTCCAACCTCCTCCAAGAAGAGAACCTCTCAAGGTAAATACTCAGTGCTCTGACAGGACAAAGCATGTGAAGTTTCTCTTCTTCTGCCGACACATGTTGTGGAGGATGAAATGCCTGCGAGACGATAGACCTTGCCATGTTGAAAGGCACCTTGGGCACATAGCCAGGTCTCAGATGCAAGATGGCCTTAACTCCTCCCGGGGCAAACTCCAAGTAAGATGGCGAAACTGCCAGGGCTTGCAGATCTCCCACCCTCTTAAGCGAGGTAATGGCTAAGAGAAATGCCATCTTCAATGTCAAGTCCTTAGGTGAAGCCGACTGAAGTGGTTTGAAGGGGACCAGGGTTAACCCTTCAAGGACCACTGCCAGATCCCAGGCAGGAACTCTGGTCCTGGTTGTCGGTCTCATCCTCCATGTACCACGGAGAAAACGTATCACCAGCTGGTTCCTCCCCAGCGGCCCATCACTCTGGTGCATGGAAAGCTGCAATGGCAGCCACGTACACCTTAAGTGTGGACGGGGCGAGACCCGCAGAGAAACGATCTTGGAGAAACTTCAGAACTGAAGCCACCGGGCAGTTAACTGGATCTCTGGAACTCTGGATTAACTGGAACTCATGTTCTCTACACCAAGTGGAAAAGACATTCCACTTGAGGCCATATAATCTCCTAGTGGACGGAGCCCTCGAGCTAAGTATGGTTTCAACCACCCTGGCTGATAGACCAGCATTTAGGTACTGGACCCCCTCAGGGGCCATACCCACAGTTTCCACAGCTCCGGGCGAGGGTGGAATATTGTGCCCTCCGCCTGAGACAACAGTTATCAGGAGTTAAATGATGTCTGAAAACCATACTCGGGCCGGCCACAACGGGGCTACCAGAAGAAGACTGATGCCCTCCTGACGGAACCTCTCCAGGACCCCCGGGAGCAGAGCGATTGGGGGAAAAGCATACAGGCGAAGCCTCGACCAGACCTGTACCATGGCATCCAACCCCAGTGGAGAACCAAAGTGGACAGTGGGACGTCTCTCGAGACGCAAATAGATCCACTTCCATTGGTCCAAACCTCTGCCAAATCAACTCCACCACATCTGGTTGAAGTCTCCATTCCCCGGGCCTCAGCCCCTGCCTCGACAGGATGTCTGCTCCCTGATTCTGAACCCCTGGAACATATATTGCTCTGATAGATAATATTTTCCCCTGGGACCATAGAATAATCTGATGCGCCAGTCTGGATAGAGGGCGCGATCTGAGTCCCCCTTGTCGGTTAGATAAGCTACCACCGATGTATTGTCTGAACGTATCAGGACGTGATAGCCTTTGATGTCTGGGAGGAAGCTCCTCAGAGCCCTGAACACAGCCAACATCTCTAGGCAATCTATATGCCAAGAGTGATGATGGTCCTGCCACAGACCCCTGGCAAAGCGGCCGTCCATGACCGCGCCCCAGCCAGTGAGGGAGGCATCTGTCGAAACGGTTTTCCGGCAACATGACGCTCCTAACACTGGCCCTTGGGACAGGAACCAAGGTTTCTTCCATATTAATAGGGAACGAAGGCATCTGCGCATGACCCTGATTGTACGGAAAGGATTTCCCATCGGGGAAAACCCCTTGGCTTTCAGCCACCACTGAAGGGGCCTCGTGTAGAAGGCCCAAAGGTATTGGATGTTGGATGCCGCTGCCATGAGGCCCAGCAGTCTTTGAAATTGCTTTACAGTTATGGCCTGGCCTAGCTTTATCCTGGACACCATGACCAGGATGGACTTGATACGTTGCCAAGGGCTGTCAAGGGCTGTCTTGATTGCAGCCAGGTAGTCTGCCTTGTTTCCTTTATGCATTGCGTAACTGTGGTCAAGGGACGGATCTGGCTCAAACAGGGAGGCTGGGCAACTTGTCCATTCATGGCCAAACACTTCCACCTTCCTGTCTTCCTCTAAGTCCTGAACAAAGTACAGGTTACGCACAACTGCACTCTCCTCCTCATAGACCTTTTTGGCTTTGAATGCCATGGACATTGACTTCTTTGGCTTTGCTGCAAAGTTTGAAAGTTTAATTTGGGCTACTTTTTAACTGTCTGTTCTTCTTGCTGCAACCAGTGCCTCCAGTCCTTTTTCACGAGCGCAGATCAAGTCAGCAGATGTGGCTTTGTGGCCTGTTGAAATGTTGATCAGCTCCTGTTCTTCACATGTGAAAGGATTGATCATCTGGTTGTTGATGATATCTGTTATTTTCCTTACACCTTCTGCCTCCTTTGCACCTTGGCTGTCCTTGTCCTCGTGGTGTTTGGTGGCATCCGCATCCAGGTGTACCATAGCGTTTGTCTGCTCTGTTGTCAGAACTGGAAGAGCTTTCAAGTATTTCTCCATGGCCGCTGGCTGCTGACTGATGCCAGTGAAGAGTTTTGTCTTGGCATCACAGTTGTAGGTTTTTTCAAGTGCCATGTCTGTCCAGACACCATTGAACTGTCCTTCTGTTTGACGGTGTACAGTTATCTTCCCATCCTTGAATTCCCTATAGACGTTTGGTGCCAGTGTAGGTAAGCTTCTCATAGCTTCAAGGTAGTGGGGCAGGCAGGATACATACTTGTAGTGGCCAGCAGCTACAGGTATGGTAACATCTTTTCCACTTCAGCCAGGTGTTCCTCCCACAGACCTGCACGCTCAGCATGGATGAACCGTCTAAGAATCATCACCATATCCATGTACATTAGCCATAGCTCTGTGGTAGGTGAGGTACGTGCTTCATCAAACTCAGCCATCAAACATGTCAGCTTTTTCAGTTGGTCAAGTCAAGTCATCTTCATTTATATAGTGCTTTTAACAATGTAGATTTAGAGCTTTACAGAGATAAACGTATAATTTAAGGTAACAGAGATTGTTTGTTATCGAAGTCCGTTGGTAACCGTTGGTTACCGTTGGTTGGTTGTTCCAAACAAACTCATTCATATTACTAAGATCATGTGTGTGTGCATAAGTGTGCCATGATGTTAAATATCCAGTATGTCTTTCGGGATTTTGAGAGTAGCCTAAAATTCTATTGAGGTTCTGAGTCTGTTGATCAACTAGTAGTGAAATCATCACAGATCCATTGATTTTGGTTGGATTTTTATGATTTTTTCTGTGGAATGAGTATTCTGTTTGGTGAAAAGAATGACATATTGACTGATGTCATAACTTGGGGGAATAGTTTATTGCCAGTGAAGTAAAGATGGAAATATTGGAAAAAAGTGAGAAAACGCCTTTTTTTTTTTTTTTGCATTAAATTGATGCAAAATCATGTAGAAATGTGTTTTAAGAGTTATTTTTTCAGTGGATGTTGTCAGCACATGTGTTCTGTGTATCTGGAATGCATTTATTGACAGCCTACCCAACCCACTGAGGATTTGAGGAAAACAAATTTGTTTCACATTTTTCTGATAAAAAAAGAAAGGGTGCTTACACTAAAATGGCCACAATTTTTTTTTGCAATATTTCCGGCAGAGCAGACCCTCCAATTATTGGTTCTTAGGGTCAAAGTTAACAGAAAAAACACAAATAAAAAGTATGGCAGACCATGTCAGGTTCAACCCATTTTTGAGACTTTGGCTCCCCGACTAATAACTATAGAACCAATTCTTAATGTTATGAACAGCAGCTACGCTAATTATTTTCTATTTGCTTCTCTGTTTTATCTTGGGATGCCCAATCTGAGGTAACTAGAGAGTATGTCAGCTCCAGTTTGTACCCAGCCTATTATGAAGACTTCAGATACAGCAACTCCTGCGAAGACTTCAGATGACACAAACTCGGAATCAACATGCACCAATGCTACATTTTTCTATATGTCATAATCATTTGTTAACAAACAAGTATTCATTACTTCAATACGCTCATTGTTTCTGCCTTAAATTATTACATTGTTTAAATTAATACATTTTTAGCTAACTGTGATTTGTATATGCACATTTCTGAAATGCATAACTAAGACAGTTACCTCTGATAACAGACCACTCTAAATTGTAATGTGGACTCAAGCATTTACTGTAAAGCTGCTTTGAAACGATGTGTATTTTGAGAAAGCGCTATGCAAATAAATGTGAATTGAACTGAATTGAATTAAATTGATAGAGATGCCACATAAAAGACGACTTGATATCTGACACATATTATTTATTTCAATAATTCATTTGTAAAAAAAATTAAAAAGCAATGTGATGGATTTTTTAATGAATAAAATAGTAAACTGTATATCAAACTAATAATAACTCTAACATCTAACTTTTACTTCCCTTTTTAGGCCTAACATAACTAACACTCTAAAACACAAGGTACTGAGACGTTCTGTTCTTTGGCTATATGTCTGTGTCCCCTTTTTGCGAAAACTTGTGACTTTGGTTGTGTGAGTATAAAAATAACAAATATGGGAAATGAAACTAGACTGCTGTCTAAACATGAAACCTTCTGGTTACCTATTTTAACCATACACCTATTTTATAAAAACGGTTGTATTTGTGTTTTAGGTGGGATTCTCAGTGGAATTTGTCTGAGATCCTCCGGCCTTGCTTCTTCTTGGGGGAGATTCTTTGAGAAATGCTTGAGATCCTCCGGCCGTGATTAAAGCATTTAAAGGAAATTTGTTGAAGCTGGTCTGTCATTATTGCTGCAGCAAGCTAGTTAGGGGAACAGGTATTAGCACCCAGCTGACGTCGACTGTAGACACGCTAGGGTATAGGGTGAGACTCGGCCGATGTCGACTGTAGACGCGCCAGGGTATAGAGTTAGACTCGGCCGACGTCGACTGTAGACGTGCTAGAGTATAAATATTAGGGAAAAATCTACCACACCAATTAACTTTGTAATAAGAAATTAATAATTAAAAAAAGTAAATAAAACTAACGACAAAACCCCCCAGCAATAAGCAGATTTGAACAGGAGTGAAGAGTGAGCAAAGAGTTACAAAATCTAATGCCTAAGATGAAGGGAATCAAGTTTTTTAATGAAGGAAAATTTTAACGGGATCAGATTGACCCCAAGGATAATTAAAAGCTTAAATATTAGCATATTAAATGTTTTATATTTAAGTTTTTAGTATTTAATATTTAACATTAATTTCACCATCTCTCAGTTGTAATAATTTGTTACATTTATATAGCGCTTTTTCTGGGTACTCAATGTGCTTTACATATGGAAGGTGGGAATCTCCTCAACCACCACCAATGTGCAGCACCACCTGGATGATGATGTGACTGCAGCCATATTGCACCAGAACGCAAAGAAGGAGAGAGTGATGAAGCCAATCAGTATATATGGGGATGATTAGGAGGCCATGATGGACAGAGACCAATGTCCAAATTTGGCCAGGATTAAACCCCTACTCTTTTTCCAAAAGACATCCTAGGGATTTTTAATGACCACAGAGAGTCAGGACCTCGTCTCAAGACCCACAAAGACCACAGGGTGAGAAGGTCTTCCATCCAGGTACTGACCAGGCTCAACCCTGCTTAGCTTCAGTGGGCAACCAGTCTTGGGCTACAGGGAATTTCAAACAATAACCTTAATCAAATCAAAATCAAATTTTATTTATAAAACACCTTAAAAACACAGAGTGTACCAAAGTGCAGTACATCTTCAAAGGAATTCAATAAAACACAATAAAAAATACAAAGAAAGAATTCATAAAATAAAACAAGAGAAAGAGATAAAATAATATAAATGCATCTAATCCAAACCGGATTACTGAAAGTAATCACTGAAAGATAAGACAGATTTGAGTTTAGCAATATGTCGCAATTGAAAGAAACTATTCTTCACAACTGAACTGATTTGTCTGTCAAACTTTAAATCTGTCAAAAATAAAACCCAAATTCTTAACATAAGTGTGCATACTGTATATAATGACAAAGGATCTATACTCGTTGCTATTTTTTTTGCAGTTACCAGGGCCAGTTACTACAGTTATTACAGTTACTACAGTCTGTCTTTTCTCATTTAACTGAAGAAAGTTATTATTCATCCAGCATTTTACATCTTTCAGACATTCAATGAGTGATTTAACACATATATCCAGTCTTTATAAGCAAGTATCTGTGTGTCATCAGCATTAAAGTGATACAAAATTTTATGTTTCTTAAAAATAAAACCAAGATGATGCATATAACGAAAATAACACTGGTCCCAGAATTTAAACTTTTGAGACCCCACAGGCAATAGAAGCTATTGATGATGAAAAGTTTCCCATTTTAACATTATATTTTGAAGATAAGAAGCAAACCAACGTAGGGCAGTTCCCTGGATACCCACGTGCTGCCTTAAACGTTCAGTTAGGATGGTGTGGTCAATTGTATCAAATACTGAGCTAAATTTCAGCTGGTCCAAAACGCAGCAGCTAGTTCTACCAGAACCTGGAAGTATGACCATATTAGCCCGGTTCTGTCAACACTGCATTGGCTCTCTTTTAAACACTGTATAAATTTTAAAATATAGCTAATTACTTACAAAGCACTAAATGGTTTAGCTCCCCAGTACTTGAGCGATCGTTTAACGCATTATAGTCCTTCACGTCTATTGCGATCTCAAAATTCTGGCCAGTTGATAATACCTAGAATATTAAAATCGACGGCTGGCGGTAGATCCTTTTCCTATTTAGCACCAAAATTCTGGAACAGTCTTCGTAACATTGTCCGGGAAGCAGACACACTCTGTCAGTTTAAATCTAGACTAAAAACACATCTCTTTAACCTGGCATACACATAGAAAATTATACATATTATTCAAATCAGTTAAATGATTATTAGGCTGCATAAATTAGGTCAGCCGGAACTGGGAACACTTCCTATAACACCCGATGTACTCGTACATCAGAAGAATAGCATCTACGCTAATGTTAGTCTTTGTTTATTCCGAGGTTTACTGAAGTCAGACGGATCCGGGCCGTATCCAGATCAGATGGAGGACCTGCACCTAGACACGACCACAACGCATCCCTGAAGTGCCAGCCTCATCAGCCCTGTGAAGGACATGACAGCCATCAGCACTGATCCTCAACAAACTCATCTCCATACCGGCGTGATGACTCCAACCAGATGGAGCTGGATAAATATTCTGAATGTTCTGATCCAATCTGACTTCTGACCTGTAATGCTGCCTGGATTATAATCATACACTGATCGCTCGTTGGCCAGAGGAGAACTGCCCCAGTGCTGTATATATATATATACAGTACAGGTCAAAACCAAAAGTTTGGAAAGATTACTATTTTTAATGTTTTTGAAAGAAGTTTCTTCTGCTCATCAAGCCTGCATTTATTTGATCAAAAATACAGAAAAAAAATTGTAATATTGTGATATATTATTACAATTTAAAATAATTGGTTTTCAATTTATTATACTATAAATTATCATTTATTTCTGTGATGCAAAGCTGAATTTTCAGGATCATTACTCCAGTCTATCACATGATCCTTTAGAAATCATTCTAATATGATGATTCATTATCAAAGTTGGAAACAGTTATGCTGCTTAATATTTTTTCATAACCTGTGATACTTTTTTAGGATACTTTGATGAATAAAAAGTAAAAAAAAAAAAAAAAAGAAGCACATTTTTTAAAAATAGAAATCTTTTGTAACAACAATATACACTACTGGTCAGTAGTTTGGGGTCAGTAATTTTTTTCTTTCTTTTTTTTGAAATAAATCAATACTTTTATTCAGCATGGATGTGTTAAATTGATAAAAAGTGATAGTAAAGAAGATTTATATTATAAGAAAATATTTTTTTATTTTGAATAAATGCAGTTCTTTTTAACCTTTTATTCATCAAATATATTAGGCAGCAGAACTGTTTCCAATACTCATAATAAATCAGAATATTAGAATGATTTCTAAAGGATCATGTGATAGACAGGATGTCACATATGACACTGAAGACTGGAGTAATGATGCTGAACTTTAAAAAATAATTTATTCCTGTGATGCAAAGCTGAATTAGCTTTGCATCACAGGAATAAATTAATTTTTAAAGTATATTCAAATAGAAAACTATCATTTTAAGTTGTAATAATATTTCACAATATTACTGTTTTTTCTTTTGTATTTTTGATCAAATAAACGCAGCCTTGATAAGCATTAGAGACTTCTTTCAAAAATATAAAAAAATGTAATGTTTCCAAACTTTTGACATATAACTAAATTAATAACTTTTTTACAACAAAAATTAACCATCATTTTACTTACTTAACTTAAGCTGGACTATGATGCTATTTTCTTCTAGAAAAAACTTTGTTGCATTATTTTCCTGTTATCACTGTAAAGCTGCTTTGAAACAATCTATATTGTAAAAAGAGCTATAAAGGTGACCTGACTTGACTAAGGCTACATTGCCACTGTAAAAAATGATCGTAATTTTAACGGTAAAAGACTGTAAAAATGCTACAGTGAAAAACTGTTAATTGGTTAACAGAAAGTTTCCGTATATACGGTAAATAACTGTGATAGATCTAATGGTACATTTAATGTAATTTTACTGTAAAATACCGTTAAATTTACAGTTTTTGAAAGTGAAAAAGAACAGCTTGTATAATTTACAGTGAAAAAACGTAAATTGACATTCCCACAATTCCCTGTGTGACACTTCACATTTGATGTATTTTTGCTGAAATAACTGTTTCTTCATAGTTTTCTTCATTTTTTTTTTCTAATCAGTTATGTACATTAGGGTTTTATGTTACATTTAATGTTGTTAAATGAATGTTTATTGCATTTTTAAAATTTCATGTGTGTTACTGTGATGGTGTTTAATGTTTGTGTGAATGACACTGTGCAGCTTATAGTAGTATTAACTTTCTTGTGGAAGAGCAGCTTGTGATGAGCATTGATTGATCATGTGATCTCTCATCACTGCTGTGATTGGTGGTTATCAGTGTATTTCAATGGTACAAAACAGATATTAATACTTCAATAGGACGGTAAATTCACATTATATCAGATAATAAAATACGGTTTATTACTGTAAATTTTAAGTTAAGTCCAAGTTAAGTTAAAACCAATAACGTTGCCGTATTTTTGACGGTAAAGTTCTGGCAACCACAGCTGCCGGTTTTTTACCGTAAAAATCGCGGTTACATTTTTTACAGTGAAGAGCTGAAAAAATCTAAAACTAGATTGAAATAAGCCTTAGGACTAAACTGTAAGCCTACTTGTTTACCATGAAGACAACTGTGTCATTGAAGAGACAATGTGTCGTTGTCATTGTGTGATGTTAAATATATATATATATATATATATATATATATATATATATATATATATATATATATATATATATGTAAATATATGGACAGAATATTTTTTTATTGTGCATCATTTCCAGTAGCTGTAATTTTATAAAATTTTGCAAAAACAAAATATTACTCTGATTCCTGAGATAAGGGACAAAACATGTTTTAGAAGTTAGTTTTTATTATTTAATAATACATTAATTATAAACTGATATAGACAAAGGTTTATGAACCTTTTAAGGGAACAGGTTTTTCTGAAAATATATTTTTCTAAAAATATACATTTATTCACTACATAACTTAATTTGTGTCAACTCCGTCAGACGCATTAAGCATGCTATTTTAATTTGATCCATCCAACAACAGTGTAAAGTCTTCAATTATGTAATAATGGTGTTCCTAAATTCCTTAATTCTCTACCCTCCTTTTTAATATTAAACATATATAACCAATGTTATTTGGTAAATCAGATATAATATCATATAGTTCAGTTGATATTTTAATATTTTAACAAAATAAATGGAAAGAAGAATAAAATATTTCTTTCAAAATTAACAGAAACCTTCATCTGATGAAAAACTGACGGAGTTGACAAAGGTCCACCTGAGGTTACAACAAGTGATTGACAAGACAACATATTAAGACAACTAACAAATTTTTTTAAGCTAACATTTAATTGAATACAACAATCCTTCCAGTGTTTTGTTTTTCTCCTTTTAGCTGTAAAGCACGTCTCATTCTGGGTCTCCAGTAGCTCACAGAATACAAGAAGCTTATATGTTAGGTTGAGTGTAATGGTAAGCATAATTATGTGCCGCCCTGTAGCAGCAACAGAAATGTTCCCAATGTGAATCCAAAGGATCTGTAGCCTGTCTTTAATCCGCATCAATTACGTTCATTTTATTTGTGCCGACCTGCATGACTTAAGCAGAGGGAAATGCCGTTGGATATGTTCGCTCTCTATGAAGTCCATTATATTAGGGTTTGCGATTGCTGTGATCTCATGTCAGTGACAGGTTGTAAAATGTAAAAAATGTGTACAGATTAATTATTTATAATAAGAACAGCAATATTCCATAAAAAAAATAAGAATCATCAATTTTGAATTCATGAAAAAAAAAGAAGAAATATATATATATATACACACATATATATATAAACCTGATGGTTTGATGTCTGATGGAGTTGACAAAACTGAATATTTTTCCACCTTAACCACATGTTATACAGTGAAAAAAAAAATTATCTTGGCTGTAGCTGCATAATAAAGACATTAAAAATGCAAAGATTTATTCCACAACTATTTACAGAAACTATTATGGCGGGGGTTGACATGTTAAAGCTGTGACTGCAGAGACTTCAACATTGTTTGTATAAAATTAAAAAAAGATACAACTTTCAGGACTATGAGTCCTACTGTGAGATTAGGAAAGAGGTCCTCAGAGTTAAAGATGACCATGACATTGCCTGATTTATTCAGAATTATAAAAGATCAACGGAGTTGATGCAAAGTGAGGAGGACACAACTTTGAAAGGCATTTTTTTTAATGAAAAAATATAATTCTATTACAGATGTGTGCCTTTCAATTTAAATGTATATTTTTGAATTTGTTGCATTTTTAAACACTTTGTTTGGCAGTATTTACAAGTATAGAGAATGCATAATACTAAAGCAATTATTTAAAAATAAAAGCAAAGAATGTCCTGAGTGTCCAGATTTCCTATAAATGTAATTTTTTAAGTATTTTTATTTGGACGAATCTCTTTATTTTTAACATAAAGAGGGCTTTTGTGTGTAGGGCATGTTTTGTCCCTTATCTCAAGAACCAGTGATTACCTTAATTGTGTGCATTTAGGATACACAAAATGCTACAAAGACAAATGAGTCTGCCATATGATTTTTTTGTTTACCACAGAATGTTATCGAGATACAGCCTTTAGGCCTATAGAACTTTAATGGTGTAAATGACATTCCCTGTGATGTATGTACAGTTAATCCACTGTTGGACATTAGCCTATTTAAATTAAACTAGTGGAGATTAATAAAGTGTTTTAATTGAGTTTATTGAGTCCACAAGGCCAAAACTGTCCATCGTTCAAGAAATAAATAATGCTAGGTGTAGCACTCTGTATTGGAGACCTGATTAGGTACTGTAAACTGTTGTTGTTACGGCACTTCAGACCACCCATTCTGCGCTGAGCCTCCAACACTCGCCCAACGTAACCCACGTAAAATGACCTACACCCGCGCATGCGCAGTGTCCCCTAGCTAAATGCTAATGCTAGCACACAGTATTTTGCAGCGGCCCCAGATAGCAACAAAATTAACCAACAAATAACCCTAACTCCGATTTTAATCTTTAATGCGAACTCTAACTTTACATCATCATACGCTACGACGGGCCGTTAAACGTGCTTTATATAGTTAACGTGTGGTTATTGAGTGAAAGAGGGGACATTATTTTGGCGCTCGGGCGGACTTGTGCTAGTTTGGCTAATGATTCTTACTCTTCATAAAGTTAACATATGAACCTGTGATAATATGTGGAATATTAATCGATGAAAAGTACCTGATTGATCACAAGCTTATCGTAAGTATTTTCCCCATCTATTTAATAGAATATGTTTATCTAGCTAATCTTATCTGATGTATGTTAGCTGGGCTACGTTAATCCAGTGGAATTCATGCATTAAATTAATATGTGAAAGAAATACACAACAAAAATGTGCCAGTACAAACTTTATTTGGTTTATTGTGATTTTATAGAGTAACAATAATTTGTATTTTATTCTATTTTCACTTTGAGTCTTGTCAGTTGCTAAATGTTCAGATATTTCGTGATGAGTTTAAATGTGAGTTACACATTTGAATTGAACCCTGCATTGAAATTATCCCTGCTAATGTAAACGGTGTGCTGCTTATTAATATAAGGAGTATGTGTATTTACTGCATATTTTTTTATATTGTATTTTTATATATTTTATATAAAATTCATATATGTAAATTAAAACCTCAGACCGCCTAATAAAATTGATGTGGTGCGACCAAAGAAAAACAAACAAACAAACAGGACGATATGTCATGATAGAGAGCCCCTGTGGACCCTCATGTCTGTGTGTCAGGGTCAATAAAATATCAGATAATGAACTAACCTCAGGCAAGGTTAGTTCAGTTTGCAACGTAACGTGGTGTGACTCCACAAAAATTGGTTAATTATATATTTTTTAAAAAATACCCTTTAACTTAAAAAATATTATATTTAAAACATTTAGTTTGGGAAAAAATGGTTAAGATGTGTGCATTTATGTGTGTGTAAGGTTTAAGGAAAATGTCTTCTTTTTTACTTACAACTAGGGCTACGTCTACAATAATCCGGATACATCTGAAAACGGCAGGATCATTTTATTTAGCAAAATAACTCACCATTCACTGATGTGTCAAGGTCTCACTCAGTCACCATTTATATGTTTGCTCTAAAACGATACTGCTCATGTTTTGCTGCAGGACAGCAAATGCGAGTACATTTTCTGTCATCTTTGCAGGACTGTTATACGAAGAGTGTACAAAGTAACATATTTTAGCAACTGTGTGAAAGTGAATAGCACATAACAGGCACAATACCGGTATGAATATCTATTGGTACAATATGCATCTCATGACTACATATCCACTTTGGAGAGCGTTTTCAAAAAGCTTTGTTTTCGTTCTTGAAAATGCTATTTCAGTGTAGACGGAAGGCCACAATGCAGAGAAAAATATGCGTTTTCAAACGAAAATGTATTAGGGCATGTTTACATGACAAGGATGTACTAAAAACAGAAGACAACGTTGTCAAAACGATCCCCGTTCACAAGGATCTGAAAAAATGATTAAAAATGCTGCATAATGCATGCCAGGCCAGTAGTTGGCGTTGTGACTTTCTCAAGAAACTCCCCGCGAACACATAATACGCATGTGCATGACGTCACCGTTTTCACATATTCACGTTTTTTTGTTTGTTTACATGGAGAAGGTAAAGGCATCGTTTTCAAAAGTTTGCACTTTGAAACCTGTTTTCAAAAGCTTGTGTTTGTCACCGTTATCATGTAAATAAATGGCCTAAACGTATAAAAAGTTTTCCGTTTTCAGTTTAAAATAGTGCTGTGTAAAACACACCCTTTATAGTGTGGACAAGGCATAATCTTTCTTTAAAACGGTACAGTGTAGTGTGTGTTGCATTGTTAAAATGAAAATACACCCTAGTTTATTCTATAATTTTTTTATATTAATTTAAATGAATCTATCTAGTCAAGTCAAGTCTCAAATCCTACCTAGGGTTTTGTTTATTTTCTTCTAATAGGGTTTAAAAATAAGCAGCTTTTAAGGCCTCTCTGTACGCGATCATGCTCTCTTTCCATGAAATACGGAAAAACTCCATTTTTCTGGCTGCTCTCTTAAAGGAGAACTTGGTAACTTTTTTAACTAAATAAAACTGTCTAGAAATCATTTGGATGGTTAAACAACCTGTTCTGGTGATATTGGTGACTTTACCCGCTCCCCCAGCGTTCCCAGGCGGAAAACCAACCTTTCAACTTCGGGACTACCGTCCCGGCAAGATAGAAATTGGAAGTCTCGTGAGAAGCGAGGACGAGAACGAGAACGAGCGCGAAACACGAATTGCTTTACGGCAATTCGACATAAACACACACACATGTATTATATATTTCCAGATTACCCACCTCGGTAGACATAGCTCCACACAATACAGTTGGCTTGCTCCGATCAAAACAAACGCACATGAGCAGCGGTAGAGAGGGGAAGGAGGCCGCCGCAAGTGAGTTTTTTACGACCGTGTTGTGAAATATGCGCCCCACCACAACTGTAGGGGGAGCTCGTGGGGAAAACATGCGACAACAAAAGGAAATTTCAGCGAAGAAGTGACTAGAGTTCGCTAGAGTTGCCGAGTTCTCCTTTAAGGGCCTGAGTGGGCTTGTTGTACCACGGCGTTGAACTGTTTTCTATCTTCTTTTTTTTGTATTTCCTAATTCGGGGAACAGACACAGTCTCTATATGATGATATCTAGGTAAAAGAGTCTCTATAGCCCTATTCGGACGGGACTAGTTTTCCAAACGACGTTTGAGTTACAATTCTTATCAACCTACGTCTGTGATTTCATGTATGGATTCGGACGGGACTAACATCTCTGTGTTTATTACTGAGGTAGGAGTGTCTGTGTTTTACATGTGGGCATTGCAGAAGATCACGTGTTCAGAATGCGTGGATTGCGTATGGTCATCTGCCTCCCAGAAGGTGCTGGTGCGCTCCTTCTTAGCACTTGGTACAGTTGTCATGCTGCAAACTATATACAAGTACATTTCAGGAATATAACTTAAAAACTGCCATTGAACACAATTTATGAAATTTGATCAAATGTATTTTGAAATTAAGTACTTTTAAAATGAAGCACTTTGAAATATAAAGTAAAACTTCCTAACGTATTTAGTGTTTTGTAAACATTTTATAAAAATTGTAGTATTAAAAAACTAAACATACATTTATCATCATGATTTTATAGAACTGGGTTCTTATAATAAACCCACTGGAATAAAAAGTTTTTAACTTATATAATTTACACGTTATGTAATTAAGTGCAGAAATGAAAGTAATCTTACCTGAAACTGATATTACAGTAGCCAGCCTTAACAGTTAACGTGATTTGGCTCTTCTTGTTGATTTCATTTTTTTATTTCTTCGCAGTGTAACGAACACATCTACATCCATTATCTGTGCGCAAAAAGCAGAAACTTGAATACTGGCGCGATAGCGAGAGATTGTACGGTAGTTCACGTTGACCAAAACACACAAGAAAAAGCGTTTTGGAAAAAAACATTTTCGGCAATCACAGACATTCGCATTCGGACGGGATTAGATTTCTCTGAGGACCGCCGAGTTTGGCGAGAAACAGTAGGTAATTTGCTTTGGAATTTTTACAGAGGTCGTGTGAGAAAAAGACAGACATGGCAGATTCGGACAGGATTAAAATCTCAAAGTACGTCTGTGAAACAGAAATTTCTCTAACGTCCCCCTGTGAAAATAGTCCCGTCCGAATAGGGCTTATGTGATGGGATTTATCTGACCTTGGTGACGTGAGACAGCTAGCAGACGGTCGGTTTAGCCAGTCTGTCTGCTTCCTGACCTGAGGCCCAAGTCGTGTTTGAGCTCTAAGACTATGTGCCATATTACTAGAGAGAAGAGCAGCACCATCCCAGTAGGATGAATGCCATCTCTTTTCAACAGGTCAGGTCTGCCCCAAATACTTTTCCAATTGTCTATGAATTCTATATTTTTTGTGGACACCACTTAGACAGCCAGCCATTGAGTGAGGACAGTCTACTAAGTATCTCTTCACTCCTGCAAACTGGAAGGGGGTCAGAGCAAATTACAGTGCCTGACATCGTACTTGCAAGTTCACACACCTCTTTAACGTTAATTTTAGTGATCTCCGACTGGTGAAGTTGAACATCATTAGTGCCGATGTGAATAATAATCTTAGAGAATTTATGATTAGCATTAGCCAGCACTAATGCTTTAATGCTCAATGCATTAATGCTCAAATTTGCTTTGATGTCAGGCGCTCTGGCTCCCGGCAAACATGTGACTATGGTGGCTCTATTTTCACATTCCGTGTAATAGAATCACCAATAACTAGGGCACATTCAACAGAATTCTCAGTGGGTGTTTCACTGAGTGGGGAGAATCTATTTGTTATGGTAATCGGAATGGAAAACGGTGTTTTGTCCCGCGACTACAGCGTCTCACGGTCACCCAGTTGCCCTGCTGCACAGGCTCTACAGCCGGAACCCAACAATGTACGGGACTCGCTAAGCTAGTCGCATCCAAAACCATATCTAAAGCCCTTGCATTCTTACTATCCTCAATTAAATTTTGGATGCGTGTCTCTAGTTCTGAAATCTTCTCCGCCAGCCTGTCTATCTCCCTGCATTTATCACTTGTAAAGACCTCAGTACTGACAGAGAGAGGCTATGCTATACATGTGACACGAAGTGCAAGTGACAATAACAGGAGAAGACATTACTCACCGTGTTAGTTGACTGATCCTACTTACCACAGTTGTTTGATAGACTCGTAATAAGCACGAGCGTGCGCGAGAAAAAAAAAGATGGCAAACACAGATGGCAGGTTAACAAGCTAGCAAGATACTAGCGTGTTGTGCTAGCGATAATGATTTAGATAAAAGCTAGCTATGTCAGATTAATGTGATAGGCAATATGTAAGGGATAATGTACATCCAGCCGGTGGTTCTCTCAAAATAACCCCCGACAGGGTGATGTGGTTCGCGTTGGGGTCTTAATCAGCCTGAAGGGGGTTATTTTGAGAGAAACACCGGCTGGATGTACATTATCCCACTTATTACACAGGTACTTGCCACATAAGTAAATAATTAGACACGAAATATTGATCTGAGTTGAAATTTTTATTAGGTCTTTAAACACAAAGCTTCCATGGAGAACAATTGCTAGCGCTGCAATAAGAAATAAGAGAGAGCGAGTCCACGATACTGGATGGCATAATTATGGCCGCCGCTAGCGTAGCTAGCGAAAGCGGTCATATAGGGATTGTCAAAGTTTTTTTTTTTTTTTTTTTTCGTCATCTACTGAATTTTTCGTCAACAATACCAGGGACACCGAAACACCGGGGAACATGAAATTTGGTGGGCATGCAGCCCCACTAGACTTTTACGGAAAAATTTCGTTTGGTCCCCGGGGGCCACTCCCCCCCCGCGCTGGGCCCCCCCAAACCCAAAAAATGCAGTTTTTTCTAAATAACTACCTGAACCATGGCACCGAGGATGAAGAAATTTTTATGGTATGTTGGTCTTAATGGCCCACATCAACCTAGCCCATAATCGATTGTCAAAGTTTTTTTTTTTTTTTTTCCCGTCATCTACTGAATTTTTTCGTCAACGATACCAGGGACACCGAAACACCGGGGAACATGAAATTTGGTGGGCATGTAGCCCCACTAGACTTTTACGGAAAAATTTTGTTTGGTCCCCGGGGGCCACTCCCCCCCCCGCGCTAGGCCCCCCCCAAACCCAAAAAATGCAGTTTTTCCTAAATAACTACCTGAACCGTGGCACCGAGGATGAAGAAATTTTTATGGTATGTTGCTCTTAAGGGCCCACATCAACCTAGCCCATAATCGATTGTCAAAGTTTTTTTTTTTTTTTTTTTCGTCATCTACTGAATTTTTTAGTCAATGTTACCAGGGACACCGAAACACCGGGGAACATGAAATTTGGTGGGCATGTAGCCCCACTAGACTTTTACGGAAAAATTTCGTTTGGTCCCCGGGGGCCACTCCCCCCCCCGCGCTGGGCCCCCCTAAACCCCAAAAATGCAGTTTTTCCTAAATAACTACCTGAACCGTGGCACCGAGGATGAAGAAATTTTTATGGTATGTTGCTCTTAAGGGCCCACATCAACCTAGCCCATAATCACTCATTTGTGATTTGTGCCCCTCCCATAAAAAATGAAAATGCAATATTATTCTGCTTTAATCGCCCCTATCTTCAGTTGAGATGTTCAGAACTGCACCATATTTCATGTGTATGATTAACTTGACATCTTCTGGGGGTATGCTAAGTTTCGTAGAATTTCATCCATGGGGGGGTATAAAATAAATTAATTTATGTGCACATTTAGTGACTGTACACTCATCGGCCTGTAGCTGGTGGTGTTGAGCGAAGGGTTGCTGGTTTAGGATGATACTGTCACTAAGGTTGCCAACTGTCCTGAATTAGGCGGGACGTCACGTATTTTGGGCCTAATTTATTTGTCCCGTGCGTGACCTCCTGTGTCCCGTTTTTTGACAAGCTGATAAACCACTGACTGATACAACAGCAACAGCAGCAGTGCTGACCACGACACTTGAGAATGATCACCGACACCTGTCATCATCCAATCACAGCTTTTTTTAATCACTGTTTTGAGACAAATCATTGTTTGATTTGCGAACATCCTCTGCCGTCTGGTCGCTTCCGCTTCAAGCCGGACTCGTCTCGCGCTAACGGTAATTTCCATTCACTGTCCGCGTTTTGATTTCGGCTAATCAGTTTTGGCGAATGCAAACAACGTGATTATTGTTCATGAGTCTAACATCCAGCCACGCAAGAAAACATGTAATCTACCTGAGGGAATAATATGCTCAAAAAACATTTCTGATTATTATTAATGTTTTAAAGCTTTTAGAAAGTACATAGAAAGCTTTTGTAACATTATCTTAACTGTCACTTTTGATTAATGTAATGCATCCTTGCTGAATAAAAGTAGGCAATTACTTTCTTTATTTTTTTTCCCCAAAAAATAATCTTACTAACCCCAAACTTTTGAACTGTAAGCCTAGTGTATAATGTTAAAAAAGCTTTCTATTTTAGATAAATGCTGTTATTTTGAACTATGGTTTGTTTGTAATGTGACTTTTTTCATGTATGACATTAAAATTATTTTTAGAATTAAATACATAAATAGGTTAAGCAATACAAATGTGTTTATGTCTGATAACCTTTTAAACAAACCTATCTGCAGACACTGAAATGACGTACACTGTGTGATACAGTACAAATATTTTGAGTGTCCCTCATTTTCCAATAAATAACCACGATTGTCCCGCATTTTCCTTTTCTGAAGTTGGCAACCCTAACTGTCACACACACACATGCAGGAATACAAACAAACGCAAGCATGCACACACACTGACATCCACACGCACAGACACACACACATAAACACACACGCGCACACACATGTACGCACGCATACATACACGCACAGACACACACACACACAGACACACACATACACATACACAAACACACACACATACACACACACACAGACAGAAATGCACATACTACTACTTTTTTTAGGTATATACATAAACACGCAATACAGCCAAATTGCTCCACGTCATTTATTTTTGTGGAAAGCCAGTGCAGGCCTGAGCGGCGGTCATATTTTGTACCGCCATGCGATACATCTAGTTAAATAACCGTACACAAAATATTGATTCAACTGAGTTTTAATACTTTATTAGCTCACCAAATACAAAACTTCCACGAATAAAAAACGCTCCTAGCCAGGGTCCGAAATTAACACCCGCCAAGCGCCAAAAGCGGGTAGATTTTCCGTTTGGCAAGTAAATCTCAAAAGGCTATCCGCCACACTGGTGGGTGAATGTTCATACCAAAATACGAAATATTCAGTACGCCCTTTTCAGCGCGCATGCACTCTTCTGCCTCTAAACGCTCTCATCTGTTGACGGCGCTGAGGAAAAAGGATATGTGAATCTCCCGCCACTGGAAGAAGCGGTCGCCACCCATTTGTGTCCTCCCACTGCTGGCAGTTGGAGAGCAAAGGCCGCGCACCCATCTAGCCGTGCAGAACGTCTTCAGCACTCACGGATCGTGCATACTCCGCTGCTGGCCAGGCTGCTTCTGCTTTACACACCATGACCGTTCTTTTCTCGAGAAAAGGAGTTTTCTCATAGCGTTTGCAACACAATACTCGTTCCCTTATCTCTCAGGGAACCGAGGTTACGTAAGTAACCGAGTATGTTCTGCCTTCCCTTCCACATGAGTCAGGTAACAAAACTGACAAAAAATGTTTTTATTTCACCCAATTGATAGTAATATTTCATATATTTCTCTCATTTTGATCAATATATAGATTTTTTTTTATTATACATTTCAAATTTTGCTCTGGACAATTTTTTATGTTTGTATTCAACATAATTATTATCTCAATTAAATGTACTGAAATGAATGTATATGTGACAATAAAAGGCTGTTTATTATTTTGGCCGGTAAAAAATATGCTTGGCTGGTGGATTTTTTAATCTACCAGTCCCCGTGGCAGGTGAGCCAAAAAGTTAATTTCGGACCCTGCTCCTAGCAGGCGTAGAACTGCTGACTTCAGTGACCCGGATGAGCCTGCGTTTCTGTTTTCAGTGGCTGTTATCTGGGAAAAACTTACCGCTGGATGGTGCGATTCACCAATCAGAATCAAGTATTCCACAGAGCCGTGTAATAATAGACTATATCTAATATATGTTGATGAGTAAGTTACATTAGCAATATAAAGAAAAAGAAATGATAGTAAATAGAGATTCAAAATAGAAAGCTATACGGAGCTTACAGACGCAAACCAGCAGCAAGGCAGATGGGAGCAATCGATCAGCAGCAAGGCAGACAGACATCTAAATATGACATTAGTTATAAGTCTATTTACTCTAAAATGTTTTGCTAAATTAAATTAGAATGCTGTGTTTTCCCTCAATTTCTTAAGTCTTAGGTCATAAAGATCAAAGGCGGCAAAAGATTTTTATTTTTCTATGTATTTTTTTTAGAATGAGTTTTAATATCATGGTATCAAATGCGTGCATGTGAGAAGTGAATTGCTTTATGAAAATATGTCAGGAATGTTTCATTTTCCAAACCATTTTTTTCTATTAAGAAAGCTCACCTCTACCTCCTGTCAGAGGCTTGTTCTCACAACTTAAAGGCTACATACACACTCAGTTAAATTCAGTTGCCAGTTCACCTTTAGTGCTTAAATCTGTTCTGTACACACAGTTTAGTAATCTAAGGTAATCTATAAATATAACATTATAATAATAATATATATATTTAACAGAAAATTATTTGATGAATTACTGCATGGTTACCTGACATCCAGGCAGCCTATTACTATAAATCATTAGAAAGGTCTAAGGATTTATTATAAAATATTATATAAATAATTATAAAAGTCTGAGACAATCTGAGACAAAATCTGAATAATTTCCTAATTATTGTCAGGAGGTATGCAAAATCAAGAATGAGTCTGTCTTAAATATGAAATATGAGCCTCTTATGCATCCAATGTGGGGGAAAAAATCTGCACACTGGAGAAAAACATATGGATTATCATATACATTTCTTTGGAGAGAAGGATTACTTTTCCTATTTTTTACCCTAAATAGGATGGAGTGAGCATTACTAAGCGCTTTACACACTTCTGTTTCATTCATACTGGAAGCCATTTATATGAAAGGTCCACTTAATAGTTTTGCCTATGGCTCAGTTTACTGTATTTATAAGATATAATTCACCCAAAAATGTAAATTCATTTAAACATGTAAATTCAAAAACATCATTTAAATCACCATGTCACATTTAGTTTTAGAAGCATGATTATTCAAAGCATTCTAGATGGTTTATTCTTATTTGTATAGAGCATTAATAGCGGGAGAGGCGGGACATAGCGAGCACCGTAAAAGTGCACGGCTTGTCTGTGTAAAACCGGGGACACGCTTAGCCTCTGTAAGGCCGATTATGAATGTAATTTGATACTTACGACTGATCATGCCCAAACACCAAGTCAGAGACAGTTGCATTCAGTCGGTGTTCACAGTCGGTGTTTAAAATCTGCTCCAGTCATTGGAAACAGAAAACTTAGAATGTTTCAGCTAGTCGTTAATGCCGGGGACACACTTAACAACTAGCTGAAACATTCTAAGACTGAACTGAACACACTTACAGACTGTTTCCAAAGACTGGAGCAGATTTTAAACACCGACTGTGAACAACCGACTGAATGCAACTGTCGCTGACTTGGCGCGTTTGGGCATGATCAGTCATAAGTATCAAATTACATTCATAATTGGCCTTACAGTCGTTAAGTGTGTCCCCGGCTTCAGTGTGTCCCGCGTGAGTGTATCATTACACCCCAAGTAACTATATTGTATGTAATTTGCAGGATTCATGCAACCACTATCAATATGCTGGATATTGAAATCACTTTTGAATGCGCATTCGCTATTTACTTTCACTTTCGAATTTGTGATCACATGTAGGGGTGTGATGGTTAGTATATAACCGTGAGACCGACGGTTATAGTTGAACACTGTCATTAGATCTCTATAACCGCCAAAACCGTGTTATTAAAATATTTTTTACAGACATTTTTTATCATAGAGAATGTTTAAATACTAATTAAAAACAATTGTTAACAGTCTGTGTCATTAATGGTCTACGTCGTTTTCAACTGTATTTGATTCTTTGCCAAGTACCAACTCAAGTTTTGTTTTGTAAATCGTCAGACATGATTTTTACCACTTCATTAAGTTTTTCTTTGTAGAAAGCCTTTCTTTAAAGCGAATTTCTTTTTGTACAAATTGTATCTTAATTTTAATAAATGTTTCATCAACCAATTGCATGTATTTAATAAATAAAAAGCAAATATAGCAGACAATATAATAACCGTGACATTGAGGCGCCGGTGCGCTGCGTTCAATTGCATTGTGAACTAGAGTGCATCTCATCGTAAATGAATGAAACTCAGCGTAGGCCTATGCCTCATACATTAGCATTAAATATCTTTGCTGCATCCTTTCTAGAACAGACAAGGGCTTTCTTGCGTCTCGCATCAGCAGAGCATTGCATCGTCCATAGACCGCAAAACAATCAGCGGATGGCGGGCGGGTGCGGCTTTGAAATTTGGTCCAAAAACGCTGGTGCGGATGTTGAGATTTGTGATGCAGTTGCGGATGAAATAATACCCCATCTGTGTATCTCTATCGATAATAACATTGAACACTACACAAATATTAATTTAATTTTTTTTAATTTAGGCGATCAAATAGCTAATCAGTGTCTGCTCGTTTATTCAACTAAGTTGTCCTATAACAGACGAATGTCGCAACTGTCCATGGGGTAAGAAAAATAATATTAATTCAAACAGAAACAAGATTATTTTTCTTAACCCATGGACAGATAATTTTGCTTGTTTTAAGCAAAAACTCACTTAATTTTGATTTATTTCCCCAGAAAAAACAAGACATAATCTTATGGCATTTTACTACTTTAGTAAATGCATCTTGATTTTAAGAATTTTTTTGATATTTGGACTGGAAACGACAAAAATACTAAGTAAGAAAAGCATTTTTTGCAGTGTGTAGTCTGATGCACTGTAATTTAACCGGCTGCCACAGCAAACCTAACCATGTCCCTTTAGGGGCTCCTTAGAATGCTTTACTCAGTTTCCTTTCCTTTCCGAATTCAGATTTAGGTTTCTGGCACAACCCCAGTTACCACGGTGTCAATCATCACAATTTCGGGAGTGAATCCTGTTCCATACACACACGGCATGATAATTTAGAGGATTCACGCCCGTATTCAAATGAGGTTGAGACTCCTAAACTTTACAGTCTATATGTGGCCAAAGTGACTTTAAAATATAGATGTAGATATTATGTACAGCCAAACTTGACATCTGAAGGCTCACCTCATTTATGGTGAGTGGAGATGGAGTTGCTAAATAGATTTAGTTAGTGTATGTTTTTATTTATTTATATAATTATTTTATTAGTTAATGTGTTTGTGGGTACATTTTTTAAAGCAAATTCACACAACAATTTCCAAAAAAATTAAGTTGGTGGTTGGAAGCAGTTGGATTCACTGTCACACTGACCCAACAAACACAAGCAGAGTGAACACACTGACCCAACAAACACAAGCAGACTGAACACACTGACCCAACAAACACAAGCAGAGTGAACGCACTGACCCAACAAAACCGAACAACTGTGTTTGAGGGAGTTTGTTGTGGCAGTGTTAATTGGCCCCTATATAGTAAAGAGCGCTGTACATATGAAAATGTTTCTTATTTGATTTGTTTTTTCAACATTACAGAAGTGCTTCAGACGCAGCTGTCACATCTGAAAACCCTTTCTGCATTTAGAGAATGACTGTTTGCTTCGGGCTGGGGAATGAACCAGGAACCCTGGTGGCTGGATCTGGGTAAGAACTGTCATTTCACTCTTTTAAGGGGTTATGCTTCATAATTTATAATCCATAATTTAAAGAAATTGGTCATTGTCTGCTCTGTTTTGCCCTTCTGTTTTAAACACTTAGTTTTAGGGTCATATTTCCTTTAAATGCCCACTGCTATGCTTGCGTAACAGTTTAGGACAGTGTTTCCCAAACTTTTTTTGGGGGGACCCACATTTTAAAGTCGATAAATCCTTGTGACCCAATAAACATTAGGCCCATATAGTTCATATATCACGAAGAGAATTTATGCATTAACAAAATATGTATGACCATTTTTAAGGTCAGTTAAGCTTCCACTTAACTATTTAAAAGAGATACAGATATTTGACAAAGCACAATTTTTTTTTATTTACCTGTTGTTGACAATAAGTAAAATGCAGAGGTGAAATGAAAAAGGAAGAGTTGACAGGGCATCTCATTGTTTTCATTTTCTGATCATTACAGTGTACACAATTTATACTTAATGAGACAAAGTCCCAAGGCGTCATATACTGACGCTTTTGACATTTCGTCCACATGCAACGCACATGGCACCCTTTAGCGTCAATATGAGACGCAGATAGATATGGGCCAGAAGGCGCCTCCTAGCGGTCTAACCCTAACCCTACCCCCAGACCTAAACCTACCGATAACCTGTGCGTCTCATATTGACGCTAAAGGGTGCCATGTGCGTTGCATGTGGACGAAATGTCAAAAGCGTCAGTATATGACGCCCTAGGATGAGAACGCGTTTATAGCACACTGAAAAATAGCTCTCGACTTGGCGACCCATACAAAATCTCCCGCGACCCACTTGTGGGTTGGGACCCCGCCTTTGGGAATGACTGGTTTAGGAAATATTAAGCTAGCTTTAACAGATAAAGCAATATAATTATAATGGTTACTCATCCTTGTGTGGTCTGACATGACTGTTGGGTCAAATATACTGGTCACTATTATTGCAACTGTATGTGATTTATTACAGTACGATAACTCTCAGAAAATATCACGGTTTCACAGCATTACACGGTTATTATTATTATTCACAATAACCCTTAAATGAATGAAAACAGAAGGGCTTTTATACCGCTGCAAAAAACTTTCCCCCCATAAAATATGTGGAAAATGTGAAAATAATGATAAGAATGTATACACTTGCAAAATAAATGCAGTTTTCTGTGCCCTCGCTCACACACTGAGCCGTCTCTAACAGCTTGCAAGTACCGAATTGAGTTATTATAAAACGGATAGGTTAATTATAATTGGTTGAGCCACGTTCTAAGCCGTTGTAAATTAATCACAATCATACACATCATTACATCATCCGCTTCTGAAGAACTATACTGCCTGGCGGAAGAATTATATTTTTTATCAATAGCATTAGGCTATATTTTATTTTATGAAAACTTGCCAGGTATGTGAAATAACCTTTTTCAACTTTAATTGTAAGGATTTATCTGTTTTTTTTTTTTTTTTTAATAGAGTATTCCAGTGTTATTTTATATTTGATTTATTTATTCATTTTCTGTAGTATTTCTGTACCTGAAAAACTTACAGCACTGTTTATTTCATTTGTTTCTTTATTCTCTTGTATTTATATGTGCTATTGCTTGTAATTAGCTCATATTTTATTTATAGTTCATATTTTTATAAATTCAATTCAAAGTTTGAAATCAAGCTTTCTTGTACTGTGTGTAAGCTATTGCAACAAAATTACTTCATGCCATCATCTAGAGTTGTGCGCTTTTACATTTTTGTATATTCCTAACAATATAAATATGAATCAACACATAATTCTATAAATTGTAAAAACATAAATACTTTGAGTGAGGAAACTGAGTGAGATAATTAAAAAAATGTTTAACAGATGTACTACATATCGCACACTCCTCCTATTGGCCATTTAAAAAAGTGGATGAGTTCTTTGATATGTCCCATCCCAACTTCATGTTTCAATCAGAAATGCATAAACACGTAGATGAAAACTGCGCCCATCAAGCCAATCCACAGGACTTGGAAGAACAGATTGTTAACACTCCACATTTCCTGTTTTCCCTTTTACTGTCAAAATTGATTTGTGCTTCAGGCCAGTTGTACACTGCTGAATTTTGTGTTGTGCTTTAGGTATCAAATGGTCTGAAGAAGCCATGGGAAGCTGTTTTAGCTGTCCAGATAAAGAATCAATCCCTGACAATCACCAGAGTAAATTTAAGGTCAGTATCAGCATACTTGCATTACATTATAATGATTCTGTTTGTGGTGGGTTGGCTTTGTTTGCTAAGTCCATTTGGTTGTGTTGAGTTTGGTTTGGTTGGGTGTGTTCAGGTGGTGAATGTGGATGATGACGGGAATGAGCTGGGAGCAGGAATCATGGAGCTGACGGAGGATGAGCTGGTCCTACGCACACGGAAATGTGATGCTGTCAAGTGGCCTTACCTGTGCCTGCGTCGCTATGGCTACGATTCAAATCTCTTCTCATTTGAGAGTGGCCGTCGATGTCAGACAGGTCAAGGTAAAGCTAAAATCTCCCATACCATACACTCTGGCACATCATACTTAAATATAATTACAAGTTTTTAAGTAATATATATTGTGAGACTTGGAAATAATTGGTACAGACGTTTCAGCCATTTGAAGGCATCCAAATTGAGGTCTGATCACCAGCTCTTTGCACAGTTTATTAATATACGACTGTTAACATTTGAACCCATGCTTTCAAAAGGATGAGCTTGAGAGCGTTTGCATGCTTGATCAGGTAAGTCCGACTTGATGTGCTCCCAACATTTAGATTCAACACTGCAGCCTCTTGCAGGATTAGCAAATGTTGGCTTTCCTGATAAGTATCAGAATAATGCTACATGTTTTGTGTTGTGTTTGTTTGTCCATCATAAGGTGTATTAGAGCTGCACGATTCTGGATAAATTTTTTAGTTTCAAACATAGGTCATGAATCTCCCACGATTCTGAACAAACAACTAAACAAAATAATCAGGGATGTGATTCTTTCGAATTAATCCGGAATTCTGGTTATGTCAGGCTAAAATCATGACCCACGTGAATCATGCAGATCAGTAATAAAAAAATGGAGGGGGGAGGGTGGGTTGGGGTTCACTGTCCGCAACACTGTAGAAACCCAAGTGTGCACTGGTGGTCAGATGCTGGTCAACATCACAAGACTGTGACCGGTGAGTAAAATTATGGTTTGTACGGTCATGAAAAACCTGGAAAGGTTTTGGAAAAATAAATAAACCCAGAAAGTTGTGGAAAAGTCATGGAAATTTATTTAAAAAAATGTATAAAATAAAATATATTTAAGTGATAATATTGGTTAAACAATCTATAATACTTCACGTTCGTTCGATCCATCCGACTGCGGCATTTCCATCAAATTTCATTTTGCAGCGTTGAGCATTATAACCAATCGACACGTTTCCGTTGAGTTAGTCATCGCTGAAACGAAAAGTTTTGTTCAGTGCGCGTTCCTTCTGACTGAAACTCGCAGATTCTCCCATCATAAACAACAAAGTGCAGATTCGATGTAAGAGATTCATGTCGCAGTGTCGTCAGTTTCTGTGACAGCAATCACTCCTGGCACTGCCTATCTATTGCACAAGTTCATGCTTTTATTTCATGCTTATCATGCTGATAAGATTATGTATGTGTAGTCTTCATTTTCTAATGTGTAAAAAGCATCAATATAATTCATAAATTGTTTTATATATATACCGTATATACCCGACTATAAGACGACCCTGAATATAAGACGACCCCCCCACTTTCCAGACTTATTTTTGGGATTTTTTCTGGTTTTAACAGAAAATAATTTTATTTGAAAATTGCAGTGATAATTCATTCTCTCTCTTCCAGCGCGTGCGCGCACCTTTCTCTCTCTCTCTATCTCTCACTCTGCGTCTCGCGCGCGCACCTCTTTCTCTCTCACGCTCACTCGCTCTGCGTGTCGCATGGCAGAGAGAAGCAGCGTTTTAATTCAGCTAAACACATATATTATGTTGCTTCTCTAATTTTACATGCAAGTATAGCCGAAATCATTTGTCTTAATGGTTCGCGTTTCAGTCAATATTTCATATTAATTCCGTTATTCTTTCTCGCTTTCCCCCCGTGATTATGTCTATATCGCGAATATAAGACGACCCCCCATTTTTCAGCCTTTTTTTAGGACAAAAACCTCGTCTTATATTCGGGTATATACGGTATATACAGTGAGGAAAATAAGTATTTGAACACCCTGCTATTTTGCAAGTTCTCCCACTTAGAAATCATGGAGGGGTCTGAAATTGTCATCATAGGTGCATGTCCACTGTGAGAGACATAATCTAAAAAAAAAAAAATCCAGAAATCACAATGTATGATTTTTTAACTATTTATTTGTATGATACAGCTGCAAATAAGTATTTGAACACCTGAGAAAATCAATGTTAATATTTGGTACAGTAGCCTTTGTTTGCAATTACAGAGGTCAAACGTTTCCTGTAGTTTTTCACCAGGTTTGCACACACTGCAGGAGGGATTTTGGCCCACTCCTCCACACAGATCTTCTCTAGATCAGTCAGGTTTCTGGGCTGTCGCTGAGAAACACGGAGTTTGAGCTCCCTCCAAAGATTCTCTATTGGGTTTAGGTCTGGAGACTGGCTAGGCCACACCAAAACCTTGATATGCTTCTGACAGAGCCACTCCTTGGTTATCCTGGCTGTGTGTTTTGGGTCGTTGTCATGTTGGAAGACCCAGCCTCGACCCATCTTCAATGCTCTAACTGAGGGAAGGAGGTTAAATCCCAAAATCTCTCAATACATGGCCCCGGTCATCCTCTCCTTAATACAGTGCAGTCGCCCTGTCCCATGTGCAGAAAACACCCCCAAAGCATGATGCTACCACCCCCATGCTTCACAGTAGGGATGGTGTTCTTGGGATGGTACTCATCATTCTTCTTCCTCCAAACACGTTTAGTGAAAATTATGACCAAAAAGTTCTATTTTGGTCTCATCTGACCACATGACTTTCTCCCATGACTCCTCTGGATCATCCAAATGGTCGTTGGCAAACTTAAGACGGGCCTTGACATGTGCTGGTTTAAGCAGGGGAACCTTCCGTGCCATGCATGATTTCAAACCATGACGTCTTAGTGTATTACCAACAGTAACCTTGGAAACGGTGGTCCCAGCTCTTTTCAGGTCATTGACCAGCTCCTCCCGTGTAGTTCTGGGCTGATTTCTCACCTTTCTTAGGATCATTGAGACCCCACGAGGTGAGATCTTGCATGCAGCCCCAGTCCGAGGGAGACTAACAGTCATGTTTAGCTTCTTCCATTTTCTAATGATTGCTCCAACAGTGGACCTTTTTTCACCAAGCTGCTTGGCAATTTCCCCGTAGCCCTTTCCAGCCTTGTGGAGGTGTACAATTTTGTCTCTAGTGTCTTTGGACAGCTCTTTGGTCTTGGCCATGTTAGTAGTTGGATTCTTACTGATTGTATGGGGTGGACAGGTGTCTTTATGCAGCTAACGACCTCAAACAGGTGCATCTAATTTAGGATAATGAATGGAGTGGAGGTGGACATTTTAAAGGCAGACTAACAGGTCTTTGAGGGTCAGAATTCTAGCTGATAGACAGGTGTTCAAATACTTATTTGCAGCTGTATCATACAAATAAATAGTTAAAAAAATCATATATTGTGATTTCTGGATTTTTTTTTTTTAGATTATTTCTCTCACAGTGGACATGCACCTACAATGACAATTTCAGACCCCTCCATGATTTCCAAGTGGGAGAACTTGCAAAATAGCAGGGTGTTCAAATACTTATTTTCCTCACTGTATATATATATATATATATATATATATATATATATATATATATATGTGTGTGTATGTATATATATATATATATATATATATATATATATATATATATATATATATATATATATATATATATAATATATATATATATATTTATTTATTTTTTATTTTTTATTTTTATTTATTTATATATATATATTTATATATTATATAAATATATATTTATATTTATATTTATAAATGAGATTGCCTGGGTGTTTGAATTCGAGATTGCGATCTTTTAGCGATTAATCGTGCAGCTCTAAGGTGTATGTATTAGAATATTGTTTTATTATGCCACCATATATGCAACAGTTAGTGTCCACTTTTGTTCTTTTTTTGGTAATCTGTTAGAGCAGCACAGCAAGTGTTTTTAACCGTTTGTGTTCACAATCTGCAGGGATATTTGCCTTCAAGTGTTCACGTGCTGAAGAGATTTTCAACATGCTGCAGGACATCATGCATAATAACAGCATCAGCGTAGTAGAGGAGCCGGTGTTTGAGCCCACCCTCACACAAGCTGAACCAGACCTTCCTCTCACACCACACACACCAACCAGTATGTCTGCACTTCATTCATTCATCAACATTTAATCAGAGCTCTGAACAGAAACATGTGACTTTGTACAGCTCCACCACCTGACCTAAGTTCTATAAAACACTCAAAACAGGTTTGGTTCTCCAGACTTGGGTTTGGATGTTAAACTAAATACTAGACCTGCACGATTCTGGATAAATTGACAGTCACAATTCTTTCGTTTAAAATAGAGATCACGATTCTAAACATACAAAACAAAATAACGTAGTTATTTTACGTAGTTAGCGTAGAGGTTCTAACAAAATGTTAATTGCTGCTGTCTGTTTAAAAAATCTTTTCAAATCTTTTGAATGAATGATTCAATGACAAATCATTTTTCAAATACAAATCACCTTCTGGCATAACGATGTAATTGATGATACAATCTTTATTTTAAGTGTTATGTTGCCTTCAAAAGGTGATTTACTCTATTTTGATAACTACCATAGACATTAGTGTTTATATTAAACCTTTATACCAGTACTTAATAATTAGAATTATTGTAAGACAGAAATACTGTAATGATACTCTGTGATTGAAAAGACTGTTTGTGAAACTGTTTCATATCTGTACATGTCAAAAGGTTTAATAGATATCTAGCTGAATCGTTGTCATTTAGAATCAAGATCGTATGGGTATTTGAGTCAAGATCTCAATCTTTAAACGATTAATGTACAGCTCTATTAAATACAGAAAAATCTTTTCAAAATATTGCCAAGATCTTGAAGAGTAGCAATAGTTATTTTAGGAGCTGGTCTTTTCTATAACTTATTGGGTGAATCTCATCAAACTTTTGTAGCTCTAAAAATATTAAAAAAAGAAAATAAGTATATTTTACTTAAGTATTTTTAAGACCGTTAAGATTTCTGCATTGTGACATTCCAACTCTCATTATCGTAATGTAAAAATAAATTTCATTACAGCAAAAAAATAATGTTTAATTGTAAAGTACTGTATATCATGGTATTTTTATGTATTGTTTAATTTATAATTATTTGCATAGATACAAAAATATTGTAATGCAGGAATGAAAGATGATCAGCTGATTAGTAGAGCCCTGTTCACGCCTAGTATTAAGATGCGTTTTGATTGATCGGATCACAAATGGACGACACTAAATACAGGTGTAAATGGGGTTTACAACATTTTGAGCTAGTTCACTTTCCACCACTTCCAGAGGTAGACGAAAACACATTCAACTGGATTGCTTAAAGTGTTCGGAAACCGCCTGCTTAATGCGTAAACATAATGGGAAGCAGCTAGCCAGACTGGATTTAAACTGTCGGCTGGAGTTCCAAGTTTGGTTTGAAGACGTACCAAACACAATGTTCTCTCAGCAGCGTTCGGCGTGAATTTGCTGCTATCAGAGGAGAAACGAAAGCTGCTGCTCTTGTTTTTACGTCGTCTCCATGTGCGTTCATATGAAAAAAAAATAAATAAATAAAATAAAAATCCATTAAATCGAAAGATCTGAAAAAAAAACAACAACATACATTTACCCATAGACCCTCCCCTCGAAGAAATCAGGACAGAAGTGGTTGAAAGTGGACAAAAGAGACGGATTAAAACTCCAGGTGTAAACAGGAATGTGTCTCCCTCGTCCACTTGTGATCTGATCGACCAAAACGCATATTAATACCAGGTGTAAAAACAGGGCCTGTGATCTGAGCTGGGTGTGTCCAATAAGGGAAAAATCCAAGATGTACAGTGCTGGAAGCCTCCAGGAACTAAACAGTTTGAAAACTTTTGCATTATGGTTATGACAAATAAGTATATTTTCCACCCAAATTCTAAAGAAATTGTCAGTCATGGGTCTTGCAGAATTTAGTTTGTAATTCCATTTTAAATTAATCTATTATTCCAATTTAGTTTAGTTTTCCTTCACTAATTGTGAGTTTTGATTTAGTTTAGTGTAGTTCAAAAAACACATTTATTTTTGAACACTGAATGCATTTTACCTAATTTGACTTTTACCTAATTAATAAATATCAAATCAGTTGAAATGAGTTCAGTGTTGATTCATTTCAGTTCAATACCTGTGGTAAAGTACATCAATTATGAAATGAGTTCAATTCAGCTATAAAGCAGCTCTGCAGAAATCAGTGGTGTCATCATCCAGCTAAGTTCTCATCCAATGGTGTCAATGCTGTCAAATCAGTAATATTACTGAATATTAAAGGGCACCTATTATGACTCTTTTCACAAGATGTAAAATAAGTCTCTGATGTCCCCAGAGTATGTATGTGAAGTTTTAGCTCAAAATACCCAACAGACCATTTTTTACAGCATGTTTAAATTGTCATTTTTGGGGGCTCAGAAAAACGTGCTGTTTTAGTGTGTATCCCTTTAAATGAACTGCTGCTGCCGGCCCAGGGGGCGGAGCCTCACGAGCTCGCGCTCAGAAGAACCAGAAGGACAATCTCAACAGAAACTCTGTTGCGGTGTTCATTTGACTCGGAGTCGGACAATAATGCCCACAGAGCCAGAGAATATATGCTGTATAGAGATAGAACAGGTATAGTTTAGTTTAATTATGGTTATAATTTATTTGTCATTGCTTTTATACACTATTAATACAAGCCTGCTGTAGCAGACCCTGTCCGAATGATGACCAAAATATACTGATGAGTTCAGTGACGTTTATTGTACATCACACAAAAGATGAGCGTTAGTTTTACTCCAGAGAATCACTGTAAGAGCTGAATAAACACAGTATAAGAAGTGAGCATTAAAGTCTTATCCATAAACTCTCTCTCTCTCTCTCCCTTTCATTATCATCAACATACACAGCGAAGTACACAAAACACTCGTTACAACTAACAGTAAACAAATATATACACACCTTTTCAGTGGGTGCTTAATAAACTGGTACACTGTAGATCCGTAAAACGACTCGATGAGCTGTCATAAAGTGCACGCTCTCACTTTAATTTCTGCCGTGGTCAGTAACGTTAGGCCTGTCGCTCCGGAGACCGTGAGCTGGATCACAAACAGTACTGATCCATCCTCGAGTAACAACGAGAGTAAATGAAGACTGCTATGTTCATTCTTACATCCAACAACAACACACCTCAATCGCTTATGAGACATTCTTGTCTATAGCTGCTCAAGCGTCGAACAATGGCGGACTCTGTGTCCAGCTCACTCAGGGCGGGTCTATGCTCAAACTGAAGTGTCAATCAACTGTCGTGGGAGGGGCCTGTGCAATTCTACGTCACATTGCACCGAATCTGAGAACAGCTTATCCTGGGACAGTGCTTATGATTTATTGAGATTGTAAAAAAAACACTGGGTGGATTTATCATTCTAGGGTTGTTTTGCTCACACACTGCCAACACACATTTATGTTCAAACACCATGTAAAAGTGAATTTTGCATAATAGGTGCCCTTTAAGTGTCCTCAACTAATAAGTGTCTCGTCAACTAATGTTTAGTGGACCAGGGGGCAGCCTTACTTAAATTATCGACCACTACACTATACGTCATATTATAATTATAATCGCAGTATAACCCCAACTCATGAATAAGCCTTTTCACTCTGACCAAGGAACTCTCTTCTTTATGAAACTCATAGGTGTGTGTTGCCCAGCTGTCAGACCTCCTAAAACATCTGTTTATGTTGCTTTATCAGGACCATCTATAGTGTTAGTGATATCATGTCTAATAAACCTTTATTTTAGTTATTTAGTTATTATTTTTATTTCAATTTATTTTCATGTTGAATGTTGCAGATGTATTTAGAGACTTTAGCATTATGTATGTGTATAAAAGTTTACTGATGACTTTCAGTGGTGTGAGTGGAAGTCAATGAACTGCACTGCAAATAAGATCTGGTTACTTGTATGTCAAATGCAGTGTTTAATTGTAAGTAGAATCATATACAAAAATGTAAATAAATGTATATAGATAATACCTTATTTATTTTTTGCTTGTTTGTTTGATTGTTTGCTTTAGCTCCTGGCATCATTCTCCCGACCTTACCAAATGGCAGCTTACGGTATCCCTCATTGGGTGATGCGTCTTCTCACCCCTCTAGTCGGCATCCATCTGTGGGGAGCACATGCCTTCCCTCACTGGGCGAGGAGTCCACACACCCTCTCTTAGCTGCGGAAGAGGCTGTAAGGGTAGGTGTAAATGGAATATCTAGAGGCAGCAGATTATTTTTCATCAGTAACTTGGAAAATTTAATTATGTAATTAATGTAATTTAATTAATGTTTTTTAATGAATAATGTGTTATTTCCTTTTGCCTTTATAAGACCTAGTCTCAGACCCTATTCACAATGATTTAAAGGGGATAGTTCACCCAAAAAAAAAAAAAAATCTGTCATTAATTACTCACCCTCATGTCGTTCCAAACCCGTAAGACCTTCAGAACACAAATTAAGATATTTTTAATAAAATCCGATGGCTCAGGGGGGGCTCCATTGACAGCTATTTAATTAACACTTAGAAGGCCCAGAAAGTTAGGAAAGACATCATTAAAATATTCCATGTGACTGCAGTGGTTCAACCTTCATTTTATAAAGCGAGAAAAAAAAAAAAAAAAAAAAAAAATTCAACAATTTCTTCTCTTCCGGATCAGTCTTGCACGTTCACGAGAGCAGCACAACACATGCGAAACGCCAATGGTCGAGTCCAGTCCAGACACGGTGTAATTATTTAAAGGGATAGTTCACTTTGAAATTAATTTTTGATATGTTTTAGCTTACCTCAAAGGCATCCAAGATGTAGGTGTCTTTTTTTCCGGAGTAGTTTCAATTTTGATATTTTTAGGTCAAACCGTTCTTGTCTGTCAGTCATATAATGCAGGTCTATGGTCACTGTCTCAAAACAGCATGCACAAAGTCAAAATTAAACAATTCCCCATCGTCCAAATTAAACAATTCCCCATCGTAAGTACACATTGATGGCTTAAGACGCAGAGGACGCGGGTGCTTCGGTCTGCGCAAGCGCCGGAAAGCGACGGAAAAGGTCAGAGGGCGCGGGCGCTTCGATCTGCGCAAGCGCCGGAAATTATCTCTCGCGCGTGTACGTCACTCATTGTTTACACAGAGATTTCGGAAGCCTTACCTTTCACTGTGAAGATCTAAACATATTTAGACGTACAGGAAATGGCAATGGAAGACGATTTCGATATATCAACAGACAACGTTGAATTTTTTACACAACCATATTTATTTGAACCAGAGTACACCGATCAAGAACTCAGAGCGATAGAGGAAGCATCCGCTGCAGCAGCACGTCTTCAAGCCTCACGCCGGTTTCACACTGCACGCGTTGGCAGAGCTTAGGCAGCGCGTATGGTGAGCAGGAGCAGGACACGCGCGTTTTGCTTTCACACTGGAACCGTTTGTCACGCGCGGCTGAACCGAGGCGTGTGTATAGACAGAGTACTCTATAATGGATAAGTTGGCATTGCTTTATTTCGTTTTCAAATACATTTAAGAGAAATGACTTGTCAGGAAGCTTATTTTATTAATCATTTCATTTATATAACTTTTGGTTCATCTTTGTTTTTATTGTTCTGGCAACAAGTTTGTTTTTGGACATTTGTTTTCTTTTTAAATTGCTGTTGGTCATTTGATAGACTGTTTAAAACACAATAGATATCATCAATGCGCTTTTTGGCCATGATCAATGGATTGTCACTTTAATTCAGCATAAGCGGGGCAGCAAAAAAAAGACCAGGCGCCGAAACTATCGCGGCACTGCTGCTCCTGCTCTGCTCCTGCTACGCGCTACCGCGCCGCCTCTGCGTGCGGTGTGAATGCACTCATTGAATAACATGGACGCCGAAAAAAATACGCGCTGCTCACGCGCCGCTGACGCTTGCGGTGTGAAACCGGCGTCAGAGAGACAGAGATCTCTGCAAAATTGGTGGTGTTCTTGTAGCAAGTGTTGTGAGATGCCAACAGAAGTAGAGAGCATATGTTGTCACGAATGGAACATAGCAATGCCACAGCTACAAGACGACAACGAGGACATTGACAGTACCCCGTCATACACCTGCCAACGTGCAAAACGCTGCGGCTCAACAGCGGAGAAAACTCGGGATCTTCAGTCAGGCAGGTGTATGACGGGGTACTGTCAATGTCCTCGTCGTCGTCTTGTAGCTGTGGCATTGCTATGTTCCATTCGTGATTCGTGATTCTTGTTCGGTGTACTCTGGTTCAAATAAATATGGTTGTGTAAAAAATTCAACGTTGTCTGTTGATATATCGAAATCGTCTTCCATTGCCATTTCCTGTACGTCTAAATATGTTTAGATCTTCACAGTGAAAGGTAAGGCTTCCGAAATCTCTGTGTAAACAATGAGTGACGTACACGCGCGAGAGATAATTTCCGGCGCTTGCGCAGATCGAAGCGCCCGCGCCCTCTGACCTTTTCCGTCGCTTTCCGGCGCTTGCGCAGACCGAAGCACCCGCGTCCTCTGATCATTTGGGTGTGTGTGTTTACAAGAGGACAAAAACTATATAAATACTGTTCGTTTTCTCACACAAACCGCTCGTTTCGTGTCTTAAGCCATCAATGTGTACTTACGATGGGGAATTGTTTAATTTGGACGATGGGGAATTGATTAATTTTGACTTTGTGCATGCTGTTTTGAGACAGTGACCATAGACCTGCATTATATGACTGACAGACAAGAACGGTTTGACCTAAAAATATCAAAATTGAAACTACTCCGGAAAAAAAGACACCTACATCTTGGATGCCTTTGAGGTAAGCTAAAACATACCAAAAATTAATTTCAAAGTGAACTATACCTTTAAGCTTAATCCACCAAGTATATATCACTAACAAAGCCTAGCAATTAGCTTAGGACATGTTAAGCAGATAGCTTAGGACATGTTAACAGCGTACTAAAACATGCTAGCAAAATGCAAAATAATGTTAATTCATTCTAGCAACATAATAAAACATATCAGCAATTTGTTAAAACATGTTAGCAACATGCTAAATCATGTTAGCAATGTGTTAAAACGTTACCAGCTTGTTAATTTGTTAGCAAAATGCTAAAACAATCAAGCTGCATGTTAAATCACGTTATCAGTGTGTTAAAACATGTTAACAACATTCTGATTCATGCTAGCAAAGAATCAGCAATTAATTCATCCTAGCAACATGTTAAATTATGTTAGCAATGTGCTAAAACATGTTAGGAGTGTGCTTATTTATGAAACATGCTAACAGCAAATGTTAATTCGTTAACAATGTGCTAAAACATGCTAGCAACATGCTAATTCATGCTAGTAACCTGTTAAAGTGCTTGCAACATGCTAATTCACACCAGCAGTGAATTAAAAATGCAACAAACATGTTAGCTAAATATAGAATAATGCTAGACACATGCTAACAACATGATAAATCATGCTAGGAGGCATTTAAAACTAGAAATTTCAGACAAGGCTTTGTCAAGCCAATATAAAAGTTTTGTCCCAACCAACTTTTCTTTCTAGTTCCTACTATTCTGCCATGGTGTGACTTGTGAACGCCCCCTTACATTTGCACCTTACATTTAAGTACTTTCATGCACCACTTGCAAATTTTACAATACATTATAATTGTAGTCTATTCAGGGTTTGAAAAAATGGTCTTAGGTGGTGGTAGACGAACATGGTCATCCCCCCACACAATACAAAGTACCCTACCCATGTGAACGGCGAGCCCAGTACTGACAATAAATCCAAAATAAATGCAAAGTTTGTTATATTAACTCAGGAATTAAAAGATAATCATTATCAGGACAGATCATAAAACAAATGTAACTGATTTGAAAAGTGAACAAGAAAGTGGTGGTGTCCCCGACTAAGGATTTACAGTCGAATCAGAATTGTCTTGCCTATAGTCAACTAATACTCGAATCGTGTGTGTGTGTGTGTGTGTGTGTGTGTGTGTGTGTGTGTGAGGGGGGGAGGGGCGGGGCTTTAACATTTTATGAACATCACACAAAGATATAGAAGAAAATTTATAAAAACATTTTGGATCCATAAAACTAAGAAATAACATAGATAACTGCAGACAGGATTTGCATTTTGATTTGTCGACAAATCAAATTAAATCGGCTAAATTGCCTGTGTACAGCGCAACATTGATGCACCGAAAAACAATCAAAAATTAATTACAACAGAATATTCCTTTATAATAAATAAAAATAAAAAACGAAATAAGTCAGAATCAAGTCACAAGGTGCAGAACAAATGTCTGCAAAATGCCTAAAGTGCAGGGGAACATCTATTCAAAACACAAGCCACAAAAAGTTAAATTAGATAACTCTGAGTGATCAATAAATAAAATAAGAATAAAGAAATTATTAAAAATAACGAAAGTATAGCCAGAATTGTTAGCTTTCTTTTTAACTGCAGAGACAAACGCTAACCTGGAGTGGCAGTCTTTTTTTTTTTTAAATGTATCACTCGGCGTCTGTGATTTCATGTACCGATTCGGATGGGAATAACATCTCCGTTTTTATTACAGTGTGTTTTCTAGATGTGGCTGTTACAGAAGGTCATGTGTTGTGCTTGCGTGCATTATGACATATGTCTTTTAATTTATTATTATAATTTAAATTGATTATATAAACCTTATTTGAGTAAAATTTTAGTTTATAGAAGTGGCTGTTTATAATAAACCCACGTAAGTGAGCAGCGAAATCTAGACAAGCATCTTATTCTTACCTGACACTGATATTAAAATGGATAGGCTTCGCAGTTTTTTTTTGCGATTTGGCTCTATTTATTCATTTTATGTTTTGTCGTGGGATATTATCCATTTTAAAATGAAATGAAAGCATGCTGATGATTGGTTTGCAAATGGTAGCTCAGGTAGGTCAAAAAACACACGAGGGGAAGCGTTAGGATAATACAACATTAGCATTCGTACTGGATAAGCATTACCTGAGGTAATTTTTCAGGACCTTTTTACAGAAGGCAAAAGTCGCTGTAATCTTTACTGACATTGTCCGTAATGATTACTGAGATAGAGACACATTCGGACGGGACTAAAATCACTGAGACGCTCTGGTAATAATTACTTTACCCCACCTCTCCATGTAAAACTAATCCCGTCCGAACAGGGCTATAAACACATCTGATTGGCCATTGCGTTGACACTCAACAGATAAGTCTGTGATTGCCTACGTTCCTTCAATTGCATCAAAAGCACGTTGTTAATGGAAAACTTTGGCGTTCTTCACAGAACGTTTACACAAACACTCAACGGGAGCAATTTAAAGCAGCCGGTTATCAGCGGGTACCAGTACTGCAGTACGGCAGAGGTCGTCACATAGGGCACATTGCGATCTGGTCACCCGATTATCATCAAATTTAACAATATTCCATTGGACATTGAATATCTTGTTTCTTTTCCCAAATCTTTACTCGCGTCTCGCCCATTTTCACAGGGGATTATAAACGTTTCTTCCTTTGGTTCGCTTTTAATTTGTCCTACAGCGGGGGGTTCTCTACTTTACCATAGTAAAAATGCGAATATAATAGGCCTGATACTATTTAACACAGTTTGTGCTTGTTATTATGGTAAAGTGCGTCAAGTTTATTTGTATAGTAAGCTATAGCGCATTTCACACACGCTTGGGATTTTAGTTTCTCTTTCTCTGGCAGCACAAAATCAAACAGCCTAAATGTCTTGACACTGCGGAAGATAACATTTGCTCTTCAGACCTTTTACAAGTGTCAGTTAGGAGAAAACATGAAGATATTAGAAAAGAGAATGACTCTTTCCTGCTCATGTCCCACATCCCTCTCAAAGCACAGATCGGTAGGCTATATGGCGCATCTTTGTCGGGAAATATAAAATGTTTATAATAATATTTAAAAAATATTGAAATAATATTTAACTTTAGTTTTACAGGCTGTAGTGTGGTGTTTAACTGGTAGTTGGTCCATTACCACCGCGGTGGAAAACAACTGCCACAGTCACAGCCCTATAGTCACATTAGATGAGCAAATACATATTTGGCAGGACAAAGATTTATTTTGGCAGCCACCAAAATATTTTCAATGCAGAAAAAACCCTGCTATTCTTCTAGTACTTCATTAATGATGTATGTATGACATAACACTACAGTTTGCATGTTTGTTCCGATTCCTATTGTAATTGTTATGATCATGTTTCATAAATATTAAAATGGAACACAGTTGTCAAATTAAAAACAAGTTTTTAAGTGTTGATCAGATCATCTAAATGCATTATATCAGTGGTTTTCAATGCTGGTCTTGGGGACCCACTGCTCTGCACATTTTGTATGTCTTTTGATACAATAGTTCAATTCTTGGAGCTCTCTTCTAATGAGCTGATGATCTGATTCAGGTGTGTTAATGAAGAGAGACAGAATATGTTCAGAGCGGTGAGTCCCCAGGACCAGGATTGAAAACCACTGCATTATACTGTAAATACCATTCTTTTAAGCTACACCTATTTGGTGGAGTGTTTTTAAGGAATTAAGCTGCCATTCCAGTTGGAAGGAGTTAAAACGAAAGTAGTATAATTATTGGTTAACGACCACAACAAGCTGTTGGTTATTCTTATTAAAGATGCAATCGTCACTAAAGCATGTCTTCTGTTACGTCTCCTCAGGGACACACCTATGTGAACACCACTGGTCTGTTGGAGCAGCACAGCCCAAGTGTGTCCGATGTTCCTGCAGTGCTGAATGTCCCGTTCCCTGATGGAGAGGAACCCTTCCCTCAAGAGGCTCCTGATCCTGGCCCTCGAGTGCAGCTGGAGCCTGAAGGTGCTCGCTTCGTGCTGGGCCCGACTCCTGTGCAGAGACAGAGGCAGAAAGAGGCACATTTGTCAGGACATCAGTGTGCTGGAGCAGAGGCAGTGGCGAGGAGCTCAAACCAGAACTCAAATGGGAATGTTATTTCACACCTTAAAAACACAAGCAGCACAGATGTGATTGACAGCGGTAGATCTGATGAAATCTCTCCTGAAGTCTCAATCATTCCTGAGAACTTTAATGGTTCTGCCGTAGCTCTCTCTCGCCGTCGGACTCGGCCGCCCCCTCCTCTCACTCCTGAGGCCAACATCAACAACTCAGCCCAGCGGAGAACCGCTTTACTGGACTACGAGAACCTCCCAGCCTTGCCTCCTTTACGAGAACACCCAAAGGGCGGCTCGGAAGATGAGGATGGGGAAGAGGTTTGCTCGTCAACCATCAACGGTTTCCATAACCACCGGCAGTACAGCCCTGACCCCACTCACTACTACATCAACACAGAGAACGTGACCGCCCCCCTCAGCGCTCACAAGCTGGAGTCGGCCCGCTGGCGGGACCGCTCGACCCCGACCTTCTTTAGCTTCGACTTCCGCCGCCCCTGTTTAGAGTCCCACAGACTGAACTACATCGAGGTGGAGACTGAGACGGAGAACTCGAGCAACCCTCAGACTCCGAAGACGCCCACGTCCCCCCTGCCCCAGACGCCCACCCGCAGGACAGAGCTGTATGCGGTCATTGACGTGGAGCGCACGGCTGCCATGTCGAGCCTGCAGAAAGCACTGCCCCGTTACGATGGGACCTCCAGGAAAACGCGCCATAACAGTGTTGATCTGCCCATGTGACCTATCCCTGGGACTGCTGGAAGACACTCCTGTTTGTTTCTAAAACTTTCCCAATTTATTCCAAAGGCAGGTGGACTTAATATCACAAATGTTGTATTGTTTGTAACACTTGTAGGGATTTCATGTAGTTAAAAGAGTGTCACTCTGTCTCATGTTGGCTTGAGAAAATTAACAGAGGAGCTCGCCATATACCTTCATTTTATTCCTATGGTAATATACTACTACTTTTCTTACACTCGTTTTTCAGTGCCTGTTTATTTTGTTTTATTATGTTAATAACAAGGTTGGACAACATCCCACAGGTCCATTCCATACGGTACAAATCAGTATTACTGATCATATGTTTGTTTTTTCCTTTATTTACCCTTTATAAAGTGACTAAGATGTTTTAAAATCTGTATCTAAAGATAACTTCACACACTACATTTTGAATTTTTGGCTTCGTATAGTAGATTTCAATACTTGGCACAATAAAAGTCTATTTTGTTTGATTGAGGTTTTTAGTTTGAAGCTGTACACTAATATAATACATGCACTGTGGCCCCTTACACCTGCCATAAACATGCCTTTCATATCCAGATATTATCTGCTTACTGTTTTGCTGAATTGCATTTCTGTGTCTTTAGTGTGATCAGATGGAGATCCTATTATAATTATCCATGAAAAATTGAAAACATCACTTGCATACTATCAAAAGAAGTGTAATTTCATCAAATTTTACATTGACAAAATTCTAAATGGTATTTCTGATTTTGAAAAGGGTACTTTTAGAAGAAACTGACTCTGCTATAGGAGTTCATACTCAATTCAATTTAAATTGACACAATGGAGAAAAAACCTTGTGAGAAACCAGACTCAGTCGGGGGGGCCACCTCTCCTCTGGGCAACAAACGAACAGTGTATGATTATGATTCAGGCAGCATTACAGGTCAGAATATGTAGCATATGTATAGAGTGTATATAGGATATCCAGCCAATAATGTATTACATTAATCTAGTCTTGAAGCCATGAGTGTATGAACTTTTTTTTTCAGTAACAGACAGCATGCTTCATAACTCAGCAGTATTATTTTTAAGTAAAAAAACATTGCCACAGTAAGGAAACAAAAGTTTTAAATCACCAGCAAAAATAGAGCGTTATGGAAAATTATTTCAGGTTCAGTCCATGTTTTTTAATCATGCTCTGCATTTCCTCTAACTGCCGTTTAGTGGCAAGTCTGAGTGAAAGTTGTTGTGGCTGAGGACAATGTTGAGTTTAGAATACCTTAAAGAAGTAGTTCAACACAAAAAAGAAAATGTCATCATTTACTCCACACACCCTGTATGATTGACTATATATGTGGAACACAAAAGTAGAAATTGTGAGTGATGTACTGGAGTTTATGATGATATGTTTATAATAAAGTATTTGAATCACCATAACAAATAGATTCTCCCCACTCAGTGAAACACCCACTGAGAATCCTGTTGAATGTGCCCTGGTTATTGGCGATTCTATTACACGGAATGTGAAAATAGAGACACCAGCCACCATAGTCACATGTTTGCCGGGAGCCAGAGCGCCTGACATCAAAGAAAATGTAAAAGTGCTGGCTAATGCTAATCGTAAATTCTCTACGATTATTATTCATGTCGGCACTGATGATGTTTGACTTCGCCAGTCGGAGATCACTAAAATTAACGTTAAAGGGGTGTGTGAACTTGCAAGTACAATGTCAAGCACTGTAATTTGCTCTGGCCCCCTTCCTGTTCGCAGGAGTGAGGAGATACTTAGTAGATTGTCCTCACTCAATGGGTGGCTGTCTAAGTGGTGTCCACAAAATAATATAGAATTCATAGACAATTGGAAAAGAGAGATGGTATTCATCCCTCCTGGGATGGTGCTGCTCTTCTCTCTAGTAATATGGATATAGTCTTAGAGCTCAAACATGAATTGGGGCTCAGGTCAGGAAGCAGACAGACTGGCTAAACCGACTGTCTGCCAGCTGTCACCTCACCAAGGTCAGATAAATCCCATCACATAGAGCCTCTTTCACCTAGATATCATATAGAGACTGTGTCTGTTCCCCGAATTAGGAAATGTAAAAAACTCCCAAACCCATTTAAGGGTAAAAATGTAATTGATGTTCAACAGATAAAAAACAGATATATTAGACCTATCACTTCTGCTACTAAAGATTGCTTTATTAATAACATTCCTGATCAGTTTCATCATCTCAGCATCCCGGATAGCTTAGATAGAAGAACTCGATATTGCGACAGACACTTTTAGCTCTTTTCCAGCACTTTAAACACAGTTGCTCCTTTGCGCTTAAAGAAGATTAAAGAAAATAGTCCAACGACGTGGTACAACGAGCACACTCAGGCCCTTAAGAGAGCAGCCAGAAAAATGGAGCGCAACTGGAAGAAAACAAAACTAGAAGTTTTTCGCACTTTGTGGAAAGAGAGCTCGATTGCATACAGAGAGGCTTTAAAAGCTGCTAGATCTGCTTATTTTTCAACCCTATTAGAAGAAAAACAAAACCCTAGGTATTTATTTGAAACATTTACGGTTAAACCCCAGACATTTCCAAGCAGCATAGCAGTAATGACTTTATGAACTTCTTTACTTACAAGTTTGATAATATCAGGGAGAAAATTATAACTATGCAACCATCTACTACAGTATCACATCAGGCAGTGGATTGTAGTCTCCCTTGAGGAAAAATTTGATTCATTCATTGCTATAGGAGAGGAAGAATTTTTTAAACTTGTTAAATCATCTAAATCGACAACATGTATGTTAGACCCTATACCGACTAAGCTACTGAAAGAGATGCTTCCAGAGGTCATAGATCCTCTTCTTAATATCATTAATACATCTTTGTCATTAGGATACGTACCAAAAACATTTAAGCTGGCTATGATTAAACCGATTGTTAAAAAAACGCAACTTGATCATACAGAATTAGTCAATTACAGGCTGATCTCGAATCTACGTTTTCTGTCAAAGATACTAGAAAAGGCAGTATCCTCACAACTATGTTTCTTTTTAGAAAGAAATGATATCTGCAAGGAATTGCAGTCAGGATTTAGACCGTACCATAGTACTGAGACTACTCTCATTAGAGTCACAAATGATTTGCTCTTATTATCTGATCATGGTTGTATCTCTCTATTAGTGTTACTCGATCTTAGTGTTGCATTTGACACCATTGACCACAACATTCTTTTAAATAGACTCAAAATTATGTTGGCATTAGTGGAATTGCATTAGCATGGTTCAAATCAAACTTATCTGACCGTTATCGGTTTGTAGCAGGAAATGAAGAGATGTCTTATCGATCAAAAGTTCAGTATGGTGTACCACAAGCTCAGTACTAGGACCATTGCCTGGGTGTGCTCTTTGATACCAATCTTTCATTTGAAAGTCACAATTCTAGTATCTGTAAAACCGCATTCTTCCATCTTAAAAATATATCTAAATTACGTCATATGCTCTCAATGACAAATGCGGAACAATTAGTTCATGCGTTCATGACATCAAGGCTAGATTATTGTAATGCTATTATGGGTGGTTGCCCTGCACGCTTAATAAACAAACTACAGCTGGTCCAAAATGCACCAGCTAGATTTCTTACCAGAACCAGGAAGTATGACCATATTAGCCCGGTTCTGTCAACACTGCACTGGCTCCCTATTAAACATTGTATACATTTTTTAAATATTCCAGATTACTTACAAAGCACTAAATGGTTTAGCTCCACAGTACTTGAGCGAGCTCTTAACGCATTATAGTCCTTCATGTCTATTGCGATCTCAAAATTCCGGCCATTTGAAAATACCTAGAATATCAAAATCAACTGCTGGCGGTAGATCCTTTTTCTATTTAGCACCAAAACTTTGGATCAGTCTTCCTAACATTGTCCGGGAAGCAGACACACTCTGTTAGTTCAAATCTAGACTAAAAACACATCTCTTTGACCTAGCATACTCATAATACATTATAAACTTCTATAATTCAATGTTAGGCTGCACAGATTAGGTCAGGCAGAACCGGGAACACTCCCCATAAATCCTGATGTACTTGTTACATCATAAGAATGGCATCTACGCTAATATTAATTTCTCTGTTTATCCCGAGGTTTACCGCAGTCCGCCGGATCCAGGCTGTATCCAGATCTGATGAAGGACCTTCGCCTGGACACGACGACAATGCAGTCCTGAAGTGTCAACTCTCTTCTGTGAAGGCTTGCTTCTCCTTCCCTTTACCTCTGTGCAGATAAAAAGTTGTCAAAATAGTTCCGGTTCACATGGCTACTTGGAAGCAATAAATAATTCTGTATTATACATTTTTAAGGCCAGACAAGTAATTTGTTTAGGTCAATTTGTAAAGAAAGACTACACGCCTGCGCACATTCAAACGTGCATACCTATAGACTAAACGTGTAATACGCATGTGCATGCAGTCAGCGTTTTCACAGGTTTGCGTTTTTTTGCTGTTGTTGTGCGGATGAGCGGGCCGGAGCACGTTAAGGGTTTTCTGTTAGAACGGTGTCGTGTTAGCGGCCCCAAGTTAATAACTAATTATCTTTGCAACAGAAGTGAATTGATCAAAACTAACTTTAGCTGGACAATAACTTTATTCTAAAGCTGCTGTAAAGCCAAAACAATCTCTGTTACTTTAATTTCCTATTATCACTGTAAAGCTGCTTTGAAACAGTCCATATGGTTAAAAGCGCTATATAAATGAAGGTGACTTGACTTGACTAGTCCAGCTTCACCTCTGTGGATCTGATGGGTGGTGGCAGGGCCATCTGATGGGTGGTGGCAGGGCCATCTGATGGGTGGTGTAACCAGTGCAGCCTCTTATAAAGTGTGCTAAAAGACTATAAACTTGGCGGATGTGTGAGACCCACGGTTAAGGTTAATACAGGTTAACGGGTTAATAAACAGCATTTTATTCAAATCATGCATTTTCACTAAATATGTTATTCAGATTTGTATTCAATAAACAAATACATCATATGATTTCAATTAACACATAAAGTACAGTATACGTATGGTATTTAACAAACTTAAAACAAAATAGAAAACTTTTAAATAGAAAATACACAGTGCTTTTCCTCTGCCTAAACTTCCAAACTTCTTCCTCCGTCCTTCTTACAAACTTACATTTGTTTTCTAAAAAAAAAACTTGAAATAGGGTTGATTTGCATATTTTATTCCTTATATTTGTCTCTTCTTTGTTTTATGTTTATGTAATAACAGCTTAGCTTATTTATACTATTATGTTTTCAGACCATAAAGTGAGTTGTGCATATAAAAATAAAATACACAGTGCTATTCCTGAAAATTTATATTTTACAAACACCTTTACTCTCTAATACCCTTGAAGCCGTACTATTTTGCACAATTTATTCCATGTATTTCTACTTTGTAAACGTAGTCTGTATAATCTACAATTTAAGGTACCATCTCATTGCCAGAAGCTGGTGACTAGAAGAGAGAACAAAAGGTCATGCCGGTTGTCAATTCAAGGTCAAGTGCCAGTTATGTGGGTCCCAAGAGAGAAGACATCCTCAGAGTCAAACTCAGACCGTATTCAAGCAGGCTGATACTAGAAAGACTGCATTTCTGAAACACATTTGAAATGCTTCTGGTTGGCTGAATCCAGCGTTCTGCTGTGAGGTACTGCATCAGTTACCAGGCTACTACAACACACTTCACACTTAAGTTTTGGAGAAACACACTCCTCATGACAAATCCTGAAGTGTAAACTAGTTTTTGGTTAGAGCCCACAAACGAGTGGGCAAGCATCCTGGAATGGTGAACAATCAACACCATTCTCATCTGCTGTCATTGGAGAGTAACTTTCATAAAGGTGAAAGAAGGCTTTCCAGACATGAGAGGTAAATTGTGAGCCTCTATCCGACACGATGTCTTCTGGTAACCCGAAGTTACGAAAGACGTTATGAAAAAGGGCCTCGGCGGTTTCCATGACAGTGGGTAAGCCTTTGAATGAGATGAGTTTGCAGGCGTTGGATAAGCGGTTGACAGCTACAAGGATGCAGGTGTTTTCATCAGATGGAGGTATCGGTGACAAAGTCTATTCCCAGGTGAGACCATGAACGGTGAGGAATGGGTAGGGGATGAAGCTTGCCTGAAGGTGTCTCTGTGTTTTGGAGGTGGCACAGATAGGACATCCTCGAATGAAGCGTTGGACATCCTGGGTCATACTTGGCCACCAGTAGCGTTCACAGAGGAGCGAGAGGGGCTGCTGGTTACCTGGATGCCTGGATCCCGGAGATGAATTAACTAGTTCATGAGGGTTACGCACAGGTTAGATGGAACGTAAGTGTGCCCCTCAGGACCTCCTGGCGGAGCAGGGTGTGATCTGGTCATTCAGAGACCATTGGATCGGACACACGAAGAAGGCTGGAGGAGAAAAGGTTTCAGAAGACTGAAGGCGGGAAAGCACATCCTCTTTAGTGTTCTTGTCTCCTGGATGGTAGGTGACTTTGAAGTTGAAACGTGAGAAGAACAAAGCCCACTGGGCTTGGCGAGGATTAAGGCGGCCTGCATTTTGGAGATATTCCAAGTTACGATGATCAGTCATGACTAGGAATTGACGTTCAGCTCCCTCCAGCCAGTGTCTCCAGTCTTCTAAAGCTAACTTCATGGCTAGAAGCTCACGGTTGTAAAATTATATCATCATTTTGCCCCGGTGGCGACAGTTTTCGGGAGAAGGCGGCACATGGATGAAGTGGAGCTTGTTCCCCCTGCCGCTACTAGAGCACCGCTCCCACACCATTGGTGGAGGCATCTACTTCTACGACAAAGGGTAGGTTGGGAGTGGTGCAAATGGCTTCTTTCAACTGGGTGAAGGCTTTCGTGACAGCTGGACTCCAGGACAGAGACTTGGGCCGATTGCGCTGTAGTGACGTGATTTAATTGAATTGAATTGAATTGAATTGAATTGAATTGAATTTCTTTATTTATTTCGAGCAATATATAATGACACCTAACAAAGGCAATAAAGAAGCATTTTGATTCATCTATACAACAAGTTAAATTCATCATACTTTAACAACATAATTCCATCTATTGCTCGAAACGTAGTGGGTAGAAGTCAAACTTATTTAAACCCACCCCGGTTACAATTAACAGGAAAAACAAAAACAAGGCAATTGCTTCCTTAATTATTAACATTATCATAACACTCAGTTAAATGTATATATAAAGAGGTATGAGAAAAAACATGAAAAAGAAAATGACAAAAAAAAAAAAAAAAAAACAGACAAAAACAAACACAAACATATCTTAAATACACACCATATATTTCCGCAGGTAACAATTATAATAATACCAACAATGGTAATCAAATACCTACAAGGTAAAATAAGACAGACTATGAATACATAGATACATCAATACTATTATAGTAATACCAACAATGGTAATCAGAATACCTACAAGGTAAAATAAGACAGATTATGAATACATGAATACAACACCACATAATTAAACCATGCCCTCCTTGTAATGTGACAAGACCTTCTTTTTATAGAGTACTTTAAATTGATGAATGCTTTGACTTTGTTTGAGTTCCAGCCCCAGACTATTCCATAATTTAACACCACATACAGACACACAGAAACTCCCCCTAGTAGTTCTGATCGTTGGTATTAAAAAGTTCCCATAACTCCTCAAACTGTACAACTGCTCTCTCTGTGTGAATACTTTTTGTATGTTAGCTGGTAATAGATTATGAAATGCTTTAAATAAAAATTGTGCTGTATTAAATTTTACTAGGTCCTGTATTTTTAATAATTTCGATTTAAGAAATAGTGGATTTGTGTGTTCAAGATATTCAGCCTTGTGTATACGTAAAGCCCTTTTTTGTAAAATAAATAGTGATTGTATTAAGTTATTATAATTATTTCCCCATACTTCAACACAGTAAGTTAAGTACGGTAGAATCAAGGAACAATACAAAATACGGAGTGAATTCTCATCAAGTACCTGTTTGGCTTTATTTATTATCGCAAGGCTTTAGGAGACTTTGGTTTTTATGTGTCTGATGTGAGTTTTCCAAGTTAGTTTATTGTCTATTGTAATTCCTAAAATTTTTATTTCAGAGACATTTTCAATTTGTATCCCATCTATCTCAATCATCTTATCTGTTTTTTTCTTATAATTACCAAATAATATAGCTTTAGTTTTATCTAAATTTAAGGATAATTTATTACTATCCATCCATTTTTTTATATTCCTTAGTTCCGTATTTACAACATTAATAACCTTATCATAGTTGTCATCACAATAGAAAATGTTGGTATCATCTGCAAACAAAACACACTTGAGTAATTTAGAAACATGAAATATATCATTGATGTACAAGTTGAATAGTTTAGGGCCCAATACTGACCCTTGAGGGACACCACAAGAAGTTACACGACAATCAGATGAGGACTCACCCATCTGCACATATTGCATTCTGTCACTCAAATAGCTTTTTACCCAGTTTCCAGCCACCCCTTGTATCCCATACCTTTCTAGTTTCTTAAGTAATATTACATGATTGATAGTGTCGAAGGCTTTTTTCAAATCAATAAATATTCCAATAGTAAAAATTTTATTGTCCAATGCATTTGATAATTCTTCTGTAGCATCAATTATAGCCATAGATGTAGATCTTTTGCTTCTAAATCCATATTGACTTTCATTTATCAGTTTATATTTTTCAACAAATTTTTCTAATCGAGTATTGAATATTTTTTCTAAAATTTTTGAAAACTGAGGAAGCAATGAGATTGGTCTATAATTGGTCAAATTATGTTTATTTCCATTTTTGAATAGTGGAATAGCAATTTTCATTTTCTTGGGAACACAACCATTTAGAAGTGATTACAGATGTGCGTTAGAGGTGATTTGATGTTATTTATAACTTTTTTTAGTATTGCCATATTGATGGAACAGTCCATAGAGTAGTTATTTTTGGACTTTTGGACAATATCCATTACTTCTTGCTCACTGACTGCTGAAAGGAAGATGGTGTTTGAATTATTCTCAATTTTATCAATATTGTGCTCTATTTGTTCATCAGGGATTCTTGATGCCAAGTCACGGCCGATGTTTACAAAAAAATTATTAAAACTATTAACTACCCTATTCTTAGTACGATATACACCATGTGCATCAACAAAATATTCTGGGTAAGTCATTTTTTTTAAGCCTTTTTTGAGAATGTTATTTAATACATCCCAAGTTCCTTTTATATTAGATTTATTATCAATCAATAATTTCTTATAATAAAATTTCTTGGCTATTCTTATTACATCAGTTAACTTATTTTTATACAACTTATATCTATTCTCCGCTTCTTTTGTTTTCAGTTTAATGAATAATTTATAAAGATTATTTTTCTTTTTGCATGCATTTTGTAAACCTTTAGTCATCCAGGGACATTTTAAATATTTATTGTGTTTACTGTAAACTGAAATGGGGCAATACTTATCATATGAATATGTGAATATTTCTAAAAAATTATTATAGGCTCTGTCTGTGTCGGTCTCTCCATGAACAGAACTCCAGTCTTGTACTCTCAGATCATCATTAAATGCATTAATTGCTTCTTGAGTTAGTAATCTTTTGCAGCTTACATTACAGATTTCTTTTGTTTTTGAAACATTACAGTCATATACAACAAAAACAGGTAAATGGTCCGTAATATCACAAATAAGCAAACCATTAAATATGTTATTTGTCAAGTTATTTGTAAAGATATTATCGATTAAGGTTGCACTGTGTGATGTAATTCTACTGGGTTTTGTTATTGTTGGGAATAAGGACATGGAGTACATTCTTTCAATGAATTCATCAGTCAGTTTATGTTTGTTTGGATTTAAGAGGTCAATGTTAAAGTCCCCACAAATAAATAAGGACTTATTATTAACTGTTGAAAACAGATTCTCCATCTCTTCATTGAAAGTATCAATACTTGACCCAGGTGATCTATAAACACAACTTATAATAATGTTTTTTTTCTTTCCATTATTGATTTCTATTGTTATACATTCCATTAAATTATCAACTACAAATGACATATTACTTAGAAGCGAATATTTTATAGTTTTGTGCACATATATATAGGGGGATGGGCGTGGCTTTGAGTAAGATGGCTGCAACTGTTTCTCTCTGCTCAAAGGCCTGATGAAATCCATTAAAATCATCAAATTGCACTGACATCCAACAAAAGTCAAGACTGTTTGGAGTACAATGGCCAATACTGCAAAAATAGCAGCTGAAATGGCGGAAATTAAAAATTCCCTGAATTTTATGTCAAAGGAAATAAGTGAAGTGGTGGAACAACAAAGAAAACTGACAGGCCTCATGGAGGAGATCAGGCAACTAAAAACTATTATCCAACAGAAGGATGAACGTATTGAGCTCCTGGAACAAAGATGACTTGGAACAGTATTCCAGAGCTGATGACCTTGTAATCACCGGCCTAGAAACTAGGCATCAAAGTTATGCCCGGGCTACAGGCCCATCTGGTGACCAACAAGGTGAGGATGCACACTTAGGTAAAGTTGGTTTTATATTCGCATATTCGCACATTCGCGGACTTCCGCGTTCAATAACTCGTGAACTAAACGTCGTTGCTACACAAAACACCTATCACATATAACTACAGATTAAACATCAGAAGCTACAACATAATTTTCCTCAAAACGATCTTTCCTTCTCACTGGACAAAATACATTGATCTCTATGCGCAGGCTGCTAAGAAGGGACCATCTGCAAAGTGCAAACCCGAAGGAAAGCTAATTTTAAGAAGACGATTTAAATATTAAAACAATGTTATTTGTGAAGTAACAATATTCAGCTCACAAGATATTGAACGCAGAACACCACAAATATATGAAGCAAATATAAAAAGCAATACCCAAGTTGCAGACTTGATCATGTAAGACCTTCACTATGAACATAGTCAAGTTTTAAAAAATAAATAAAAATAGTTTCAGGTTTGATATTTGCTGTGTATTCACCTAGACTGCTTTAGTGTACTTTTGTGTAGGCTATTGTACATACAGTACGCAAAAATGTTTTATGTAAAAGTTACAATTATTCACCAAAGAGATTTTTTCATGTTCCAAAGGTTGTAGTATGTTCCTACTGACCAGACTGACTTACTACAGGTGGAATTTTCACAGTACCTCCCTTACTGTACGTTCAGTATACAAATATTAATTTTAAAAAAATTACAGTAATTCCCCTAAAATATTTTTCCTGTTCCAAAGCCTGTAGTGCTTTCTTATTGACTTACACTATCCCACACTGACTTACTACAGGTGAAATTTTGACAATACCTCCCTTACTGTACGTACTGAAAGGTTGGGGTCAGAACCCCCTGTTTCTTCAATTAAATTATATATATCCTTTTGAATGATTACTTTATTCTTATTAAAAATTCAACAATCAAGTAGTATCCTAATCATTTCTGTATTCATTTTCTTTTAGGTACATTCCAGTGTGTGCCCTTGGGTTGTGTTCACATGCAAGGGGCCTTTTGATGATAATTGTCTTGGGATTGTCTTGGGACTCCTGGAAACTCCCTCTGCATACATTCAGTGTTTTACAGCCAATTGGTCAAACACAAAATCTTGAACTGTCATTATTTCTGGACTTTCACATATAAAACTCTTCGTCTCTTTGTCCTCTTTTTCTGGACCTTTCCATCATGGCTGTATCTTCTGTATCTCGTCCGCAACACATAGACGGTAATGATGGCATTTTTCTCCTTTCTTTTGCAAAGCTCTTTCTAATACATTTTCAATTCCTCTCTACTCTGCCACCATCATCTGCTTAATAAATGCTTACAACCTTCAGTGTGGTATGCTTTTCTTTAAAAAACATTTTCATAATAAAAATATTTATAAAACAAGTTACAGTGTTTTCCTTAATAAACCAGCTTCATAATAAAAATCTTTATAAAACAAGTTCAGGTGTTTTTCTTAATAAACTATTTTCTCAATATATGGTTACAATGATTTTTAATACTAAGTGTTAATATTAAGTGTTTTACACACTGTAAAAGAAAAGTTGACTAAACTTAAAATTCTAAGGCAACTTGCTGCACAGATTTTTTGAGTTGACTCAACTAATAGAGTTTACTCAACTGGAGATGTTATAGTCGAGTCAACTCAACTATAGAGATGTTTTAGTTGAGTCAACTAAAAAAATCTGCAGCAAGTTGCCTTATAATTTTAAGTTAAGTCAACTTTTCTTTTTTACAGTGCAGTAAACACTTTCTTAATAAATTGTTTAACAACTACTTATGGTACCTTTCATTATTAAACCACTTTTTTATTAGTTACAATTGTGGTTTACTATGACCCATAAATACTTCATATACAACAAGCCATGATTACAATAGAATAATTGCATATTTCACAACAATATCCACATATCTTCATCTATATATCTGTCTTAGTTGACTTGTATAAGTTTGAGGGTCAATTAACATAATTTCACCTTATTTTCATCAAGTGAACATCTCATGTGTATTTCTTTAGGGAGTGGAGTAAAGGGGCATATTATCGTTCCTGCTTTCCTGGAGTGAAATGTTTTATCAGCCTGTTTAGGTGGACTGCTCTTCTGATAATGAGCTCAGGCCTTCTTCAGCCTCAAAGAGAACTGTTGTTTGTCAGGCAGTGTTGTGTGTGTGTGTGTGTGTGTGTGTGTGTGTGTGTGTGTGTGTGTGTGTGTGTGTGTGTGTGTGTGTGTGTGTGTGTGCATTTTTTATTCTTTGCAGGTTCAGAACTTTGTGATATACAACATTCTTGGACCCTGGAAGAAGGTCACCACGGACTTAAATCTCGGAAATGGACGACAAATATTCTGATTAACGGCGATATACCCACTTAGCTATCAAAAATGTATTATTGTTTAGACTTTATGTTCTCTTAATGCATGTAACTGTCAAAGGACATGTTTTTTGTTGATATGTGTATTTATGTTTTTGTTATAAATTAATGTCAATTTGAGTTCATTCAATTTGAAACAATTGCGTTATTCTGAAGCCCATATTTATAATGTATGCCCTTTGAGGTGTTTAAAGTTAGGGGTTCTTTAAGATTTACGTAGAAAACGTGATGTGTCACATGACCCAGTTCAGTTTGGAGCGGGTCTACGTCATTTTTGGGTCAGAGCGAATATGGATGCAGAGAAACGACATGTAGTCTGAGAAGGAATTGCGTGATCTGCATGGTTTGAGAGGCGCACACGGTAATTTGCCTTTATATATTTCATAATGTTTATAGTGTTGTTTTATATTACTTTAAGTGCAATGTGATGTGCTATTCATGATGTTGATTGTATTTGTCGTATTTCTGTTGCAACATTCACGTGCATTTCATTGGACATTGGCTCGAGAGACTTGTGAAGGACTGAGAAATGCATATTTTGAGTATATGTTTTTATTTCTTGTAGTTTTCACGGTGTCTACAGTGTTTACTGAAGAGAGAGAGACACAAAATAAACTACAAAGACATCTGTATGAAGCGTGGCCTTTATTTCATCAGACCAATGCAGCTACAGTGAAAACGTGACGCCATTACAGTCGACAGCTTAGAGAGTGGAACGGCATCGGCTGGATGAGAAGAGGAAACGAGATCGCGGGCGCATCGCGTATAGAAGAGACGTCGAATACGAAGAGAAAGCACGATCGCGGGACTATCGTGTGGAGAGAGGAGGCGTCAGAGAAGAGGCTTGCCGCTATGCACGCAGTTATCACCGTCAAGGAAGTACCGCGACCCGACCAGTAGAGGGCGACATTTAACCGCGTAGACTACAGCTTCGCGAGTATCCTTTCTGCAGGCTTCAGAGAACAGTGTTTGTTTACTTCATTACTGTTACAAGCAGAAGAGTGCTGCTCTGCAATTAACAGCAGGTTAGACTGTGCTGCTTTTACATCTTTATGGACATCAAAGAAGAAGAAAAAAGTAAAGAAAAATTATTTGTATTTATATTGTTTGATTTTACAGCCTAATTGGTGTTTGCCTTATAATTGACGTAGTGGTGAATAGTTACAAGGTTTTTTGATCTGAGAGTAGTAGTTAAGTAACACTAAAGTACTTTGCCAAAAACTTTTCAATGTCGGTTCATGGAGAAAAATCACAATATGATGAGTCAAGTGAACAAACTGAGTCCCTTCAGGCAGAGTTGACTAGCTTAACTGAACAGTTAAAATTTCAAACTGATGATGCTGAAAGGGAAAGATTAGAGTCACTCATAGCTGATATTCATGCTAAAATACTTCAAATAGCAAAACCTACTGCTTCCACTTCAAGAAGAGATGAACCCAGGAAATCGTCACAAGAGAGAAAATTAACTCCAAAAATGCAAGAGCTTAAGCAGCAAGAAGTTTCTCAGAAGGAGAGTAAATTCTTCAAGTTGTATGAAAGCTGGAAAGAACAAGTAAGAACTACCCGTACCAAACTTAAGGATGAGTGCTCTGACCAAGACTTGGGTGACATGATGGACAGTGTTGAAGGGCTCGAAACTCAAGTGAAAAATGTATACGAACTTATACGATCTCAGTCAGTACCTTCAACTGAGATTAGAAGAAAAATTGATTCCTGTACAGCAGTAACAACAGATTTGATGGGGCTGATGAAAGTACGCATGAGTGAAGTGGGGCAGGAGGAATTTGATGCTAGTGCAGAAGATGCAAGAATTCGTATGGTGCTTGATAAAGAGTATGCTAAGTCAATATTTTCAGCTACAAGCTCCAAGTCTACAATTCGTAGTCACCGTTCAAGCTGCTCATCAGAACACCAAAGCATCTCCGCAAAAAGAGCAGAGTTTGCCGCACAGTTGGCTGCAAAACAGGCAGAGATAAAGATGGAGGAGGCTATTGCTGCTCAAAGACAAGAACTTAAAAGATTGGAAAATGAGCGTGATCTTCAAGTAATAGCTGCAAAGCTCAAAGCATACTCTGAAGCTGACTCCGGTGAATCTAATAACGAAGATAGAATAGCACGCAGTGAGGTAGCTAATTGTCCTCCAGTATCTTTTAAGGAAATTAAAGAGGAACAAATAACCCATTCTGATAGGGAAGCCTCAGTAGTACAAGCCATACATGACACAATGGTTCTCAGCAGACTTCCTGCACCTGAGCCCTCAGTTTTCTCAGGGGACCCACTTAAGTTCTTAGAGTGGAGAACAAGTTTCAAGGCATTGATAGAACAGCGATGCACAAATTCAGCTGATAAGTTGTTCTATCTACAAAAATATGTCAGTGGTGAGGCACGATCTGTATTGGAAGGAAGCTTCTACAGAAAGGACGATAAAGCCTATGATCAAGCATGGGAAGCTTTGAATTCTCGGTACGGCCATTCATTTGTAATTCAGCGTGCTTTTAGAGAAAAATTGAATAACTGGCCAAAGATTGGTTCAAGAGAATCAGTTAAACTGAGAGAGTTAAGTGACTTTCTGACTGCCTGCAGCAGTGCCATGCCACACATCAAAGGGCTTCAAGTGTTAAATGACTGTGAAGAGAACAGAAAAATGCTACAAAAACTCCCTGATTGGGTGACGTCTCGTTGGAATCGCCATGTTACAATACAGTTGAGACAAACAGAGGAATACCCTAATTTCAAGGAGTTTGCTGAATTTCTGGCACAAGAAGCAGAAATAGCCTGCAACCCTGTAACATCCTTTCACGCCTTGAAACTCTCTGAAGAACGGCCATCTAGAGAAGTTAAGCGCTCAAAGGCTAATGCATTCATCACAAATGTGAAAGCATCAGACAAACCATGTACAGTGCCGAAAACATACAGTGTTGAGAGAAGCAACTCGGTAGTTCCAAACAGACCCAATAAAGTAAGCGCAGCGCCTTTATGTTCATACCTAATCATATGCAGGTGTTGTGGGGAAAGTCACTCCATACACAAATGTCAAACGTTTGCCAGTAAGTCTGTGGAGGACAAGAGAAAGTTCATATTTGACAATAACCTGTGCTTTGGCTGTCTTCGGAAAGGACACAATTCAAAGGATTGCAAGAGTAAAGCTACTTGTAGTATATGCAAGAAACATCATCCAACACCACTTCATGAAGACCGTCCGTCTTCTGCAGCACTTTCTCACGTTATGCAAACAGAAGAAAACACATCTTCCCTTTCCTGTTGTGTAGACAGTAGTAACGGTGGGAGCACATCAATGATAGTGCCTGTATGGATTTCTTCAATTGACAATCCTGAAAGAGAGACCTTAGTTTATGCCCTACAAGATACCCAGAGTAGCAACACCTTTGTAGACCAAGAGGTATGTGAGAGGATGGGGGTAGTTTCAGAGCCTGTCAAGTTAAAGCTTACTACAATGATGGGAAAGGATTCTGTCGTTCAAAGTGAAAGAGTTAGTGGGCTCAGAGTTAGAGGGTTTTCCTCTCATGGCCTAATTAATTTGCCACCGTCCTATACCAGAGATTTTATCCCACTTGAACGTTCCTACATTCCTACCTCTGAAACCGCAAGAAGGTGGATACATCTGAATAAAATAGCACAGGAAATACCAGAGCTGTTGGATTGTAAGGTTGGACTTCTGATTGGTTACGACTGCTCAAGAGCTTTAGCACCTCGACAAGTCATCACAGGAGGTGATAATGAGCCGTATGCCATCAGGACTGACCTGGGTTGGAGTATTGTTGGTAGTTCACCACAGGTGGTAAAGTCGACAGAAGTCACTGGTCTGTGTCATCGTGTATCTGTTAAGGAACTTCCAATACTGACTCCTGTTGCTGTCATCAGAGCCCTTGAATCAGACTTTAAAGATACAAACCCAAAGGAAAAGAGCATATCGCAAGACGATATACAGTTCATGCAATTACTGAATGAAAAAATTCATCAGAATACAGAGGGACACCTGGAGATGCCACTTCCCTTCAAGACACGCCCACAATTACCAGAAAATAAGCGTCTGGCTCTTGTGCGGCTGAAACGTTTGAAAGGAAAATTTGAGAAAAACCCCAAATTCAAGAGTGACTATGTTAAATTTATGGAAAGTGTCTTCAATGATGGTGATGCGGAGAGAGCTGAACATCAACCCAAGGCAGGAAACGTCTGGTATATTCCTCACCAAGGGGTGTACCACCCTAGAAAGCCAGAGAAGATTAGAGTTGTGTTCGACTGCTCTGCCAAGTATGATGGCACAGCTTTAAATGATCACTTGCTAACTGGACCTGATCTCACTAATGGGCTTACAGGGGTACTCTGCAGGTTTCGCAAACATCCAGTCACAGTTATTTGTGATGTAGAAAGGATGTTCCACAGATTCCATGTGAGCCAGGAAGACAGAGATTACTTGCGGTTCCTGTGGTGGGAAAACGGCGATACAAATTTAGAGCCAAAGGAGTATCGCATGAAAGTCCATCTTTTCGGGGCAGCATCATCACCTGGCTGCGCAAATTATGGAATGAAGTACCTTGCATGTCAAAATGAAAGAGAGTATCCTGCCGCAGCCAGTTTCATCAAAAAGAATTTCTATGTTGATGATGGGCTCATTAGTGTAGAAAATGTGGACGCAGCTATCAAACTAATTCAGGAAGCCCGAAATGTGTGTGCAAAAGGAAAATTGCGTCTACACAAGTTCATGTCCAACAACAGAACGGTTTTGGAGTCAATTCCTGTCAGCGAAAGAGCCAGCGAAGTTCAGGATGTGGACCTTGGTTCTGGTGAACTCCCAGTTCAGACTGTGCTAGGAGTAAAGTGGAGAGTAAATAGTGATACCTTTTCCTTTAAAGTTGCCCTGGATGAAAAACCAGCAACACGGCGAGGAATCCTTTCCACTGTGGCTTCTGTGTTTGATCCACTAGGCTTCCTGGCTCCCTTCCTCCTATTAGGTAAAAAGGTACTGCAGGAGATGTGCAAAAAGGGCATTGGATGGGATGAACCTTTGCCTGAAGAGTTAATGCCACAATGGACATGCTGGCTGAACGAGCTGAAGAACTTGCAAAATCTCCAGATTATGAGATGTTTTGCTCCTGAACATCTAGGGACTGTTCAGAGGATCGAACTCCATCACTTTTCAGATGCGAGTAGCCATGGCTATGGTCAGTGCTCATATATCCGAGTGTTGAGTGAGGACAAAGTGCACTGCTCCTTTGTTATTGGCAAGGCAAGGGTTGCACCCACAAAAGTCGTGACCATACCAAGGCTTGAGTTGACAGCTGCGGTGATCTCTTCAGCGGTCAGTAGCATGTTGAAGGAGGAGCTGGAGCTCAAAATTGATGAAGAATATTTCTGGACAGACTCAAATGTAGTCTTAGGCTACATTAACAATGAAGCACGTAGGTTTCACGTGTTTGTGGCGAATCGAGTTCAAAGAATTCGTGAAACAACTGACCCTGCAAAGTGGCATTATATAAACTCGGATCAAAATCCAGCGGATCATGCCTCCAGGGGCCTAAAGGTGTCAGATCTGATTCACTCAAATTGGCTAACGGGACCCAAGTTTCTTTGGGAAAAGGATATTATCACACCTAAGACAACTCCAGAGCTGCTTGTTGGTGATCCTGAAATTAGAACGACAGAAGTACTACAAACAAAGGTAGTAGAAGATGAGAAGTTTTTGGAGAGGTTTAAGCGGTTTTCAAAATGGCACACAGCATTGAAAGTTGTTGCTCGTATCCAGCAATTAGCAAGATACAAAACCGTTCAACCCATAAATGTTGAAGACATGAGAAAGGCCAGTATCGTGCTTGTAAGATTGGCACAAAAGGATGCCTTCAAAGATGAGATGCAAAAACTGAGTCATGGCAAATTGCCACATTGTCATCCATTGTTCCAACTTGACCCAGTACTGCATGATGGTGTTCTGAGGGTGGGAGGGCGATTGATGAAAGCTTCCTTACCTCTTGACTCGAAACACCCAGCAATCCTCCCGAGAGATAGTGTAGTCACACGTCTTATCTTGGATCACTGCCATGAAAAAACTCAGCACCAAGGCAGAGACCCTCAATGAATTGAGAGTGAACGGTTACTGGGTTGTTGGTGGCAGCAAAGTTGTGGCAAATCACATTAAGCAATGTGTTCCATGCAGGCGAAATCGCAGGTCAACAGAGATGCAAAGGATGGCGGATCTACCAGCTAGCCGTGTTGATCCCTCTCCACCATTCTCTTATTGTGGGATGGATTGTTTCGGACCATTTCTCATCAAGCAAGGTCGTAAAGAGCATAAGAGATATGGTCTCATAATCTCCTGTTTCTCCTCAAGAGCAATCCACATAGAGATGCTGGAAGATCTCACAACTGATGCTTTCATAAATGCCTTGCGGTGTTTTATAGCTATCCGTGGAGCTGTAAGAGAGATCAGATCGGATCAAGGGACAAATTTTGTTGGGGCGAAAAATGAGCTGACAAAAGCTTTGAAAGAGTTGGACAAGGACAGATTGACTGCTTACCTATCCCAGAAGCAATGTGACTTCATAATGAACGTACCTGATGCCAGTCACATGGGAGGGGTTTGGGAAAGACAGATCAGAACAGTTAGGAGCGTTCTAAGTTGGGTTCTTCAGCAGAGCTCGGGAAGATTGGATGATGCTTCTTTGAGAACTTTCTTCTATGAAGCCATGTCGATCATTAATAACCGCCCACTCACCACAGATACAATCAATGATCCCAAGGGGCTAGAGCCACTTACCCCAAACCATTTACTCACCATGAAAACCTCTGTTCCTCTGCCTCCACCAGGGAAATTTGTGCAAGAAGACCTGTACGGAAGAAAAAGGTGGCGCAGAGTACAATATCTGACAGAGCAATTTTGGAGTAGATGGAGGAAGGAATTTCTGACAAACATCACTCTCAGACAACGGTGGCATACTCCAAGACGCAATGTGAAGATTGGGGATATCGTCATCGTCAAAGAGGAAGGGGTTCCGCGCAATGAATGGAAACTTGGAAGAGTGCTTGATGTTTGTGAAGATGAAGATGGCCTGGTGAGGAAAACAACAATACAAATAGGAAATAGAAAGTTAGGGAAAGAGGGTCAGCGACTTACTAATCCATCCATTCTTGAACGTCCTATTCACAAATTAGTGGTACTTGTAGAAAACAATTAAATCTTATGTAATTGAACTAATCTCTTTACTCCTACACAAGTTGAGAGTTTGAAGTATTAAGAGTTTAAATATTAGACTTGATGCCAAGAGTCAGAGAACATTCTATTTAGTTCTGAAATTTGGTTTGTGAAATTACTAAATTTATTCAAACTTTTGCAAGTTTACAAGTTCATAAATGATAGTAATTTGGTGGGAGTGTAACTGTCAAAGGACATGTTTTTTGTTGATATGTGTATTTATGTTTTTGTTATAAATTAATGTCAATTTGAGTTCATTCAATTTGAAACAATTGCGTTATTCTGAAGCCCATATTTATAATGTATGCCCTTTGAGGTGTTTAAAGTTAGGGGTTCTTTAAGATTTACGTAGAAAACGTGATGTGTCACATGACCCAGTTCAGTTTGGAGCGGGTCTACGTCATTTTTGGGTCAGAGCGAATATGGATGCAGAGAAACGACATGTAGTCTGAGAAGGAATTGCGTGATCTGCATGGTTTGAGAGGCGCACACGGTAATTTGCCTTTATATATTTCATAATGTTTATAGTGTTGTTTTATATTACTTTAAGTGCAATGTGATGTGCTATTCATGATGTTGATTGTATTTGTCGTATTTCTGTTGCAACATTCACGTGCATTTCATTGGACATTGGCTCGAGAGACTTGTGAAGGACTGAGAAATGCATATTTTGAGTATATGTTTTTATTTCTTGTAGTTTTCACGGTGTCTACAGTGTTTACTGAAGAGAGAGAGACACAAAATAAACTACAAAGACATCTGTATGAAGCGTGGCCTTTATTTCATCAGACCAATGCAGCTACAATGCATGTCCTTGAAAAAGGTATAATTGTGTGAGATTTGTTTGTAAGGTAGAGTTGGCTTGCGACCTTCTCATGACTTTGACGCTGGCTCTACCAATTTAACTGCAAACTATTCTTCAGTAAAATTTTACTTATTTGATTGAATTTCACGACTCCTGGTCTTCTTTCATCATATCTGGTCCTGGGTCTTACAACTGTACCCCCCCCAAACAGTACAATAATCAAATCATTTTTTTCCTGTTCCAAAGGCTGTAGTGCTTTCCTAGTGACCACACTGACTTACTCCAGGTGGAATTTGGACAATAACTGTACAATTATCAAATATATCTATGTAATAAACATTATTACATGTGTTTTTGTAATAAACTGTAATTCACCTATAGTGTGTTTTTATATTTATATTCAATGGTTGTAGTACTTTCCTAGTGATCAGACTGACTTACTACAGGTGGAATGTTGACAATAACTCCCTTACTGTACGTACAATAAACGAATACGTTTCCAAAAAAATTACTGTAATTCCCCTAAACTATTTTTTCCTGTTTCAAAGGCTGTAGTGCTTTCCTAGTGACCACACTGACTTACTCCAGGTGAAATTTGGACAATAACTCCCTTGCTGTACGTACAATAAACAAATACGTTTCCAAAAAAATTACTGTAATTCCCCTAAACTATTTTTTCCTGTTTCAAATGCTGTAGTGCTTTCCTAGTGACCTGACTGACTTACTCCAGGTGAAATTTGGACAATAACTCCCTTACTGTACGTACAATAAACAAATAAGTCCAAGAAAATATTACAGTAATTCCCCTAAACTATTTTTTCCTGTTTCAAAGGCTGTAGTGCTTTCCTAGTGACCACACTGACTTACTCCAGGTGAAATTTGGACAATAACTCCCTTACTGTACGTACAATAAACAAGTTTAAGAAAAAATTACAGTAATTCCCCTAAAGTATTTTTTCATGTTCCAAAGGCTGTAGTGCTTTCCTAGTGATCAGACCGACTTACTACAGGTGGAATTTTGACAATACCTCCTTTACTGTACGTACAATAAACAAATAAGTTTAAGAAAAAATTACAGTAATTCCCCTAAAGTATTTTTCCATGTTCCAAAGGCTGTAGTGCTTCCCTAGTGATCAGACCGACTTACTACAGGTGGAATTTTGACAATACCTCCCTTACTGTACGTTCAATAAACAAATAAGTTTAAGAAAAAATTACAGTAATTCCCTAAAGTATTTTTTTCATGTTCCAAAGGCCGTAGTGCTTTCCTAGTGACCAGACTGACTTACTCCAGGTGGAATTTTGACAAAACCTCCTTTACTGTACGTACAATAAACAAATAAGTTCAAGAAAAAATTACAGTAATTCCCCTAAAGTATTTTTTCATGTTCCAAAGGCTGTAGTGCTTTCCTAGTGACCACACTGACTTACTACAGGTGGAATTTTGACAATACCTCCTTTACTGTACGTACAATAAACAAATAAGTTCAAGAAAAAATTACAGTAATTCCCCTAAAGTATTTTTTCATGTTCCAAAGGCTGTAGTGCTTTCCTAGTGACCTGACTGACTTACTCCAGGTGAAATTTGGACAATAACTCCCTTACTGTACGTACAATAAACAAATAAGTCCAAGAAAAAATTACTGTAATTCCCCTAAACTATTTTTTCCTGTTTCAAAGGCTGTAGTGCTTTCCTAGTGACCACACTGACTTACTCCAGGTGAAATTTGGACAATAACTCCATTACTGTACGTACAATAAACAAATAAGTCCAAGAAAAAATTACTGTAATTCCCCTAAACTATTTTTCCTGTTTCAAAGGCTGTAGTGCTTTCCTAGTGACCACACTGACTTACTCCAGGTGAAATTTGGACAATAACTCCCTTACTGTACGTACAATAAACAAATAAGTTCAAGAAAAAATTACAGTAATTCCCCTAAAGTATTTTTTCATGTTCCAAAGGCTGTAGTGCTTTCCTAGTGACCACACTGACTTACTACAGGTGGAATTTTGACAATACCTCCTTTACTGTACGTACAATAAACAAATACATTTAAGAAAAAATTACAGTAATTCCCCTAAAGTTTTTTTTTCTGTTCCAAAGGCTGTAGTGTTTTCCTACAGACCAGGCTGACTTACTACAGGTGAAATTTTGACAAAAAGTCCCTTACTGTACGTACAGTTGACAAATATGTTTTTTTTTTTTAAATTACTGTAATTCACCCTAAGTATTTTTTCGTGTTCCAAAGGGTGTAGTGCTTTCCTAGTGACCACACCGACTTACTACAGGTAAAATTTTGACAATACCTCCTTTACTGTACAATTATCAAATATTTTTATGTAATAAACATTATTACATGTGTTTATTACATATGCTTATGTAATAAACTGTAATTCACCTATAGTGTTTTTTATATATATATTCCAAAGATTGTAGTGCTTTCCTAGTGACCACACTGACTTACTCCAGGTGAAATTTTGACAATACCTAATAATACTGTTTTACATAATAATATATATAATAACTGTAATTCACTAAAGGGGTTTTTGTTTGTTTAAGGTTGTAGTACATTAATAGGGGCTACATTATTATTAACAGTAGTGACTGAACCTGTATGCATTGGTGCAGCAAATCTGACAGATAACGAACAGCAAGATCATGGAGGCATTCAAGATACTGTACAGTGCACTGTTTTATTTCTATTATCTTTCTAATTGTTCCACTGAGATTATACATAAAAGTTGTAATTAATTCCTTGTGGTTAGAGTCAAATTTCAATATCACCTCTTTAAAATTTTGCTGTTGTTGATCCTCTCTTGGTTTAAGTTGTTCTTATATTATCATAAACCCTTTAACTGATTGTTTTGTCAAGTACTTTTTACTTTATTATATTTTCTTTTAGAGAAGTGACATAAAAGTTTAAGTAAAACAAATGTGTGTGTTTGAATACAATTTTTTCAAATGTTTCCAGTCAGGACTACTTTGGGTAAACAAAAATATTTAAGCAATTGAACATTTTATTCAATATTTATTCATTGCATTATGTAATTGGTTAACACACATAACTATAACTGTTAGTGGTTTGTTACATAATTAATCCTTGTCATGTTTACCAATGTGAACAGTGCCAAAGATGGTACCCAATGTGCATTGGACTATCACCAGACAAGCTACCTGAAAAAAGATGCCCAATGGTTGTGCTCACTGTGTACCTTAAACAGTGGAACATCAAAAGAATATCTGCTGAAACTTCTGCTTTATTGTCCTTGTTTCAATATGGATTACCACTGTATATCTGTATTTTGGGACTTACAGTTAAAGACCCAAGGATCAGATATGATTTATTAGGACCAGGAGTTAGAAGTGCACTCAATTTAAGACAAGAGTCAGAATTATAATAAATTAAAGGAAATTTTACTGAAGAATGTTTGCAGTTTCATCAGGCAGAAGTCAAGAATCAGAACCAGTGATCAAAAGTAGGCCGCTTCCCCTTACATTTACAAAAATCACAGCAATTATACCCTTCACCAAGGTCTAAGCTTTGTCATTGCTTCAGGTTGAATGATTCTGATTGGCTAATAAATAATCACACATTTTCTACACATAGATAGACTGAAGCATATCTCCATCAATTATGCGGCTGACATTCGGACCCTGAATTTAGGCACGTCGTGACCTTCCACACTTGTATTGATTGTAATGAATAGTAATTGGACCAATTTTTGAGTCTCCAGTCTAGGACCAACTCTATAGCGCCACCACCAGTTAAAAAAATCAACATTAAAAGGATTATAGCTTTTGAACCCTTTGATCTAGATGTGAATGTAAATAGATGTAAAATGAAACTTAGTACACCTGATTCCACTCATTATGGTGATCACAATCAATATCTTACATTAAGACTCTGCCGATTACAGTAGTGGCCCTTTTGAAAAGTACAGTGTTCATTTTTTTGTGCTACTCCTCATTCAAATTTTGTTCAATTTTTACAAAAATTGGCTCAGATGATCTTTGGACCAAGCCACACTGAAGTGACTGAACAGATTTTTTATTTTTGCTATTGTTCCTGATATACATTTCTCCAAATTTGACCTGTATTTGTTGCCTTATGGTAGTTAGCTTAGCATGCTAATTGGTTAGCATGCTAACCTGATGCCATTCTTTCTAATGTGGCTCTTCAGCTATCAGGATAACCATAAACTACATTAGCATTAAGCTAACTTAACTTGCTAACTTAACTAATCTGGTTAACATGCCTTTGTGTGCTCATTCTTACACTTAAGCCTCTCCTTGGCAGCTTGGTAAGACAGCATCATCTGAGTGGTGCAAGCTGTTAAACCACATGCCACAAGCCCTGAACCATTCCGGTTGTGGGTTTGAATCCTGTGTGGCTCATTCCCAGACCGCAAGAGGTATTGTGGCCTTAAGTGGTGTAAAAGTTGCTTCTGTTCCAGACATGGTGTCTATATGTGAGAGAACTCAATAAATACAGCATGCAGTAAATTTATACAAAAATTATTCATTTTGAATTGCTTCTCACTTGAACTACTGGACCTTCTTCATCTTGCCAAAAACGCAACTTCCCAGTGGCGCAATGATATGAGTGACAGGTATCTGACCCAGAGATAATGGGTTCGAGCCCCGCGTGGGATGATTTAAAAAAAATTGTGTGTAATGTTGTGTCATGTCGATTCCTTTATTATTCAACGTTGTACTAATCTTTCTTCCTTTTGGATTAATATATATATCTTCTTCATTATATGTTCATTCTCATCTGAACTTCTGTTCATTATGAGTTCATTTTCACCTATACTTCTAAACCAGCTCTTTTTTCTTCAATTTCTGCTGTTTTTACTATTACTGCTCTTACTGCTGCTTCAGGGGCTTGGCCCCATATCGCTGCTTGCAGCTATGTTTCCACTTGTTCCTTAACATGTAACCAAGAATACTAACACACACAGACACAGTTTCTTCAAGGTTGGATTTGGTGAGGAGGAGAGTCTTCTCAAAACATTAATATAACATGTTATTTATCTCAAGGAGAGGATACTTTAAATCTAACTGTAAAGTAAAGACTTTAACTAAGAAATGGTCTCTCAACTATAGGTTTCAATGACTCCTGAGATCATTGCTATCAGGGTAGCCTAGAAAAGCAGATGGATGTAGTGACACCTGTTAAAGAAGTCCATATTTCATCTCTGGAAGCCAGGCTAAATGAGCAAGCACTGTTACTGCATTCCGGGCATGGGCCAGACCCTTACGTTACACCTCAGATATCAAATACAGACTTATATTTAAATGATACATGAAATAACATTTTCGATAATCACACTGATAATTTATATAACAAAGTAAAATCTCATAAGCCTAGAGAAGTCATTCAACTCATTTGATATATAGAAGGAAAACTATTGATTAATACCTTGATTATAATCACTCATTAGATATACATTGAAGCAGCAGTGTGTTCCAGAATCCACTTCTTCAGGACTTTATAACAAAAACGTAACTTCAATAATTACAATAAGGGCGTTGCTTATTTATAACATTGAAAATATTATTAACCTAAAATATCTGCTATTTTTAATCAATGAAAGAATTGTGTTGTACAAGGAACAGCAGTTCTAATACATACTTTTACCTAATACATTTATCAAAGTTAATTGAGTAGAGCGATCACTGGGAACATACTATAACCTTTGGAACATGAAAAAAGGAGAAATTACAGTAACTTTTTAATAATAATATGTTTGTACTATACTTACAGTAAGGTATTGGCAGTATTTAACAAGTAGTAAGTCAGTCTGATCACTATGAAAGCACTACAACCTTTGGAATATCTAAAAAACACTATAGGTGAATTACTGTAATTTATTTTTAATTAATATTTGTATACTGAACGTTCAGTAAGGGAGGTATTGTCAAAATTCCACCTGGAGTAAGTCAGTCTGGTCACTAGGAAAGCACTACAGCCTTTTGAACATGAAAAAATACTTTAGGGGAATTACTGTAATTTTTTCTTAAACTTATTTGTTTATTGTACGTACCGTAAAGGAGATATTGTCAAAATTCCACCTGTAGTAAGTCAGTCTGATCACTAGGAAAGCACTACAGCCTTTGGAACAGGAACAAATACTTTAGGTGAATTACAGTAATTTTTTTATAAACATATTTGATTATTGTACATACAGTAAAGGAGATATTGTCAAAATTCTACCTGTAGTAAGTCAGTGTGGTCACTAGGAAAGCACTACAGCCTTTGGAACAGGAAAAAATACTTTAGGTGAATTACTATAATTTTTTCTTAAACTTATTTGTTTATTATACGTACAGTAAAGGAGGTATTGTCAAAATTCCACCTGGAGTAAGTCAGTCTGGTCACTAGGAAAGCACTACAGCCTTTTGAACATGAAAAAATACTTTAGGGGAATTACTGTAATTTTTTCTTAAATATATTTGTTTATTGTACGTACAGTAAAGGAGGTATTGTCAAAATTCCACCTGTAGTAAGTCGGTCTGATCACTAGGAAAGCACTACAGCCTTTGGAACATGAAAAAATACTTTAGGGGAATTACTGTAATTTTTTCTTGAACTTATTTGTTTATTGTATGTACAGTAAAGGAGGTATTGTCAAAATTCCACCTGGAGTAAGTCAGTCTGGTCACTAGGAAAGCACTACAGCCTTTTGAACATGAAAAAATACTTTAGGGGAATAACTGTAATTTTTTCTTGAACTTATTTGTTTATTGTACGTACAGTAAAGGAGGTATTGTCAAAATTCCACCTGTAGTAAGTCAGTGTGGTCACTAGGAAAGCACTACAGCCTTTGGAACAGGAAAAAATACTTTAGGGGAATTACTGTAATTTTTTCTTGAACTTATTTGTTTATTATACGTACAGTAAAGGAGGTATTGTCAAAATTCCACCTGGAGTAAGTCAGTCTGGTCACTAGGAAAGCACTACAGCCTTTTGAACATGAAAAAAATACTTTAGGGGAATTACTGTAATTTTTTCTTAAATGTATTTGTTTATTGTACGTACAGTAAAGGAGCTATTGTCAAAATTCCACCTGTAGTAAGTCGGTCTGATCACTAGGAAAGCACTACAGCCTTTGGAACATGAAAAAATACTTTAGGGGAATTACTGTAATTTTTTCTTGAACTTATTTGTTTATTGTATGTACAGTAAAGGAGGTATTGTCAAAATTCCACCTGGAGTAAGTCAGTCTGGTCACTAGGAAAGCACTACAGCCTTTTGAACATGAAAAAATACTTTAGGGGAATAACTGTAATTTTTTCTTGAACTTATTTGTTTATTGTACGTACAGTAAAGGAGGTATTGTCAAAATTCCACCTGTAGTAAGTCGGTCTGATCACTAGGGAAGCACTACAGCCTTTGGAACAGGAAAAAATACTTTAGGTGAATTACTGTAATTTTTTCTTAAACTTATTTGTTTATTGTACGTACAGTAAAGGAGGTATTGTCAAAATTCCACCTGGAGTAAGTCGGTCTGGTCACTAGGAAAGCACTACAGCCTTTTGAACATGAAAAAATACTTTAGGGGAATTACTGTAATTTTTTCTTAAACTTATTTGTTTATTGTACGTACCGTAAAGGAGATATTGTCAAAATTCCACCTGTAGTAAGTCAGTCTGATCACTAGGGAAGCACTACAGCCTTTGGAACAGGAAAAAATACTTTAGGGCAATAACAGTCATTTTTTCATAAATATATTTGATAATTGTACGTACAGTAAAGGAGGTATTGTCAAAAATGCATGTGTAGTAACTCAGTCTGGTCACTAGGAAAGCACTACAGCCTTTGGAACAGGAAAAAATACTTTAGGTGAATTACAGTAATTTTTTTATAAACATATTTGATTATTGTATGTACAGTAAAGGAGGTATTGTCAAAATTTCACCTGTAGAAAGTCAGTCTGGTCATTAGGAAAGCACTACAGCCTTTGGAACATGAACAAATACTTTAGGTGAATTACAGTAAATTTTTTATAAACATATTTGATAATTGTACGTACAGTAAGGGAGTTATAGTCAAAATTTCACCTGTAGTAAGTCAGTCTGGTCTGTAGGAAAGTACTACAACCTTTGGGATATATATAAAAAACACTATAGGTGATTTACAGTTTATTTCATAAACATATGTAATAATATGCTCATTACATAAACATATTTGATAATTGTACACTGTTGTCAAAATTTCACCTGTAGTAAGTCGGTGTGGTCACTAGGAAAGCACTACACCCTTTGGAACACGAAAAAATACTTAGGGTGAATCACAGTAATTTTTAAAAAAAAACATAATTTGTCAACTGTGCGTACAGTAAGGGACTTTTTGTCCAAATTTCACCTGTAGTAGGTCAGTGTGGTCTGTAGGAAAACACTACAGCCTTTGGAACACAAAAAAATACTTAGGGTGAGTTACAGTAATTTAAAAAAAAAACATATTTGTCAACTGTATGTACAGTAAGGGACTTTTTGTCAAAATTTCACCTGTAGCAAGTCAGTGTGGTCACTAGGAACATGCTACAACCTTTGGATAGTAAAAAAATCCCTTTAATGTAATTAATGTAATTTTATTCTAAAAATATGTATGTACATTATGTAAAGTGAGGCAGGTTTCCTAAATACAATCATTATAATGCATTTTTATTGTTGCTAAAGTGCAATCAATAGCATTAGAACACATAATGTGAGAGAGATTTGCTGGTACATCTGTACTTTGCAAAAATGTAGTTGTCTGTTTGCACACAATGGAAAAAAATAGACCTTTTTAGACGGTCCCTAATCTTCTTTACCACACACATTGAATGTTCAGTGAACAGTCGCAACTTTGTATGCCATTAAAACAATATTTGCCCGTTTTGATTGATTGTGGAGAGTGTTGTAGTTCACCATCTTTGTCCTAAAGATCCTGTAGCTGCTTTTATTTAGCAAAAATGTGCTTTATTGCGCTTGTTATTGAGACGTGAAAGTGCGAATGTGCGAATATAAAACCAACTTTACCTAAGTAGGATGCACCATCTGAGGAGCTTGAAACCCTGGAGCAACAAGTGGTGCGCTTCATGAAGAGTAAAACCATTCCTCTGGACAGTCAGCAAATTTCAGCATGTCATATTCTTCCAAGTAAGGACAAAAAAAATAAACCTAAAATCATTGTCAAGTTTGTAAGTAGAAAGTATAAGGTGGAAATCCTGAAGGAAGCTAAGAAACTTAAAGGCACTGGAGTGTATTTAAATGAGCACTTGACAAAGAAAAATGCAGAAATTGCTTGGACCAGTCGTACCCTGAAAAAGGAAAATAAAATTCTATCAACTTGGACCAGGAATGGAAAAGTTTTCATCCGGACGAATGGACCTCCGGAACAAGCCAAGGTGATTATGGTGAGAAAAATGAAGGACCTGGATCTGTACAAATGACAATAGTGAGTGCATCATTCCTTTTTTCTGCTTGATTATTGGATCTCTTATAAGGAACTCATGACTCTCTCATTTAAGACTGAAGACTTTGCAAGTGTTGATTATATAGAACGTGATACATATGATTTTGCAAATAATGTGGATCCAGAGATTAATTTATTTAATCATATTAGGGACTCATGTCAGTATTACACTGAGGAACAACTTGATGAGGTACAAATTGAACAGGCATTTTCTTTTATTCATTTCAATTGTAGAAGTCTATCAAAACATTTTTCTGAAATCAAACATTTTTTGGAGACATTTAAAGGAAGATTTAAGTTAATTGCTTTATCTGAAACATGGATAAAGAAAGGCAAGGAGGTTGATCTGAAATTAAAGGGCTATGATTTATATGTCACCAACAGAGTCAATAGGACTGGAGGGGGAGTGGCCCTCTATATCTATAATGAATTGAAATGTAGACCAGTTAAATGCATGACAACAGCCATTAATGATTTAATGGAAAGTGTAGCTGTAGAAATAGAATTAGAACAAAATAGGAATATTGTTGTTGCATGTGTATATAGAAAACCAGGATCAAAAGTGGAAACCTTCATGGATAAATTAGAAGAAATGATTCATGGTCTAAATAACAAACGAAATCTCGTAATTTGTGGAGATTGTAATATTGATCTTCTAAAGGTAGATTCACATATAAAACTCAGATTTTTTAGAGATATTATATACAGTGAGAAAAATAAGTATTTGAACACCCTGCTATTTTGCAAGTTCTCCCACTTGGAAATCATGGAGGGGTCTGAAATTGTCATCGTAGGTGCATGTCCACTGTGAGAGACATAATCTAAAAAAAAAAATCCAGAAATCACAATGTATGATTTTTTAACTATTTATTTGTATGATACAGCTGCAAATAAGTATTTGAACACCTGAGAAAATCAATGTTAATATTTGGTACAGTAGCCTTTGTTTGCAATTACAGAGGTCAAACGTTTCCTGTAGTTTTTCACCAGGTTTGCACACACTGCAGGAGGGATTTTGGCCCACTCCTCCACACAGATCTTCTCTAGATCAGTCAGGTTTCTGGGCTGTCGCTGAGAAACACGGAGTTTGAGCTCCCTCCAAAGATTCTCTATTGGGTTTAGGTCTGGAGACTGGCTAGGCCACGCCAGAACCTTGATATGCTTCTTACAGAGCCACTCCTTGGTTATCCTGGCTGTGTGCTTCGGGTCATTGTCATGTTGGAAGACCCAGCCTCGACCCATCTTCAATGCTCTAACTGAGGGAAGGAGGTTGTTCCCCAAAATCTCGCAATACATGGCCCCAGTCATCCTCTCCTTAATACAGTGCAGTCGCCCTGTCCCATGTGCAGAAAAACACCCCCAAAGCATGATGCTACCACCCCCATGCTTCACAGTAGGGATGGTGTTCTTGGGATGGTACTCATCTTTCTTTTTTCTTCCTCAAAACACGTTTAGTGGAATTATGACCAAAAAGTTCTATTTTGGTCTCATCTGACCACATGACTTTCTCCCATGACTCCTCTGGATCATCCAAATGGTCATTGGCAAACTTAAGACGGGCCTTGACATGTGCTGGTTTAAGCAGGGGAACCTTCCGTGCCATGCATGATTTCAAACCATGACGTCTTAGTGTATTACCAACAGTAACCTTGGAAACGGTGGTCCCAGCTCTTTTCAGGTCATTGACCAGCTCCTGTCGTGTAGTTATGGGCTGATTTCTCACCTTTCTTAGGATCATTTAGACCTCACGAGGTGAGATCTTGCATGGAGCCCCAGTCCGAGGGAGATTGACAGTCATGTTTTGCTTCTTCCATTTTCTAATGATTGCTCCAACAGTGGACCTTTTTTCACCAAGCTGCTTGGCAATTTCCCCGTAGCCCTTTCTAGCCTTGTGGAGGTGTACAATTTTGTCTCTAGTGTCTTTGGACAGCTCTTTGGTCTTGGCCATGTTAGTAGTTGGATTCTTACTGATTGTATGGGGTGGACAGGTGTCTTTATGCAGCTAATGACCTCAAACAGGTGCATCTAATTTAGGATAATAAATGGAGTGGAGGTGGACATTTTAAAGGCAGACTAACAGGTCTTTGAGGGTCAGAATTCTAGCTGATAGACAGGTGTTCAAATACTTATTTGCAGCTGTATCATACAAATAAATAGTTAAAAAATCATATATTGTGATTTCTGGATTTTTTATTTTTAGATTATGTCTCTCACAGTTGACTTGCACCTACAATGACAATTTCAGACCCCTCCATGATTTCCAAGTGGGAGAACTTGCAAAATAGCAGGGTGTTCAAATACTTATTTTCCTCACTGTAAAAACGGGCTATATCCATTAATAACGAAGCCTAGCAGAATAACCACAACTAGTGCAACTTTAATAGACAATATTTTTACAAATGTTTTGGAGAATCACATTACTAGTGGGTTGGTAATAAATGATATAAGCGACCATCTGCCTATATTTGCAATATTGGACTATAAATTGTCTAAAAAAACAGTATACCATCAAATATACAAAAGAAAAAGGAGTGCTGATCATATTAATAAGTTTAGGAATGATTTATTCAAACAAGAGTGGAAAGAGGTGTACATAGATGATGTAAACAATGCTTATAATTCTTTTCTTAAATGTTATCTTACTCTGTATAATAAGCATTGTCCTGAGATCCTATGCAGATCCAAACAAAGGCAAAATAGTAAACCTTGGATAACAAACGGATTAAAAAATGCCTCTAAAAAGAAAAACAAACTTTATAAGGAGTTTATTAAATCAAGAACAGAGAATGCAGAAAAACGCTATAAGAAATACAAAAATAAGTTGACTAATATATTGAGACAAGCAAAAAAGGACTATTATAATAGAATGTTGCATGAAAATAAAAATAACATAAAGGCTACATGGAATATTCTGAACAATGTAATTGGGAATAAGACTGGACGAACGGAATTACCTAAATATTTTGAAAAGGACAATAGGGTGATTGATAATAAAGATGAAATGGTTCATGAATTAAATCAATTCTTTATAAATGTAGGACCTAGCTTAGCAAATGAAATACCAATACCTAGTGATCAGCTAGGGGGAGTCTGGAAAAGGGAAAATAGGATTATGCAGTCAATGTATCTAGGTGAGGTGACTGAAAATGAAATATTATCTGTGGTTTATAAGCTAAAAAACAAGACCTCAACGGATAGTGATGGTATTGACATGAAAATAATAAAAAACACAATTGATTGCATTATTAAACCATTATATTATATAATTAATTATTCTTTTACAGAAGGAGTTTTTCCAGATAGTATGAAAACAGTTAAGGTAATACCTTTTTTTAAAACTGGAGATAAACATATTTTTAATAACTATAGACCAGTATCTCTCCTATCTCAATTTTCCAAAGTGTTTGAAAAACTCTTTGTTAATAAATTAGACAACTTTATTGAAAAACATGAATTATTAAATGAAAATCAGTACGGATTTAGGTCAAATAGGTCTACAAGCTTGGCTATCATGAAAATTATTGAAGATATTACAACTGCAATAGATAGAAATACTCAGTGCTCTGACAGGACAAAGCATGTGAAGTTTCTCTTCTTCTGCCGACACATGTTGTGGAGGATGAAATGCCTGCGAGACGATAGACCTTGCCATGTTGAAAGGCACCTTGGGCACATAGCCAGGTCTCAGATGCAAGATGGCCTTAACTCCTCCCGGGGCAAACTCCAAGTAAGATGGCGAAACTGCCAGGGCTTGCAGATCTCCCACCCTCTTAAGCGAGGTAATGGCTAAGAGAAATGCCATCTTCAATGTCAAGTCCTTAGGTGAAGCCGACTGAAGTGGTTTGAAGGGGACCAGGGTTAACCCTAAATACACAATAGGAGTTTTCATTGATTTAAAGAAGGCATTTGACACTATAGATCATCAAATTCTTATTTCTAAATTATATGGAATTAGAGGAGTTGCACTGGACTGGTTAACCAGCTATTTACAACAACGACAATGTTGAGTTTGACGGTTATAGGTCAGAATGTATGAATATTAAATGTGGACTTCCACAAGGCTCAATTTTAGGACCCAAACTTTTTATTTTATATATAAATGAGATTTGTGAGGTTTCAAACATGTTACACTATGTATTATTTGCAGATGATACAAATTTATACAGTTCAGGAAATGACTTGAAAACCTTAGCTAATAATATTGAAGATGAAATGGTTAAACTAAAATTGTGGTTTGATGTAAATAAATTATCTTTAAATTTGAATAAGACAAACTTTATGATATTCCGCAATAAAAGAAAGGAGGAAGTCAGCTTATCTATAAACAATGTAAACATTGAGAAGGTGTCTGAAATCAAATTTCTAGGAGTCACCTTAGATGAGAAATTGACTTGGAAAAGTCATATATTGCATGTAAAAAATAAGATGGGAAAAAGCTTATTTATCTTGAATAAGGTTAAATACAGTTTACCATATAATACAATGAAAATGTTATATTGTTCAATGATTTTGCCTTATTTAAACTATTGTGTAGAAATATGGGGAAATACATATCATAGCAACATTATGCCTTTATTTATTTTACAGAAAAGAGCCATTCGCATTATTTTTAAAGCAGGATATAGAGACAATACAAATCAATTCTTTATTAGGTCAGGATTATTAAAACTTAAAGACATTGTAGAATTACAAACTCTATTAGTGATGTTTAAAGCTAGAAGCAAAGCTCTTCCACATGACTTACAAAAGTTATTTGTTTTTACTTCTGAAGATGAAAATCACAGACGGCCGTATGACTTTAAACATCAAATAGCAAGAACAAATTTGAAACAAATGTGTTTGTCTGTTGCTGGAGTAAAAGCATGGAATTCTTTAAGGAAAGATTTAAAAAGCTGCAAAAATATTTTGGAATTTAAAAGGAGTTATAAAAAGAAACAACTTGAATTATATCAAACTGAATTTTGATTTTGTTTGTATGTGATCATTGTAAAACGTTTAAATAAATATCAGATTATGTTGGAGTTTGGGTGATGGTGGAGGGAATAATGCTAATGCCATCTACTATTTATGTTAATATATTTTGGGTGATGCTAATGTCATCTATTATTTAGGTTAATACATTTTGGGTGGTGGTGGAGGGAACAATGCTAATGCCATCTACTATTTATGTTTATAAAGGGGGCAGATAAATATAAGAATATTATTCTTCCATCTGCTCCTTTCTGATCATGGAAATGTAAAGGAAAAATTCAAATGAATTGTATGTGCCTTGGACAATTAATGCATTTTCATGAAAGGAATAAAAGAGAAATGAATGAATGAATGAATGAATATAGCGCGACCCCACCTTCAATTTTATTCTGTCTATTCACGTAATGCAGATCATAATCATCCATTTCAAAGTCAATTCCTTTCTCTTGATTGAACCAGGTTTCAGAAATCGCTATCACACTGAAGGGATAAACAAAATTTTGTAGATATTCACTTATTGCATTAAAATTTGTATACAAACTTCTGCTGTTAAAATGAATAATAGTCAATTTATCCTCAGTAATGCAATTATTGCTGTATTGTTCATTTGTATAGTAGTTACAGTTGTTGTTAATAATAGAAAGGAAATTGTTGTCAGGATCAATATCAGTCTCTACATCATGCATATTATACTCAGTATATTCAGTTGCACCCAGATCCAATTGACGTAGTTGTTCAATTCTCTGCAAAAAGTCTGTCTCTATATAATTGTCATTTTGACCACCCGTGTGTGGCTCAGTACTCATTGTGATAGTGTAAGTCAGATGTTACCTTAATTAGATGGCTGATGTGCATTATGATCACTGATACTTGTCCAACTCCTCCATGTTTCTTACTATGAGAATTTTGGCCTCCTCTGGAGACCCATTTAACTTGATGAAGATTTTACCATTTGTTACCCATGTGTGTTGAATTTTTTCTTGTTTCTTGAGGTGTCTTGCTTTTCTAGCTATGTCTGCATTCTTTTTTGTTAAGTGTTCATTTATATATACATTTGTCCCTTTGAGTTTGCGGCCTTGTTTTAACAGGGCCATCTTGTTTTTCCTGTTGACAAATCTCAAAATGACTGCTGGTCTATCGTTGTTGATCCTTCTCGGTAGAGGGTGGCATGCTTCAATGCAATCCAGGTCCAGCTCTACTCCTTTGCTCTGGAGAAAGGTTGCCACTTGTTGCTCCACTGAGCGCACTTCCCTCTCCCTCTGCTCATCTCCGCTGTCCGCGGCTACCACGCGCGCGTACGAGCGTGGTTTGATAGGAATACCAGTGATGAGCAAGTCGTTCAGCCGGGAGTACTGCTCCAGATCGTCCACCCTCCGTTCAAGCTCCACGATCCGTTTGTCCTTTTCAATGTTTTGGAGGCGCAGCTGTTTAACCTCCTCTAATACTTCCAGAAGACGGCTCTGCTGCGTCTTCACTGTAATCATCTCCTCAGTTAGGAAGTCGAGAGACTTTTTAATGTCATCGACTTCCTCTGTCTGCGTGTTCTTTTTTGGGCCCATTAGATGAATAGAAGTGCCACAACCCGTGACAGTCAGTTTTTAATTCCAGTCACAATACGCTCTCCAAAACCTGCTGGATTTGAAGTTAGATCTATTTTTCTCCTCTCATACTTCACAAACATCACTCACAGCAGCCATCTTGGATGATCACATGATTGGAGTATGATTGGAGAAGAAATCAGGCTGAAGTCGGCGATGAACTTCATATAAATGTTGGCAAACCCCAGAAACCATTGCAGCTCTTTAATGGAAGAGGGCTCAGGCCAGTTTTTTACCGTATCAACCTTCCCCTGGTCCATTTGGATACCACATCCGTTGATGATGTAACCCAGGAAGGTGGTAATGATCTTAATCATCTCTTAAGGCATTGAAGGACCTGCGCAACGTGATTGTGATGTTCAGTCAGGTTACAGGAGTAGATCGGGATATCATCGATGTAGATGACAAATCTTTGGAGCATATCTCGGAATACCTCGTTCATGAAGCCTTGGAAGACTGAAAGCGAGTTTGCTAGCCCGTACGGCATGCGGTATTCATATGAAGGCTGTTTTCCACTCGTCGCCCCTTTCGAATACGGAACAAGTTGTGTGCTCTGTGCAGGTCCAGAATCCATGTTTAAGAGCTTTCCCGATGTATTCATCCATGACCCGTGTCTCCGGGATCGAAGGGAGGTAGATTCTACCTTTGGGCAGTGTGGCATCAGGTACCAGCTCAATGATGCAGTCCCTTGGCTGATGAGGTGGAAGTTTAATAGCCAGCTGTTTATTGAAAATGTCCTGGAAATCCCCATATTTTTCTGCCACCGTCACGGTAGACTGCACTTCTGGACTTTCAATGGTGGTGGAGTGGAGATCAACCCTGGATTCTAAGATAAGGTTGAGATAAGGGATCTTTCTGAGGAAAATGTATACAATTACAATGTATACAATATAGATGTATACAATGTATACAATACATTTAATTTAATATTCAATAATATTATTTATCTGCCTGCATTGACACCATTATATGAGAACTGAACTGAGCTGGACAATGACATCACGGTTTTCTCCAGAGCGGCTATAAATATATACATGAACTAAATTAATAACTTTTTTACAACAAAAATGAACCATCACTGAACTTACTTAAGCTGGACTGTGGACTATTTTCTTCTAGACACAAACTTTGTTGCATCATTTTCCTGTTATCTCTGTAAAGCTGCTTTGAATCAATCTGTGTTGTAAAAAGCGCTATATAAATAAAGATGACTTGACTTGACTTGACAATGATCGAAACAGAACCCACTCCATTTGGTAACTTCTCCGGTGGACCAGGAAACGATGGATGAATAGATCTGCTGCCAGGGACATCCCAGGATGATATTAACTGCAGAACCTTCTAGCACCAGAAACGAGATCTCCTCCCTATGCAGGTCTCCAATACTGAGCGTGACGTGTGGTGTGCAGTGAGTAATGACTCCTCGACCAAGCGGCTTACCCAGGATAGAATGAATGCTCAAGGTTTGTGAAAAGGGGAGTTTCTTGATGCGGAGATGTTTGAGAGTTCCTTTGAGATAAAAAAAATGACTGTCAGTGGTGTGCGTTCGAATGTAGAGATGGTTAAGGGAAATTGGACAGCACTCACCGTTGGTCGAGGAGGACGAACTGGACAGTCTGGGATGAGATGATCTTTAGGACCCCAGTATAAGCACATGTTGTTGTGGATATGTCGTTGTCACTCAATTTGGGTAAGACTGAATTAATAAACCTGCTTAGGTTCGCTAGCTGATGCTGCTGGAGCGGCTGATGGTAGAAATGAAGAGGATTGAAACAGTGATGAGTCCAGTTGGCATACTGAAATGCACTGAGCAATAAGAATGGATCGTTGAATCGGATTTTCTAATCCCATTGTGTCATCGTGAATCGCCATTTGAAGCCTTAAATCTGGGAACGACCTTGACGAAAAGCAGTTATTAATGCTGTTTCGTTTCACCCACTTGTAGCCCTTAGGGTGTGGAATTGGACAGCATAATCGCCAGCTGAAGATTTACCTTGACGGAGGTGATAGAGTTGATTGTGGATCGAGGTTATGGTGACTGATCTGACCAAACACTTCCTTGAAGTGTGCGATAAAGCTGTCAAGAGAGCGAGTGAGTGGGCTGTCTTGGTACCAGATGGTGTTTGCCCACTGAAGAGCGCAACTAGAGAGGAGAGATATTATGTAGGCTATCTTGGCTTTTTCAGTTAGAAAACAATGAGCCTGTTGGTTGCGTCTGTGACAGTTTGTCATACTGTACATGCTTTTTGATTGCCATGGCATCCATCAGAAGACAAACTTGACCCTATTTTGCCTGATCCCCCTGCCTTTTTCTTTTAGGCAGATCTAAGAATGGAAGAGGTTGTTGCACTCTTAATTAAATAATTAAAAAAAGCAAATATCACACCTCGAAAACTGAGAGACAGACAAGCTGTTTTCTGGCTTAGTTATGATTACAGAGTTCCCTCTTTTTCATGAACATCAGATTCAAGGAAGCCTTGGAAAAAAAGTTAAGTAATTAATCACAATTTTTTTCTGTAATTAAGCGTGATTAATCACGATTAAAAACATCTGAGCTTTTAATATTTTTAAATTGTTATAAATTTCAGTTAATCTCGTAAGCATACCCTATTTAGTCTCTCTGTTGTCGCCTTGTCTTTGTCAGATCATTTTGGAAGTTCCCGCTTGTGTTTCCCTGCCTGTCTCCTGTGTCCTTTGTGATCTTCGCGTTCAGCACTCCCGGTTCGTCACGTCGCCGTCTTCTGGATCGCCGTTCCCGAACCACCATCATCATCATCATCATCATCATCATCATCATCATCATCATCATCATCATCATCATCATCTCTTCTCTGAAGAGATTGGGTTGTCCTCAAATAACATTTCTCTTTCTGGGCTCACCCCTGGCTCCCATCGTCCTTGGTCATCCCTGGCTAGTACAACACAGTCCGAGGGTTGACTGGGGACACAATTCTGTTTCGTCTTGGAGCACTCAATGTTATGCGTCTTGTCTTATGTCTGCCTGTTCATCTGTGTCTAGTTCTGTTTTTCAGAAGGAGGCGGTGAATTTATCAAACGTGCCCGCTGAGTACCTTGACCTGGAGGAAGTGTTCAGTAAGTCCCATGCCGCTTCTCTACCTCCGCATTGTCCCTATGACTGTGCTATAGATTTACTCGCAGGTAAGTCTCCGCCTAAGGGCAAACTTTACTCACTTTCTGTTCCGGAAAGGGAGACAATGGAGAAATATATTTCTGAGTCTCTAGCCTCTAGCCTCATCCGTCCTTCCTCTTCTCCAGCGGGGGCGGGGTTCTTTTTTGTAGGTAAGAAGGATGGTTCTCTGCGACCTTGTATTGATTACCGAGAGCGGAACAACATCACGGTAAAGAATACCTATCCTTTGCCGTTGAAGTCTTCAGCTTTCGAGAGGTTGCAGGGAGCATCCATCTTCACAAAATTGGATTTACGTAATGCATATCATTTGGTTCGTATCAGGAAGGGGGATGAATGGAAAACCGCGTTCAACACCCGGTTTCAACACCTGGCGTTCAATTTTTTTTTTTCTTCTTCTTCTCTCCAGGAACACGTTCAACACGTCAGACGAGTGCTTCAGAGGTTGCTAGAGAATGGGCTTTTTGTCAAGGCGGAGAAATGCATTTTTCATGCACAGTCTGTTCCTTTCCTAGGTTACATCGTCTCATCTGAGGGAGTGCGTATGGATCCTGACAAGGTTAAGGCTGTGATGGATTGGCCAAGTCCAGATTCCCGTAAGGCCCTACAGAGGTTTCTGGGGTTCGCCAACTTTTATCGGCGTTTTATTCGCAACTTCAGCCAACTAGCCGCACCTCTGACCGCCTTGACCTCCCCCAGAACGACGTTCAGGTGGTCTAATACAGCCAAGGCTGTATTCGCCAACCTCAAGAGTCGCTTTGTTTCGGCTCCCATCTTAGTCTCCCCTGATTCCTCACGTCAGTTCGTGGTGGAGGTCAACGCGTCAGAGGTGGGGGTAGGTGCAGTTCTCTCCCAACGCTCTTCCACAGACGACAAGATGCATCCTTGCGCGTTCTTTTCCCACCGTTTATCACCTGCCGAACGTAACTATGACATTGGTAACAGAGAGTTGTTGGCAGTCAAGTTGGCGTTGGAGGAGTGGCGTCATTGGTTAGAGGGTCGGGGGTACCTTTTATCGTTTGGACTGATCATAAGAACCTTGAATATATTAGATCTGCTAAAAGACTCAACTCCAGGCAGGTTCGATGGGCACTTTTTTTTCGGACGTTTTGACTTTTCTCTCGTACCGCCCGGGTTCCAAGAACATCAAACCCGATTCCTTATCTCGTATTTTTGATCCGTCCGAACGCCCGGTTACTCCCGAGTGCATTTTACAGAGAAAGTATTTTACCGAGAAAGTAGTTATCTCCACACTCACATGGGAGGTCGAATCGAAGGTCAAGATGGCCTTAGAAGGGGTAATCCCTCAGCCCAGTTGCCCACCGAGTCGATTGTTTGTACCGGAGGAGTTACGGTCCGAAGTTATACGATGGGGTCATTGCGCCAACGTGGCCTGTCATCCAGGAGTAAACCGCACCAGCTGTTTAGTAAAGCAACGATTCTGGTGGCCATTAATGGCTCGTGACATTCACAGTTTTGTTTTGGCTTGCTCGGTTTGTGCCATTGGTAAAACGTCTAACCAACCTCCTGATGGGTTACTCCAACCGCTGTCTGTCCCTTCGAGACCCTGATCCCACATAGCGCTAGATTTTGTCACCGCCCTCCCACCCTCTAATGGCATGACGGTTGTTTTAACCGTAGTGGACCGGTTCTCGAAGTCGGCACATTTTATTCCCTTGCCCAAATTACCCTCAGCCAAGGAGACAGCGGTGACTGTCGTGGATCACGTCTTTCGTTTACATGGCCTCCCGATGGACGTGGTTTCCGACAGGGGGCCCCAATTTGTGTCCAAATTTTGGCAGGAGTTTTGTAGATTACTTGGAGCTACAGTCAGTATGTCTTCGGGTTATCATCCCCAGAGCAATGGTCAAACCAAGCGAGCCAATCAAGACTTGGAGAGAGTGTTGCGATGTTTGGTGTCCAAGAATCCTTCATCCTGGAGCCAACAACTTTCTATGGTTGAGTACACACATAACTCGTTACCAGTGTCATCCACGGGCCTCTCTCCATTTGAGTGTAGTCTAGGGTACCAGCCACCAATTTTTCCAAGTCTGGAATCCAAAGTCGCGGTTCTCTCTGCTCACGCCTTCGTCCAGAGGTGCCACCGCACGTGGACCAGAGCCCGCGAGACTCTGCTCCAGTTGGTTGCGCACACCAAGGCCAAGGCCGATCGCCACCGGTCAAGGCCTCCCGTATACGTCGTTGGTCAAAAAGTGTGGCTTTCAACCAAGAACATTCCACTCCGCTCCGTGTCTAATAAATTAGCTCCCAATTTCTTCGGCCCGTTCACTGTCACCAAAATTCTTAGTCCGGTGGCAGTCCGACTCAAACTTCCTCCGGCATACAGGAGGATTCATTCCGTTTTTCATGTCTCCAAATTGAAACCTGTATTTCATTCTCACCTTAATCCGCCGGCCCCGGTTCCCCCACCGCCGCTGCTCGTAGACGGGGAACCCACGTATTCGGTCAATCGTATACTGGACTCGAGGCGGCGGGGACGCGGATTTCAGTACCTGGTGGACTGGGAAGGTTACGGTCCGGAGGAGAGAAGTTGGGTTCCTGCTAGGGACATTCTGGATCACTCCCTTATCGATGATTACAATCAACAGGTAAGTTCCTCTGGGAGCGCCAGGAGGCGCTCATAGGGGGAGGGGTACTGTCACGTTTTATGAATTCGCTGTCTCTTTTCTCGTCTCGTGTTTATGTGTGTGTGTGTTCATGTGGGGGCGTGGTCGCTGTTCTCGGCTGCTGGTCCGCACGCCAGCTGATTCAGATCAGCGCGCCAGCTGCAACTGATCAGCGTACCCTATTTAGTCTCTCTGTTGTCGCCTTGTCTTTGTCAGATCGTTGTGGATGTTCCCGCTTGTGTTTCCCTGCCTGTCTCCTGTGTCCTTTGTGATCTTCGCCTTCAGCACTCCCGGTTCATCATGTTGCCGTCTTACGGATCTCCGTTCCTGAACCACCATCATCATCATCATCATCTCTTCTCCGGAGAGATCGGGTTGCCCTGTGCTGCCAAGGGCTTAACTGGACTTTGCACACCATCACGCTCCCAGCATCTGATCTACTCTCAATAAAGAGATTTTGTATTTGCAATTGAATCCTTCTGGTTTTCATTACAGACTGGTTTTTATTTGTTTTCATGTTGCTGTTCTCATGATTGCTGTATGAGATTTTTATAGACAACTATGCCTAGGGTTTTGAAGTTCTGTCACACCACATGTAGCCACTTCTTTCTTACTTGGTATATGTAACTCTTTAGGTATTTACAACACCACTGGTCACTATATGATAAAAGTGTGAAAATTAATCATAAGAAGTTTATATTAGTTCAAGTTTGCTCTGTGTGGATGTATTGTTCTGTTCCAGTAATGTTCTATGACTAAACCTTGAAGGGAAAAGATATCACCTATGGGGTCAAAGCCTGTTCCCCAATGGTCTCTGGTGAAGCCTTTGCAAGAGGCATATGTACCCCTCGGGTCCCAGCAAGTTTTCACCAAGGTGGTAGGACCCAGCGATCCTTTACGCCACTTTGCATACCTTGTTTATTCGTGTAGCCTGCCCTCCAGATAATAAATATGCACTTGCTTTGCAATTCATCCATTGGGTTATTATGGAATCAAACTAATCAAGAGTTCAAGACTTTGACGCGTTGTTCTTATTTGTTTTCATGTTGCTGTTCTCATGATTGCTGTATGAGATTTCGGTAAAACTTTATAATAACGTTCAGTTGTAAGTCATTAATAAGTGGTTAGTTAAAAATGAATGATAGGCATTGAACATCACAGTATAATTGAAAGCTATCAATTTCAACATTTATTAGGCTTTAAAAAAAAATGTTTTAATTTAAGTGAACTTAAAACACTCTTCACATAAACCTATTATAATAAATGATATTGTGGCCTTCCTGCCTGTCTAACAGGAATATAGTATACTGATATATAAAGAAATATACAGAAATTGAATAAAGTTATCAAACACTTTACAGTCTTAAATGTAAACAAATTATAAACAAATAAATTAAATATAGATTAAGTCAAGTCAAGTCAAGTCACCCTTATTTATGTGGCGCTTTTTACACAGATTGTTTCAAAGCAGCTTTACAGTGATAACAGGAAAATAATGCAACAAAGTTTGTTTCTGCTGTACAGCAGATATAGAAGAAAATAGTGTTACAGTCCAGCTTAAGTAAGTTCAGTGATGGTTCATTTTTGTTGTAAAAAAAGTTATTAATTTAGTTATTGATTTAGCAGATCAATAATATTGTTGAATATTAAGTGTCCCCAACTAAGCAAGCCAAAGGCGACAGTGGCAGGAACCAAAACTCCATCAGGTGACAGAATGGAGAACAAAAAAAAACCTTGGGAGAACCCAGGCTCAGTCGGGGGGCCAGTTCTCCTCTGGCCAATGAACGAACAGTGTATGATTATGATTCAGGCAGCATTACAAGTCAGAAGTCAGATTGGATTGGAACAATCAGAATATTATCCAGTTCCATCTGGTTGAATATCGGAGTCACGTCGGTATGGAGACAGGTTAGTTGAGGATCAGTGCCGATGGCTGTCGTGTCGATGAGGCCTTCACAGGGGAGAGTCTAGTTGACACAATCTCTGCTGACACTTCAGGGATGCATTGTAGTCGTGTCTAGGAGCAGGTCTTCCATCTGATCTGGATACGGCCTGGATTCAGCTGATAACAGTGAACCTCGGAATAAGCAGAAAGACTAACATTAGTGTAGATGACATTCTTCTTATGATGTAACGGGTACATTGGGTGTTATAGGAAGAGTTCCCGGTTCCGGCTGACTTAATCTATGCAGCCTAATAATCATTTAACTGATTTGAATAATAGGAATGTATCATTTTCTATGTGTATTCCAGGTTAAAGAGATGTGTTTTTAGTCTAGATTTAAACTGACAGAGTGTGTCTGCTTCCCGGACAATGTTAGGAAGACTGTTCAAGAATTTTGGTGCTAAATAGGAAAAGGATCTACTGCCAGCAGTCGATTTTAATATTCTAGGTATTATCAACTGGCCAGAGTTTTGAGATCGCAATAGACGTGATGGACTATTATGTGTTAAGAGCTCGCTCAAGTACTGGGGAGATAAACCATTTAGTACTTTGTAAGTAATCAGCAATATTTTAAAATGTATACAATGTTTTATAGGCAGCCAGTGCAGTGTTGACAGAACCGGGCTAATATGGTCATACTTCCTGCCTGGTTCTGGTAAGAACTTTTGATCAATTGTTAGACAGTATTCTAGGTTAGTATGTGCGGAGGTTTTTGGTCTAATCATTAGAAACTCTGTTTTTTCAGAATTAAGTAACCAGCAAAAATGTCAAGCGCGATTTATCATATACACTAGATAGAGTTACATTAAGCACCAACACTTCAAAAGAATTATATTTGAAACTACTTCTCAGTAATTCTGAAGATTTTACTATAGATTACAGCAACACCCTCCCGCCTTTCAGACGAGGCTCATGTTTATAACAGTAATCTTGGGGGGGGGTGGACTCATTTAAAGTAATGTAATGTAATGTATAATATTATATAAATATATGAAATAAACTGTTAGACACGGCATTTTCAATCAGATTTGCGTATGTGTGTATATATAGGCTATATATATATATATATATATATATATATATATATATATATGTGTGTGTGTATATATATATATATATGTGTGTGTATATATATATATATATAAACATATAGGCCTATTTAATAATAGGCTATTTAGTTAATATTTTGAACTATTCAGTTTTGACTAGTACGTATTCCAATTGTGACTAGTACATATTTTGTATACACTATAGTTGTTCATTAGGTACTAGTACTTATTTTTTAGATACTAGTATGTATTATTAGATACTAGTACTTCGCATTAGATACTAGTACTGTTTTATTAGATACTTGTACCTATTTAAAAAAAAAAAAAAAAAAAAAATATATATATATATATATATATATATATATATATATATATATATATATATATACATATATTTAATAATATTTAGTTAATATTTCAAACTATTCAGTTTTGACTAGTTCGTATTCCAATTGTGACTAGTACATAATTTGTATACACTATAGTTGTTCATTAGGTACTAGTACTTATTTTTTAGATACTAGTATGTATTATTAGATAAAAGTAGCCTACTTCGCATTAGATACTAGTAGTTTTTCATTAGATACTTGTACCTATTTAATATATATATATATATATATATATATATATATATATATATATATATATATATATATATATATATATATTACGAAGGCACATGAATAAAAAAAAAATCATGCACGCACGGGTACATTTTTTTAAATAAATAATTCAATATTCCATTAAAAAGTATTGTACATTTTGATTCCATGGTGGTTGTAACGTTAGGATCATAGGGTTAGGATTGAAGAAACTGTAGTTTACTGGCCCTTTAAGGTTTTGAAAGGCGGAAGCGCGAGCTCAGTCCCAGCGTGCAGCGCGTGAAGATGGCGGGTGTTCTGGAGAGGAGTTACATTGAGATCTGCGGATTTGAAAGAGAGACTGTCTCACGATTCAGACAGATAACACTGAATCTAGGTAACTCCTTTTAATATTAAACTGTTGTAGACACGGCATTTTCAATCAGATGTGCGTTAAAATAGGCTGAGCGATTAAATGGTGGCTTTAGTGTTAGCAGCTCGTGTGTGACGCCATGGCAGGCTCACAACTGGTGTGGGGGGTCATACTGTATAACGATCACATAAATCTATATTAAATATGTTTTTTTTTTTTTATCTGACTGTGATATTTGCTGTCAGTATCCAGGAAGTACAGTTTTTTAAAGGGTTTTACTACATAACTTACCTCTAGTTTAGAGGGCAAAATTCTCAAACGTGTTGTTAGGAGATTGTTTTTGCAGAAGGACCAAACCCGCGCTAGATTACAATCATAGACAGTATGATTACAATGTAATGATGTTAAGTATCAAGAAACTTGTTTAAAAGTGTGTCGCACTTAAATATGTTAGGTGTGTGTGTATGCATATGTAACTTAAACACATTTTAAAGAGGATTTGTCACTTTTTTGACATTTAAACACTGAAAACAATTTATATGCCTAAGTTAAGCGTTTTATATATGATGAGAAATATAAATCCACTCACTCACTGAAGTGTTTGTATGTGTCCAGCAGGTGTTGGGGTAAACACTGGCGGTGTTAAGTATGCAGACAGTGCTGGTGGATTCTCTTATGAGGACAGTGGGAAACTCCTCTCAGTCACCAGCAACAGATTCATCCACTGGTGAGAGCTTTTTTTCACTCGTTTGAATGATGTTGAGGTTTATTATGTAACTCTTTTCAGCCTCTCTTTTGATACAGTAACTTAATGCTTTTGCCTATATTGTAGTTTCTCCATCTAATAAAAAGTGATTCACCTTCTTAGAAATGATCTCCCTCATCATGTTCAGAAACTTGGATTAGGTAAGAGTGCCTGGAACAACATTAGAAATATATACTGAAGTGTCCTTGAGTCTGTACTTTATTATTATTATTATTGCAATCAAAATTGTGTGACGTTATTGGTTAAACAGCAGACCACAGTGCAGTTTAGTGTGCCAAAATGTTTTAAGTTTTAAGTAATGTTTTAATTCTGTTTTAAGACATGTAAAGCCCGGGACACACCAATCCGACGGTCAGCCATATATTCAATATTTCAATATTAACATGAGCGGAGTGGAATAAAGAAAGTGTTTAGCAGGATTGATATTCAAAAACGGTAAGCACACACTGCTTTGTTTATGGTTTGTGTATCTGCAGCATTGGTTTCCCTTTTTGAATGACGAATATAGATGAATATATCTGCAGAAATAGACAGTTGTCTCATTTACACGCAGGTGCAGAACGCTCATTCTAGCTGACAGTCGGCTGTAGTTCTCTCGCTGTGTTCAAATGCAGCTTTTTCCCCTGATGCGAGGCGACAACATCAGCGCTAGTTCTTTGGTGTCAGTTTGGTGTGTCCCGGGCTTAAGATCAAATTGTTTCCTTTAGATATGTTTTGACTAAGGGCATTTTAAGACCTTGATTGTTTGTAGCATTACTGATAACTGATAATTCTTTATATTTGAAAGCCGATAACCGATATATTGGCTAGGGGTATAACGATATACTCATGTCACGATTCGATAAAAAATTTGCGATACTGAACTCATTAAACGACACTGTCACAATATGTTAAGCCAAAATAAAGAGAGGTTTTTTTATTATTATCATTATTATTATTTTATTATTATCAGGGCCCACAAATATTCCCCCATCGCATTATTATACATTCTATTCAACATTATATATAGTAGTTTAATGTAGTAATGTCACTGAAACTCCATACATTTAAAAAAAAAATTCACGCAGTACTCACACTCTTAATGCAGGCATTCGTTGGATCTCTTACACAGACACTCTTACGGTTCTCGCTATGTTCCGCCTCTCCCGCGATTAATGGACTATACAAATGAAGAATAAACCATCTAAAGTTCTTTGAATAATCATACTTCTATACAGGGGCGGAGCCAGACGATGTAAACATTCGGGGCTTAGCCCAAACCTAGTGGGGTCCGGGGGCATACTCCCCCGGGAAGATTTTTTTCCCATTTACGTCAGCTAAATGCACTATTTTTCAGGCTGTTTGAGATAATAGAATGCCTAAAAATCTATACACTATCTGGGAAAATGATGATAGTTACTCAGTAAAAAAAAAAAATCACCCAGTAGAGACTACAACCTATTTTGTATTTAATTGTTCTCCAGCTGTAGTGAATCCAAAACACCAAAAATGTTAAGGATGACTCATTTTCACCCCTGGCAACTAAAAAGAGGCAACCATTATCTGACTATTTTTAAGTTAGCCTACATAGGTAAATTTGGAATTTGGTGTAAACATCATTACATCATATCGTTAACGTTACATTGTCCGCGGTTCGTCTGACGCTGCTTCTGAATCTCTCTCCGGCCGGTGAGGTTTACTGTTAGTGTTCCGTATAAAAAACTTTGATATGTCCATATTAACTTCAGCCGGTTAGCCAGTAAGCTCGCTATGATGCCGGTGAAACATACAACAGCCCGCCAGCCCCTGATGACAACGGCGAAGAAGATTTATATTCTTCTTCGTTAGTTTTTATTGGCAGAACTTTGGCAAACAAGCTGAGTGATGCGCGATGCATTACCGTCCGCCACCACGCACAGTAGCTTTTGTTTCATTTTTTGCCGCTCCAGTCAGAAAGACTGAGAGGAAATGAAACAAAGTTGAAGTTATTTTAAAAAACCTAAAACATTCGGGGCTTAAGCCCAATTAGCCCCTGCTTCTATACTTCTGATGTTTGTGCTTTCATGCCGTTCCAGCGCGAGTGCTTCAGATGATCGATGCAATCAATCACAGTTCTAATCGCAAGAAAGCATGTCAAAATGACTATTCCCAAACTGTAAATGGTTAGTTCATCCCAAATTTTAAATCCTGCATTTATTCGCTGTCATGTTGTTTTCATGTGCCATGCAAGCATTTGAACGTCTGTGTTTTCTACAGTATGTGCGTCTTTGTAAATCTGTTTTATGGATGCAATGATTATAGATTTTGTTGGTACGATTATAGTCTAAGGAATAATCACGGTTTCACAATTATTATGCATTCATTAAATTCACAACAATGTAATCACATGAACACTCCTTAGATTTTAAAGTGTTGTTTATTGGTGCCTTTTGAAACATAACACCATAACCAAACAATACAGCCCAAAATAATAATAAAGACAAAAAAAATCCATCTCTCCCCGGGCGTACATGGTGTGGATTTTTGCTGTCATACGAGCTTGCAGATGTTTTTTTTTTTATCTCGGGGGAAATTGCGTGGAAATTGTTGATGCTCGTATGGTCGCGGCTCGCAGTGTGTGAGAGGAATTACGAGCCAAGCCGAGCACGTTACAAGCACCTCCGGACCTCCTGATAACTTAAAGATGTTTAAAATATTCGGGGAGTCGGCCCGATTTTCACCAGCGTATAGGCTGTCCCCTATCGCCAAATCATACACAACCACATCACAGGCTAGATCAGTGGTCTTCACTATATTTTTCATGCGAGCCGCACTGATAGGACAAAGTCAGTAGGAGAGCCATTTTACCGCAAAGTATAAAAAGTTACATCCAGTCATAAATACCATGTCTGCCTATCAATCTGTCACCCCTGAACAATACAATATGCAATGCAATAAATACAAAAGGGTGAAAAAAAAAACATTATTTATGATTTATCAGTCAAATTTGTAACTGAGACAAGATGATTTCCTTTAATGAAAAAAAAGAAAGAAAAAAAAAGGGATTTCCAGAAAATATTCATCCCAGAATGACCTTAAGTTATTTTTTTCTATATTATCCCATCTTGTAGGCCTATCTAACCAACCAAGAGCGCATGCAGCGTTAAGAGCTGGAAAGACCGCCATATAACTGGCATCTCTGCAGAGACTGGATATTTACATGCACAACTTCTGTTTCAGTCGGACTGAATTCATTCCGATTGATGAATCTGAATGTATTGTAGTTTACATGAACGCTAAACATCGTGATGTGATACATGATCGGGTTGATGTGCGTGTTTATAAGTCAAAAGATTCAAATCGGAATATGAACATATGAACCGTTGTGCCGTGCTGTTTGTATTTATCACGCAATAAAAATGCCCAAAGTCGTCTGTATGATAATCTGAAACAAGGACTGGTGAGCCGTTGTCCTGCTTCACTTCACAGATGCTGAGTGAAAGGAGAATTATAGAATGACAGGACACTCATTTATGTGACACTTTATTCATCAGGAGAACAGCTTGTTCAGCGCGTCAAACGTCGTCCTTTCAGTTTCGGTTTTCAGTCGATCAAGTTTTTTCACGTTCTCTCGATAAACCACCCCTTCAATCCGATCGAAATTATTTGTAATAGAGCTGACACTTTTAGTTTTTAAAGGGTTATGTTAAAGCCCTACTTGTTATTAATGGTTTTATGAAATATCTCTAGTGAATGGATTATCATATCAACGTATTATATTTACCGCCATGCGAGCCACAAATTAAAGCTTGGCGAGCCGCATGAGGCTCGCGAGCCGCGCAATGAGTAACACTGGGCTAGATCGATGACTATTATTAAGTTATAGGCCATAGCTCAGTGCCTGCAATCATACAGCGCATACACTGTCACACACACGCACTCAAACAAAACACATCTTATATGAATGTAATGAACTCAACGGTTGCTGAAGAATGCAACTAAACCTAAAGAATTCACAACGTTTTATTACAATAGTGCTCTCGTTATAATGTCATGTATATGACAGTCCCAATCATAGTTATTTATGTGCATTGCTGTTTGAGCTGCGCTTGCTAAAGCGGAAGATGATCACCGGTACAATGAAACGCTTTACTGCATTCATCAACTCAACCAAACGCATCCTATATGAGATTAATCATATATATCTATACACAAAATAAACATATTACAACTTACAATGGCACAAAATGCTACGAATGCTCAAGTGAACTTGACTGTGCTTGTCATGAAGGCTTGACAATGTAGATGTGCTCTTTCCGCCACAATGCGCTCACGTCGCACTGAAATACTGGTGAACAAGAATTCACAACATTCATTCACAGTCGTGTTCTCATAATGTTATGAAGCGTATTATGACAGATTTGTGATGCACATGTTGCACTTAACTGTATCTTCCTTTTTGAAGTGATTCTAATCATATCAAGCAATTCAAAACCATCATGATGAACAGCTCACATCTGAAGTTTTTCAGCTGAAGTAAATAATCCATTATCTATCTGCTTTAATATATCGGCCTAATTTTCTTATCGGATCGGTAATAACATTAAGAATGACCATTTATCGGGCCGATATCGATATGTGGTCGATATATCGTGCATCCCTAATTTATATAGTGCTTTTACAATACTGATTGTTTCAAAGCAGCTTTACAGTGATAACCGGAAAATAATGCAACAAAGATTTTGACTGGACAGCAGATCTAGAATCAAGTCATTGTCCAGTTTAAGTTCAGCATTGATTAATTTCCATTGTAAAAATCATTAGTTATCTCTAGAAAACAGTGATGTAATCGTCCAGCTCAGTTCAGTTCTCATACAGTGTTATCAAAGCAGGCAGATCAAAAATTTCAGTTATTGAGGTACAATGCTTAATGACTAAACAAAACTTAAAACATATTCCATGAAAGCAAAAACTGTAACAACTTAAATGTAACTTAGTTTTCTCAAACTCTTTTAAACACCTAGTATTTAACAATGTGGTCTTGGAATGTGCACCAAACAAAGTCATTTCATCACATTACGTTGAAATAATTTAAAATGATTACATCTTCAGATGTAAGAAACAACAATTGATCTACATGCTCATGGTTAAGAGCACTCCTCTTAGCTGTCATATCTCCAGCAGTGGAGAACATATGTTGAGTTGATATTATCCAAAGAAATAATTTTTACAGATAGCAAGAGAAACAGGCAGTATAAAAACGAATCTATAAAATGAAGTGAGGATACATCATTATAATATAACTAGCTGATATAATAAACATTTAACTAACTTGGTTTTCTTACAGTCAACTCACCATTGCAAGTGAAATCTGTGATGCCTCCATTGCCATTTTGGTGTAGACCTCCTGTCTTTTCTCCTCCTTCAAAAAGGGCAGTGCTTTAAAGCGTGGATCCAGTGCTGAGGGCATTCACGCTCATATCTCTTCTCCAGATCTCTAGTCACAGCAATCTTTATGTCCTGCGTCTCTGCCGAGTGACGCGGCAGTTATTGCACTCAATAGTGGTTGAAAAGTGAGTGGTTTCGGCCGACTCGGTGGTTTCAATTTGAGTGCCATGACTTAACTGAGCATGTAACTGTGTGATAATAGACACCGTAGGGGTCTTCTCCTCGGACATAATGTGAGTTGTCAATTTAAGTGACTTTTTGACTTTGTCAATTTAAGTGACAGTGCATTTATTACATCTTCAGCACAGGTTATGTGTCTGCTTCTGTTAATGTCCACAGATCTTTGGCATTTTTCCACACCTCAGTTGACAGTAATGCAGCGCAAAAAGGGTGTGCATAAAGTTAAAAGCGCAGACTGATACTGAGGGGCCAGACCATGCAGTGCCTTATATGTGAGCATACTCGGGAGCCCGGGAGCCAGTGCAAAGACTTTAAAATCGGTGTAATATGCTCATTTCTCCTGACTCCAGTCAGGATCCTAGCAGAAGAATTTTGTACACATTGTAGTTTAAGTGTGGTTTTAGGAACCCCAGCAAGAAGTGCATTGCAGTAGTCAATGCGGGAAAAAACAAAGGTATTAATAAGCCTTTCAATCACAGAGAGGGATAACATAGTGGAGTCTAGCAATATTTCTGAGATGAAAAAAGGAGTTCTTAACAGTTTACCGCACATGAGAGTCAAAGGACAGACTAGAATCAAGTTTTTTTTATTTAGTTTGTGCCTCCAAATCAGAGCCATCTACGTTTAAAATTAGTGAGAGAGCTTTACGAAGCTGATGATAGGTGCCAATGAGCCTTTTGTCAAAAGTACCTTATGCTTCTCATGCGGGACATGGCGGGCGATTGTACTTTTCCTAAAAAATATTGTGATGCTCCGAACTCTTCCAAGAAGACGGGAAACTGGAAGCAACCAGATTCAAACAGTGAGCAAAGCATCTCACATGAACTAATTTGGCAAGTTCTGCAGCTACTGTCATGTTAGATGCATTATCAGTCACAAGTACTGGATCTTTTTCTTTTATTCCCCATTTGTGCATTACATCATTTAGCAAATATGCCATGTTTGCTCCGGTGTGATTGTCAAACATCACTCTGCAGAACGCGCGAGACAAGTTCCCATTGTGGAGATATGTAGTGGCAGCGCTGGCAGGTTATCGTAACATCTGATTGGGTTGCTCTCGAAGTCCGAGTATCGCAGAGAGTGACAGCAGAACGTCTCGCTTAACTTCATCATACAACCAAGGAATTGCTGTTTCTGTTAAAAACTGACGTGTTGGTATTGTATAGCGTGGCTCACACTCATGAAGCAATTGCCTGAAGCCGTTATACTCGACAACGCTGTATGGCATTAAATCCTGACATATGAAGCACATTAATGCATTTGTAATCTTTTGAGAGCGCTGAGATGTGGGTGGGAGTTTTGGTTTAAAAGCATCAGGTAACGTTGGCTGCTTTTGAGATGACAGGTGTGTGCTACTACCTGCTGCGACCAGGGCTGGCTGGTCTGCATGATGTCTTGCCATATGCAGAGAGGTTCGTCGTGTTGCCGGAGAACTTCTTGCATATCGAATGACTCATGTCTAATGTCTGACTCTTGAGCCGCTCAGATTTCGCTCCCCTAGTGACGTAGGAAGCTGATCTTATTATAATATTACTGCCCCTTAATCTGCACATTTACACCCACGGTGCCGCCATTTAGAGGAGAGGAAGAGTTGTTGTTGCTGTTTTTTAATGTTCAACTTAAACAGTGCTGAACTTTATTACAAAAATAAAAAAAAAAACTGTACTGGACCATAAAAATGTGCTAAATATATAAATATATTAAAATGAGAAGTTCTACAGAACAAATTTTAAAGAAAGTAATTTAAACATTAAAATATTAGTTCAAATGTGTTTCTTTAGCTATGACCTAGAAACATGTATGCAAATTTCATAGGTAACGCTTTGCAAATCACATTTGTAAACAAGGATGTATTAGCTAGATTATATGGATTCTACAATATACATTTTTACAGTATTTATTCATATTTGAGCAATACAATTGTACTTTGATCATTCATGTTAGTTCATAATGCATTAACTAAGGTTAACAAATAAACATTAAAACTTAATTTAAAAATGTATTAGTAATTGTTGAAATAACAATGAACAATAATTCTACAGCATTTATTAACCTTAGTTAATGTTATAAATGGAATCTTATTATAAAGTGTTGCCATTTCATATAAATCCAAACAGTCCTGCTTAAAGATGGCCATATTTAAATATCTACACAAAGGCCAGAGCATTGAAATTACATAAATGTATATGATATACACTGCTCAAAAAAATTAAAGAAACACTTTGAAAATACATCAGATCTCAATGGGGAAAAATATCATGCTGGATATCTATACTAATATGGACTGGGTAATGTGTTATGAACGAAAGGATGCCACATCGTTTGATGGAAATGAAAATAATCAACCTACAGAGGATTGAATTCAAAGACACCCCGGAAATCTAAGTGAAAAAATGATGCAGCAGGCTTGTCAATTTTGCTGAAATTTCATTGCAGCAACTCAAAATGGTTCTCAGTAGTTTGTATGGCCCCCACGTGCTTGTATGCATGCCTGACAACGTCGGGACATGCTCCTACTGAGACGACGGATGGTGTCCTGGGGTATTTCCTCCCAGATCTGGACCAGCGCATCACTGAGCTCCTGGACAGTCTGAGGTGCAACCAGGTGATGTCAGATGGACCGAAACACAATGTCCCAGAGGTGTTCTATTGGATGTAGGTCAGGTGAGCGTGGTGGCCCTTCAATGGTATCATTCCTTCATCCTCCAGGAACTGCCTGCATGCTCTCGCCACATGAGGCCGGGCATTGTTGTGCACCAGGAGGAACTCAGGACCCACTGCACCAGCATAGGGTCTGACAATGGATCCAAGGATTTCATCCCGATACCTAATGGCAGTCAGGGTGCCATTGTCTAGCCTGCAGAGGTCTGTGCATCCCTCCATGGATATGCCTCCCCAGACCATCACTGACCCACCACCAAACCGGTCATGCTGAACGATGTTACAGGCAGCATAACATTCTCCACGGCTTCTCCAGACCCTTTCCTGTCTGTCACGTGCTCAGGGTGAACCTGCTCTCATTTGTGAAAACCACAGGGCACCAGTGGCGGACCTGCCAATTCTGGTGTTCAATGGGAAATGCCAATCGAGCTCCCTGGTGCTGGGCAGTGAGCACAGGGCCCACTAGAGGACGTCGGGCCCTCAGACCACCCTCATGAAGTCTGTTTCTGATTGTTTGGTCAGAGACATTCACACCAGTGGCCTGCTGGAGGTCATTTTGTAGGGTTCTGGCAGTGCTCATCATGTTCCTCCTCGCACAAAGGAGCAGATACCGGTCCTGCTGATGGGTTAAGGACCTTCTACGGCCCTGTCCAGCTCTCCTAGAGTAGCTGTCTGTCTTCCTGGAATCTCCTCCATGCTCTTGAGACTGTGCTGGGAGACACAGCAAACCTTCTGGCAATGGCACGTATTGATGAGCCATCCTGAAGGAGCTGGACTGCCTGCGCAACCTCTGTAGTGTCCAGGTATCGCCTCATGCTACCAGTAGTGACACTGACCCTAGCCAAATGCAAAACTGGTGAAAAACAGTCTGAAAAGATGAGTAGGGAAAAAATGTCAGTGGCCTCCACCTGTAAAACCATTCCTGTTTTGGGGGTTGTCTCACTGTTGCCCATCTAGTGCACCTGCTGTTAATTTCATTAACACTAAAGCAGTTGAAACTGATTACCAACCCCCTCTGTTACTTAACTGACCAGATCAATATCCCAGGAGTTTAACTGACTTGATGCTATTCTCTGATTAAAAAGTGTTCCCTTTATTTTTTTGAGCAGTGTATATAGTCTTGCACTTCATTTGTTTCTATTATTATAGAACACTAGATGATTATCTAATCAAAATAACAAAATATGTATTGCAGTTAGGGCTGTCAAACGATTAATCGTGATTAATCGCATCCAAAATAAAAGTTTGTTTTTACATAATATATGTGTGTGTACGGTATATAATTATTTTCTATATATAAATACACACACATGCATGTATATATTTAAGAAATATTTGCATGTATATACTGTGTATATATATTTATATTATATATAATTTATATTATATATAAATATTTTATATATAAATAATAAATTTTTCTTAAATATATATATGAATGTGTGTGCATTTATATATAGAAAATAATTATATACCGTATACACACATATATTATGTAAACACAAACTTTTATTTTGGATGCGATTAATCACGATTAATCGTTTGACAGCCCTAATTGCAGTGATGATAAAATCGAATGCGTTTCTGATTTGTTTGTTTTTCTGTCAGCTGCATGAACATATCAATTTGCTTTCTTACGTCAATAGCTTTAAATATTCAACTTCACTGGCTAATGAATGCACAAAATTGACCAGCTGGATATAAACTACTGCAAATAGAGACATTAAACATTTGAGTTGGACTTGCGTGTATTTTTGCTTTTGACACAACATGATGCTTGCATTCAGTGTAAGCAAATGTCAGCCATGAAACGACTGAATGCCTGTGGACGGGGCCTTAACAAATCAAATCAAGAATTGGAATCAATTCGATTTGTGAAATCTTTGTCAATACCCAGCCCTAGTCTTTGTTTTATTACAGTATTCAACCGCTGCCAAAAACAAGCTGTAAATACAAAACGGACACAATAGGAGTAGATGTAAATAGTGTTGTTGTAATTTATAATTTGAATTAATCACTGCAGCAATAATTGTAATCTGATATTTTTCAACTAATTGTGCAGCCCTATATTGTAATGATGTGAAGGATATTATACAATATGCATGTTTTCTACCCTGATGTAATGCTATTCTAACAATGTTTCATTGTTAAATGAATTTGTGCACGTTTATGAAAATGAAATTATCTCAACGGGGGGATGTACAGTATCTCTACATTTATTTTATACAGTCCCAATATCACTGACTTCCTCTGTTACAGTAAATAAGTTTGTTTATCCTTTTAGTATTTACACATTAGGATGTCTCCTGTCTTCCAGGTCCACTTCAGGTGACACTGTTCAGTTTGTCGAGCAGTCGCTGGACACTAATCTTCTGAATAATGCTGTCCGCTTGCGTATCCCACACTGCCTCTTGCTGCCTGGAGGAGTTTATATACAAGAGACCCTTAACAACGTCCTCATTCTGATCGTCACCAGCCAATCAGTCCATCGCCTGGTTCTGCCGCATCCCACTCGCATGTACCACAGTGTAAGTGACAGGATCTTTACTCTGCTTTCATAGGCCTTTCTCACTGCTACTAAATCAACATGTTTTTTTCCCCTTCAGATGCAGCTAAATTTTGAGCTTAGCATGTCCAGTATTGCTGTTATCGATGTTCCTTTTTCAGTTTATGAGGATACAATTTGTAATTATCAGCCTTCCAACAAGTCCTGGACAACCTGTAATTGTGCATGCAGTTTTCCAGCCATAGAATAAGTCAGGAGTCTTAAATGTTTTTCAGGGCAAAGACCCCTTAGGGCCGTTCGCATATCGCGTCTTATGCACGCTCAAGTTCGTTATTTCAAATGTAGGTGCAGGTTCTTTACTGAATACATCTCAACTTTTCAGAATGCCGCAAGCACACCGCAGGTCATGTGACCTGATCAACAGATCAGCTTCAGCTTTTCCGTAACAACACCGAAAGCTCGACCGAACAGCTGAATATAGCTGTACAGGGCAGGTTTTTATTTCTCATCTCCATAAATATATCTAGTAGTAAAGCTAATGCAAGGACTAGAAATCAATTAATCTTTTGCTGACACTTCCTCGTCATCTTTGAGAGCGCAGTTCATGGTTGCATAGCAACAACACACCACGGGAGCGCAAGCGCTTGTGGAAAGGAGGAGAAAGTGGCGCGGCCGCACTTCCCACGCATTTTTAGACACGATATGTGAACGGCTCCTTATCCGATAGATATGGAGCAGAGACCCCCGATACAAATTGTCAAAAAGAGCTACATATTAAAGGGTCATGAAAGCCTAAAACATTTCTTGAGATGTTAACAGATATGTACAAGATGCACATCAATGAAAACAACAAAAACACTTTATTATTTAGAGAAAAGTGGCTTCTTTTTCTGCGCTATTTCATTCTTCCGGTTTAAAAAAGTTGATTCTCTGTATTATTCATGAGAATAAACTTAATTTAATGCAATCACTGCGATGTATTATGCATGAGATCGCATTACAGCGGAGAATGCAAATGTCACACAAGATCGTTACAGTTAGGGATGTCAATTTACACAAATTCCCATGATCGATCGTCGTTTAAATTAACGGTCGATTAATCGTTAAGTTAGCCTTAATACTGCAATATGTGTCTGCTGCAGTGGCATTTAGCCAATAGCATGACGGTGTGCAATTGCTGCTCAAAACGCTGTTCCTCACCAAATGAATGCGAGTGGTTTTTAGTCTAAATCAGGGGTTTTCAAAGTGGGGGCCAGGGGGGCCGCAGCAAGTTGAAAAAAAGGTAAAAAAACGTTAAAAAATAATTATTTGCTAATATGAGTATTGTTATCAAATAACATAATAATTTGTTGCATAGCCTATCTGAACATTATACTTTTAATGCTAATCTTTTAGAGCTGAACTGATTAATCGGCTAGTGACAAGAATTGGCAGATTTTCATGTGATTTTCAGTCTGACATATGCCGATTCAAATGCACTCGGGCGCGCATGAATAACATCGCACAACATCAGCATCACACATGCATACAGAACGCACATGTAGGAAATCTTGTGAATTACGGCCGTTTCAGACCGCGAGCGGCGAGTGAGCAGCGCAAATTTTTTTCGGCGTGCATGTTCAGTGAGTGCATTCACACCGCGAGCAGGAGCAGCGCGTGAGCGTCAAGCAGGAGCGTCGCATGAGCAGTAGTGAAGCGGAGGGTTTCGGCGCCGAGTCTATTTTTGCTGCGCTGCTCACTCTCAATTAAAGTGAAAGCACACTTTGATGGACAAAATAAATATGATTTCACACAAAAAGTAGCCTACCTAAAATGCACATAATTTGCATGTATAGTGTGTTTGAACAAGAACTGGATTAGGCAATGTCAGAAAACAAAATGAAGACAAAAATATTTATAGAAAATGTATCCATTTAAACTTGTTTTTATTAATCAGTTTGGGTAAAAGTGGTGTTTTATTATATATTATATATATATATATATATATATATATATATATATATATATATATATATATATATATATATATATATATATATATATATATATATATATATCAAATATTTGTGTGTGCTGTAAAGTGGTTAGAAAAAATGAAATCGGAATCTGCCTTGAAAATTGTAATCGGTGCATCTCTATAATCTTTCTGATTGGCTGGTATCAAACACCATCACATAATCTGATGTTCACCTAGATGTTTTATTTATTTATTTCTACACGTGCCGTAGTATTGTCGATGGGTTCAATAACACATCCTAAGGGGGTCCTTGGCCAGAACCTAGTGGTATTTAGGGGGCCTTGGCATGGAAAAGTTTGGGAACCCCTGGTCTAAATAAAGGGCTAGCAGTATTGTAAAATGAGTTGATGTGATTGATCATTTAATTAAATTACTTATTTAATAATCAAATATGACGACTAATACAACTGTCACAACAGCCTCAGTTGTGCCTGCTTGTCAATGTCTAACTCCTGTTGTGGACGTTCTGAAACATGACAACTAAACTCAATGAATTCACAACGATTTATTAAAATGTTCTCATTATAATGTTATGTAACATGACAGTCCCAATCATAGTTATTATAAGCAGAGCATTGCTGTTTGAGCTGCGCAAGCTGAAGCGCTGAATGAACACGGTAAACTGAAACCCTTTGCAACGGGTTAACCGTTGGATGGAAAGCGCATCCAATATGAGATTAATCGGATATATACAAAATAAACATATTACAAATTATATCTGCTCAAACTGACGCGAGCAACACGCATGCGTATGACCTTGCTTAATCGACAATAGATAACTTTTATTTGATTAAATTATTATATTATTAATCTATATTATTAATCGATCATCGATTAATCGTTACAGTGTTGTTCGTTCACCTCTAATGGTTCAGCTTTGCGTTCGAACACGTCATAAGTGTATCAGTACAATAGCACAAACGTGTTGTTTGAATTTTCCACGTGATGTGGTCAGAGCTGGAATTTGACCACCAAAAGCATGGAAAATATGATTTTAACAATATTTAATATGTAGCCTAACAACAACATGCGGAGTGCGTATGAGAGCGGTTTATCAACACTCGCAACACGGATCACAGTTCATATCCAGAACGGAGCAAGTGTGCTTCAAGTTTTTATGGACATAAAAACACCTTACATCTATGTAATTTCAGTGTTGATGTCCTGAAGTTTTGATATTTTTTTTTTTTTTGCATATAAGAAATATAAATGTAATGTAATATATAATATTACTTATGGATATGATCTATAATTTGTATGACCTTTTCTCTTATAGGATCTGGTCACTGAACTCCAGATGCAGTCCATTTTCACAGACATTGGGAAGCTGAATTTAAATGAGCCAGCCCACAGTTATGTGCTCCCGTTTGCACAGGGAACACAGTCGACCTCTCCGTCCACATCTGCCGCCTGGATCAGTCATCAAGGGGAAGCTCTCTTTGCTCTTGCCTCACCGTCAGGCAGCATTATTATAGTCACGTTACCTCCTCACGATCAAGATGGTTTGTATCTATCTATAGTGATCTTTATCTGTCTAAAGCTGCTTTCACACTTCCAGCGACACGCAGTGACAAAGCGTCATGATCCCATTAATTACAACGGAGAGCTGGCGATTTCCTGTGACCGTTGGCGACAGGAAGTAGGCATATCCAGCGACACAAAGTTGAGATTTAACTTTGTGCAAATGAAGGGCGGCTTTCATGAGCAACAACTAATAGGAGTGAAGTCGTGAATGTCATTCATAAGCAACCAGTAGTGGGAACACCCACTAGCAAAGTCGCTGGCAGTGTGAACGCAGCTTTACCCTGTATACATTGATACATAGTTTGTGGATCCTTAAAGTTTTGAAAAAAATATTGCAAAGTTGTAAGGTATTGCATATCATAAATTTTCATGTTTGTTAAAGTTGTAGTTTCTTAATTTCCAATTGTGATATGCCAAGGGGGCATATCGAATATCTGAGTCTAATAATTGGTAAATTACTTGTGAAAATATACACAGGCTGTGAGCTGCATGGCACATCAGAAGCAAACAGAACTAATTTTAATCAATGCTATGTACACTGGATGCAGCATAGAGCCGGATCATTTACACAAAATGGATGCCCTGTTTTATTGCTAACATAGTACAGCCGTGGCCAAAAGAATTGGCATTGACATAAATTTTGTTTCACAAAGGTTTCTGCTTCAGTTGTTGTCGTGCTGATTCACATTGTTTCTGGATTAATGTGCAGAGTGATAAGGTGCATTTTAAATAATTGCAAAAAGCTTAAAGGTGCTCCAAGCGATGTCACGTTTTTTTAGGCTGAACGCGTGCACATGAAAGGGGTGTGGGGAGTGGAGGAGAGAGAAGCATGAAGAGGGAAGTTAGCTAGAGGAGAGATGTCATAGACAACGACTAACGTTAGAATTACATTCTCTTGAATTTTGAGACGACGTTCCGATGAACAAATAGCAAAGAAGGAACGCTCAAAGTCCCAAATTTACATCGGAAAAGCCTGTTTCAGGAAGCACTGGTGTCAAGACAGGCAGCAAAGAAGCCATTTCTCTCCAAGAAAACCATCAAGGACATACTGAAATTCTGCATGAAGTACAGGGATTGGAGAGCAGAAAACTGGTGCAAAGTTATTTTCTCTGATGAAGCCCCCATCGGACTGTCTGGGACATCTGGAAAATCGATTGTCTGGGGAAGAAAAGGTGAGCGTTACCATGAGTCCTGTGTCGTGCCAACAGTGAAGCATCCTGAGACCATCCATGTGTGGGGTAGCTTTTCATCCAAGAGAGTGGGTTCTCTCACAATTCTGCAAAAAAACACTGCCAGGAATAAAGAATGGTATCAAACGTCCTGCAAGATAAACTTCTCCCAACGATCCAGGAGCAATTTGGTGAAGATCCATGCGTTTTCCAGCATGATGGAGCACCATATGGGCTTTCGCACCGGATAGTTCTAGGAACTAGCCACCAGGGCGGAACTTTGAAGTGACGTAAGCCGGGCTCGTTGTTGTGACTTTTATTTTGACGGTCACGGCAGACCTTTATTTTGATGGCGCTGAGAATGCCAGAGCCTGAGCAAACAAACAGTGCTCGCATTCACCGTGTTCATTAGTTTACGATCTGTCGATACGATATTAGATAGAACTGTTATACATAGAAATTAGACAGTATATGAAAAGTTATTAGTGTATGCCGTGTGGTTGATGCCCAATGTCGCTAGCTGAGCAGAAATACATGATCATGTTTGGCTTGGTCCCCTCAAAGTTGCGTTGGATTTTCTCCTTAGCGTAAAGGTTAAGAGGCCCATCTATCACTCTTTTCCATGTTTGTATAGTTAGTTTCTGGAGTAAACTTATAGGTAATAATCTCTGAGTTTACATAGCTTTTTTAAAAGGGCGGGTGCTGGTGTTTCGCATGCGTTCGGCCAATCCGTGTACACTAACGTCCTATAGTGCTGGTTTAGACCCTACTCTGAAGTAGGAAATAAATTAGATCCTCCAAAAGAGTTTCTAGTACTAAAATCGTTCCTAGTTCCTGCGCCAAAATCCGGGTACTTTCGCCAATAGTTCTAGGAACTATGAAAGCGTTCCTCCGGTGTGAAAGCCCCTCATGTCACAAGTCAAGAGTGATAATGAAGTGGCTCGGAGATCATTATATTGACATTTTGGATCTGTGGCCAGGCAACTCCATGGATCTTAATCCCATAGAGAACCTGTGATCCGTCCTCAAAAGGTGAGTGGACAAGCAGAAGTTCACAAATTGTGATCAACTCCGAGCACTAATAAGGCAAGAATGGATCACCATCAGGCAGGATTTGGCCCAGAAGCTGATATCCAACATGCCAGAGTGGATTGCAGAGGTCATGAAGAAGGTCAACAGCACTGTAAATATTGACTCTTTGCATACATTGAATGTTGTTGCCACAAAAAAAGCCTTTAAAACTTATGATTATTGTTGTTTTACAGTATACCTTTGAAGCATGTGAAAAAAATTATCTACAAATACTGACGCAGCAAACTTTGAGAGAAACTAAATTTATGTCACGGCCAATACTTTTGGCAACGGCTGTACACACACTTGCTTATGCCAAAAGGACAAAGGGATTTGAAACGATGCTTTGTCTCAAGCCGTTGCTGCATGGTGTTGGCAACTGGGATGCTTGCCGTAGACATTTGTCATGTTTCAAGCTTGCATGACTTTCTGCTTTGGTACAAAAAAGACGACATTGTGATGAAGCTGTTTTTGTTAAATTTCAAACCCCAAAAAGGACATAACAGTAGCATGAAATTGATCCATAAGACTCATCTGGTATATGTCTTCTAAACATAATTTGTAAAAAGTTGAATATTTGTAAATTCTGCAAAGAGCATTCATGTTTGTGAAGGTCTTAAATTTTGGCATACTATTAAGTTAAGTGGCATGTTAAATACCCTTATAAAAATGTAATGTTAACACAAAGGGCATTTAGTAAAGAACTATTTGGAACTATTTACTTTGGCCAGGTTTTTGTCCACTATTTTAGTAGTTCCAATAGTTCTTGCCTTTTTAAACAATTACAGAATTTGAATTGAATTTCATCAAAAGGGTAAAAATGTTAGTAAGTTAGTTACTGATAGTTCATACAACTTAATTCTGCTGTTTAAAGGAATAGTTCACCCAAAACAATTATCAATAGCTATGTTTCCATCCAAAGTTGCAAATTTAACTTGCGCAGAAATTGGAATATTGCATAAAACATTTTCGAATAAAGCACCGTTTCCATCCCATGTGTTCTTGAACACATGGGTGTTCAATCCCATGTGTTCAAGTTAGGGGTGTCGCAATATACCGGTATTGACGATAATCGTGATATTCAAAGCATGAAATATCGACATCGTGTTAATTTAGAGCAATACAATATACCGGTATTGGCGTTTTCTAGACGCAGCGCTCGTCCGCGCCCGCGCAGCTAGAGTGAAACACTCTGTCCACACCCGAAAAAAGTAAGCTGAGCTCGCCAGTATTAACAACAGAGTTCTTCGGCTTCAAACAAAACAGCACCTTAGAGGTGGTCGCACACCGGACGAGAAGCGCAGCGCCACGTCTTTAACCCCTTAACGCCCACTGTCGCGAATTTGCAACAAACCCCTTCCATTCAGACTGCAGGCGAGATAGCGTGTGTTTTCCCCCAATGCCTGTTTGTGCACATTCGATACATACCTAGGAACATTTTGCACGCACTGGTTTATCGTAGGAGCGGTCGGAGTGGGAACTACATCCGGTTCACCGAAGCTAATATTTTGTTTTGCAAAATCCGCATATCAAGTGCGCAAATGTGGAGAAATTTCCCAAAATGAGTTAAGTTGTGCTAAGATAAAAATATGTACCAGCTTATTGATTGCTTCTATAGCTATGTTATTCATATAGACTTCATGTGACGAATATTTTTTATGTACTTTGTAGATTTCTGTTTGTAGCAAATTTGCGACATTGGGCCATAACGGCTGGATTGGGCTAATGGCTACATATTATAATAATGCTGTATTTAGATGGTTTCAGCCAAAAAAAAGTTTTTTTTTTTTTCCCACAAAAAATAGCATGTTAGGATATAACACTATAAGAATATATAATGTATGCACTGGAGAAAGAAACAAGGAAAGAGTTAAACAGAGTGTAACATGGAATGTATAAAAACTACTGTCAATGTTAGGGAGTAGGAGAGTGTTTTGTTTCTTGCTGTTGTCAAGATTCATTAATTTGTCAAAGTTTATAAGTATAAAGTTTATAAGTTCTAACAACTTTGTGCCATGAATAAAATCTACATTCCTGAGATGGGAAAATGTGTTTTATTAATTTTTCCATTTTGTAAAAAAATACCCTAAATGCCCACTGTCGCAAATTTGCAACATACCAAAATTACCCTAAATGCCTGTTGTCGCAAATTTGCAACATACCAAAATTTCTATTTATTTGTTGTGCAAAAGTGAAATTGATAATCTCAACATTATTTACCATCTACTTAAAGTCAAAAACACACAGAATTTTTTTTTTTATATACAGCTTTATAAATTCAGGCGTTAAGGGGTTAAAATTCGAACACATTCTGTATTCGTGTGTACACACACCGGACGAGAAGCACAGCGCGGTTCTATTCGGCGTCTGTCCGCGGCGCCCAGCAACGGCTCAGGACCTTGTTCAAAATCCTGCCGCGACACAGAGCGCAGAAAAAAGTGTTCAGATCACAGACTTAACAACTATTGTATTTAATTGTACAGTATAATCATAACATAGTACAGACATTATCTCAATTCCATAATGTCCTTAAACATAATGATATTGCTGGCCATAAACTGAGAAAGTGCGTGTCCGGTGTGCGATACCTCGAGTTGTCATAGACGCGACGCGGCTATTAGTCATCATGGAATGAGAAACTTGACATTAACTGTTAACAGGGGGTTTCTGTGTTCATATATTTAATAAAGGGTGATTATTAAAATTAAGAACCCCGTTTTCTTTACTCATCTTATTTTTGTATTTGTATTTGCACTTGATTTTTTTATTCAAATCTGCTACCTGCATGACTTTATTGGCGCTGGTGCAACAATAGGTTTAAGAGCTTTTCAGTTCTTCAGGAAACCTTCAGACAGTGTTTGGCTTCAGTTTGAAATCAGATAAACTTCACATGCTTGTCTTCCTTCACAAAAATTTGCCATAGATTGAGTTGCCTACGCAAGAAGTAAAAATGCATGTGCCTTGTGTTTATCAGTATCCTTATGTTTGTTGGGTAAAAAAGAAAAACTATATACCCCCCCCCCCCCCCCCCCCCCATAGATTCTATAGATATCGCGATATATCGATATCGTGAATTCTTTTGGCCACAATAACCGTGGTGTGAAAAATCTAACATCGTGACAGCCCTAGTTCAAGTGAACAAAATCATCACTTCTTGTGAAATTGGTGCAAAATATCTGTATGCATAAAAATAGGTGAATTGTTTGTTTGACTTTTGTGTAATACAAAAAGAAAAAAGAGTGTCAAGAAAATAAAAACACTCCGACAACAGAATGTTAGATTTTGGGTGAACTATCCCTTTTCTTAAAGGGATGGTTCAGAGTAAAATCAACCTAGGGTCCTTTGCACCATGACCTCGAGCCAAACACCCCCCTGAAGCTTTTTTTCCCTTGGTCGAACATTATTAAAGTTGGAGCTTATTTAGAGATATCAGCCGAATGGCTTAGTGCAGGCCCTAATGGATCCTATGATGCATCTCGTAAATTACCCCCCACTAATAATGCCCGGAATGGTACCAAACTTGTACTCATAAAACAAGGCATTGGAAAGTTTGTAAGTACACCAGGAGTTTATTTAAATAACACTTGTCTGATGGCTAATGCTACCGCTAACTCAGTCGTCAAGGTCACTTGATTTGGGAAAAGCACTTAATAGTCCTCTAACTTTTCGACCAAGGGAAAAAAGGCTTCTCGGGGGGTGTTTGGCTCGAGGTCATGGTGCAAAGGATCCTAGGTTGATTTTACTCCGAACCATCCCTTTAAGGCTTTTATTCATATATAAACATTGAACAATGCAAATACCAATAGAGACCAATTGTGGTATACATGGAAGCTCAACTGTGCTTGCTTGGCTCTCTAGAACCAACGAGGTTTGTTCTCGCATGGCTGAGCTTCTGTTTTTACCGTATTTGATGAGCTCTAAGTGTTGATCAAGTTTCTTTTCCGAAGACTTGGATTAAACCACTTGATTCATATGGATTACTATGTCTTTGTACGTTTTTACATTTTTAGAAAAACATAATTAGAGAATATTAAAAATATTTTCATTTTTGTGTTCTGAAGATGAACTCTAAAGTCTTATGGGTTAACATAATGTGCAGATTCCTGTGTTTTACTAAATCATGATTCCTCTTTCTGTTACAAAAAGGGGCCGTGTCAATTCTGGAGTTAAAACAGAGTTCAATGATGCAGCGGTTGGCCGGCTGGATGCCTACTGCTATCAGGTACATTATTTCTTTTGCATACAATTTAAATGTTAATTGAATCACACACAATACAAAACAGAGCAGAAACTTTTTAAACGGATGATCCCATTCACAGGGGAGATCAGAGCACGTCTGATGTAGCCGTCAGTCTGGCTGTCCACCAGCTAGAGGACGACACGTTTGTATTCGCGCTGTGTCAAGATCATAAGCTGCGGATGTGGTCATTTAAGGTCAGTATGGCTCCTGATTATCCATACATCCAACTTCATTCTCGGATCAAGATGTAATTACTGTGTCTTTAAATGTCAGCAACTATGTGTAATGTCATCTGTGCGCGTTTGACTCCTTTATCTAGTTTCATGCCAGTCACATTGATGTATAAATTGTTTGTCTCTCAGCACCAGATGTGTCTGTTGGTGACTGATATGCTGGAGTATATGCCCGTGGGTCGTGAGGATGTGAAAGTTTCTCCAGCACATGCTCATAAGCTCCGACTCTTCTTCTCAACATCCATCGGTCTGTGTCTCGCCGTCTACCTTGCAGTTCCCAGTCGCAGTCAGTTCTGTGTGCTGCAGCTGGTGGCCAATGAGAACAATCGCTATAGCCTGGATCACATCTCAACTCTATTCTCAAAACCGGTAGAGTTCAGTACAGTAAACATTGAATCCTTTATATGATTACTGATGGAATTGTACTTAAAATGATATGTGTTTGTGTGAAACAGGAGACAGTAGTGGATTTTGTCTTGACGGCGACTGATATTTGGGCTGTTTGGCTGGATAATGACAACCAGACTGTGGTGAAGTACATCAGTTTTGAGCAGTGAGTAAAGCAGAGTGAAATAACCTACTTAATCTATGAACTAAAGTGGAAATGAAGCAGTCAAGTTAACTTTATTTAAAAGGATTTCCAATCTAATCAAATTATATAACAAACACAATAAATGTGAGATAATTAGAGAGACACTTAAAGTCAGACAGTGGAGGACTGATAGTAAAGGATAAAGACCAAGACAGTGAAAAATGGAAACTGGAAAGCCACAGGGCATCAGAAGACAAAAGAGAGGCCACTATTGCATTGCTTTTACATAGTTAAAGCAAAGGACAAAAGAGTCTTTTCAAAAACTGCTGCTGAAACGGAGATACTTTTCAGCATGGAACGATACACATTCAAACTCAAGTCCCACTGTCTCAAGATTTCCATATTTATCCTTGGCTATACAATTATGTTGCCAAAATTACTGTCAGAAATTAAAATGAACTACAACCATTATGAACACCCGTCTGTCATTCCACAACATTCAGAGATCAAAACTGATGCAAACTGCAAAATAAATATTTCCTACTGTGATTCCAAGTTTACCTTTTGTTTTATAATTTTTGATTAGAGTGGAAAACAGTTTACTAAATAATGTTAGCTTGACACTTCATTTTCACTTTAAACAGTCAAATCCCATACTGAATGCCGCTGAAAAATAAGTCTCAAACACTGATGAGAAAAAACATTGACCAGTCCTAACAAGGCCACATTTTAACCCTCTCGGGTCTAAGGTGTTTTTGGGGTCCTTGAGATGTTTTGACATGCCCTGACATTTGTGCTTTTTTCAGTTGCTTATAAACATATTAATGGCAAAGGTATAATTACTCTATATTTAGCACAAACAGGGCTACCATAATATGTGAGCAACGTGTGTACATGTTTGTATTTTTGAGAGAATAATGTTTATGCATGGTTATTGAAAAAAACTAAAAATTAAAGTTTCTGAAATAAGGCCAAAAAACACATACTAAATATGTGTCCACAATACTTTTGAATAATGGATGTTGTCGCCTAGAGTTTTTGCTTCAAAATGACCTGAAAATCATCCTGCCTAATCATTCACATAAAACAATACATTGATTTAAACTTTGTAAGACACATTTTGTTTGGAAAGGCAATATGCGTGGGGGTGTGATTCACACCTGAGAAGACAAAGACCCGCAAAATGAGCTTCATAATGAGCCGCATAATGAGCCTGTCATTCAGGTGTGTGACTGAGAGTACGAGTAAAGAATGTGAGGACTTATTTTGTATGCATGCAAATTGCATAATATCCAAGGTAAACATTTCTAGTAACTATGCAGTTAATTCTCATACTGTATTTTCAGAAAGTTTTGAAATATATCCTCTCCCCAAATGTGTCACTAATAAAAAAACTATATTAAATAATTTAATGAGAAGGTTTATATTGACCTGTCAAGATGTTACTTACATCTACCTTGTGAATATATGTTTTGCTTTTTTATTAAACAGTTTTAAATCAACAACACATATAAATCAACAACAATTACAATTTTAACAATATTTCAAGTGTAATCGTTCTTTTTAAAAAGTATACATTGATTTTATCATACGTATTTCAAAGTTAAGGATTCATTAGTTTGAATATTGGAACAAACACTATAATAACATCTTAGTTGATAATTCAATATACCTACTTTATTTTTAACAAAACATCACATACTATATATTTAACATATGAGCAGAAATTGGCAAACAAAAGCTTATTTGATGTGACAGTAGTCTTTTTACAGTAAAAACTTTATAATCTATCCAAAACTCAAAGAAATCTTGTCTAAACATTCATATTTCGTCTGTAACATATCGGTTTTATGATATATTTGCATATACATGTTAATTTGCAGTTTAATACGTTGCTTATACAAAGACATTTTATTTCAACATATTTCAGTCGATTTTTACTCGTCTCAATATAGCAATAATTTGGTAAAAGCTAAACTTAGTAGATGTGTTCATGTAAAAATAACATGTTTACTAATGTAAGTGCAAGTGTTAACGAAAGGCACAGATGCGTGCTGTTGTTTACAGCTGTAGTAAACATCTGTGCCGTTCATTCATTCACACACAGACACGCGATTCATATTCAAACAGTCTTTTTGTGTTTACCGACACTATTGCATATCACGATTAGAACAAAGCACTTAAGAATAAAAAACTTACTACAGTCCTCTGAATAGCTGATCCGTTGCTCCTCGATGTGAAACTAAATTATTCCTAAGGATTATTCCTCACAGCGAAGCAAGACGACATAAAGTGCACTAGTCTGATTAAACTCGCGGTGTGTTTTATCCAGCTGATGTGGGCGTTGACACGCTTGCATGGATCGCTTCAGATCATTTGCGTTTGAATAGCGTGCACTCTGCGTGGGCGTGGTCATATTAAAACTTAATGAGCTGAGATGAGAACGACTGACATCTCTCTCTTTCATACAGATTACATAAACTGAGAATATTTGTTTTTATGTAAATTACTTCATTTAAAAGAAGAGAATTCAAGCTTTGTCCCTGTGTGCCTGTTTGAATGAGTATTCACTGAGTTACAGTTCATTTTCGGACTCGTTTCAGAATGGACTTCACTGACAGAGAAGGCAGAATAAGAAAACACTGATAAGAAAAAAAGTGAGCAGATCACGCCGGCGTGATTGCCGACCCCAGAGGGTTAATGTCTGGGTAGATTAGATGGTAAGCAAACAATCAGTTATCATAATCAGTGTGTTGGATGCAGGAGAAATGTGCAGCAATAAAGATCTGAGCGACTTTGACAAGGGCCAAAAAATGCAAAGGCTACTGGGGCAGAGTATCTCTGAAACGGCGAGGCTTGTGGGTTGCTCCCGGTCAGCAGTGGTGAGAAATTTACCAACAGTGGTCCGAGGAGGGACAAAAACAAACCTGCGACGGGGTGTTGGGCACTCAAGGCTCATCGATGCTCAAGAAGGGGAAAGGTCTACTGTGGCACAAGTCATACAAAGTTTTAATGATGGTTATGGGAGAAATGTCACAACACACAGTGCATCACATTCTGCTGTGTATGGGGCTGAGTAGCCGCAGACCAATCTGAGTGCCTAAGATGACACCTGTCCACCGCCAAAAAGTGGCTACAATGAGCACGTGAGCGTCAGAACTGAACCTTGGAGCAGTGGCAGAAGGTCGTCTGGTCCGATAAGTCCCGTTTTCTTTTACATCACGTGGACGGCCGTGTGCGTGTGCAGTGTTTACCTGCAGCATGCGCAGCGTTTACCAGTGACAGCACCAGGATACACCGTTGGATGACAAGCTGGTGGAGGGAGTGTGATGCTCTGGTCAATGTTCTGCTGGGAAACCCTGTGTCCAGGCATTCATGTGGATGTAAATTTGACGTGCCACCTTCCTAAACATTGTTGCAGACCAGGAACACCCCAATAATGACAATAGTGTTCCCTGGGAGAAGTGCCTCTTTCATCAGGATAAAGCATCCTGACACACTGCACACATTGATTAGGAATAGTTTTAGGAACATGAAGAGTTCAAGGTGTTGAACTGGCCTAGAGATCTCAATCCAGTTGAGCATCTGTGGGGATGTGCTGGATCAACAAGTTTGATTCACGGTGCAACCTACAGGACTTGAAGGATCTGCTGCTAACGTCTTGGTGCCAGATATCACAGGACATGTTTCCCTTTTAAATTATTGTCTCTCATAATCAGTAGTATAAAGCCCCTTTTACACAGTGCGATGATCCCGGCAAATTGCTTGGAAATTGCCAGAACGCATTCTGTGTGAACAAAAACACGACCCGGGATTGATGCCGGCATCGATGCTGGGTTGGGGACCTAGTAACATTGCCTTGTTCAGTCCTGGAACGCGCGCTGTGTGAACAAAAGCTGTAATAATGCCGTGTCGTAGTGATGACGCTGAAGCCGGGATCGTTCGCCAGCAAGTGAAACGGTACGTAATGGGCAAGTTTATGATCGAATCAGAGAAAAAAATGCACAAGCGTGGTTTCTCAAGAGAGAAATTGCAGCTCATAAGCAAACTTAAGACGCTGCTGAGACATTATAAGTCATATCGATGTCACGTGTCTTTACGTGATTTTTACGGGTTGTGTGTGAACGCACTCTCTGATTCCGGAAAATCACTGGCAGTGTGAATGAACCAAAATCAAACGAACCCGGGTCAAATCCCGGGTCACTTTATCCGTGTATTTTCCGGAATCTCTGTGTGAAAGGGGCTTAACTAAGGGATAATCCACCAGGGTTCCCACAGATTCTTAGTCTTAAAAATGATTACATTTGATTTTTAAAATTTAAGGCCATAAAGACTTAGAAAGTCTTATTTTTACTTGAGAGGTCTTGAATTTTAGATGACCGTTTGGCTTAGACATGTTTAAATACTTTACCAAATTAAAACTAATCTATACACTTATCTAATTAATGTTATATGATTTTTATTATTATTTATACTTTGTGTATTTGCTTGTTCACGTTACAATTCGTGGCATTTACAATAGCTTATTGCGCCTCCTGCACATGAAAGGAAGAGATAAAGAGAAGAAAATGGGTAAATGTTCAATTTTAAGTTCATTCTTTGTGTGCTTAGAGGTGTGTGATATGTATCGTCTATGATGATATCGTAATTATTGTTTTAACAATAATTGTTAAAAAGCTGACATAGAGAGTTAGCTGACATAGAGTTTGTCACTCACACTTTCACTACACAGTGTATGCAGTTATATGCCCCCAAAATTCAAGAAACACTAACATCTTTGCCCCGATGAGTTTTTGTCTTATATTTATATCATATGATGTAGTTATATTACATTATCACACGAGCAGCAGTTTCCCCCAAATTTGAGCACAATTGCAAATGTGATATTTATTTGATATAACAGTTAAAGAAACAAAAAGTTACATTTTAGACAGTATATTGTCAGTATTGTTTGCTTTTCATTTACTTCGCCAACGAAAATTTCAAAGTGAAACCACACTTTGAACCGAGTCTGCAGGGAAATTAAGCTATGGAAAAGAGTCCTTTAACCATCTAAGCCACCTTGTTAACAAGGGGTCTACAGTTTATACTAAACCTCTGTTTAGTTAGTTAAATATACAATATACTCGCAATGCCTTAGCCGTTGAACGAGCGTCCGGATGCAGTCTCAGGAGAAAGTCTTGATGTTTGACTAAGTTATGATCGAGGAAGTTACAATAGTTGTAACCTGAGGAGAGAACAGCAACGTTACTCCCTCAATACTGAGATGTCATGTTTCGCAACTGAAAAGCTACTATTTTACTGAAAGTCACTTGTATAATTTTCTGTTTTTATAGAGTGTGTGTCTGTCTGTACAGTATGTGTGTGCATTTATATGGGAGAGCGGGAGAAAACGTC